>OZ002741.1:7500000-10000000 GCA_963924295.1 Dioctria rufipes
CTATAATCATTAAAAATTTTCTCCAAACTTAACACAAGAAATACTATAAGAATTTAATGCGAGCGCAAATGAAAGACTGGACGGTTCGGTTTATCTAGAGCAGGTAAAAACTTATTTTTGTTTGTTTGTTGTTTGCGAGAACGTGTGAGATAAGGATTTGTGTACAGAAGGACATCTCCATCGGAAGTCAGCTTTTGACTTATCTAGGCCTTTTTTTTCAATTATGACTACCTAGATATTAAAAGTCGCCGAATGTGCGCCGGTTCATATGCGATAAGCAGTCTCTGAAATTAAGTTGATCCAGGAGTCATAACAAAGAAAAAAACATTAATTCATCAGTTGTAGGACCCCCTTCGGAATTACGATTTACTTCATCTTACGATTATGGGACCTGTTAATTTTTTAAAGGATTAAGGACACAACAGTAGAGTGAATTGGGAATTTTGAAACCAAATTTTTCAAGTAGATTACACTAGATTAGATTAAATTAGTCCTTAAATAGAAATCTCCGCAGGCTAATTGTTCGAAAAGCACAGGGAACCTCAGTTGCATTGCTATTAGGTACAGGCACAACTGTAGCGATTTTCCAAACAGAAATATGTATCGACAAAATAAAGCAAGTGTTAAAAATATGCAGAATCGGCTGTGTTATCCAAGGTACCCTGATAAACTTCCACCTACCATCTGATCCAAGCTGTGTCAGATTTGTTACAACACCAATTTCCATAACAATTTTCCTGACATCGATACATCTGAAACTGAAATAAGGCTGATCATTATTTGAGCGAAATGCAAGGCGATTTATAACCAAGCTATCCAGGACTGCAGAAAGAAAGGGTAGGGTAATGGGTGTGAAGTAAATCAGTGTGTTCGGTACTAATGTGGCTACAGTGCAGATTATTCTGAGGGACAAAAAATTATATGGATGGATAATGCATTTTTGATTTCCATAATATAAGTTACAAGAATTTGAATTTTTTTCCCATATTATATACAATCAGAAGATACAGCGGCGTACTTAGAGCTTTTCCATCTGGGGTGGTCCCAAATTTGCGGCCCTTACTGAGTCAATCAAAACAATCGAGTGCGTCTTATCAATAAAAAGTGATGCATGCCAGCAGCGTGTACGCCGACCCTAAGGCAACAACTGTGCTCCTCTTCTCTATTGGTGATGTCAATGACCGATGAGGGCGCTACTTGCAAAGAAAGTATTAAAAACTGATTTTTATTTAGTGTAAAAACGAGTTTTTTAAGCTTGTAAATGATTAAATGGTTATTAAAAATTACGGAGATTACTTTCAAATGGCAACCAAAAATATAGCAGTTGGTATTAGGAATAAGGACTAGCTATACTTTCGACATTGCAATAATTATCTTGAAATAAGCGACCCTTAAAGGTAGAGTTAGATTGGCATTTTCGACGCAGAGCTAGCGTTGCGTTCGATAAGTTGAAAAAAATATGCTGTCAAATTGAACGCATTTACATTTAAGATCCGTCAAATTTGTTTTCTTCAACCTTTTATTATAAATTAGTTCGATTTTTTTCGCTTTCTCAATCAACTTCTCACTCTATCTCAAATTACTTTTTTGCCTTCGGAAATATGAAAAATTTCTTTAAAAAATGCGTCAGCAGTAAAATCTCTCAAATGTGAGTTTAAATTGAAAGAGTTTGCAACGAAAAGTAGAAATTTGCTTCAGGTTTTAAAAATATTTTCTTTAACAGTTCTAATTTTTACAATCAAGTGACGTATCTTTATCTGGTCCATCATTACCAATTCTGAATGTACGGGGTACACTTGTTTTCTTTTTTAACTGATTAAGATGAAAAATGTTACAGTCGAGTTGGACAGCCTTGTCGCACAGTGGTTCATTGGATCCAAAAACTGTACTTTATTTCTGCATGGATTGAAATTAAATTTTACACACTTGGTATTAACAGTAAAAGAAAATTTTTGACAGATATTTGTTTGCCCAATTTTTTGTAGATTCCACAATTTATTTTAAATCATTTTTCAATCTTAGAGATAAATTTTTTTAAATACAGAATACGAGTTCAATTATCATTGTTCTCTAATTCTATAAATCTTAACTCTGGAAATAGTTTCCTAACCTCTATATATGAGGTACCATCGGCATTGTCGTCGTCGTCGTCATCTTCTTCTTCTAAAAGTGAAGCATTCTGTTTGCATAATAGTTGCAAAACTTCTTTCGGTAGAACTTCTCTTTTTCGCCTTTACCATCTCACCTTGATTCATAAAGAAAAAATTATAGAATCTGAGGAATCCATGGCTGGATGAAACACATCCTGGAGATTAACAATTCGATTATATTTCCTTGCATGGTTAATTCTATCTAATTCCTAACCTGGTCGCCAAATCTCCTTTTCTCAGCTTTTATAAATGGGATGGTTTCCTTTCGAAACTTCATGCATACATGTCTACAGAAGCGAATAGACTATGGAGTGTTATTATTCCAAATAATACGACTTGGGTCGCCGTCATCATTAATTCGCAAAGGAATTAGGATTATTATAAATGAGCTGGAATCGTCACCTTAGCTATCATCATTTCATTTTTGACTATAATCTTGACGAACCATCCATACTCCATGAACAAACTAAAGTTAGTTTTAACTCTTTGTTGCTTTCATCAACTTGATCAAATATTTCCTTTTGAAAAGTCAAGATTCGTTTAGCCGCATGATTTAAAGATGCTGTATAGGTACTTTAGCGCAAGTATCCGTAAATATTTCGCCTTCAAGAGAATATGTATATCATAGTTGGAAGCTTTTGAGAATTGTGATACATTCAGGTCTTGTCGTTTCGATAGAGAGTTATCCAATATCATACATAGATAGTGAGTCTTCAGGAGTTTTCTTTTTCACGAGATTATTTTTTTTTTATCAAACTTAGTACCGTAGATGGCTTATCGTGGGAAGGAACCAAATATTGGATTACTGCAGCTAAGTCGTATAAATGCTTGAAGCTGCGAGCAAAAACTTGAATGGATCCTTATTTCTCAAGCGGAAACTTGATTTATCTTTAAAATTTTTAGGAAATCGTCCTGTTGCTCCTGCTCACATAGAAAACATAGAAATAGTTGGTTGTATGAATTTTAAGAATTTCTTTGGATACCTTAATCGTTTCAATACATAATGATGTTTTTTGAAAAAAGTACTAAATTTTGATTTAAATTTCCCAACACTTTTAACTACATGTTGTCCGACATATTCCGAAAAAAAAAAAATGCTGCACAGTTTTTTTTTACTATACTTGTCTTTAACAATAAAGTTAGTTATTAGATCTAAATTTAGAAATAACCCACATCTTAAACTTTTTCACAACGCTTGATTTTCTTTCAACATACACTTCGATCAATAGCTCAAAATGTTCTTAGAACTTCTTGTAACAAACTGCGTTTATGCAAAACTCGTTTAAGGCAAAATTTGTAAATTAAATATGGACAAGAAAAATGTAAGTTTACAATTTCTTTCGAAATAAGCATAAATCACACTCACGAAACATGTGCTAGTGGAATAACACAGAACATTCTCTGAAATGTATTAATTCGTTGAAAACCTGATTCCAGGAGCTGAATTTTGATAAAATTAAAATGACTTTTCTTCGAAATTGCGATTCTTGTAGCATGACTTCAGGCATAAAAAGTGACATTTAGCGTTAAAATGTGACTTATTTTCGGAAGGCCTATTCTTAAAAAGCTGGGCGACATGACAAATGACTTTTTTCGTGACAGTTATTGCAGCCGAAGTCACTTAGCTCTTGCCATATTCCAATACATAAAAAAAAAAAAGATACCGCCATTTAGTATAATAATAAAAATAGTGAACATACGTATGTATAGATATGACAATCACATTGAACTAATTTTATTCCATACTTATTTTTATTTGATTTACTTTAGTTTAATGCGGTTCCGATCTTCTTTGGAAATTGAAATTTTTTAACATCACATGCGATTACATTGTAATAACCCCACAAAATTTTTCTACGCATCTAGAAACTGAAATCTGTAACATGGCTAACAGAAAATCTTGATAAGATCCTAGTTGATATTAAATAATGTTATGGAAGTATGATAAGAGTGATTGACTTTAGACGTGAAGTCCAGACTGTCACCATTAGCTGACAGATCACTCGGCTATTGGCGGAGAGTGTGGGGAGGTTCCACGAAAATCTGCCGATGTGCCACCAGCCATATACAAAAAAAAAATCGATCCTGAAGGGACCATTACACCACTTAACCTTACCTTAGTGAAGGCGCCTTCAGCTGCATCGTCCCATATCCACCCTTTGACACTGAGGGCAGCAGTCATTTTGTTCAGTGTCCCTTATTTTTTTATATTCCCCTCCCGATTACTTGTTTGTTTCTTGATTCTCGCTTAAATTTTTCTACCTATCTTCTTCCTGGCTCAGATAGACTTTTTCAATCTGACGATTCTTCTTCTTCTTTTTCAACTCGTCTTTTCTGTCGGGCACTTGTCCCCCGTCAGACTTGAGACGTATGTTCGAGTCTCGTCGACAACACATTCGCTGTGTTGCCCACGTTATGTGCTGCTGCTAGGTCGGGTAGCATACTGCTGCCTGCAGTACGCTACGACCATAAGAAAAACTTGTTATAAAATTAGCATACACCTTCGCATTAAATTTGCTCCATTAGACAATGAATATACCGTACTAAAAACTATCGTTTTAGAACTATATTAGAGCTTTTTCGTGTTTAGAGCAGAGGGCTAGGCTCGGATGATACACGAATGTTTTATTACATATGTATACATGCGTGACATCATGTATCAACTTATCAACTACGTGTACCATGGGTTGAGACACACTCGATCTTTACGTCGTGTCTAGTCTCTAGTTTGTATATCATCAGGCTACAGGGGCTTACTGTCTTTTCAGGCATATATGGTATAGTGACATTGTCATTTTAATTTTATCAGAATCCAGCTGCAGGAACATGTACTCTATTGACCTCATAATAGTTTTTCTGAAACGGCCGGAAAATGTAGAAAAAATTGTTGCTGGTTTCTGAAAGAGGGGTAATCTGGTAATTTGGGAACAATTTGATATATAGGGTCCGCCAAATAACTTTTTTTTTTTAAACAGGGCGCAAAACATCGAGTGTAGCTTCGGCTGTGTGGCAATATCCTCCTCTTCAATTTTCCTGAACAAAAATTCGTTCAACATGGCCCGATAACGATTGCCATTGACTGTAACGGCCACTCCTTGCTCATTTTCGAAGAAAAATGGCCCAATTATGCCTCTGGACCAAAATCCGCACCAAACAGTGACTCGTTTTGGGTGTATCGGCTTTTCAATGTATGCGTGCGGGTTTTCTGTGCTCCAAATGCGACAATTTTGCTTGTTTACATACCCGCCAAGATCAAAATGAGCTTCATCCGAAAAGATGATTTTTTTGGCAAAATCGGCATCTTCTGTAAGTCGACCGCAGGCCCACTCAGCGAAGCGAAAACGCATTGGATGGTCAGTTGGCTTCAACTCCTGAACCAATTTTACTTTGTATGGCGTCATACCAAGATCTTTATGCAAAATTCGTCTCAATGATGTCTCCGAAATGTTCAATTGTTGAGAACGACGGTGAATTGATGTTGATGGCGCTTCACGCACACTTTCTGCCACACAATCAATATTCTCGGGTGTACGCACTGTTTTTGGCTTTTCACGCTTTGGTTTATCGATGATGATGCCAGTTTCTTTCACTTTTTTCACAAGATAACGAACATATGGAGCTGACGGTGCTTCTCTTCTTCCAAAGTCCGTACGCAATTTTCGCACACATTCTGCAACATTACCATGATTTTCAAAGTAATGTCGCAATATTTCCCAGCGTTGTTCAAGCGTATACACAACCATATTCGTTCAGCGGAAGAATAAAACTAATTATCTGTCAAATCAGACATGAGCTAAGTGTTACCATTCACGAAATAAGCACTAGTTGAAAAAAAAAAACGTTAGATGGCGGACCCTTTATTTCACTTGGAAGAATCCAAAATGACTCATTCTGAATCTTAAGCAAAACTTCAAAAACTATATAAAATATATAAATATATGTCACTGAAACGGAATAACGGAATAAGATCTGTCTTTTCTTTTTTTAACAATTAACAAGTAAAAAAGCTAGAATTAGAAAGTTGCTGTTGCCGTGTTTCGGATTGCTTTCAGTCATATAAATTTTTAATCATTCGTTTATTGTTCATTTTCTTTGTGTTTCACGATGACTAGTTCTCATATTTCTAATAGCTGCAAGAATACTCTGCATGCTAAATCTTATATATTAGTTTACGGTTGAAGTTTGATTTTTGAAGCAGTTTTTCGCATATATTTCTAGAGAAAGTTTCGTCGGACAGCAAAAATTGTTATAACAAATTTCATAAGATTTCATTTTTAGTAAAATAAAAACGTCTATGACTGATCCTTTTTACAGTATACGCAAAAAACACAAATTTTTACATTACCGATTTAGTCTATTACTATTGCTATGAAAATATCGTGTACTAAATTTCAGTTCTCTTCGTTAACGCGCTCTAAAGCAGTATCTAAATATATAGTGAAAAACGAAATTTTTGTATAGCAACCCTACGAAGGAGCTGTCCGATTTGTCCCATTTTCCAACGTAAATTTACTTTGTTTTTAAAAACCCGTGTGCAAAAATTTCAGGTCTTTTTATTGGTGGGTGTCCAATTCATTTTGCTCTACCATCATTACATATTATATTTTACAAACGTAACGACAAACTTAGTATACGATATGATTTTATCTAGGGTACAAATACATACAAAAGGAGCTTTTAAAAATATATTATATTTTTACTTTATAAAAAAAAAAAAAAAATACGATACCCACAGCAACTTCCTAAAACATTGAATAAATTTTATGAATTTCGTACCCATAAATTTTTATGTGAATTGTCCCTTTCATATCATTGTTCAATTGAACTTAAAAATTTCTTTTTAATCTTCAAGGTCTTTACAATAAGAAATCCCAGTCAAAATCTAGAAAATATAAAATTCACAAATTAGCAAAAAATATGATTCGCCAGAGGTAGAACGCCCCATAAACCCCCTCCCCCCTATATTAGGTACGCTACTGAACAGATATCTTTACAAAGCAATTCCATGGTAACTTTTGATATCTAATTGAAGGAAGAATCCTTTGTCTCTCGCATTAATTAGGCATTTAATTTCTATACACCATGCCGTTCGAGATTAATAACGCAGAAAATTTTGAATCCTTTTAGTATTTTTCTAATTGAATTCAAATCAATTCAATTTAATACTTGTATAATAATGGCATTGTAGTACATTAAGATACAAGACCTTTTAGTGGTAGAAGTTGAATATTATAAATTAATGTATATATACAAAAAAAAAGGAATAAGAAAACCAAGCCAAAAATATTCTCAGTAAAATAAAAATTTAAATACATTCTTTTTCGTACGGATACAAGTTTTTTATGCTAGAGAGATCTTTCAAATCTTCATATACGTATGTGCATAGGGACCCAATATACAAATTGACAAACAGATGGCGGTAATAATGATAATAAGCAAATACATTTGCTTGGGTATAGTTTAAAGAATGTGGCGCTGTTAGATTTAGCTCCCAAGTGACGGTGTTACCAAAGATTTACCAATAAAGTTTTAAAAACACACTCAAAAGACAATTGCATATGGCATGTCCGCTTCTGTCTTAATTTTGTCTTATGTTGTGTTTTTTATAAAAACTAGATGGCGCTGATTAAATTTCAACTAAACATTTGTCTTCATAAATGTCTTCAAGACAAGTCTTCATATGTGGTTTTAAGAAAATGCTTCAGATGTTTATTTACATAGAAGTACAGTGAACTCAGAGCATGCATCGGTATAGCTTCGTTCTCATGATTTTGCTTTTGTTTTCCAGTAATAACAACAGAAACGTACAGTGATGAATGCGCAACTTTCACTGTAATTATACTTTATGTGTTACAGAATTTCCGTTCAATAATTTAAGTTTTAATTTATTTTACTTTGAGAAACCTAAGCATCTAAGTCTGTAAATAGTGGGTTCACCTTATTGTGAGTATCTTCGCAATTAATTCTACAAGATGACTCACTCTTTCTTAATAGATAAGTGGAACTTAACTGTAGTGGTTTCCATTAAGCGGGTCCTCTAGTTTCTCGGCTGTTGTTTTTACGGCTTTTCAATAATTTTTTACGGGCAAACCATCGAAATAATCAATCTCATTGTATTTGCATAATCTTTATTAACATTTAAATAAACTTTACAAATTTTTTGAAGTCAAAATACAGGGTGGGCCAAAAGTCACCATGGGGTTTAAAAATTAAATTGGTAACATATGGTAGGATGAAAAAAGGAGGGGTAAGGTGGGGTGGGGAAACATGCTTACCTATGAAGAACAGACAGTTAGCTATCATGTAAAAAAGGAATGAAGAGAAACAGGGTGTGGAGCAATGTACAAACGAAAAAGTTAGTTATTTTTAAACCCCATGGTGACTTTTGGCCCACCCTGTATATAATAGAATAAAAGTTATAGTGGCCGACAGGAAGACATCAAGTAAAAGAGGTGCTTGACGATGACCAAGATTGCGGCTGTTCTGCTTATGTGAAATCAAAAAACCAAACGGCATTTTAATCTTCATATTTAAGACTAGCGATTGAACTAGAGTGAATTCTAAATTACAAAAATTGACTTTTTTATACACTTTTGAAAATTACATTCTATTTTTTACTCATTTTGTCTTAAGCTTTTCGCTCGTAGAAAAAAAAAACAATCGAAGCAATCATGATAATCCTAGTTCAATCGCTGGCTTATAACATATTAAAGATGCTGTATAAATTTGAACAAGATCGGTGCAGTAGTTTCTGAAATATCGTGGTCACCGTTTCGAAAAATGGTGTTTCGAGAAAAACGCGTTTGAAAGTTCGCGCATGTGATTTATACTAAAAATTTCATCTCACCGTCAATCTGCTATGCCTGGACCATACAATAGGCCTTCCTCTTCTTCTTGGAAGTCCAGCAGAGCTGCAACTGCCACAGCAAAACTGAACTAGCGGACGCTTCACGGCGTCTTAGTCAATATTCGAAAGCGTCTGTCAACGGGCTCGGCTCCCCTTTAATCGGGCCTAATTCGCGCTCTGTATACCTGCTCCGTTCCAGGGCCGTAACTTGTGAACCACTTCGAATATAGAAAAGTCCTTTGGCACACATTTTCTACATATGTTGTAGATGTGATTTATGAAAAAAACACAAAATCGATTTTTTCGACCCGAGAGACTAGAGCACCCCCCCTTAAAATACACTGAAAATTCACGCAAATAAGACACAACTAAAGAAGCGTCTTCAATATTTTACATATTGAACGATTTTTATTTATTTCACTAGTAGATGTCGCCAATCCAGAAACTCAGTACGTTTACATGACTACTTGAAGTATACTTTAAGTATGCTTGAAGTAATGAAAATATCATGAAAACGCTCATTCAACGCGTAAATTTCAACTTAAGTAATTGGAAAATTATATTCAAGAAAAATTTAAGTCAAGTAATTGGAATTAATTCAATCAACCGCCCTACCTGAGCTTCAAGCGGATTTCAAGTCAAGTACTCAAGTATTTAAGTAAACGTACTGATTGTTTCTCTTTCTGGCGTATGTGCATTTTATGTAATTGTCTCATTGGAGACACCGTCCATACATGTTACTGCAAACGTTTCCTTCACTAGGTCTTGCAGACAATAATTGTGAGAATTTCTGCCATATGTTTTCAGTCTTTATTATGTATGTATTTACATAGATTTCTTTACTCTATGCCAATGGTCGACTTATTCAGCTGATAAAAGATTATTCCAGTTTGCGAGTAATATATTTCGCTCATTAGTTCGGCACCTACATAGCTAAAACTATTGTTAAGTCAAGAAACAGATCAATTTCTCCATCTATCAAATGTTCCATGATAGATTAAGGGAGGCTCTTAAGATGAATATACATAGAAGGATTATAGGCTTTAGCTTGAAAGGATATCATGTGAAACTTTTGTTGGTTTTAGCCTTTGAAAGGATCAGGCTCATGAATAAAAGTCAAGTTCAAGAATTTTTATTGTCAAAAGTTGTTTTTAATTACATATATGCGTTATATGTACTATGAATAATCTTTTAGTAAATGGGAATACAAAAGAAATCTTTCTTCGTCAAAATTCACTTAAAAAAAAGTTCCACAAAATTTTTCCTACAATAATATTGGTGGCAAAAATCCAATAGAATGCTTCATTGCTTTCCCTGAGGGAAATGAAAACAAATTTCCTTTAATTTCCCTTCTTGTGTGAATTTTTTTTTTGTTCATTTTATTACCTCGTTTTCCTTACTTCTTGGAATGAAGTTGAACTTCACACGTCTCAGCAGTATTGCTTGTGCTAATTGTATATAAAACTACGAGCCAAGATGGCATAGTAACGCAGATAGACGGCATTTTCGTCAGGAAATCTTGTAGTGGGTATATACAATATACATTTTTCTGATATCGCATTTTCTGTTTTTTCTTCTTCTTTTTTTTTTCTATCCATTCGTCATTCTCCGGTAACTGTATTATCCAAAGTAAATAGTATTGTTGCTTTCATCATTCGGAAATTTTGTTACAAACCACACTTCCTTATAAATCCATGGGGATCCTTGTACTACTCTACTCTGTAAGGATTGTTCCATTTTAAGGTCAGGGGAATTTTTCTTCCTTTCAAGTTCCAGGAGACTTGATGCGGATGATGGAATGGGAATGGGAATGTCACAAGTTAAACCATATTGATTGAGTTGCCGTATCACATTTTTGTTGAGGCATACTTTGGCCCCTTTGGAAGTTTCTGTCAATTTATTTCATTCTTTGACGGAAAAGGGAAAAATTTGAGATAATTCTGTTTGACCCTAATTTAAGGAGAGAAGAACTGAAGCAATTCATGCAATTTACTTAAGAGGTGTAGATAAATTGATGTGAGAAGAATGACCGGAATATTGGGTGTTTACGTCGGTCATTGCTATACATATATGTAGCATTGTGATGCGCCATTTATCAAGTCAGTTTTTTGTTTGTTTTTATATACCCTAACGGAAAATATTGAGAGAATACTTAATTTATTATTTTTATTCTATTTGTATGCCTATCTGTGCGTATGATAATGCGCTGATTTATAGTCACCTGAAATTTTGGCCACAGCATAGATATTTTGTAATAAATTGTACACAAGGAGTCTATCCTGCTGTGTCGCTCCTGGTACCCTACAATCCCACGTTATGTTTAGATAATCAAAAGATTGGAAGAATTGAAGCGATTTAGATAAACTTTGTGGATTTTCGAATGTCCCATGATAGTTTTTCCTCTCTTTCCCATCGTTTCGAAATAAAGGCTCAAGAAAATAAAAATTTCGAAACTTTTTTCCATTAAAATATACAATTTTTTTTTAAAGTTATTAATACAATTTTTTTTTATATCGCGTTTCATAAGGCCAAAGCTTTTGGAGTAACCTATATAGTTTGTTTCCAAAATTCAACCCTTTTTACATTTTTTGCACGTTTTATTCAGTTTTATTGCGATGAAAACTCTATGTTTTACAGCAGTGCCATCTGTCGGGTTTTAGTTATCTACAGTGCGTATTTTCGAAACTTGATGAAATGAAATGTGCGGATACTAGACACCTAGACAAACAAAAAATTGTATTGCAGGGGGGGGGGGGGGGTTTCCACATCAACCGTTTGGGAGTTACAGGGTGATTAAGAAAAAAAGCTAGATTTTCACATAACACCCTATATCGTAAAAACTACGTACGGCCACAGTTAGAAGCTCATTGTATGCAGAGTTTCATGGTCTTTCCAACAACTGCTCAACTAGCTCCGTACCCCACTCGTTTCAGGAGTTATAAGGGTCTAAAATAAAAATTTAGGATTTTCTTAGGTTTTTTTTTTAATAATAGATGGTATTATTTTTGCAAAATCGTCATTAACATTACTTTTTTTTTATAAAAAGTGTAAACTTTAGACTTTCCTTTTAAATTTGACCCTATGTGCTAAGTGTAGTCCTTTAAAAGTTATTAGCTCTTAACGTATTCTCAAACCTATTTTCAAACCTATTCTCAACGTTAATTTGTTTCCTTAGCACGTCGTTTTAAAAAATATCGTCTAATTTCGGTGTGATCAAAAGAGTTATGAGTTATTAACTGTTTAACTGCTACAGTTAACACATAGGGTGTAATAGGTCAAATTAAAGAGGAGAGTCTACAGTTTTTATAAGAACAAAGTTATGTTAACGGCCTTTTTGCAAAAATAATAAAAGTCAAATTAAAATAAAAGTAAAAAAATCCGAAATTTTTATTTTAGACAACCATAATTCTTGATGGGAGAGGGGCTGGTTGAACAGTCGTTGGAAAGGCCATGAAGTTTTGCTAACTGTGACCGTACGTCCTGTAGTTTTTAAGATATAGGGTGTTATGTGAAAATCTAGTTTTTTTTTCTTAATCACCCTGTAACTCCCAAACGGTTGATGTGGAACCCCCTCCAATACAATTTTTGTTTGTCTAGGTGTCTGGTATACGTAAATTTGATTTGATCAAGTTTCGAAAATAGGTAATGTACCTCTCAAAATTAAGATTTTTGTTCTTAAGGGGTGATAGGGGTTTCAAAATTAAAAAAAAAAAATTTAAGTTTTATATCTAATAGTACAATATTTGTTTCAGAAGGCATTTTTTGAATTATCCGGTATATAGCAAAAGCTAAATAAATTTTTATTTGTTATTTCATCACGCAACCCATTTGATTTTTGGTGACACCTTTCAAGTCTTGATGTTGACTCATCAACAGGTCCCAAGTAGCGAAATTGAGTGACTTGAAAAACAAATGAAAAAACAGAACAAAGAAAAAATGAAAAAAAATAAAACAAACCAAAAAATTGAGAAAAATAATTTTTTTTTGTTTTTATTGCGTGATTAAATAACAAAAACAAATTTTAGCTTTTGCTATATACCGGAGAATTCAAAAAATGCCTTCTCAAAGAAATATAAGTTTGCCCCGGGAAAAAATTTTAAACAGTAATCTCTAATTTTGTAATAGTACAATGTGTCTAGAATATCTTGCCAAAGTTTCAAGTCAATCTAGGAGAGGATTTGGAAATTATCCTCAGCGGTGCAAGTAACTTGAGGCAGCTGCTTAACTATTGTTTGTCTGTCTCTCTCGCAAGCTTCTCTCACTTTCTAAGGGTCACATATTTTAAATACTATTATTTTAATATGCCTTGGGCATTGCAACTGCAGTATGATCTTTGCTTTATTGAGCTATAATCGACCATGCTATGGAAGTTCGAAAAAAAACATTTTATTCCTACTTAAAACTCAAATCAGGTTTTTCTTAAAACGCTATTTTTGAACTCGGTGGACATGATTTCTCAAAAACTAATGGACCAGTGGCGGCTTGACGATGCCTGCTGCGCGGCATTTGTACGGTTTTCACTAAGCTTAGCGAAAACCACTTTGTGAACTGGAAAAGGTATGTGTAAGTAGGCCGCGATTTAAAATGTCCAAAAACAAAAAATACGAAAATAGATTAGTTCAGTTTGTCTTGGCTTGGCATTCGTGGCTAGAAGCAGTTTTTTCACAAATAAATTAAATAGCGTCGTTATTATATAAAGACAGCGATATCACCAACCAACAGGACGTGTTTAAGAAAAATAACGAATTTATCCGATGCTAAGCCTGAGAATTATGGCTTTTTGTTGCAAGTTATAGAATAGTTTTTTTCAAAGTTCCTGCATCACCTGGGTTGGTTCCCTCTGAAACCATTGGAACCTACCTGTATCCGCACTGCAAGGGGCACTCATTCAGGATTCCAGTTCGTGGTACATAAAAGCTGAATAGACCTCTGACGCGTCGACATAGGATCGACCCGGAGAGACTAATTACTTTCCAGCAGCAATTCATCTCAGTTCCAGAACTCAGCATATTCGGCGCTAACCAGCAGGTCAGGTTTCAACATTATCATGAGCCCATATTAGGATAAACGCTAACCCCAGACTGTCATAGGAATAGTCTGGGCTTCGACGATCAATCAAATCAGAGTGCCCCACGTTGGGTGCCCTCATACGGAGACGTTCGAGTAAAAGCGGAATTACAATGGACGCAACGGAACGCAACTGGACGGAGAGAAATGTCAAATTTACGCAGTAAAACGGACGTCGAGGTTAGCTGCTTACAATGGACGCATGATTAATTGAAAGTGACAGTGACGTTTGATCCAAAATTTATGAACAAATATGGGTAAAATCAAAAAACTCTTTTCATTCCATTTCCTCTCTGCTTATTACACACTTACCGCAGCACAGTTTCACTTGACGGAACAAAATAAACAATCCCAAAGCTAATTTGAGGTTATGTTTATCCGTCAGTTGCGTTAATTTCAGATTTTATTAAACTTGCTGCGTACGACTGCGTTTTCGTCCGTCCACTGTGCGCAACTCCATTTGAAAAGCATATAAAGAAAACCGGTTTGACATTTCTCTCCGTTCAGTTGCGCTCCATTGCGTCCATTGTAATTCCGCCTTAACACAGTTACTCTAACGAACAGGTATAGACGAGGTGGCAGTCAGCTCCTTGAATTCATGATCACCTGCAAAGTGAAAGTTCTCGACTACCGTCGACGTTAAGTGATTCTTCCGAAGTCAAATTTGAAACCGCAAGTAGTCGTGTAATACTACGCTATTTGGATACCAGTCTGACCTGTTGATCAGGTCTCTTAATAAAGCAGCGACAATTGTCTCCTCAAATTGGCATAACTACCAAAGACCGACATTTTTGAAATTTGATACACTTCTTTAAAATAGGATTGACTAGTAACTGAATGAAGGTTTTGTTTTTTTCGATTACATCCAATTTTGCAAGACTACACGTAGTATTAATGTGTAAAAATTGTACTTTTTGTATACAATTTTGCTAAAAATTCAAATTTTAATTTTTTTTTCAATCCTTCGTTCAGACACGAGCTATATTTATCTACTGTTTTTAGTGGATTTTAGTACTTATCTACCTTTTTTGGTAATCTCCGAAAACCCGGCTGAAATTTCGAAATTTTTGAATGAAAATTTTATAAAATATTCATTAAATGTTGCTTTTTATATGCTTAAAATTTTGAATAAAATAATTTATTTATTATATATATATAAAAAAAAACGTATAGAGAAAATATGCTTTTTTTAGCCTTCGAAACCCATATAACCCCTTAAGAAAGGAGTTATAGTCGAGAATGCTATTTAAAGAAATTAAGCAGAATAATCTGAAAAATTTCGTGACAGCATTCTACTTTACTGATCTACATACATATTTAGATTTAATTTAATTATATTAATTTTTAAACATCCACTGTAGGAATGTGCAATCTCGTTACTTTTGTTACTCTACTCTAATTCGTTACTCTACTCTAATTCGTTACTTTCTAATTCGGTACTTTACTTAAATACTCTTTAAGCAGCATACTCGTACTTATTAATTAAACAATCTTTTTGTGAAAAGGAGTATTTAATTAAATATGAAAACAAAATTACCCAATTAGAGTTCAAGAATTGAAAAATAAAAAACAAAACATTTCAGGAGAAAAAAAAATAACATTTTTCAGAAGTAAATTAATAGTTTTTAAGAAATATTTTGATTAGCATGGAGGAAGATTAATTTCTCAACATTTTCAGGAAAAAATCGATTCCTTCTATCTCTTATAATTAGTTCTGTCGTCGAAAATATTATTTCAGTAGGAAGAGAGCTTGCAACTGATCCCAAATATTTTGTTGCAATTGCACTTTGCTCTAAAGAAATTAAGTGGCTGTAACTAATGCTAGATTCTCTGATACTTTTGGGAAAAGTGAGAATTTTATTTTATAGAAATTATATAGGTATTCCTTACAGGCACGTTGGTTGGCCAATATGAGATTTTTGTTTTTCTTAAAAAATTGAGGTACGATGACGCGTTGTACGAAAAATTCATTATTATGAATAATTTGAAATTTACCATTCGGGTAATGATTTGTTCTCTCAATTTTTGTTTTTAATTCGTTTTCTCAGTAGCACTAATACATAGTTAAGTTCTTTCATTCATGCGAAATTCGCTTACATATTTTTACTTTTTTTGTTCCAAACGATGAATTTTTCCAGTTTTGTGTGGCTGTTTCCTAAAGTTTAGTATACAGTTCGAGTAAAATCTGACATTTGCAAACAAATTTTAGCACCAGTAAAATCACAAGAGAAAGTTTTACTGATGATTTTACTAGTGCAGTACAGAGTTTTCAGGTAAAAACTAAAGGTTCTCTCTATGTAAAATCAAATAGACGGCTCTATAAATTCTCCACACATTTTACTAAGCATTTTAATGCACAAAACCTTATCGAGTTCAGGCAAAATAAAAGTTACCGGGTTCTTCAAATATTTCACACTAAAATCTCTAGTAAATGTTAATTTGGAGAAAATGAAATAATTCATTTTTACATTTTGATAAAACAATTTTAACTTTTAGTAATAGAAAATGTCAAAATATTACCGGTAATTTAATGCTTCGCGCACTAAAATGCCTATAGTACAAGTGTGTAGAGTATATATAATGCCATATATTTCATAAAAAGGAAACCTTCAGATTTTACCGGTAAACTCCGTATTGCGCTAGTAAAATCTTCAGTAAAATTTCTGCCTCCGATTTTACCAGCTCTAGAATTTGTATGGAAATGTCATATTTTACTCGAATTCGATACTAGGCTCAAGGCAATAAGTGACTGGTAAATTGTTGCCATTTACAATTTCTATGGCAATTCGCAGTTTTTTTGTTTTTTTATTGAAGAGTTAAAATTGTTTTGTCAAAATCCAAAAATGAATTACTCTGGTTTCTGAAAATTAACATACATAAAAATTTTACTAGCGATTTTAATGTGAAATATCGGGTTTTCCAATAAGAGGTGTTATTTTAATTAGCCCGCTATTTCGGTAGATGTCACTTTTGGAGCTGTTATTTTTTGACATTTGACAAGTAGAAACTACGCCATTAATAAAAATGGAACGATACACGATTCAGCAACGCATTGAAATTATTAAAATTCACTATAAAAATGGTGAAAATGTGGCAGAGACGGTTCGTAAAACTCGAACATGTTTGGGTCGTCGTGAAGCACCTTGTCGGACCGCAATACAGAAATTGGTAAAAAAATTCGAGCTGTCGGGACAAGTTAGTGATGTGAAGAATAAAACCCGTGCACGTAGCTCAAGAACAGCCGAGAATATTGCTGCTGTAGCCGAAAGTGTTGAAGAAAACCCAGGTTTGTCCATTCCTCGTCGTTCTTTGGAATTAGGCATCCCACAAACGTCATTACACCGTATTTTGCATAAAGATTTGGGTCTTAAGGCTTATAAAGTTCAGTTAACACAAGAACTCAAGCCGGCCGATCATCAACAACGTCGAGTCTTTGCTGATTGGGTCCTTGAAATGCATAAAAATAATCCGGAATTCCATCGAAAACTCATCTTGAGTGATGAGGCCCATTTCCACCTCGATGGCTTCGTCAACAAGCAAAATTGTCGCATCTGGGGCTCGGAAAACCCAAGAGTTATTGTTGAAAAGCCTCTCTATCCTCAACGTGTGACTGTTTGGTGCGGTTTATGGTCCCGCGGTGTCATTGGACCTTACTTTTTCGAAAATGAGGCTGGAGCAACAGTTACGGTGAATGGATTGCGCTATCGACAGATGATTAATGATTTTTTATGGCCGGAATTGGATGGTATTGATCTGGATAACGTTTACTTTCAACAAGACGGCGCTACGTGCCATACAAGCAACGAAACCATTGATCTTTTACCGGAAAAGTTTCCGGACCGTGTTATCTCTCGAAGAGGTGATCAAAATTGGCCACCGAGATCTTGTGACTTAACACTTAGCGACTTCTTCCTTTGGAGCCACGTGAAAGAAAAGGTCTACGCCAACAGCCCAGCGTCGATTCAAGACCTCAAAGATGGAATTCGTAAGGCTTTCGAGGACATAGGGCAGCCACTTTGCGATTTGGTTATGGAAAATTTCATGGAAAGGATATGGTCCTGTAGGCGTGGTCGTGGTGGTCATTTGGCTGATGTTATTTTCCATTATTAACGGTATACCTTCCGCTTTATAATGAAATAAAGATCCGATCATTTATCTCAAAAAATGGCATTTCTCTTTGAATATCAAAATAACACCTCTTATTGGAAAACCCTTATTTGGAAACCGCGTAGAACGACTTGTAGTTATTTGATTCCCATCGTTACACTGTATTCGTCTAGGTAATAGAATGAAAACTTTGAATTAACTGAATATGAGTACAAGTAACAAATAATTATTTGGGTATGTATTCGGTACCCAGTTTTTAGAGAAGTACCGAATGATTACTACCCGCACATCTTCAATCCACTGTTTGACATTATGAAACTAATTGAAATTTTGGTAATCTGGTAATCACATTTTTTTGTTTTTTAAAATACATACTTACAACTTTTTATAAATTCCTAATATTCCTATCCAAATATTATTTCCAATTATTCCTCCGTAATTTACTTTAGTTATAGCAGTGCTCAAAAATCAGGCTTTTTATTAATGCCATTAATATCGTAATTTAAAAAAATTGTTATCTAGTTAGCGGAACTGTGCTGTACGCTCAAAATATTTAGTTTTCTTTTTTCTTTTCGAAATTTGAAAATCAACCTTTAAACGAGATATAGAAAATTTCACCTCAAAGTGTTACAGAAAAATTATAGAAAAATTTTACACTTCGGTTTTCAGATTTCACAGTTTTCGCTGTACTCGGCAATATCATTATAATATAGTTAATATTTAATACTCACCCTATAATAACACAATTGCAGGTATTCATATGGTTTCCGTAACCTAAAAATTTCCTTCTCTTCATAATGAAATAGAAAATATCGTGGTAGTTCCTTTAATTCTCGACGACGGCATCTTTCCATACAAAGAGTTTTATACACCATCGCTTCGAAAAAATGTCTGTGTTCGAAATTTTCTTTATGCTTTGGAATAAATCCATTTCTATCAGTTTCACATTTGATTCGGCAATTAGTAACCGAATCATAATAATTATGATACAAAGAAAGAGATCTTTCCAAATGATTTATACATGTTTCCCAATCATTCGATAGATATGCTTGAACACCATCATAATAGTAATCAACGAAAGTTTTAATAGGTTCCGTTCTAACATCCTCTTCAGATTGTTGATCATTGGAATCGGAATTTTCTATATCACTTTCATTATGATTGTTAAACACTTCATTTAAAATGTAATCATATTTTTTTGTTACAGAAATGCAATTTACTGTTGATAATATTGCAATACATAAAAATATTGAGAATGTAAAAATTAACGCTAACATTTTGGTAGTAGCGAGATAAATAACAAAAAACACGAATACATTTATTATTATTATTATAGGTTAGGTACTGAGATTATTCACACTCCAGATACATCCGTTTCCTGGATTAAGCCGGCTATCAATAAGCATCTAACTGTGAAGTATGCGCGCGTAATGTTTAATATTGTCGCTTATCGTGGTTAACCTTCCGCGAAAGTTCGGAAGAAGCTTGTGGCCGGCAACTACTCTACTAAATCAAGCCAAAACATAATTTTTCCTTCTCCTCGATTCAATTTTGCTGCAATCAGCTCTCGGTGCTTTTTATGCTCGTTATAGTTCTAACAAATTTTACATAAAGCATAATTTACTCGGATTGGTGTGGTGAATCAGAGTAATTAGATTCCCGGATAGTTTCTCAGTTCTACGGGATTATAAACGTCGCGTCGTCGTAATATAAACTTAATCTTTTAAAACTATTGCTGCAAGCAAACAGCTTCTTTGATTCTGGTTCATTTCATATATTATCTGCTTGATTATATATGTATAGGTATATATACATATATAGTTCATAGCATAATTTTTTTTCACACAGTCACAGTGCTACATAATATTATGTATGCATGTAGAGGATACAAGAAACGAGAGTTTTTTTACTGAATATGATTCCAAAAGCACAGATCACTCACAGCACAAAATAACCAGATGAAGAATTTACTTAGCTTAAGCTAAACAGACAATTGGCTTAAGCTAAACAGACATGCGCGCAAAAATCTAATCTATAACTGGACCAGACGGAGTGAGGCTGGTAGCTGACTCCTGGATCTGTAGAGAGCGATTATATTAATCTAAAGATGGGATGAAATGAAATCTCTCCAACCATATGTGGGAGGGAATATATGTATATGTGTATGCGGGAAGATATACATATGTATGGGGATGTATGTATATATATATATTTTTCTGCATCATCTATTCAATTTAGAGTATTTGAGTAAGATGATGTCATCGTTTAAGATTAAATAAGAGAGCCAGGGATAAGGAACAAATTTATATTGATTTTCTTTTTGACATTTAGATTTGTTCTGATTTCTGAACTAGTATGCAGGGATATGTGAAATATGTATGTATGTTGATACGTTTGCGTAAAGTGATCTTAATGATATATATTAGGTGCAGATAAATTTAAATTCAATTGCAAAGATTGTAAACTCCCATTTTTTTCTTTTAACTATCGGTAGAATACGATGATAATTACCCGAATGGATGTCATAGGTGCCATTCGGCCTGTTTTTAAACCCTACATGAAATCATAGGGTACCGTCATTCGGGGTGAAGTCGTACGATTCTTGCCCGTTTTTGTTAATGAAAATTATAGTTTTTAGAGGAAAATTTGCAAAAAAAATTATTTAGAATCTCCCATGTCTCTATTGTCAAATTCCAAAGTAGAAACAGAGAAATTTTCATTCCTCCCACCACTTTTTTTTTTGTTAAAGAGTGTCCGATTCCGCTCCTATGTGTGGGGTGAAGGCGGACGACCTCATATTAACCATTAAAAATTGTTTTAGACCCTAGTACAGGACAAATTCGGACAAAAAAATTAAAAATATATATTTGTTTACTAAAGTTTACTAGAGATAAACCACATGACAAATAATAACTCATTTCATTTTTCCATTTTTAGTATTTCCTTGTTACAACAGTTACTTTTTGAGTTATCAAATCCTAAGGAAAAAATATTATTTATAAAATCCTTACTTACGTGATCTACGAAGTATTTATTCAGAAAAAAAGTACAGTCGCAGTATATTCCCTTTAAATAAAACGTTGACCAATACCTTTCTGTCCGAGTTCACCCCCACAGTCCGACTTCACCCCGAGTGATGGTACACTAAGATTGTCATTCCGTTTGCAACTCACAGAAATAATGCCGCTAGAGCAAAATATTATAAGTTATTTTAGTATTTGCGTATCCGTCTGTTTGTCCGTCCATCTGTCTGTTCATCCGTCCGTCTGTCCGTCCTCATAATAGCTCTCGAGAGCTCATTCACATAGAGTGCTGAAATTTTGCACACGCGCTTTTAAAATAAAAAGTAAATTTAAGTTCGAAAACGGGGCTAATCGGGCAACCCCTTCGTTGGGACTGCCATACAACATTAACGTTTTTTCCTGTATATTTTGACACTGCCTGAAAACGTGTCGACGTAGAGAGCTGAAATTTTTTACACAGCGTTTTCATGAAAATAGCAAATAAAAATTCAAAAATAATCTAAATCGGGCAACCCTTATATGGTGTTGTCATACAAAATTTTTGGCCTTCATTTTATTTAACTTTTATTTTCATCTAGGGTATAATATTATTGGTCTTAGATCAATTATAATTTTTTCTCTTGTTTTCTTGCAATTTTTGTCTCCATAAATAAACTCCAAAGTTATATGGGGGGCGAAGACATTATAAGTCACAACAACTTCCTCACCTCCTGTAATGAGTTCACAGAACTTTCCTCTACATTTTATGATGAGTATATTAAAAGCGTGCGCGCAAAATTATTTAGTGACCCACGCATCTTTTTAAGTTTATTAATATGAAGTAAAAAAAAAACGAACAACTACCCCAATACCATGAGGTACAAAGATACTACTAGTAATGATTCGTCTGAAATTTGTAATATACTTGCTTGATTTTTTGACATTGTATTTGCCTTGTCAAATTTTCAACCTCGAAATAGCAACTTTAGTCATATGAACGACTCCTGTAATGTTTCATTCACTATCCCTACAATTGCACAAGAGGATAACAATAATGGGCTTCCCAATGACTTCACAACTGTTCCAGATGGGATTCCTCTAGCCTTTTTTAAATCTTCTGCTTTGCCCTGACAGTTACACTGAGAATTATTTTCCAAAAATCGCTCGATAGCGGTTGTTTCCTTTATCATACCTATCCACAAAAAAGGCAAAAAAATGAGATTTCTAACAACAGGTCTATTGTAAAATTATCTTGCATGCCCAAATTATTAGAATTTACTATTTACTGTCAACTGTAAACATCCTGTAAAAATTTTCTCTCTTCAAACCAACATGGGCTTATTTCGGGCAGGTCTACATCCACTAACTTGTTGGAATTTGTCTCGGATACCATCGACAGATTTGCAAAAAGCTATGAGACAGATTTTATTTATACAGACTTTAGCTTTCGACAAGTTACCTCACTCCGCAATACTCTTTAAAATGGAAAAGTATGGGTTTCCCACTTCATTTCTAAAATGGACGGAGTCTTATTTAGATAATAGAACATACCAAATCTTATTCCGCCATTCCATCTCTAGAGTTTTGAAGGCTTCGTCTGGCGTAACTCAAGGTAGTCACTTGGGCCCGATGCTGTTTATTCTATCTTTTTTATGATTGGACCAAATCCAACAATCTGGTACTCAATATAGATAAATGTGCGGTTATGACTTTATACTGGAATCAGAAGCCAAACATCACTTATAATTATGAGTTCTCGGATTCGTCGATTCGCCGTGTCGGTTCTGTCTGTGGCTTGGGTTTCAAATGTGGCAAACGATTGAATCTTATCTCTTACAAAAACTACATGGTATCATAGAGTAACTGGGCTTTATAAAACGTTGGTCCCGAGAGTTCCCAAATCCCACCATAGCATTACATTTGTACACTTGCTTTGTGCGACCTCTTCTTGAATATGCTAGCCAGGTTTGGTCTCCATTTTACGGTACACACATCGACCGCATCAAGTGTGTTCAGCGGAACTTCCTGCGCTTCGCTCGTAGGCACCTACCTTAGAATAATTCATTGATTCTCGCTTGAAAAACGTCGCATGGTTGCCGATGTGGCGTTTCTGCATCAACTCTTAAACGCGAATTTTGATTCTCCCCTGATACTTAATTTTCTGTTTCCTTGACGCATTGCATGTCATTTCATCCGGTGTTTGGTCTATGTTTAGCTTAACATACTAATACTAACATCGACTAAGTGACGATGTATTGTTGACAATTTATTTATTAAACATGCGCCACAACGAGTTTGTATTAAGCTGATAGTTCTGATAGTCAAATAAGCCACACACAATACAGAGTGTCCCCTAATGGTTTGCAAGAAAGATGATAAGACATCAACGGAACTGCTTTCGGCAGTCAAGTTAAAAATCGCGTTGGAAGGCAGGCTTGTATGCAAGCTGTACTATCTCGTGTAATCCCCGGGGGGTTACTTACTGAACATATTTCGGTTTGATTTGACTAAAGAGGAGTTTACGAGACGCCCCCTAGACCAGATGCCCGGGGGTGCCACTCCTCCCGCTCCCATTTAGTTTGCCACTGCGTATTCCTTCTCTGTGAAAACAGTTGAAGGTCCAGGAAATTTTGTAACACCTGCTGGTAGTTTTACTGTAAGTTTAACTTGACGATAGGCTCGTTTTCTTCATTCTTCTTCTCTTTTCATTCCTGAATCCCCTCCAGCAGTGCTTCCTCTAGTTAGCCTTACTTCTATCTATGTGACGTTGTGGCGATGCATTTGTGCCGGGTCGTACATTTCCGAACACCATCAACCATTTTGTAAATTAATTTCGAAATTCGCGTCAGTAATACTTTGCTGTACACAGAACGGTTTAACTAGGTAGGCTTTTTGATTTTGTGCAAATAAGAACAATGAAAAATCGTTTTTAGTCTGATGACGACGTCCAATCGAAAGGGATACAAAAAATAAATAATTCAAAATAAAGCGAACACAAAAGAAAATCATCTTAATTCTACTGGCTCAATCTATCCATATTCACCAGAGAAAAACCTTTTTTAATATTGTAGATCCTGCTCGCTCACGCATTTGCATACGCAACTGAGGAAGGGATGTCTCACAATATTTACGTATTCCTCATGAATTTCATTGAGCAAATATTTCTTCACTTTTAGGCTAGGTATACGAGTAGGTGCTGTCAAGGAGATTGATGTAACCTAGTTCTGTAGGTTACCACATATTTGAGATTTATCGTATTACTTTCATCGGTGTTAACCTAGGTCACTATGGGGCACAAACTTCGCATTTCAGATTCACTATTCATACATTTGTGGGTAACCTATATCAAAAGGTTGACCACAAATTACTGCAACCGGATTCATCCATATTAATTTGTGTGTAAGCTATGTTTTTTTGAGGAATACAAGAGGTGGGGTATTATGTAGCTACTTCTTTCAAGTTTGGGGGAGCTGCAGAGCAAAGAGTTCATGTGCATCTTGCGTTTCCTAAGGGAAGCAGGATGGGCCTAGGGGGATTTTAAAGCTTATCCTATTACGACAAGGGGCACAATGGACTCATTGGTGCCATAAGTGAAGCAGGCCAGGTACTTCTAGCGGCACCCATCTTACCTAACCCAACCTAACCTAACCTATGTCAAGAGGTTACCACTAGCCATGGTGTAATTTATTTATGGACAACTTATTTCAAGAGGTTGGCACAAATTCTATTCAAGAAGCTCGTCAACCAAGTCAGACTTATTCAAGAAACTCGTCAGCTTCGCTAGGTAGAAAACTTGGTTAGGAAAGATATCCTAGGTTTAACCATTCTAATCTGCGCAAAAGAAATCCAATCCGGCCGTAATCCGGTCACGGCCACCAAGTTGCAATACGGACGACTACGTTCTAAGCAAATTATTTCAGATTCTCAAGCTCTCAGCTCCTATGTCAAACAACTCTACGATCTTCGCAGAAGCATTATGTTGCAAGCGACTACAGCGTAGCAGCTACTGCTTCAAGTGATTTCACTGGAGCTACAGAACATTCGCAGCCGCCAAGTCGTCATAGGGAAGTCTAGGTTCTAGACCAAAATAGTCGCGCTGCCAGTAACTACAGCGTAGCAGCTGCCACTTCAAGCGATTTCATTGGAGCAGCTACCTCCTGCCAAGGAGAATTGGGACGATTCACCACGGTAAGCCTTGGAAGCCCCAAAACATTTTAAAGCAGGATGATTTAAAGTTCTTAATAACAACTACCTATGCTTTCGTTTAAGAGCAATTTTAAGGTTCCTATTAATGAAATGCTATAGAGTAAGATCGGGTATTGTGGTGCAGTGGCATATCACTCTAACGACTAAAGTGACGCAAATTTTCTTCGTACTAGTGCCTATTTCACATGCCATTTTTGCTCAGTTTAGTATTTGTCATCGTGTAGTGAAGCTGACGGTTTTTTAAGTTAGTGAGTAACAAGATCAATTTATTAAGAATTCTTCATGTCCTGGAGTGGTTGTTTTGGAAGTTTATTCGATAAATTATGAATTTTTAAAGTGAGTTGTCTTGATTGTTTTGTTTCTTATCCTCAGTCTGAAAGTTAGATAAAAAGTACACTTTCGAATAATGTGGGATACTAAAGGGACCCGAGAAATGTAAAAAAAAAAGTATTAAGGTTAGAAAATGCGATAGAAATCAAACGCAGAAAGCATTAAGTTATGTCAAGAATAATGAAATGGAACAATTTTTGAAGATACTTCATCAATAATAATTTGGTGGTTCGGCAAGATATAGCTCAGCTATTTAAAAATGTTTATTTGAAAGTCCAAATTTGTCAAATAGCTATAAGCGGGTTTGAATACACAGGGATTTATCGTTTGATTAGAAATATATTTCCTGAATCTGTTTTCATAGCGGGTGATAATTTTTGTGAAAGTCAAAGTAACATACGAAGAAATTTGCCATTATCAGAGTTTAATAATCAATTTAATAGTACCAAAAACAGAAACGAGATTATACAGGTGATGGAGAGAAAATCTTCGACCTATGGAGACTGAGTTAGTCCTGATATAGCTGATAAAAATATTGAATCTATAAATCAAATCAATGCAGCTTCAACATCATTTGCATCAACTTAGGGCCTTATTCCCGGTACAAGCGAGATGTATTTTACTCCATGGAATATTTTTCCTTCATCCCAAGTTTAAAGAAAAACTAGCACTACTAATAGAGAAGAAAGGGCAGGCAACTTGACAATATCACCTCCCATAATGAAACTAGAGCAGGGTATCCAAAAGGTACAGAATCCGAAAAACGAGAGGGCAATGAAGTCTAAGGAATAGAAGAAACCAAAAAGTAAAGTCATTCACAAGGAGAACAAAATTTCCAGACCATTAACCACTAGTGGAATGCGAAAGCTTTTTCATCACCATTATGTTCGAAACTAGTATGATAATACTAGTTTCGAACATAATATTTGAAGAGTCAGAAGACGAAATTCGTCCGATTTTCCTACATTAAAAGATACTAAGTGCACCTTTTGTAAGCTATCTTGGGCAGACCTGTGAAATTTCAAGTACAAGTATCAGTATCAGGACCTGGACTTAAAATCTTTTAAGTACAAGTACAGCTGTTGGTACTTAAAAAATTTCCAAGTACAAGTCCCGACACTGGTACTTCAAAAATTTTGAAGTACAAGTCCAGCTACTGGTATTTATAGGCCCCATATATCAACTTAAGTATCCTATAGTACCAAAGTACTCACTTACTACTATATTCCGAAATACTTCAGTTCTATCCCTGTTCCTAAGCATCTATTATTGAAAGGCGTATTTAAATAATGTACACGAGCTGAAATTTGAAGTAAGTGCATACTTTGGTACTAATACGGTATTTAAGCTTGTATATGGGATTTATGAGTACTAGTACCAGTACCAGTACCTGAACTTGTACTTCATAAAATTTTAAGTACCATTATCGGGACTTGTACTTGAAAAGTTTTTAAGTACCAACACCGGTACTTGTTCTTGTACTTAAAAAATTTTTTTACCAATGTACTTAAGTACTTTACCTGTCTGATCTTGAGTTGCCATATTTACTTGCAATTCTTGCAGTAATATTTTTTAGTAATGTTTTGAGGAATTTCTTTCTACTAATTTTGACTTTATTTCGTAAAAAAGGTATAGTAGACTACGGATTTATTTTTTATTAAATTTTTATTTAATGATGTGTTTATTTTCGAAATATCAGTAGTTTTATGAAATAAAAACTAAATTTTTCATAATAAATCTAAATAAAAAACAAGTTCTGATAACATTGTATAGTATACACTAGCTTACACGAACGTGGTATACCACTTTAACTGCACTTTTTTTAAATTGAAATTTTTCTGGAGTGTTTAAAAACTTTTTAATATAATTTTTATTCATGGAAAATTTAATAAGTTAAAACAAAATTAAAAAAAAAAAACACTTCCATAAATGCTAAAAATAAGTTTTGAGTACGAAATAAGTTTGAGTTTCCAAGATATTGCTAAATATATAAAGGGTATTCCCGATCTTCCTCTATAATTTTCAGTAATTGGCCGGCGAAAATATCTGTTGTTATAAAAATATAAATTATGGATTAAAAAATCTTTCGGGAAAATAGCTACATATATGTAGTTCCACGTGGATAGATAAATGGCCCAGGTATACTAGTAATATGTAAACATAATCTGTAGATTAATAACTACATCCCTACCCGGGTGGGTATACAGTCAAGTGGATTCGACCCAACTCTACTTGCAAACATGGTGTAGTGATGATGTAGATATATTCGAGTCGATCGTCCTTCTGTGAATTTTATTTAAACTGGATTTATATATACAACTTCCAATAAAAAAAGTACGTTTTCAAAAAAAAAAAAAAAAAAAAAGAAGAAGGGAAAACTTTCTGAATGTAGATATAGGAATAAAATTCTTGAAAGTGAATCAGTCAGAGGATGAGAAATTGGATGACATACGGTACGGATACGATAAATTTTTTTTTTTTTTGAATTTGTTTTCTTATCGCTATTATTACCTTACGACCCTTACGTGTAGAGTATCATCTTCTCCCCTTCAAGATAACCTTATCATAAAGAGCTTTGAAAGTTCGTGATTCTGCATTGTGTGAAAAGATTATAATATTGAAACGTCGTCGTCCGATCTCTCGTTACCTATCCCTCATTCTGACCATTCTCTATTCTATTATGCAAAGAAAATTTATTCTGTCGAAGGTCGCGTTGTGTAGGTATTATAAAGATTTTATTTTACCGTCGTCGCGACGATGTGATTTTTTCCTTCTTTTATCATTTATTAACACTCCGTTTTTATATACATATGCCACATAAAATGAACGTTCACAAGGAAATATGAATTCGAATTTATTACATATAAGTGAGATGTATACCTACACAAGATATATGTTATAAAATCCAGATATAATGGAGATACTATTCCATCTGCGAAAAAACAACTAAAGTAATATTTTTTTGATTTTAATAAAAAAAAAAGAAAAGAAACAAGTCCACAAGAAAGATTGCACGGAGCACCTGTCCATTATACAGAGAGGAAGAGAATTTTGGCATACTGCAAAAGCAGCAAAGGTTTCTGGCCTCTCGTCAAAACTATCAGTTCCTTCACTACTTAAGTTTTCAAATTACTACTGCCAGGACCAATTTACGGTACAAATCCCCTTGTTACAGAATCCAAAAAAATCATAACGACCTATTAACGATATCGACATCCTCGGTCTTAGTCTCTGCACCTTTAGAAAAGTCATTAGAATTGAGATTCAGACCCCCTCTCTGAATAATCAATGCACTACACATTAAATGTATTTTTTTCCTCCATTCTTCTCGTATCATTTTTCCTTTTTAATATATTTCTTTGTTTTTTTCCTTTTTTTTTTTTAAATTCATATCTTGTTTAAAACTTCTCTTGCTCTGTTTTTAAGTTATTCTTATACTGTTGCATATAACTAGTCTATAGTCATAATTAGTATTATAATTAATTCTTATTATTAATATTTTAATATTCTTCTCAATGAAATATGAAATAATCAAATATTCGGATTTCGATATTTACCGGTAGTTGTTAGTCGAGACTTTAGTCTGTAAGCTATCGCTATAAGGTCATAAATAAATAAATAAATGATGGAGTAATTGTTAAATATTTTATATATACTTATACTCTCATTAAAATTTCGTCCAAGAGAACCGAATGTTAGTTCTACACTTCTCGTATAGATGTCATTTTCCACGTTAGCATGACTTAGTTATAACAACGTTCTACCGACGTTGCAAAAATAACCGTTGGTTTCACTCGCCACGACGGTCGATTGTACCAACCAATTTGGGGAATTATTTTAGGATATTCTCGACGACTTCAGCATAACGCCACAGTTGTAGTAGATACACCCTACAACTGTGGCGTACATGGTCACGCTTTCAAATCACAAAAAACTACTTTGTGTGGGATAAGGGTATTTTGATCAGAGTTAGAGAGTAGGCGTATTAAATTGTAAGGTAAAATCAGAGCCGTAAATAGTAGTAGTACTATTTATGGCTCTGGTAAAATGTTGCTAGTTTGTAAGTCAAGTCAGTCTACTCTAGATTGCCAAGTCGAGCAGACCAGCTCCTAAACGAATTATCAGAAGGCGAATTATGCTTCACCACAAGTAAAAACCTCAAATACTGACAATAATATTGAAGAATCCTAAGAAACCGAATCCAGCCTTCAAGAACTGTCTGTAAAGACGTCTCTTCTCAAAGATCCTTTCTCAGCCCATTGCTGGATCCCCCCAGGACTAGATGTTCGATGCCAGACTTGCCGGACTGCCTTCGGTCGAAGACAATTCCTGAAGCCCCGGAAATGTCCGACAAGAATGCTTATATTTTTATCAAAAATTATAAATATGATCAAATAGTTATCTGATCAACTCTATGGTTATAAATATGACTGAACAGTTATTTTGGTTATAAATATGACTGAACAGTTATTTTGGTTATAAATATGACCATATAGTAATTTTAGTGTTTTCTTGATTAAAAATTTATTACTTAGAAGTAATTAGGACAATTTTCTGGTTATAAATACGTCTTACTTGGTGGACGTAATATCTATAATCATAGAATTGCTCAGATAACTATTTGATCATATTTATAATATAATTTTTGTTATGAGTGCGCGGAAAAGTTGTGAACATGTGTTGGCAATAAAAACACAGCCACATACTTAAAATTGTTAAAACTATTGAAAATGAGTCATATGTTAAAAGCACTATTATACCCGAAATTTAGGAGATGGGAAGGAATATTATTTATATATATATATATATTTATTTATTAGCATAATATAATACTATTTTTTTACAATATTAGGATTTGAAAACAATTCAAATATTACTTAATAAAATATTACAATTCATTATATCCAAATATTTTTTTACATTTGCTCATAATTACACTTAACATAATTTGTTAGATTTCTTTTATATATTATTATATTCCTTTCATTTTTTAAGCTCGTTGGTAATTGGTTAAACATCTGTAGGCCTCGATACATTATCATATTTTGTGCTCTCGATGTTCTCAATAAATTTAGCCTAAAGTCTCCAACATTTCTTAATGGATATGGTTGCACTTCTCCGACGTACGCCACTGTTCGACAGATGTATTGAGGCAAAAGGTTATTTTTAATTTTGTAGACGAAGAGTAATACATTGAATATTGTTCTTTGTTTTACATTCATCCAGCATAAAGTGTGCAACATAACTTGAATAGGTGTATATCTATTACATTTTAATATGGATCTCATAGCTTTATTTTGTAGACGTTGTAAACGTGCCATCATCTCATTAGTGCACACAAGTAAAACCGTTGAACAGTACTCAAAGTGGGGTTTAATGATTGAATTATATATTTTTATCGCAGTCATTGTATTTAATTTATTTCTTAAACATTTAAAGAATGAAATCTTTTTAGAAATCTTTTTGCATAAATAGTCCACATAACTTTTAAATTTTAACTTATTATCTATAACGACACCAAGATATTTAATTTCATTTACAATTTCAATTTCTTTATTTTCTATAAACATTGGCCTTATGTTCGTAGAATTAATAACCATTGCCTTTGTTTTATTTATATTTAGTTTAAGTCTATTCATATTCAACCATTCGCCAATAATATTTAGGTCTTCTTGTATTTTACGTTTACAATCGTTTTCACATTCACCAGTAATATATATAAGAGTGTCATCCGCGAATTGCATCACTTTTGAATTCTTTATAACTATTGCCATGTCGTTCACATATAGTAGGAATAAAGTCGCTGCTAGTATTGTCCCCTGAGGAACTCCGATGTCCACTGCTATGTCAGTAGATAATGTATCGTTTATTTTTGTGCATTGTGTTCTATTATTCAAATATGATTCAAACCATTTCTTTTCCTTTCCTCTTATTCCATACTTATCCAGTTTTTGCAATAAAATTTAACTTTCCTGTAGTATGATGTCGAAAATTTATCAAAATTTCTTTTTTTTCTTTTCTTTAAAAATCGCACCTAACAAATAATTTGTGACAGTTGCTCCAAAGGTAAATAATGGAATTAGCATGATAACGTGATTTTTATAACGAGAAAGTTAAAAGATATCACTAAAAAGTTGACCAACAGTTATTTATGGTTAATTGAAAATTGTATCCCTGATAAAAAAAAAGAAGCAAAATTGAGTTATAACAAAATTCAGCTACGACTTTCTAACTATATAGAACGTTGTGGCAACGTCGTTCTGACTTCGTATTTAGAAAAGTTATTCTTGTTTACATTCACGACGTTGGCCGGCATTGGTTATTATAATTTCAAAGTTGTCCCGTGCTAGTTGGGTTTACTAATAATATTTTTATATAGGGTCTTTCAATAGTGGTGATAGTATTTCAGTAGAGATTGCAGTCTCCATTGCTGAGATATTTTTTTTGTACTTCCATATGTCAAAATATTCGTTATAGTTTGCAGTTTCATCATGCAGCGTTTGACGCTTCCCGAACGTTTAGAAGTTATTAAAAAATATTACCAAAGTTCGAGTTCAGTTTTGGATGCTCAACGTTTGTTCACCAGAGAATTGGGTCGCTATCACCGTTATTCTGCGCAGGCTATACGCCGCACTGTGGAAAATTTTGAGCGTGAGTTCTCTTTACAAGACAAGAAGCCATCAACAAAACAAAGAAATGTGCGAAGTGAGGAGAATATCGCAGCTGCAGTGACCAATATTTTCGATGAGCCAAATTTGTCGATTTCACGACGATCGCAACAATTGGGGCTTTCTCAGACGTCAACTTGGAGAATTTTGCGTAAAGATTTGGACCTACATCCTTACAAAGTCGTATTGACTTAAGAACTGAAGCCAAACGATCACGGATTGCATCGAGAGTTTGCTGATTGGGCCTTTGAGCATTTGGAAGATGATCCCAATTTTGGCCAAAAAATCATCTTCTCTGACGGCGCTACGTGCCATACAGCTAATACTACGCTCGACTTGCTGAAAGATAAGTTTGGCGATTGGATCATCTCACGACGAGGATTTGCGAATTGGCCGCCGCGGTCATGTGATTTGACACCCCTAGATTATTTCCTTTGGGGATACGTCAAAGCAGAAAGTCTATGCTGACAATCCACAGACTTTGGATCATTTGGAAGCAAATATTCGTCAAGCAATCGCCGGCATACAACCGCAAATGTTGGACAGGGTGATAAAAAATTGGAGCGATCGGGTGCGTCAGTGTAAACAAAACCGCGGTGGGCATTTGAACGACATCTTGTTTCAAACATAACTGCATTGTCCAATCTTTAAAATAAAGCAAAAATTAAATTGATATGTCAAACCATTGTTGTTTTATTTAAAATTAAAATCCTATCACTCTTAATGAAAGACCCTTTATATAGTTCTGTCTGTTGTTTTTTTTACTTTAATGGAAAAATAGCACAATTACCTTTAATAACGGGACAAATTCGAATTAACTTTGAAAATATTAAAAAAAAAATATTCTTAGATTCAAGTTTCACGGGTATTTTGACGTTTCTATAGTGACAGGACCTGACGAATTGGATAGTTCTTTTTGCACGTTTGATCTGAATAAGTTCATGATTACGTTACACTAACTTCATTTCTAAGTGACTATCTATAATATATTTTGTAGGCAATTCTTTCATATGCATCTCTTCACTGTATACTAATTACAAAAGATCTTTGATAGATATCTAATTATAAATCTGCGATTTGGACACATAAATATCCATAATCTGTCACAGAAATACATTATGTATATGATCTATAGAGAAAAATATTCCCCAAGGATAGGTAGGTATAAAAAACAACTTCATAAAATACACCAAAGATTCTCATGTCTAATAACTTCTTGTTTAGGAAAAGCTTATGACAGACAAAATTATTCTTGGGGTCGACCGGATACAGGAGTAAAGTGGACGAGAATGTGAAAAAGGGACTAAAATGAATATTGCCTTGAATGTTAAATGAGAACTGGGGATGGAAAATATAACAACGAGGTTAACATATCTAACTGTCAACAAAAGCTCCAATATTATTTGTGCTATTTGTGCCTACTGTAAACGAAATGAATGAAAGTTATGAAGATGATATAATTTAAGAGAATTGGATGTAATCAGATGGGCAAGAGCAAAGTAGAACAAAAAACAAAAAAAAAACACTGAAATTGACCGGATGGTTTCTAGATAGGTTCACTTGGAACAAATCGATGAATCTAATAAATGAAAAAATCACAACTAGTGATTTGATTTACAAAACCAGCAAATTTGGAATTATAATACTTTTGCTATCGCCATCCGTGACCGAAGAAGCAGTAAAGGGGAGGGGACATTGAATAAAACAGGTGGGAGTCAGTCAGCCCAGCAATAAACGCGTATTGACAGCCAGAATATCAGAGTTTTTCATTTTTAATTATTTTATTATTATTTATTTGGTATATAAATAAATAACTATCTTTTGTTTCTCTTGTTTTAATGTTGCAAACAGCAGATCCAGTCTAAAAAATTTTCTAGTTTGGTTGTCGGGGGCAGAGATGTCTTGGCTCATATTTGGTTCATGACTAGGTTACTCCAATCAAATGCGATGAAAATTAATAAAAACAAGAAACATAATTGAACTACAAATCACTAGTTAATTTGCAAAATCCAAAGAAACGTAAAATCAAAATCACCATGAAATCTCTACTGCTGAAAACTTCTCCTAGCATTTGCCCTAAGATATCATAAGCTCTCCAGGCGACTGCGAAAGATTGAATTTTTTAGAGGATGATGTGCCCAATTTATGCCACGACTCCTGCTTCGATTCAGGGTTATAGTGGTAGGTCTTCACCGCAGAGATCCAGAAATGCACATGTGATGCGGTACTGCTGTTTTTGAAACGGGGTGGGAACATTTGCTACAACCATCTTAAGCTGAGTTTTATCATGCCAAGATGATTATGAAATATATCTGAACTGACTGTAAGCACCAATCCAACCATTTATGCAAACTGCTTCTTCTTCAAACGGACATCCACAAGTACAAAGCTTTTAAATTTTCCTACAGTTTTCTAACGATTCTGCTACTCAGGCTGTTTCAGGTGGGAGGGGTGGGGATTTTGTCAGCATACTCACAGTATATCCACAATTAACCTGTAGATGGCCACCCAAATTTTACCACGCTGCATAAAATTTCACCATATCACTGACGCCATACAGGGTTTTTCCCCTTAGGAGGTCAATAGAGCAGAAGGTGATAGTACTCATCTAGACTAATAAAAAATTGTATGGCAGGGGAGGGGGTTGCAATATCAACCGTTTAGGAGTTACAGGGAGATTAAGAAAAAAGCTGGTTTTTCACAAAACACCCTGCCCTGTATCTTCATATATATCTTCATATATATATATATTTCAGGGCGTACGGTCCCAATTAAGAACTCGTGGCATGCAAAACTTCATGGCCTTTCCAACGACTGCTCAACCAACACCATATCTTTCTCATATCAAGAATTATGCTTGTCTAAACTAGTACTTTTTTTTTTACTTTGACCTCTATTTTTTTTTGCAAAACGGTCGTTAACATAACTTTTTTTTTATAAAAACTATAAACTGTAGAGTCTCCTCTTTATAATTTGGCCTAATATACCCTATGTGCTATCTGCAGCCGTTAAAGATTTATTAGCTCAAAATCTGCTCTAAAAGCTATTCTCAAACCTAAATTTGTTCCTTTACTGACTAAAAACGAGTTATTAAAAAAAAAAAAATATCGGCTAATTTCGGTACGACATGAATAGGTAACTCCTAAACGGTAGATATTGCCCCCCCCCCCCCCGACAGCATTTAAATTTTTTGTTTGGCTATGTGAGTACTATCACTTCCTGATCTATTGATCGCCTAAGGGGAAACACCCTATATAAGGCCAGCACCATCATCCATTATATAACTTTCGTTGGTGCAAACGTGCACCCAACTGCGTCCCCGATGGTTTACTTTGTGGAATATTTTAAAGGTAAAAATTGTAGAGGAAAGTTGATTTGTTTTTTTTTTCTTTGAAATAATTAAATTTAGTTTGTTAATCACCACCTGTGTGTTTCTTTATTTATATAAAATAAATCCACGCTACATTTTACGCCAAACTTGAATCGATTACCGCGACGACCATGGTAAAGAGGAAACGCTCGCTAGTAAGCCTCTTCACTGCAGCCCTCGTCTTAATCCAGCATCAGTCAGACTAAGCCCAGTACGAAAGCGTGCGCACGTCTTAGGTAGGGACAACACGGGAATGCATAGTCGGGAATTGTTGGTAGTCTGATTGCTAAGAGACAACTGACTAATCACTGCGCTACTGGCTCTACTTATACTTCCGCCGGTCTGGTCTGATCTGCTCGGACGGACTGGGCTGGTTTCTTCTAAGTTCGCTATACTAGACTAGACTGGACTTCGATTTCCACTGGTTTCCGGCAGTTGCTGGTACTAGAGCTGTGCTCTGTTCGAGTTCTCGATCAAGACTGATTTCTGGTAACGGCGGTCCTCTTTATAAAGGGTCTTCCAATAAGAGGTGTTATTTTGATATTCAAAGAAAAATGCCATTTTTTGAGATAAATGATCGGATCTTTATTTCATTATAAAGAGGAAGGTATGCCGTTATTAATGGAAAATAACATCAGCCAAATGACCACCACGACCACGCCTACAGGACCATATCCTTTTCACGAAATTTTCCATAACCAAATCGTAAAGTGGCTACCCTATGTCCTCAATAGCCTCACGAATTCCATCTTTGAGGTCTTGAATCGACACTGGGCTGTTGGCGTAGACCTTCTCTTTCACGTGGCCCCAAAGGAAGAAGTCGCAAGGTATTAAGTCACAAGATCTCGGTGGCCAATTGTGATCACCTCTTCGAGAGATAACACGGTCCGGAAACTTTTCCCGTAAAAGATCAATGGTTTCGTTGCTTGTATGGCACGTAGCGCCGTCTTGTTGAAAGTAAACGTTGTCCAGATCAATACCCTTCAATTCCGGCCATAAAAAATCATTAATCATCTGTCGATAGCGCAATCCATTCACCGTAACTGTTGCTTCAGCCTGATTTTTTAAAAAGTAAGGTCCAATGACCCCGCGGGACCATAAACCGCACCAAACAGTCACACGTTGAGGATAGAGAGGCTTTTCAACAATAACTCTTGGATTTTCCGAGCCCCAGATGCGACAATTTTGCTTGTTGACGAAGCCATCGAGGTGGAAATGGGCCTCATCACTCAAGATGAGTTTTCGATGGAATTCCGGGTCATTTTCATGCATTTCAAGGACCCAATCAGCAAAGACACGACGTTGTTGATGATCGTCCGGCTTGAGTTCTTGTGTTAACTGAACTTTATAAGCCTTAAGACCCAAATCTTTATGCAAAATACGGTGTAATGACGTTTGTGGAATGCCTAATTCCAAAGAACGACGAGGAATGGACAAACCTGGGTTTTCTTCAACACTTTCGGCTACAGCAGCAATATTCTCGGCTGTTCTTGAGCGACGTGCACGGGTTTTATTCTTCACATCATTAACTTGTTCCGACAGCTCGAATTTTTCTACCAATTTCTGTATTGCGGTCCGACAAGGTGCTTCACGACGACCCAAAAATGTTCGAGTTTTACGAACCGTCTCTGCCACATTTTCACCATTTTTATAGTGAATTTTAATAATTTCAATGCGTTGTTGAATCGTGTATCATTCCATTTTTATTAATAACGTAGTTTTTACTTGTCAAATGTCAAAAAATGACAGCTCCAAAAGTGACATCTACCGAAATAGCGGGCTAATTAAAATAACACCTCTTATTGGAAAACCCTTTATATGCGCTGTGTGCAGTGGTGCCTTGTGCAAAAGACTTAGCGGTGCTAGCTTCTTCTATTCTCTCACTGCTGATCGATTGGCTTCCTTGATCAGCATCTGTGTGGTTCACAGGCGTAGTGGCACTGAGTATACGATACTCTGTCATGCCCTGGTCGCGTGATCAGCTCCGATGCTATTGACATATTTCTGTTGGGAAATATTTATCTTTACACTGTATTACACTTATTAATGTAGACTCTGGCCGTGTTTTATTTCTATATTTGTGAGAAATAAATCATGTAGATGATGGGGTCTTATATTTTATATGGAGATAGCAGGGAATAGGAAGGTGATATACTCGTCAGACATATGACTTCGTTACAGATAGAAGCTATTACACTGGCAGGAAAGAAAGCGGCAGAGAGTTTCAGAATGATTTTTCAAAAAATTTAAAACTATTTACTAAGCGAAGGTTTGCATCTCATCAAACCAAATGGTGCAAAGCAATGACTGATACAATTGAAGATGATTATCGAGTGTCAATCTAAATATTGCCAAAATGATTTTCCAAGGACACAACTTTAAAAAACTGTATCGCGATTGGAAGCAATTTTTAGTAATTTAATTTTTATCTTAATAGAACTTTTATTTATAAAGAACTGTTTTATATTTTAATAGAATATTAATTTTTAATTTTAATTTTTTTTTTTTTTTGTAATTAACAGCTAGATTCCTTTTTTACGCAGTCACAATACATAATCTAATCAGACATATCAAAAATATTTTCAAAATCAATATGAAATCCTACTCTGAAAACTATTCCGAATACGTAACATGCTAACGAAAGAATTTTAACGAAATAATTTATAAGCTGGAGTAGTGCCAGCAGAATCCGAGCAGGGAGTGTATAAAAAATATTTCTAGCAAAATAATTGCAGCGAGTGATATTATAAGCCGTAACAGATCTTCAAACAATATACCTGGATGTGTTCATTACTAATCTAGAGGACAGTTTTTTGAAACGTCGCAACGTTTTGTAAAACTCCACGAGGGTCTTGATATCTGCCACTATTGCTTGTGACCACAACTTTGAATGGGCGCTCATTCTCCAATTTGCGTCGTCCTAAAAGCCTATTTAAGGTCCACAATGGGAGACGATCGTTTCAACAGATTAGCTACTCTAAATAGTCATCGAGACATAAGCATAGAAGTCGATGCAGATCATAATATTTTTTTTCTACCTTGGCATATCAATTTATTGAAACAATGAAGAAAAGAATTTGTATATGTTTTGAACATATTATTCGCACAAATTTGTAATTAAGCGGTACCATGATATTAATTAATGTATTTAACTGACTACAAATACAAGACTTTTGTTTATAGTTTTCTATTCTCAAAACCTCCCACCTTTGAAAGAGCCTGCGCACGGGCATGACAAGAGTATTTGAATCGCATGGAAATTTCATCATTAAAAATATTTGGCGGACAACAGCTGCTTATCAGGTGAAACTTTTCGAAACTGGAATCAACCTCAACATTTAGGAATTCAAAGTTATCTTCTGCAGCAGAGAATTCTGTTACTGTCGCCAGCTTTAAGGAACTATGAATATAGATCGCAACGCCTCCTCCAATTCAGGAAACATGATCATTTCGTAATGGAGTGTAACCTGGCAAAGATATCGATTGTGAGGCTAGGTCTCTAGTAAACCAGATCTCACCTACTAATAATGCATGGATAGTAGTACCGGCAAATATATTCTGCAATACACAGATTTAATATTTAATATTAATTCATAAGAATGAATCCGAGTTACCTATTCTATCTGCCTGTAAATTTCAGGTAGCATTTAGCTTAACAGATATCTGTAAAATGACCCGACAATTGTGAGGGTCAGAATCCTGTTGGATGCCTTTCGCTTCTTTATCGCTATATGCATGGCGAATGTTCCGATGAAATATCTATAGTCTGATCATTTGTAGTTTAATTCCTGCACGCAATACTCGCGCTACAAGCCGCGCTCAATCTTTCACCCTTTTTCGGCCATATAGTAAAATTCCGTGATGCTTTCTTATTCCGTTTATCATCTACTGTTTTTCCTCGGGCTAACAATCTGCGAAGGTTCAAAAGTGACATACATCGCAGCACCTCCGCTACTTTCCTCATGTCCCATAATGCCAGGAGCTCAGAGGATACCCGAGCTTGGTTTAACAATAAAAAAAAAAATATATACTGCAAAAGTGTAAATAATTTAAGTATTTTGTTTAACTCTCTGTGATGTTTTTTTTGTACGTAAGTTTTGTTCTGGGAATTACAGATACGCACTGACCCCATCCATAATATATAAATATGTGCTACTGACGCAATGTGACCCAAGAAGCGTGACCCAAGCATGCTCACAACCTAAATTTAATATTATTAAGAAATTTTTTGATTTTTGCTTAAATAAGTAATTATGAGAATAATAATCAATTAGAGCATAAGTCACACTTCGATTGTGAATTTAAAAGCGAGAAGATAATGAAAGTTAAGTCCGGGGAATTGTTGTTTTTTATTTTTATTATTTTTTTTTATCAATAATAAGTTTGTTAGAAACATTACTCGTGCGAGCATATTTTCATCAGTAAATCTGAATAAATTTTCCTTATTATTTCCTCTGCTAACTTTGAGTATAAAAGGGGATTCTCTTTCTCATCAAAATACTTAAGAGCCTTAGGAGCAGTTAATTATTTTGAATCAGTCAACCGAATTAAGAGTATCTCTGTCGGTGCCATCTGCATTTTTCTTTTCTTTTTTTTTTCAGAAAAATTTCAAACAAAAGAATGTCTTTTATCATTGTAGCGGCAGTTATTTATGGGTACAAATGCGATAAAGATGCGATTTCGAATATATAAGGAGGATGGGATGAAATTTTCTTTAATGAAGTTGGAGATCGATAAAAAAAATTGGTAAAAAACGAAAACATGATTTGTCGTTTGTCGAAAAGCATACATACATATGTTGCGATACAATATGTAATATAAAAGATATCAATCTAATTTTATTTTATACGGAGACTACACATTTACATGTACTTACATATATTCCTTACTGATGTTCAGATTTATTAATGTGGGTAATGATAATGATTTATTTGACTGCTATCCATATAGCTATTAAGCTTTCTAACGAAATCTTGTGGAATATTATATCAAAGGGAAATGGAATTATCACCACGAATATGAGATTATCTTCGACTAATCCTGACACTCTCATTTATGAATTTTCTTTACCTCGGGCTGAGACAACTTACAACTAGATATGAAAATCTCCATATAAACCCGGATCACTTTTTGAAAGCTCTTTATCTTTTTATTCAACTAAAGAAAGCTATCATTGCGAAGAATATATGTGGTATAATAAAGCAATAGAGAGAGAGAGAGAGAGAGAGAGATAGAGAGAGAGAGAGAGAGAGAGAGAGAATGTATAGAGCTTTCTATTAGAGGGCCATTAGCTCGTTTTAATTGGACCGAATTTTTGTGAGTTTTTCACATCTATATGTACGTTGTCTCAGCCTCGGGTGAGCAGAATTTATTTAAAAAGTTACGATGATAGTATACAGTTACAGTGATTGATTCAATTACGTACTACCACGGATGAGTAATACCCAAATTTGGAAACGAATGTTAAAAATCTGCTTCTAATGAGCCAGCCACAAAGTATATATCAACCAGACTTAGCTTTTATCAAAGGCTAAATCCAGCGTAGAGGCCAGCCGAACAAAACTGGTTTCAGTCTACGCTTGAAAAGTAAAAAAAAATTGTGAAAACTATAGAAGTTTTTTCAAGATACTCAAAAGCTTCAGCAAATACTTTAACCAAGAATAATGTACAAAAAACCTTGAAGATGTCGCTACATACGGGACATGAACTGATTATCCTATCTCCTTCAATATCTGAATATTACTTATCTGTGGTACTACCGTATAATTATTACAATATTTATTATAAACTACTTTTAGAGAGGAAAAATTAAATTAAAAAGAAAGAAAGACTATAAACTATTTTTAGATCTACGATAATAATTGTTAGTAAAAATTAGAAGTTCTGATTAAAAATTTAAAATAAAACGAATTCTAGAGGTCACTAAGGGAAAAATAATATTTATAGAATAGAAAAGGCTGAGCGACATCTATTGGCTTGGGCATAAACAACTATAGGACAAATGCTATCTATTGGTTCGGACAGTAAACAACATTAGGTTCAGAATCGATAATTCTCGATTGGAATCTTCGGGAATAATTTCTAGATTATAAATCTGGCGCTTGTCACCGCCAGAAGGCTAGGCTGTCTCAGTCAGTCAACTAGTAAACTATTTGGATTGCAATAATTTGGAAATACAGTAGGTACTAGTGATAATTAAAGTGCTTGTTTGTGAGTCTGTAAAAATAAACAGTATAGTTAAATAAATAAAGAACTTGTGAGTTATATTTGAAATATTGTGTTTTTAATAACGAACTAAGGCCACTGATAATAAGAGGATGTAAAATAATGACAACCATAAATCCACCGGGGATAAATTTCTGGAGGCTATTTATTTGAGAATTATTTGTTTGAAACTAAAGAGGCTTAAATAAGTCTACATTATTAAAGAAAGTATTATGATTTCTTTGGATACGAAAAATTTTTGATTTATTTCCTAAATTAGTTCTGGCAAATGGGAGATTAAAAGTAATGAAATTACAAGTTTGGCGAGATGTTACATTAAAACTTAACTTCGATATTAATTCTTTCTGGACAGTTTCAGTACTGCATGATCCTGCTAATGATCTTATACAAAATTCATCTATAATAACTGTGTGGTTTTGTAGAGAAATCATTGATATTTAATCACTGAGGGTATTCAAATTGGGTTCCGTTCAACTTGTATTGAAGATATCTTTTGAAAAATCGTAACGACAGTTCTAAGTAATTTATATATGTGAAATAAAAAGGATTCCGTATTGGTGAAGCATATACCATTATGCCTCTTACAAGGGAGTTAAAGATAGCTATGTATATGCGAATGCGTTTATTTGAATAATTTACATGATTTAAATAAAAATCACGATATTTTGAAAGCTCTAGAAGTTATATAATTAGCATGAGAAGAATATAAGAAAATAATAATTTATCATCAAAATTAACATCATGATCTTTACTTTCATACACCAAAGATAACGCGGCATCACTTATTGAATATTCAACAAATAACAAATTGAAGTCTTTCCCGTTTTCTACAAAACGTTATAAATTTATATTTATTAATATTAAGCGATAGCAAGTTTTCATCGAACCAGTCTTTCAATTTATTAAGATCGTCTTGCAATATTTAACAATCATTTACAGTATTTATCACAGGAAAAATTATCCCATAATCCGAATAAAGAAGTCACTGCAATTAAATAATTTCAGGAAAATCATTAATATATATTTTAAATATGAACGGACCAAGAACTGTACCCTGAGGAACTCCTGAGAGTTGTTTAAAAGGAATAGATTGAAATCCATGCAAAACTATGATACTGTCTTTTTCGCTTTGGTAGGGAAATACATATTTAATAACATTATCGTGAAATTCCAAGGATGGCATCTTTACTAATATTATTTTATGTTGAACTTTATCAAATGCGCTAGTAAAGTCAGGGTGTATAGAATCAACTTGTTTACAGTTATTCAAAGCAGTTGAAATAACAGATCTAAATTAGTAATGGAACACTGTATTTGTGTACTATCGTTGTAAACTTAGGGCAGAAATTTTGTTTCGTCAATAGAGCTCTGATTATTAAAAAAAAAAAAATCACACAAATTTGTCACGTTTATCCCAGAAAATATGTACGCCAAGGATAAAATATTTTTTAAGCTTTTTCAATTTTCCGATTACATAAAAATATTAATAACTTTTGAGATAATTCTTTCTAACAATCTTTTGCTTGACAGTTAACAAAGATCTTTGGAGATCTCTAGAGAGACCAAATTTCATATTTTGTGTATACATTTCGGAAACTTTCTTATTATGGTCTCTGGAGACCTAATTTTTTGGTTTCCAGAGACAAAAGTTTTTTGCCATGTAAACGTTTCAAAGATATTAGTCTCTGTAAACCGGAAACTGAAGACCAATAGTCTCTCGTCCCCTTGAAAGCATTGTTATCTCCTGTCTCAAAATTTCAGTTTCGGGGGAATTAAGATGGATCAAAGAAACGGAACTGGAAATTTAAATCCACTGTGTAGGTACTGTTTGTCCACCTTTCATCACAGCTGCGGCTATTCCGGTTATAAAACTAATCTGCTTGCAGTTATACTTAAGTTTATAAAAAAAAAGAAGTTGATATTCGTCTTATTTTTTTTTGTATTTTAATTGTTTTTCGCTTCCTTGAACTAATTTTTATTTTTGCTCTCCTTGGCGGCATTTTACATTTGTTTTTATTAATTTTACACTATCATTATTTTTAAATCGTTATTTTTCGTTTACTGATTTTTCTAGATGTTTGTATACATATCGTTGCTTGCTCTTTTAACGCATTAATGACGTCCCTTGACTTACATCGTATAAATGAAGAGCTGACACATTTTACTAACCACTCGTCTTCACTTCTCGATGCCTTTTTTGCTCCTCATGAGAGTCGCATTTTATTTCACGATCAGATTTCTCTTCCAGGGATATCTGATCATGACTTAATATGTCTTACGTATGATATACTTTTAGATGTACAAGATGTTCCTCGTACATTTTCCTTCAGATGTTATCAACACATCAATCTTCGTCTTCCGAAGTCGTCATGGATTTCTTATCACTAGCTTTATCCCAATCACGTGAGAACTTCTCCTTTTTGAGGGTCACTGAAACTGATGTATTTGAATCCTTTAAGTGCATTAAATCGTGTTCTACCGGCGCCGACATGATAAACCCTAAATTTGTACGATTACTATTGCCCTTTATTCTCTCTCCTATCGCATATAATACATGTTTCATGACCTCAATTTTTCCTCGTGCTTTAAATACTCTAAGGTAATACGTATTCCGAAAAATTCATCGTCAGAGTTTCGTTCTATCCCTATCTTTGCTTTCTTATCTAAAAATATAAAAAAGATTATATCTGCACAAATCTCAACCTACGTTGTGACCAATGGATTGTTACATGATCACCAATCTGGATTTAGAGCCAATCATAGCTGTATGACTGCCTCATTAAAAATAACTAATGACATTAGAATTGCATTAGATGACGATAAGTTTACTGCTCTTCTATTCCTCTACTTTTCTAAGGCTTTTGATTCCGTTGATCAAGAAATTCTTTGCAAAAAACTTGCCAGAGAATTTAATTTTAGTTATCATGCCGCTCGTTTGATCTTCAGCTACCTGAGTTGTCAGTCTCAGGCAGTCTTTTCCAATGGCAGGCTTTCTTCTTTTTTAGAAATAAATTCTGGAGTACCGCAAGGCTCCATATTAGGACCACTTCTTTTTGTAATATTTGTTAATGATATATTTGGTCGTGTCAATTATACCTTTATGCGGATGATGCTCAGCTGTACCTGTCCAGACCGTTTGGAATGGTTGAGGATGCAGTATGTTGCCTGAATCTGGATTTGGAGGCTTTAAATCAGTGGTCAGTGGATAATAAACTCCTGCTAAATCCTGATAAAATAAAGTGTATAGTGATTTACAAAACGCTGCTCGACACTAGCTGTTTCCCTTATGTAACACTCAATGGTGTTGATATATGCTTTGTGAAATCAGCTCGAAACTTAGGAGTTATATTCAATAGAACGCTATCGTGGAGTGATCATATTGACAGTACATTACGGAAGTTATATGATGGTCTTCGTGCACTATGGGCATCTAGTGCCTGTATACCACTATCCATACGTTTAATGCTTGCCCGATCAATGCTTATTCCGATAATTACATACGGATGTGAAGTGTTTCGCGAACTCGATTCGCAATCGTCATATAAGCTTAATATTGCTTTTAATTCAATTGTAAGATATGTCTACAGCCTTCGCAGCTATGACCACATCTCATAGTTTGTTTCATCCATCTTTGGTTGCAGTTTTGCGCTATATTTAAAATTTCGTTGTATTTTATTCTTGGCTAAAATTATTAAATACCGTGTACCTAAATATTTGCATGACTGCTTACATTATTGCAGATCAAATAGAACAATTGCACTTATTATACCGCGATCCACCTCACTAACTTCCAAGCGCCAATTCTTCGTCTTCATCATTAGACTTTGGAATAGTCTTCCAATTGCTCTAAGAAATTCTTTGGGAGCTCGCACGCTCAACAGTTTTAAACACTTGCTTTTCCTTTATTTATACTCATGAAATGTTTACTACTATTTTTTTTCTTTACTTTCCTTATTTTATTAGTTTTCACTTATGTATATATTATTTTACTTTATTATTATTTTTTCTTTATTCAATTGGATTATTACATATTTGCTCTGACTCGCTTGGTTAATATTATTTTTTAGCTTTTTAGTTTTAGTTTTTTTTTTTTTTTAGTTTTTGGTTTCTTAAATTTTGGTTATTTAATATTGAAATTATAATTAGAAGCTTGTACTAACTTAAAGACCTAGCATCTTACTTGTACAATTACCAATAATAAATAAATTTTCCAATTTATTTTTGTACGTCACTAAGATTTTCAAAATCTTTTGTTCGTCTTCCAGCTATGCTAAATAAAATGTATTAGTACTATAATTGCGTTGAAATCGATAGTTTGCAGGGACACGTATATTTACCCATACACCTAGAGCAAATATTTTTTTAAAATATCCTTAAAACACTGTCCTTATTTTTTACATTCTCTTCAAACCAATCGGATATCTGAATATCAACTGTGTGCTCTTTTCGGCAATGAAATATTTAAAAAAAATTGAATTATAAATTAAAAAAAATCTCTCATACAAGCAGAAAATCCAGCGATGGGATTGAGGGACCTACTTTTTTATTTATGTAGGAAAAGATGAGATGAACATCGCTGTATAAGATTGTCCTGAAACCATTTGTCACCTTTGTCGCTTTCGTTCAGCATTATTTTATCAGCTTTAAAGTTTTCTCGAGTTTTCTTCTTGGTGGCCATATGACTTGATTCCCATTGCTCTATTCAATTTACCGTTTGGTATTTAAATAACAAGGGAAATCTTCTTAAAATGGTCCCATGAAATCCTCAATCAATATTCAAAGCTGGCTGGGCTGGGGCAGGAACACAGAAGTTATGTATATTTGCAAAAATATCTCTTCAATTCAATTGTATTTATATATGTATGTATGTATATAAATAAACGTGTGTTGGTCGATGTTAAAACTTATAAGATTGCACTAATAGCCTGCTGCTGATGCTGATGCTGATGATGCTGTCAACCATCATCCCTGGTTAGCTACAATGAAATTCTCATTAGACTTTATCATTTTGGGCGTTCTGAATTGTTGTTGGTCTTACTGTTGTTAGCTATCTTTTTTACTTTCATTATATTCATGCGGACCGAATGGGACGAATCCCAATTAAGAATAAATAAGTTCATGAATATCTTAAGGTGCCGTCTTCAATTCCATTATTTTCACATTTTATTCGATTTGGCGTGTACCCTTAGGACCTTTCGTTTCCCATGCTTTCAATATTGCCGCGTACTATTGTCTCTAGAAGCTTATGAATTAAAATTTAGAAATATTTTATCCTGAATCTGTATTTATACAGTAAACGTAAAGATTTGAATAAAGTTTTACGCCGTTATGATAAGGTCAGTTACGAAGTTATTTTATAAGAGTATATGTATAATCGGTTTAACCATTGACTGGAGTTACAAAGAAAATTTTTTATTGTATTCCTATATATGCAAATGCATACATATGCCTATATGTGTATTCGAATCAATGGGGTTCAGAAGAAGGGAAGCGATTCAGTTTTTCCATAATTCACAGCGATGTTTTACCTTCAAAACGTGCACTGCAATCCTGGCCAGGGTGATGGACAAAGCTTTGCTCCGAGTAGGAGCGAAATACTCTTGAAAAAAAAAAACGTATTTTACCCCAGTCGGACAAAAAAAAAATTTGCCAGTTGAAGGTAAAAATCTGGAGCGGAGTAAGATGCTCCAGATATGGAACAAAAATATAAAGATCCCTAAGTCAGAAATATGTGAAATTTAAGGTTTTCAATAAATCTTTAGTTTAAAGGTTTAGGATCTATTTAACCCTTTAGTACTACCCATAGTTTCAGCCCTGATTTTCCTAAGCTGGGATCGATAAAGACTCTACTGTGAAATTAGCCGATTTTACTAGGAAATTCAAAAGTTTTTTTTAACTATGAAAGTTTTATTAATTTAGAAATAGTATTATTGTCCATCTAATTATGCATTTTATTTTATTTATAAAGACAGTTAAAGCAAAATTTTTTTATAATGTATTGAGCAGATGTATCGCTGGTAGCTGTCGCATTGCGAGTTGATTTTTCTATCTTTTAATCATGGACAGGAAGCGCACCTTACTCTCTTTCCACGAGGAGCTTCCAACTCTTCTTTAATATTTCTTTCCTTTCCAATTATTCCGGAAATCATGTCTTTAAGCCAAGAAGGTAAAGTGCTGCGTTCAACACGTTCCTCTAAGTATGGTCTTAGAAGACATAATGCCAAATTTTTTTAAAAAAATGCTTCTTTTTTCACCAGATTCTTTGTTCTTTGAGTTGGAAAGACGAAAAGGCATAAAAGAATTTAATAGACCATAAAATATAAACATTAGCCGCCGGCGGCATGTCTTTCTTGACACACTATATTTGTGACACAATTGGACAAAAGTGTCCACACCACCTTTGGTATAGATACTACTAGATACTAAAAATATGTTAAAATTGCCAAAAAACATTATAAACTTTTCCTGCACCTTACGTATTGGGTTTTGTTAATTTTCCCTGAAAAAATTTCTGGAATTTTCCAATTGCGCTATTCCTATCCTGGGGTCGTAAACGACTCCAGCACCTTTATATTTCTCAGAAAAAGGTACCGATGTTTTTTATTGGCACCAATTATCCTTAGTATACGCTTTAAAACAATGAGCGATGAGAATTTTCATTATTTTTTAGAGAAAAACATAAACTAATTATTTTTGGAGTCGTTTTGAACCCTGGGTAGTAATAAAGGGTTAAAAAAAATCCTATATATTGGATATAAATTCTTGCGCCAATATATAACTAGTTATTGTTCACTAGGTCTCCTTAAGTACTTATTATAAATTCCTTTTTACTTATGAGCAAATAGCTGCAAATGGATCTTAGCATATTTAGGGAGATTTTACAAACTCCTGGCAGAGTAGTAAAAGTTAATCAATGAAGAGTTTAAAATCTAGCGGTCCGTAAGGAGCCTTATTTTTACAGTAGGAGCGATATTTCAATCCTTAACCTTGTCAATTATAACTCGAAATCATTTTCTATTTTTCATCCAAGCCACCCATCTAATTCTTTTCTACTAATTACCAAGCAGATTCAATCTACATATATACTCAACTCATCCGTCAGAATGCTCACACGAAAACAAGAATTCTCCATTTGTAATTAAAGAGAAAAATACATCATATTATCTTTACTGTTGCACAATATAAAAAAAGCTGCCAAATTATTTAAATAGATCGAGTGGAACACAAGACCGACACCCCCACCCGTATACAGCTTTAGAATTTATCAATGAAAGTTCTAGCAGTGGCGTGAATTAATTGTGAAAACGCTACATTTTCTTCAGCGTACGGTAGCAATTTACAAATCCTTGAGTGCATATGAATCCGACATGTGTTTAATTTTTACGTTCACTTTGTAGTTGCAAAGACGCTGCCAAAATTTCAGCGTCTCTGTGCCTTGACCGTACTACAGCTACAGTTAGTTTGACAAGAGAGCGGCTCCATACCACATAGTTAAATGTAGTTTTCCGAATTGAAAAGTTGTGTGTGGTGTTGGATAACTGGATGGTATAGACGCTTCAAATATTTCAGCGGCTGCCGTGTGAAGGCATCAAGCATCTAGATTTCAACTTTTCCAAACCAAGCAGTTAGCATCAAGATGCTTCGTAAAAGCCTTTATCATATGCTCGCCATGATATAAAAACGAGCATACAGCTTATGTTTGCTGCGTCGGATACGTTTTCGCCTTGATTGTCCAAATAGGAGGTTAGAAGTGATATTAGGTGATATGACAGCAAGATGGGAATACGCTACGTTTTGTTCAGCGTCCCAAAGGAATGCACATAATTACATATGTATATTTTTAGTTCACAGGAAAAGGGACGTTTCGTTTAAAATTTTCCATCAGTATTTAGTGCTGCCAGAGATGGAACTTTTTTCGACATTTTATAATGTTTTTTTAATAATCTGAGAATATTTTAATACGGCCTGATTTGTGAGTTATGTTTGGAGTTTTCCATTAAGTCAAGGGAAGCAGCTCTTCCTTTGCCTCCAACGAGGAGCCGCAACTGGTTCGATTTTTTTTTTTTTTTTTTTAATTTATCTAAATGGATGGGTCCATTGAGAATTGTCGGGCTCTTTATAGCTTAAGAAATGCGAGCCAAGAAATCTGAATGCCTTAACGGGAGAGAGCCGGACAGTGACAGAGAAAGTGAGTCACCGTTTTGGTTTCATCTTCACAACCTCTGCATACAGGGTGGTCAACAACTCCAATCCTATGCTTAAATGTTCTTTGAGAAAGGAAGGTTCAGTGAGAATGGAAACGAGAGTTCTCAGGGTTGACTTGACCTGTGTCAGGAGCTTTTTTGTTGAGTTTGGTTGAGTTAGGTGTGTTGACTTGTGGTGACATTTTCGTCCCAGTCTCCACTGCCGATAGTTGTCAAAAACCTGCTGTAATCGCTGTAAACAAATTCTAAAGAAATGGACTTTAAAATACCTTGCTGATGCCAACAGGGGAATTAGCTAGGTGGGCTCGCTTGAATTTATATACAAAAATGATAGATTTAGCGATTTAGACACACAAAGAAGAGGAAATAAAGTAATCAAGTCTTATGCCATTAAGAAAATAATTTCCGAAGGAATTTTATAACTAACGAGACTGATGCTTTTTTGCATGCCCTAAATAAAAATTACTTTCCAGAGTCTACATTATTTCTAGTTTTGCTTTAAACGGACTGACAATCTGGCGTCGAGGTCGAAATCCTGTAGATAGCACCGGCATTTTAGCTGTTCTCCCAGCGGCCATCAAGTCGACATAGGGTCAATTTGATTCTGGCACCTAAGCCGACTAGTTGCCGAGCCCCAGCCTTCCTACTCTCATAGGGGCAACCCGAACTGTAGCAGCGTATTCACCCATTAGATCGGCATTGCGGCGGCTACTCTTTACGGATGTCAAGCGCGATCCTCTTCTGTGAATGTCAAGTGGTCATCAACTCGACCTGGTGCAGCATTGGTATCCTTTCATTGGATCGGCATTGCGGCGACTCCCCTCTGTCGATCTCAAGTCACAACATCATTGCAATTTACCTTTTGTGGACGTCAAATCGTCTGCAATACGATCTGGTGCTTCCAAAGAAAAGCATTGGTATCCCTCCATTATATCGGCATTACAGCAGATCCCCTCTGTGGATGTCAAGTCGTACCATTATTGCAGTTTCTCCGTTGTGAATGTCAAGTCGTCAGTAAGGCTGCTAGGTGATTGCAAAGAAATCTATCTCCGGTCTGAAGTCTATTAGCTGCAAGGTGTTTGCAAAGTAATCTATTTCAGGTCTACAGTTTATCAGCTGCTAGATTAAGAAATCTACCTCAGGTCTGAAGTCTATCAGTCCCAATCTGGTAGCTTACTGAACAAGTGGTCGATCAGAAGCCATTCAAGCAAACATGGACTCCTGCTTTAAGCCCGCGTAGTCCCACTGTGGTCATTTTCAGAACGCAACGCAGATTCCTGTCTCAAGACAGCACAGTTTTCTACCTCCACCAAGCCAGATATCTCCACACACCAGTTATCGGCTTCAGAAGACACAGCAGTTGTGGGAGCCTTGGCACAACAGAAATTGGCATAGGGCGCCAAATACTCTACAGTTCTTTTGTTGTTCTTTTCATGGGGTCATCTAACAAAAGACGACTATGTTAGCCCAAGCCTACAGTCAAAAAAATTTTTCTTGTTCCTTAGATATTTGCACTAAAGCTTTTACAACTGTAACTGACATTTAAATCTATAGAAAATATAATACTGTTCTTCCAACCATAAAAAAAATCAATAAATTCATAATAGGCAAATATTTAATGAGAATGCAAAAATATAACTTTTGAAAACATATTAAATTTGTCAATATCAAGCTTACCATTATTATTTTCGTGTGAAATATTAAATATCTGCTGAAGACGTAATATTTTTAGTGCGAACAAAGAAAACTTAACTACGACTCCTAACTAATATCATTTTTTTAAGAACCATTTTATGGCAGCGATGCATAATATAGCATAACTGCATCCAAGAAGTACTTATCCATGCGGTTGCATATAAAATATACCTTCATTTCCAAGGGGTAAGCGGGTGTGTGCAGTAGGTTTACTTAAAAAACCTGTTGCCTCCTTGTTACGAGTGAAATTATGTAAATACGCCTATTATATTTGGTAGAAACCGCTTTTTCTTATGTTATTTTATTAACAGCATAAAATATGATGTTTCACAGTATGAGCCAGACATGATTTCTTTTAAGGATGTTCAATATTCATTTAAAAACACTGGGAGCTTTTAAATAAATGCTGAATACCCTAAAGCGAGCTTTTACCTAGCTCATGATTTCACAAAATATTTTTGATGTAGCAATTACAGTATGTCAGCATGAGATATATGTATATGTATATAAAATTCTACTCTAGTGTACATAATCTTAATATATAAAAATCCCGTGTCACCGTGTTCGTATGCTAATCTCCGAAGCCGCCCAACCGATTTCAATGAAAGTTTGTGAATGTGTTTCGTTGGTTACAGCTTGAAAGATAGGATAGTTTTGAGGGCGATAAATGGCGCTATTGTCGAGGTCTAGAAAACTGCCTGAGAACGCTTCGACCTGCGAAGCTGAAATTTTGGACACAGTGTTCCCATAAAATGTGCAAATACAAGTTCTAAAATGGTTTAAATCGGGCAACACCTTCGTAGGGCTGCCATACAAATATTTTTTTTTAGTATATATTTGGACACAGACTGACAATGAGTACACGTAGAGAGCTAAAATTTGGTACGTAGTGTTTTTAAAACAATAGTAAATAAAATTTAAAAAATGGGTTAAATCGGGTAACCTCTTCTTGGTGTTGCTATACAAAATTTTCGTTTTTCACTATATATTTGCTAACTGTCTGAGAACGAGTCGATGTGGAAATACAATACAAGTTCAAAAATGGTTTTAATCGGGCGGGCAACTCCTTCGTAGGGTTGCCATGCAAAACTTTAGTTTTACACTATATGTTTGGAAACTGTCCGAGATCGCATCGACGTAGAGAGCTAAGACTTTGTACACGGCGTTTTCATGAAAATTCCAAATGAAACTTCAAAAATACCACAAATCGGGAATGTATGCATGCACACACACACACACACACACACATACACACACATTCAGACACAAAGTGATACCCTAGAGTACGAAATCGTGCGACCGAGTCAGATAATAGCTTAGATATTACCACCCGCCCCTACCCATCTAGGTATACATATATATTATCGCCGGGCAACGTAGGCGGGCTCCCCTATACTAGCGTATTTATAAATAAATATAGTTTTTATAGTTACAAGAGCTAAATTTTACTATATTTGAGGTAATGGCTTATTTGCATCGGGTATGTTTATACTATTGCCCAGATATATTTTATATTCTGTAGCTACACATATATGTATAAAAAAATCAATAATTATAAATAAATATAAAAATAAAAATTCTAAGCTATTCTCTAGGCCTATAGAGGTCAAGGCATAAATTTTTGAAGATACTGGATTCAGACAGAGGTAGAAAGTGGATAATGTTGTGATTTTGTAAAGAATTTAATTTAATTTCACAATGGCAATACAGTTTGTTGTCGCTACCTTAATGCTACTGCATATACTATGAAAATAATTAAAACAGAATTAATAATTAATAAAATGATCCAAAAGATATAAATAATAATTACAAATAAAATAAGAATATTGATGTAAAAAGGTTAGCCAGGGAACAGAAGTGACTCCAGACAATATATCATGAAAAGCAACGATAAAACAACATTAAATTTTCGAATAAAAAATTTTAAATTAAGCAACGAATTAGCACATAACATTTTTCAATTAGACAGAGAAATAGTTTAGCACATAAATCATAAACCCTGTGTGAATCATAGCTTTGTTGACAGAGTTATTAAAAGGGTGGGGGGGGGGGGGGGTGCAGTTTGACGCCTGCACCCCACATTCTGCATTAAATTTTCGAACACATAATTTTTCAGTTTGGCGTATAATTAGCACATAATTTTCTCAAATTTCGTTTTCCGTGAGGGGGCCGTGCTAGATGGAGTCTCGCTACAAATTAGCCAAATTTTCCAATTGGCGGTAAGCTACGGTGCACAATGTATAGTATTTGCGAAGTGAAAGTATATACGATTTTCATCTAGGCTCAATTCTTCTAGTATTTATCTTCAAGACTGCCTTCACGATTGCCGCTCCATCTGGTCCTCCCATCTAGCGTTCTATTTATACTATTATTGTTATAATTTGAAAAGATAATTTGCATTATTACTTAACTACTTTATTAATCCATTAATATAAAAACTTTTAGTCGTAGTATAACGTATGTGGTTTATGCCGTACAATCCCATCGGCTGTTCGGATAACTCTTCCGGCAGGCAGTTTTTTTTAGAGTTTGAAACTTTTATGACTCTTTTCAAAAAGTATAAGAGTTAAACAAAATTATAAGAAATAAGAGTTTAAAAATAATAAAAATTCATAATTTTTTTTTAACTGTTATACAAAAAAATACTTCTTGTTAGTATTTCGAGACTTTTATTTCATAAAAGTCTTTTTAAGAGTCTTCTGACACTTTTATTTTATAAAAATCATTTTATAAGTCTCTTGAGACTTTTATTTTATAAAAATCTTTTCAAAAGTCTTTCTTTATGCTTATTATGTAAATATGTACATTATTTACGGTCTGATTTAAAAAAAAAGCTTCTTCCGCTGTTTATGATAATATTTCAATCGATTTTATACATACGGGCATTCATATAGGATATCATAAGTATTGGTCTTTTATACTAATTCTAGCCTTTTTGTTTGCTTCTATTTAATTCAATTTTTTTGTTATTGTTTTTTTCTTAATTTCCTTTTAATTAAAAGAAAAGCCATCGAAAAGCCAAGGTGTTACAAACACACAGAGTTTAGACTTTTCTTAATTTAAATGATATAAACGAATTATGTTATGTATATGAATCAAATCGATTAAAATATTATAACCAGCGGGAGAGGTTTTTTTTTACATTAGACAGTAAATACTTTATATATTTAAATAAAAAACATAAAGAAAGACTTTTAAAATGATTTTTATAAAATTTAAGTCTCAAAAGACTTTAAAAATGACTTTTATAAAATAAATGTCACAAAAGACTTTTAAAAAGATTTTTATAAAATAAATGTGAAGAGGCTTTTCTTCAAAAGACTTTTATAAAATAAAACTCTTGAAATACTCTCAAAAAGGTTTTTTTTTTAGATAAAGGTCTGAAAAGACTTAAAATTTTTATTTGGTACAACAAAAATTTACTCTTAACTTTTACTTTTAAAAATAAAAGTGAAAAGTATTATTAAAATTTATTTTTGAAATATAAAAGTTTCCAGTCGGACCTCACTTAAAAAAAGACTTAATGGAGAGTTATTTTCAGGCTCTGGTGTTTTTACGTATATAAATCTTCAATAGCTGCGTTCACCTATAGAAAAAATGCGCACTCTATTTGTGAGCCTTAAAAGCTATGCAAAATGCACACTGTAAATAACTCGCTAGAAAAAATTTGAAAAACGATTGTGTGCGTGAGCAGAATGCGAGAGGATTGGCATAATGATTTTGATGACAAATGTAAATATTAGCAACTACCATCCGTCAATTTTTTTTTGTATGGTAAGTTTTTGGTTTGATTGTTGTTTTATTATTTAACGCTCTTTTATTTATTTTAGGAAAACTTATGTATCTACGAGTGCCGTGCTGGTATTGTATGTATGCTGGTAAGTAATTTCGTAGTGTATTCCCAGATTGTGCATGATCTGACTTTTTCAGGGCTTTCGATTGCGTCAATTACATGGTGCTTCTATAAGAAATTATCTACCTTCTTTACGTTCTCGTCCAATGCTGTTGAATTTATTCAAAGTTTTTCCACACGTAAAGGTAAACGACACTTTCTCAGGCCTCCTTCCACTGTCTTGTGGTGTTCCACAGGGGTCAATATTAGGATTCATGCTTTTAAATATCTTCATAAATGATCTACTTGAAACTAAAGAGGATGTTAACATTCAGTTCTATGCTGATAACGTTCCGATTTACTTCAGGAGACCAATTGTTCTAATCGAGGAAAGCTATGATTCTCAAGTAAATGTAAACCAAAATAATGTAGGGGAGCACGGGGTTTTGTAGGCCCCTTGGAAAGTGCTCCAATTTGCAAATTTTCGCGGGAGTTGTCGCGGGAGTTGTCGCGGGAGTTGTCGCAGTTAAATTGCAACAGAATTTGAACGAAAACGCTAAGTTCATTCGGGTAAAAGGCCAATCACAATGGAGGTATGTAAATTGCCGATCCTGTCAGTGGTATTTCCGTGCATTTTCAAAGATCACCTGTAAATGGCGAAAAGTGGGATGCGAATTTTTCATAGATTTAATTTGTTTTTTAAAATAGGTAAATGACATCCGATCTTAATGAAATTTTGTACAGATAATCTCTTAATAAAAGCACATCCATAAAAAACAAAAAATTGGATTAACCGATATGTTGTCGGAAGAAATACTTTGAAATGAATTTTTCAGGCACAAAATTACAAAAAAGCTAGCAAAAGGAATTTTGCAAATCGGATAATATTTACCTCGCATCCCTCAGAACACCCGAATTCGGGAAATGAGAAACTTCTTCCCAGATGACCTTTTGACATTGCAGGTTTTGTGCGAATATTTTAGACAGATGGTAGAATATAAAATAAATACCGGACGGAAACAAAGTTGCTTAAATGGTGCGAATATACCCGCAAGATGGTAGTTATCAAAGTTTTCCGAAAAGTGTTAATTTAAGCCCTGGGCGCACCAACATTATGCATTATTTCAATTTTGCTTGGCCATCTGGAGTTCCCACTTGCATTTCTAAGCACGCCCCCACATATACTGGTGAATTTGGATGAAATCGGTGATGACATTAATAGGGACCTTCTCCTTGTTAGAGCAATTATAACTTTTTTTTCTTGTTTAGTCTAATAGGTGCACTGAATAGTTTACCGGTTTAATTAGTTTATTTTTTCACTTTATTTTGGTTGAATGCACAGTGATGAATTTTATATACATATATTATTATTATTAATATTACTAGCTAAAGTTGCCCGTTAAAGATATTCTTTTTTAAGTTTATAAATTGTTTTTTTGTTTTTTTCTTAATTTTTTATTAATTTTTTTTTTATTTTTAACTAAAGAAAAAAGAATTAAAAAAAGGGGTGCTGGGACTCGAACAAGTTCCAGACAGGGTCTAGGCTTTTCTTAAGATTAATATTATTATTATCTGGGAATTCACTCTTTTGTTTACATTTTATAATTTGTTTTTTTCTCTGAAATTTTTTGAAAGATATTAACACTTTCAGAAGTGTTCTGCTAACTTGAGATACCAACTGCACACACTTGCACACGCCTTAACTCCTCTCGCATTCGGAAGTAATAACTTGACTCTTTATTTACGCAATGCTGCGGATATGTAAACAAGCAGCAGTGACCTTGACTTCTGTTCTACTGTCTGTGTGTCACTTGATAGTAAACAATCGTCGATTATATAAAAGCTATTTTACGTAATTGTTGATTACCTTACCCCAAAGCCCATGGCATCCAGCTTTTGGGGCTAATCAGTAAAACAATTGTTAAGTAATCGCTGATTATTTCGCGCATTCTATGCTTTGAGTCAAGCTCTCTTTCGCGGCGTACATCGGAAATGATAGCTGAAAGCATAATCAGGCAACATATCGTTATAACTAAGATACCCCAAAAAGGGAGCCCAACCCTTTCCATATCTACTGCGTCCGCCCCATCCCCTCTATGCCACTTTAAATCCTTATGTTTTTTGTTGGTAAATACTACTTTGATATGGGTTGATTTTAATACCTTTAGTTTGAGTCAATAGCTGTACAAAGGAACGTTACACATTGCCCTCGGTGTAACAACTTACAACAAATGAATGGCCATGGAAAGGATCCAGAGCGCGAAACATTTATTGTCAGCCATTCCATCTTTCGGGGTGAAAATGGGTACCATGCCGCCGGTGGCAATCAGTTGAGCCGCGGTGATAATAAAGTGATGTTTCCCAGATGAAATATGATTGCCAAGTAATCAGAAGAAGCTTGGATTTTCAGAGGAATAAATTCCTTCGTTAGAGGATTCCTGTGTGAGATGGGTGTCGGTCGGGGTTACCTTTGCCGCGGTAACGGTATAAACTTTGCAATTAACCCCGCTAGGGTTGTTTAGGATCATTTAATTTTCATTATGTATACCGTATTTGTGAGAGGACGATTGATAACGTAATCATTAAAAATTATTGCGTTAATAAAATCGGAGGAAAATTTCTTAATTTATTTTATTCGTTGTAGTTGTTGTTGTTTTGCAATACCGCGAAATTACAGGGATGATAAGTGTGATGGAAATTCATCCAATTGATTTCTTGTAACTCAAATAAGCCGACAAGCTAAATTGGTTGAAATTGATTATTATTTCATGGGTCATGGGTGATTCGTACCTATAATCAGGGCTGCAGGTAATAAAGGTAAAACTATTTTGCTGTTTGTAAAAGACTTTGAAAGGTTGTTACTCATGGTTGTTGTACAGAGTGTCGTATCAAGATAAGCAGAATTCTGTTTGGGTGAAGGAAGTAAATTTATTCTTGACCCTAGATATATAGGGTGATTAAGTATCCTTTGAGTTTTCTTCAGCCACTTAAATTAAAATGTAACGCCGCAACAAGGATAAGGCTAATAATCGGTGGGTCAATCGGGGTACCTGTTAAATTGTGTATAATGGGAGGTAAACAATTGAAGTTCCTTAGGTAGACAAAATCGGACACACAGGAAACTAGTAAAGATATTAACGGACCATTGTGCCAAAAGTAACGATTCCAGGAATTGAGTCAAAAGTCAAACAATTTCTCTGGTAGCTGTAAAAATCCTAAGGAAATCGTATCATTTCGACATGTACTTTGAGAGTATCATGCTCTAGTGATCAAAAAAGATGGGTTATTTAGTAGTCACTCTTTAGGGAGAGCTCGCAGCGATTTATCAGGTGACAATATTGATATCCATGTGCAAAGGCCCCTCACGGCACATCTGCATATATACCTATAGCCAGGCAGCCATCAAGGCGTTGGATGCTGTGCTGGTAAAATCATGCAAGAACAGCCTTGACAATTGACTTTAAGGCACAAGGTGACCCTGGGTACCTGACCATAAGGATATCTCAGGCAACGAAATGGTTGACGAGTTGGCTAAAAAGGGCTCTGAGATGCATAGCTCCGCAACGGTAGCTTATATGAGGATCCCAATCGGAGCTTTAAAAGAGGAAATAATCAGGGGTGCCTATCAAAAGGCAAGGCTCCGGTGGACCAACAGAAATACCTGCCATATTGTGAGGCAATTGTGACCTGTATATGACAGGAAAAGGACAAGGAAACTGATTAATGGCAACAGAACAAATACCAAAAATCTAGTAGGGATCATTACGGAGCACAGGGCCATAGGGATCATGCTAGAACACTGAGTATAGCGGCGAACGATTTCTGCAGGAGCTGTTAGGACTCGGAGGAAATCGAATTTGTCCAACACGTACCTTGCGGGTGCCTGCTTTGATGAATAAAAGAGGTAGGCTATTTCGTTGCTCCTTGCTCCTTCTTTTCAAGTCTGGGGGAGCTGCAAAGTATAGAGTTTAGATATATCCTGAGTTTTCTGAGAGAAGCAGGATGGATCTAGGTTAAAAGTCTTAGATATATCCTGAGTTTCCTAACGAAAGCAGGATGGATCTGGAGCTTGAATTGTTATCCCAAGAGGTCTAGGAGCATAATAGACCCACTAAAGGTCTAATTGATACAAGATAGTTGTCTAGTGGCGTTCCTATTACATAACCTAACTTAACCTAACCTACTAGTAACTTCTTCTGGCAGTTAGGGGAGCTGCAGGATATGGATCTTAGAAGCATCCGGAGATTCCTTAAAGGATAGATATAGTAGGTTGTCTTAGAAGGATAGATTCCCATGAATCTCACCTTTCATACCTAACTTAACGCAGCAACAGGCAACAACTTTTTCGTATCTAGAAGTGTCTCCAGATAACGGGTTTTCCCATAAGAGGTGTTATTTTGATATTCAAAGAAAAATGCCATTTTTTTTTAGATAAATGATCGTATCTTTATTTCATTATAAAGAGGGAGGTATGCCGTTAATAATGGAAAATAATATCAGCCAAATGACCACCACGACCACGCCTACAGGACCATATCATTTTCCATAACCAAATCGCAAAGTGGCTGCCCTATGTCCTCGATAGCCTCACGAATTCCATCTTTGAGGTCTTGAATCGACACTGGGCTGTTGGCGTAGACCTTCTCTTTCACGTGGCCCCAATTGAAGAAGTCGCAAGGTGTTAAGTCACAAGATCTCGGTGGCCAATTGTGATCACCTCTTCGAGAGATAACACGGTCCGGAAACTTTTCCCGTAAAAGATCAATGGTTTCGTTGCTTGTTGAAAGTAAACGTTGTCCAGATCAATACCATCCAATTCCGGCCATAAAAAATCATTAAGCATCTGTCGATAGCGCAATCCATTCACCGTAACTGTTGCTCCAGCCTCATTTTCGAAAAAGTAAGGTCCAATGACCCCGCGGGACCATAAACCGCACCAAACAGTCACACGTTGAGGATAGAGAAGCTTTTCAACAATAACTCTTGGGTTTTCCGATAGAGAGGCTTTTCAACAATAACTCTTGGGTTTTCCGAGCCCCAGATGCGACAAATTTGCTTGTTGACGAAGCCATCGAGGTGGAAATGGGCCTCATCACTCAAGATGAGTTTTCGATGGAATTCCGGATCATTTTCATGCATTTCAAGGACCCAATCAGCAAAGACTCGACGTTGTTGATGATCGGCCGGCTTGAGTTCTTGTGTTAACTGAACTTTATAAGCCTTAAGACCCAAATCTTTATGCAAAATACGGTGTAATGATGGAATGCCTAATTCCAAAGAACGACGAGGAATGGACAAACCTGGGTTTTCTCCAACACTTTCGGCTACAGCAGCAATATTCTCGGCTGTTCTTGAGCGACGTGCACGGGTTTTATTCTTCACATCACTAACTTGTCCCGACAGCTCGAATTTTTCTACCAGTAAATTTCATTCACTTCAGCGCCCAATAATTCACCGCAGTGAGCATGCTGACCCAGCATTAATTCGCAAGTCATTAAATTTTGATCGCAAAACTGAAAATTGTCACGTTTGATATAATTACACCTGGCGTGAATATTGTAGGAAATGCATACAATATGAAAAAATGGAAATTGTCATTACTCACGGTAGCAGAATAATTACAGCTGGTTCAATGATCTTGTAAACTATGTAAGCACTTTGAAATGCTTATGTCAGACCTTACTAAATTTGTTATTTATAATTAAGTTAATACCACGACGAAATTGCATATTATGGGACTAGTTTAATTCTAACCTAATAGTTGCCCCAAATATCTTCAATTTTAGGGATTTTGAAAATATCCCTTTATGAGAATATTTTGTTGGTTCTTTGATTTCTTTTTTCTATTATAGTGTATTTTGTCATCGACCTTCGGCCATTTGAAGAATGCCCCACATTTTGTAAAACATCTTACATTATTACAATTTTTGTTCACTGTTGGGCACAAGCTTCTTGTTTGTTGAAAATTTTCAAATATCTCGTAAACTAAAAGTAGACAAAATTAATAACTGAAAATAATAACATTCGCTATAATTATAATAATTGTCTATCAAAAATAGCACTTCAAGTTCATAAGCACAACTACTTACTCTGGAATGGAAATCACTACTAATGAAATGCGCGCTGGATGACAGCAAGCAAGCAGCAGCAAGCCCTACAGACTGTCGATCGAATGGGTGCAACTGAATTTCCATAAAGCCAGCTTGCATGCAAGCAGCACTGCCATACTTCTTGCACGTGGAACTTCTACTGCCATGCTGGCAGTTCAACTTTCAGCGAACTTGCATGATGATAAACCATGGCAGCTGAGGTGATAGTAATTTGACATTATGAAGTTTTCAAGATGGCGGAAAAGAGATGCTTGAGAGAATTTGTTTTCTGAGATCATTTGCATTACATCATTTACGAACACCTTCCTCTTAACTTTTCCTTGGGTTTTTATCATTCTGCTACTTCCTTTATTACTACAATTTTCTAATATACGCATGACTTTACGCCTCAATGCCATTTTTTAAATGAACTTGCATGCAAGATGATAAGACATCAACTGAACTGCATTCTGTTGTCAAGTTAAAAATCGGGTTGGAAGGGAGGCTTGCACGCAAGCTGTACTATCTCGTGTAATCCTCGGATTAGCAGCGACGTCTTGAAAGCCTGCTTAACGCAGGGACCCGGTGGTTTGAATATATGCTGCAACGTAGGCAACAATGCATCTTGGGTGTCTGGTTACTGGTCGATCGAATGTTCCATAAGAAGTCAGATTATGGTGAGCATTTTCTGGAAATTTAAAGAGCTTAGAAGCCCCGAGTTTGCTTCATGGAGACTAGGAGCTGGCGCAATGCGATTCTGTTGAGCAGGTATATTTCTTCAGTCTACCTCTACGGTCCATATAACAGCCTGATAGTCTGTGCTGGGATCAAACTAACCCCATGTCGTCTTGATGGCTGTTACCAGAGGAGGTATAACGTTGGTGTTGTCTGAAGGTTAGCTTCTGATGGTTTGGACCAAGTCGACGGTATGTCAAAGTGACGGACGTGGAAACAGCCAAACTGTGGGGGGAATCCAGTGTTTCTGCAGATGATCTCCAATTCGTTTTTAAAAGGCCTAAGAAAACGTAGACTCCGAAAAGAAGATTATTTTGTGGAAGCATTAAACAAAAAAACATCGGCTCATCGGTTGTCTTTGTCAGGTCTTCTTGGAGTTTATCTTTTTATTTAGTGCAGCTATAACTTTTGAATAACCTGTTTATTATTTGTTTACTTTTTTTTTCATAATTTCTATGTGACTGAATCGCCGATTGACATCAGAATAATTAATTTTGTTTTTTTTTCTATTCACGCTAAAGTCAAAGCCTACAGGTAAACCTTCCTACGTTCAGCAAAATGTTACAAGACGTAAATTTCGATATTTATTTATGTGATCCTACCTGGTATGAAAATCTTTAATGCTATTTTCCAAATCTCTGTAATGGATTGGAGTTGACACCCTGTCAATGTGGAGGTTTATTATCTCGATGTTTACTTAAATTGAGTCAGGAAAATGCATACGAGCTAGTAGCCCCAGGAACTATTTTCCGGATTCTGTGAAGGTGCCGTCGGAGTTTTCCATAACCTGTAGTTGCTAGATAGATTAGCTAATTCATAGCAGAGCCTTTTCAAAGATTCTCTCCTGGCTTTTATCATTTCTATAGATACACATACTATCACTAGTGATGTACCTATTCCAAGGGAAGTATTATTTGTCACCTCACAACATATTAATATATTTCACGAGTCAAGTAATGAGTATGTAAACAAAGTGACAATTTCAGTCGACGCACTGATTACTAATTAGAGACTTTTTAACCATGTCACTCACCCCCGCATACTATCTGTACAAAATAGTTACAATCAATAACCGGAACATAATTATAGAAATATTTCCTGCATTCTACGCGATTATAGCAAGGGCATTAGTTTCGGTGAAGATGAACACTAATTAATTCTCTGCGGGCATATCGTTTATATAGTACTATATACATATATGTACATATGTACATAGTATAAATCGTATTATGTATATATGCACAGCACGAAGGATGTTATCTGGCTGCTTATGGTTGGAGCAGTTATTATTATTAGGCACAGCATATTATAAGCAATGTTTCGGAAATTGGCATTATGTGTCTCGTGTTACCGTGCATTTCAGTAGGGGGTAATTTATATTTACATACATATATGAATATTTTATATACATATTCAGATAATTAAATAGCAATTTACCTACAGGTGTGAATTGAATTACATTGGAGTGAGAATTCACGAGAATTTTGTCAATCATTTTGTAAAATCTGTATACAGGATAGATGCAGGGCACATTATTTTGTATATCATTAAAACTTTGAAATATTTCCAACAAGGAAATCATTGGAAATTTATAATCAATCACAACGTACAGATATCAATCCAATTTGATACGTTTTTAATTTTAATTTGATGTAAAGCAACCAAGCAACCTAATCACGTCTCCAGAGGTTTTTAAAAATTCGTATGTTTTGATATTTCATTTGATATCCATTTCATTTCATTTCATTTATTGTTGTACAAACAAGAATATACAATTGTTTTTAGGGTTCCGTACCCAAAGGGTAAAGGCGGAATTACAATGGACGCAACGGAACGCAACTGAACGGACAGAAATGTCAAACCGGTTTTCTTTATATGCTTTTCAAATGGAGTTGCGCACAGTGGACGGACGAAAACGCAGTCGTACGCAGCAAGTTTAATAAAATCTGAAATTAACGCAACTGACGGATAAACATAACCTCAAATTAGCTTTGGGATTGTTTATTTTGTTCCGTCAAGTGAAACTGTGCTATGGTAAGTGTGTAATAAGCAGACAGGAAATGGAATGAAAAGAGTTTTTTGATTTTACCCATATTTGTTTATAAATTTTGGGTCAAACGTCACTGTCACTTTCAATTAATCATGCGTCCATTGTAAGCAGCTAACCTCGATGTTCGTTTTACTGCGTAAATTTGACATTTCTCTCCGTCCAGTTGCGTTCCGTTGCGTCCATTGTAATTCCGCCTTAACAATGGGTACCCTATTAGTAAGACTTCGCTGTTCGTCCGTCCATCACCAGGTTGTATCTCATGATAATAGGTAGATAGTTGAAATTTTCACAAAGTGTGTATTCCTATTGCGGCTATAACAACAAATAATAAAAATAACATTAAATTAAAAATTAAAGGGGGCCGCAAATACAAGAAACGTGATTTTTACAGCGTTTTTTCCTCGTTTCATTCTCATTCATTATTATTATTATAAGTAGGCATTTTTTTTTTAAATGACGCTTACTCTCATTTGAAAAAATAAATAAAAAGTATGTACATAGTGTTAAATTTTGTACCATGGTACGGAACCCTTCGGGTACGAGTCCGACTCGCACTTGGCCGGTTATTTTATGTACTTAGCACAGATTTATGTACATCTAACACTGGCTATAATACATATTTCCTTATCAATAATTACTACAAAAACAGGGGCAAGTTACAAATTACTTACTCAAAAATAAAATTAAAATTCAATTCTATAAATTCAAAATTCAAAAAATTTAATTATCAAAACTCAAACTAAAAATCTACAATAAAAGCAAGATGAAGATTAAAAATACAAGGTAAAACATAAACAAATAACTAAAACTTTATACATTTTCAAGAGCGCCCATCATATATTGATCCGAAAATGCGACAACAACCCCCCTCTGAAGGAATCCACCGACCCGATCCGACGAATAGTATCAGGCATAATTATTCCATATTCGGATGGCGTTAACGAAAAACATACGACTGCCTTGTAAATAATTGAAAAATTTGATAAAAATTTAATAAGAAAGTAAAGTAACATGTGCGAAACTGAAGGTACGACGACAGGCTCATTCCTAATACTTGAGGGACTAAATGAGACACAATTTCGAATTTGAGTAAATTAAAAGCATAACGAACAGCAGAATTGAGAGCAACTTTAAGTTTTTGCCAAGATAGCGAATCGAGGGTCCCACAAACTACGTCTCCATATGCCAGGATCGGTATGATTAGGGTTTTTACTAGGCGTACCTTAGTTTCCAATGAAGTAAAATGTGCAGAGCACCTTAATCTCCCAATACAAGCATAAATCTTCGACACAGAAGAGTTAATGTGATCGTTTCATGTTAATGTTTTATTTATGATAATACCAAGATTAGTGACTTCACCGACGTAATCTATAGAACACCTTTCAATCGCAGCAGGTTATTTGATGCCGAATCCACTATTTTTGATAAATACACCCAAGAGCATCACTAACTTATTTAGCATAGTAGATTTGTACGTCATCTGCGTATATATGGTTTTGAGAATACCTGAAAACTAAAGTTATATCGTTGATAAAGAGGTTGAAGAGGATTGGAGAGAGACTAGAGCCTTGTGGTACTCCAGAACGGATAGCTAAAACTGAAGAGGTATAATTATAATAATAATCAGTTTAAATGGGATCAGACAAAAAACCCGCTATAAAATGAGTAGCCCTGTGGCTGAAATTATATAATGTGGAAAGTTTCATATATAAAATACTAATGTTGATAGAGTCAAATGCTTTTGAATAATAGGGTAAAAATAGTAAGAAGGTCATTGTCCAAATTCACGCGAATATCATCGGTAATTTTAGGAAGAGCTGTAGTACAACTATGCCCTGGTAGGAAACCAGATTGCACATCCGACAACAAATTCTTGGAGTTGACATAAGATGCAATTTGATTTTGCATAATCTTTTCCAGTACTTTAGATAAAAACGGGAGAACACTGATTGGGCGGAAATCCTCAGGTGCGCAGCATTTTGTATTTTTTTGATAGGGATGACAGCGGCGAATTTCTATTTTACAGAAAAATGTAAAGATAAGAGACACGAATTTATAATATGGATAATGGAGGGGAAAACATAAAATGCTATTAGCTTGACAAAACATGGAGAAATGTTGTCTAATTCCGTGGCACTTGATTTTATAGAATTAATAACTTGAAGAGCTACCGAAGCATCAACTCCACGAGAATCAAATGCTTTATTGTGATCGTTTCGCGTGGTCCTACATACTGCTGAAGAAGCAGATACAGGGCAGCTGGTAAAGTAATTATTGAGCTGGTCTAAATTGAGATCAGAATCAACAGTCTTAGCTTTCGATGCACCAAGGTCACGTAGATTATGCCACAATTTTCTTGAAGGAAGATTGGTGTTTAATTTTTTATGATAAAACTGAATTAACAATATTACGCAGTGCTTTGAAACGTTCAAAATCCCTAGAAGATCGTGTTTGTTTCGAAATAAAATGTGCCTTATTTCTCCGGTGCATAAGTTGGGCGATAGAACTGGATTCATATTATTTACTTTAATAATCTTAATTGCAACAAAACTCTTCAATAGCTCTAGTACCATATTCTCCAAAATTTCAACTTTATCATCAATTGAGGCATAGTTTAAAATAATTACGTTAAACTCAGTATTAATCAGTGCAGCATAAGGACTGCATATGTACAGAGTTGAAATCTTTGAAAGTGAAGGATTCAGTGGAGCGATTGCCACTCTCAATGTTAGTAAGCAAGTATATAAGAAATATGAGGTCGTGATCTGAAATGACTGATAGGGCAAGTTGGCTTAAAAAGGACACGTTTGAGGGGTTATTACATATGAAAATATCAAGAAATGACGAACTATTATCTTATCTTACGATAATGAAAAACCGTTCATCGGGGTCACCACTTTAGCCGTAATTACTTTCATTGAAGGGAACAGATTTGTTCAAACTGAATTTATTTAAATGCCAACTATCACTATGTTCTTCTTCTAGAGATTAAAGGTGCTGACTAATAATAATCGTTTGAAGGACCAACGCTGAAGTTTTGCACAAATGGAGTAAAAATGCATTACTGTCGTACAAAAAATTGGCAAAACAAATTGGAAAATGATTTATGAAACCGGTCGAAGGACAATTTTGAATTTTAAGCCTTATCAGCGGATTTAAAACGTATTCCAAGGAAGGGTAATCGAAGTGGTCAACATAGTAAAGGCTGCAAAATATATGCCTATCCAATATGAAGCGAAAATAGCTAGAGCTTCTCAACACAGATGATTGTGAAAAAAAATAAAAAAAAAATGTTCAAGTTTGATCTTGCGATATCCTTGAATGAGAATTTAAGTGACTACACTTTGAAAAACGAGAAATTTTCAAACATAAGATTGATGGAGAATGACTGATTTTATGGGGTGGGGTGGGGGGGGGGGGGTGCTAAAACAAAAGTGTGCTCAGGACACTTCAAGCAATATACATATATACAGGGTGTCCCATACGTACCGCATTTCCTTTATACACCGGATTCCTCACTCAATTTCGAGAAAAAAGTTAATTAGAAAATTTTTCAATTGTCAGATTAAAGATAACATTCCGGGGTCTCTAAATCTTGTAAATAAACTGTATATTTATCATGTATTTTGGCGGGAAAATCGTTAAAATTTGAAAAAGATATGATGTTTTTTCCAATTTTTGGACTTTGACGTACTATATTTTAAGATTGAAGGTGACAGTAGGGCTAGTTGGATATTCGTTGCAAAGCTTAGATGATTTGATATGATCTGAGATGAATCTCGCCTTGATAGGGTGTATATCAAGAAATTTGCAAGGTGTAAAGTGGAAACAGTACTAAAAATCGTAAACCCCCCTACCGCCCACACCGTGGATTTTCCGGCTCTCCTACCATACAATTCATTTCTCGAAATTGAGTGAGTAATCCGGGGTATAAAGGAAATGCGGTACGTATGGGACACCCTGTATATACTCGATCTCCACATCCTATTTATTTAACAAATTCGATATACTAAAGAGTGTCTACAAAAGTGACTTTTGCCTTTATGGACGGCAACACAATGAGCAACTTTATTTTGGTCAGCTTTAGGCACCTCATCGATGACTTTTCATATCCTAGATTAATCCGATTGCTGCCCTTAGAAATAAAATTGAATATTGCAATATGATTGTCGTATCCGAAATACGCATATGAAGTTAGCAGAACGAACAACTATTGTTATGGAATTTATAATTCAAATTCAAATTTATTTAAAGGGAAAACTTGTACATAGCCAGGCAGAGCCTTTTAAAAAGTAGCATAAAATTCAGAAGGCATAAAAAAACCAAAATAATAACCGCAAGAAAAAAACCAAAATAAAAGGAATTCATAAGACTACACTGTAAAAAATAAGCACAATTGTTGCCACAAAGCTTAAGTATTTTTCCCTAATATGTAGGGAATATCCCCTAAAATGTATTGAATATTAATGTAGTGAATATTCCCGCACATTTTAGGGAATACTCCCTACATTTTAGGGAAAAATACCTAAGCTTTGTGGCAACGATTGTGCATATTTTTTACTGTGTATAAAACTATAATAAACTTATGTAAGAAAAAATTAGGCTGTTAGATGCAGTAAAAAAGGACGAAAAAAGTCATAAAGAGCAAGAAAAAAAATATAGAAATAACAATAATAAAGAGAGTAAATAAAAAAAGTTAACATTGCGTGCACAAATCAACAGCATACCTAAAAGAAATTTTTAATTTATACAAGTGTGTCCGCAAGCATGTCCCGAACCTCGCTCACTGTTCTGGAGCCGCTAATACTAATAGGCAGTGAATTCCAGATCTTAATGGGCGTAGACGAAGAACATAGAGCCGCTCTGCAAATACCTGTGCCGTGGTATAAAAAGCTGTCTATTACGAGATGACACAAGGAAGATAATTTTTTGAAAAAGGATACATAGGAATCCTGGAATAAATTAGTTTAAATAGATAGGCCATCAAAATAATTTTAAGAAAATCCTATAGAGAGCAACCCAAGGTCTATCTAGAATGCTCGGAAACATGATCATATCTATGCCGGTTAAATACATACCTAACAGCAGAATTAAATGCCACTGTTAATCTCCTCTCAGAGACTGAATCAAGTTTGTAGTGAATCATGTTGGCGTATGTTATGATGGGGATAATTAAGCAATTTACCAGTCGCAATGGAGTTATCTGTGGTGTAAAATTAGCGGACTATCTCAACCGTCTCAGGCATCCGTAAATACATCCAACCACATAATTTATGTGATCATTTCAGGTTAGGGTCCTATTGAAGATGACACCGAGATTACTAGTCGTAGTTACAAATAGAATAGAAATGAAATTTAGAGAGATTTGAGGTAGGCGACTAACATCAAAAGTGTGTTTATAGCTTTGGACTTAGACGGATTAATTTTCAAACTGTTTGCAGCTGACCATATAGCTGCAATGGCCAAATTAATCGAACTAATATGTTCGTCCAATCTGTTGCGATCAATAGCAGCGTAAACCTGCACATGGTCAGCATAGAGGTGGATCTTGACGAAGGACACCATTTGAGCAATGTCATTAATGAATACACTGAAAAGGAGAGGTGCAAGCACATAGCCTTGGGGACGCCAGAACTAAAATGCAATCAGTCATTAATAATTGCATTGAGACACGTTGTATGCGGCTGGAGAGAAAACCAAAGACGAGTAGTCGCTGCTCTATGGCTAAAACTGTACTCAGTTCGGAGAATAAGATATGGTTCACAGAGTAAGATATGGTTTACCGTATCGAAGGTCTTTGAAAAGTAAAATAATGTGAGAACAGTGGCCATATCAGAGTCGATGTTCTCCCTTATATTATTGGTAATCCTCAAAAAAGCCGTCATACATCTATGCTTTGCACGAAAACCAGACTGCCATTTACACAGAAGAGAATTGCCCTCCAGAAACCCCAATATTACGTCCCGCATCATATATTCCATCACTTTAGATAAGAAGGGAAGAATGCTTATAGGCAGGTAATCTTCAGAAGAGGAACCATTGGCCTTTTTTGGAATAAAGATAATGAGACTTTCCAGGCTACTGGGGAAATAACTATTAGTTAAGCAAGAATTAATGATATGAGTAATAATTGGTACTAGGTTTTCAGCAGTTTATTTCATGAATCGTGTCGGTATCAAGTCTGGACCAGTGGCAAGTGACCTAATAGAGCTTATGGCTTTATATACTTCAGCTTCGTCGACGCAGAAAAAATCAAAACCAGCTTCATAATTAAGATCTGGGGATAAGAAGGAGAAGGACAGAGCACAGTTTGAGTGTCTAATTTTACCGACTCCAATCTGGCGTAGATTACTCCCGAGTACCTTTGGGGGTATATTAGGATTTAGCTTTTTCGAGCAATAGAGAAGAGTAGATTATGATTAGAGAAACCTGCAAGAGATAATTTATTGGCAAAAGAGCCAGATTAGGATTTTTAATAATGACCGAATCAAGTAAAGTGGGACTATATCCTGAAAAGCATATAGGGACACTATTTAATATATGGAGGTTAAGAGCAATTAACAATAACGTGAGTGCATTAGACTGATTCGAACTAAGGAGCAGATTTATGTTGAAATCACCAGTAATAAAAATCTTAAAGAGGAAGCTTTCTTAACACCATCACCATAACCACAGAAATGACAATGCATTCAGAAAAGTAACACAACTCCCTAATTTCGGTGCGGAGTAGGATGTCAAAGGACAAAAAATTCATCGGTCTTTGACAAAAAGTCAAGGGCTTCTAAAAAATATTTATCCAACACACGAATATGTTGTGGTTTTAAAAATAGATATATAGTTGCTATACAAAAATCGAAAGAATTCTTTTTTTTTTCTAATAACCTTTTAACTCACCCTCTCCCCTCCCATTAAGTCCTTAATCCACCGTCAATGGAAGGATTCAGCTGGCCCAAAATTATCATATATTAGTACGGGAGGCCGCCCGCTATATAAATATTAGATTTCATCCCCGCATGACCTAATGATTCTTCAGCTCATTGTATATTAAATACAAAATAAGTGTTTTGTATACCGTGGAGTATCCCGCAACCACTCAGGATATAAATTTTATCCAAAACGTAAACATTCCTTTTCATCGACCGTCCCTAAATAAATATAAAGATTTTAGCTACCTAACCTATATTAACATCCATAGATCTCCCATCACCATGTAGTCCCGTTAAAAAAGCTATCTTGACACAATGTGTCACATGCTGCTACCATAAAAGCACAACACCCCACTATTAAATCTACAAAACACTTTATTTTGATTCCACCTTATTTTTCCGCCTCAAATAATGTAAAGCTAACGGATAAGTTGGACAATAAATTTTTTTGCTTTTCTCCATAGTTGTTGTTGTTGCTGTTGTTGTTTTGTTATTGTGTGTGAAGTCTGTGTGACACGACCGTAGTCAACAAAGAATGGAAGGAAATAAGAGATAAAAACCTAGCGGTGAATGATGGACCAAATGTAGTTGGTAGCTCATCTTTAAGTTAGCTTTCCAAGGGACTTAGGCCAAATATCGTCAGGGAAAAAGTATAAGCTCAACTTGCATCTTTCTGTGAGCGAAATGGGGTAAGATATGGAAGGAGCGATGATAAAGTGCGAAACATCCTCCTTGAAAAGTCATTAATTGCTCTTCTCCGACTTTCCGTTCATTTGCCCCTATTTACTCTTGGCTAACTGATTTGATTTCTTTCTTTCATTTGTATATTATTTTGAGAGAAATTCAATCCTTGAAAGGTCTCAGGACTCTTGATAACAGAAAACCTTCTGCCTTCGACCGCAGTTACGAAGTCGGAGGGGTTTTATGTACCTTATATCGACAATGTGGAAATTGAATTTTATTATCATTACCAAATTGATTAACGATCTTAATGGATTTTTATGCCCCATCATTATTGCTCTATTCACCATTCATAAAACTATACACGTACCTGTACCAATGAAAACGGTTAGAATTAAAACACGGAATTTAACTAATTAAAAATTGTCATTTAGACCGTTTGAATTTAATATTGCACTTGACTTACGATTCCGTATGTCAAAAGGAAAAACAAAATGGAACTCTTATAATGTCAAAATATTGCGTCCGTCCGTCACAGACGTTTTGCACGAAAACGACGTGACACAGGTTATTTAGCAGAAATCTAGATCTTTGTGACGCGCACATATTTCAATAGTCAAAGATTATGAAATATATTATTTATTTTATTTTTAGTGGGGGTAAGTAAATAATAATAATAATAATTTATTGCTAATAAATGTGCACAAGATTTACAATATTTTTAAGTACAAAATATTAAATCGGTGCTAGATATATAGGGTGTTTCCACTTAGATGGTCCATAGAGCAGGAGATGATAGTAGGGAAAGTTGCTGGTACCTTGGTACCTTTTCTGAAATAATATTTTGTTTTACAAAACTAATGAGAGAAATCTTAAGCAACCAATAATTATAGATTTGTGGCGATGCGTCTGTGAGTCTTCAGTAAATCGGGCAATTCTTTTTTTCTATGTATATTGTCGGCTATTAATAATTTGCTAAGTGTGGAAAGTTGTAGTTAAGTACGCGTTTATTGACAATGAAAATTAATAAAATATAAGAAAATTCATTCTGATGTGATTCTGATTTTTGCTGAATTATTAAACTAAAATAAAAGTATAAAAATTCAAACCCAGCAACAAAAGACTTTCAACTTTACTCTACAAGACTGGAGAGCTATGCTTATGCACGCTCCAATAGCGGCCCCTCGTATTTTATTCTTTATAGATTCTGTCTTTCAGGACAGACTGGATTCCTGGTGTGCTCCTTCAATATCGCAGTTAACAGTGTTACAGACTGGTCACACAGACCAAACCTATAACGCTGCAGTTAACTGATATTCGTGAAGATTATCTAAAGAAGCCAGAAATACCCGACAACGTCGTAAAGGGTTTTCCAATAAGAGGTGTTATTTTGAGATAAATGATGGGATCTTTATTTCATTATAAAGAGGAAGGTATGTCGTTAATAATGGAAAATAACATTAGCCAAATGACCACCAAGACCACGCCTACAGGACCATATCCTTTTCATGAAATTTTCCATAACCAAATCGCAAAGTGGCTGCCCTATGTCCTCCATAGCCTCACGAATTCCATCTTTGAGGTCTTGAATCGACGCTGGGCTGTTGGCGTAGACCTTCTCTTTCACGTGGCCCCAAAGGAAGAAGTCGCAAGGTGGCCAATTGTGATCACCTCTTCGAGAGATAACACGGTCCGGAAACTTTTCCCGTAAAAGATCATTGGTTTCGTTGCTTGTATGGCACGTAGCGCCGTCTTGTTGAAAGTAAACGTTGTCCAGATCAATACCATCCAATTCCGGCCATAAAAACTCATTAATCATCTGTCGATAGCGCAATCCATTCACCGTAACTGTTGCTCCAGCCTCATTTTCGAAAAAGTAAGGTACAATGACCCCGCGGGACCATAAACCGCACCAAACAGTCACACGTTGAGGATAGAGAGGCTTTTCAACAATAACTCTTGGGTTTTCCGAGCCCTAGATGCGACAATTTTGCTTGTTGACGAAGCCATCGAGGTGGAAATGGGCCTCATCACTCAAGATGAGTTTTCGATGGAATTCCGGATCATTTTCATGCATTTCAAGGACCCAATCAGCAAAGACTCGACGTTGTTGATGATCGGCCGGCTTGAGTTCTTGTGTTAACTGAACTTTATAAGCCTTAAGACCCAAATCTTTATGCAAAATACGGTGTAATGACGTTTGTGGAATGCCTAATTCCAAAGAACGACGAGGAATGGACAAACCTGGGTTTTCTTCAACACTTTCGGCTACAGCAGCAATATTCTCGACTGTTCTTGAGCGACGTGCACGGGTTTTATTCTTCACATCACTAACTTGTCCCGACAGCTCGAATTTTTCTACCAATTTCTGTATTGCGGTCCGACAAGGTGCTTCACGACGACCCAAAAATGTTCGAGTTTTACGAACCGTCTCTGCCACATTTTCACCATTTTTATAGTGAATTTTAATAATTTCAGTGCGTTGTTGAATCATATATCGTTCCATTTTTATTAATGGCGTAGTTTCTACTTGTTAAATGTCAAAAAATGACAGCTCCAAAAGTGACATCTACCGAAATAGCGGGCTAATTAAAATAACACCTCTTCTTGGAAAACCCTGTACAATAGGAAATACTTATTATTCTGTAAAATGGTTATATAAAGTGAATTCGAACTTGCGTTCTAAATGGATTCACGGTGTTTGCGGTTTGCATAGCAACTTAATTTGGCAAATGACCATATTATGATATGAAAATCTCACGCTGATGTGACAAATGAAGTGACAGTTAGTTGACTGTTTCTAGAAATAATAGCATAATAGGAAAAAGATCGTGTTCACTCATAAAAATATAAAAAGGCTTTTTAATTTAGCAGGTTAGTTCATTTTCACCACTTAGCTGCTAGGAAAGGAATTGAAATTAGTAATATCCTTTTAGAGAGAAGTCGATGCACCAAAATCCAAAACTGAAAGGGAGAATCCGTTTAGTAGATTATGACCCACTTATAAAGGACATTGTTAATCGAAAAACCCAAAAATACCGCTTTTATAAGATCTGCAGCGACAAACTAAAGGCAAGTGGAGGAAAGACAGATTTACTTGTGTATGTCGAAAGCTCTAAACTAATTGAAAAATTAAAATGCGAAAGAACAAAAACTTCAGCCATAATCAAAAATATGTATGTAAGTATTGGTGGTGGAAAAGAATGTTCGAGGTGGAGTAATCTCCTCCTGGCCAATACTTCGCAGATGCAGAGCAGGTGCTCCGAGGTTTCGTGAGCATCCTGACAGAAGCGGAAGCATTAAGTTTCAGTCAAGTCCATCTTGTATAGGTGATACCTTAATGGGGAATAGCCTGAGAAGAGCTCTGTAATCATTTTGAGCTCTGTTCTCCTCAGAAGTAGGAGTTTCTTTTGTATTTCCGTCAGAGGTGTCGATAAACTCTTTTTTGTCTGACGGAGTTCCTGGAGCCTTTCTCAATAAAGGGATTTTTGATTATTCTTCCAGCTATTTAGCGTTGCTATGAGGTAACACTTTAAAGTGCCACGAAATGCCTCTGATCCTGCAAAAAGAGGTTCAAGGTACCCACATGAGGATAACTGTGTTTCTCCTTGATAAATGTTTAAGGCTTTGCAGACATTCCCAAATAATCCCCGGCTTGATAATGTAGGCTTTTCAGACCTTGAGAGTGCCTTGACTGTCCGAGAGGATATTAATGGTTGAGCCACTTATGGGGTTTTCAATGTAGGTATTGGAGCATTGTTCTATAGCTAATACCTCGGCATGGAATACGGTAGGGGTAGAAACCAGGGCCTTTGATATATGGCATCTGGAGCCGTATACGCCCACTTCGACTCCACTGTTCGTTTTTGAGCGGTCTGCATAACACACTATCAATCCTTATTGGAAGGACAGTTTAGTCGAACGTCATTGTTGTCAGTCTCCAAAAACCAAGTCGAAAGCTCTTACAAGATCCACCTTGTGTGTGATTATATCAGATATTGTCATCATTTGCTTGAAGTGTATCTCTTTTAAAATATTTTAATGACAAACGAAATGCCCTAGCTTTAATTGTTTCCCATTTTGCACTCTGTTAACACTGGAAATCGGATCCTTTTTTACCTACAAATGTAGGGGTAGAAGGTTTAATAAGGCTTCCATAGCTGCTGTAGGACAGGTCCTCATGGCGCCATCTTTTCCTAAACAGGCAAACCGCTGGGTTTCTTAAAGCAGAGCATCGGATTGGTTCTGATAAGTTGTTGGTATCATGCGAGGGCCGCATCGGTATCCATGGGTCTAACAACTGTGGTGTACATCCATAACATCATTTTTAATTTCAGACCCTATGTTCTGCCAAAGAAGTGACGACACGTGTGGAGAGATCCTACTGCTCTTTCCATCACTCTCTGCAGATGCAAATTCCGGGTTAGGTTTTTGCCCAGAAATTTAACTCCGTCTGAAAATATCAATTCCGTATTATCAAGAATAGAAGCCGTTACATGCAAAACTAAAAACCAGACTTCAAATTTAGTACTTACGAGACAAAACCACTGCATCACACTACAGAGCTAAAATTCAATAGGATAATTACAGATCTTAAACAATCAACAAATTCAAATCTGCAACGTTACAGTTAGTTAAGGTAGGCTAATTATACTCCTTTAATTCAATAGGATATTTACTACAAAATTGCAAGTGTACTTACAAGATAAATCCAAAATACCAAACTAGAGGGCTGAAATTCCTAAATAAGATAATTAATTAGGAATGGGCTGGAAAAATACAGTTGTAGTTGGACTACAGAGGCATCAAGGAGGGGAGAACTATAAAAAGAATAGAGTATTCATCAGTATCATACTAAAAACTGGGTTAAACATAAACGGAAAGGGCAAGGCTATAGGTGAAAAAGGAATAAGCCAATATTTATTGCCGATCTCAAGCAGGATCAACATTTTAAATGTCAGAGGATCAGCGTTAAAAATGTCTACATTATTAAATCTGGAGTTGTATGACTTTTGTATTCTGATGATGGACGATTTATATTTTATGTTGGAAGTCTATACGGGAAAGCAAAGACGGTCATGATATCCGATCATTAAGCATTTTATATAAAACAATGAATCCAGGAAGGCTCTTCGGTTCTCAAGTGTAGACAAGTTGAATTTGGTTAGTCTCTCGCTGTATTCCATGGAGATGTTTTCAAGCTTGAATAATGTAATTCTTGTGAATCTACCCTGAACGGCCTCAATCTGTAATTTATATGAGAAGTAAAATGGATTCCATACTTGGCACACATACTCGATAATGCTTCTTACTAGGGAGTTAAAAAGAGTAATATATGAAGCCGCATACTTAAATGACTGAAACGTATGGAAAATGAAGCTCATTAGACGGAAAGCTTTGGATATAATGAAATTTATGTGTGATGCAAAGAGAAGCTTACTATCCAATATAACTCCCAAGTAATTTAATTAATCAACACGAGACAAAGATATATTATGGATTCTATAGTTGAAGGAGATAAAGTCTCTTTTGCGGTAAAAAGATATAAATTTGCAGTTGCTGACATTCACTTTTCTAATTGAGGAATATCCTTTTGAAGGAGGACACAGTCAGTAACATTGTTAATAACTCTATATAGTTTCGAATCATCTGCATATAATAAGCAGTTAGATGAAAGGATAGAAGCCAAGTTATTAATGTAGATAAGAAATATCAATGGTCCAAGGATTGTGCCCTGGGCTACACCGGAGATTTGTTGGAATAATGTAGATTTCTGGCCATTAAAGACTACGACATTTTCTTTTTTTGGTCAAATAGGAAGAGAGCCAGAATACGATGTCCGGATGAAGCCCTAAGCTAGTCATTTTTGAAAAACATAGTTTATGGTTTATCTTACCAAAGACCTTACTAAAGTCCGTATGTACAGAGCCCAGCTGCTTACTTTCGTCAAAGGCACAGGCAATCCAGTCCGTAAATAGAGCTAGGTTTGAGACAGGTAGACATCCGTGCTGCTGTTCCGAGATGTATGGTTTTGTTAGTGGTAGCAGTTGCTTGTATATAGCTTTTTCGAATATGAGAGCGAGTTGATTGGAAATCGAGATAGGATAGTAATTAGTAATGACTTTTGGGTCACCTGATTTGAAGATAGGCATAACGAAACATTTCTTGAGGGCTGCAGGGTAACGTAGGCCAAATAAAGGCCCATTGTTCACCCTCCAAACCCCATATGTGCCAATCGGATGCTCCTATAAATTTTAGTATTGGCCCTAACCCTCTTTGCCGGCATCGTGTAACTCGTCCAGGAGGTGTGAGCCAAGGAATTTGTAACGTATTCCTAAGGATGCCGGAAAGTGATAAAGAAAGTCATTGGTGGTTGACTTAAAAGCTATCTTTGAATCTTCTCCAATATCTTGCGATGATTGGCAAAGCCCATTGCTTTCCACCACACCACCGAACCGTAGGTTAACATGAGTAGAATGACGCTAGTGTATTTCACCCTGTCCTTTAACTCCAAACACGTGGAGCCAATCTACGGCAGGTTTAAACTGGGGATATTCCTTTTCATGGTGAAAAGGCAACGATCAGTTTTCCTTTTATTGATGCTCAGTGCGCAGTCCATAGCCCAGCGCATGACTAGTCGGATCACGTTTTGCACCACTCCACAGAGTACAGGTTCATAGCTACCGGTGACTAAAATTGTCAAGTTGTCCGCGTAACATACTGCTTTGTACCCTATCCGGCTGAGTGCTAGCAAGAGATCGTCCATGATGAGCACGGCATAAAAGAGGTGATAGGATACTTTGAGGAGTGCCCATGTGAACTCTTTTCTCTGCTTACACCACCCAGATCAGCAAAGACAGTTCTATTATACAACGTGTGCAATCCAATTTTTTAGAGATCGGTTCACTCCATGTTTTGTTAGCATTTCCGTGAACTTATGCAGAAGAACATTATTAAAGGCGCCGTCTACATCGATGAAAACAGCCAGTGTAGATTGTTTAAAGAGGAAGCCCTTTTCAATTACGTGAATCACCTCGTGGAGGGCCATCTCAACAGACTTTTTCTTCAAGTACGCATGTTGATGCTGTGATAGTCTGCTTCTGGGAATGGAGCATTTCAGCTACCACTCGCAGGTGCGTTCTAGGGTTTTAAATAAGAAAAAAGTCAAGCTTATAGGTCTATTCGCTTTGGTAGTTGAGTAATCTACCCGATCTGCCTTCGGTATAATCATAATACCAACTTATTGCCACAACTTCGGTGTATAGCTCATTTTGATGCATGCCCTAAAGAGAACGGTTAGGTTGCTGATCAGAGGGTCACCCGATGAAGGCAACTTATCCGCCCCCGGAAACGGTTTCATTAAAAAAGGTTTCGGTACGCAGAGATGATAAGCCTTTATCTGGACCATCAGGGAAGTGTTCATTTAGCAAGATTTCCAATGATTCCCCAAAGGAGGAGGCCCGCACTCCGTTACTATCTTGACCATCTTGAATCGCCACAGATACATAAAATCCAAAAATCAATAGAAAATACTTTGCATACTCTTCTGGATAAGATAAGATCATATATAGACAAAATATCAATATCTAATATTGAATTTGATATTATCCAAACTTTGTTTTACCTTTAAAGAATATGTATTTAGGTGCAATAGTTTCAGACCAAGCATAAATACATATTTCGATGTTTTAATCTTGACGACGATGCTATTATTCAAAAGATGTTCCTGGATAGATGCAGAAATGGTAATGGGAAAAAACTGTCCTTCAATCGATTCGCATCGTAGTCTATTTCCCAATTTAATTGCAGAGCCTAAAATTCCGCAGAATATATATAAAATATTGATTTCACTTGTTATTTTTTCCGCAAGGAGTATACATAGACGTCCAAAGCTTTTGGTAAACAATTTTAAAAAGTGAAAGAAGATCAGGGAGAACTGCTTTTCAAAAATTAGGAAAATTCGCATATTGTCCAATTCTTCAGCTTCGATTGAAAGAACTTTTTCTCAAATTAATATGAACAAGATTAAAATGAGAAACCGTCATTCTGAAGACACTTTGAATGGAATTGTTCTGACAAAAGATTACTTAAGATCAAATGGATATTCTTGTCATAATTTTGAAGCAAACTCAAGCGTATTAAATAGATTTGGCGCAAAAACTATGTACCTATGATACTACTAACGAAAGTGATGATTAATTTTTCATGTAGGCGTACAAAGCCATATTTCACACTGGAATTTTATTTTACTTTCGTTTTTATCATTGTTATTTTTGTAATATCATATTCGTTTTTGTTATTGGTACCTTTGTGTTTATTAAATTTAAATTAAATTAATGAATAAAAAATCGTTTAAAGTCATTATGTTTTCTTATTGTGGTTCGTTATGCATATAAGATTTTCTAAAGATTTTTCTCACAAATGATTCAATATTTTGCAAGACTTTTTACGAGAACTTTCAAATTTTTACACATTCCCAAATGGTATCACTGCTCCAATATAAAATCAACGACCTGAAAATTTTTTCGTAGAAATTTTCTGCAAATTTGTTGGTAGAAATTTTCTGAAAATTTTTCTATAGAATTTTGATGCATTTTTGGAGGCCGACACATGATTAAAAAAAATTCTGCGAATTTCTAAAAAAAAAACAAATCTTATTGCTCAGGTACTCGTCTCCGCTCATAGAAATTAGGCTGAACAACAATAGAAGTATACGTAAGTACATTTGCTTACGTAAAGCGAACGCGTTATTTAATTTAACAAGTGTACACAAATTAACTTTAACTCGTGTGAGGGGAACTTTCGTTAAGTTTGAATATCCAATTTTCCGTAAGTATAGTGCGCTAAGAATCGCTCATTCCGTAAGAACGCGATGTGTCCAAACAATTAAATTATTTCTAAATGATTAAAAGTGCAATGTAAAAATTAAAATGGAATAAAAATGGTACTGCGAATTAATAGAAAGCACAAATCTTCAATTAAATCAACTTCCATTTGTTAATTTTTTCAGTTTTACCACTTTTTAAAATTGAAATCATTAAAATATCAAGATGATAGCTCTTACGGAATGTGATATCTATTTAGGCTAAAAATATCAATTTTTCATAAGTAAACCTCAGTCTTGTTTAAGCCTATTGTTAGCGGTCCAAGCATCCGTTGTCGGCATCCAATAATGCATAAAAATTCTAAAGAAAAAATTTCTAAGAAAAAATTGGGGCTTCACGTCAAGGCATCGTCGATTTTATACTATATTCGAGCGAGCCATTGCAGATTTTTGTTCTACTTGCGCAACCTTTGTATGTATGTTATTAGTTTGCCTATGGCAATTCTTTTTTGTAATTTTTTTTTTATTTCCAGTATCTCAATTACAATTACCATTACAATTGCAAAGTAATAATAATCGAAATTTTTTGTTAGATGTAATTGTGATGCAGTATTGAAATTTTCTATTCAAGGATAATTATAAAACCGTACAGCTCTGTTTACACACATGTTTTTTTAAATATAGCATTAACTATGCATACTTGAGTTATTTAATAATAAAAAAAAAAGCTATTGCGGGAATTAAGCTTTAAGGACTAAGGACGGCAAACGGAATAGGTGACAATCTAGTGTAATCACATAAAATTAAACAGTTTTTCAATATCTTCATATGGTGGGGTACTTTAGAATAATAGAAGCAGATTTAGAAATAATTTTCGTGTTATTCCTTGATTTTGAATATCTTTTAAACTTTTATTACAAGCCTAATTTGCACCCACATATAAAAAAAAAAAAATACTGGGAATCACCGAAAACTTCCGTATGTAATTAAAAAAAAAACTGCACAACTGCAACTAGTCTCTCTATGTCCCTTTTAGTCGTCATTATGATTGCTAATTCTTGACTGTTTGTTCTGCTACTGCATAGCGAATTTCTTTTTTAAGTATAACTGCTACTAACAGATTCATAAAATTGAAACGCATGCGCTCCCAATTGTATGTACACATATTACGGGGGGGGGGGGGGGGGGTCGGAGTGAAATACTTTCTGAAAAAGTGACAACAGGCAAAATTATAGAGCATTTGAAAAATTATGCTAGACAAATCCTGATAAATAATGGCTCATAAGCACACATAGGAAAAGGGTAATCGAAACTTTAAAATATTTAAAATATTAAGAAAAAAAAAAACTTCCAGGAGGAAAATCTCCTTAGTCCTTCTACTTATGAGTTACGACTTTCAAATGAAAGCTTTTCTCTCCATACCCATTCTCCATCCAAGAATGGTGTAAACTTAGAGGGGAGCACAGAGTGTAGAACAGAACAGACAGTACAAGGTTGGTGGTAAGTATAGAAAGACTATCACGAGCAAAGCAAAAGGCCTCCCAGAAGTGGAGCTGGAGAGTAACTGAATTGGTTGACATAACATCAGCCCCCAACATAATAGCATCTATGTATCTATAGCATAGGAGGACGCTTTGTATACTGTTATCCTGCCGAAAAAGCCTCCTAAAGTGCATGGGGCTTCATTCTGGTGGAAAATTCACCTCGCTATAGTCTGGAGAGTCTCCTATAAACTATATGCAGTGCAGCCGTAGCGGCAGCCTGGTGAAATACTTTTCGGACGGACTTCCTATATTTCCATCAAGACTTCGACGATACTATTCAGTTCCGTCGCGAACGTGTTCCCGACCGGTTGGGTTCCTAGTTCGGGCTGGGAATATTGAAATAGAGCAGATATCTATATATATATATATATATATATATATATTTATATATATAAATATATATATAATATTATATATAGCTTTTGGTGTGATGAGTAAAGTTTGGACAATGCGTGTTGTGGTATAACAGTTGCAAAAAGACGAAAAATTAAATTGACGATCTTATTGTTTTTTTTCGTGTTTTTCTTTGTTTTTTTTTATACTAAATTGTACAGTGAATATTGTTTTGATCTTAAAAAACTTTAATTTGATGCAATTGCAAAGGGATATAGTATCACGCACAAAACTGCTTTTAAAATTTGTAACCGTTTAATTTAGACAAACTAAAATGAAATTAAAAAATTACAAAAGAAAACTTAAACCAAAGACCTATCTTGGAAGGGTGATGCGATGTTAATTATTATAGAAATTTTGAAATTTTGAATCTATGTTTAAACAAAAAATTTTGAATGTAGTTAATTTAGTTATTATAATTATTTTACATTAACAATGACGTTCTTGTAGTTTATGTATGACCCTTGGCAGTGGAAATGTTTTATTGTTATTTTGTTATTATATTTTGTATATGAATAAAAATATTATTTAATTTTTTGTTAACGTTAGTGAGATAATGTAAGTTTTGAAATTTGTGTAAACACAACAAAAAAAAAAAAAAAAGAGATCAACAAAACAGATACATAAATTGTATGTATAGACTGATGTCATATATTGTTGATAAACTGATGCAGAAAGCAGTAAAATTACTTAACATCTTGGTAAGTATAATTAATTTTTAATTAAGTAATTATGAAGTATTTATATATTTTGTTTTTTCTGTAAGGAATCTTTTGAATAAATTACTGCAGTCATCGGGAAATATTATTTTGAAAAATTCTTTTTGCTGAAGGCATAAATTTAATTTAAATTTTGAGATAAATCGCGTGATAATCAAAATTTCGGGTTTTATTAAGATTGATGAAGTAGAAAATATTTTGTAATAAAATTATGCGTAAAATGTCTTCTTCAAATATCTTCTTCTAATTGTGAATAATATTAATTAAAAATTAATTAAGAAACAAACGATATAGAAAAGATACCATGTCAATTACTTTACAGCAAATCTTTCGAAAAGTTTATACGGTTTGATAGAGATCTTTGGGCACGACGGTACAAAATATTATTTTTCTTTAGGTGAGCTGAAAACCAAATTTAATAATATTTCAATGGAATGTTTTACATAGTATAAATTAAATTATATCAAAAGTCACAAATTAGGATGACTTGATAGAAACAAAAATCTAAATTTAGGAGGGAGTCTATCTTTATCCTCTATGAGCTATTTTGACTTCTAAAGTCTGGGGCTTCAACAAGTATGAAGAGGTAGAGAAAATGTAGTGATTTTTAATGAAGAAGCTATTTTTACTACCAAAATGAACATCTAATTACCCAATCATGTTAGAATCTGGCCTGTCGATTTTATACGTACATATAAACCCTTAAATGCCACTTCAAGTACGCACTTTGAGTCTTAGTCGCTTACAGCGAAAGCGACTACCGTATTTTTTTTTTTTTTTAGCGAAGAAGGCCATAGAGAAAAAAATATACTGGTACGAAGAATGGTTAGATCTTTCTGAGAAGGATAGCATGCAGACTTAACTGGCCTGGCAAAATACTGGAAGACTGACTTAAATCCTGATGGAAATTATAGAAAAGGAAGAAAAGTGGTTATTTATTTATTTATTTTGAAACTTAGTAAACAGAAATTTCCAATAGCATACTAACTTACAATTAAAGGGATTACTAATTTGAATATATTTACCAAAATATTTAAGAAGGCGAAAAGTTATAATAATGTTAAGAAGTAAATAAAGAAAACAAACTAAAAGCAATATGTGAAAATAGAAGGAAATAAAGATAAAAAATAAAAAATACAAAAAGTAAATTAAACTAAATCTAAGCGTGAATAAACTTAAAAAAGAAAAGAAAAAGCAAATATAGAAAAAAAAGTGAGACGAAAATACAACTGGAAAGTGGAAGCCAATAATAGTGTTAAGAAGTTAGGAAATGAGTAAGCCAGAGCAGTATAAAGAAAGAAACAAAGAAAAGAAAAGGTGTTAATAAGAATAATCGATCTCACTGAGTATTACTTTTTTGAAGGTCTCGGGACTAGTCTTATATTGAACGATTTAGTAATTCTGTAGATTAGGTGATTTCTCTTCAATGTTAGTTCTGTAAGTTGGTAGTCTGAAGAATAGTCTTGAGTTGTGGTCGAAAGAGCAAGATAAAGCAAGGCAAATGGGCTTTATGACAAACTGTAATACAGTTTGGGGAAGTTAAACTACTATTTCAGAGATGATGATTCTCCTAGGATGAAAATTCATTTAATACTGACGTATAGATGTGGAATGCTACCGTTACCCTGGCATATGGATGGTGTGGATCAATGTGTTCCTCTTTGTAATCTTAAAGAGAAAGAAGACTTGATGGATTACCCATCCTTAAAGAAATCAGAGTCATAGTTTTTGGTAAAAGCAGCTTCACAGCAGTGAATTTTATGTCACTTTTAAACTATGCCCAACTAGTCTGGAAATTTCAAGAAATTCTGATTGATGAATTCAATTGTTAATTGTCAGCTTTTAAATATTCTATATTTATTAGTTCATTAGCTTGCTATTAAGTAGCTTGATTAAGTACCTATTTGAAACGAAAATAATAACACTTGGGCATTGCCAACTCGATAGACGATCTCGGGGTCATTGAATTTAAGAATAGAATGAATTACTGATTATTAAAATTATTAATATTGACTTATGAAACTGTTTTGTGAGTTTCATGTTATATTTTTAATGAAAATCAAATGCTCTTTAAATAGATAGAAATAGCTTTATTTTTTAATCAATAGTTTATAAAGTTCTCTAGACCTTTGACAAATTCAAAAACCTTAAAAATATATAAGTATTGTATATATGTAATATAGCTTGTTCAAAAGTAAAAAATCAGAATGAATTCTAACAGTTCTTCCAGAATAAAATCTTGTTATATTGATTTCTTTTTTCAGGAGTAAGTTTTAATGAACTTCTTATAGTTGGGAAAACGGTTTGCACTGCTGAAAATTTTTAGCAAAACTATTCCTTCTCATACTTCTCGAACAAATGACGAATTATTATTATTTTTTTAACAACTTATTGTAAAAAAAATTTATTTTCTCATATCAAAACACATAAAAGCTTGTATTTTCCAATGATTTGCTTCATTAAATCGATTGCAGTAAATAGCTAAAAAATCAAATAATCACAAAAGCAAAAATAACAATTAACTTCATGCCAATAGGACATCTAACTTAGTTTTTATAAATTCAATGCAAGACCTTTTAAATCTTCTAAGGTTTTTATCATTTCTGTAATAGTTAAGCTTATTATACATTTTTAACCCTTTATACAGCAGTGAATCAGGAGGATCTACCATTGAAATTAGGAGGGGGGGGGGCGAGGTCATCTTACAAATTAAATTGAGCAAAAAACCCAAAAAAAACATCCATCGCCTTAAGTCGCTTAGTTTAGCCACCGCAGTACTGTAATGAGATACTAGGAAGGTTTTCACATTAAGCGGTGTGGATGATGTGTCATTTTTTTTAAATAGAATAGTAGTTTAGGGTGCAAACTGCAGGAGTCATTCAAATTCAAACCAAACTTTTCTCAATTTTAAACACTAGCATATGTATACTAACTATTTCATGCGGGTACAATTGTTTGTGTCAAAAATAGTTCTTACGTCGGTGCTAACATTGAAGAAACCATTGGCGGGAAGTTGAAAAGTGATTTTAATAAAACCTTTCGAATTTCTGTTGAGCATCTATCAATATATTGCCTGTGGTAAAACACCCAAATAGTTCACATTTATTTCGACGAACCTATTTATTTATTTGTTGTTTACAGTTCTCTTTCAGTTGGTGCTTGGCGTTTAGACCAAAAAAGAACGCTATATAGAAGTCAGCCCACTTTCTGCAGTGTATTTCTATGGACGTAGTCAGTCCATATAATACATATCAGTGGTTTTATATAAGAACGCTGCAAATATTTTAGAATGTTAGGAGTTAGGACTAAGTTAGGGCTCTGATGTGATAGTGAGGGTGTCTGTTTCTCGAGGGTTTTAGGTCACGCAAATTTGGGGTCTCAAGCTCAAATTCTGAGAGAAACCTATACACATACGTCATATGCATACGATAATATTGATTGAAATAAATTTTGGTTATTTTAAGTCTTGGAATAAAAAGTTTTCTTGAAGTTGAATTATATAAATAAAAAAAAAAATAAAATAATAACATATTTTTTTCAATAACTCAATTAATTAAATGTTTTATTTTTCAAATTTTAGGGGGAGTCATGACCCCCCCCCCACCCCTCCCGCACACTGAAGCCGCCACTAGTTAAGTTTGCACTCTTGTTGCATTATAATTATTTATGTTAAATTTATTTCTAGATATTAAAAGGTTGCTCTTTTCGGCATCTGAGTTCACTGTAGTGTAGACAGCAGCCAGTTTCAGGGTTCATTGCTTTCCTGATGAGATTGCCCTGTTACTGCTGATCGAAACACCTGTTTTTTTTTTTGTAATTATTTTTCAATTTTCTCAGCTCATATGCAGTAGGTTGAGAATTGCCTGTAGATTCGTATTTTGTACGGGTCTCGAAAGAGTAAAAAACTCATTACTACTTCCCACTTAAATGGTTGCACGTCTCCAACAAATCTTAAATACCTATGTAAATATTCTGGTAGAATCCTACTCTTTATGTTAAATATAAGCAAGAACATAACAAATTATTCTGTTGATAATCTGTAAAATACCTGAAATAATTTTACTTAATGATTGTCACCTAACACATCCATAGGGCGCTTCTCAGTAAGAATAACGGTCGACAAGATGCGCACCGTAGGTAGATGCTCTGTTTTAACAAGATTGAAAAATAAAAACAAAAACAATGTTTCGTTTTTTTTTTGTTTTTAGCAAGAATTGGCCACTCTTACGAATATGCAACATTAGAAAAAACTCAAATAAGATAAACATGAAAACTAAAATTAACACAATATAAAATCCGCATATCAAAATGGATACGCTTAGTTACTTATTTCATTTAAAAAGATTCAGTGAAAAAAATTCTGAAATAATAAAAAAGCGAATTTCAAATTGTCATGGGAGCCGCAGTTAGCAAGCGGCTGAGAGTCACATTTGCCCACCGCGTTGATCTAGGACAGTGTTTCTCAACATTTTTTTTTATTAACCGCACTCTAAAATATTTGAAATTTTTTGCGGCACACCTGAAAATAAAAAATGTTTAAAAACAAAAACAAATAATTTTTTTACGATCTTGATTCAATGAGAGGGCTGAGCCATTGTTTTTTAAACAAATTAAAACAAAACGAGGTTCCAAAGTCGCCAGACAAGCTCGTATTTCATCGTCAACTTTTCAAAGTCATTCCCGTTTTTTGGACTTGAATTCTGTCAATTCTGCAAATTCAAATTCAAGAAGCCATGACAAACGGCAGAAGAATTTTAATGATTTTCAAGCTGATTAGAGGGTACAAGCGAAAACTCATCCAAATTTTTCTCGTAGAATGTTAAACGGTAAAATTTATGGTTTTTCAAATAAATGAGCTGGTCTTTTTCTGTTATATCCAAATACTCACCCTTATTATGGTTGTCACCTCACTTCGACACAACTGTGTAAAATTTATAGAATACCTCAAAAACGAAATAAAGTTTGACAACATCATCAGCGAAGACACAACGAAATGTGCTTTTTCTTATCGACAATTCTCACATACTTCTTAGAATGATTTCAGTTAAGATTTGTCTTTTCTTCTGTGTTTATTGTCCTTCCACTGAATTTAATACAGTCGTGTCACTTGGCGTTGTTGTACTCAGGTACAATATTCGAGGCAAAATGTATTCTCGTACGCGAAAGTACCAGATATTCGGAATTACGGCGTCAAATATTTTCCATACTTAATTTTCACATTGTTGCAACACTACGAAGAAAGAGCACTAAAATATTTATATGCAAAATACGTACAACGCATCGCGGTCACATTAATGAGGAGCGAGTAGGTAACTTGTTCAGCTCAATATACAAAACAAAATTAAAAGATTGCTGCTTTGGGTTTTCAAACATACCATCCAAATGATCAGTCGCATCACGTTGGGTCTGTAATAGCCGAATAAACTTGCTACTGCAGTGCGACTTGATAATGAAAACTTTGACTCAGGCCCAGATAATCCTAGACTTAGATTCTGTATTAAAATATCTAAATATCTTTTATTTCTGGAACAGTGACCCTTAGACAAGAATATACTAAATTTGAATTCAAAAAATGGTATTAAAAATAGTTTCAAATATAACTTTCTGAAAGATATCCATAATTTTTGTTAAAAAAAAAGTAAAATAAAATGTTACTAAATTGTCTCGTTTTAATTTAGCTTCTTTTTATCATTAACTTCGTGGTAAGCTTAGTGTACGAGAATTTTCACGCGGCACACAGGTTGAGAAACGCTGATCTAGGGTATAAAATCTCGATATTCTGCCAAATATTAAGTTATTAAGTCATTAGAATACGCACTTTCTGGAGCAAGGTCTTATATAAAATAATACACAAAAATCACAAAATATTATTTCGTTATTTTTTTTTTATACTTCAAAAAGTTTTGACCAAATTTATCGTTACTTGTTGATCTAAATTTGGCCTACTTAGAATTTTGGGATAGAACAAATCAAGTGTTCGTTTTTTTTTCAATTGAATTGATTTTTTTAACAAGGTTTTAGTTATATTAAAGGAAAAATTTCAATTTTCAATATTTTTTTGGGTGAAAACCTTAAATTTACAATATATGTTGAGTAGGCACGTTTAACATATTTATTTGAGAAGCGTTAATAAAACAATTGTGGATTGTTTTTTATTTTTTATTTGACTTTAAAAAATTAATTGCAATTGCTTGAGAAGCCAAATAACAATTTTAAAGATAATTTGATGAGCTTACTCAACCAATAAAAAAACCCTTAAAACGTTCAGAATAGCTTCCACGGGGTGGTGGAGATATACCCCCTGCTTTCCTTACTTCCTTGAATATTATCATCTTGAGTCAGGTTACTCTGTATATCTACCTTTTGAAAAAGGATCTCGTAAATGATACTCGGGTGGGTCTAAAATAGAAGGTATAGCAGGCTTGGGCATATATGGGCCGAAGTACCATCTCGTAAAGGCACTGGAGGCCTCACCAACCATTTTTCAGGCAGAAATACACGCTATAGAACTCCTCCATGCTCGAGAAATAATTCAGAATAATATGCGTGGAGCTAAATATTTTATATATCAGACAGCCAAGTAGAACTTATGGAATTTAACTCGTTTATTTTTGAGTCTAAGCTGACTTCCGATTGTCCTACTGTCTTGAAACAATCGGTCGAAGCAAACAAGTTGACGTTGATTTAGGTGCCAGGGTACGAAGCCATTAAGGGCAACGAAATTACGGACAGCCTTGCAAAGGAAGTGGTCAGATCTCCAATAACTGGCCTTGAACCCGTCTTTGCACACCCAAAATACCAATTGTGCCCGGTGATGATGCCAACCGTAGTAGAGGAAAGTAGATAAATTCCTATTAGGCCCATCAAGAAAAGTTTTTGTACATCTGCAAGAATTCTTAGGTTTGCCCATCGCTGCTGCTAATATCCAGTTTGATGAGAAATCTGATCATAGAGGTGGCAACACCTGCAGCGGGTTCCGGTCCAAAGAAGAGAGATCTAGGGGTTTACTACATATACTTATATATATAACTTACGCAGCTACACCAACATTTATTTTTTTGAGATATTGGTTGAGAATGTATTCACTTACTTATAAAAATTTTACACAAACATCATCATATCGTCTCTCCGAAATTGAATGACGAAAACCAATATATGTTAGGAATAAAATGAAAAAAATTACGCAAAAATTGTGGAATATTCATCAGTATGTGTTATACACTTCAAATATTCAATTATTACCGTCTCACAACTTCCAAACTCCCAATTCAATGGTAGATTGGTAAAATAATATAGGGAAAACTAAAAGCTTCCTTAGCATCATCTGGTTTTATAGACCTATCAGCCTGATATATTTCCATCCTCAAAATATTTGAATATTCTTGAAAATCTTGATAGTCAAGCACTGGCAATTCGGTTTGCGAAAACACAATAGCTTTGAAACGTCAATATACTAAGAGTCACTACTAATATTAGAAACTGCCATAACAATGATAACGTATGCTACTGTAGTGCTCGACTTCTTGCACCACTTGATAGCGTAGACCACCAAAAATTTACTTTGAAAATGTTAATGAATTTTAATTTCTATATAAACGTCACTAACGTGATGAAAAAAAAAATTTAACAGACCACTTGCAGCAGGTTTATGTAAATGAACCCAGCGACTCAATAAATACCAGAGAAAAGTTTCACACTAGTAAGGGTTAATAAAGAAAAATTTCGCAGCAAATTAACTAAGAATATTGTCTTAAGAATTTCGTGGTATTTTTTTTCAATTCTTTTCAAAATAAATTTAAATATTTTGCGTGGGTGTCCAATCCATCATTATTTCTATGTGTTACAAACTATACCAGTTGATTTCATCATATGGGGTATAAAAAGCATGCTGGGATTCGAATGCGTTACAGATAGTATCTTGGCTTTTTTTAAGTTTATAGTATAATTAGCCTTAAATGAAAAGACATGGATTATGTAGTACCTCCGCAGTAGGAAAAAGTACTTTAAAAGTCCTTTTCAAGCGGGTTCTACGGAAGCATAAGTCGCTTAGATTCTACTTCAGATTCATATAAATCTTACCATTGATTCCTACAGAAGTAAGTGCTTCCTTTCTTTTCGTTATAATTAATTTTAAAACAGATTGCAAGCTTCACTTGTTGAAGCTACAGGCTCCGCAACAGCACACTTTATAATTTTATTTGCAGCCTTAACGCTTTTCTACTTTTCTATCAACAAATTTGTCAATGATCGCAAAAAGAAAAACATCTGCTTTGAAACACTCCGAACCTCGAAATGGAACCTGAATTCTAACAATACATAACTTTAAAACAAAGTTGCTTCAGGATGCATCCAGAGAAGCACTTTTTTGGAAGCATATCAGTAGTCTGCTACGAGCGGTTCAAATAGTCTTTTTTTTTTAGTACTTGGAATTTTTATCGTGGGGTCTAAAGGTACATTACATATACAGGGTGTCCCGTAAGTGGTGTGGCTACGTTTCCGACATAACAGGACTTGAATATATTTTCGTATGTTTTTATAGATCACCCTATAAATTCTGAACGGTACACCCTGTGTAGATGATTTAAAGTTTTACTTGTTTTTTTTTATTTAACTTCTATTTTTCTCAACAAACACGTCATCAATAACAATTTCTCATATTCGATTTGAGAAGCTCAAGACCTTAGCTTTAAAATAATGACCTATCGCACTTTGTACCGAAAATGTAACCTTTTCTGCGTTTTTTGCACTTTTTCTTAAGCATATCCAGCAAAAATGGCTGAAATAGTTCAAAAGTATCAGAAAGTAGGCAATAATCTTTTGCAAATAACCTTTTTCCGACAATTTCGCTGGATATGCTTCAGAAAAGTGCAAGAAACGCAGAAAAAAAAACGAGTGAAAATTCCGAAATTAAATTTCAAGTTTGTTGAGCCATAATCTCAAAACGGAGATGAGGATGGAAAAAAAGTTATAGACCAAAGGTCCAACGATTATCTATCCAACAAAGTTTAAATCATCATCATAGGATGTAACGTTTAGAAGTTACAAGGTGATATATAAACACATTACCAAATATCTTTAAGTCCCGTTATCTCGGAAACCGTTAGGATTCCCCCTTCCCCCATAAAATTTCTGGCTCGTCTAAGTATGACCTGTCCATAGCCTTCGGGTATCATACCACTTACAGGGCACCCATTAGAAAGAAAGAAAACATTCTGCCAAATTTCAGAATTCCTATACGTCACATCGTTTTCGAGAAAAACGTCTGTGACAGACAGAGAGGTACGGAACCCTAAAAATTGAAAAAAAAGCAATGAGGACTTTTCAATATATTTGAATCCTCGTAATTTAGTTATGTTAACATAATAAAATGAATCTAGATCCTTGAGCTACATTCTGACTTCATCCAACCAAAATTTGAACACACCCCACTTGGTTAATTTCTGAGTTTGATATAGTCTCGACTGTGTCCATTGTCTCTGAATTCGCTTCAACTAATCCTGAGTTTAATTACGTTTGGATTAGATTAAAACTTCATCAGGACATCATTTATTTTTGTTTTTTATACCGCAGCCCTAATATGTCTGAAGCTGACACTGTATGCTCGTTTGATTCCTCAAATATAGATAATATTTTCACCAAATTCCCTACTTCCGAAATCGTTATTGCTGGCGATTTTAATGTCCATAACGTGCAGTAGCTCAAACCATCTTCAACCACAAGTCCAGTGGGGAGACATGTTGAACTATTTAGCGAGTCTTTTAACTTGCAGCAGTTAGTTAAAAGTCCAACTGGTTTGCCTGATATAATTGAACATAGTGCTAATCTTTTAGATGTGTTTCTAACATCTCATCCTGACAAGTACTCAACGTCAGAGTCATCTCCTCTTGGCAGCTCGGATCATTGTCTCGTTTCGTCCCAATTCTCAAGATCATCACTGAAACCCGCCAGTCACCTTCGTAAAAAGCGATTGGTGTGGCATTATGATTAAGCTGGTGGAGCTAAAATATGAGACAGAAAATCTTTGCTAGACGAAAGAGTAGTAAGAGTTGTTGGTCTCTTGTTAAAACAGTTAAGAACAACTTCACAAGTTCTTCAGTACCGCCCCTAATTCACAACGGAGATGAGTACACGGAATCATTGGACAAAGCCGATTTTTTTCCAGCTAAGCTTACTGCGAATTCTGTCTTACCACCTTTTTCGCAAGCGCACACTTCTGCATCGACATTCGAATAAAATCAAAGACCGTTGCATTTCCGCACAAGCGAGATTTTCAAAGTGCTCACAGGTCTCAATGTATCTAAGGCTACTGGCCTTGATGGAATCTTGACCCTGGTACTCAAGTGCTGCTGTCTTTTTCAGCAAAACCTCTACGCCTACTATTTCACCTGTCCTATTCGACAGGAGTCTTTCCTTGTACATGTTCAGCCAATACCCAAAAAAGGAGAGGCTAGCGATCCCTTAAATTATAGACCAATTGCCCTTACTTCGATTCTTTCGAAGGTTTTCGAAATACTCATCAACATCCAATTGATGAAATATTTAGAAACTAATCACCTTATTAACGATCGCCAATACGGCTTTCATGCTGGCCTCTCTACTGGAGATTTACTAATATTCCTTACCGAGCGTTGGAATCAATGTTAGATATATCGAAGGCCTTCGATAGAGTCTGGCAACCAGCTCTTTTAGCTAGATGTCAGGCATTAGGTCTAGATCAAGGTATATAGAATACAAAGTATTCCCATTACGAACCACGTTCCGCCATTTGTGAAGAATTATCGTGAAAATTAGTCACAATATAACGTCACAGGCTATTAGCTGCAATGTGTCAAAATTTTAATGGGAATATCTTGTCTTCTATATACTTTGGGTCTATTGAAAGTTTATTCTTCCACCTTTCAATTCAAGTTATTTTGGACGAAGTTACTTTCGACCGTTTTATAATTCATGCCGGTGTACCGCAAGGTCCTGTGCACTCTCCTACTCTCGTCCTCATTTTTATTAATAATCTGCTTTCACTTTCAATCCTATTCATAGTTTTGCAGACGACAGCACCCTTGATTTTGTGTACTCGTTTGACTACAGTACGAGTGCGGAATATTTTGCAATCATCTGTGTTTTACTCCTTAGCTATGGGCTGCAAACTTTCAATCGTAATGTACATCGTCACCTCCTTTACTCAACCCAATAAACTCCAATTCCTTAGACCTTCTTCTTTTCTTGCCAAGGCTGTGCTAAGGCATCTTCATAAAAAAAAAATATTACAGTCATTGTTACAAACTTAGATAAATAAATAAATAAAAAGAAGCAAATTTACAAAGCATCTTGGCAGAAAATCATTATCCTTAGCTTGTAGTCGAATAGATGTGGTACACACTTGTTTTGAATCTGTTGAAGAAAAATACGACAAATAGCCACAAATAACACAAAAAAAAAATTTTATTATTGAAAAATAACTAGAGAAAGTTTTTTTCTTCCTTTTAATAAAGAAAACAAGAAAAAGTTAAACGAACTCAACTTTTTTTTTTTTTAACAAACATTTGAAATTAATTCCCTTCACAACGCACTGCACCACACAGCGTTTTAGGCATAATAGCAAGGTTTCATTTAAACTAGTTATTGTTGTTACTTGTTGGTTAGAAAACCATTCCGTCAGATGTCGCCTTAATAGTTCTCTCTTTCATTTCAAAATACTCGAGTTAGATGCCGGATGTATCGATGATGGACATCATTCAAAATCGATGGTCAGACAGAGTAGGACTTGCGGTGAACTTTTATTCTGACAAAAATGTGTTTGTTGATTTCAATTAGATGCGAACCGTTATGACAAAAGTGGAAATCGAGTGTTTTTCATCGCGATCATATTCAGATAATTAAAATTTTCTAAAGTGAAATTCGATAACAAGTGTCAAATTTAAGAATTTTCTAGTAAAATATTTGTGCGAGAGTTCTTTGGCTTTGTAACGGTAACTTGAAAAATACAATTGTGTATTGCATTGGTATGCGTGATATAAATCAAATTTATTTCAATAGAATAGGAAATTTTGGTAATGTAGTTAAGGTAGGTACATTTTGAGAAAAAAACACACTGTTAAATTAGAATTGAGAAGATAAAATTTTTTGTTTGTTTTTTATTTATATTACGAAATTGATATTGTCGACATTTTAGTTTTATGAAGAAAAGTTATGTCAAATTAATTGAAGTTTTTTGTTTTTTTGTATTTGGTATTTAGATTGAATTTTTATGATGGCGCTATATATTTATTTATTATTTACATTAACTCTAGAAGATTCTTTCAAATCTGTTTTGTAGAAAATCCATATATAAAAATCACTTATAATTTATTGTGGACCCATTTTAGGCCCGCCTCAGTTGTAAGCCTATACATAAATAAATGATATCCCTGGAAATTCGAAAATTCACTTTTGGGTCATTTCACGGAAAATCGCCCTAGGCTCTGAGCCATATATATAAGGTTGTCTTTTATTAGTGAAACATTTTCGTTAATTATTTTCTATCGCGACAAATTTTTGGTGGAGAAAACGGTATTTGAATTTTTATCTCAGGTTGTACTCAACTCCATGAAATATGTTTTTTTTTTTATAATGCCTACGGTATTTGGGAAAAATAAAGCAAAGTTTGCTGTTATAATTCCTTCTTTAAGGATAAAAAATATATCCTTTATCCTTGAATATCTGAAAATGCGATTTTTCAATTTTTTAATATTTCTATATTTTAATCCTTTGTATAGAAATTGAAGTAACTGTAAAAAGCAGAAACTGGAACTCCTTAGAGTTTATATGGAATTAATTTTAAATATTCGTACTACAGAAAATGTTGGTATAAATTTATTTTGAAAGATTTTTGCTGTGCATGCATTTTATAAAATTTAAAGGTTTGTTAGAAATAGAAACAGGAATTTAAGTATAAAACAAAATAAGGATCGAAAATCTGCAAAATATGGAGAACGGTAGTATCGCAAGCAGGGAGCAGTACGTCCACAGATTCACTGCAGTGGTCTTTTTCCTTTATAATTTGCTAGAAAATTTCCGGCTTTGGATAGAGTTGGCAAATATATTGAAAATTTCATCTCCAGTGTCAATGTCAACTTTGCCGTTTGGCGATTTCAGATTTTATAGCAGAAAAATCGGACTGGAGTAGATTAGCGTACTTTGAAGTGAGATAATCCACCATGTGAACACGAACCAGACTGGAATTATCTTCACCGGCGTTAGTTCGATGGTGGAATGGAATTATTTTTATGTGATCACTTGAGTGGATCGAAGCGGATTGACGTTTACATATTATCAGATTAATTACTGAATTTTTTGTTTACTATGAAATAAATAATAAATAGAAATTTCGTTATCGTACAAAATGTTGATTGTAGAACTGAATTGCAGTACCATCTGATATTTTGCGAGAAATTTTTTCGATATACTCTCATCCTTTGCTTCGATTCCCTTCGTGCTTTCATTCAATATTTTAGAAATTGTAAAATTGTACTTCTTTGCATGATCCGTCTTTCAATATCTACGAAAAAACGATTAAGAACTTAACGATTTACAATTTGACAGTTTCACAGTTTGCGATTTTTAAAAACTAGAGGGAACGTACATGTGGAGGTATTGCAATGATTGCTTCCGCAGCATTTAAATTTCAATTAACTATCTCCCCTCAAAATTTCTGTAAAAAATGCATGTCATCATAAAGTAAATCCTGCTTTACTTCCGAAAAATTGATATTTTTAGCCTAAATAGATATCACATCTCCGTAAGCGTTATTATCTTTATATTTTCAATTTTAGAAAGTGGTAAAAATAACAAAAATAACAAATTGAAGTTGATTTCTTTGAATATTTGTGCTTTCTATTAATTCGCAGTACCATTTTTATTCGATTTTAATTTTTACATTGCACTTTTAATCATTTAGTATTAATTTAATTGTTTGACACATCACTTTCTTACGGAATGAACGATTCTTACCGTACCTTTACTGACTGCAATTGGCATTTAAACTTCCCCTCTGACGAGCTACAGTTAATTTGTGAACGTCTGTTAAATTTAGAGGGGGCGTTCGCTTTCCGTAAATAACATCATTTACGTCTACGTATTTTGTAGTTGAGCCTATTTTTATATTTCATTAGTCACAAGATTGCGTAGATTACGAAAATCTTGTCAAATTTCACAAGTTCTAAATCATTTCTATCTGCGATACACATTATTGCGTATTGAAATCAAATACAAAAGATCGTAGATTTTATCTTTATCTAGCAAACCTGTAATGAAGGAGATTTTTGATCGAATTTTATTCATATTATTGGATTTATAAAGTTTTTAAAATAAATGTGACAACTATATCTTCTATTACATCACATGTACATATATAATTTCATCTATTTAAAGTATAAAGCATGAAATTATTCCACACCACAATATTATTTGCCCACAAAACTATTCATTTCCATGAAAAACTATGCAAAACCACCCGTAAACTCTTCAAATACAATATAATTACACTCTGATTTCTACTGTGTGGTTGTGTGTAGTAAATTGGATAGCCATAGGAAAACAGGAAATATTATTTATATTATGTTCAACCGCTAAACCGTACCGAAAAATCGTAGTAGTCGTATATAGGTATGTACATAAACCGTTCATTTATAAAAGTGCCCTTAATTAAAGCTTTCATTTAATTTCCTCTTCTTTACATTGTATAAATTTTAAAAGGACCTTTATCCTGTAACTTTTATCCTTTTTATCCTTTTACTAAATAATTCAGATGAAAGGAAGACGTAACATTAAAAAAAAAAAACAAAAAAAAACTCAAATATTTCGAATACCTGTACCGCCCAAGAAACTTGCTGTAAAGTGAATTATGACGATATACTCTGAACTGTGAACATTTTAATAGATATTTTTCCAATTAGAAAGAAATAATTTCATATTTCGTTTTTTTTTTAAATATTTTTTCTCGATAAAAGCCCCCCTTCCCACTCTAACTTGTAATTGAAATTGATAATTCTGTCATTAACGAAATTACCTGGGCTGTAGCGAAGCTGATTTTTACCCCAATTCTTAATAGATCTCATCTCTCGTCCGGTGTATACACACAAACATACAAACATATCTATAGCCCAAATTTTAATTTAATTTCAGGATCAATAAAAAATTGCTTTCCTTTCATGGGAGAAAGATTCCTTCCTTTTTTTATTCTGATTTTAATCTAAAAGAAAATAAATTAATCAGATGAATAGATATTAAGATATTATTTAACGATTTTAAGATGAAATTTACGTAAAATAAAATGAAATGCTTATTAATTAAATGTTGTATGAAGAGATGTTTTTTTTTTATTCTTATTTTACAAAACATGCTTTATTAAAATTTTAAGCAAAATAAATATTCAAGTATCTGAGAATATTGTGGCTAGGACCGATACTTGAATAATATTTTTTTTCAATTTATTTTTATCGTTGATTTGTTTTTTTTTTTGAAAAGAAAAAAATCCTCCCACTAATGCCAGATTATCATTTCATTTTCATTTAGAACATATAATTACATTGATTTATGGAATATTGTATTACATTTTAGGTAAATTGATTGTCCGAGTAACCGAATTCTGGTTGTCTTGTCTCCTTAAAATTTTCTCGCACACTTATTTTCAGTAGATCTATATGAGACGCGAATTTGTGCTTATGGAGCCTTTAGCATGCTACAGAATATCTCAGTTGATGTTCACAGTCTCCTAAAATATTGTAATCTCATTCAAATAAAATACGTAAATATAATAAAGTATAAAATTAATATAACATTCAAAAAATCATAAAACTTTCTTAGCTGACTCTTGATTTGAGCTTTAGTCAAATTAAAATCAATGCACTCAGACTATACTATATTAAAAAGGCGAGTCATCTCAGATATCGACTCATGTATATCGTAATTAGTGCTGAGATTAGGAACTTGGAAAAAGTCATGATACCCAAGTGAGCGAAGAGGAGTTGATATACTAAGAACTGTCAAAAGCTAAGGTTAACTAGGAAACTGACTCTGAAACAGTTACGTCTTTTATCTAGGGTGTCTAAGGAAATCTGAAGAGCGAATCTAAGGAATTTTCGTTGAATGGCCTCAATTTGAGTAATATGCGTAAAAAGTAGCCTTGACAGGATAAGAGTACTCTAAGATAGGTCTGACCAAGGCACAATAGAGAGATTTAACGACATATGAATCATAGAATTCCTTCTATTAAAACCTAAAATAGCGTTAGCCTTGCTCATGATGAGTCAATATGATCCTCGAAAGATAAATGATAGTTAAAACGACTCCCAAATCTCTAGTTTTGTCAGGTCTATAATAAAAAAAGATTTCCATCTACAGAATAATTAAAATACAGGGGATACTTTTTTCTAGAAAGGGATGTACTAGTAAATTTACTAGTATTCAAAGGTAGAGGCATACTAGAACACCAATCGTGAAAAATGACTAAATCGGACTTTAGAGGAGCACAGTCATTTTCATCCAAAATTATACGAAAAATTTTGGCATCATCAAAATAACAGAGTACATTAGAATCGGAACCCACATCATTAATATAAATAATGAATAGGAGCGAACCGAGATGGCTACCTTGCGGAATACCACGGGTGTTTGTAAATGCAGTGGAAAAAACTCCCAGAAAGAGAACGCGCTGCGTACGGTTAGACAAATATGATCGTAATCATGTAACGTAGAGAAAAGCAAATCCAACAACATTGGTGAGCTTGATATTCAGAATAAGGTACTTAATTTTTTCAAATGCGCTACTGAAATTGGTGTAGACACAGCCAAGCTACTTGCCAGGTTCAATGGTAAAAATGCTAGGTTGGTAGTACTTTACTATTAGGTTGGTAGTACTTTACTATTAGATATACCTTTTATAAAGTTATTCTGGAAGAATCGTATTTGGGGCTTACAATAAAAAGTAAGAACGTAAAAGCCGAGGGCTTCTAATGGCTCGGCAATTCAAAATAAATTAGTGAGTGGTTGATAATTAGAGACATCATTCCACCTTCGTTTCTTGGGTGAGGGAATTATCACAGAAAGTTTCCATAAACTAGGAAAGGCAAAACTACGAATAGATAAATTAAATAAATAGCACAGACTAGGGACAAGAAAAAGACGGCGGTTCTTGTATTTACGATTTAATTTAGAATCGCTAAAACTAAAGATTTCTTAAAATTTTTTCTATTCTTGATCCTTGACCGATTCTAAAAATTGTGAGTTCGATGCCCGTATGGAAAAAATAACTTCAAACCTACGATTACAATCACCCTTATAGAAGATATCCAGAATGTCACATATTTATTTCACGTTTCGAACTTTATAGTAGATATATAGACAAGAAAACGCGGAAGCACGACAAGTGCTTCCAGTAGAAGCGTGCTTATCGCTCGTGAGTAGTCCAGAGGATATAGCCGGCCGCTGTGAAGAATACGAGAACATGATCATCATGGTGCTGTGCTGTCCATAGAAACGCGCGTTTATTATTGAACTGACTTCATTTTCATTCGCCTTCATATGACACTTTCGACAATGCTTCGAAAACGCGTTTTCAAATTCGCCCGTACCTAATAAGAGCACATTCATCATGCAATCAGCAGTTTATCACATTATTGGAAGCTGATGAGAGAGAGTGCTGGAGGGAGCTAGTTCTAACTAGAGGGCGCGCGGCTTGGCGCATATTGTTTTTTCAATGTTACGTTAGACATTTTGGGGGACTTCTTTAGCTGTGTTCTTTTGTGTCCGCAGAACAGAGCAGAACAAAAGATACACAAAAGAACGCCTCATACATTTTCATAGAAAGATTTAAATGAAGCGAACAATACAAATAGTTTGCTTCAATCGACAGAACAATTTGTTCTGTCCCCAGTATATGGGAGCTCTAGAACAAGATACATAAAAGAACACAGCATTTGTAGAAAAAAATCATTTCTGTCGAATTGTGGCCTCACAAGGGCCAGATTCTGTATCACAGAGAGTTAAGGAGTTTGGGAGATGAGAATTTTCCCTAACTCTCCATTCGTAATTCACTAAGATACTTGAAGAGTTAGGGAAAACGTGAGAAGTTCGAAAAAGTGAGAATCGCCAGGGAGGTTAAAGGTTATCAGTTTTTGTTGTAGAAAAAAAAGAGGGTTGGGTTTTATATTTGCTAATTCTCAATACAAATTCCACAAATTCCTTGGGTTACAGAATTCCCAGTGAAGTGTCGAAAACAATTTTATCGCCACATCTCCACAATTCTCCGTGTTACAGATTCCGGCCCCAGGTGTCCAGATCTCTTCACACAGGATTTTTATTTTTTTTGTCTACTTGAAAAACCGCGTTTTTCAACAAGCAATGCTGTCAGTTGAAGAACTTAATCTTCGAGTAACACATGAAGTCAACGCTATGACGCCTATACAATGTTGCAAAAATTTGTCTCGCAATCTTTTAAAACGTACCGCGAAGTGTCTGTGAGGAAAAAGGCAATCGGCTCCTAAGTATCTACTTAATACGACATTAAATAGTTGCTCTTAACTTTTCTGACAGTTTTCAAAAGAAGTTCATACTCATAATATAATAATGGAGGGGAAAAACGAAAGAAATGAAAGTTACTCTATAGACCTTTATATTTTCGCGCATAAATATGCCAACTTTACAGCTTCTGGTTCATTTGTGTATTACATAACTTCCTCTTTCCTTTTTCTTTTGCTCTATAAAAAAAATGATCCTGTATTTTGAATTAGATAGCCACCGTCATATTCACATGTATATACATACATATATACCTTTATTCTAATTCTTTGTAAACCAAGTTTACGTTGATGCCTGAGACGGACGACCATTTTCGTTGTCGCCTTGTGTGACCCCAAAAAAAATCATCTCATTTCTCCCCATGCCTATAAAGATACGCGATGATAGCTCAAGATGCATAACAATAGGAAAAATTATTTTCATTTTGCGACTCTCTGACGCCAGTGATTTATTTGGATGTTATCACATCGCAGTTCTTGCTGTAATAAACTCCTTAAGAAGAAGATTTTCCTATTTCAATTCATGAAGTTTCTTAAGTATTTTGTTAATTTTGTTGTCGCATCAATCAAATTTCTGCGAGATGAACTCCATCGATTTTGTCTTCGTCAATTTAATGAATTGTGAATTCGGATTTTCAATTGAAATTTCAAATTGTCTAAGTAGTTATTTAGGGATCAAAGAGTTCATGATAGTTTTGAGAAGTCAGAAATATGGTCAGAGCTAATCTAAGACAAAAATCAAACGTTAAATTTTTAATTTCAACTGTATGGCACTTGCGTGTAATTTTAGTCTAGTAATTAGTAGTTTATTTGTAGCAAACCTTATGTATTTACGCATTCATAAATTTAGTAATCAATCAACTAAAAATTTTCACCGACGGCTCTCTCACTAATGAAGGAATCAGTGCTGGTGTTTACTTTCTTGAACCTACCTTCAGTTCTAAAGGCGGAATTACAATGGACGCAACGGAACGCAACTGAACGGACAGAAATGTCAAACCGGTTTTCTTAGTATGCTTTTCAAATGGAGTTGCGCACAGTGGACGGACGAAAATGCAGTCGTACGCAGCTAGTTTAATAAAATCTGAAATTAACGCAACTGAACTGATAAACAAAACCTCAAATTAGCTTTGGGATTGTTTATTTTGTTCCGACAAGAGAAATTGTGCTGCGGTAAGTGTGTAATAGGCAAAGTGGAAATGGAATGAAAGGAGTTTCTTGATTTTATCCATATTTGTTTATAAATTTTGGGTCAAACGTCACTGTCACTTTCAATTAATCATGCGTCCATTGTAAGCAGCCAACCTCGACGTCCGTTTTACTGCGTAAATTTGACATTTCTCTCCGTTCAATTGCGTTCCGTTGCGTCCATTGTAATTCCGCCTGAAGTTGTCCCTCAGCGCGATCGGACGTTTTACCTAATCCACTCGCTTCGATGATTGGACTAAATTAGGGGTTTTCTTTGAGATTTTTCTCCAGAATTATGCCATTTATGCTTAGATTTCAATCTCTTGGATATATTTCGGGTTCTATGTCTAGTGTATAGTGTTCGTCTTCTAGTGTCTCGCAAATCAAAATTTTACTCGTCAGTTAATTCATCAACAGTAACACGAACTAAGCGTGGCGTTCGTAACGATAGTATCATTTCCATGAAACTAACTTGTGTTCCGTTCACCCATACATAACCCAACAAAAAACAAACAACTTTAAAACAAAATACAATTACAACAAAATCTAGCCAGACATGGCACAATTTTTTGGCAGTACTCCATAGGGTCAAGCCATTGTGAAGGAACTCCAGCTCGCATGTCGAGCCCATAGCTCTGGATCATACCCAATAGACGCAGAAGAAGAAGAAGAAGAATAAGAAGATGGTTCTTGATGTAGAAACCAAGGGAAAGGTCATTGATATCCTCGCGGATAGTCAGCCAGCCCTGATGACTCTAAGTGACCCTCAGATAGCATCTATGTTACTGGTGAACTGCAGGTCGTATGTGGATAAGCTATGTATGCACAACGAAGTGGGCTCAGGTGGTCTCAGTGGGCTCCTGGGCATATGGGGATCATGGGGAATGAAAATGATGACCTCATAGCTATCTCTGGTACTGGCTCTCCCTTCCTTTGATCGGAACCCGCTGTAGACGTTGTCGCCTCGGTGATCAGTTCTCTCATCCAAACGTATATTCGAATGAGACATCAGCAGCTGGGCGAACCTGATCACTTGAAGTCGTACACAAAGAAGATTTCTCGTCTAACAGACTGAAATTTATTGAAAATAATTTCAATAAATTTACAAAAATGCATTTAAGTGCAAAAGAATGATTGAACTTTTCGACCCAGCGATCAGAGAGGTCTCATCGGTATGGTTATCTCTGATCGCCTGTACACAACTTTTTCTTGATAGATCCAATAAGAATTTCTCTGACGTTCTCTTCAGGTTCAGAAGGGAACAATGCAATACTGTGGCTAGCATTATCACTGGCCACAGTTGGCTTCACGCTCATATAACAAGGATGGGAGTTGTTGACAACACTGAATTTCTGTCCTGCCTGCAAGGAGAACACTTTTCGTGTGCTTGTCCGGCCTTTTCCTGGCGTAGGCTGGATACGCTTGGGTCTGGTCTCCTCTATCTGTGAATGAGTTGAAAACTTACCTCACCAAGACCCGATGCGCTTCATTTGGAGGGTTAGTACAATGGGCTTCCTTGACATCCGTGCTTGGGATTTTTCATCTCCCTGCCTTAAAACACAAAAAAAAAAAAAAACAAAAGAGGAAAACACATCTATAATTTCTAAACAAATTGCCGAGTATATGAAATATTAAAAAAGCACCCTCTGTCATAAATACATATATTACACAAATTTCAAAAATATACTGCTAAACACTATCCAGGATGATAAAAGCCATAATGTTTTAAAATATGTGAAGGAATGTGATGATAACCGAAAATGATTACAGCCACCCCCCTTCTCACAGCAAATAGAAATTCATATTTTGTGTATGAGAAAAGCTTTGAATTTGGGTCACACACACACATACACAAAATCGTGTGATATATTTTGCAGTCATTAACCAAGGAATTTTGATTAAAAATTTCCCCTGGCATTTTTTCGAATATGTTAAGTAATTTGAGATAACTTTTTATGGATTTCGACAACAGAAGAAAAGAAATATTTTACGAGTATCCGTTAATATGCAATCAATGCTACAGTTACACTAGCACTTTGTATAGTAAAGTTTAATCCTCGCTCTGATGCCGATGAAGATAAACCACTTTGGCCATTTTTTATAGTACATACCTATGCTTTATCATGATAGCATTGGGTTTGGGTCTTATTATTATGTTTCTGTACTTGGTTTGGTATAAAAGGAAAAGCCTTTCCTGATTTAACAAAATGCCCACAATCACTCATCACGTCATATCGATATCGACTTTTTCGTCAGTGTTGTGTCCATGTCATACCACCAAGATGCTATCAATGTCCCATTAGACTTTCTTTAGACTCATGAAAGTATCAGAGTTGTAGAGCGACCCTAATCGACAATCTTAGCCTCCTTGGTGATACTTGGGATACTGCTGTTGGAAAAACATGAATTGTATAGCTCATTTGAGAGACAGAGGAGAAAAGTGCTCAACAATGAACTCATTGCACTCTCAAATTTAATGCTGTCATTATTAGCTATTATTATTATTGGTGGAGGGGGAGGGGGGTGTCGAAGATCCAACCAATAAGCACTGCGATTTAAAAAATCCTTTGTTTTATGTTACTACCGTATTAGGTCCAGTTCACGTTCGCCCCTTTCATTAGGGTCAGTATTCTATTCTGGATACCTGGTGACGTAACGAGTCTTTGGCGTGTAATATTCACACATAGTTCGAAGTTATTTCCACCATTTTCAATGTACAGTTGAGATCGTCGAATTCATGAGTCCAGGACGTACGGCCTAGTCCAGGGAGTTTTCAGATTGTTTCAACGGTAGCATGTATGTATGTGATTGCGCAAATCTACCTACGCCAGTGCTAACTTTGTGGTACTAAGGCAGTACCCGATATGTTGGGTTGTTCCGAAAGTAATTTCGTTTTTTCCCAACAGAGGAATTAATTCTATTTATTCGCAGGCAACTTCACACTTAATCCGCTTTGTCATTATATATTTTGACAGTTGATATAGCAAGGCTTGTTTGTGAAAGAAATTGTTTGACTCTACGTAAAATGCTGTTGAAAGAATATACCAATGGAAGTAAATAAAGCCACCTGCATGGATTTCAATCCTAATAAATTTGGCAACAATATTTTAAATTGTCAATTGAACATTAGTAACTCAGATCAGAAGTTTTATTACACTCTGTACCTTATTTTGAAACGAAATAATATTTTAGTATATTGTTCTTTTGTCGACTTTTGCTACGTACTTATATTGAAGCTCTGCTCTTCATACGCTTTGCTATACCTATAGCAATGCAAATGTGACCAATCCAATTTCATCTACTGCTAGTGCTACTTTCGGGATGTTTTGTTACTAAGTCTACGCACCTTAAGGAAAAGTAATGCTAGGGCAAATTCCTGAGCTAAGAAGATGGAAGAGGAAGATGGATGCAATGCTTTTTAACAGCAACATTAAGACACAACTGTTTGGTGAGACTTTGGAGGTTCATACCAGCAGAGGTTGCTCCCAAGGAGGAGTACTGTCTCCAGTGCTGTTGTCTATAAGTTGACGACCTTTTAGTTCAACTAAGCAACGAAGCTATTGAGTCGCAAGGACATATACTGATGAACTTTTAATTACTATTAACGGTAATTATAAGCGCAGTCTCTCTAGAAAGCTGCGTTTAGCCCTAGATTTTGTTCAAGATTTATTTGCTGTACACAAGTTATCAACTCCATCAAAACAACGATTATACCCTTTACTAGAAGAAGGAAAATGAGGAATATAACTAGCTCTCTACCCTCTTTGGTAAGGAGGTCCCAATGTCCAAAGAAGATAAATATCTTGAGGTAGTTTTCGATGAAAAACACAATTAGACTAAGCATATTGACAAGACAGTTGAGAAAGTTCACCAATGATATGGAACTGTAGAAAACATGGGAACTCAAAACAAACATAATGATTTGGCACCTATGCTTCAGCAGCATGGTGGAACAAGTGTTCACTAAAGACAGGCATCAGCTCCAAAGGATGGCATGTCTAAATGTAACTGGTGCCATGCGCACAACATATACCAGCGCTCTAGAAATACTATGGAACCTACTGGAACTCAGCAAAGTTGTTCAAAATGAAGCTGGACTAGTGGTGTACATAGCCAGACACAGATGGTTTATAGTGATTGGGACTCCAAAAGGCTATGAATTATAACCAAGCGAATAGAAGTAAATGCAATGCTGGACATGATATCAGACAGAATGGTCATGAGACACAACAACAAGATAAAGATACCAGATAGGGAGGAAATAGATATAAATCTAGCAAATTAAGGCTTAATCTGGTACATTGATGGTTCTAAAACCGAGAAGCAGCAGGGATATATGGTGTAACGGCAAGGGGTTGTATTTATCAAAACCTATAGGAAAATACGCTTCAATATTTCAGGCAGAGGTGTATGCCATCACTAGATGTGCATACGAAAACCTCAGTCAATTCTACACTAGGTTAGGTTAGAGTGGCGGCCATCGTAAAAGCATGTTCGATCAGTCGGACATAGTCCATTGTGATACCACTTTATTGGAACCCTGCCTGGAAAAGATATTTAAGAGCTCGGGTATGGGATGAAATCAGCCACAAGAGTTAATGAACTTTACCACGTCCTCCAATTCTTTGTCTGCTAATTCACCCAGCTCACAGAAAAAGTAGCTACCAAGTGTATTCCTCCTACTATTGTACACCGAAAAAAATACTTATATTTATACAGATAGCCAAGCTGCTCTGAAAACCATCTCATCACTTGTGGGAATGCATCTAAGCCCTAACATATCTTGGTACAAAGAACCACGCAACATTTCAATAGGTGCCAGGTCTCGGAGAATTGATTTGAAAGATAATTCAGACTGATTGGCCAAAAAAGGAGCATCTATGACCCTCTTAGGACCGGAACTATTTTGCTGTATCTCTTACAATACCGGAAGCATGCCATTCAAAACTGGATCCAGAACCAAATCGAGCAGAGATGATCGACTTAAATGATAGGACTCAGACAAGCCAAAAGATTCATAAAAGGACTCTCACCATAGAACGGGCTTGCATTTCTTAAGGATATCTAGAGATCAACTCAGAATCATTACACAAGTCCTAACTGGACAAACACATGCATCGGACTGATGTACATGTGTAGATTACGTCTCGAGGAAGATGAAACATCCTAGCACGTCTTATTCGATTGCACGTAGACTGTAGATTCAAGGCTTTTGGCTTATACTTTTTAAAGCTTATATCGAGGAATTTCGAGGGAATTTCATCCAAAAAGATCCTGCTAGGAAGAGTGGGATTGTTGCAGTTGGCTGAACTGTAAAGAAAGCGGTGCACAATGAGTCAATGAATGGCTACAATGCAAAAGCCACTCGCCCTGCTAAATCTTAATGCAATCTCTAATCTGGAGTACCACCATTATGTCTAATGTTGCACATCAAATGGGTAGTGTCCAAGTCGCGCCTTAATTTTGCCAAATTATGGATTGTGATATCCAAGTTGCATACATATAATGAAGTTAAAAAAAAAATTGGAACGCGAATATTTTAATTAAGAGCTCGGCGAAACAGCAAATATTGCATTCTGCGAATTAATTTTTTTTCGCTGTCAGTTATCCCCAAATGTTATTAAATTTTCCCGTTTTTTTTTTTATATTTGCATTTGGGTTGGGCTTTTTAAAATAATCGTCTGTGGAATACGCGTCGATGTCGATTCTTATTAGATACTCCCCAATATTTCTGTGCAGTGACTCCTCTTTTTACTTTCCTGCAGCCCTGCAATTTAATTATCTAGTGGGTGGTCTTATGTATCCCCGAACAGCCAAGGTTAATTCTACTTACAATATAGTACAATATTTGTACTTAAATTATAATTTAATAACAGCAAGAGTAGTTCAGGTAAAAAATCCTTCAGCAATATAAAAATCAAATCAAAATGAAGTAGTAGTGAACCGCTAAAATTTTAATAATAAAAAATAAGAAAAAAAATAAAAAATAAAATCCTTCTCAAGATAAAACAATATTAAAGCCAACAAGAGGAAAGCAGCAAAAGAGCATGACGGAAAAGTACCTACGTAATGTAATTTCCTTAAAATTTTCATCAACAACAAATTGTCTTTGCATGGCTGTAGAATATATAAGTCTTATAATCCACCGGATATACTACATACATATACATAAATGAAATACATAAGTATATCTATGCACGCCTTTACATTTGTTACACAAGGATTCAAATAAAGGTTGATGCAATTATGCTGCAATCATCTGCTCTTATGTTAACCACTGCTATTAATTATAAAAAGTTTTTAAGAATTTCTTCCAGGGCTCCTTGGTCCTCTTTATTCCTTGTATGTGTCATTACCTGTTGCATAATATTTTAAAAGCCTAATTAGTAGCCACTTAAAGTGGATAAACTCCTTCAGCTGTTGTGCTAGTAGTACCTATCTACCTACCTATACGCAACTCATTTCGGGGACTTACTTTCTCGCTGAGGAGTCCTACAAAATATAGAGAACACTAAAATGCTCGGCAATAGTAAACTAAGAGAAGTGGACAAAAAAAGAAAGAAAGAAGAAAAAAAAAGGAGTTAAGGACGACACCTTTTCATTTACCACCAACAGACTAACAGGAGCTGAGCTAATTGCTTTATTTCAAAGGAAATCTCTGCTCAGGCACTGGAATAGAAATTAAATCTCTCCCTTGTGCTGTGTTGCTACTTTTTATCATCCCACGGAATCAGATTAACTCGAGTAATCGTTGGATTTTTTTTTTATTTTTATTTCTTTTTTTTTTTTATGTTTTGCCTAGTGCTCATGCAGCATGAACTTCTGTTCTCATGGCAAATCATTTTGCTCTGTATGTATATATATAATGTTTGAAAGTGTTCCGTTTGTATGTGCATTTCTAAAAGCACTTAGGAAATGGGCGTGAAATAGGCGATTAGCCTACGTAGTTTGAAAATCACACAAATATATAAACAATTTCAACAATCAAATTAAGTTTAGTTTCAAGGTGGTTAAATGTAATCCGAATTTAAAGACGAACAAAACTGAAAGCAAAACGTATTTTAGTCAAGGTCATTTTATATAAACCCCTGCAAAGATTGCGAGTCAAAATCGAATCGAATTCGAAGTAAATCAATTCGATTAAGTGAAATTAAGTTTCGAAATCGAATAGAATTCGAAGTAAATAAATTTGACTAGGTTAAGTTAAGCTTCGAAATCGAATTAACTTGCGAGGTGCTTGCGAATTGCAGAAGAAAAAAAACAGGAAACACAATATCGAATCGTATTGGCGACCCGACAGTGGTTCGCTAGCTCGACTTCTCCTTTCGAAGCTTTTCTATGGTTTGGTAGTTCGTTTTGGATTCGATTTTTTTTTTCAACAGTACGATCTGGGCCCAATTCCACAAAACTACAAGTGTACAAGTCTAACAACACTTGTACTAATATTCTAGTTCTATAAGTACTTGTAGATTCTGTTCCACAAAAATTATTCATTTTCTTGTAGGAAATTTTAAATTTCCTTAGACTTTTAGATTCAAAGTACAATTCTAAAATATTTTCCAGGTTAAACTTGTTACATGTAGCAAAGCACAAATTCTTCCATATACGATTGTAAAGGGTTTTCCAATAAGAGGTGTTATTTTGATATTCAAAGAAAAATGTCATTTTTTTAGATAAATGATCGGATCTTTATTTCATTATAAAGAGGAAGGTATGCCGTTAATAAAGGAAAATAACATCAGCCAAATGACCACCACGACCACGCCTACAGGACCATATCCTTTTCATGAAATTTTCCATAACCAAATCGCAAAGTGGCTGCCCTATGTCCTCGATAGCCTCACGAATTCCATCTTTGAGGTCTTGAATCGACGCTGAGCTGTTGGCGTAGACCTTCTCTTTCACGTGGCCCCAAAGGAAGAAGTCGCAAGGTGTTAAGTCACACGATCTCGGTGGCCAATTGTGATCACCTCTTCGAGAGATAACACGGTCCGGAAACTTTTCCCGTAAAAGATCAATGGTTTCGTTGCTTGTATGGCACGTAGCGCCGTCTTGTTGAAAGTAAACGTTGTCCAGATCAATACCATCCAATTCCGGCCATAAAAAATCATTAATCATCTGTCGATAGCGCAATCCATTCACCGTAACTGTTGCTCCAGCCTCATTTTCGAAAAAGTAAGGTCCAATGAACCCGCGGGACCATAAACCGCACCAAACAGTCACACGTTGAGGATAGAGAGGCTTTTCAACAATAACTCTTGGGTTTTTCCGAGCCCCAGATGCGACAATTTTGCTTGTTGACGAAGCCATCGAGGTGGAAATGGGCCTCATCACTCAAGATGAGTTTTCGATGGAATTCCGGATCATTTTCATGCATTTCAAGGACCCAATCAGCAAAGACTCGACGTTGTTGATGATCGGCCGGCTTGAGTTCTTGTGTTAACTGAACTTTATAAGCCTTAAGACCCAAATCTTTATGCAAAATACGGTGTAATGACGTTTGTGGAATGCCTAATTCCAAAGAACGACGAGGAATGGACAAACCTGGGTTTTCTTCAACACTTTCGGCTACAGCAGCAATATTCTCGGCTGTTCTTGAGCGACGTGCACGGGTTTTATTCTTCACATCACTAACTTGTCCCGACAGCTCGAATTTTTCTACCAATTTCTGTATTGCGGTCCGACAAGGTGCTTCACGACGACCCAAAAATGTTCGAGTTTTACGAACCGTCTCTGCCACATTTTCACCATTTTTATAGTGAATTTTAATAATTTCAGTGCGTTGTTGAATCGTGTATCGCTCCATTTTTATTAATGGCGTAGTTTCTACTTGTCAAATGTCAAAAAATGACAGCTTCAAAAGTGACATCTACCGAAATAGCGGGCTAATTAAAATAACACCTCTTATTGGAAAACCCTTTATAATGAATATATAGTTTATTAGACAAAAACAAAAACAAAACTAAAAATTGAATAGATCTAATAAAATAAAATCTTAGCAATCCAAGCAAGAAGGCATAGCCGTATATAGGCTGAAATTAACAGAAAACGGGCAATTTTGTGCATTTCAGAGTAAATTTTCGTTAAATCTATGTGCTGTACTACCGTTTTAGGGAAACAACATTCTTCAATAAATGTTTTATTGTGTAATGAAAGAAAATAGTCTCTCTTTATACAGGGTGTCCCGTATGTGGTCTGGCACCCGAAGACTACGGATAGGTCATGCTTAGACAAACAAAAAATTGTATGTGTTGGGGGGAAATCGTAACGGTTTCCGAGATAACTGGACTTTAAGATATTTGGGTATGTTTTATAGATCACCATGTAACTTCTGAACGTTACACCCTATGATAATGATTTAAATTTTGACAGATGATCGTTGGACCTTTCCAATGGTCTATAAATTTTTTCCCTCCCCCTTTCTGGTTTGAAATTATGGCTCAACAAAGTTAAAATTTTTACTCGTTTTTTTTATTTAACTACTTTTTTTTATCAAAAAACACGTCATCAGTATCAATTTTTCACATTGAATTTAAAAAGCCTAAAAGCTTAGCTTTAAAATAACTTATCACACTCCTTACAGAAAATGTAACCCACCTCTGAGCGTGAAGAAAAGTTTATTTTCTACTTTTTCATGCGGCTTGGCCTCAGTTTTGTTTGAAAACTCGTTTTTTATTTATTTTATTTTCTGCCTTTTTCACGTTAACTAAATTGTTATTATGTGCTGCATGGAGATATTTTAAAACAATTTTATGACGGCTGAAAAGACACCGATTTACTAGTTTTTCAAAAAATTTATTCGAGTATCAAATCGTTGAAGTACTTGAACGGTTTTCTGAAATTCAAATTATGTTTTAAACAGCGCTTTTTAGCTGTATTCCAACTTGATCCCATATAACATGAATTTTCCCGATTTTCCATGTTTTCCACAGACTTTTCCTATTACTATGAATTTGTTTTTAAAAATTTACATAAATTTTTCTCGAAGTTTCATGCAAGTTTTCATGATTGTTGAAGAGAAAGTATTAAGGGGTAACGCCACTGTAAATTTTTTGAAAAATGGTTTTTTTTTATTGGCTTAAAAAATAGTTTAAACCCTCTAGAATAAGAAAAAAAGGTTCCGTGCCAGAAAAAAAATTTTTTTCCCTTTGAAAATGAAACGACTACCTGAAGCCTGAAACACAATTGGAGCTTTTTAGCCAGCTTTATCGCCAGCTTTTTTCTAAAGCTGACTGAAAAAGCCCAATTGAACACAACTGACCTTTTTGACATTTGCAACTTTAACTTGTTTATCAGAAAACTTTTATTTTTTAACTTCATTTTTTTTTTATTTTTTCCAATAAAAACTATTCTCAAAACTTCAAACGCGTTTTTCTCGAAACACGGTTTTTCAAAATGGCACGCAGCATAACTCGAACAATTTTCATATTTTCGACTTGAAATTTTGACCAGATGTTAACATTAACATTATCTAGAGAATGCCGTACGGGATTTTCAATAACTTTATTTGTTGATTTTTTATTAACAAAAAACCTGCCGTTTTTTTCGTCAAAAATCAAACTTTTTTTTCAAACGCGCGCCAAATCTACAAAAATTAATATTTTTAAAAATTCGTACGGCATTCTCTAACTATAAGCCTCTAGATTAATGCTTTTTTTTTTGTTTTGGTCTAGATTCAAATCTGCACCAGTGGTGCTGCGTGCCGCGGAGCCCTGCAAGCAAAACATGTCCCGGGAAGATGGCTGTGGAGCCGCCATTTTGGGTTTTTTTCGCTGTCAAAAAATTTATCAATAAAGTTCAATGTATGCCCGGTAATACCCTTAAAAAGTTTTTTTCAAACACCTTTAATTTCGCGAGAAAAAAATTCGTTAAAAACCTTTTTTTTTTTAGCCGTTACAGTGGCGTTACCCCTTTGTCAGTAGGACGGAAAAAAAATGATTCCGCATAGCTTATAAAACTTTTTTGTCGGAAAATTTTCCGGAAAAGTCGGAAAATTCCGGAAATTTTCCAGAAAATTTGGAAAGCTCTGCATTTTTCCTGAAACAGATTTATCACTTATCATATCGATGAAAATTTTTCCGTTGATTTTCCCGCTTTTCCGGGTTTTCCATGGAGTTTTCCACAAAAGCAACTTTATGCAACTCATTTCGCTCTACAACTTTGTCTTAGTTTGCAAAACACTCAAACGCTTCCTTGGTCGGAAAAACTCCGGGAAAGCGTTTCACATGAATTTTCCTCGATTTTTTCTGCAAGTTTTCACCATTGTCGGAGAGAAAGTAATGATGCCAGTTGATAGGGACTTGATCCTGCATAATTTAGAAAACTTTTTTACCGGAAAATTTTTTCGGAAAAGTCGGAAAATTCCGGAAATTTTTTTCGGAAAAATCGGAAAACTCTGCATTATTCCTGAAACGGACACTAATCAAATTTGTACCAAATTTTCAAATGACTTTTCCCGATTTTCCGGGTTTTCCGGTTGAAATTTTGAGAGATTCAATTGTCATGCGACATGAACCTGTGTGCCAAATTTCAGCTCGCTGTGATGACGAAAAGTGGGTCTACGAGAGTGTCGAAAATAGTATAAAAGAAATATATAAATATAAAGACAGACAAATTCGTGTACGAGTTAAAGGGAATGGCTGGCCTCAAAAAATTGCGAGCCCACATATAATATAAGGAAATCACCGCACGAATTACGAGAAAAATATTAGGAGGTATGGAAATGTACAAGTGAAAATAACAAGAACATTAACACTGAACATGAAGATATTATTTTAGGCAACGGAAAAAAATGTATAGGTCCATCTGGTGCTGTCCCATCTAAGAACTGTTTCAGAAAAATACCGATCATGATGAAATCAACATGAAAAACTTTGTTTGTTTGATTGCTGAATCGTCTCCATTATACGCAACCGACAACGTGCTATAAAATTGGTGGACTGTTTGCTTTACATTCGTCATTGATTTTTCTACAGGGACAGAGATCAGAACTTCCTCTTAAAATTGTCTATCTTTTTTTTTTATTAGATTTCTTTAAACATTAGTTCAATATTTTTCGATTGACCCTAGTTCTGGACAATTTGGAGGATTCGCTTCTTTTGATAGGTATGGATTGGGCATCATAGAAATCTCTCGCTTTTCTGCCGTAGTGGCAAGTTGCTAAATCCGGCCAAAAGAAATCTTTCTAAAGAATGGAAGATGGCGCTTCTGAAGGCACCCTTAACGAATATATCTGTAATGACTGTGCCTGTTGTCACGAAAGTTAACGATTTCTGGCCACACGAACATATTACTTGCCATATAAAGTATTAAATGGGAGATTTGGTGCATCAATGATTCTTAAACTTAGGATCTGTGCCACATAAAATTCCTGTCCTGGAAGCTGGTTGAAGTTCGTTTTCACGCAAGTTTCATCTTCCCTAATGCAGTAGTCGAATTTCGTTAGGAAATTTTCATACAGGATCCGGCTTCAGGATTTGGCAACTTGATTCTTTTCTAATGCTCTGTCAGGCGCATATACAGGGAGGGGTCACGGTGGCCATGACCCCCCTCCCCCCAAGCGCCACCTAACATTCGCGGTGAATTGAATGTGGCGCTGGACTGCAGAGCGAGCTGTAAAAGTTTAACAGGATGATTTTAGTATGGTAGGTTTGGTTTGTTTGTCTTCTTATGAGCAGTAATAGTGTATTGGGTGTAATATAGTCATTCGCTCGTAACTCTTCGTCTTTTAAATGTGTACACATTTTTTCGAATTTTCTTGCGTTTTTATATAGTGTCGAAAAATCATCTATCATACCTATCACAGGATAGTAAATAATTTTGGAATGCATACTTATTTTAGTATTTGATTGTTTAGAAAATGGCACGCAATGCTTAGCAGCCCAGTTATGAAGATGCTTTTATATTTTTATTGCGCCGATTACTCATATATATGAAAAAGAACACAATTTCGAGTTGAAAAAGTATTATTGTTTTAAAAAATTGGTCAGCGATCATAAATTTTTTTTACCTATCTGATTTTCCGACGGTAGACGGCAGCAGAAATTCGCTGTCAAAACAGGTAGTTGAAAAATTGGGAGTACAATTGCAAAGACAGGCAGTGAGCACCGATTATGAAAAAGAAGATACTGAAATTTCATTTGTTATTAGTTTTGAGCGTTTTGAAACAGATTTTATCGAGAATATTTTATATTATTTTGAAAGAATAATAGCAATGGACCAAAGTGTGGAAAGGAAAAATTGTAAATACAGAAATTAACTAAATTAAAATCAAACTAAATGCCAAAAATATCACAACCTTACCATTTGTATTTACGCGCCTCGAAATATCTATCCAAAACATGTCTTTTTTGCCAACTCGTCTATACTGGTTGTCTTGTATATCAGAAATTATTTTAAGATTTTACACTTCCCCAATCAATTTTTCATCAAAATTCAATTGTTTTGAAATTGACGTCTTACAACCTTGACAAAAATAAATGCCACAACAATTTCATTCATTTGATTTTGTTGTTAGTACTGCAACGACGACGGCAAAATTCGGCGACCGCTGACCATCACCCGTCGTAATTTGGGCATTTGCATAAGACGCTGTGCTTTTAGAAGCTTGCCAGCGGCATTTTTTCGTCGTTTGCCGTTGCCTGTCGCAATTGCATTTAAACCTTGACTTAACAAATTTTGTTTTATGGTTCTTCCAGAATAGAACCCTGGTTCCATACAATCAACGTCTAGCCACTCGTTGATTTTTCATAGCGACGGTGATTCAAGCTTGAGTTGTTCAAAGTTTTTACGTTCGTTGGGAAGCATTAAGTTTTTCTTAGAAATGCACTTGCAAATTGTCTTTAAGAATTGTAAATACCCGAGGACGGTTCAAACTAATTGGTTGATTGATTTTGGTGGCTCACTCAGTTTTCTTACAAATATCTGAAGATTTTTCTTTAGATTTTTCATGCGCTATTGGTGGCGGACAATGGTTCCAAAGAGTTATATTGATTCAGGTGCCTTGGCTGATCTGGGTCGCTGAAGATATTTATGAACATTAGCAAGCATACATTTTGTTCTAAGAAATTTACTTGAACATTTTTCTTTTGAATTTTCATACACGATCAGTTGGGTTGATGACACTTAAAGTGATTCTACAAGTTTTTTTCACAATGTTTACGTCAAGACTATAAAAATAAAAACCATTTGGTTTCCTCTGCCTGCGGTAGTTGCCGTTGTTTTGCTTGCGCTTTCTATTAATTCAAGTAGTTTTGTTTAATTTAACTTCACATTTGCTTTTAATTTATAGGAGAACAATAAATTTGCTACACTAGTTAGCAATGGAGGTAGAAATAGTAGCGAAAGTGGAAAGCAAAAGACTGATAAGACCATTGACAACTTTTTTCAGAAGATCAGTGACAGTGACTCCTATTCATTTCAATGTGAATCAAGGTGCAAGCTCTCACTCTCAGTCATTTACTGCACCCGTGACAGAATCGGTTGCGTCACATATATTTCTACAATCCTTGCTCGAAAAAGAGTATCTGGATATGAGTCCATAATGCCTGTCCACTCTGAGATCGATATTGATGTGGAAAATAATATCGACATATTTTTCACATAAAGGGTTTTCCAATAAGAGGTGTTATTTTGATATTCAAAGACAAATGCTATTTTTTGAGATAAATGGTCAAATCTTTATTTCATTATAAAGAAGAAGGTATGCCGTTAATAATGGAAAATAACATCAGCCAAATGACCACCACGACCACGCCTACAGGACCATATCCTTTTCATGAAATTTTCCATAACCAAATCGCAAAGTGGCTGCCCTATGTCCTCGATAGCCTCACGAATTCCATCTTTGAGGTCTTGAATCGACGCTGAGCTGTTGGCGTAGACCTTCTCTTTCACGTGGCCTCAAAGGAAGAAGTGGCAAGGTGTTAAGTCACAAGATCTCCGTGGCCAATTGTGATCACCTCTTCGAGAGATAACACGGTCCGGAAACTTTTCCCGTAAAAGATCAATGGTTTCGTTGCTTCTATGGGACGTAGCGCCGTCTTGTTGAAAGTAAACGTTATCCAGATCAATACCATCCAATTCCGGCCATAAAAAATCATTAATCATCTGTCGATAGCGCAATCCATTCACCGTAACTGTTGCTCCAGCCTCATTTTCGAAAAAGTAAGGTCCAATGACCCCGCGGGACCATAAACCGCACCAAACAGTCACACGTTGAGGATAGAGATGCTTTTCAACAACAACTCTTGGGTTTTCCGAGCCCCAGATGCGACAATTTTGCTTGTTGACGAAGCCATCGAGGTGGAAATGGGCCTCATCACTCAAGATGAGTTTTCGATGGAATTCCGGATCATTTTCATTCATTTCAAGGACCCAATCAGCAAAGACTCGACGATTCTGATGATCGGCCGGCTTGAGTTCTTGTGTTAACTGAACTTTATAAGCCTTAAGACCCAAATCTTTATGCAAAATACGGACAAACCTGGGTTTTCTTCAACACTTTCGGCTACAGCAGCAATATTCTCGGCTGTTCTTGAGCGATGTGCACGGGTTTTATTCTTCACATCACTAACTTGTCCCGACAGCTCGAATTTTTCTACCAATTTCTGTATTGCGGTCCGACAAGGTGCTTCACGACGACCTAAAAATGTTCGAGTTTTAAGAACCGTCTCTGCCACATTTTCACCATTTTTATAGAGAATTTTAATAATTTCAATGCGTTGTTGAATCGTGCATCGTTCCATTTTTATTAATGGCGTAGTTTCTACTTGTCAAATGTCAAAAAATGACAGCTCCAAAGGTGACATCTACCGAAATAGCGGGCTAATTAAAATAACACCTCTTATTGGAAAACCCTTTATGATAACATACAAATTTAAAAGCGACTACTACCGACCCCCCCCCCCCCCCTTCCGAAAATTTTAGTTGTGACCCCCACCTCAGGGTGCAGGTCTTAGAATATATAGCAAACAGGAATGGTTGAATCGTGTAAAATTCGTGTACATGAGCGTAATTTGTCAAGAGCAGGAGTAAGTGAGATGCTGGATGGAGAAATTGTCAAAGCTGTAGATTAATTGTCAAATGTGCTTTTGTTTTGTGAGCAGATTTGGTCAACTTAAAGGTCTTTTGTGAAATTTAACAAAAATACCGAATCAATTCTTTTCAAAACTATTTATCTTTGAACTTTATTTAGTGCAAAGTTTTATAGTGCCACTAGTGCTGTAAAAATCTTCATATCAATTAAAAAAACAGAAATGAAGTGTTCGGTCAGTGCTTGCAAATATAAATTGGATTATAAACTAGGGAAATCCTGTTTGAGGCAACTGCACTACCTAAATTATCTTTTTTGTTAATAGAAGCAAAGATTTATATAAGTTAATTATGTGAATTGTTTCAAAATAAAGTAGAAAAAGAACATTTTTTACCTTTGTTTACTTTTTGCAAATTGACAAGTTGTTTAGAATAGGAATGGCGTGTAAATACATGTAAAAATGGACTACCAACACAACCAGGAATTCATTACGCAAAATCTGGCTTATCACCATTCCTGTTTGCTCTATATTCTAAGGTGCAGGTCTGGATACGCGGCGCCTGTGCTCTGTCCACTATTTTCTAAACGTAGGAACATCGAAGGCCTTCTCTTCTTTTAATTCGATGGCCGTAGCAGATGATGTTCCAGCCTTATCAGTCATATCTCTCAACGACATATTGGAATTTCGTTTCAAGTTGCCTATCATTTTTTGGACCAATTTTTGGTTTACCGAACCTGATTTCCTTGCTGACCCGAACTTTCTCTGGACACTACAAGATTACTGAAATTTACTGAAAACATTTTTGATGATCGTCTTCGGGATTTTCAACTATTTAGCTAAGTCCCTTTGATATTTATTCGGAATTTCCATATGTGTGGAGACAATTAATTTGCGACGTTCTCCTTGGCTAACTTCCATTTTCACTGCATAAGAATTTTGCACTTAATGGCTTGCAATTATAAGTGCACACCTTTTTTATAGATGCAATCTTACAAGAGTTCTCTAATTTTGTTTACTTATTGATAAGTAATGGAAGGGGATAGATGGTTGGTGTTTTTCAGAAACACCATGTTTAATTGATCACCTCTGCCCAAATCTTTAACTGCTTCTGTAATTCAAAACGTAAGTTAAATCTAAAATATCTGCAATCTTTTGGCAGTCTTTTGCCGCTTTTTGGCGTCTTGTATTAAAACAGATGTTCTCATTCCTAAAACTTTCGTAAATATTGAACTAATATAGAAAATATTCTTCAACTTTCTTGATAACAGTTCAAAAACTCTGCGATAAATCTAATTTTCACAGTGAAGAACTATCTTTGATGAACAATGACAGAGATGACGCATCTGACAGTTGGGATAAACTGACAGTCTGGCAGATATGTTCATTATCACTGAAATTGCTTAATTTGATATTGAGTCGATATGATAGAGATAGTCTGTCTTCTATGAAACAAAACATGTAAAATCTTGCTGTACATATATTGAAATATCTATCCTGAATCGAAATGCATATACATATGTATATCTGCATATCTTGCAGACAAAATAAAGATGTAATAAATTATTTGGTCTTCTTACCGTATGATACATTACGATGGAAAACAGTGAAATGAAACACCCTCCCAATCACAGTCATAAAAGATGTATAGTTTCAGAGCGATCGCAAGTCTTTTGATAAACTCACATAAGAAAAACAGAAAAACATCAACAATACTTGCCACAATGCTTCACGGGGAAAAAGCCTCATAAACAAAACAAAAAAAAAAAAAAACAAAAAATTACCAAGAAAGGGAAAGTAAAAAAAGGAAGCACCAACAACAAAGCGAAGCAGCAACTCGAAGGAATTAATACATATTTTTTATGTATAGATGTATGCCTACATAGTACATCCGTACATACATATTATACGTAGAGGAAAGTGAGATATCATCCTGTGGAGAAGAAAAATGAATTTCCCTCGAACGAAAACTGGATGCCAAGTGTCACAAGTGAATAAAGAGGGAGCCAGGCTCTATCTCGATTTATGTACCTCCGTATATGTATATAGGTATAAAGTTTGAATGGCGGCTCTATTGCAGAACGCATGTATGTAAAAATGATGTCTATACATATATATATAGTTTACCTACGTCTTATAATAGTCATCTAAAAAAGATTTGCCGACGAAACTGAATAGTGAAGCGTGCGGTTTCCTCAAAAATTAATGGGCCTCGAGATAAAGATGCTATTCTGCGGCCTATCTCTGTCTGATGATAAATTTACCTTTTGAATTATAGTGATTAGTTGTATGCCCTTAAATAAAAAAAAAAGTAACATTTTTAACGGGTACTCCTTTTTTTAGTTTTTTTTGTCCTTTGGAATCCACATATACTGGGTTGGTAAAATATATTTATTGTGTGTGCTGCTGATGTTTGTCTAACCGCTCTAGGGTCCCCGTAAAGCTCTATTCATCAGATCCAAGTCACAGAGGCTTACATTGTGGGGGTGGAGGTTCAGTGTAAAGCTTTCTTTCTAACATGGAGCATAATAAAAAAATTATATTTTTCAGTCAATCAATTCAGGATAACCTTGCCCTTTTTACCTACTCTATTGTACTCTTTTCTAACAGAGGTGATCAACACTGACTCCTTCCAAGGACCGACTGTTCACCCAAGGAATATAAAAATAATCACTCACCATAAGCAACTAGAAGATGGAATGATATGAATCCTGAGACGACTCCCAGCTGGATGCTGAGAATTAAGTTGATGGTGGTTGGATTGTACAGGTAGAGTTGATGAATTACTCAAAAGGTTGAGTGAGCACCTCAAAAGAAAACCACCGGAAAATCAAGACGTGCAATGATATCGTCACTAACCTATCAAATAACACTGTCGCAACAACTAGCATCATAACAACAACAAGTAATATAAGCGACCTGACCAGAACCGCAACAACTGATTGTATCACACCAATAAGCAGCAATCAGTTCACTGGGTAATTACACTCTGTGCTTTAGCCATTGACAAACCATATTTTCTATACCGATGTCTCGAAATCCGAAGTGGAGCAAGCGTTTTCCACGAAGAGCCTCACATGGAAATTGCCATACGCATTGAAAGCCATGTCACGATTTTTAGGCGGAAGTCAAAGCCATCGTTGAAGCGGGAAAATATCTGCTTAAAAGAGGCACTGAGAATAAGGAGATTGTCTTCTGCTCAGATAACCAAGCAGCTGTTAAGCCTTTATCTAAGCCCTTCACAACCTTCAAACTAGAACTGCGGACGAGTTGCTCGTTTTGGTGCAGCCTCGGAGGAATCTCGGTTGGGACTTACTGCTAACAGAGTCGTCTTTGGTTAGATGACCCTTCACGTAGAACTACGAAGGACTGTGGAATAAAGCTAACCCGAAACTAACGAATAAACTCCTGGGACTTAACAAATAAACTCTGGGAATCTTAGTGTCAATTCTCACTGGGCACTTTTTTCTCAGGGGTCAAATTACGGGATGGCACGTGTTGACGGAGGTTCGCGGAGAGAGATCCGAAACGGTGACTCATTTTCTTTGTCACAGTCTAGTTCTTTGAGGAAAGCGCTAAAGATTCTTTGGCTCATACCTTCTGTACGAGCAGCATAAAGCCGGCAAGGAGGGTTGGGCCCATATTTAGCATTGCAAGAGCATCCGGTTGGGACCGTTGAGCAATTGCTCATAAGTCTGGAGGGTGAACAATGGGTCTTGTTCTGGCCTATGTTCCAGGGACCCTTCGGGACCCAACCCCTTTTAAATCTATCCATCAGTTCACTGCCATGAAATTGTCATCTCCTGTCAACAGCCTCCCTAACCCTATACCGTCACCATTGCCAATAGTATCAAACACCACTCAAATAACACCTTCAAATTGATGGATTAAGTTAGAAAGCGGAATGTAAAATTCGATGAGGGACATGAACCGTTGATTTTCTGACAAAGAGTAGAAGAGTTTGCAGATTGTTACCAAATACCTATCGATAGGCTATTACTAGCGTTTGATGAGTTACTACATAAAAATGCGCTCTTATGGTATCGAAACAATGGGCAGAATTAGTCCAAGGCGAATGATTTCTTAGAGGACCTGAAAGTATTTTCCTGCCCCTCAGTTATTGATAAAATTAGCAGATAAAATCATAGCCAGAATACAAAAACCCGGAGAAAAGGCCAAAACATACATCACGGTGTTTCAGTCACTAATGAGTTGGCAACAGGGGATTACGACCGAAAGAAAACTGCAAACAATATACGAGAATCTGTTACCAGAGTATAGATTATATATTTGGCCCAGGGATTTTACAAATTTAGCAGACTTAGTAAAACTAGCCGAATATGAATATGAACTAGGGAAAGAAGAAGAAAAAAGGACGAAACTGAAATGTTACCTGTCAGACAGTATTCCAATTGTTGGAGATGTTCACAAAGAGGTCATACGGATGCAGTGTAGAAATTAGTCGAAAATATTCTGTTCACGATGCGGCTAACAAGGCGTCCCTATCAAAAACAATAACTGAAAAAAGGCAACGGGGTGCAGAGGAGATAAGACAATCATGCGCCCCCAAACTAAACGCCTTAGATCACGAACCAGATTATCGCTATGACGCTAGGAATATTCGATCGAAACCTCCGCGCATTGATCGATACCGGTGCAGAAAAATCTTTCATTGGAGAAAAGATATTAAATTCACTAGAGATAGCGCGAACACCAGCGATCAGCGCATAATATGAGTTAGACGTGTACTGGAAGACACACCATTTCTCACACATTCTATTATATGCCTCGCATAGCTGAAACGATCATCCTCGGATCATCCTCATCCAGGTAGAGCGAGACAAGATTATAATCTGGTGTTAAGTGGAAGTAGAGTCGATTTGGGGCCCAGATTTTCGATCGCAAACAGCCTTTCAGAGTCATTCTTAGACAGCGGAACCGAGGCCACATTAAGCCTTTCTATCAGGGTGATATTGATGGCTTAACGGTGACTACAGGATTCACGCAAATATCAATTGCACACATAATATATCTATTGAAGTGAGATATCACATGTCAATGTATGAAATCAATTGCGAAGCAAACGCTAACACCGTCATCATAATGAAAAACCAAGGTATATAGAAGACAAGGTATTCCCGACTCGAACCACGTTCCGCCATTTTTGTTAAAACTCTTTTTCCCTTTTTTCTTCATTCACTGAAGTACATCACAGGGCATCAGCTGTAATGTGTCAAAATTCTTTGCGCTTGTACTGCCACTGTCAGATTTCCTTTTTCTTTTTTATTCATTCACTGAAGTACGTCACAGACTATCAGCTGTTTGATCAGCTGTGATATGTCAAAATTTTAATGGGCATACCTTGTTTCTTCTATATACCTTGATGAAAAACATTATGTCAAAGAGCTGATGGATTTTCTTTTGTTGAATTTTTACCGCCAGACATAGTATATTCTTGTGTGTGAACGCTGCAAACAAGTAAGATCTTGCCATCACGGTTTGTCTGCAAAAAGCTAAAGAATAATTTGACATTTGTAGGAATTCAGTTTGAGTAAGAAGTAGTGAAGAAGGATGATAAACATAAATGAACGCATAAAAAAGGAATCCAACTCCTTTGATGTCTGTACGAATATGTTTGGTAAGGAATGTAATAAGATCGTCCGCATCATAAACTGAATATACTTCTGTGTTGTAAAGCCCATAACGGATAACCTATAGACAATAGTTTAGAGTGAAACATACATTTAAACCCGTTGGAAAATCAATTTGGGTAAACGTTTTGCATGGTGCGTATATGTCAGTGGTGCGCATTATTAAAAACAGGAATATTGGATATAAAGGGAAATAAGTCCTTCCTTCCGACAAAATTAAAAGAATTTTTTTCATAACGGAGGAATAGGGGAACAGAGGCTGCAAGAATTTCAACATCCAAGCTGAACTCCTGGCTCTGACCTTGCTTTGGGATCCTGGAAACAAAAAAGTAGACGGAAAGGACAAATGGGAAGATCTTCATAAAATCGGTATCAGGAGTCCGTTCAATATTTGGGCTACCAAAAGCCGTTTTAAGCTGTGGTGGGGTTTGGGGGAGAGGGGGGTTTTAACTACAAAACAAAAACAGGATGACAGGAAACTGGATCTCATCTGGCATTGAAGGGATTCTTTACCCCTTCTCTTCTTCAGATGGGCAAACTAATTGGTGTTAGCCGACAATCGCTCAAGCTATTTTTAATATAGTCACTAGACGTAGCCCCTTCTGCTATTTTCTGAAAATAGTCTAATTCCAAAGTAAACTGTGTCGTCTATGCGAGAAAAAATGTCGAAACCTCCAAGCATTATTATATGCGAGTGTCCCTTACTTGCAGCTCTAAGTTTTAAAACCACTTGAGATCAACTTTGGTCGCAGTGTCCGCAAGGTCCTAGTGGCCCAATCACTCCTACTCCTCCTATGGGAATTTTGTAATACTTAAATATTTATTTCAACTTAAATGAAATTTTTCGTGTATCTGTATATAGGGATGTACATATGTGCATATGCCTACGTGTGCGTAAAGTGTCGTCCTCATTGTTGTTTCCTATCCCGAATATTCTATTTTTGCAGTCAAAATTTTTCCGTATGGATTTATTAGCGTGGCAATTATGGATGGAGGATGTCACATTATAGAGAAACAGCAGGTTTGGCGGTTACCTTGCTCAAACAGTCTTTACACGTCTTTGAATTTATCCATTTTTCCAAAAAGGGTACGAGTTACTAAAAGTGGATATATGTAAGTACGACAGCATGTGTAGCTCTTTGATTCTCTCTCTTTCTCCCTCTCTGTTATAAAGTGAGCAATTGAAAAAGTTTTAATGAATTTTTTTACTACCATCATGTTCCTGATTAGCACCACAATTCTACAGCAAAAATCTCCCCAGAAACTCTTGTACTTTTCATAATTCTTTAATTGACTTCCTAATGTAAAACGAACTGAAACTTTTTGCAAAGTCATTGAAACTCAACCGGCTGCTGCTGAATGCTCCTCTCGTAATTATATATTATGTAGCATATCTATATATATATGTATACACAAATTTGTATTTAATATTTACAAAAAGTGTAAATCACACAAATAACTAAGTAAGCCTGGCTGAGCACATTAAAAATTAAGTATTAAAAAAATAACTTCAGCAGGGGTGTCATGCAAACACTCTCCTACTGCAAGTTTCTTTATTTTTTAATAACTCTTGTTGCCGAAAAGCTGATTTTTTTTTTTTAATTTTCCTTAGTGTATGTATATATTTATGTATGTGAATTGGAATGTTTATAACATTTGCGCAAATTGAATTTAAGACCCGAGTCAGATTGATGAAATGAATAATTAGAGAGATATGGCAGCTCTGGAACAGAAATCAGAAGAGTATGGGTATATGTACTTAGGAGAAGTACAATCAAAATTTGTAATAATGTAATTGAAGTAGGTATGTTTTTAAAGGAATTTCAGATGGAATAAGCTTTTAAGATATTAAGCCATTAGATTAGAGTGGAATAACGGATTGGATGGATTGAAGAGAGATTGAGATCCCTATAGGGGGGGGGGGGGGTCCTTTGAACTTGGGCTGTGCTAATGGGCAGATTGTTCACCTTAAAGATTTACTGAAGACTTACGAAACATTGCTCTCTTACCGTATTCCCTAACTAACGAAATTAAGGATTGCCTTCCAATCCTCCCTTCGCGCATCATGCAGTTCATTTAGGAGAGGTTAGTCAAGAAATCTGTCACGATTAAGGTCTAAACAGAATTCCGACTTCGAGGCTAGCTACGACGTTGCTCGATTAAAGAATATAAAAATGAATAGAATGCGGCATGACTGCGACTTCGGCGACAGAACAACCTGCCCTCGAAATCGAGTATTGAGCAATGTTCTAAAAATGCCGTCACAGTTGCAATACTGACAACAGAGCCAACCCTATATGCACTGTTATACTGGATATCAGTGTCGATGTCCAACATTGACAAATATCGCCGTCGAAGTCCGCCATTGCAGTCGCAATTGTGTTTAGGCTTTTACTGGAGAGAGAGCCGGACAGTGATAGAGAAAGTAAGTCACAGTTTTGGTTTCCTCTCTGCATCCTCTGCATATTGGATTGTGTCAATAAGTCCCATCCTGATGTTCTCTGAGAGAGAGGAGTGTCCAGTAAAAATGGAAACGAGGCATCTTCTTAGAGTTGGTTTTTTTAGGAGTTATAATAGGTTTTGATCCTGGATTAGGTTTGCCTCATAGTTATTTTGTTGGGCTCATTCATCTAACCAAAGATGAGTATATGTTCGCAGTCTAGTCTAAACCAAAATGTTAGTGGTGAAGCTCCCGATTGTGGAGGGAGGCGAGATCTGAGATTACTCCAAGATGTAAGATTTTGTCCATCTATATGTTTCTGCTGGGAAAGTAACACTATCATGACCATTGGTATGGGTAAAATTATACGATATACGTTGTTAGAAAACTTACAATAAATTAAAAAAAATATATAATGATAATAATAATAATATTTATTCTGGGCACAGTGCACAAAATTAGGAATCTTTTATACAATGACAAAATTGTTCCGGGTCTAGAAATAACTTGAACTCTATATCAATCTAAACTGAAAATGTTTAACTAATAAAGCTTAATTATAGTAAAAGGAAGGACAGAAGATGAAGAAAAAATAATATAAATATATAAGAGAAAAAAAAGCAGAAGAAAAAATTAAAGAAAATATTATATGTGCGCATATAATGCCTAATGGTAAGTCCACTACGAACACAGAATAACATTTATGCGGTGTGATAATATAATCGAATCACACAGGTAGTAGAAATAATTAAAGAAAAATATGAAGAAAATCGGAGAAGAAATAGCCCGGATATGATCAGAAAGATGGAAAATTTTTTTTCGTGTAGCACTAATCACTTGTAGCAATGGAAAGCCTTTTGTGTAATTTACCCTCTCCCAACCCCGACCATCCTGGGCAGGTGCCTCAGCACGCACTTCTAGCCCAGCAACAATTCATGAAAGAAATGAAATTTCCGTAGGGCACTTTTACGGGGCGGGGTAGGAACCCCTGGGGGGGGGGGGGGGTTCCAATACGACATGTTGCATATCAAATTAAAGGTATCGTCGAGTACTATTCACTGATATACTCTTTGTCCCGATTCAGAAAACTTTCGCGATACTTTTTCAGTTAATCGATTTGGCTGAGATGTTTTTATTTGGTGTTATTGTCTGAAATAACGCGTTTTGCTTGAATACAAAAAGTTATAAAGATATAACAATGCTCCTTGTTCCAGTTAGTAGGCCAGAGTGTAGCCAAGTAACTGCAGTCGGTAAGAGGAGACATGGTCAAATCTACGTAGTCCAAAAACAAATCGTATACAATTATTAAATGCTATCTTAATCATACAAGCATATTTGCTCTCCAGCGTTGGAAATATTAAACTTCCAAAGGTAAAAAGCATCCTCACTAATCTTAAGCTAGTGCGAGTGGGTAGAAATCCATAACCTGCGAAGGCAGCTGTAAATTTTTCTCTTCGTAGCATTTATATTGTCACAACAGTTCATTTCACTATTTAAAACTATTCCAAGATTAGATTGGAAAGGTTATAGCATAGCCATTTAGATTCACTGGTGACATATCTACTAATTACTTCTGTAGTAGAAGAAATACTTTGATTTCTTTGGGATTAAGTAGAAAACCATTGCATGCAGACCAGGAGCTAATCTTGTCAACGTCTTCGTTTATACAAGCCATGCAATCCTCAAGAAGCCCAATTGGTCGGCTCAAATAAATTTGGACATCATCCGCATACAAGTGAATTTTTACATCTTTAATCATTAGTGCTAAGTCATTGATAAACATTCTAAATTGTAATTGTCCTAGCACCGATCCCTGTGGAACTCCACTTGAAACAAGATCTATATTGAAGAAAGTACCGCTCACACCTATTTACTATATGAAGGATATATCGTGCAGTTAAGGGCAGTAATAGTGTGGCCGCAGATTCACTGGGGTACACGGGGGGGGGGCGAGGGGGCGTGCCCAACCGTGCTCTTACGTGGCGGCGCGCATGAATAGCATTACCGTTAATTAATATGCTCATCGGCGGTAGTACCTACAAAAGAATGTAAATTAATTATTATCTTCCATTAGCTTTCATTTCACCCAATTGATATTAGCCTTAATAAGCTGCGAATTATTTTGTTGAATTCTTGTCGCCACACCAACTTCTCTATTTCTATAATTTGATCATTGAAATAAATTTTATAACGCTTTGAATTAAAAATGGATTTTGTGATTTTCCTCTAAATAAAAAATTACCTGGCGCCCATCATTTATCACAACATTTAGCGAACCCTTCTCACTGAACTAGGACAGGAATCAACGGGATCCCTACTTGCGCCCAATGAGGAGCGTAAAAATTATAAATTGAGAAATTTTTTTAGATGTGTAAATTTTGTGTTTGATGTCAAATTCAAAACTTTTTCGTGTCTAGCTTACATCTATCGTTTCCTTTAATATTGTCATACTATGTAATTCGGAACACACTGGTATATGCATCTATCTACAAGATTCATAACTTTCTCAACGTTAGAAAAGCAATTTCACTCTCATCATCATCACGTCTGCAGCAGGATTTTACGTTACGAGAACTGACGGTCTTCTAATCGAGATTTTCAAATAAAAGCCAAAGTTTGAATTATGTTGATCGTATAAACAATTTTGGTCTTGAGAAGAGCCACTTCCAGTCCTCCTGATTGTTGTGACTTTGTCCCATAAACGTACTTTCTATTTAGTTTCTTCCTAGTGTACCTCCCATTTGATATGAGACATATTATCATAAGTTTGTACGTCTACTAATGTGGTGGCAAGGTATTCTGAATTGAACAACTCAAGTCGAAATGATGAACACACGCTCGCTTTGAAAGCCCAAAGGTTCAGGCATGGGGGAAACTTATGATAAACATCTCGCTAGAGACTCTTACTATGGACTCTCGAAAAATCGCTTGATTTAAGTACTAATAGTCATACCAAAACGTTGGCGTCCCGTCGTCTGATATCATCTTTGGAAAATATAGTCGTCCGCCGACCATCTTATCCGGATATTCCTTTTTAGTCCTTCTAGTATACTCGGTCCTGAATTTTGCTCTTGATCTAATCTATTCAGCATTCCTCTCTCTCTCTCTCTCTCTCTCTTTCTCTCTGTTAATCCTTTGACAAAAACGAAATTTCTGTCAGTTTTACTGAAAATATTCAGAGATGGTTGAATAATGTTTAAAAGCTTAAAAGGCATATCGTTGGCACACAGGCAAAAACAATTTGAATTTATGTGAGTATGTATGTGTAAGTCGCGCTAAATTTCAGGACCTACATGTATGGATGGATGTATACACCGACATAATTATAAATGTACGCACACACGTACTCCCTAAGTTTTCACACACTTAAGCTGACTTAACAATTTTCTTCTTTTTCCTACCACCGATGCTTATATTTATATAAGTATATAAGTATGTGTATTGTTTTAACTTTTTAACTCTTTATTCCTTACTTGACTTGACGGGTTCTCCTTAACTTATTTGTTGTTGTTGATGTTGCGTTGCTATTTTTCTGGTCGGTTTTTCTTTTCTCTTTTCGCTCCGGTTTTACCCCCTTTTATTTTCTTGTTTATCAACATCTCGGATAGAAAGTTTCAGCAGACTTGAATTGACCGCTTTCTTCTCTTTTAGTTTTTACACTGAATTTTCCGCTTCAATTTGTTGCTACCTTTTCCAATCCATGAATTATGTATGTGTATGTATAGGTGTGTACATAATACATGTAATGTATAAAATTTTTCCTTCATCATAATTTTTGAAATTTTTTCTCTTCTCGTGCTATTTTTTATCATATTTTAAGAAGAATAATTGAAGAGAATTGAGAACAGCATAAAAAAACTAAATCAGCTTTTCTTTTACGAATAAGGAAAAGCAGAAAATTTTCAAATTACTTTTAACATTAAGAAATGAGAATTTCAGTAAAATTCTTGGGTAGGTGGGGGGCGGACATGGGGATGGGAGGGATTCCTGTGTGTTTTAAATTGGTTCTTTTTTAAGAATTTATAAAACTTTAGTGCAGTCATGATGCTATGATAGTTAATTGCATAATTGTGGGTTGAAACAATCATAATAGCGGAAACCTGTGTGATATATAAAACCACATTACTCACACAGTTCGAGCAAATTTCTAAAAATATCTGTAAGAAAATTTTAACTGCTGCGCGCAAAGAGGTTATTTAAACAAGAATAATTGGTGTAAGATAAACAAGAGATGAAAATAAGTGAAAAAATTCTTTTTATATAGAAAAATCTTTTTAAAAAAATAGGGCATTTCCTATCGTCAGGAACTGTACACTTATCAGTACAGCTTGGTTCCTGCCTGCCATATACGCCAAAGTGAACAGCTAAGCTGATCTTATATATGCACTTAAAATAAATTTTAAGTTGAATTATATACGAGGCAAAATACTAAGTATTTACTTGAATGCCTAGCGAGATTAGCCCTATGCGGGACTAGCATTTCATAGAGAGTTTTGCTATGAAGTAAATTCGGTATGAATCTTGCTATGCATTCAAGTAAATGCGTACTATTGCGCCTCATGTATAATTCTCACTTAGAAATTATTTTAAGTGCATATATAAGGTCAGCTTGGTAGTTCACTTTGGCGTAATACGGCAAGCAGGTACCAAGCCGTACTGATGAATATACAGTTCCTGTTGATACGAAACTTTCTCTTTTGCAAAGAAATTTATTTTTTAAATATTTTTCGATGTAAAAAGAATTTTTTTTTTTACTCAACTCTCGAGCTGCGGATTTAACAGCAAACTCAGTTACTTTCGTATTGACCAAATTCGTTATGCATTTATTTCATAGCAACACTCTCTAAATGAAAATAAAACTGAAATGAAGAGAAAACCTAAAGTTTTGTATGGCAACCCTACGAAAGTGTTACCTGATTTCAGTCATTTTCGAATTTAAATCTACAAAAAGCTGTGTGCAAAATTTCCGATCTCTAAATATACGCATTCTCGAATTATCTACAGGACAGATTGATAGGAAGATTGATAAGCAAAAATTAAAATAAATTTCAATATTATGCGTGGATCTTCAAAACATTAAAATTATTTATGGGAATAGTAAGCAGGTTTCAGAAAATGATAAAATAAAATACGCCTTACCGTCTACTTTGAGAGCTGTGAACCGATTATAAAACGTCAACATAAAAGTTGTAGCAGTTAAGGGATACCACTTGTACCCTACCATACTGCCGGAAATGCTTTGACGGAATCTATGAAACTCTTGTATATTCGGTAGCGAAACTATCAAATTCAGTCGCTCTCAAAACGAGTTGAACAGATACTTTTTGTTCGAAATGAACAATTGGCAAATTCCGATCAATATACGGCAATATTGGACAGCCAAAGTTTCAGTTTTCATGGTATTAATAGCACTGAACTAAGTATGTCACGCTATTTTTACCATAAAATTAAAAGCTATCGGTTCCCTTTTTATGGTAGTATGTTCCCACGATTCTTGAAGATTATCGATCCAACTATATTATAGGCCCGCTGCGCTAAATATCTTTAATACTTTTATCTCTATCTCAGTATTTTCAATGTTCTGGAAGACATCTAATCTAGTTTCGAATCAAAGAAAAGAAAAACAGGTCTCTCAACCCAATTTGAAGAGAACAATAAACTTTGTATAAAAAATCAATAAAATATAAAAATTGTTTGCCGAGTCGAGCACGCACAATCAGTACTCGATACCAGAACGTTATTAACGAACATCATCGACCAAACTGAAGTACATATTTAAATGTAATTGAAATTTGCTTGTGATAACTGAAAAATGCATAAATTCTGCCACATTGTGCTGGAACATTAGTAAATATGTTATGGATTATTTTGTTTCCCTTTGAGTTAGCTCTAAGTATAACTCGTACTACTTTCTTGTGAAATTTCAATAGTATTCCAACAGATACTGGCGCAAGAGTGATCTTATTAGAATTAGTCTTATTAGGAACAGTAGGGATCATTACCGGTAACTGGGCTATAGGGGCCCATGCTAGAAAACTGGGAATAGCAGTGATTTATTTCTGCAGGACCTCTAAGGATTCGAAGGAAATCAAATCTGTCCAACACGTACTGTGTGAGTGTCGCGCTCTGTTGAATAGAAGAGGTAGGCTATTACGTAGCTTCTTCTTTTCAAGTTTGGGAAACCTGCAAATTAAAAAATTCAGATGGATCCTGCGATTCCTAAGGGAAGGTGGATAGATCTGGCCGGCTTCAAAGGGTATCCCATGATGTCAAGGGGCACAATGGTCCCACTGGAGGTCTAAGTGAAGCAGGCTAACCACTTCTAACGGCACTGCACTTATCTAACCTATTAGAAACAGTTGAGTTAAGTTAACACAAAAAAAAAACAATTTTCTTTTTTTTTTTCAGGAAAAAAACGGCGGCTTCCCTGTTATCTATATGACCTTTCTGAATCCTTGAAAGTAGTACTCTTAAACGATACTCGGATTAATACAAAAAAAAATTTTTTTAAGGGAGTCGAATTCCCATCCAATAAATTCCTGCATCGCGTTGTTTTCGATAAAACGTCTGTGATAGACAGACCGGACGCAAGAGTGATCTTATAAGGGTTCCGTTTTTTTTTCTTTTTGATGTACGGAACCCAGTAGCGTACCCAGGATTTCGTTTAGCGGGGGGGGGGGCATAGGTTTCCCAAGTGCAAAGGGAGTCGGAAAAATAGGGCTCTAAATTCGCGTCCAGCGGCCATCTGAGCACTTAAGAACTGCTTTATATATATTTAATGCTTTTATTGTATTTTATCGGGCTTTGTAATCATATACAGATTACATCTTATACATAATTTGTAAATTATGTTAAAAAACCTGACCCTGGATGGGGCCGGTCTCGGTCGTGCCCTCCCTCCTCGATGCGCCTGATGCAACCCTATAAAAACCAAATTTTCTAACAACTTTCAGTTTTTATAATCAATAGGTATGTGTATGTAAATATTTATAGTCAACCGCCCTCAAACATTCCTAAAGGGGCCTAATGTAATTATTTCGCCCTGAACATTCTTACACTTTACACATACATACATAATGATGATGCAGCTTTAGGCGATTTAAATTTATTAATTGATTATATTTTAACTTCTGACCAAAAAAATTACAGTTAAATTGGAGCAATACGAAGGAGAAGAGAGGTACCTACAAACATTCATATATATTATCCCCTATAGCAAATTAAACCACAAGGGAGGAATTGCTAAAATTACTGATGGTGTAATATTGCCCTCTCTGAGAGTTATCAAACAATACAAGGCCCTCGAGATTAGTGAGCAAAGTTGAACCATAAGAAAAAAGCGAAAAACACAAGTCAGCAAATATCGAAAAAAAAAAAACAGTTGAAGGGAAAACCATCCAGAGAAAACTTTTGGAGACTTTTTCCTTTTCTTAGATTTTTCTTTAAAAGAGAACATTTCATTCCGGATTTTGAGCTGGGAAGAGGATTGCTGTAGTTAATGGGAGGCACATGTGTTTCTGTGGTTTCACTTAAAAGCTTTTAACATTTACTAAAAGCAAATCTTCGATAAAGGAATAGGACGTTTGCCGTAGGAGGGACAGGGGAAGGGGCAAGAAAAGGTGATGGCGACAAGGCGAGACGATTCGATGTTTGATCACGAAATCACTCAGCCACTCAGATTAAGTGAACATATTTGTTACCTTTTCTTTTTTTGGTATGTTATCCTATGTATTTATGTATGTATATATATATATATGAAAAGGATAAGGTGAAATTATTTGCCTTCAACTCGCTTTTATGTCAACAGCCCTTCTGTACATTAGTTTAGCTATGATTCAAAATCTCTCAATATGAGTAGTTAATGATGATTAGTTAATTGCCCATAATCTGATTAGAGTTCATCCGTTATTGTCAATGGAGAAATTTTATATCAAGGATTTGCATGACTACCTAGGATTATGACGTATAGATGATGATAGAAGATAACGGAGTACAAAAAAAAGGTACTTCACGCATTGAAGCATCAATCAGTGCCTATCGTGTTCCTCACATTCAGACCCTGCCTATATAGTTTCAGTTTGGCGTTTAATTTGAATTATTTTCTTTCATAGAGTTCTTTTTATTTTATCATTTTAAAGCATAATTTTCTGAATATAAAATATTTTCATTCGTGTGAAGTTAAAATTTCGAAAATAAATGAAAATAATAGATGAATGGATGAATTGAGACGAGGCTGGGATCCGGACGGGATCTCTGGTACGTAGCCACAACAAGGCATATTGTTTACTCTCCAGACTTAAGTGCTAATCGGACGCCCTAAGCAAATTGCAAATTGGCTCCCTTACAGGCTTCATGCAGTTTTTCCAGGAGGTGTGAATCAAGGATTCTGTAAAGTTTTCCTGAGAGAGCCGAACAGTGGCAAAGAAATTGATTCGGATTCCTCTCCGCATCCTCTGCATACCGGATCGTCAACAAGTCCCATCCTGTGTGTGTGTAGGTGACCACTGAGATGAGAATGCTCAGTGAGAATTAACGCTATAGCTCTCAGGGTTGGCTTTGTTTAGTCTCAATAGCTTTCTCGTTTCGTTTAGGTTAGTTTTGCCTCATAACGCCTTTCTAGATTTACCTGAAAGATCATCTAACCAAAAGCGACTATGTTGGCAGTCGGCCCAAGCCGAGATATTAGAGCCAAGGTGTTTTAGTGTAAACCAAATTGTGGAGGAGGATTCTTCCGAGGCTGCACCATGGCGACTTGACGTCCGCATGGAAAACCGTAACTTGACTTTCGCCGACAGTCGCCGTCACATAGCTTTCAAGGTGTATGGGACTAAGTCAGGTTCCACGCCAAAAACACCTGGTAATAAGAAAACATGCTTCATTGTGTTGAAAAAATTTAATTTCTGCAGCCGTAGGATAGAACCAAACGAAAATAGCTCAATCCTTAAACAGATGAGTATTTGGTGCAAAACATAAAATATCCCTCTTCTAATTTAGACCGACTATCTTCACCGAAATTTACTCAATATAAAATTAAGCAATTTGAGTGAAAATGAACAATCGAAGAGACTGTCAGTTTGCCGCTACTGTCACTTCTGTCATTGTTCATCTTGATAGTTCTTCACTGTGAAAATTAAATGTATCGCAGAGTTTTTGAAATGCTATCAAGAAAGTTGGAGAGTATTTCCAATATTAGCAAAACATTAAGGGATGAGAAGATCTGTTTTAATGCAAGACACCAAAAGGAGGAGAAAGACTGCAAAAGGATTGCAGCTATCTTAGGTTTTGAATAGTTAAAAATATGGGTAAAGGTAATTAATTAGTTGGGACTATATTTGTTTTTCTCTGTTGCCTGTTCAGTGATAATGTAACTTTTATATAATTTTATAATTTTTTTCAATTTTTTTTTTTACCTGTATATTTCTATACCCTCTAATGAATACAACACCACTTTTTCTTGTAATTCGTGCGGCGACTGCCTTATATTATATATATTCTTATTCTGGCCTCGCAATTTTTTTCAATATTGTCCTGACACAATTTCTCCACTGATTTTGAGTCAAATGACCCTATCCCTTCCCATTTTTTGCAATACAATAACAAACGTAAGATTTGGAAAATAATAAATTTTATAAAATTCCGCATCGGTTTATTTGACAAATGTCAGATTTTTAATAATTTAAATCTAAACTGAATTAATTATATCGAAAACATAGATGGCTCTGTTGTTAAATTTTCTTTAAATTGAGAAGAATTTCCTCAATTCAATTTCAATCTAACTAAAGGAAATGAGTCACTGATGGACGCCATACATACTGAAAAATTTGCTGCATTTCATTCAATTATGGAGATAGTCTGTCCAGGGTAGTATTGGTCATTTCAACTTTTATTTTATTTAAATTATTGTCCTTAGCAAAAAAAGAAATACTCCATCATTTCCATTTCTGTGAAGGAAATTTGCTTTTTCTTCACAAAATGAAAACGTTATCTTGAAAATGAGCTTTATACTGAAAACGCTCGTTCACCTAGGAATCGGTTAAAAACAGAAAAGATATTTTCCATTAAGTATATGTGGGTGGGTGCTTTATTTATATTTTGAGTTTAGTTAGAACGGAACTTGTCTAAAAAAGTAAAGTTAATGCAAAGTGCAATAAAGTTTCGGAAAGAGCTCGCTCCAAATGAAAACCCTTAACTCCGTACGTTATGTTTTATTGGACCGACGATTAGCTGAATTCCTAATCCCTATTTCAAAGCTGATGTTTAATTAATATACATCCCACAATAACCACATTTTTTAACTCTCGTGACTGCAGGCATATTTAGCGGATTATGTACGTGCAAATCTGGAGTGCCACTCATTATTTATCCGTAAAAATTCTGTTTCTTCTATTTTGTCAAGTAGACAAAACAAAAAACACACGAATTTATTCAAAGCAAAAAAGGTCGTCAAAAGTTCCAAATAAGTATTTATAATCAGTGTTGGGCAAAATTCAATCTGATTGATGATTACTGATTACGATTACAATCTGTAATCTGTAATCATGATTACAGATTGATAATATTAATCAGAAAAGTAATCATTTATGGCGATTAATGATTGATCAATTGTAACCGTAATCATGATTACATGATTACATTTTTTTATTACAAATTTGCAAAAGGTTTAAAATTATAGTTAAAAGAAAACAAACATTGTTGTATTTCTATCCCGAAGTCGGTAGTGAATAACTCGCATTGCTATTCTACAACAGCTGCATTCTGCCCTTGAATTCATTCGAACAAGCATATAACAATGTGGAGCAATATGAAAAGTCTAGTAAAATCAAAGCGTTAAAAGGCATTATTGCATGTTCCATGCTCAACGACTTTCTTATACGCCCCAGAAATGTAATCTTTTTCGCTATCTTTTTTCATATACATATAATCAAGATCCTCGAATTTAAGTTGATGATCAGATATGTGTGAGTCTCTATGAATAGAAGCACTGACATTTTTTACACTGACTTCAATTAATACACAATTCAACATTGCCTTGGAGTTTTCTACAATAAAAATTCTTATGACCACAGATTGAAAAGTTTCATTTGTAATAAAAAAAAATGTAATCATGTAATCATGATTACGGTTACATTTTCCTAAGATTACTCGATGTAATCATGATTAATAATTGATTGGTAATCATGGTTAATAATTGATTGGTAATCATGATTAATAATTGATTGGTAATCATGATTGATGTAATCATGATTGATTTAATCATGATTATTAATCTGATTACAAATGTAGTTGATTACACCAAACACTGTTTATAATGTGCGTTTATGTCGTTTAGTTCAATTGTTTTGTTCAAATATATCGTCAGCATACATACGAACCTTGACATCTTACAATAATTTGAGGTAGATCATTAATAAATCCGTTCGAATAGTAGGTAATGGTCCCAAAATTAATCCTTGCGGTATCCCAGAGGAGAAAGAGAAATAGCAATAGCTAATGTACTCAAGTTAAAAAGTCTGGTGAATTTCTAAAATATAATGCTGTGGTTTACACTATGAAAGGTTTTGAAAATGTCTAAAGAAACTTTATCGGAACAGCAACATTTTTTTTTTGTATTTAATAAGCCAAGCTCAGGGGTAGCTCAGCATGGTAGCAAGGAGATAGAGAAAGGAATTAGGGAATGGGCGGAGATCAGAGGAGGTGCTGATATATGTCACTCTTAAACTTTCGCAGATTGCATGCCGGAGGAAGGACAGAAAATGGTAGACTGCTCCACATTCGCACAGTTTGGGTAAAAAAGCATCACGGAATTTGTATGTACGGCCGAAGGTAATTTTAATGGTAAAAGGATGTGCGCGTTTGGCAGCGTAAGTATTGCGTGTAGAAATCATTCTACAAGTGATCAGACTAGATATTTCATCGGAACATTAACCATGTAGCGATAAATGAGCGAAAGGCATTCCACATTGCGGCAGTGCTCGAGTGATTGGATATGACAAGTTATTGCCACATCGCCAATAAGCTTGAAAGCTCTCTTTTGAGCAATATCCAATGAAGCTAAGGCTGTGCGACCAGCCCCGGACCAGATATGGGAATTGTATTCCATTCTAGGTCTGATATAGGACTTGTAGAGGAGCGCTAAATTTGACGGGCTGAAATATTTCTTACACCCTTTCAGAAATCCGAGACATTTTGATGCTTCTTTGGCCTAATGCAGAGCGTAACTTATGTCTGAGAGCGCTCTCACTGCTGTGAAGGCTACTGTTTGTACATTTATTAAGCATAGTTTAAAAATTCTTTACATACATACATATGTTAACTTGAAATACACGCCTAGGCTTCGCACTGTAAAATTAAACCTCACAGCTGTGCATTTGTATAATTTACGGGTTTGATCATTGTAAACAGAGTTTAGACTAAAGTCAAACTAGATTTGTATTATATGCTCATATATCATATATTTGTACCATTTCGCTTGCAGTTATTTGTCATATTGTCATTTAATTGCTTGCACACTATTCAATGGTTATCTTTAAATCACAGTTATGTTACCTCTCGTTGCTGTACCAAATAATGTCTAATAGAAATTATTCATTCGATTTCGTAAACTCGTTGTGCAAAGATTGTAGCATTGATTATATTTGTAAATTAAATAAATAATTCAATTAAACTCAAATTCGATAGTTATAATTGAAAACTTCCATAGAGTCCACTTCGTAAATTAATCAGCTACCAAAGCCAACATGCCAACGAGTCAATAGATCATTTATTTCCTTTTATTGTACCTTTTCAAGTATTTTGGCCAAGAAGCAAAATATGTTAATTAATTGGATGGTAATCAAAGGCAGACAGTGGAATTGGTTTCTTCGGTATTGCCAATACTATACAGGGCAATTTTCTAGATGTCGGAAATAGACGAAGACATTGAATAGGGGCTAATTTTGTATTGTAAACATATATCTTCTAATAATGATGGATAGAATTTTTATAAAACGCGGTACTGATTCGTTTGGACCAGTTGGTTTCGACTTAATAGAGAAGAAGGCTTTCATAAGTTCGTTTAGATCAACAATGCCCTCTAAAAGACAAGACATCACTATAATTCCGCAAAGTATGGTGTTGAAATTCAAATCATACTTGGATGTCAGACTTCAATTTGATCAAAGCAAAAGCGAAGTAAATATTTTGTTCGTCCGGGGAAATACCAGCTTCAGGTCTGCTCTTCCCGTATATGGTCATAATCCCATATTTATATTTATATTTGCTTAAAGAAAAAATAGGTCTATGCATACGTGGGTAGCAAAAATCCAGTAAATTTAAAACGTAAATATTTAACTAAGCAAGCGATTTTAATCAACTATATATATATCCCATTCTGTTCAATGACTCTCTGCCATCTATCCACAAGCTTCATTATCCCTCGTTTTTAGAAGTCCTGAAACTTTTGTGCAAATAAGTCAAGTAGTTTTTGAAACTGAAGAATTTATTATTTAAACTATTCTATACGGAAAAAGTGATAGTCTAAAGATTCAAGGTCCGGACTATATGGTGGGTGTACCAAAACATCCCACCCAAGCGAATTCGGGCCACTTCTGTTCGATTGATCTAATTTGGCCAGTTGTGGGCAATACCTGGACGAATCAATTGTTTAGTTGGGTTCCAGCAGCTCATAATAGATTGCTTCTTTCCAATCCCACATGATTCTGAGCATGACCTTCTTTTGGGTATAATCCTGCCTTTGGGATCTTCTGAGCAGCCTCTCCGTACTTCGACGATTTTACGACAGACATTGTTGTAGACAGTCCATAATCCAGTTAATTCTCGTTAAAAATTTTCAATTTTCTTGAACTGCAAATATTCATTTGTCGTCTCAAATTGTCGCATATTGGTTTTCTGTATTTTACGCTAGATGTATCTAATGTGGTTTGTGGTCTAGGTCTAGGCTAATTTTATATGGATTTTCTCAATTTCAGGACACAAACCTACATATAGTAAAATTTTTGCCTACAGGCTCGCTACTATCTAAATTGAAACTTTTGCTGAGTACTAATTCTGTATTTCCGATTTCCGTACTAGTCAAATGTCAATCAAAGCCTTGATTTGAGTAGCATCTTGGACATTAAAATGTCCACAACAAAATGTTTAAATCACTTCCGGCACACACTTCCAGATACGGCATTCTCTCCGTACATGGTGTATATATTTTTGTGAGTTTAAGATGCGTTTTTGCCTTTCGCAAATAAAAATGCGAAATGTACCGAAAGTACAGTTTTTTTAACTTTTTTTTACCCTGTTCAAAATATAATTAAACTTCCTATTTATCATAGATCTCGATGAATATACTCTTAAAATGTTAGCACAGATTGCAGCTCTCATTGAATGTTCGACATAATATGTTTAACATATTTTCGAACGGAAAAAAACAACTGCGAACGACATCTCTCGGATTTTCGGTTCAGACTTATGCATAGACCATATTTGAAAGAAACGGTTGTAATAGAAATTTATGTCCGATATTTTTTAGACCTTGAAGTCCTAATGAGACGGTTCAAACTAGTTTCAATTCATATTGTTGAAATTCGTGAATATATGTTACAAAATTTTAGGAAATAATCAGATAGCTATTAAATGTGATCAAGATAACTAAGTGGCTCATCCTCGTGTTATGGAAGTATGTTAAGGCGACTTGACCAGGACGTTAAGTCCAAACTGCCAGCATGGGCTGACAGATCGCCTGATGACAACGATAGCACAGGGCGGCATGCTAGCACCTCGGCTAAGGGTGGCGGAGAGTGTGGGGGAGTTCCCGAAAATACCTGCCGCTGTCATCATCCATAATCAAAAAAATTTCATGCCTGCATACAAAAGAGCCGACACACACTCGGTCCTGAAGGGACCCTTACGTCACTTACCTACTTACTGTGGAAGGCGCAGATGTTCTGCCTTCATGGCCTTGCCCCATCCTCCCTATGACTCTGCTCGGCACGATCTGCAAAGTCCCTTTGGCTGACCTGTGGAAGATATTAGAGCGGACCTATGCGACCTTCATGCGAGAGGGCTCCAGGAAAGCGAAAGGAGAAAATAAAAGCTCTTAGAACATCATTACGTTATAATAGTTCATTATTGTTACTCAAAATTTCCATTCCTATTAAATTTTTCTCTTACAATTCACTCCTACTTCATTATAGTGTACCCTGTACAATATTATTCTTCGCTTACCTATCAGGCACAGTACTACCTATTATATTAAAATATAAAATCTAACTTAGACTTAAGATGTTATAGTAAAATGATAAAATATTTTGATGACCTACAATTATTTGTGGGAATATTATATTTGCGATATTATGTATGAGACGTTGAATCAAATCATGGAAATTTCAATTAAATTAAATTTTAATTTAATATCCCAATAAATAAAATCAACTTACTTCCCTTTAATTTTATGGTACATATAAAGTGATTATTGTACTCAGGATATGAAAAAGTATAATCTAAAGATCTTATCAAGGCTATAATATTTCGGCCATAATTCAGTTAAATAGAATAAAATTTAAGCGTTTCCTCAAAGTAAGAATACAAAGAAGGAAATATTATAAAATTGGACAGTATTATATAATTAGAAAGTATGAGTCATATAATTCTTTAATTAACAGTATCCTTTAAGGGCAAACAATAAATTCAGAAGTTCAATGAGCCGAGATAGATAGGAAATTTTATACTAATGACAGTGAAATAAATAGAAATTGTGAAATCTTTCTGACCTAAGTTTCCAAAAATAGTTGTAAAACTGTCTAAAATTTGTAGACGAATTAAAGTTTATAGCTTTACATAAAAGAGGACTGATATACTATGCGAAAAATCCTAATATTGTTGTCAATTGTCAATATTTTGAGAATTTTCGATTTAGTTTTCACGGGTTACTTACTAGACCTGAATGAAAGTCGAGTAAATTAATTTTACTCTAGTCTAGAAAGATCATCGGAATATTGTAACAATATTTCACAGAAAGGTACAAGTAAGAATCATCATAAGGTAAAAGCAAACATATCATAATCGCGTGCTTGAAAGACTAGTGCGATTTAGACTAAACAGAGTGTTAATCGCCGCCATAAAATTCAAACTGATTCTATAACATCGATCGTTCCATTTATTATGAATTAGCTTCGTACCAACTATATACCGGACGAGAATGCCTAATTGGAATATGTCACAACCTGATCACGGACCTTGCGAAAAACTAATGCTCCCTAAATTCATATAAGCAAGTCGTATACTATTTATTTCAACATCCTTTAAGGTCTAAACAAAACAAAATGAAGTGTCCAGTACGCCCAAATAAAAACACAAACGCCCAAGGCACAATACTACACACGTCTACGGATCCTGGCTCATTGTCTGCTGCCTACTTACAATTCGCTGAGTAGATTTTTACAGGTTTTTATTTACTCGTCACTTAATGGTTTGAAACAACTACCATAGATCGCTATTAACTAAAGTATTTCGTGGTATTTACTTGACAAACTGACAAGTCACATTGCAATGTTCATATGTTAAAAGAAAAATCGTACACTTTTGGTATTACTCTTATACGACACATGCGATACTCAAAAACTTCAATCGATACACCGAATTATAGCAGACTTGAACTTATCAGATCAGTGAATATAGATATTTATAGTCACAAGACAAATTATATAACGAATGGATTGAAAAGAAAATAATTAATTCCTTATTTCATATGATTTGATTGTCAGTCTCAGGAAGGTTTTTTTTCCTTGTTTTTTTCTCACCAAAGAAAGAACACATTTTCAGTAAACATAAATCACGGGAAGTGTAAGAATCTGAAAATTGATTTTATAACTTCAAAAAGAATTATTTCCTTATTGCTACTAAGAAAAAGCGAATCTAAGCTATACATTAACTAAAGGGTTTTTCCCTTGTTTCTTAAATTAAATATTCTGAATATAAAAATGTATTTTTTTTTTTTTTTTAAGAGAAATGTGATTACCTAAACTATATCAGCTAATATGTACAGCATTCTTATTCAAAAAAAATATAGGATGATATATGCCATCAAATTTTATCTTCGATTATTATGTGACACTGAGAAGCTCCTACAAAATGTCTGAATGTGGCATCTACTTACATAATGATTAAGTAGGAATCTTATGTAGATAACTCCATGTCAAATTTACCTCAAACATTTGCTTTTCATACGTCTCTCTTTTCGAGGTTTTTCCCGACGTACGCCACACCAGATTCGAACTCCAACAGATCCCTTTTCTCACCTCACAAATGGGGCTCCGGAGGGAGACGCCAAGTTTTATGGGGTGCCGTTGGCGGATTAATCTTTGGTTACTGTGCGAATAAAGTACCAGGTGGGGATGTAAATTTATTAATAACTATAAGTATTCTTCGAACTTACGTGAGGATTTTGTTTTCTTCGTCGGATTGCGGCGAGAAATATTTGATTTTGCGGGATTTTAATTTTAACGACCTTACTTTCCTGCTAGCAAACTATGACAGACCGATATCGATGGTCTTCTTCTTCTTTCTGTCACTGAACATGACACCGAGCTTGAGGAAGCATTTCTCTCGGTCGGGGCGCGTTTTGGTTTCATGCTGTAGTCGACAACAAGCCGGGCATACACGCTTCAGTCCGTGGTGGCATATTGCTATATGCAATATGCTACGACCATAACAGGGCAGAGTGGTCTGCGCCACCCGTGGTTCAGACGACGCTGAAAAATGGTCGACTGAGCTAGCCGGTCTTACACATAGGCCTCATCACTGCGGGCGCTCAATGTGTGTCACGACCCACGACCCTATGCTTTCCTCATCCTCTGACTCTACTTCCGATGACACGTCGAGGACACATCCCTGAAGTCTCGTCAGTCTTCGATCAGACTTCGACATCCTTCTCCGTGTGGGGAAGCCAAAGCTACATCGACAAGCTGGTAACCCAAAAAATCCAGCCGGTCGATGCCTCTCTGCCTTCCTTCACCGAGATGCTGAGGAAGCCCCGCGATCAGTAACCTAAAGAACTGATCGCTAAGCTTTCCCGGCGCAACCTCTCACCCTGATCTCAGACTGCGATTGTTCAAGGGTGTGTCTCCAAGGCGTCGTCGAAGTAGTGACATGTTGACAGCCGAATATGGGAATGGATTCCAACAGGTATATCACCCACCATTGACGGGGCAATAGGAGGGCTTCGTGATATCCTATAGTTTACCAGTTAAGCTGGCTGGATGCCTTCTTAGGGCTACCAGGTATAGATCTAGTACTACTATGTCCGATGATTAACGAAATGTTGCAGCTGGACAGACAAGGAAAAATTTTCCTCCTAATGAGGCCGATCCGGAAGGGACTATAAAAGGTTATCTACTCACAAGCGGTAGGGGTGCTATAATGAGATTGACTTTCAACAGGTATATCACCCACCATTGACGGGGCAATAGGAGGGCTTCGTGATATCCTATAGTTTACCAGTTAAGCTGGCTGGATGCCTTCTTAGGGCTACCAGGAATAAACGACAATAAGTATCGACGATGTTTTCATACTGATGATCACTGCTTGATGTCTTTAGCGTGATAGACACCTAACAGTTTTCCCCGCAGATCCTCAAGTTCGTATAGTGAGTTTCCTTTCCTGGCTCTAACCCGACATTTAACAAATTTTCGTCCCAGTTTAGCACTAGTCTGCTGTTGGAAATTGCTTTGGGCAAAAGTCCTTCTAAATACCTCCTGACCAACTTTGAACTCGATGGGTTTTGCCCTGAGATTGTAGGCTTTTGAACCCTGTTCGAATGCGTGTTGTAAATTTTCCTGCACTCTCGCACGGATCAATCTCATTTTATCTTCTGCGTCCACTCTCAGTGGCTCATTAAGAGTTCCAATGCTCCTCAAGATGGAATAGGAGCTGCCATGTTCTATCATTTGTTGACCGAAGAGTGTTCGATAGGGAGAGAAACCAGTAGCTTGATGGAAAGAGCTCCGGAGGGAACTAGCTATTTGGCTCAGTTTCTCATCCCATCTGGTGTGTTCCTTCTGGATATAGGCCCTAATCCCTGACAACAGAGACCGGTTTACTCGCTCTGAGGCGTTTGCTTGCGGCGAGTAAACTGCCGTTCGCATATGCTTTACCCCATACTTTTCCAGTAGTCTGGCGAACTGAGCCGAGCAAAACTGGACTCCATTGTCAGAGACTATGGTCTCCGGAACTCCGAACACGTGAAACACTTCAGTCTCAATGAATTGGCATACATTGAGCGTAGACGCTTTTCTCATAGGTTTGAGAAGTGGGAATTTAGAAAAGTGGTCAAGAACTATCAGAATGCAGACGTTTCCTTTAACTGACCGAGGATATGGACCTAAGAAATCGACGTACAGCTTTTGCCATGGTCGTTCTATCACAGACTGGACTTTCATCGGTGGTCGCAAAATAGTATTAGGAGCCTTCGTTTCTTTACACACGTCACAGGCGGCTACGTAATTTCTGACATCAACTGTCATTCGTGGCCAGTACAGATGTCTTCGCAGACGTTCTAGGGTTTTCCCTATTCCTCCGTGTGAAGCTAGCGGCGGATCATGCGCTCTCGAAATGACGTCGGTGACAAGCCCACGTGGAATCCAAAGCTTCCACGCTTCTTCCTCCTGGATCGGATCGCCTGTTCTCGGAACAGTCCGAATATAAACGAAGCCATCCCTGACGCAAAGATCTGGTAGTTTGCCAGAAGTCGTTTTAACCTTATGCCTCAGTTCTTCATATTCCAACGAATTGAAATATGGCGAACTAAGGTCAACTTCCGGGCCAGGATCTTCGTTTGTGTTCATGCTGTCACAATGAATGCGTGACAGCGCATCAGGGACTACGTTCAGGCTTCCTTTCCTGTGTTCAATAGTGAAGTCGAAGCCCTGAAGCTTCAAACTCCACCGAGCAAGTCTTCCGCTGAGGTCCTTTTGAGACATCAGCCATTTCAAGCTCGCGTGATCCGTCACTATCTTGAACGGCATAAGCTCTATGAAGGGCCGGAACTTCTGTACGCTCAAGACTGCAGCTAGGCATTCTTGCTCTGTGACGGTGTAATTTCGTTGAGCGGAGTTCAACTTTTTCGAGACGTAGGCTATTGGCTTCTCGTGGCCATCGTCATCTAGCTGAAGCAACACTCCTCCAATACCTTGTTGGCTCGCATCGCACTGAATGACGAACGGTTTGGTGAAGTCTGGACTCACTAGCAACGGAGCCGAAGTAAGTTTTTGTTTGAGTAGATCAAGAGACGTCTGGGCTTCAGATGTCCATTTGAACTGACTCGGGTTTTTCAAAGTGTCTGTAATGGATGCAGTCAAATCAGCATAGTTCGGGATAAACCGTCTGTACCATCCTGCCATACCTAGTAGGCGTCGGGCTTGCCGAACAGTTTTAGGTGACGGATAGTCAACTATGGCTGATATTTTGTCAGGGTCAGTTCTCATACCTCCCCTTCCTACAATGAATCCCAGGTATTTAGTCTCCTTGATACAAAACTTGCTCTTCTCGACGTTTATAGTAAGGCCAGCTTTCCTCAAACAATCCGCTACCCTGGCTAGCAGCATGAGATGAGTGTCAAAGTCAGATGATAGAATTAATAAATCGTCTAAATAGACGAGAACGTTCTCACGAAGATCGAAAGGAATGACTTTATCCATGAGGCGGCACATCGTTTGGGGAGCGTTGCATAGGCCGAATGGCATCACTGTGTACTGATAGAGAGGATGACCAGGTACTGTGAAAGCGGTCTTCTCTCTGGAATCAGTGTCCAGTGGGATCTGCCAGAATGCATCTTTCAGGTCCAGGCTCGTTATGTAGTTTGCCGGAGGAAGTCGACTCAGAAGTGCGTCTATCTGCGGTAGCGGATAGGCGTCCTTCTTCGTAACCGAGTTGACCTTCCTGGCGTCAAAACAAAGCCGGACCTTTCCAGGCTTCCTTACCAGAACGACTGGAGAGCTCCAAGGACTCTGGCTCTCCTCTATCACACCCAGTGATAGCATTCGCTCTAATTCTGCATCCATCAAACTTTGCACTGCCGGGGAAATCGGATAAAAGCGCTGTTTTATCGGGGCGGCGTCATTCGTATCAATCTTGTGAGTGACCAATGATGTTTTTCCCAGGCCTAAAGAGGCGAAAGAGGGGAAAAGCTGTTTTGTGCTCTCTAAGCGTTGGTGTTCTAAACTAGAAAGGATATGCCCATCGGTGTCAGAGGTAGCTATTCCACTTGGATTCACTTCTGCGACTATACCTAGGACATCCGGAGCTAACCCAAAGAGGCGCCAGAAGTCTATTCCCAGATATAGTGCCTGTGTGAGCCCAGGAACCACGTAAAAACGCACGTTTTGGGTCTTATCACGGAAAGTGACGTCCAAGTTCACATGACCATGAACAGTCGTCATGGCACCATTAGCTACTTGGACCTGTGTCCGATACTTCTTCCATTCAACCTCTGCTTCAGCAAGCTTCTCGAGAGCTCCCTGGCCTAGAATACTGACAGTGGCACCACTATCAAGTAATCCAGTCTCAGTTCGCCCGAGCAGCTTTACTTCTGCGTACGGTCGAATGTCGTCTGGCATCGACACGGAAATCTGTGCTAGTTTTTTCCTTTCCAGTTTCATTCGTCGACAGTATTCTCGCCAACGAACGGTTGATCTTTTCCTTTTCGGTCTCATATCCCGGTCGGGAAACATAATCTCAGCTAACTCTGCTACTGAGGAGAAAATTCGGTCTCTTGCTGCTCTGTATCTCTGCAGACGCGTATGATACGGCGTCAGCGGATGTAAAACTGGCTCACGCCCACTCGTCATATCAGAGCTTGGTGGCCGTTTTAAGATAGAAATGGCAGGAGGCCAAATCTCCCGCTCAGTAACCTTGTCGGCTACACGTGCTATAGGTGTCAACGGGACATCGAAGATTAAAGACTCTTCTAATGAAGTGTCTAGCAATGTCACGGGCTCCCCAGAAGTGGAAATGGGAGCTTGAAGATCTGCAGAGAAATCCATCAAGTTCTCCGCCTCTATCAAAGACGTAATCGTACTATCAGGTGTTTTGCTGATATCATCAGAGTCACTGAATGATATCAGAGGACATATCAGAGAGTTTTCGATAGTGTCTGTTAATGGAGCGGACCTTCCTCCTTGTTCAAAGCTTGCACTGGAGTGTTTGATGCATTGATTGCTCGTGATGTCGACGCTGGTCGGAAAGAGGTGTTGGTATTCCCGACCCGTCTGAAGTTTTTCTGTTGACATTGAATGCAATCTGGCTTGAAGGTGTTCTTCCGTCCACATCCGTAACAGAATACAGTTTGTCGTTCCTGCCGGCAATCTTGGTAAAAGTGTCCAGACTGGTCACAATTCCAGCAGGTTACATTTTTAGGGGTTGAAATGGCAGATAGTGAGACTTCGTCGCTACGTCCAGGTGATATATTCAAGTCAGCCTCGGTCAAATGATATCCATCCACCTCACTAACTCTTTGTCCGCGATAAGCGTTCCAACTACTTGCTGTTGCGATGCGCAGCTGCGTCGCTTGGATTTGATTTACCAGAATCCTGAGCTGGTGGATGGTGTTGGTAGGATGCAAGCAAATTTTATTTTGTACTTCCGGCAGTAAGTTTGACTTGACTATTTCCAGAAATTCAACGTCTGGCAACGGGTTCTGCAGTTGGTCTCGTAACTGTACTAGATGCTGGTAGTAAGTGGCAAATGACTCTCCTCCTTTCTGCTTGCGCAGCATAAGCTGGACTTTGACCTTAAGGTCGTCTTTGGGTACTCCCCATTCAGCTAATAGAGCTGCTTTCACATACTCCCATGACGGCGTGGAATTTTGCCTCAGGAGAGACCAGTACCAGTCCATTGCTGGTCCAGAAAGCAGAGTAGTCATGTGACGCACCAGTAAGTCGAAGTCTCCCTCCAAAGCCGAATAAGTCAGGGCTTCTACTCGGAATACAAATTCATCGACTGTGAGCCGAGAACTGTCACCGCTGTAAGAGATATTCCACCTGCGGATAGGGCTGCCAGAACGTCGCTGTCCTATGCCTGCAGGAGCACGAATAGGTGGTGGTGGTACAGGGTTTGGTGCGGGCTGATTTAGAGGCTGACCAAACGCGGATGGAGGTCGATTAAAGGATTGTCTATGCCCATTGGGAAAATCGTCAGATGGTCTGGGATTTCCCATAGCCGGAGGAGGACGTGAAAAATCTATTGGTGGCACCATGGCTGCTACTTGCTGACGGACACTATCTACTAACTCAGACCGTAATGTACTGAGGCTGCGTTCGAGACCTTCACGTACCAGGTCCTGCATTTGTAAGCGTAAGCCTGCCAACAGCGCATCCGTAGCAGCTGAGGTGTGGCCTTGGGCTGGTGGTAATGGACTGTCTTGCCGTGAGTTGGGATTAGTGAACGTCCGGGAATGCAAATTGAACATTCCTGGAGACAAAGAGCGTCTATTAGGTGGTGGTAGGTCGAAAGTAGGCAGATTGAAGCTCGGCACATCGTGCTTAGTAGACTTCACAGGCTTCACCTTCTTCGGTCTCTTTGGGATTGCACCTGTATATTCGATAAAGTCTTGTTGTGTAATATGGCACCGACAGTTAGGACAACTAGCATGTTCACCTATCCAATGCTGCAGGCATGCCTGGTGAAAAATGTGTTCACATTTGGTTATTACAGGCTTCCTTTCGACTGACCAGCTTGCATCACGACAGATGGAGCATGGTTCAGGTAGCATTGACATACCGTTTGTCGCAGGTGGTGGCGTTCTTACTGTACCCATAGTGAGTCAAAATTGAAAACGTTTTGCAAACCAAAGGTTCGAAGAAGAATATCAGAGAAATTAAAAAAAGGTCAACAATCGAGATCACAGGCTCAAACAGGATCGAAGCTAACGAGCTACTAAATTTGAAAGTTGGGATGAGATACTATGATCCAAGGAAATATCTTCCCAAGCGTCCGAAGAAAAATTTTTTTTTTTTTTAAAAATAAATTTTGCAAAACAAGGACTCGAAGAGTTAATTTAAGCTTCCTAAATCGAGATAATATGAGGATTGAATCCCCAGAACAAAAACCGATGTCAGGAAGCGTCAATAACTTCGTCGACTAAATTCTCATAAATTCTGCAAACTACAAAGAATCCAAAAAAAAATCGCAAAGACAGGTCAAACGTTTCAACAATTTTCAAAGATCAGACAATCTCTCCCTCACCTCCAGGAGCTAACTCCCACATAAGAGGTCAGGTCGCTCTCTCTCCCCCAAGGTCAAAAACAGGATATAGGCAAGTGACGTGAGTGTGTGCATTGAAAAAGTCAGAGCTCTTGCAGAAATCTGGGAAGAGTAAAGTCGGAGGTATCAAAGACTGAGAATGCTGCCAGAGATTCTTCAGCCAGGCAGTTAGCAGTATGCCAACTCCTGATCACTGAAGATCTCCAGCATCAATCCCATCCTCCGAGAACTCGTTCTCTTCTCCTCACCGAATCGTCGTGTCCAGCTAGTTCGCTAGCCGGGCAGAGTCATGAGTCTGGTCAACTAATTAGCTGGAAGCCAAGAAGTTGTCTCGCAGATTCATAACTCTGTCCAGCCAGTTGCCCAACAGAGACATGTCCCCACAAGAGCTCAAACGAAAATTTCGTGAGGCCACCTACCATTTCCATGGCAGAAGGCCAGCGGGAAAGATCATCCAAAAACATTTCCAAAAAACTTTCAAAAAAATTCAACAACTGTTCAGGCTTGAGGCTTGACCGAAGTCAAACCTAAAGCCGGATTTCAACTTCCAAAAAACTTTCATTAAATTCAAAAAACGTTGCTTTACTTTAATCCAAAAATTCAAAATATCAAAGACTTCCAATAAAACTTTCAAAATATTTCGTTACTTTGCAAAAAAAATTTCAACAAAACCAATTAGACTCAGGTCCACCCATATCTTCTACTGGATGTGAGACTTGAGGTCAATCAACTGGCAGACACCAGATGATCATCTCTCTCAAAGTCTCAGTCCCCAGTAAAATTTATATTTAGACCACCGAAGTCTAACTGAGGTGGCCCCACGTTGGGCGCCATTTTGTTATGGAAGTATGTTAAGGCGACTTGACCAGGACGTTAAGTCCAAACTGCCAGCATGGGCTGACAGATCGCCTGATGACAACGATAGCACAGGGCGGCATGCTAGCACCTCGGCTAAGGGTGGCGGAGAGTGTGGGGGAGTTCCCGAAAATACCTGCCGCTGTCATCATCCATAATCAAAAAAATTTCATGCCTGCATACAAAAGAGCCGACACACACTCGGTCCTGAAGGGACCCTTACGTCACTTACCTACTTACTGTGGAAGGCGCAGATGTTCTGCCTTCATGGCCTTGCCCCATCCTCCCTATGACTCTGCTCGGCACGATCTGCAAAGTCCCTTTGGCTGACCTGTGGAAGATATTAGAGCGGACCTATGCGACCTTCATGCGAGAGGGCTCCAGGAAAGCGAAAGGAGAAAATAAAAGCTCTTAGAACATCATTACGTTATAATAGTTCATTATTGTTACTCAAAATTTCCATTCCTATTAAATTTTTCTCTTACAATTCACTCCTACTTCATTATAGTGTACCCTGTACAATATTATTCTTCGCTTACCTATCAGGCACAGTACTACCTATTATATTAAAATATAAAATCTAACTTAGACTTAAGATGTTATAGTAAAATGATAAAATATTTTGATGACCTACAATTATTTGTGGGAATATTATATTTGCGATATTATGTATGAGACGTTGAATCAAATCATGGAAATTTCAATTAAATTAAATTTTAATTTAATATCCCAATAAATAAAATCAACTTACTTCCCTTTAATTTTATGGTACATATAAAGTGATTATTGTACTCAGGATATGAAAAAGTATAATCTAAAGATCTTATCAAGGCTATAATATTTCGGCCATAATTCAGTTAAATAGAATAAAATTTAAGCGTTTCCTCAAAGTAAGAATACAAAGAAGGAAATATTATAAAATTGGACAGTATTATATAATTAGAAAGTATGAGTCATATAATTCTTTAATTAACAGTATCCTTTAAGGGCAAACAATAAATTCAGAAGTTCAATGAGCCGAGATAGATAGGAAATTTTATACTAATGACAGTGAAATAAATAGAAATTGTGAAATCTTTCTGACCTAAGTTTCCAAAAATAGTTGTAAAACTGTCTAAAATTTGTAGACGAATTAAAGTTTATAGCTTTACATAAAAGAGGACTGATATACTATGCGAAAAATCCTAATATTGTTGTCAATTGTCAATATTTTGAGAATTTTCGATTTAGTTTTCACGGGTTACTTACTAGACCTGAATGAAAGTCGAGTAAATTAATTTTACTCTAGTCTAGAAAGATCATCGGAATATTGTAACAATATTTCACAGAAAGGTACAAGTAAGAATCATCATAAGGTAAAAGCAAACATATCATAATCGCGTGCTTGAAAGACTAGTGCGATTTAGACTAAACAGAGTGTTAATCGCCGCCATAAAATTCAAACTGATTCTATAACATCGATCGTTCCATTTATTATGAATTAGCTTCGTACCAACTATATACCGGACGAGAATGCCTAATTGGAATATGTCACAACCTGATCACGGACCTTGCGAAAAACTAATGCTCCCTAAATTCATATAAGCAAGTCGTATACTATTTATTTCAACATCCTTTAAGGTCTAAACAAAACAAAATGAAGTGTCCAGTACGCCCAAATAAAAACACAAACGCCCAAGGCACAATACTACACACGTCTACGGATCCTGGCTCATTGTCTGCTGCCTACTTACAATTCGCTGAGTAGATTTTTACAGGTTTTTATTTACTCGTCACTTAATGGTTTGAAACAACTACCATAGATCGCTATTAACTAAAGTATTTCGTGGTATTTACTTGACAAACTGACAAGTCACATTGCAATGTTCATATGTTAAAAGAAAAATCGTACACTTTTGGTATTACTCTTATACGACACATGCGATACTCAAAAACTTCAATCGATACACCGAATTATAGCAGACTTGAACTTATCAGATCAGTGAATATAGATATTTATAGTCACAAGACAAATTATATAACGAATGGATTGAAAAGAAAATAATTAATTCCTTATTTCATATGATTTGATTGTCAGTCTCAGGAAGGTTTTTTTTCCTTGTTTTTTTCTCACCAAAGAAAGAACACATTTTCAGTAAACATAAATCACGGGAAGTGTAAGAATCTGAAAATTGATTTTATAACTTCAAAAAGAATTATTTCCTTATTGCTACTAAGAAAAAGCGAATCTAAGCTATACATTAACTAAAGGGTTTTTCCCTTGTTTCTTAAATTAAATATTCTGAATATAAAAATGTATTTTTTTTTTTTTTTTAAGAGAAATGTGATTACCTAAACTATATCAGCTAATATGTACAGCATTCTTATTCAAAAAAAATATAGGATGATATATGCCATCAAATTTTATCTTCGATTATTATGTGACACTGAGAAGCTCCTACAAAATGTCTGAATGTGGCATCTACTTACATAATGATTAAGTAGGAATCTTATGTAGATAACTCCATGTCAAATTTACCTCAAACATTTGCTTTTCATACGTCTCTCTTTTCGAGGTTTTTCCCGACGTACGCCACACCAGATTCGAACTCCAACAGATCCCTTTTCTCACCTCACAAATGGGGCTCCGGAGGGAGACGCCAAGTTTTATGGGGTGCCGTTGGCGGATTAATCTTTGGTTACTGTGCGAATAAAGTACCAGGTGGGGATGTAAATTTATTAATAACTATAAGTATTCTTCGAACTTACGTGAGGATTTTGTTTTCTTCGTCGGATTGCGGCGAGAAATATTTGATTTTGCGGGATTTTAATTTTAACGACCTTACTTTCCTGCTAGCAAACTATGACAGACCGATATCGATGGTCTTCTTCTTCTTTCTGTCACTGAACATGACACCGAGCTTGAGGAAGCATTTCTCTCGGTCGGGGCGCGTTTTGGTTTCATGCTGTAGTCGACAACAAGCCGGGCATACACGCTTCAGTCCGTGGTGGCATATTGCTATATGCAATATGCTACGACCATAACACTCGATTCAAATCTTCCTTCAAGCTGTTCAATTAACTCAGCTAAATTCTTTATGATTAAGCATTTTTGAGTGTTTTCAATGACACAACAATGGTCTGAATCTGATTTCATTCCTGTCATCTCTGTTTAGCAATCAGCTTACAAACGAAAGAATAATTATGTTTGCTTGAAGTAAAAAATAAAAATCTCTACAAAAAACAAACAAAATCTTAGTACTTAGATCATTAATTATCTTGGACAACCCGGCAGGCTGCATAGCTGAGAATAATACAAATAATGGGAAAGAACGTATACACAATAGAGCAAATATAAACCAAACAAATTGCAAAAGCTATAACGAGCAAGACTTCCCTCTGCATATATACTCCCCTTTCCTTGGGCTCACAATCAAACATAGCCAGTTTTTAATAAAACTGTTCAGGTATAACAAGACAATTGAAATGGAAAATAATTTGCTATAAATTTGATAAGTTCCTACAATTCCTCTAGCCAAATTGAATTTGCACTGTTCTATTTCCGAGCTTAAAGAAGGGACGAAGCTAAAAGAATCAGGAAGGGATACAACCTGTATATTACGTCAAATATATACATATCTACATATATTATATTCAAGAGCATAAAGTATGTGGAAAGTAAGCTTCAATTTGGTATAAACATATATACACATACGTATATATGTATGATAGGAACACAAAGGACATTCATTTGTTTTTGATTCGTTTTGGGTTTTTTTCCTCTTGTCTCATTTCCTACTTTTTTTTTTCTTTTTTTTTTCTTTTTTTTGGATTCAAAGTTCCTTTCACCTTTTTTCGGCCTTATTTTCTCTTCTTCTTCGCAATAAAATGTCCCCTGTCCTAGGAATCACGCAAAGTGGAGTGGGTTTTATATTCCTTCCAGACCTTTTATTGACAAAACTAGACACTTGCTGTTTCTGTTTTTATCAACATTTTATCCTGTATCAAGAAAAAAAAAAGGGAACCTACATATAATAGTAGATGATAAATCGGATAGGGGTAAGGGGATATTTCAAAAAGCATTAGTGAAATTTTTTTTAGTCTTTTTGTTTTGTATTTTGTTTTACACATGTCCGCAGGGAGAAAACTTTCTCTATCCTGAATTATAAAGGATTGCATTGATATAATAAATAATCCTTAAAGATACTTTTTTGAAACAGATATTTCATAACACCTATTGAATTTGATGTATATACACGGTTAATATTTATGACTTATTGACTACCAAGTAACCACTGTTGTAAGAATCTTCTCACACTAACAAGTTTGATTGTGAATAGTTGGCAATTTTTTTGGTTGTATTTCAGAAGCAATTTCAGATGTTAGAAACTAGTGCGAACCATTTCTCTGACCTATTTAGTTGTGACAACCATCTGGTTCGCTTAAGGAGTTCTAAGAGCTATAAGCGAACCTAGTCTTAGAACCAATTAAGAACTTTCACTTTTGGGGTTGTGATAACTATATGTGAACCTATCTCGTTATCCATGTACGAACCTTGAAATTTTTCTACGCTTAATGAGTTGTAAGGACTAAACATAAATACAGCCTGATAACCAAATGTTATGTTATGTTATGTTATGTTCCAGTTAAGATTAATTTTATTTGTGAAATTGATTTAATAAGGAAATTCGAAAGTCATTATAGGAACTTGCAACTGCCCCCCCCCCCCCCCCCCAGAAACCTTCCTATAGGAGGTGTAGCTAGTTGAAGATTTCGCCAATATTCGTGAACCCTGATTCGACTAAATGAGTATAGCTTTTGAACCACACTATAGATTTTGGTTATTGTTGGCTTATTAAATAGCCAAGAATAGTAGCTGTCGAGAAGTGTATTGCTCTGTATTTTTTGCATCTTTAAATTATTCTCAAATATTTCCAACATTTTTATTTTTTTACACACAAAAGTTTTTATTTATGAAATTTGTGTGTAAAAAAATCAATGTTGTCGAAATATTTACGAATATTTTAAAGATGCTTAATTAAAACATACAGAGCAATACACTCTTCGACAGCGACTATTCTTGGCTATTTAATAAGCTAACAATAACCAAAATCTATAGGGTGGTTCAAAAGTTATACTCATTTATTCACACGAATATTGGCAAAATCTCCAACTGGCCACAGCTCCTAAAGGAAGGTTTCTGGGGGGGGGGGGGTATGTGGAACAATTTTATGATCAGCTTACCTCAAGGAATCGCGTGGTATACCGGAAGGTATCTTGATCTGAAGCACCCTGTATAATACCATTTATTCCATTAAATCGGAAGCTGTTGGCTCTGATGGTATGTCACCAAAATTTATCAAATGATTTGTTTCGGGCATTATCAGTTCACTACTACATCTTTTTAAAACTTGTATTACTAAGTCCATATTTCCCAGTGTATGGAAAATTGCTAACGTGGTCCAAATACCTAAAAAAAAACCTACCGCTGTATCCCCCTCCGACTTCAGACCTATTAGCTTGTAGTGTTTTCTTTCGAAGGTATTTGAAAAACTTTTATGTTATCAAATCCAGAAGCAGGTACGTGAAAATGAACTTTTGAGCAATCCCCGGTCAGGCTTTCGTTCTAGATATAGCTGTGAAATGGCACTCCTATAAGTATCTTCCGATATTCGCTCTTCACTCGACAAGCGAGAGGTAGCTATATTGTTGCTTCTGGACTTCTCTAAAGCATTCGATAGTGTTTGTCACATCAAGCTTCTAAATAAACTATCCAGCTATTATTATTTCTTGTATAGTGCTGTTAACTTAATGAAGAGTTTTCTTACACAGAGACCTCAAAAGGTAATTTTCGAGTATGGTAACCATTCTGAGCTCCTATATCTCACCTGTGGAGTTCCACACGGATCAATCCTAGGTCCGCTGTGTTTCAGTCTATACATTAACGACTTACCTTCGGTGATCCGTGATACTAACATACACATGTATGCAGATGATGTGCAAATTTATCTTTCTCGTCCTATCGGACTCATCGAAGACTGTGGTGCCCGCGTTAATGATGACTTGAGTGAAATATGTAAATGAACTTTAAATAACAATCTCAATCTTAACCCTGCCAAGTCTCAGTGCATTGTTTTCTCTCGTCCAGATATCAAAATATATGGCATACTATCCCATATGAATCAAGAATCCGTAATTTGGGCGTTATTTTAAATTCTACCATGAAATGCTGCGACCATGTCGATTTAACTCTATCTAAAATCTGCTCCACCTTGCCGTCTTTGGCTCTCTGCTAGAATTCTTTCTCCCAAGTTACGTTGCCATCTTGTTAAATCACTGATCTTGCCATATTTTAGTCAAGAAGGTTGTCATGTATTTCCTAAGTTTGATTCGCGATGCTTTAGAAAATTGAATGTAGCACTTAATGACTGAATTAGGCTTATCTTTGGACTACGAAGGTATGATCATATCTCTCATCTTAGTTTTTCGTTGCTAGGGTACTCGCTGAAGACTTACTTTGATTGACGAATTTTAATGTTTTTGTACAAACTAGCTTTTTCTTCACAGCCTCTTATTTGTGCAATATGATTCAGCCTTTAAATACAAGTAGGGGATATAACACCACTGTGTTTGAAGGATCTTACATTGTTCAGGCCACTCGAATCTGGAACGCTTTGCCCAATAGTCTGCAGCGGGCGGGCTCATTCGGTGCATTCAGGAGACTGTTTATTTCTTATCAGACTGACTTCACCTAATCAATGTTGTAGATTTGATTTTAGATCTTACGTATGCATATTTTCCTTTTTACTCATCTCATAGATCTATATTTAATTTTCTTACTTTTCTTGTCAACATTTTCTCTTTCTTTTTCAAATAATTGATCAAATATCTTTGTTATTTTCTAGAAGTCATTTGTTGAGTTTTTTTATCGTCTTTTTTTATTTTTAAGAAAAGTACCTCTAAATGAATCACTCCATAGTTATAAAGAAAATTCGGAGGCAATGTCCTAATCAACACTCGCAACCATACAATGGGTTTCACTCGCAAGCGCAACCAAAATGATTGCCAAATTCTTGTGCGAACCTAGAAATTCATCCTCCAGCGAAGTACGCCGACGACTGAATTCATTAAACCAGCGTTTAGACAATGGTTTTATGTGGAGCTTCATCACAATATTTGACTTCGAAAATAAAAAAAAATCATTACACGAAAATCTTCACGATTTGATTTCACTTTTTGGCGAGACGGAATTTTCCAGTCCACAAAAAGTAAACAACTAGCGTTCATACGACAAAACTTTCTGAACAACAAAAATGACAAACTTTAGGATAGAAATGCCAGATTGCCTCGAATGTCATTAGTATTGCCACATTGCAAAACTTATGGTAGAACCTACGTATTTGGATACTTTTGCTAGAGATGGCCGATAATAGGTGCGTTTACACTATGTATGGTTATAAGCAGGCTTGGATCCAGGGCGGGGGTCGTAGGGGCTATGAACCGCCCCCCCGCCTAAAAACTTAAAGAATTATGAAAAAATATGTAATTTGAAAAAATACATATAATTCAACTTCAAAAAATTATAAAAAGTATTTTTAACCAAAACTTAAAAAAAAAATTTAATTCAATGAATATTATCGCGTGCATGTATGTGCATAGGTTTTTCTCAGAATTTTATTGTGGTGGTCATCAGAAAATATGTTTGAATACTTTGACATATAAATACATAAGCATGGAATTGTGGTACTAAAATTACTGCAATCAAATTTGGTATACTGGTCTCAGATTAAAACATAATAAAATAGGTCGTAATTTATGAGCAATGTCCTTTATGTACCTTGGGTCATTCAAAGAAAAGGAAACAAAAATTGCTTAGATTTTACCAGATTTAAGCAGTGTTAAATTTTTAAACTACAGCTAACTTCAAACCGAACCAAAAACTATGCTTAATTTTGTTTACAAATTTTGTTTCTTGTAGGATAAAACAAAGTGCTTGAAAGAATTAGGTGTCCTAAAATTATGCAAACTCTTAAAAGTTTTTGAAGAATGAATGCTTGCATTAAATCGAACGAAATTCGGCGAACTTTTGGTGCTGTCAACTAAAATAGAAGTGATGAATGCTTTACCGATTCCATTGATACATGATTTAAGTTACCATTTATGTACAGGGAAGCAAAGTATTTGCGACCTTAGATTTAACTAACCCGAAGATGTGCCAAAGACAGTAATTTGTACTCCGTTCGAGCTATTTGAGTTTACTCAGATGACCTTTGGACTATGCAATTCGGCCCAAACATTCCAAAGGTTCATACATACGATACTTGGGGAGCTCAAACTCTCTTTTGTCTATATAGATGACATTCTTTTCGCCTTAAAATCGATTAGTGAGCATTTTGGCTATTTGAAGCAAATTATCACTCGTCTGGAAACTTTCAAGGTAATTTTTTTAGGCCGCTTAATCTCGCCAAATGACATTAAGCCGCTAGCCCAAAGAGCGAAAGCCATTGCGAATTGTAATCTACCGGTTACAGTGAATGATCTCACGGCGTTCTCTCGATACGATTAACCACTATAGACGTTTTTTACCACATACAGCAGAACATAAAGCACTCTTAAACAACTATTTAAGATGCTTCAAATTTGATGGTAAGAAGGAAATAAGCTGGTCTGATGAGGAAGCAGTCAAGGCTTTCAAACTGGTAAAAAAACATTTAGTTGAAGTAGTACTTTTAGCATTCCCTAATTCTTCTTCGGAGGTAGCCCTATGGGTTGATGTCTCTGGTACGCCCGCAAGAGAGATAACCCCTGGAAACCTCTGTGTTTCTTCTCGGTCAAGTTTAATAGGATGCAACGCAAGTACAGTGCGTACGATTGAGAATTGTTGGCACCCAATCAAGGTATCAAGGTATTTTGTTAGAAGGTCGACCATTCACATTGTTCACTGATCACAGGCCCCTGAATTTCGCTTTTAACCAGAACCCTGAGAAGACGTCACCTATACAGCTACGGTATCTGGATTTCATCGGCCAGTTTACCACTAACATTAAGCATGTGCCAAGTAAGTACAATGTACTAGTTGACATTTATCCAGACTAGAAAAATTCACATTCCTAGTCTGATAGACTTTGGTTCCCATCAGGGGCGGATTTGATCACTTGGCCGCCCTAGGCCTATGGAAGATTGCCGCCCCCCTACTCCCTGTAAAACACGAAAAATTGAATGATCTATATCCAGTGAAGGGACCCCAGGCTAGAATTAGCGGAGTAGGCTGCCTCATAAATCGGAGTAGATTTGAAAAAAATGGAGTAGAATTAAAAATAACACTTTCCAACGAATTATTTTATTTAAAAAAACGAAAAAGTATAAAAATGTAATGAAATACCCACAACTACAAGAAAAAATCGCCGCCCCCTAAATCTGCCGCCCTAGGCCCGGGCCTACTCGGCCTATAGGGAAATCCGCCCCTGGTTCCCATGTTACTTACTAACTGTCCTTCAAAATTCATCATATAAACTTTAAAAGTATCCCAATCGACCTTTTCTTCCAAAGGCTTTTATGAAACAAGTTTTTAACGCAGTACACGACTTATCACAGCCAATAATTATTAAGAAAACCTTTGGGCTCTTTTCCACCTAAGTTCTAGCCGGTCAATGACATTCATATTAATATTTTCGGTCCCCTCCCACCTTCCAATGTTTTCAGATATTGTCTAATCGCCACGCTTTGGCCTGAGACTCAGTTTGAGTCAACACTTTTTGCTGAGGTTTCTAAATTATTAGGTTTTGCTCGTAGCCGAACTACCGCATATCATCAAGCAAACGGGTTCATAGAACGATGGAATAGGACGCTGAAAGCTACTATTATGACCTACAGAAACACGACTTGGTCAAAGAATTTACAGGAAGGAATTTTTAACAATTCCGGCGAAGTTAGTTTACCGAGAAGGCTTACGCCTCCCTGGAGATTTTCTTCAAAACGTCCAGTTTAATCCCCAATCTGATTTTGTTGTCTCGTTACGTGAATTGTTTGCTTATTTAAGACCGATATCCAAAGATATTTTAAGTATGAGAAAAACAAAAATGTTTTTGAAAAAGTAGTCTGCGGTTTATGTCCTTAGCGACGAACACCTTTTGTGAAATTAAGTTTGGAAAAGAATTTTCCACGACGTTGTGCTATTAAGTTGGGAAGTTAATAACTTAGAAATTTATTGTTTTAAGTTTTGAGGATAATGACAAAGATTTTTATTATATTAATGCTATAATTTATAAGGCGCTTTTTTCGGTATTAGTTCCCGCAAACCAAAAAAAGGGAATTAAAGAAAATATGTGTTGATGAACCTTGGTGCTATTTATTGAGCGATTATTAGTTGGTTTCCCCCCTTTAATTATCAAGGTACCAAAAATATAAACGTTGAAATACATAGTCGTAAATAAGTCGCTAAATTAAAACACCTTCATACAATTGTATTTTTACTTCGCTGTAAGAGAAACCCCCCCCCCCCCCTAATTTTAATGTGCTAAATCCGCGCCGGAATATAAGAATTATTATCTTACTAAAATGCTGCCCATTTCTTAGCAATTTTTATGAAAAATGCATTAGTAACTGTTCGCCGAACATTTATCACTTTGACAGCCTACAATCAAATATACACATACAAATACGTAGATATATGAATAAATTATGAAAAATTAGGGCTAAGGAGAATTTAATTTTCCAATTAATTAATAAACTAGATAAGTGAGAGAAGAATATTGTTATAAGATTAGACATTCCACAGCAACAAAATATACAACGCACTATTTACTTAAGCTCCTTGAAATTGCTAAAAAATCAAATTTATCGTCTTCCAGTCGCTCTCTTAGGAAGATATAAAGTAAAGATTGTGCCTCAAAATATAAGACATACATATGTATATAGGTAGTATATAATGTATACTATGAATATATTTTCACAATTTTCCATTGTTGCTGCTCGTATATATTGAGCCTCTACTTCTTCTATACACTGCTGGCATCCGCAGGTACATGTTGAATGTTTATTAACAAGAGAGAAACAGTTAATTTAAATTTAGAAAGACGAAGACGAACCCTTCTTGGATTATCCGGTTCAAAAAGATTCCAAGCATTCCTGTGTCTGCCTTTGGCATACTATAACTCTTCGCGTGAATTCGCCTTGAGGTCTAATGGAATTCTTAGAAATGTTTGACTTCTTATGCGCGCGTATACTATGAGGCGGCATACATACAATGTAATTTGGAGTGCCTAGTTGGACCTTAAACAATGAATTTCCGGAAATAGAGAGAGGGGTATGAAAAGGGGCATCCAGTTATCTATTATTTATGGATATGCGAAAGTTAGTGTTTTTCTTTTTTTTTTCAAGATAAAAGCTGCTTAAACTTTCTGTCTGTCTGTTTGCCTGTCTATCTATTCGTCTTTTACATCTAGAGTGGTTTACCTATTTGTTCTCTTCAAACCAGCTAACTCCAAACCAATGCAAATCTTTCTTACTAAAGGCGATTAATTCAAGGTCTTCAGTGAGACAATGTTGAAATGTTTCCTTCGAACAGATTATAATGAAAGCACAGCATTCCCTTCCATCACTGTCATCAATTCTCTACTCCCTCCCACCTCCCCAACTGGTATATGTATAAAAAGCTTCGAACTCAACCCTACCCTACCCTACTACAGTATCCTTTATAATTTTAGATCGTTTTAGTGTACACATTTAGCTATGTAGTAAGTAGCTTTTTGGATACCTTCAGAACAGAATCTTTTTAAAATGGAAGAAGAATGAAGGAATGGTAACGTAATTAATTCCGTTTTTCTAAAGCAGCTTATTCACGCTACCGACCATTTCACGCTACATAATTAACGATAATGACGTAATAAGCTTTTACGAAATTTCTGGTTAAATGAAATGAAACGTAAACTCCACATTTGTTTAGCTCGATCTTCATATAAAACAGCTTCTAAATACTTAATACCGGCGCTATCACCATCACCACCTCCATTTTCCTTCATCAAAACCCTATCGCAGTGGGTGTATGTATGTGTGTGTGTGTTTGTAACTCTAAACAGAACTGGAAAATGTATTCGATTACAAGTTTTCGTTTTAATGATTTAAATTAGCCAAGGTATAAAAAATTTTCGTCAAATTACAATCAGCCATACATAGAAAAATTGGGGGTCGGCCGGGCGGTATTGAGTTACCTGAAATTTCCTCAGTAATCTATCCTTCAAAAAGTCAGTCACTGTGTTTACATCGGAAATGGAGATATGTTACAAAATCTGAGATGTGACTCATGTTTTTTTTTTCCTTATCCTTCCATTGTTGGAGTGGTGGTGTAGGTGGAGTGCCTGGAGGAGGATGAGGAGGAGGGTAAAAATACTAGATTTCAAGAGACGAATTGACGTTAGTTGTGAGATCAGGAAATTTCATTAAGGCAAAATGGGGTGGAAATTTGTTTCAGGAAAAACGTTCTTTAACGACTGAATAAAAGAGCTCCTGTGGAAATTACTTGTCGTCAAATAAAACGAGCAAAGACGATTTGAGGTAGAGATTATACTAAAAAAAAAACCTTAGGAAACAAAAAAAAATATGTGTCAAGTGTTGTAGTTTTTTTTTTTTTTGTACCTTATATTCATATTTTAAAAGTTTTGTTTCAGATCAGCGTAATTTCTAGTATACCATGGCTGAGCTGTTAAAAGAAATCATTCCACTTCCACATACCCTCTACCCTGTGACGTCGTTTCTTGATCGGTTGATTTGCTCGGGCGCCAATAGTTTCGGTCGTTAACAAAACGTCAAGATTTGACGCTATCTAGGTAGCTTCAGTGAAGTAAGGGTTCCAAAATGACAACGACAGCTGGCTTGAATACAATTTACTACTTTATTGCCTACGTCCCTATTATAAATGTAAAATGTGTATATGTGTTTGAAATTTAGACTGATTAAATCTAGTTGAGCGATAATGCAGGGTAGGGGTTTCCATTGTGCCCGCACTCAGTGATGTTAACTCAAAATTTCAAATTACTGTGCAGCTGGAAAAAAATTACTGTTTTCATGGAAAAATTACTGTGTGTAAACGTCGTTGCACAATAAGTACCAAAGTTATTATTTTTACAGTTTATTTCAAACTTCAGTTCATTAAAAAAAATAAATAAATAAAATAATAATATAAACATATACCTATAAAAATGTTCAGTATTATTAACATGAATATAACTGCCGTCTGTATTAATACACATATTTATATTTTGATTATATGAAAAACTGGCTTCTCTTTCACATTTTCGTGGTCATGCATACATATACATATTTATCTAATAACTTTAAGTGAACAGGCTTTATTTCAATTTCGTTTAACCTATTCCTAATCTCCGTTTGTTGAGATTTATGACAAAATCTTTTGAGAATTATGAGGTCGACAGAATAAATGTGAAAGAAGTTTATTCAAATAAGGAAATATTGAAGATGCCTCTTCCTTTTTGATGTTATGAAAAATCCTCCCCCAAAACTCGATTATTGGCAAATTATTATCAATTTCTCGTAATTCCCTAACAAGTCTGTATTATGAATCTAAGACCCTAGGCAGACGGACAAAAAAAAATATTCATTCATTCGTAATAGATTTTTTCAAAAATCAAGTTACCCAAGATTTTGTAAATTAAAACGAAAGTCCTGTCAATTTTTATATGTTATTGACAGCATATTTTTAATAACTCAAATTCAAAGGTAAAGCAATTTTTGAAAAATTCAATTACGAACGAATGATCATTGAATTTGCCCGTCTGCCTAGGCTCTAGGAAATAAGGGATTAAGAATTCTATAGTCACATAATATATTTCGAAAATGATTTGCCAAAGGAATAATTGATCGAAATTTTTTTTTTTAAATTACTAGAATCTAAAATTTCAAAGTATTTAAGACATTTCATGCCATCGAATCGAAACCATTTTTTTGTTTGTACCGCACTTTCAATATAAAATTTTAACCAAGTGTTTCTGAATTCTAAAATTTCTTTAGAACTTAAATTATTATCTTCTAAAAGACATGCTGAGACCTTTCCACCATTATATCGCTTCAATTTTAAGATGTAATTCTGACACGCACTAACGAAAATGGTGTGGGTATATTTTTGTTAAAAAGTTACTATGCGTCGTGTACTAAGTTTTTATTGAAATTACTTCGTTCTATTGAACATCTTTAATCAATTAATTTCGCGTGGTGTAGTAATCCTACAATTACAGTAAACAACCATACATTGATTCAATTGTATCTGTCAACGCACGCACTGCTTGCAATGCGTTAAAAATTTGTTAACTAACTTCGGCAGTAGGCTGTGTTTAGCTTGGAGAGGTATGAAGCGGAGTGCTTGCGCGCGTAACCGCTTCAAAACTCTAGAAAGAGAGAACTTCTCGAAGTTATTTCGAGCGGTTGATATTTCAGCGTTAAATATGTTCAAGTCAAGTTCAATGCTGGTTTTTCTATATCCCTTATACCAAAATGGAACATCTTCTAAAAAGATACTTTTTGGACACAGACGATCGGCTCCAAATCGGTAAACTTCATTCAATTTTGGTAAAAGTGTTCCACTGGATATGAATAGAATAATTTTCACCATGAATTTTATTTTTAAAAATCGAATTCTCGTTCCTGCCTCGGCACAGCAATGTTCGGATTTGTGTACGGTCGGACATAAAAATGATACCTTTTCGATACCTTATTTTAAATCGATTTTGCGTTTCGAAACGTAATCTCGGTTGTAATTTCTAATTTGTAGTGGTTTCTAGTGAGTAATTTTGGTAGTTTATGCTTTTTTTTTCAATTTTATATTCATTTGAAAATGCCCCGAATATGGGTTTCCAGCATATCTTTTTAATATCGCTTTGAATACGTTTTGAATATTTTTTTGTGGTAGCTCATTTATATTAATTTTATATCCTTTAGAATATGTTCTGAATATGTTCTTCGGATACGCACCGATTATCACACGATCATTTTTGACCGACGTCCGACGATTACGCTCGGCAAGGCGGACATAAATCTTATAAAAAAAAAGCATATGAAAAGAATATATATTTTGATATCAATTCGTGTAATCAGAGAACATGTTCTCATATCTTCTGGAGTATATCGAGAAGATGGTCAGAACAGGTTCTGTGTTATCTGAAAATTCCTATTTTAAATTAAAGGTTTTTCAAAAAGAAAATTACAGTGCATCCAGAGAAAGATTTTATGTGTATTCTTGGATTATAACTGTTGCTTTTGAGTATATTTTACTTCTATTGCAACTTCATCCCATAATTTTCTAGAACTCGCTTAGAATAATTATTATTTTTCATTATCCCACACAGCCAGGCGGTTATTAATACCCTAAATCAGCTTACCAGTATCCATATTGTCGAATTTTTCCACAAATGAGGATCCACAAATTGTCATTCACCCAATGTACAACCAGTTAAACGCTCTGGAACGAGTCGTAACGTACCGCTCTTAACTGCGTCAGTATGACCACTCGCATTGTTTGCAATATCTGTGACTTTTTCAGCCAATTGCGAAATTAAAAAAAAAATAATAATTTCAGCAATCAGATGAAAAATTACTGTATATTACATGGAATTACTGTTTTACTGTACGGGACTCGAAATTACTGTCAAAAACAGTAATTACTGTACAGTTAACGCACTAGCTCTCCATTTGTCATGTACTGGCAGATTTGTAGGCAGATGCAGATATTCAAGGTTTCCCGGAAAAGCCAGTTCAGCTTTTAAGATCTTGGATAAGATATTCAGGTGGGATGTTGCAGGTACCTATAGGGAATCTCTATTGCCCTACTTATAATATTAATTAAAAAACTAACTATGAATTATAAGCGACGAAAAAACTTCATATGGAAAACCTGTACAAATATTTCACTATATACAGGTTCGTTATACAACCCCCAGGAGTCCATCGTTAGGAGTTATAGCTATTTCAAAATTGATTTCTCCAATATTCGTGAACGCTGGTGGGAATAAATGAGTATAAATTTTGATTCACCCTATGGATTTTGACAGTTTCTGAATTTTTTAATAGCTTTCAAATAGGTGTTACTTATTATATTTTATATAAATATTTTAATTTTTTTTTTATATCTCAATTTCTTAAATATCGCTACTTATCTCAACAATTTTGGTCTATCTGACCTAATCTTATTGACGCCAACCCTTAACCACAGACGTATAAACCTCGCACATTACCACAGACGCGCGGGTTCCACGAACCGCTATGTAAATTGCCTTAAAAATGAATAATATAAACAAAATGTGTTTTATCACCAAATGGAAACTAAAAATCATAATTCATTTAACTTAATTTCACTTTTTAGCTTTTATTTAGTAAACTTTCACATAATAGATCGGCCATCTGCGATTTTTTTAGTTTTGACAACTAGCGCCACCAATGTTCAAGCTCGAAAAAACTTTTCCCAGTAATAGCGAAATTTTCGTGACGTTGCAAATTTAGAGCGTGAACGCAAAGTATGTGCTGTGCTCTCTCTGGTTTGATATTCCATAAAACATATTTTTTTAGCAGCAGAAAGTGAAAAAGAAAATATGCAATCATCATCCTGTAACATGATTGGTTGTGGTGTTACGTGATGCGGCAATGCCGCTTTTTGTCAAGGCTGGCCACTTTATGTAGTAGTAGGTTTGGGCCACTGTGATTCTGTGCTTGGATGATGCCCAAAAATCGTCCAGCACTAATCCTAAGGAAGTTCGCCAATAAAGCACCCGCTAAAGGAAGGTGCCCACCAAAAAAGCCCTCTTAGAACAATGCCAGAGAGATGTGCATTTGAAGTGCGTCAATATAACGACAACTGGCCAACCTTGATAGCATTTAATTGTTTTTTTTAATTGCCTATATTTTTTTCGTCTTTCACGCAATTAATTTGCAATGTTCATCAAAAATGTTCCTTTTTCCCAGGTCTTTTCAAAGATGGCAAAAGTCAAAAGGGTGTCCAACCCTAATGACACTTCTCTACTACTTACTATACCTCAAAAGTTCATAAAAATTATAATGGTTTAAAAATAGAGAAATGAAGAGAACAAAATAACAAAAAATATAAAAAAATCATTAATTTCATTCCATTCCATTCCATCTGAAATTCATAAAATCACATTAAAAATTTGCGACTACAGGAAACCTGCAAGGTTTTTTCTTATTGCTTTTGCTCCATACATTTCTATAGATTTCTATAAATTTCAAAATCTGATATGTAGTAACGAGACTATCAAGAATTCTAGACACCATTTTCTCAAATCTGTTTCACTTCCTTTTATTCTTTTCGTGAATTGGCTTGTACTAGGATCGGAATTTCACTAAAAATGTGCACTCCCTCAAAAATACTTCCGTTACCACAGATGAGCGGTCCTACGGTCCGCTATATACACATTTCCTCAATAACAACAGAAATAATCGTACTTACCTCATAAGCATAAAAACTAGGAAGCTACTGCAAAAATAAGAGCTGAATAACTTACGGTCGCAATGATATAAAAAGGATTATACTTGTAGCGGTCCCTGGGACCGTGCGTCTATATTTAAGAGTTAAAGCCACAAACGTCGTCTTTCAAAAAAAAAAATCTCATCCAAATATCTGGCTCAACACAGAAGGTTAATTGGATCATAAAATTGCATACACTACCTAATCACAAGGAGGTTTGTTGAATTCGTTAGTAAGTACACCTGCAATTGTTTTAATCATAGAAGGATATGGCGCAAGGATAGGGGGATTCTAAATTCTTTTTTTTCCAAATTTTTAGTGACTTAATTTTAAAGATATAGTCAGCCCAAATTTTGCGAAATTAACACCGTCCCCATGATATTAATTGTAGGCTTTAATATTGTCAGGGTTATAGTAGGTCACATATACATAACAGGAAAACTCCTACTTTTTTCGCAGTCTAATGTTGCTGAAAAAAATATGGTCTTAACTTATAAAACAACTCTGCCCCGAGCGAAATTCGTTGATAAAGTTCTGGTACGGAACGGAACAATAGTTCCGTGTTGTATTCGGTCATTCCACAGAAAATCGACAAATGTTGTGTAAATTTGTGTGCATTGACCCGATTTTGATGGAATTTCACAGGTTACTATTTTGTATTGTTAATAGTACTTTTCTGAAATATTTTTTTGATTTGACTCATTTATGATAGAGAAACGGTATTTTGAAATTTGTCATTCCGTTTGTAAAGCACAGAAATAATGCTGATAGAGCAAAATGGATTGGACACCCATGCATAAAATTAACAGTTATTTTGATTTTTGTATGTCCATCTGTCCACCCTCAAGATAACTCAAAAACGCGTTAGCCTAAGGTGTTTTCTTCACAACTTTGTGCGACTCTATGTTCAGTTTCTGCACCGGTTTAAAACTTTCTTGTTCCATGAAAATTTGTTGTTACGGTTCGGAACCAGACGTCAAATCAAAATTATTTGTAAGCAAAGTTTGGATGTGTGGATCTTTTGTTAAAGTTCAATTATTTTATTAAAGTGGGTTATTTTCCTATTAAAATCATAAAGGACGAACAGTTTTTGATATTCTACTTTTTTACATTCTTTTCAGTTTGTCCCCATTCGGGAAAGGGCTAAGTTTGGTGTAGATCTGGCAATTTCTGGTTCATTTGAGTGACTTTTCGGTTTTGTCGAAAAGAATTCACCATTAGAGTGATGAAATCTTGCACACGAGCTTTTAAAAGAAAAGTAAATTTAAATTCGAAAATGGAACAAATTGGGTAACTCCTTCGTGGGGTTGCCATACTAAAATTTCGGTTTTCACTATACATATATGTATATTTGGACTGTCTGGCTGAGAACGCGTTGGCGTAGAGAGCAGAAATTTGGTACATGATGTTCTCATAGCAATAGTAAACAAAACTTCAAAAAAAGAACTAAAATCGGAAATCCCTTCTTGGTGTTGCCGTATAAAACTTTGTTTTTTCACTATTTGTTTTCAAACTGTCCCAGAACGCGTCGACGTAGAGAACTCAAGTTTTGTAAACGACATTTTCATAAAAATTGGAAATACAAATTCAAAAAGGACCAAGCCGAGCAACGGTTTCTTGGTGTTGCCATACAAAACTTTTCGTTTTCCCTTTATTTAAGTTTTATTTATATCTAGGGTATAATATATATATATATATATATATAATTATACATGTATTAGTATTTAGTATGTATTTTGTCTAGGTTCCATAATTCTCATTTTTTTTTTTTTTTTTGGATTTACATTTTTATTATACATACTTATTATTATTATTTGTATAATATGTATCGTTCGGTACAGATAAAAGATTATTTTTATCTTATTGTAATCTAGCCTAAGATAAATAAATTGAATTGGATTGTATACGTGACGTTTACAAGGAATTCAGCTTACCTATTTAATTAAATTTCATAATCATATTTCCAGTATACTGTATTTTCCACATTGCGTAATTAAGAATCAATCTTGAGGCCCATAGAATCCATTAGATATCTTCTGTCTTTCTATCCGTACTGCTTAATTAGTCCCTCCCTCACTCTACTTGCACTTGATAAATAAAATTGGATCCTCGCAAAATTTCGATTAATAATAAATTGGTCATGTCTTTCATTTTCGCTGTTACTAAATTTATGTAGTCTGGAAGTAACGAACCTTATGTATATATGTGACTGCAACATGTACGTTATGTTTCATTTAATTATAATGAGTTCGACTGGAACGTGTTTCTTCCGACTGACTGCCATGCCATAAATATTCAGTAAAAAAAAAAAAAAAAAAAAAAAAACGGAAGCACAACCAGATCCGAGTTAAACTTTCCAAACCATTAAATGAATTTAAAAAAAAAACGACTTGTTTTTATTCTTATTGTTATTATACTTTCCGTAAAAGCCTCTGCACTAGAAGTGTAGATTGGACATTCTCCCCTCACAATCGTAAAAGCTCACAAATTTTTATTTTATGGATTGAAAGGCACAGCATTTCTCACTTACTATGAAAGGAAACTTTTCCTGCTGTGATGTATGTATGTACGGGAAAACGTGGGTCGGTTGCGTAACCCTCCTCAAATAATTAATATTCAGTTCAAGAACAAATTTTAATAAACATCATCGACATCTAGGGATAAAATAGAACCCATACCACCCCCATCATCCGCATTGAAGACCAACGGAAATACTTAGGGGCTCTAGAGCATACATATAGGTATACAATGAAAAAGTCTCATCCGCCGTCCTTCCTTCCGTTCAAACGATTCCCATAATTTGCTTTGGTGTTATGCATCTATATTTATATAATATTAGATACAATATTTTAGCTTCACCAAAAATAATTATAGTACACAACTACCTATACATAGTTAAATACATAACTCCGCAAGCAATTTTGTATCCGTAATTAACTTAATTTTACTTGAATACAGCCCGTATAAGAAACGTGGTTAATCATACATATGTATGTATATATATTATATACAGGGATTTTGATGGATTTCGTTGACGGACACTAAAAGGGTCAAGGGTTAATACGCCAGAGAGTATTGATATCCACTTTAGTTAGATCTGATAGAATACATAAAGTAGGGTGCAGGAACCATTTAAGTTTTGACACGAGTAATCAAAGGATTTTCAAGCTAATATTGGGGAAATATTTGTCTTGCGAGATTCTTTTCATTTTCCGGATTGTTATTCGTTTGGTTTTATATCGAAACTATACTAAATATCTAGCTGAACGTAGACCTATTAAAATATGTAGAGGGTTTAATGTTAATTGTTGACATCACATCAATTTAATGAAGCTTAATGAATGGCTCTGGTTAAATAAATTAGCTTTTCGGTTTCATAACACTTAAAAGGCTACACAAATTCATCCACTTCACTTAATAATACGGTTAGAATACGAGGAGAATTGTCGAATGAATCAAGACCAGATTACCTTGACTAATAATATCATATCTGTCACATAATTATCACTTATTATCCCTAATTATTGCTTAAATCATTATACTGAATCTATTAACTTTCCTAACGACGAATGCCATAATACAGGGTGTTTGTTAAGTCAACACCACATATCATGTGGCTGGCAATAATAAATTAAGAAATCCGACAAATAATAAACCTTTCACATGCAACTTGTGAGGGTTAGCTCAATAAGTACGTGGAATGGGGATGGATTAGTTTGAGGGTGGGAGTCTGTCGGTAAATGTATTATAGAACTCAATGTGAGACTAAATACCAAGTTTCAAACAGAAGCAAATCAATCGGAATGTGAAAATATCTAGTATGGAGAAAATTGAATATGATGCTCTCATTAAGTTAGTAAAAAAAGAAAAAACAAGGAAAACATCTCAAACCATTTTGAAATTTGGAAGAAATCTCAGGTTCGCTCATCGTACGAATATACGCTTTAATGAGATATCCGACCATTTGTGGCAACGACAAAACCAAGTTCTGGTTCAAGAAAGGGAGAACTAATTAGCCGGAGCTGGCTAGCGAATCGGCCTCTCATTCCCCACGATTTCTATGTATACAGGTACACACTGCAGATATACACCTTATTGTTGATACAGAGCTTTACAAAAGACGTACTGCAGTCCCCCAGTAACTTTAATATTATCCGAAGGCCACTGTGAGGCATCAAAGCTGTCTGATAGGATAGCACTGTCCTTTACTTTGATTTCCATATCAAGACATTACTTTCCTGCTATAGCAATGCCGAAGACCTCAGCCCGGAAGACAGTAGTGAACCCTCCAAGGGAGTAATCGAACTCATTATCAGGCTAGAGAAAATAAACACTAGCACCCCTTCCTCCCTCTATGTAAAATAGCTGTGGGTGAAAATTTTTAGTGCTACTCCCTATCAGGAAATCACACACAGACGCGGCAGCCATATCGATGTACCGATAATATCGCAATTAGTGGCATGCGGGCCAGAGGGGTTTCCTGTTCCAGGCCCTACGCCCATGAGCAATCGGAAGATCCATTCCAGCCGTTTTTATACCCTAGATGAAATCTATAGGGTATACTAAGTTTGTCATTCCGTTTGTAACACCTCGAAATAATGATGGTAGAGCAAAATGGATTGGACACCCATTCATAATATTAAAAGTTATTTCGATTTTTGCATGTCCGTCCGTCCGTCCGTCCGTCTGTCCGTCCGTCCGTGCGCACGATAACTCGAGAACGCGTGTACTTAGAGAGCTGAAATTTTGTACACACGAAAATGAGACAAATCGGGCAACTCCTTCGTGGGGTTGCCATATAAAAATTTCGTTTCCCGCTATATATTTGGACACTGCCTGAGAACGCATCGACATAGAGAGCTGAAATTTCGTACATGATATTTTTACTACATTAGCAAATAAAACGTCAAAAATGGACTTAATCGGGCAACTCCTTCTTGGTGTTGCCAAATAAAAATTTCGGTTTTTTACGTATACTTTGAAAACGATCAGTCCAAGACATTTTTATTGTACTAAGAACTTCTGCAGAATACAAAATCCTATAAAATTGGTTATTACCATTTTTTCTGTGCGACAAACAAAAATCAAAATCAATACTTGAATAGATCGGTGACCATACGAAATTTAATAGGGGCATTCATCTAGGGTATCATAAGAATTGGTCTTAGACCAATTCTAGCTTTTTTACTTGTTTAAATAAACGTTACCAAACGATTACATTTACAGTTTGCAATCAATTTATAATATTTTAGTGTACAAGTAGATGATCTCAGCAAACATTACGATTGGAGATCGAATGGGAATCGACCCCCTCAATCGAAGTTTAACTTCGATTTCGAAGTCCTGCTCGATTCGATCTCGAGCCGAAAATGAAGAAAAAGGAAAGCTAATTCGAATTAAAGTGACGACTCGATATATATTCATCTTTTCGAGACTATTTCGAAGATTATTCGTATATTGGTGCTATTAATAAGGGTCATATGTATTCGAGATTTCTTCGTAAAAACTATTCGATCTCGAATTGAATAAACGAGTAAACTATTTTTTATGAAAAGAAACTACCAAACTATGAGAAACATTTACGAAATGCAAAGTTTAATTTCACTTCACTTTTTTCGGCCGAATGCTTGAAAAGAATGCTGTTGGCACGCTTGCGTTGTCATGCACAATCTGAAAAATCATGTACTGATAATTCTTTTGAAAAACTTCGTAAATTTTCGGGGAGATTCGTAAAAACGAAAAATTCTCAGATTATACTGCTAATTTGTAAAACCGAAAAATTATCGAAATGTGCTCTTCGAGAATTTCTCGCAAATGCGAAAACCCGAGATAATATTTGCTGGGGTATGTCGTGTGTATCAGGAATCTTGGATGTAGTAATGAGATCATTTGTAATAATCGTAAGAATTTCAATTGATAAAATAATAAATTTGTAAGCCCCCACAATAATCTAAACGAAGAATATGGCAACCTTTAGTAAACCACAGCTGGACCCAGGTGAATTAATGGACAGACCGCTTCTATACGGCCTTTAAACCTACTCGAGGTGACTGACCTATTTTCAGGAGATGGGAGAGACTCCCTTCGGACAGATTTATAGCTTTTCATCACTCCCTATAACTGAACAACCACACCCGCACACATAAACACATTACATTACATTACACTTCACCAAACCACTTCACATGAAGCTGAGATCTATATGTATGCGTTGTGAGTCCGTTTTCTATAATGTTCTATATTGATACTTATGGAAAAATGTCAAACCTTGACTTTTATATGCCATAGAGCCTAAACTACTATCCATACAGGAAAATAGTCTTGTAGTAATTTAAAGCTTAGTTCCTTACCTACCCAGAGGCTATACTTCCTATATACCAAATTTAACAAAATAATAAAATAGTTTTGATTACAAAGTTTCCTTAACATTTTACGCGAGATAGCTAAGTGATATGCAATGAGTCTAAGAAAATCAAGTTGTTGGATAGCCACAGACTTTAGTTACAGCAGAATACTAAAGATCTGTCTTGAAGACTGTACAGGGGAAACTACGGATTATACTACCCAACGACTAGGCTTTGAGAAAGGTTTCTCAAATAGGATTCCTAGTAGAGAAAATTTGGAATATAATCGCGTGGCAAATGACTCTGTAAGTGTCTTTACAGGTGGTTCGAGAATGGACGTGGAAGTGGGAGCCGCACTCAACATTCTTTCAAATAAAAAAATCGTACCGTCTACTGGACTACTGTAGTGTTTTTAAAACGGTTCCGGATCCGCACACTATTAGATCGCGCCTAGTTCAACAGTATCGCAGTGAGTTCGGGAAACTTGATGCTATCCACAGAGTAATTCTCCCTATGTGAGGTGCACGGCCAGAGTGATATACAAAAAAAAACGAGGCAGCTGATCCTGATGCTGTGGCCAGAACGGTTTCAGCTATGAATATATGCTTAGTGGAAAAGTTCATAGGTATGTCCTATAGTCAGCGAAAAGAATTCTATTTTTGCATGCTGACTAATCGCAGATTGGGAGAATTAACTACATGCACGATTTCAAAACAGCTATGATTCAAGATATGTCCTAGGAAAGCAGAAACTCTGCAGAGTACATGCAAGCTTCACACAATGCCTTTTGCAGAAGCTATATGGACGAAGAAGAGTTTGAGAGCGTGCTGTATGATTCTATAATCTAGCCAAGCATAGAAAGAATGCCCTTCTTAACTATTTTTTTCGCACAAATTGGAGGTATCCTGTCAGCAGATAAGCAGTTGGCGGACCTTTTTGAGGTCCTTTAACTTGTGTGGCTGGTTTTAACGAACTCCTTAAATTAAACACTATTCTCCAGGTAAGATCCCAATAAGCTGGTATCACAATACACACACCATTGATGGTATAAGTGTAGCTGATCGCAGGTTTAACTTAACCTAACCTTGCTTTAAGTTTCTATCGATTTCGAAAAATTAGAAAATGGATTGTTAGTGTTTTGTAAACGTAAACAGAGTAGTGTATCTATAGGGGACGATGGGGGCTGTTCGCCCCGGGAGGCACATATTTTGGGGAGGCATTTTTTATATTTCTGTCTAAACTATTTAAAAATAAAAATTAATATCACAATAATGTTGGCAATCCTTATCGACGTTGAGATTTTTAAGCTTAATCACGTATAAAATCACACATCAGCTGTTAATACTTTCTTTAACGCCATTGTTATTGTGAACAGAGCCCCCATCGGTCATGGATATCGCCAATACGGAGCAGTAACTCATTTGTTATCTCATGGTGGTTGAAGCAAAGTTAACTTAAGAACAAGTTTGGAAGTAAGAAGAGATTGCCTTAACAGTAGATTGCTTTATACCTATATTGCCCAATAGCAGTCATTAATTCTATTATTAAATTTCGGAAAAAAAAAATTTAAATGACTATAGTCCGCCCCTGTATTGCAATTTCATAAACAATGAGACGAGCAATAAACATTCATTTCTTCTTAGGATTTTACAGAAAATATTTCGGCAGATTTTTCATTTGCTTTGATGGTCGGCTGGAATTATTTTCAGTCAAATTTTGGAGAGAAAAAAATCTTCAAATTTTGCAACATTTGATGATTTTTTATTTTTATTTTTTATTTTTGCAAAATTTGATTAATTTTTTGCAAAGTTTGATAGTTTCTGTCGCTGACGGTTGACGGTTGAACAAAAAACATGTATTAAACATTTTAAGTGCTTTAGAAAAATTGACAGCTGAGGAAGACGCTGGAATATTACTGAACTCAATGCAATCTTTTTCTTTTTTGTGCTACCTCCATTTATGGTAATCCGTCCTTTTGCAAATTAATGACGCGCAACAATACTTACAAACAAAGGGATTAAATACTTATCAATGTATTCTTTACAAATGTATTTCATTGTACAAAAGGCTGTTACAACAGCCAACAAAATATGTGAAGAGTTTGGATATCCACTGACCGTCGAGCTAGAAATAAAGGAATTTTGAGTGGTGAAAATTCGCTATCTTTAGAAGAAGAAATACAAAGAGAAATGTTTTTTTCATTGGATAGAGTTAATAATAAAAGTACGGTTTGAGCAACTACATGTCCTTGCAGTGAAGTATTCGTGCCTAATACTATCTAATCTTTTAAATGAAAATTTTGAATGTTAAGTAAATAACTTTGTTGATATTGACGAGGAACAGTTTCATATTTTGAAAAGAAAAGGATCGAGAATTTTATGTCTCTACCTGATGTACAAGAGCAAGAAAAAGAAAACAAGGAAGGACCTCTTGAACTTTTAATCTTTATCCAAAAATATAAGTTGGAAAAGTCTGTTCCCAACATAATAATATTGTAAACAATTTTTTAACAACGGAGCTTTGCCAAATTAAAATTAATTAAAAATTATCTACGTTCCACAATGAGTGATTGAAGATTACGAAATCTAGCGATACTTTTCATAGAAGGAGAACTAACAGATGATATAAATTTTGACAATGTCATTTAAGACTTTTGTAATAAAAAAAAAAAAACAAGAAAAATAAATGTATAAATCAACATAAGTACGTTTTATCATTATGTTATGTGTTCAATAATTGTTAATAACCGCTTTTCATTTTGATTAAGTTAGAAAGTGCGGCAAATTCGATACCACCCTAGGCGGCCAAAGCTTCAGCTACGTCACTGCATAAAAATAGTTCCTTTGTGCACATTATAGACAAAAACTCAACATAAAAAATATAAAAGAAAAAGGAATCATAAACATCAAAGCATATATATATAAAAAAAAAAACCTGAAAATAAAAACTCGCTAAAATTACTCGAAATTACTGACCGAAAAATCCTTTTTGAAATAGCAGTCGTCATCTGCACTAAATTTTATGAAAAAAGAAAATCTTGTGCTTTTTCACCTCAACCTTACTAAACGGACTTACCCTTTTCCTATATATATACCTGTGTACCTCTGAATAAAAATAGTGTGCTGTTTGTATGATTACAGGGTATTTTAAGCATATGGACTCCTTCCATGGTAGCTACCAGACGAAAACCTTTGAAAACCATAATTTTTCCTTTTTAAGATTATTCGTCAGAGAATTTATTGTAAAATGCCTATATATACCAAACCAGCCTATCTTAAGGGCTTCCTTAAACATGGAGACATGTACATATATATATATAGAGCAGTCACTCACCTTTATTTTAAAGCCTGCTCAACTTGCTCTTTGATGATGATGTTGATACTATGGTCCATGATAATTTAAAAAGTTTTTCTTTTACACTCCACTTGTTTTGTAGCCGAGAAGAGGAAAACCAGTTCACCATTAATGAATGGAAATTTCCAACTGGATTTATCTTGTGTATTTTCATCACTGTAAAAGTCACCTGCTTGAATTAAATCTAAAACATTCAACTAGCTTTTACGTTTTTTACTTAATATCTTCTTTGCAAGTTCACGTTTTTTAGAATAAACTGTAAAATAGCGGAGAATATTCTGCTGTTATGTGTAAGTACAGCGATTTTCCACTAATCATAATGGACAGAGCTTTTTACATGAGAATTCTCTTTATGTTGCACTCAATTATACTTCATCTGCACTCTCTAGGTACAGCCGTATCCTTCCCATTTTGATTCTGTTTAAATTACTAAAAAACAAAAAAAAGCGCATCCTTGACACAAAGCTGCCTGCAAACCCTCAGTCAAGGTTTTGAAGATGGTAGATAAAACACGGAACAAGCAAATTGTTATCATAAGCTTTTACGTCTTCATTCCGTTTTTTTTTTTCTTTTTTTATTCAACTGCTCTCAACGAGAAACAAATGTAGCTGTGAAGAACTATGTTGTTTACATGTTTCTTCAAGAATTTTTGTTTTCTAATTAGTGTGGAAGGCTCTTTGCTCCGCAATCAATATCGCCACTATTTTCACTACTTGTCAACTAAAGTGAAGTGAGGTTAATTTTTTTTTTCCGAAGGACATCTACCATAAGTATTTTTTTTTTGATTCAATGATTTTTGAGGAGTTCACATTTGAATGAATTTTTATTCCTATATGGAAGTGTAATTTCAATTCAATTTCAATTCAATTTATTAATCTTTTACCTGCATCGATCAATATTAGGAAAAATAACAAAATAATAATAATAACAATGTAATCATAATGCAAAATTTGAAGTGTAGGCTAAAAACTAAATACTAGTATATGACTATAGTAGATTGTCAGGACACCCATCGAATGCGTTCCTTGCAAGTCAGCAAGAAGTGCGTTCCACACATTCCAGAATGGAATGTGTAAAGGTATCAAAATATTCACGTTTCTGGAAGATCGCAAGAATATAAGCTCGACGTACAAGTAGGAGGGATTTTTCAAATAAATAAGTTTATCGAAGAATATTAAAGCTTTGCGAACCATTCAAAGAGCAGCCAAGTAGAGCGTGCCGATATGGCGAAATATGGTTAAAAGGTTGGAGCCCGAAAACAAATCGCGTACAGTCGTTGAAAGCAATATTTATCTATCTTCGATAGACTGCGTCTAGATGTGGAAAAATCACACTAACACTGGTAAAATAAGTCATGAAAAGTATTTTGACAAGCTTAAAGCGTAATGACCTTGAGAGGATACTAACCGATTGCCAAAGTCTGCGGAGATCAGTGTAGATTCGACGAACGACACTATTAATATGGTTACAGCACATCATCGAAGCATTTAAATAAACTTCCAGGCTCCTCACCGACTAAGTATATGGCAAGATTCGACATTCGACATTCCCTTTAAACATCACTATCGATTGCGATTTATCAGGATTGAGTACGAAATGGCTCCCCATGGCCCAAGTTGAAACTATATCGGAATTGATGCGGTCCGCACAATCATCCATGAGACCTATATATAGTGCATACCAAATACAGCTGAACATCATCCACATACAAGTGTATACAATAATGTAACCACAGAACAATATTGGGCCTAGTATAGATCCCTGGCGGACACCACATATTAACGACAGCGGATTAGATAAAAAACCGCCGACCTTAATTTGTTGGGATCTATTCGATAGGAAAAAATAAATTCAACGAACGGCAGACGAAGAAAAATTAAACTTATCTGACATTTTAGACAGTGATTTAGCATGGCTAACATTGTCAAAAGCCTTAGGTAAATCCAGAAAGGCCAACAGGCACAATTTATTATCGTCGATACTTTTAGGAGAGCAGTTTCACAGCTATTAGAGGCGCGAAAACCCGACTGCCAGCTGGTTAAGTAATTATTGCTCTGAAAATATTCGGTTATTTCAAGGGACATGATTTTTCGAGAAATTTAGTGACATATGCCATTTGTTTGTGTAGTCTAATGGTTAACAAACAAATAGCCTCATGGCCTCAGGACATAACATGTAATTCCCTAAATAAGGTCTTAGCAAAGATTCTATTAAGTTTAAGTATACACAACAAGTAAATAGCAGATGCAAGAGCCGGTCACTGTCGCACTCACCTATTGTTTCTTATTACATGATTAGGGGTAAGTTTTGCGTTAGGCGATTCTTCATCGGTGAATGCAATTACTATTACACCACACTATAATGTAAGAGTAGCTTACGTAACTTACGAGACGATATCGGCTCTACATTGTAGAAAATTTCACAGCTATAAGTCATCAACGGAATGTTTAGGGTGTATATAAATATAGTACGTGCGCCACGGGGTGTATATTTGGTATTGTGTCGAGTTTCATTGGGCCAGACTGCCTTGAGTAGATGTCAGGTCTGCTTGGAGTGTAACTGCAGGTGATAGAAGGCCAGTTTAAAACGAAGAGCCTCGCTTAAAGCAGGGAACTACGGTGTCTTGAATCTACACTTGATGCAGAAAACTGTGGTCTTGAGAACCTGCTTAACGTAGTAACCGATGTCTTGAGGTTTCCCTAAACTTGGATTCAGGAGTTGAACTGATGCTAGTACTTTTGGGTTTGGGCAATGTTCTGTCTTGAGGTGTCTGCTTGACGCAGGAAGTGGTGCCGACGGTTTGACCTGGTTATCGGTAAACAGCTTGCTTTTTAACAATAGCTTGAGGTGCGTCAACTTCCTGTCCTGAAATATTGAATCTATAATAATGGAATCAAGACGCCTTAACGGTGCCTGAAGGTCCACGAAGGGCAGTTGTAATGACGCCGAGCCGACAAAGGGCTACTCTCCTTCAGTTCAGGCTGTTTCTATGACAGACTGAGATCGAGTCGGCATTATGTCGACTTGATGGCTGCGACGGGGCTTGTCGGAAGTCCTGCTCCAAGTTGACGCTATGTCGACTTGACCGTTTTGAGACGGCTTTGAATGCAACAGTTACGCTGCAGTTACTGACTGGATTCCCTTCTGTAGTACTAAGTTGGCAGTTGGTTAATTATGTACTTAGGAAACAGTGGACGGTGAAAAGGAATTTATCGGGAAACCATTAGACCAAAAACACCACTTTAAAGCCAAAACCTACCTAGCTAAGCCGTTCTATGTTCAACAAAGTATTACTAGATATGAATTTCGAAATTAATTTTGCTAGGTTTACAAAATCGTTGGTCAAATGTTCAGAAATTCACAACCCGGCAGAGACGTGTGGCCACATATTGATAGTTATCAGACATGGATAGCTTCCCCAGAACTCCATATACCTTACCAAGTCAGATCTCTTCGTTATTTTGAACATGTTGTTGAATGTGATAACAAAACAATTTAATCTCACCGAGGAAACTAGAAGGTCTAGATAGAATTTTCGTATACTGTTGTGTCCTTAGATTTAGTTGGATTTAATAACAATGCATTGTCAGTTCTCCTAAATGTATATAATTGGGTATCGTTACAAAATATATGAAAATTACAATCACGCAAATCAATTATTAATGTAAATCGAAAACAGTAGGAGGCAGAGTATAAATCTTTGTGGGGTTCCACAATAGATTTGAAAGAAATCTGATGATTTTTTATGTTCATTAGAAAAGCTTTTTGTTTTCCTGCAGCTGAAGTAGGACTATATTAATTTATGTGGGTCGTATAGGGTAAGTGTTCATGACAGTTTCTTTTTGATGGCTTAGCTTATAAACAGGTTGTTTCCTGAATATTGAATTGAGTTTTTCTTGTGAAAATTTGCTCAAATATTCAAACATAGCTGATAGTGATTTTAAAGTGTATGTCAACATACATAGATTGTAATATATATCTTCGCCAGATCTGGCACGTGTGAAAGAAAATATTGAACTTTCGCATATATGGCAGCTGATAAAGGCGATTAGAATTTCATACCGGGAGAATGAACTACAACTGATAATTATTTGATTCGCCTGACAAATATACGGAGCTAATGCTGGCGTACATATCTATATAATTACTCTAACTGCAATGTTTGCGTGTTTCTGCTACCGAAGCTAATTACTGGCGGACGAAATCGCGGAAATACATAATATATAAGTTTCTTCTAAGATTTTCAGATTTACAATTTTATATTTGATTCGAATTTTTTTAACTTCAATCTATGAGAATAATGTGGACGGTGTGAAAAAAAAATAATTCACGAAGACTCGATAGAAGAGATGATAGCAGAGCAACTCGGTACAAATTAAATGGCAATATCAAGAATCTTGGCTGTAACGAGAAATCTGCTAGCCGCGTATCTTTGAAGAAAACAGGAACGTTTCGCGATTTTTCGACTGGAAAAATTCGATAATGGGTGACCAATTATGGCTTTATAAGATCGATTCAGAAACAAAGTAACAGTCAATCTCAATGGTGTGTAACAAAAAAGGCGCGCAACAACCAACCCAGCAACAAAAATTATATTTGCCATTTTCTTCTTGTAGAGTACGGAGTGCATCAAAAAGTTGATATTGATGCATTGTTTTCCAAAGATGACTCACAATCTGTCTCTTCCCTAGTAACCAAGTCCTAGGACGTTCAACAGATGTTCATAGGAAATTTTCCTGCCCGAAGAATCAGTTCCGTGGCATATTCCCAAGAATGTCAAAAGAACTTTATGGGATTGTCACGGGGCAAAAGTTACGCTGTCCGAGGAAAGTATGCCGTCATTATTCCAAGGAATTCCTTCAGAAATAATAAGGACAATGTCTTTGGAAACTTAGCGGATATTTTCCGCGGATACTCTATGGAGAGTTTGTTTGGATATTCTGCAGAATTATTCTACAGAAATTCTTCAGAAATCATAAGAATAATATCTTTGGAAATTTAGCGGATATATTCCACGGATGCTCTATGCAAGGTTTTTCCGGATATTCTGCAGAATTATTCTACAGGAATTCTTTTAGAATTTCTCCCTGCTACAATAAATAAAAAGCATTTTAAAGATATTAGTGTTAACAAAATAATATTTATTTGTTAGAAATTCATTAAAACAAAAAAAAAAAGCAATTCAGTTGTAAAAGATAGAAAAAGAAATCTTAAATTTATTCAGTGCTGTGTGTTTTTCCTCCAGTTTCCTGTGAACGAAAAAGTTATTAGTCTTAAAAGTAATAAAATAACTAAATTTGTATCTTACTTTATTCTTTTCCTGTTTATTTCTTTCCTTATGGAGTCTTTTAGCCTACACAACACTAAATGCAAATGATATCACGTCTCACGACACCATACAGTTCCATACCAAAACCATAAATAATTTTTCTTAGAAACAATAAAACATTGGAATTTCATTGGATAACGCCTGGATATAGTGGAGATTCATTCTGAAGAATATCCATAGCGTGTCCAAATTTTTTAGTTCACTGTTATATTGGAATGTGAATGGATAAAGCGTGAATACAATGCAGAGTCATTCTGAAGAATATCCATAGCATTTCCATAGCATGTGCAGAATTTTCAATTCTACTGTTAATCCACACTTTTCCATCAAATAAAAAAAAAAAGTTGATAAAGTTTATAAAATAAAAAGAACAGCAAATTTTTCAAAAATTTAGTCCAGTAGTTGTCCGCTGTTTTTTCAATGAAGGAAAGAGTATGGAGATTTCTTTGGACAAAGTGAAGATTTCAATTTCTACTTTTTCTGCAGTATGTCCACACCTTCTCCATATATTTTCATATGCGGAATTTTTCAGAAAAATAATGGACAAGTCAAAGAACAGTTTAAAATATTGTCCACAATTGCCCACTGTATTTCCAGTTCTTATCTCATATAAAATTTCTACGGAAATTCGCTAGATTTTCCTAGGAATGGCAAAATAGATCATGGTATAATATCGGAACACGTAAAGAAGTCGTTCTGTGTTGGAATTTTTTGGATAAATATTGGAATTCTGTCCAATATTTTTGTAGTATAGTTTGGAAAATGTGGGGACATCGGAATTGTGGTTACTAGGGTTAGAATCCAAACAATATGCTACTTATTCCAGTCATCGATGACCTTCTGCGCAGCTTAAAGCGATATCAAGTTTTGGTCATCTACGGATTCCGAGAACTTAAGCCTAAACAGTTCAATGGCAACTGATGGCTTCAGGTGATAAGGAATCGTCTGACTCTGACTCTCAACCATTATCTCTCGTGCAGCAGGGAATAGACTCTAACTCTCCTGTATCTGACGCACATAGTCGCAAGCCACCTACAAAGCAGAGGAACCGCAGAAGACGCCACCATGATCCCAATAACGCGATTATTTTAAATCATGACTGTGGTCAATCTACCGCAGACGGTGATCCATTTCACGTTACATCTGTTTGTGTAGCTGAAAGGAAGGAGCATTCCACAGTAGCAAATGATGCTTCATCTGTGTCCTCTTTAGGAAATGGTATTGGCGCCTTTCTGAAAACGGTACCAAAACCTTCAAGTGTTTTCGTCAGCCGCGTCTCTCCAGAAACGATGAGTGAGGACATTTTGAAGTATCTGAAGTCGAAAAATATCGCAACAGATGGTACTTCTTATCGAAAACTTAGTAAATCCTCTAAACCTGTTGCATCATTTATTCTGGATGAGCAGGAAATCCCTTGTAGTTTACAAATCAACTACGGCACTTCTACAAAATTGTGACAAACAAAGTTGTTTATCTACAATTTTTCTGCTTGTTATCACAGTTATTGAATCCCACATTTTGGCCCTCTGGCGCTTTTACTAAATTGTTTGTACCTTCTGGGTACCAACATAGAAATACAGCTAAAATAAGCAATGATATTCCAAAAAGCTCAAATCCCTGTACTATCAAAACGTAAGGGGGATTCGAACTAAAACTGCACAAATCTTCAAATCCTCTATTGCGATTTGTTTGGATATAGTTTTGGCTGCATCATGGTTTCCGCAATGCTAAAATTTTTGACAATTCATATCAAATTTTTAGAAGAGATAGACATACTGATTCTGATGCTCGTGTCGGTGGCGCACTCCTCGCACGTAAAAACCACTTAAATTGCAGCCAAATTGATCTTCCCAGTTTATCCAACAATCTCGACAATGAACTTATAGTTCCTAAGCTGTTTCTCTTAAAATCTGACTTTACATACTTTGTTTCTACATTCCTCCAGACTCCATAAATATCGTTGATGACAAGAGTCAGAATATTTACGACCTACTCATTTCAACATCTAATTTTATCCATGATAAGATGGATCCTCTTGACGAATTACTACTAATTGGTGATGAAGATGACTATCTTCCACTTCATAACTTGATAACTAGTATTCTCAGCTATTAATTTCCTGCAGGAATTTGCTCTCTTCAAACCAACATGGGCTTATTTCGGGTAGATCTAAAACCACTAACTTGTTGAAATTTGTCTCCGAGACCATTGGCGGGTTTGCAAAAGGCTACCAGACAGATTTAATTTATACAGACTTTAGTAAAGCCTTCGATAAGTTATCTCACTCTGTGATACTGGAAAAGTATTGGTTTCCCCCTTCATTTATAAAATAGACGGAGTTTCATTTAGATAACAGAACATACCAAATCTATTTCCGCCATTCCATCTCTAAAGTCTGGAAGGCTTCGTCTGGCGTACTTCAAGGTAGTCACTTAGGCCCGTTGTTATTTATTCCATCTATTGACGACATTGTCTCTGCTGTAAGGCACTGCAAAGTCTTGATATATGCTGATGACATTAAGCTTTTCGCTTAGATTAAATCGGTTAACAACTGTGAACAGGTACAGGGTGACCTTCGCAAATTTTATGATTGGTGCAAAGTAATAATTTGGTACTCAATATAGACAAATGTGAGGGTATGACTTTCTACCATAACATTGCATTCGTACACTTGCTTTGTGAGATGAGACCACTTCTTGAATACGCTAACCAGGGCTGGTCAGCGGCCCTTCCTACGATTTTCTCTCAAGCATCTACCCTGGAATATCTCATTAATCCTTCCACCCTATGATGATCGTTGAGAAACGTCGAATGGTTGTCGATGTAGCTTTTGTGCATCAACTAATAACCGCGAATATTGATCCTCCGTTGTTACTGGACAAAATATCTTTCCGTGTTAGTAGAGACAATTTGAGAAGGTTACCTCTGATGCATGTTAACTCCTCGAGCTCTAATTTATCATGTATGAACCTATTAACTGAATGTGCATTTCTGTTAATAATACGGGTGAGCATTTTGTTGTTGACTTTTCTAAGCATGTTCTAAAAAATGTCTATAATAATAATAATAATAAGTTTATTTCCAATTTATCTTTACCCAATTCAATTATTTAATCTACCGTCACATTAATATAATATAATAAACGTCAACAATGGTCCCGAGGCCGTCTGTCGAGCTGGCAAGTTTCCCTGCTTAAAGTATATCAATAAGATTAAATAAAAAAGAAAGCAAACTAAATGTAAGAGAGAAAAAAAAGGAATAAAAACAAGTACCTACTAGTAAACAAGGAGAAAAGAAAACACAAAATCTTAAGGTATATTATATACACAGGCGAAGAACTAGACCGAGAGCTACAATTACAATCTTCACACTGATTAATTTTTAGGAGAACTTATATTAATAATTAAACTCTTGAATTAATAACTGTCTATATTTTCAGGCAAGTTTTGCGTATTGTAAAAGGGCATCAAAATTGCTACCATTCAGGATCGCGATAGTTTCCTCCTCCGTGAGATAGGTTTTACCAAAAGCTATAACTCTAAGTTCTTTCAAGACTGGGCATATTGCCAGGTAGTGCAAAAAGTCCTCATCCTCTTCCAAGTTTCAAAGGGAGCACATTGAACTTCCTTCTGTGCGCCATGGACTTGTGTTTAGTTGTAGCATACCGCCCCTGTACATCAAAATTAGCTTTATATTCATTATAGAATTGTTGTCCTTAAAATAGCTACATTATCCCAAACTGTAATTAAGCCTATCATACAATCCATGACGTACGGTCTGCCTCGCTCGTTCCTGCGCCTTCATTCAATGCCATCGTTCCTCTTTTTCTATAATAGAATCCAGAATGGACGGACGATTTTCTACGGTTTGCCATGTAGTACAAAGTTGTACGTCGTGCTTTTCTGCTAGATTTAACCATTCCTCAAACCAGTAGATCTTGTTATCAACCGCCTTTAAAGCCAATATTCGTGGTAGTCTGTTTTCTGTATATAAGCTCAAAACTCTCTGCATATATTCAAAATGACATTTGAGGGTAAATATATATAAATTAGGTAATCCTGCCTCTAGCGTTAGAACGTAATTGAGCGTTTGTCTATGCAGCCAAAAAAGTTTTTTTATAAAGAAACGCTGCAGTTTTTCAACTTCTTCATAATATTCAAAGCCCCATACTTGAGCAGCGTAACATAATACTGCCCTTGAGGTAGCATAGTAAATCCTATACTTAGCTGAATGACTTATTTTTGCGTTTCTTATAAAGTTATTCCAAGTGCTGTTTAAGACCCCTTTGGCTGCGCTTAAGCGATCACTTATGTGGTCCTTATATGAGAGCCCTGGCGATAACTTGATACCAAGATACTTAAATGTCTTGACTACTTCGATATTTCTTAATTGAAATTCCCATCTTTCCCTATTCGCTCTTCTACCACCTCCCTTTTGGAATATCATTATTTTGGACTTATCTAAATTAACCACCAGGTTCCAGCATCGACAGTAGGTATTCCTCCAGCTTCGATATCATTTCTTGCAACTCTATCCGGTCTTCAGACAATAAAACCAAGTCATCTGCATATAAGAGTGCTTTAATGACAAGTCCATCAATATTCACCCCTCCTCCCATATCATCTTCAATGTCATTAATAAATAGTGAGAACAGTAAAGGGCTTAATGAGCATCCTTGCCTAAGCCCCGAGCTTGTATAAAAGTGTTCAGATAGTTTCTCACCATTCCATACTTCTACGCTGGTATTTCTATAGATACCCTGAAGGAACCTAATAAATTTTGTTGATACTCCAAGTTTATAGAGTTTATAATAAGGGAGAGCAGATCTGGCAATTGTGTCGAATGCGGCCCTAAAATCTACAAAAAACGCATAGACCTTTTCTTTTTTTTTAAAAAATATCTATATAATACTTAATTTTCTGTTTCCTTGTCGTATTGCATGTCTTTACATCCGGTGTTTGGTGTATGCTTAGCTTAACATACTAATACTTACCGACTAAGTAATGAAAAGCATGTATTGTTGACCGTTTATTTATTAAACGTGTCACTAACTGCGAATGTGTGTTTAGCTGTTTCTGATAGTAAAAAAAAAGAAAACAAAAACCAATTACGAAGGTATTTCCTATACTACGATATTGTACCAGTTCATCGTGTAAAAAGAACATCCGATGTTATCGCTTCTCTGGGATTAATATAATTTAAACCCAGAACACGGCAGCATCTTATTTGCCTCATCAGGAGCGCCAATGTGACTTTTGGGGCTTGCTAAAAATTAAAGAACCATTTCACAGGGCAAAGTGCTTAAAACGCGGGAGGACATCATTTCTACACTTCAAAAGCAACTTCAAAAGCTTCAAGAACATGATTTTGAATACTGTTTTGAAAGATGGTTTTATGGGTTGAAAAAAATCTATAGAAATTAATGGTGAGATGGCTGAGAAGCTATAAATCTAATGAACTTCCAGAAAGTAGCAATAAAAAGTTAGGAGGATTCAATGCCTTCCCCTCAATACAAAACTCATCTTTCTCTCTTTTCAGTTTTTATAGCATTTATTATAGTTATAGGAAAAGCGTTGTCAATAAATCATTTTTATCCGGGGGGTGTTGAAAATATTTATGTGAGTTACATTTATACATACATACGTATCTAAAAAAAAACAAACAATTCATATCCTTCAATATCTAAAATGTGTTTACTAGAAATTTTGCATTCACTTTAGTTACAAAGAATTATTAGTTTTGAGAAAATCGGATCAACCCTTCCACTTTCCGCCTTCTATAAAAGCTTCCGGAAATTCTTCCAACATAATGTCATAAGAAGACAAATCTGGAGCAATTTAAATTTTTGTTATCACAAACATTCAGCTAAGTTTTATCTCTTAAAGACTACCGTGGTACTGATGCTGTATCCATCCATGCATAGTATCACAACATCCTGTCTAGTCCTGCTAGAGACACGACAGCAGGAAACTCAATAACTTTCTCCTTGGCCTTTCTTGTGTGGAATAATGGGTGTGGTGGTGCATTTGTAATGTGCACAATTTTCTTCTCCATTCAGTCGCCATTTACCTAACCCCATAGAAGTGAAATGCTATTGTCGTTGCATTTGGGCTGCTTCCAAAAATTGGTTTGGCACCGAATGGAATTCTTTCTTTTCTTTTCTTTTTTCGCTTTGTTTTTATTTATTTTCTTTATTTTTCCTTATTTAATGTCAAGTCAAAACGGCGGTTTTCATGAGGCGCTCCCTCTAGGTCGTTTCCACATAGAAACAATATTAGGGATAAAGCTATCAGCCGTAATAGAAACGATGTTTTTTTTTTCTTTTTCTTTTTCTGGGAGTATATTTTCAGACAATATTACACATACATATAAATGTGGATTCCCAATCACCTAAATTGCTAAAAGCTACAGCCAACTCTATACGTATGGCAACACGAATCGAAGTTCGTAACTAGGAGAAGCGTGCCATTTTGGGTATGTTCGATTTTGGTTGCGAACAAGTGCAGACGTGATAAGTCTTATTTTCGTAACAAATAAGTTCTTGAATTTCCGAAGCCATTGTTGTCATCAAATCCTTGATATATATGTATTGGTATTGATTCTGATCCTTTGTCGTATATATTTTGCTCACATATTTGGACATTTTACCACAAATTTGTCGTACTTTGGTTTTCACCATTTAGTTCATTTCAATTTATCCCTTTCATCTACCACAAAATAAACTGAAATGATTTTGTAGTGAATAAACATCAGAATATACGCCTAAAAGTACGTCAAATTGGTAAACTGCTTCCGGGGTTGTGACAAAAATTTTAAACTATGGTAGATTCGTATTCAACACCTATTTAAAATAAGCAGAAGAAAAATTCATTTTTTATTTTGTCGTATGCTTCGACATCAAAGTACGACAAAATATCGAATCACCCCACCTTCTCAACTTGAGAATTTTTTATTATTTATGTCAATATGACAGAAAAGTAGGTGGTCTTGTGTATAAAGCTATTTCTCTTTCTTCTCAAGTTCGTATCGTTCATACTCTCTCTTGGGAATAATGTAGGTACTAGGGAACTAGGTTTCCTTGTCTTTTTGGATGAAGTTTGCTTCTTAGGATCTAATATAGTCAACAACATTGAAGAGTATAAGGGAACCGTAATTTCTCTGGTAATCTTCCTTCTATGTTGTTCTCGAGATCTCCTCAAGGAATTTTTCCACGTTCTTAAACACGTTATTTATATTTTTTTCCATCCATACCCTTTTTCACCCCCGTACGGGTTGAATTTCGAAAATCAGTAAATACGTGTTTAATGGTTTGTCTTGTAGATAATTTGTGCAACGATCCAAATGTTAACACCCCTTAGCGGATGAATTATGAAAAATCAATTCTTAAGGTGGCTTCCTACGGCCTGTGATTTCATGGGCCGCCCGCTCGTGCACACGTCATGAGAAGGGTCTGGTCCGAGGTGGTTCGAACTCGCCGGTAACTTTAACCTTTGTGTCAATACCCACATACCTGGGTATGTTTGAAATTTTGAGAATGAAAAAACTTTATCTAATCTTCGAAATTTTTTATCCATGACTTTAGTTATCCTCAAGGGCTCTATTTGTAGCTAATATATGCTATAAAATTTTGAAAAGTATTCTATGGTTCGTCAGAAGATAGACCTGAATTATAAATATACGTTACCAAGCTCAAAGCATACCCAGAAATGTAATACATTTTTTACGAATGGAGATTGAAAGCAATAAAAAAATAGAGTTAATTCTTAAAAAACTTTATAGAATTTATTATGACAAACATTTTTTACATCTGGGAAATTCTGTAGAATTCTCTGCACGTGCAGGCTTACAGCATGTTGTGCAACATTTTCGCGTGGGTCACCGCTTACCCTCCTCTTTGCAAATACTGCAGTTACTTTTCAGTCTGTCAGTTTGATCCCGTGCTGCTGGCCCACTTGACGTGGATGTAGATCTGATTGGTATTTGGTGTCCCATTATGCATTCGATAGCATATCTGATCCCGAAGTTCCTCATAATGTGTGAATGCTGCTATGATTTGTACATGCTAGCAGGTGAGGGCTTCACCAAGATCTTGCAGAAACGTACGTCTCTTATTTGTCTTTTGGTTAGAATTGCGGGTGTCGTATATAATGAAGGCTGCCAGAGCAGCCACATCCAAAATATTATAAAAAAAAGCTAGGGTCCATCGCAACGTACGTCTCTTGGTGGTGTAATGTCCTACCATCTTATCCATATTTTCTCCCCCCCCCCCCCCGCATTTGTTGTAAAACAATATGATTTCAGGCTTTTGGAGGACACCACTAACAATTTTATCGTAATGCACTGTTGAAAGCAAAATTACAGATTTCCTATTTTCTGATACATAAGAGCAAATCGTGGTTTTGTCACAAATCCGAACTCGGTAGAAAGCAGTATACGCGAGGGTATAGATTGAAATTCTGGAGAAAGTTCCAGTATGAGGTATGCTTTGGGGTTGATACCTCAAAATGCAATTTATGATCTAATCACCCTTGCCAGCAAGTAGAAAAAGAATGAAATTTACACTTATTATGAACAAATTCTCCTTGAGATACTCGAAAAAAATGCATTTCTATCATCAACAATTATCCTACCTCCACGTTTTGTAAGCCATATACAGCATACCCACCTTTCGGGACAGGTCTAATCATAAAAATAAATTCTTAGGAACTGTTTGACTAAATATTTTCCTTATATATAAAGCAAAAAAATGAAACAGTTCCACAGAAATATACGTAAATATGGTTACATACCCGGGTATGTTATGGGTTCGTTTATGTCATTTATTTTATCCATTGACACAAGGGTTAAGACGCGACGCGAGAATGCGCGAGGTAGCCCGTGATGGGTAGACCGAGCGTCTCATATCTTCATACAGAAGCGGCTGCAGAGACACCAATAAATTCTTCACGCAGTATTTTGCAATAACGGTTTAATCAAAACTAGGCACCGTGTCCGAAATCAACACAGACCAACACGCATCGTGGGAAATGTATAGGCGGGGAACGCCCCGTGCGAGCGCCATCGCACCAAATAGCGGAAAAACACAGGCCATGGGAAGCCAGCTTTAGTGAGTCTATCCGTGACAAAAGAAATCCGCATTCCAAATTTCATGTTTTTATATCTATCTCAGTAGATTGGGCTCAGCAATAATCATCTCTCAGGACATGTTATCAGGATATGTGTTCTCTGCTGGGTGCCTAGTCATAGTACCATACCTGAAAATGAGGCAGCTGATGCTCTAGACATTCATGCCTTGCGGAGGTATCCAAAGGTCGGCCTCTAGATTCAGTGAAGAAGATTCTAAATGTACAGACCTGTAAGCTGGCAAATCTTAGATGGATAGAACCATAGATGGCACAAGAACTAGATGTCGCATGCAATACCACAAAAGTATACAAAATTTATATGGCTGGGTGGTCCACTCCGGAATGGACCACAACATTTGAAATGATCTATACGTCGAGTGATTGCTAATTGTTCGTACCTGAAATATTGAGGAAGTCGATCAAATGTATACAAAACTGCTATTATAAAAACATTTGCTTTCGGCAAGCTTTAAAACATGTTATTTCACAATCTGTATACTCTGCTCTAGTATTCCCTGCGACATCTAGTTCTTGTGCCTTCTATGGTAGAACTGATCACAAGAGTCCTGGGACGACTAAATGTCTACTGAGAAGGAAGCGGAATGATGTGCGACAGTGACTCTTTGTCAAATATGCAGAATACATGCAAGCGCCCTACTATGACTTTTGGAAAAGCTATAGACAAAGATGAGGTTGCGATAGTTCAGCACCTGCTGCACGGATGCCCTAATCTTTTTACGAATAAAGGGAATACACTTGGTAACAACAATTGGGAGATTTTGCAGATAAGGAGGTGGGGTACCTGGCAAGATTCATTGATTCTTGTGGTTAATTTCAGTGCACATCCCAAGTCTGAGGAATCTTTTTCAAGTATGGTCCCAATGAGTTGGCATCACAATGGACCATAGATAATCTAAATATGGTTGATTGTATATCCTTTCATGATACCCGGCACTCTAACCTAACTTAACTTGGGATATGTGTGTTTGCGGTTAGTTTACAGAATTTCTTCACCCATTTGTTGGTAGAAGTTGTTGGCATTCGCATCTATAACCCATGAAACAAATGATGCAAATTATTCACAACACTATTTATGCTATTTAGTATGCTTGACATAGAAAGGTGAACAGAATAGATAAAGTAACAGACATTGAAGGGTGCTGAATATTATTTGTATAATTAACCCATAAAAAGTTAAAAAAAAACAACAAATATGATAATTCAATTCTGATCATCAATTAAGGAGCAATCTTTCTTTAGAAAGTTCACAGTGAGAGTGCTTTTTATTGATGCATTCATTCATGGACACAATTTCTCATGCTCACGATTGTAGTATATACTTACGGCGCCACCCTCGTTCGAAAGACCCAAGCCAATTAAAAGGGATAAAATCGGGAGCGAGTATCAACAACAACAGTGTAGTACCATCATTCCCATTCCTGCCGTCAAAACCAATACAGCAAATCTAGCAGAAAAAAAGGAAGACAATGGTTTTATGTAAAAAAAAACATATCAGATATTTGCCATTCCAGATAGTACCCAGTAGGTACCCATTATATGCTTTTTACAAAAATTATTTCTGTCTGCTGAAGTAATGTCCTGCTCTATCAATTTCTTTAGTATAGTTACGACCGACAATGGAGTTCTATTTTATCCCCCCCCCCCCTTCCCTCACATACATTGATTTTTAATACCTGTTCAAGGTACGTTTTGTGATACTAATAGGATGCTAGAATGGTCGATGGTGGTTTATGTATTTCAAAGCTACCGTTATATGTTTGCTCTGCATCAGTGTTACTTTAATGGATTAGAAGAAGGGCCCACGCCCGTTAATGATGATGATAGATATTGATTGCATGGTGGTATGGGCCGGCCGGAATGACACAATGATAAGTACCTTTCACCATAGGCATTTTTTTTTTTTTTTACTAATACAAGAAAGGATTTCCAGACATTTTACAAAAACTTTACATCAAATGGAATGACACCTATATACATATGCACGTACCTACTACATATATATGTACACATATGTAAAGGGTACAGCGAAAAATCCCGTCACATCGCATAAAGTTATATAGCGTATTAGAAAACCATTTCTCAAAATATTGGATGAATTTTTTTCTAGCTTTATAAAAATATGAATGTCCAAGAAAAAGGTAACTACCCTTCTTATTCCCCTGCGGACATTAACTTTGAATAATTCAATTTTTAAATTCAACTCAATTCAATTTATTGAGCTGGGTTGGTGTACAAGATTTACAATCTTTGGTAAATACTCGAAAATATAATTACAGAGAATCAAATAGTTACTTAAATTAGAGGAAACATGGACAAAATGAAATACGGTTATGTTTTATCAGGTTTAACGAAATTCATTTTTTCCATACATACACTGTAAAAAATGTGCACAATTGTTGCCACAAAGCTTAGGTAGGGAATATTCCCTACATTTTAGGGAAAAATACCTAAGTTTTGTGGCAACAATTATGCACAATTTTTACAGTGTAGTGGACGAAATGAAGTCCTGTTTTAAATGCACAGCTCACAAACAAATATTTCGGTTCCCTTAGGTCTGTCGGCCCAATATGCGTATGTTACGCATCTTAGCCAACTTTCTCCCGGCTTAGACCGAGAATAGAAATCACAGCAATAAATGCATTTTCGTCATTCTTATTTTGTGTGGTTTCAGATACCAAATCTTTCCTTGACTGATTTATTTGCTTTCTTGACTGTTTTTTATTATCGTTTTTGACTTAATTTCATCCATGTTAGCGGTGGATGTTAAAATTAAATTCTGTTGTCTCCTCTTAACTTTTCGTTTTCCTCGGCCACTTATAAACTTGCTTTTTGGAGCAGCTGATATAACATCCAATGGGTCTCTTTAATCATTGGATGGACCATTAGTTTCCATGTCACAATTGTTAGCATGTGCTTGTGAAGTCGATATTGGTTCAGTGATGTCCGCTCGAGCAGGTTCAATCGCTGGAACGTTTAGCGATTTCTTATTTAGTTCATCTACCATAAGGTTGTTAGAGTTTTTAGCAGGTTCATATGCATGATCGGGAAAAACTTTGGGATTTACAGGCCAAAGTTTGGTATTTTTGAATCCACTGCAGGCATTTGAACAGGCGCTGCTTTACCATACACTTAACTGTGCAAAAAACAAATTTGATAATGTGTCACCACACGGCCAGGGTGAGCTCCCAGCCAGTGAGAAATCTTCTGATTAAAATGGCCCGTAAAAACAAACATCTAAGAGCTGAATGCGATGAATGCTCACAGCGTTCATCTACGCAGTGCTACATTAGAACCAGCAGTAGCGTTCTTTTATCTACTCAGTGCTACACATACCTAAGATTCTATAGCCAACATCGTTTTGCTTAGGAAGGCTTAAAACTGTGTTATAAACTTCATGTTTACAAAATTATTTTTACGAATCAAGATATGAGCGAAAGTCGAATACAGATTTCCTTTTCTGACCCTATCCGCCAACATGTGGCAACAACTAAACTATTCGATAAGGTATCATTCTTGCATCAGAGGCACACTCCATTTACGCCATCGATCCAGATACTGCGTCAAAAGAATCCTGTTCCATTTATTTCATTAACAAAAAAAAAAAAATGTTTGTAAAAGATATGACAAGACAGATACCTACATACAGATTTTAAAAAAATTAGCTAAATTTTTTAATTGATTTTGACGGAAGATGGCTCAAAAAAAGCGGAAGGATTAAAGGATCATAAATATAAAATATTTTCCAAAAGGACTCTCACTGTTTCCGAAAGAAACTCAAAACGGCGATGTATAATTAACTAAAAATTCAAGGATCGTCTTCTGCCATTTTATCGGGAAAACGGTGATTCTTTTTGAAAATTTCTTCAGATATAGTTTATTTTGAAGGTCGTGCGTCAAAAGAATCCTATTATGATGGTCGACAAATCGAAGCAACTGTGACTCACGTGCCCGTCCACTATCAAAATTACTTTGCGTTCACATGAGATTGGACGTGATGAAGTCATTTAAGGAAGACTTCGCCAGTCAACAATCCTGAGTCTTGAGCTATGCCAAAAATTCGCGTAAGTGCATTGTCTAGAAGCTCATTCTTCATATTTTTGCGCGGGACTATAAGACATGGAGGCACGAACGATCCGGTGACGCTCATGTAATAGACGACTGTAACGTTGGACCCTATCTCCGCGGTAAGCGTAGCTATCTGTTTTCTGCCAGCTGTAGCTATTATTTTCTGTAGTTTTTATACCGTAGATAGGGCAAACTCTTCAACATTGTAGAACCTACTTAGACGAATATCGTGTTTGTCTAAAACATCTTGATGAACTTTCTAATTAGGGCCTGTTAAAAGCTTGAGCTCTGGCTGCAAACTTTGGTTCTGGTTTCCGCAGTGATAAATCTCTATACCCATTAATAAAACGATCTAACCACTCCTGTCCAGCGCGTTTTTTATCCTTATTAAATGAATTTGCAAAGTTATTTTTTCTGCAAGTCCAAAAGCCAGCTCTCGCAAGTCACCGCAGGTCAACCCCTAATAGACGAGCTGTTAATAATTTTAAGTAATCAACGATTTGCCTTTCCACTTCTGGAGGAAATGTCAATTTAAACCTGCCCAAACCTTTGGTGTTGTTGCGCAAAGTACGCAAAGTAGCTTGGAAAAACAATCTTTATCAGACACTAATACAAAAATCCAACTAATTATAACAAGGATGCAATAAAACCCATTGGTGAACTTACCCTATAAAACTAAGAATTATTAAATTTTAAATTTTTTGCGTAGCACATCTCACCCAAACCGCTGCCATGGGGAAACTGGCACGTGCGCAGGCTCGGACATACGCTAGAGTAACTTAGTGCCAGTATTGCAACCTATTTCACATATACCATTTATGAGATATTGCTACCATGTCATGTTACCCGTATTTTGTCCATGTTTCCATTAGATGTTATATAATATCAAATATTAATGAAAATAAAAATAAAATCATCGAAAAAACTAAATTCAAGTAAAATTATTCAATGAAAATTTTGCTACCAAAAATATACTAAAGAAAGTGATTATGTTATCTTAAAGTCATAACTTAAGAACTAATTAAGTAACCGCTCTCTGCAAAGTAGCACGTAACTAGTTTCAAAGCCGTGTGATCTGAATGACGAAAGACGTGAAATTATCAGATCACAACGTCGCCGAGATTGGAGAAACTGAATCTCATTCATTAAGTAATTAGGACGTTAACTCAAGATTACGAACCATGTTCCCTTATTAGGTGACATAATTTTGTGAAATGTATAGGATAGTACGGCACAGAGAACACAATACTCTATCTCCTGTCTCTGTCTTTCCTATAAAAATGTATATACATTAGTCACAGAATTACGTCACAGGCTATCAGCTGCAATGTGCCAAAATTTTAATGGGAATACCTTGTCTTCTATATACCTTGACGTTTACTATGAACAAACTTGAAGAGGAATAGAACTACTTGGTGTCGTAGATAAATATTCAGTGGACAGCTCCGTAATCTGTAAATAAAATTAGACACATGGTGAAATCTGCGTAAATTGAAAGTAAATCGGATACAATCATTACATAGGCAATATTTATTCGATAAGAGCAATAGCTATCCAATTTTGGAAAAATCAAATTCCCGTAAGAGAAGTAGTGCTGAATGAAAGTTTTCGCTTACCCTTGTCAATATTTTACACCCAAATATGATGTGCACAAGATCCGTTTCCAAAGTATTATTGGAAAAAATTTAACATCAAAAGATTTTGATAGGACCATTAGTAGATTTGCATCATCATTAATCCTTACAATGGAATCTTCAGTAAGACTGAGAGGTTTACTATTGTCTATTTGTAGGTCATCAGCATATAATACTGGAGACAGACTTGCCGTTTCAATATTGCAGTTTGCACTAAACCGTATCTCTATATACTGAGAAACAACTCTGTATACACTCGGCGTACACTAAGTATGTAGAACATTGGAACTCAATATTGAAAATGCGAAGGATTTCACGGTATAGAGAGTTTATTGCAATCTGACCCTGGTTAAAACCGTAATCAATTAATACACAAATCTTTTATACTGCAATGTTGGCTGCAAATTTTTCTAACAATCAATATTTGACACATGTCAAGTTGAAGTGCCTATTTCGTTTTTATTTTCCATATAGAAAAGTAATTTCACAATATTTACTCACATTTTGCATGTGCGCGAAACTTTCTAAAGTCAAATGACAAATCAAATGTGAGCTCTCTAATTAATTCTCAGTATCGTAAACCGCAAGTGTGTCTCTGAAATTCTATCGTTGAAATTTGACATAATTGCAATATCAATATCTCAATTTGAAACCGCAATTCTGTCCCCGGTGTAAATCGGTACGAACCTCTTGAATGATGTCAGGTAAATCATTGATGAACCTAAAATTGATCCTTGGGGTACCCCACAGAAAAACAGCTTTAAATCAAAATAACGATTGTTGACACTAACTTGTTGATATCTATCACATAAGAAGCTTTGTATCAATTGGGTGGCACTAGAAGAATACCAGAAAAGTTGCGGTCTAAAATCAGGTGGGTTTGCAGCAAATTCTTTTTTTTTTTTAAGAATAGGTAGCACAGTAACAATTTTTCATCTAGAAGGAAAGATAGATGATGTTAAGCGAAGTATGAATTTCGCAGATATATTATCAGGAGCAGTGGCATGATTTAATAGAGTATATTGGACTTGTGACACTCTGAATAATCAATGCACCAAATGGAGAAAGAATTGTTATGCTGAGAATTATGTAAGCATGATGCGCTGCCGGATAATGATGATGAAATCTGCTCAAGTCGTTAGAGTTGAGTAATATTTCCTCCTTGGTGGTGCCATATACTCTAGCTTGTATAGGATTCTTCCAGAGAATCTTGCTAGACAGCGTTTGGTTGAATTTTTGTTTGAAATACCAATATTTCGCTGACTTAATGGCCGAGGTTGCTTTATTGTGCCGTCTACATATACTGCCTATAGAAAAACTCCGTTTCTGTAATTAGACGGTCAATATTGGGTGTTGAACCATGGACAAGCATTTAGCCTAACTGTTCTATATCGTACAGGTACCTTTCATATAAATACAGGAATAAGCTCTCAAGATTTCGACTTGATCGTCTACTATGAAATATGACATCCCAATGCAGCCAATTTATTGCACTCCTCAGACAGCTCAGATAAATTAATTTTGTTAAAATCACGATAAGGGAAATAGTTTGATATTTGACTAGGACAAGGTGTAAAATCATATGTCAGAAAACTTAGAGTAAGGAGCTTATTTAATATGTGCAAAAATATGAAAACTGAGTGAAATCTCGAACTCAGCGAACGAGTCGGAAAATATGGCGAGTTTCTTCACTTCTGGGGACAAAATATTGAATACAAAATGATTGAACATAGAGGTAACGGAGTCAACTTCTTTTTCTTGCTATATAAACTTGTCTCGTCCTCCCTGTGGAAAATCACCTTCTGGATTGAAAAGATGTGGATATTAAAACATATAAAATTTTTGACTTCAATAGCAACGTTTGTAGCTAACTGAAAACTGGTAGATAAATTACTAAAATAAACAAACACTGAGTTACTTGTTGAGGTCACCACAACGTAAATGACAGAAACAAACAAATAATAGATATAACATGGTTTGCCCTTTAAACTACAATGACGAGGCTTTTTCCCGGCACAGAAAGTATTCAATATTTCATTTTATTTTTTTTGTATTGATGGGGGTTTTCCCCGAAAAGGACAGCATATGTGAAACCTACATATTAAAATCTAACAGATGGCGCGATGCGATTACGGGTTTTTCCCTTGTACCCTTCATATATACATACATGAGGACCATCATCTCAATGGTCAAATACAGACTGTTAAAACTGCCAGAGTGCTTTCGATTTCTTTGAAATATGCTTAAATGAAAAAAATATATATATAAAACTAAAAGAAAAAGTAGGATTAAAGTTTACTACTACATTTACTATATACGTTATTATGGTAATGGATGCATATTAACGGATACAGATACTCTTCCTTAGTCAAAATTCAAAGTGGGTACTTTTATTATAAAAATTCCAATGAAAACTTTCATCAAAATTCCTTAGTTAATGGCTGTAAAATATCCATACATCACATGACTTCCTGTGACCCAAATTCATATAAGAAATATGAATTTTTTGAGTAGACGGGGAATTATTTTCGGCTATCATGACATTCTTTCACATATTTAAATATTGTGGGACAAAAGTTTTATTGATCTATGTTTATTATCATCCTTTAAACCTTCTATGGTAGATATTTGGAATTTTATGGATATATGACTGTACTGTACATAGGTTTCTTTTTCTGTAAATCAAGTTGCCCATGGAAAATGGAATATTCATGCTCCACACTGCCATCTTTAGGGTATACCGTGAAGCAGAATAGAAAAATGGTTCAATTTCCTTTGTAGTTATGTATATGTGCGGCTGTATTGAAAGATTATATACATAGTAGAAGTTATATGAATTGAATAGAATCCCCTGATCAATTTTGAAACAAAAATCCAAAATAATAAAATTTCAGATTTCCAAATTCTAGAATAGGGGGCACCTATAAATTGGAATTGGGCCAATTGTATATTCCGCATACCATTTGAATGCCACAGAATGAATTTAAATTGTTTGATTTTTCTCTCTTCTCTTATTTAGAAGTCCTAACCGCAACAGGGGCGCACCGAGAGGGGGGACGAACAGGACCGGCCCCCCTCCAGAATATCAGTTTTCTGAACATAATTTATAAATTACGTATAAAATGTGGTCTGTATATTATTGCAAAGTCCGATAAAATAAAATAAAACCTTTTAATCTACAATAGCAGTCCTTAAGTGCTCAGATGGGTGCAGGACGCGACTTTAAAGCCCTATTTTTCTGACTCGTTAGGACTTGGGACACCTGTGCCCCCCCCCCCCAAAGCCAAATCCTGGGTGCGTTACTGGTATCCAAAGCCATTAATATTTAGCGAACTGACTCTTATGATGTATAAACATATAAAATGTTCAAGTGAAGATTTTCCTAGTTTTGTGGCGGCACGGCCACGGTTCGAATGAAACGTTGACCTTGATAATAAAGTCGTTTCCAAGTCGAAGAATCTACTTTGTTCGTCGAACAATTTCTAATTACTGAATGCCGCCCGATAAGGAGTACGTTGCTTAGGTACAATACATATGCAACTTTTGTATTACCCTAGTACAAACTAGTGCATTGATTCAGGAAACTGGATAGATGAAATATGAACGACATCTTCGATAAATTTCCAGACAGTTTTGAGGCGAAAAAATGTGGAAAATGTCTAAGTAAGCAAAGTTTTCAGCAATGAACTGATACATGTGTACACGCATCCAGTTGTTTCTTTTTATGGAATTTTATTTCTATTATATTTTATCTGTAACTTATTATCGTTGTTCTATGATATGCGAGATATTTAACACTCTCAATGCTACACAAACTTCAAATGCCTTTGATGGAGTTTGGCATCCTGTCCTTTTAGCCAAACTTAAAACACTTGGTCTCTCCCCTCTTCTTCTATTATGAATTGAAAGTTTTCTGTCGCCTAATTCGTGTTGTATTAGACGACGTTACATCTTAAACTCACCCTATAAATTCCGGTGTGCCCCAGGGCTCTGTTATCTCTCCGCCTCTCTTTCTAATTTTCATTAATGATTTTCTTTCTCTTACATCCATAATTTTGCCAATGATAGTACTCTGATTTCGCTCACTTGTTTGACACTCTTACGGACTCCAGAGGGAGTGCCGCATTTTGTTCAATGAGTATGTACGATCAGATCACTGAATAACGACCTTGAAAATATCCTCGTCTGGGGCAAGGATAATCGCGTCGAATTCAATGTATCTTAGATCCAAAACTGTTTCATCTATTTAAAACAAGATCACTACTTAACCACTCCCATTTCACTTACTGGGGCATTAATTTCCGTTCAGGTTCCATTTCATTTGATGGGACATTAATTTCCGATTCATCGTCACTAAGCATTCTTGGCATTAATATTTCCAGTAAATTAAGCTCGACAGACTACATCTTCTTTCGGAAGCATCGAAATGTCTTAGATTTCTGAAAAGGTGAACGAAATATTTCAGCCCGTCAAATCTAGCGCTCCTCTACAAGTCCTATATCAGACCTAGAATGGAATACAATTCCCATATCTGGGCCGGGGCTGGTCACACAGCATTAGATTCATTGAATACTGTTCAAAACAGAGCCTTCAAGCTCATTGGTGAAGTGGCAATAACTTGTCAACTTGGATGTCTTTCGCTTCTTTATCGCTACATGCATGCTCAATATTTCGACAAGATATTATAGATTTATTCCTGCACCCAATTTTCGCGCTGTAAATAGCGCATATCTTTTCACCCTTCAAAATCCTAAAATAATTTCGGCTGAAGAGTAAAATTCTGTGATGCTTTTTTATCCCGAACTGTGTGAATGTGGAATATTCTACCATCTTCAGTTTTTTCTCGGTTTTACAATCTGCGAAAGCTCAAGAGTGACATACATTAGCACCCTCCGTCACTTTCCTCATGTCCCTTAGTCCTCTCCTTATCTCCTTCTGGGCATGCTGTACTTTGCATCATAGGGTATCCCCTGAGCTTGGCTTAATAATATAAAAAAAAATTTAATAAAGACTGATACTAAAGGAAACCATGTCTTAGCATTTGCTTTTATGGAAAGCTACATTAACTTTTGATTTCTGCTTTAACCTAATGAAATGCCCAGAAGCGGAAGCCGAAATACATTTCTGAATCCCAGGATTGTCCGTCCAGAAGCCAGTCACCCTTTCGAAGCAAGTTCCTAAGTCCCAGGAACTGTCCATCCAGTATTTAGTCGTCAGTGATTGCCCTTTCCAGGAGCTGTCGTACTAGAAGCGAGCCCTTAAAGACTGTCATCTCAAAGCAAGCTTTCAGTTTTCTAGGACTATTGGATTGAAGACATCATCGGCAAAATAACCCAAGTGGACTTAAGATAGTTAAATGTATTCTCATCTATCCTCACACTTTAAATGTCAAATAAATGTACTTTATCATGTAATATTTGTTTCCTGGAGAATTCTCGTTTTTTTTTCCCTTAACTTGATGTAATAGCTTTGATGGGTTTTTTCTCCGAGGGCTACCTCTTTTTCTTGTAATTTGTGGTTGAATCTTTCAGCTCCTCCTTTTAGAAAGGGTCTAGTCGTTTCCGGCTATACTACAGCCTCGAATTATGAACTCGTTGGCTCGAAATTAGTTAAGCTTAGATCATTTTGATTTAAACACTGTTGATTTTCAGAAGGTGTGCTATTTGCTTGTGGTGTATCCGGAACATTTCAGGGTAAATAAATATATGCCCTATGAAATTCTGGAGGTAAGCCTTCCATATAGGCTCAACAATTTCATATATATTGCGAAACTTTTCTGATGACTTGGAACCACTTGGTTATTAAATGTCTTATATGAGCCAAAAACCGTCCCATCCAGGTAGAGTGAGAAAGACAATGTTATTTTTCTTTGCTTCTTCAATGACTTTAAGCATAACATGATTTTCATGGTTGTCCAAAATCAGTAATGCTTATTTGCCCTCGTTATCTGATTTGATAATATTGAGGAAAACAATTTAACCATTCCAAATTGTAATACGGAACATCTGACATTATCTCGCGAAGACCATAATGGAGTCGTGCAGACTTCTTTTTAAATAGTCATCCCCGTGTCGTCACGGTAAAATATTATTTTAATAGTTATTTTGGAAGCGCATTTAAAACCAACCACCTCTGAATTAATATGTACCTTTAAATAACGGAGTAAGATGAAAACGTGTTGCTTCACGTATTATGTATCCTTTTTTCTTGATACGTTCTATTGCTTCTGCTAGAGATCTTGTGGCCACTGGCGGCCAGTTTTTTCACGCGAACTTTTGGCAGAATTTGGAAATTGTGAATGTGATAATTACCCAATTACATAGTTTGCTGTGTGGTACCTTGGATCGGCCTAAGATACACCAAATTGGTCTAAGATTAAACACTAACATAAAAAAAAGGAATACAACGCACTAAGAACTGCGAAGTTTTCAGTGAGAATCTCTAAAACATCCCTTTAAGTTATGAATGACTTACACAAGGACACAAAAGTTCCATTCTTTGATTACAGAACGAATCAAAATATGTTTGTACTAAAAACCTGCACAAAGCTGTCACAAAAAATACTGACAGCAGAGAGCACAACAATACTGACACTTCTACAATGACCGAGAACAAACAGAAATTGTAAGTTATTAGGACTTTAGAATTCTTTGGTTTGCAATAGAGAGGATTCTGAAATTATGGTTCCTCTGGAAAAGAATGCATTTGGCCAAAGTTCCATGTGGTCCGAGCTACAACATCCTCTAGTACATCAGAAAATTGTTTGTGATTAGATGGCCATTTTCTGAGATAAAATTCTTTTAGTTTCAAGAAAAATCTTATATAAGCAAATGATGGAGTATGTAATGTAGAGGAGAAAAAACATTGTCGATTTGGTAGTCAGGTTTTCGACCGAAGCACAGCTAAGCGACTGCTGTCTTAAAGTTTTCATAAATATTTGCAACATTTGGCAATATTGGTTTTGCATTCGACTCTGTTAATCATATAAAGCTACTCTCTAAACTTAGTAATGAGCTTAATTTCTCAGCTGTAAAGCTGATTACCTGTGTCCTATTGCAAACCTCAGTCAAATCATGAATATTATAGAAACTCTTTCTTCAGGTAGTCCTCAAGAATGAATCCTTCGTTCAGTTTTATTTAGCCTATGCTTAAATAACATACCAAGTACTATTAAAAATTAAGAAATTACAAAAAAAAATAAAAATTTGTTTATCGAATCAATGAAGATCTGCATGACTTAAATAAGTGGTCTTCAATAAATAAATGAGCTTTCACTCAACCCATCCAAAACAAACTGCTTAGAAATTTACAGGTGTGCTCTGGAAAAATCAGAGCTTCCTCCTCGTGCAGTCCTGAACAATACAGTCTTGGAATACGTTGACTCAATCAAAATTTTGTGAGTCAAATTTAATTCCAAGTTCAACTGGTATAGCTGCAGTACCTGCATTGGTTAGGTCCAGTTCACTTTCCACTTATTAGAAAGGTTATTACCTCATTAGTGTTAGTTTTACGGACTTCTAATGGGGCTACAAGACTCTTGCCCAAACATTGCAGTCTTTGGCGAGCAAGTCCTGTGCATTCGCAAAGAACTTGCTCGGCAGATTCTACCTCTACGTTTCAAAGTAGGCAGTTGTCATCTTTGGTCTTGCCCATTTTCTTTCTGTGGGTTCCTGGTCGCATGGGGATCATGGGGAATGAAAGGGCTGACCTTTTAGCTAGGGCTGGCTCTGAGTCTCCGTTTTTGGAACTGGAACCCGCTATAGACGTTGCTACCTCTAGTATCGGATATCTCATCAAAACGGATGTTCATAGGAAGCATCAGCAGAGATGGGTGAACCTGAGTACTTGGCAGGTATACAAAACTTTTTCTTGATGGGCCCAAGAGAAATATCCCCGATTTTCTCATGGGGCTCGAAAGGAAACAATGTAGAACTGTGGTTGGCATCATCACCGATCTGAAGTGTCAGGCTCATCTAACAAGGATGGGAGTTGTTGACAGCCCTTACTGTCGGTCCTGCCTGGAGGGAGAGGCTGAGACAATCGAACACTTTTTGTGTGCGTGTCCTGCCTTCGCCCGGAGCAGACTGGATACTCTAGCAGGACAACACAATGGGCCACTATGGCTTCCGTGCTTGGATCTTGTAAAGGGATCTCCTGTCCCCCTGCCTTTAAAAAACAGGCAATAGCCAGTTATTATTCGAATGAATAGCTTAATCTGGTACTTACTACCTTTGCTGACTTTTTTTAAAGTCTTTTATATTTGGAAATTAACGAAATTATTCGCATGCTTTATTCTAGGAGGTTCTGCTATTGCATCTAGTAAGCCTTCTCTGTTTTTGACATTATTTCTCCTGCTAGATGACTTTTTGTACGGCCGCAGAAGGTTTCGGGTCCTAAAATTCTTCTATTCTCCATCTATGACCGAAGTGTGGGTTCGATTCCAATCCGGAAAAAATAAATATTTCGGGTCCACCAGTAAATCGAGATTCCACACCTTTTCTAGCGAAATAGTCAGCGGTCTCATTACCTTCATGCCCCTCCTGCTCTGATACCCATCGAAGGGTTACTGTATTAATATTTCATAGTAAATCTAGGCCAACCCTACAATCGCAAATCAGCTTTGAATTGCAGGCGAGTTGGCTGTCAGAGGTTATATATAATATATTTGCGCCCCGATAGCCTCTTTGTATATTTATTCTAGTGCACGTTTCTATGGCTGGAATTCCTGCTTGAAAACAGTTGTGTTAGTGACATTTAGGTCCATTGTTTCCCACGCCCACATGCCTTTTTCCTTTGATCCATCTGTGATCCGCGTGGGGAGTTCTTCCAGCTTTAGCGATCAAAGCGGCGCCCAGATCTAAGAATCTTCGGCTTTGTGTCTATGAATTTGAAGGCTATTAAGTCATTTTGATATTCTGCAAGAATTTTTTTATGACCGACTAAGTCTACATGTTTTCTGTAGTTGGCCTTTATCTCCTTAGCACTGAGAGCAGCCTTTAATGAAAAGATGTAGAAGTAATAAGCCCAACCTCAGTTCTATGGCTGATGTGGGAGAAAAGCCCTTATAGCACCTGTTCTTTCCTCTATTTTATTCCACTGTAGAAGATCGCCATAGGTAATGACGGACGTACTGATAGATAGGTGATCTAGGACCAACAATACAGTCTTTGGTATATACAGAACGCTGCTGCTGTGGCTTTCTGTATAATCTTTCTTCGATAAGTGTGAATTTCATATGAATTCCTGGTCGAGGATAATCCCTAGAAATTTTATATTTTCAGGGAATTCTATTTTCGTTACGTTTAGATTAGATTAAGTTTTCTTCTCCTTGTGAAAGGGATGATGATCGTTTTGTTAAGGATTGATACTTCGACCCTCACTTTATGACCAACCAGAAACAAAATTAAGAGCTCTTTGCATTAGATCCGAGGTCGTACCATTATCGAAGAGTATCGAAGCTTTCATAGTGTGCGCACAAAAACACCTCAACTTTTATTAAAGTTTGTTTGCAAAAAAAAAAACGCATTTCAGCAAAGCCCTTGTGGCCAACCACTGATAGATAGATGATTCAAACTATAAAATGTTTGCTCAAATCGTTACGAACAAGAGCATTCATTTTATATAAAAGATACAAAAAAAAAAAAACAAATGGAAAATGCAAGAGAGGAAATGATACTTGACCCCAAGCTGACTATATCCGAGATATTTAGTAGGTGTACGTATCGTACGTGAGCAGAGTATCGGACTGACCGATGATGCTGTTATACTCTTGAGTTAGCTATAAAATCACAGCTACTCCTCTTTAATGTTTCGAGAGAAAATGGTTAAGAAAATGTTTACAGACGAATTATTTTTTTTTTATCCTCCAACTCCTCCAACCTCCTTCTTGCTTTTCTTGGTTTTGGTATCATTTTTTCCTGTTTTTACTTATACACAAAACAAAAATATTTCAATGTCACATAGTTGCGGAATTCTATCTTCTTTTTACTTTGTCCTAGCTTAGCTACATAAAAGGATGCTGAGATAACAGCCTGCGGTGGAATGTGAATGTATCCATATGCATATATATTTACTTTATAATGTACACGTACAGATGTACATAGAACGTGAAGAATGGAAAGTTGACACAAAAATTCTATTATATCTGTGCAATAATGATATTTGTGCTCATAGGATTTGGTGTGTATTTTTCTTGTTTTAGTGCTTACTCTCCTCAAACAGCATTTATTCGAATGGTAATAAAATGAACCAATGAAACCAAACCAACACCCGAACCGCTATCGAGTAAGCGTTCTAGGACGAATGTTAAGTTCGGATGAATAAAATAACAACTGCATAATGGAGGGACTGTCGATACTTAAATATGTAAAAGTGGAATCGCCTCGAGATTGTGCAAGTGGAAGCCATCCCACCCGCGTCGCAGGAAAGTAGTAATAACTTAGTAGGGATAGGAGGTACTTGGACTTAGTGAGAGGATTTTCGAGTTTAGGGTTTTACGTGATTTTTGCGGACAATATAGGTGCTTCCATAATCTATAGTTTCAGTAATTGCTTCAAAGGTGGGTATTATTAGGGTAAGTATTTTAAAAATGTAGTAGCTTAATGAAACAAAGATAAAGGGACTTTTTTGAGTTGTGACGTCATTTGCTCGATCGGAGGCTTTTCTCGGCCATCAATAGTGTCGGTCAGTAGCACAGCTTCGAATTTTTTTCTCTGGGTATCATCAGTGGAGTAAGGGGTCCAATTGACAACAGCTGGCTTTGTTTTGAGTTATTTAACTTTATTGCTTGCATCCCTATTATAAATTCAAAATGTGTAGACATTAATGACCGGTTTCACAGTCCAGGCTTAAGCCAGATCTTAGCTAAGCCACGGGTGTGGCTTAAGCCCAGAACTTAAGCCCACTCGGTAAGCTGAGGCTTAGTTAAGCCGCAGATGAAAATTTTTAAGTTGTCAGTACTGCTGTAATTGTGAATTTTTGTAAAGAAAATTGCAATTGTGCATTAAAAACCAAGCAAAAAGAAGAAGAACTTTTTACTTACCAGTTTGTGGCTACGAGTAAGAAACTAAAGAGGAGGCCCATCAACAAAAATTTTCCTGCCAATCTCAACAATGTATAAGTTTATACACATACTATAAAAAATTCGCATTGCAGGCGGATGAAAAAAAAAAAGTTTATACAAGGGATTTTGGCGCTGTTTTTGAACGTGTGAGCCAAGATTGTATACTAGCAGCAGCATAGTGAGCGCTAGTAATACAATACAACTTTTTGACATTCCTGGTTCCCCAGTAAATTCATAATAAGAAAATATATTAAAATTCTTTTACTTTTATCAAAATTACAAACATTTACCATTATTCTAATTCCCAGCTTATTAATTAAAAATAGTACAGTACAATTTCCACATAAAAGAATGTAAATATTTCCATCTCAACTTTACCTACGGCTTTTGTGTTAAGGTAAATTTCTTTATAGTTAGACAGAGATGTAACCATATGTTAGAAAGTGAGAAAAAACATCACAATCGCCACGCAAAAATGGCATATATATACACGCAATGGCCTTTAGTTTCTTACTCGTAGGTTTGTTGTGGTTTTTATCTAGAAGGATATCAAATCCACAAAACATTATTGTAGAATGTTTGAACAACGTAAACCATCATAGCCGATTATGTTTATAGTCGGAACCGAGAAAAGAAATCAACGTCATCCCATTTCTCGAAATGTTACGGGCGCCTTCTTATATGGAACTACTATTATGTGGAACTATTTTTTGATCGCTTATGCCGGAAGGTATCTTGATCAGAATCACCCTGTATATAAGAACAAATTGTCCAATTATTTAATTTTTCAATAATATAGTTGCTGTTGATTCCATTGTAGAACGTAGATATTATTTGAATTGAAGCGCAGTATGTTGCTATTTTACTCGAATAAGAAATAGTGTTAATTTTTATGGTGCAGTTGTTGTAGTTGATGAGAATGACTCCTTTAATACCTTATTCTGTATAGCTGAGTCGCATGTTGCTTAATAAAATGTTGTATTTTGCCTGATGATTAGTAGTAGATTGGGCTGTAACATTTCTATGTCTTCCTCCATCTCGTTCTCTTTTAATTAATTTTCACTCTGCTTCTCTGTTACTTATGATACACATGTATCTGCTTCTAAATCTTTTTAGTGACAGTATCTAGTATTATCAATTTGCTGACAAGTCTCCTCCATATATTGGTACATATTTCTATTAAGTATTAAGAAATGTGTTTCTAAATTTATGGTATAACTCGGGAAATTCGCTTAAAATGTAAAAGGAAAAATTATGTTTCGATAGGATGGGCATTTGGATAACAAATATCAAATTAGAGCCGATATAGAAAGCCTGAAATTTTTTAAGTTGAGAAATGTAAGTGTTTCTTATCGAGAATACCTTCTCGAGAATTTTTTGAGAAAATAGTATAATTTGTTTTCCTCATTTCTCGAGAAAGGCGCCAACACTCAAGTCGCAACCAGGATATCGGAGATTTTTTTGCTAATAGTCCCATCCCGCCAGTAGCTGACAAGACTCTCTAGAAATCTTAGGAATACATAATAAATTAAATCGAAAATCGACAGTAGCAAAAACGAGAAGAAATATGCGGTGAGCTCTCGACTTTTTTTTTTTTTCTTAGAATATAAATTCTGGTTGCCTTAGAAGCTGTTGCCGCTGTGTTGAGAGCTCAGTACAGGCTAAGACAACTTACAAACAGCTATAAAAATCTCCATATGAACTTGGATCAATTTTTGAAAGCTCTTTAACTTTTTATTCAACCAAAGGAAGCTATCATTGCGAAGAATTCATGTGGCATAATACAGCAAGAGAGAGGGAGAATATATAGAGCTTTCTATTAGAGGGCCATTAGCTCGTTTTAATTCGACCGCATTTTTGTGAGTTTTTTACATCTAGATGTAAGTTGTCTCAGGTACAGGTATGTAGTAGCAATTAACAGAGATATAATGTTTACAATACTACTTTTTCTTATAGAATTACAATTTAGACATATCGATATTTTTACAATTTTCCGTATATGTACAAAAACTCCCCTGTTAAAAATATTGTTTTGCAAAATTATGAAATAAATAAAAGGAGGTGTCATTGCTTTTGAATTATAAGACAAGTTACACAGTAAAAAATTTGCACAAATTATTGCCACAAAGTTTAGGTATTTTTCCCTAAAATGTGGGCAATATTCCTCTCAATTCTACGGAACATTCCATAAATTTTAGGGCATATTCCCTACATTTTAGTGAAAACTACCAAAGCTTTGTGGCAATAATTTGTGCATCTTTTGTAGTGTAGCATTAAAAAGCCTTTACAAGTGAGAGAAGATTTTATACGGTCAACTGCAGAAGGAGCCTTAAAACATTTGGTCAGCAATAAGCTATATGTTAGAAGCTTCCTTTTGTAATTAAAGATAAAATAATTAAAATAATAAACAAGAACATAATAAATATTCACAAAGACCCACTTGGGAAGAAAAAGATATACATATGTACACATTTTTTAAATTATTCTTAGAAAAATTATATGAACAAAATTGTAAAAAAAAAAATTTTAAATAGATAATTTGTTAGTTTTGAACAGTTTTACACTGACGAACTGTTTCTGCAAGAACAAGTTAAATATATTTATAGCAGACAGTGCCAGAGAAGTAATACCTGGTGTTGCTGAAAATTAATAAACAAGAATTTAATTCAAAACAACGCAACGGGTACAAAACAAAAAACAAATTTGGAACTAAATACTTAAGACATGATTTGTCCAATAATTAATTAGTAATGAACGTAATTTTACTATTCCGAAAGATTTTGTTAAGAAGAAGAGAAATCCATTGTTCAATACCACTTTTGATGTGCTTTGTTTTTTGAAAAATTATATCAAAGCTGAACAATAAAAGAATTCTGAAATAATTTTATATCTACACTTACATATTGAAATAATAAATAAAATATATGAATTCAGTATTAAAGACTGGTACATATTTTATTGTTATATAACCTTTTAAATTGAATATAAGCGAGTAAATGTTATTTTATATATGTTTTATGAGAATTCTCTAGATTTCTGAGAAATAAGAGGTATTTTTTTCTTTTCTCGAGAAATGAAAACTATCGAGAAATCTTAAACACTAAATGTTACCATCTGATGGGATGTTAGTATTTTGTTCTTTCAACAGCTCATGAATATAGAATATCTCTTCAGGATGTAGGATATGTTTCGAAATAATGTTTACCTTGGCTAGAATTACGGACTCTGAAATATTTTTTATATGTCCGTTTAATAGTTCGATATCATACATCCATTGTTCAAAATATTAATTAAGTACTAATTCAGTATTAAACTTTTTGATTCTATTGATACAGTCAAATCTGATGCTGTGGAACCTGATGGTATTTCGCCTAGGTTTATCAGGATTCTTCTGCCGGATAATATAGCGGAGTCTACATATTTTTAACACCTGCCTTACCATGTTGATATTTCCTTCCGCTTGGAAAATAGCTACAGTTTGCCGGTGAATAAGATCAGTGCAGCTGAGATTCCCGGTGATTAGCCTGTTAGGATTTCTTGCTGGGATTCTGGAAAATTTGATGGTACAGAAAATAATTGATCATTTGGAATACTTTAACTTATTAAGTCCTTTCCAGTCCGGTTATCGTAAGTCTCGCAGTTGCGAGACAGCCCTTCTTAATGTTACGAATGATATACGTAGCTCGCTTGACATGGACAATCTGTGTGGTCTTGCTATGCTTGATTTCTCCAAAGCATTTGACATGGTCAATCATGCCAATCTGCTTGAAAAGTTGACCTCAAACTTCCTTTTTCATTCCTCTGCTGTGTCCTTAATCCGCAGCTTTCTCTCAAAAATATTGCACCGAGTTAAAGTAAAGGATTGTGTGTCCGGTGTTTTGCCTCTAAATTATGGTGTACCTCAAGGCTCTATTCTCGGCCCTTTGCTCTTCAGCCTGTATATAAGTGACCTCCCCAATGTTGTTGTAGACTGTACAATTCACTTGTATGCCGATGATGTGTAAGTTTATCTCAGTCGACCAATAGGACTGGTGGAGGATTGCATTGATAGGCCAAATTCCGACTTGCGCAGTATTGCACACTGGGCTGATAACAATCTTTTATTGCTTAATGCTGGAAAGTCACAGTGCATTGCCTTCTATCGCAGAGCACTTGAGGTAATAACACAGTTCTACCATTTTTGAGTCGTGTAAAATATCTTGGAATCTTCGTCAATTCCAGAATGCAATGCTGTGATCATGTCAATAATATGACTGGTAGGATTTATGGTGGGCTTCATCGGCTGTGGTTATCTTCGGGAACCTTGTCTACGAACACACGTTCAATGCTAATCAAATCTTGGATTCTCCGGTACTTTTACTATTGCAGTCTCATTTTTCCTCACTTGTGTTCATCCTGTTCCACTAAGCTAAATGAGGCGTTCAATGACTGCACAAGATTCGTCTCCTGCTTAAGGAGATTCGATCATATTCTTCATCTACTTGGTTGCTAATTAAATCTATATCTTTTACGTAGGCTTCTGGCATCTCTTCATAAGCTCATCTACTCTAAAGAGCCAAGCTATTTGTTTAATAGTTTGGCATTTTTAAGCTCCTCAAGGCGTTTCGACTTGCTGATACCAAATTTTCAATATTCAGTAATGGAAAATTCTTACTTTGTTCATGCTGTTCGAGCTTCGAATAATTTACCATCCGAACTTCAGCGTACCAGCTAGACTCGAGGGTTTATGGAGCGAAGAACGCGCTGCAGCACCGTCGTGGGACAGACTTTTGGGTGTGTTTTAGGTGGTCTTGGCTCTGTGTTTTCTAGTTGTTTTCTGGTTATTAGTTGTTATATATTTGTATTTGTAATCTGATGTTTTGGGTAATATTTTAGTATTTTATTTTACGTTGTTAGTAGCATATTTTTTCGAATTTATATTTGAATTTTTGAATTTGTATTTTATTTAAACTTTGTTTTTTATATTTTAATTTCATTTCTCGTAGTTTTATATTAATATATACTTGTTTTTATTTAATCTTTATGCCGCTTTGTTTTTGTACCAAAAAAAAATAATTTGTATTCTTATAGTACTTTACCACGAATAAATTTATTCTTATTCTTATTGTTCATATTTGATTGGTATTCCAGTATTTAATTTTCAACAAAAGAAGGAGCCAGATCTCCATTTATTGACCCTGATCTTGTCTTTGAACACCCCAAAAGCCACCTCTTAGCTTAGATCAGACTTTAGGCGGACAGAATTAAAAAGGCACACTGTCAAAATATCCCGAGGCTGGGACAAGCGAGGAAGTTTTTAAAGTACTCGCAATAGAGGACAAAAGCATTCCTCATACCTCCTCAGAAGAAAGGAATTAAGTATCTTAACGGGACTATTTTCTGGGCATTGTTCACTTAGATATCGTCATAAAAAAGTGGGTAAGGTCGATGATCAGACCTATCGCTTCTGTATGGAAGACGATGAAACCGCTGAAGACGTCTTGTATGACTGTGAAGCTCAATGCCGCATAATGCTAATACATCTATGAATGGCGCATTCCCACTGCTAGAACATGTTGCAAAGATGGCCCAAAGACCATCATAGGCTTTGAAAAAAACCTAAGGTTCGAATGGGCGCCCTAAGTCTTTTAGGGGTTATATCATAAAAGATCTTATAGGACGCGGTGACTAGATGAGAGGCGGAAACTCTGTCTACATCCACCACCAATAATAATTATAATAATAATTTAATTTACAACTACAAGCACTATTTTTCCAACCATATTATAGTTCAAATTTCCAGCAAACTTTTAGACCAACCTTTCAAAGATCAAATCCCTACTCACCTCAAAAATCATTTTCACATAATTCCCTGAATCACAACCCTCCACATAATAAAAACTACAGTGGACATCGACAATTAAAGATTATTTTCTTTTTTTATTCTTTATCTACACTGTAAAAAATGTTAACACTATTCCCTAAATTTAAGACACGTTTTTCCCTAAAAATAAATGTAATTTTCTCTAATAGAAAGGGGAAATCAGTTCAATTTCCCCAAATCATTGGAACATTCAATGAATTTAGGTATCTGTCGCCAGAAAACCTCTAAAGTACGTAAAATTCCCGAAATGTTAAGCTCTCTTGGATATAAGGAAGAGAACGTTCAACGAATTAGGTATTATGCTACATTTTTTATGGAAATATATTTTCATTTATATAATTCACACATTGTTCTTGAAAACAAGTTATATATCGTTTTTCAATATTTTGCTTAAGCGTGCCCTAATATAACTTTCATACTACTTAGTAGTATGGACCATAAGAAATGAGCTATTCTTATGTTTTTTTAAAGGGTTATGGTGGAGATTGGTACGGTGCTATCACCTATTCCCTACATTTTAGGGAATATTTTCTAAATTTTAGGGAATAGTCCCTACATTTTCGGGGAAAAAAACAAAACAACAATTTAAAATTCCGTATATTTTAGGGAATATTCTCTAAAATGTTGGCTAAAACAAAATATGAAAAAAAAATATGAAAATTCCTATATTTTAGGGAATATTCCTTAAATTATAGGAGGTATAAACCAAAATTCCCTACATTTGAGGGAGAAAAACCTATCTACATTTTAGGGATAAAAACCTAATCTTTGTTTTCCAAGGTGGAGCTTTCCTTAATCTTATCGACAAATGCCTAACCTGTGTGGCACAAATTGTTGCCACTCACTTTAGGGAATTATGTTTTACTGTGTAATCAGAGAGTTGAGTCCCTCAAAAAAAAAATTGTTTCTTCATCCTTCCTTCGGTTATTTAAAGAAGAAGAAGCAAAAAGTCTAGAATCGTCAAATTGGGTGAGCATGGAAACCATTGAATTTTCACACCCTTAGAAATTATTGGCTTACCAATCATCTCTCATAAGAGCTGCAATGTGGCGCCATCTTGTTGGAACCACATCTAAACTCGGTCCTCTATTGCTGGACGAACAAAATTTTACACCATGATATAATACCGCTCGCCATTGACCGTTGCTGTATTGCCATCTTCGTTTTCGAAGTTATATAGCTCAATGATTTTATCCGATGTTATGTCTTTCGAATCTTGCTTGGTCAATAATGGAACCATGTTGCCGAGGTTTGTCAACGTCATCATACCAGGGGTATGTCTGCTCTTTGAACTTGTATGAATGACTCGGTATGTTTAATGAACGAATGAAGTGCTGCTCTTCAGTATAATTTTGCATAATAGATCTCCCGGATATTCACTATAAACTCTGAGTACAAAAGCAAAGAATTGTTGAATTTTTAAAATCGCCCGGTACTTTTGGCACACCCTGTACGTACATACATTACGAATTTTAATTATTAATTTCGGTCCTTTCATATTTTCCGTTTTGGATATTAATAGATCGTTTTGAAATTTTTGATACAATTTTTCTATCGGAAAGAAATTTTGTTTGTATCTCTCCCATTGACTGATGCCTCTATCTATCTTTATCTAATTCTATATCTTGTAAGATATGCAATGAAGCTAGTTTCCAAATATCAGAGGTGACTCCGGCTTTCAGTACGTCATAGAAGAAATACAGCTCGTGCTATATATATAGTTTAGTGTCTGTTCTCGACACCATGAAAATTCCGCAAACACCTTGATCTTAGTTGCATTTTTAATTCGCAGAAGATCGGTTAGTTTTTTTCATTGCGGATATTCGTGATTTATGTTTCGGAATATTTTGATATTTTTTAATTTTGTTGTGCTTATTGTGACATATGTGTATGTATTTTTTTTTTTTTTGTTTTCTTCAGTAGTGAACTGGCGGAAGTTATTTTCGCAACGGAAAGAATGAGTGCGGCACATTATTTAAAAGTGGACTGAGATAATAAATTATCAATGCGGCCTATTACCGTTTCTACTAAATGAGTACGATTTATACTTTCATGGAGATATTTTAAATTTTCTTTGAATTGAAACAAACATATGGCGAATTTTATTAGCGGCCACTAAAATGGATGTTTTGGCTGTTGGACACCTCACTGACCGTGGTATCATTCCTTATGGTTATTTGGTCAGTGAGAGTTTACTGAGTTGAACAGGGTAAGATTTTTATTTAAGATTTCCTGCAGGCAATCTTAAGGCCTCTATCTTAAGAACATTGAATGCTAGGAAGGAGTCTTAGGAATAAAGTTGATGAGTTTCGGCTCTTGATATTTATGCTATTCTGATAAGTGAAACTTGGCTTCATGATGATATTTCTTCCTGGTTTGTGTTATGCATATCGAAATAATCGCGACAATCAACGGGGTGGTGGAGTGGTAATTTATGTTTAGAAGATTCTGAAATCGAGAAAAAATAAGAGTTTTGGTTGATTACAGATTTGAATATACCTTAGTTTTGGTTGATACCGGCATAGACAAATGTTTATTATCATCCGGCTGGAAATTTTGTCACCGAGAGAAAGTTGAGAAATTTATAAATATCCTGTCTAATTTGTAATATATATATATATACAACGTGTCCCAAAATTCAACGATAAGCCGACACCGGAGGATAGACCTGCCCATGACTACTTGGGGAAAAAAAGAAAAAAAATATATCTCAATTGTTTTTGTAATTAAAAAAAAATGAAATTCTTCAAAAATTTAGATCTTTTATGATCATTTTCACTACCATGACCACAATTTTTTAAATATATATATTTTTTTTTATAACTAGGCAACCTGAATAGCATTGCTATCCACCACAATCCTTAAAAATTCCAGAATGCCTCTAGTTTTTTCACAAAAATTAATCAAATTTATTTTTTTCCCTAAATTTTTTTAATATTTTTACTTTTACTCAACTTTAACTCAGCGTGGTGTAGAAAAAAAGTACGAACATACTATGGCAAGTTTTTTTAAAAATTGACGCAACTAACCAAGATTCCAAAATGCTATAATACTCTAGGAAAACAAGTTACAAAAAAAAATTGTGCCTATTATTTCTAAACAGGGTAAAACGTATTAGTTCTTGAAAAATGTTTAATATTTCAAAACAAATGGTACAAAGAATTTCACGTGTAATTTATTACGTTATTAACATTATAGCAAATGTTCGAATTGTTTGCCATCAGCATTAATACATGCACGACAACGCCTTAAAAATTATCTCGCTTTATTTGTCTTGCATATCTTCTGCTATTGATGTGATCCGCAGCCTGAATGATTTTTTGACGAAGCTCGTCCAATGTCGCAATGGTTTTTGAGTAGACCCTGTCTTTAAGACAACCCCAATAGAAGAAGTCCAGGGGGTTCAAATCGGGTGAACGGGGTGGCCATAAGATAGGAACAAGTCGCCCGATACAACGCCCTGGATACTCTTGATTTAAATATTCTCGCACAGGACGGGCAAAGTGTGCTGGGCAACCATCATTTTGGAACCACATGCTTTGGAAATCACTTAAGGGCACGTCGTCTAACAATTCTGGCAAGTCATTTTGTAAAAAGTTTAAATAACTATTGCCATCTAAGTTTCCTTGTAACTCAAAGGGACCAATTATTTTTCCATTTAATATGCCGGTCCATAGGTTAACCTTGAATTGATATTGAGAGCTGTCTTGTCTCATCAAGTGCGGATTTTCATTGCTCCAACCATGTAGGTTGTGAAGATTTAAATACCCATCTTTCTTGCATGTTGAATTTTGTCTAGGAATTGGGGATCTTCCCTGTGCCTTTGCAGCATCACACGGCAAAGTGTGACTCGTAGTGGATAGTCCCGCGGTAATAACGTCTGCACCCGCCTGTAGTGTTATGGGTGAAGCCTGTGACGTTTTAAAATTCGATGTGCAGAACTTTTCGGGATTCCTGTAGCTTCTTCTATGGCACGTACCGAAGTAGTCGAATCATTTTCTATCTCATTGAGAACTTCTTCATCACGATCCAATCTAGGTCTTCCAGCGTTTCTCCTACTGGATGGCAGACGACCCTCCGAAAACGCTTGATGCACATTGATAAACACTCGATAATCAGGATATCTTTGAGCATTTCGGTACCTTTCTCGATACAGTCTGCTAGCAGCGTTAGCATTGCATCGGCATTCTCCATAGATGAGGTGCATATTAGCGTATTCCTGTGGTGTGTATGGTTGCGACATGATAAACGCTAAACAGTCCAAAATGCGCCACAACTCCCAATCACAATACACACAATCTTAGTCCAAGATAATGCCAGGTCAGTTAAGTTTGCAGATCGATTCCACTCCAAAAATCCAAGCCAAAAGTCGTTAGTACGTCCGAGAGCCACGTCAGTTGAATACGAAACGGTGCGCAGTAAACAAAGGAGCAGAGCGTACTGAACGTAAATATCTCTCTATCTATCTCTCTCTAACTTCTAAGGTATGTATGCCCCATTCAAATTCCAAGAAATTGTAACTAGAACCCGTTTTGGGCACGTAGTAAAAGTGATTACTGTCAACTACAATTTATGGAATTTGGTTCTTGTTTTGAACTACTACGCATATTTTCTTTTGTAGCTGGTTTTAATAGAGTATTATAGCATTTTGGAATCTTGGTTAGTTGTGTCAATTTTTAAAAAAACTTGCCATAGTATGTTCGTACTTTTTTTCTACACCACGATGAGTTAAAGTTGAGTAAAAGTAAAAATCTTAAAAAATTATAGGGAAAAAAATAAATTTGATTAATTTTTGTGAAAAAACTAGAGGCATTCTGGAATTTTTAAGGATTGTGGTGGATAGCAATGCTATTCAGGTTGCCTATAAAAAAAAAATATATATTTAAAAAATTGTGGTCATGGTAGTGAAAATGATCATAAAAGATCTAAATTTTTGAAGAATTTCATTTTTTTTTTTAATTACAAAAACAATTGAGATATATTTTTTTTTCTTTTTTTCCCCAAATAGTCATGGGCAGGTCTATCCTCCGGTGTCGGCTTATCGTTGAATTTTGGGACACGTTGTATAGTGAAGTTTGTTATTGGAGGTGACTTGAATATCAACCTTCATATTCATTTATTTAATTAGAGCTTAAAGAAAGCTCTGATTACTGAGTTTACAAAAAATGGACATAACAATAATAATGTGAAAGAAAAGTAACTTTAACTAAGGTGATCTCTTATTTGACTTCTTGAAAGATGGAAGTCAATGTAATTAAAATGGTGGTTAAAGAGACGAGATAATGATGAAATCGACTCATACATGCCATAGTTTGTACTATGCTGAGAAACAACGACGAAATCGTATTTTCTCAAGTAGCGTATAGGAAAAGATACGTTGCAAGTATTTAAGAGCTCACCGGAATTGATCAATCCTTGTATACACTTAAATGCAAAAACAACTTTGGAAGTTTTCCGTCTATTCTCAGGAGAATCCAATGGAAAGAATTTAAGCCTGTCTACATATGGAGGAAGAATAACAGGATTGTCCCAATGAAGTTTATGTAAGGCAAATCGAAAGAATCTTCTTCTTAATCATTATTGTTCAGTTAGTGATTTTTTTCGTTATTGCAATCTATACACCTGAGAGCATTGTAAATACCCTTCCTATACCTATCTGGACTACAGAAATCTGTCACTATTAGATCTGCTAAAACGTTCCGCCGGGTATTTTATGATTTGCTTTCCATAACCAATAATACTACTATAATTGGTGGTAGTACTATTTTATATCCTATTTATATGATAGATATGTTCCATTACGATTCAAGCATGTAAGAGCTAATAGCTGCCCGTTAAGTACTGCCAAGCGAGTTTTTTCGCTTCTAAATGGGATCCTAATCTAACCCATAAGCTCTTATGGACTAACCTTAAGCGCTACGGTATACATAATACACCTACTGCTGAGTATTAGTGATGAGCAAAATTGGTCTTGGTCTTGCAGTCTTGGTCTTGGTCTTGCAGAATATGCTAGACCGATACCAAGACCAAGATTGTAAACATGCTCACAAGACCAACACCAAGACCATGTGTACGTTAACAAGACCAAGCCCAAGACCACATTATGCAAGACCAAGACTCATTATGCGAGACCACATTATGCAAGATAAAAATCTGGTAATTTGTGCAATAGCGAAGCATAGTTATGATCGGTACGTACTTTACCGGAATTTGAGAGAAAAACTGCTTAAATACAAATAAGCAACGCTTTTATACAGGTTAAGTCTTGATTTGTAGACCGGCGTCAAAGTGGCCGAATAGGAAGCGTACTTGGTTTCTACTCTTGGGATCTAGGGGGGGATAAGGTAGTTTTTAACTATTTATAAATTTATGGCATGATACATCAATTATAGAATTGCACAAAAAAACGAAATCCTAGATTAAAACTAAAACCGAAAGTTGACTGTGCAGCCCAAAGCTAAAACCTACTACAAGATCACAGACAATATCAAGACTGAATTGCAAGACCAAGAGCTAGAACAAGACCAAGACCAACACCAAGACTTGACTATACAAGACCAAGACCAATATTATACCAATCTTACCAAGAGCAAAACCAAGACTAAGTTTACAAGACCAAGACCAACACCAAGACCATTATAGTCTTGGTCTTGGTCTTGTATTTTCACATCACTAATTATAATGACCACTTCCCAAGAATATTTCTGAAGTTTCTTTCTTCGCGACTTTAGATCAATTTTAGTATTTTTTGTTTTCTTGCGAAAGTACTGTAAAAGATGGTAGTTAGTCAAATTCAGTAATTTTTAAACTGCAATAATCTCCTGAGCAAATTCAAGTCCGGTTTCCGCTCCAAGCATATTTGCGAAACGAAACTGCTCTGCTTAAAATTGCCTCTAAGTTATCGATGGCCCTGGATGTGAATAATACAGGTATCTCTGGATGTTGATAATACAGGTATCTTAGTCATAGTTGATTTCTCTAAAGTGTTCAACAGTGTTGATCACTCGATTCTGCTTGTCAAATTAAGTGGGATATTCGATTTCATTAACCCTTCTGTGACCTTATTGACAATTTTCTCACAAACAGATCTCGGCAGATTAAAGGTTGTTTATCTTATCTATTGCCGTTATCGCAAAGTGTTCCACAAAGATCAGTTCTCGGGCCCCTACTTTTCTTCATGTATATTGATGACGTTTACGTTGTAGTGCAGGATGCCGTATTGCATATCTATGCTTATCATATCCAACTGTATCTGAGTAGTCCGGTGGAGTTATTGGAAGATTGTATTAGCAGAATCAATAATGGGATTACTAAAACCTTGCAACCTCCTAAATTGCAAATTATTATTTTTTTATCGCACTCTACTGTATAAATCAGCTATCCCCTGTTGATCTTAACAACAACGTCCTATTTTTTGTAAGTAAAGTCAACAGCGTTGGAGTAACGCTCAATTGTTTCCTAAAATCTTGTAATCATATTAATGCAACACTCACTGAATCTGCGCTTCGGTCAGTACTCTTCTATAAGTTATTTTATATATAGAAGTATAGTTTTTTTTTCAAAACTTGACTCTGATAGTTCCTATTGATACGTACCTGAAGTGCAGGGCTTAAATCTTTTTATATTCCTTAATGGTAGCGCATGTTCAACCTGAATATCTTATTGATGAAATGTTCTTCTTGCAGTCTAAAAGATGCAGAAACCTTCCAATTTCAATATATTTGTCTGCGAAGCAAGTTATTTTGTTCTGAGTACCGCCAGCTTTTCTAGAGCTCTTCCCGGTTACATTTGACAGGCCATCCTTTAGACCTTATTTAGTTTCTTGATAGTTGTCTTTTGTGTATCTACACTTGTTTCACCACCCTTTTGCAATATAGGCATCAATGGATATGACTATTGATTTGTAAAGCGAGATCATTGTATTTGGCATGTGTCTTGAGTCCCCATATCAAACCAGACAATTTTCTACAGTTCCACAACGTTAGTGTACTTTTCAGGAGTGTGCTACAGATATGCTTATTCCAAGTGAGCTTATCATCCCGAGCTACGAGTATATAGCCTCTTTAAACATTGGGATATCCTCACCAAAGAGGGTAGGAAATGGTTGTATCTGCTGGTGTTATCAACCTTCATCTCACCTTCAAATCTGATTTGCAGTTACTTTCGAATTGGTCTTTACGTTTTATCTTCTATTGAAAATTTAATTACATTAAATTACTTATTACAAAATTTTCTTATGTGTTATGGTCTTATGTTACTATCGTTCATTATTATTTATTAATTCAATGCACATGTTTACAAGGCCCATTGTTCACCCTCCAGACTCATGAGCAAAGATCCCAACCAGACGCTCTTATGAACCATAGAATTGGTTCCCAACCCTCCCTACCGGTCTCATGCAATTCATCCAGGAGGTGTGATCCAAGGAATCTATGACGTCTTCCGGAGAGAGCGTCACAGTGACAAAGAGAGTGAGTCACCGTTTCGGACTCCTCTCCGCATCCTCTACATATCGGACTATCAACAAATCCTAACCTGTGTGGGGGACCCCTGAGATAACAGTATCCAGTAAGAATAGACACCAGAATTGTCAGGATAGGCTTGCTCAGTCCTAGAAGATTTCTTGTGAAACCTGGGCTAGGTTTGCCCCACAGTTCTTTTGTTGTTCTACGCGAAGGGTCGTCTAACCAAAGACAATTGTATTAGCAAGTCGCAATTGTGCGGACAAGGTGTCCCGGTGCGATACCAATTGTGGAGGATGGCGCCTCCGAGGCCGCACCAAGACGCGCAAACTCGTCCACTTTTTTGTTTCCGCCGACATCACTGAGACCAGGCACTCAAACAACAAAAATCCTGTTACACCGAGAGAGGGAATTCATGGTGGTCTTATACTTCAGTACACAGTTGGAGGTTGTGATGAGTTTTGATAAGACCTTAACATCCGTTTAGCTGTCTGAGCAAATAACAATTTCCTTATTCCCAGTGACTGAGCCAATGAGGTTCCTTCCCGCTTCAATAATGGCCTTAACTTCCGCTTGGAAGACCATCACATGCCTTTCCAGGTGTATGGCAAATTCCAAATGAGGCTCCTCACAGAAGACGCCTGCGCTGATTTTAAGGGTTTTAGAATATCATATCTTTTCTTTACAACTTAAGTATTGCTTCCGATTTCTTTCTTTGTTTTCATTGTTTTAATTACTACTAGAACAGAATAAGTTATTTGCACAAAAATTATACGAAAACCTTTAACCTATTTTAACCTTAATCCAAACTTAACCTACTCTCTATACCCTAAAGTATCCTACACTATGTGACTAGACGTGGGGGTGGAGCCACTAGCTGGGCATGAGTTCCCATATTGGTGGATTTGTAGAATACGCACAAGTGTCGACGAATTAATTAGTAATATTTCCTGCTTTTATATCAACCAGATCAATGTTACCCTTATTATGCAATCGGGTTATAGAGGTTGTAGAGCCTTAGCAGTTTATTTTGTAACCTCTGTAGTCTTGCTTTGTGTGACTTCGCGCAATTATTCCATACTGGTGCACCATAGAATAATACAGCTTGCATGACACATTACTATATTGTTAATTTGTTGTCTATATTTTTTTTTATTTATTTATTCTTAGTCTACAGATTACAAATCAACAGACCATGCATATACTAAAACTAAAAAAATATAAATAAATCAACATGAACACAGAAGCATCAACTAAAACTTACATACTATGTAATATAAAATTATACCTATATATCTAATATTATAGTCACAGTAAGGATTCAAGAGAATCCGAAACAGAGGTTTTAAAAGAAACTCTATCTATCTAACGTTCAACAAAATCAAGCCGAGAATTAGCTTGACTTAGGGTTAGAAAAAGTAAATTTACTATCTAGAATAACACCAAGGTCCGTAACTATACTACATTTAGGAATAATAATCCTATCGATAAACACTTCAAAATTAATTGGTGATACTTTTTTAGTACTCATAAATTGTTTACATTTAGAAATGAAAATTTTTAAATCATCAGCAAAACCTAGAACAGAGAAAAATTCAAAGATGTTAAAGACATGATTGATAAATATAAAAATAATAAAAAGAAGGGACCTTAGATGACTTCCCTGAGGCACACCGAAATGTACCACAATCGGCCCAGACCACACTTCATTAATTTTGATAATATGTATGCGATTGGTCAAATAGGAAGAGAACCATGAAAGTAGAACAGAATAGAATCCAAATTCCTCAAGTTTATATAAAAGCAGGCGAATATTAATCTTATTGTAGTAGATTTGGTTACTTGAATTCCTCATAACACAACACTAGTTGTTTCAGTATTTTTCGGCTTGCTAGCATAGACTCGCCCGGTTAGGATCGATTATACATTACATCTGAATATTATATTAGTCTTAAATTAAATATAGTCAAATATGTATATACATTGAATTAATTGACTCACGTCTTGTTTATTTAACCATAACACTTATCAAATGCATTTGCGAAATCGGTATATAGTGTTGCAACCTGACCACCTTTTCCTAGGACATTTATGCAAAAGTTGACATAGGAGGCATGTTAATTTTATATATATTTTGAGATATGTGAAGATTAAAGATATGAGTTTTTTCCAGCATGATTGATAGATATTTCACGTTATTAGCCCAAGTGATGTCATGGTTATTATTATTAAGAGGTTCATGCATGGCAGGTTACCTTCTTCTCTTGTACGCACAAAAAACAAGCTTGCGTTTTACTATTATTCAGTTGAATTTTCCATTTACGGTAGTACTCATGTCTTTTTACAAGGAATTTATAACATAAGTCATATTTTCGCCTGACGCATAGATGGCAGTATCATCCGCGAAGAAAGAAACTTAGGCATTTTCTAGAGTTGGAAGGTTAGCTATAAATATGCTATATAGTGTAGGTCCTTAGATAGATCCCTGTGCTCTGCGGGGTTCAGAGTGTTGTGAGCCTACATAGGTTTGAAAGAAAGGGTCACTAAGGAAGTTGTTGATTAACAAAATAAGATGGGGTTGGAAACTCGAATTTAATCATTTTATAGATTAGTCCTTTGTGCCATACCGAATCAAATGCTGACTGGATGTCTTATAGGATTAAGCCTGTAAATTTCTACAAAAAAAAGGTTGCTTTTAATATGCTGGGTTATTCTAACTGCTGCATGTAATGTAGGTATTATACTCGCCTCTAAATCCAAATTGAATATGCAGAAGTATGTTTTTATCCTCCATAATATCCACAATTCTTTCTTTCAACAATAATTTTCCGAATGAACTAAATAAGCTAAATGGTCGATAATTTTAAGGATTTAAAGCAAGTTTACCAGGCTTTGAAATAGGCACAGTTTTAGCCATTTTCCATTTTGTACGAAAGTGCTGTAATTTTAGACAGGAATTAATAATATGAGTAATATACGTAGACCACTCATGTTGTCGGGAGGTTTTTGATACAGCGATTTGATACTTCATCAATGCCAAGTAATTTGCGGCTTCGTGTATTCCTAATAATCATTCGAATTTCTTTGGGTCTTATATAAATCTTCAATTCAATTCTTTATTTCCTGAATAATGGTACAATAAGACTAAAAATCTTTTACCCGCACCTAAGTACTATTGCTAAATATAGAAATATATTGAATTTAAAGCTAATGAATAAACTAAGATAAAAACTAAATTAAATTAAATAAACCTAAAAAGTTAAAAGATTACGAAAAGAGAATTATATGAGACTAATAATATTATAAAAAGTAAACAAATATAAATGCAGAATTATAATGTATAAACTCAAACTAAAAATCCCGAAGTTTATAAAACATTTTCTCCAATTAGAAAAAAATTCGAATCACTTCTCAAGGAATGTTATAAGGAGTACATAAATATAACGGAATATGCATTAAGGGATCAACCCAAAGTCTTTTGGTCATACTGTAAAGATTTGAAGAAATCAAATACTTACCTGAAAGAGCTGGTGTACGCTGATGAAACCTCCTCCTCAGCAAGTACTTCTTGTGAAATGTTTTCCAGGCACTTTGCATCCGTTTTTACAAATAGCAATCCCATCCTAATATAACCGGTATCTGGTTCTAATGGTTGTTCGGAAGGCATTTCTCTATCTCATGTATCGTCTCATGATGTTCTTAATATATTGGAAATGCTTGACTGTAGCAAGAACCCTGGACCAGTCAAAATTCCTAATATCTTTTATAAACAACGTTCACATACGTTAACTGAACCTATAAGTCAATTATTTAATCTATCCACTAATACCAGCACCTTTCCTAAATCCTTGAAGTATTACTTTGTTACTCCGATTATCAAGTCTGACGACCCTAGATGCGTTGTTAATTATCACCCCACTTCCATATCGAGTAGAATGGCATTTATATTTGAAAAGATTGCTTTTAGTCAACTATTTCAACAGACTAAAAACTCTATCACTGTAAAACAACACGGTTTTTTCCCTGGTAGATCAACAGTAACCAACTTATCCTTATTTACAGATACAGTTGCCTGTACCTTAGACTTAGGGAAGCTAGTTCGGTAAGCATTCGAGATCGTGCATTAGTCAAAATGGAACAAGTGGGCTTTTGTGATAGTACTATTGCGTGGTTCTCATCGTATCTCTAGAACAGAAATAGGAGTGTAGTTTTCAACTGATCCAATTCTGCTCCCTACAAGCAAACGTCTGGTGCTCCACAAGACACCGCTCTTGGACCATTTATTTTCTTGATCTATATAAATGACCTTCCCTCCCAATTAGAATCCAACTGTCTAATCTATGCAGATGATGCTACAATTTTCCGTGTAATCAATACTGCTGATGACTGCTTCCGCATGCTGGAAGATTTGTAAGAACTTGCGAACTGGTGTACTGTAAATCTGCTAAAACTTAATACTGATAAGTGCAAGGTGAAAACGTACACAAGGAAGCTGATACCCACTATTTTTGATTATACGATCAATAATAAATGTATCTCCTGAGCTTTTGAGCACATAGACCCCGATGTAATTTTTGACTCAAAGTTACTTTTCTCTTCTCACATTAATTTTATAACATCAAAGGCATTCCATCTTGTGGGTTTCATTTTTCGTACTACAAAATTATTTAAGTGTATGTCATCTATTATAACGTTATTTATCTCTTTAGTGAGAAGTACTGTTGAATATTGCTGCCAAGTATGGAGCCATTTCTATGCTTCACACTCAGCTCAAATCGAATCTGATCAAAGAAAATTTACAAGACTTGTTGTGTTTAAATTTTATAATGTGTCAATTTTTAGACTCCAAAAGGAATATAACCTATATCTTAATAATGTTGACATCTTTTGCTTCTGCCTTCTAGCATTCAAAACGCAAGTACTCTATGAGATCGGACTAATTAGTTGAGTTTTTATCAGCCATCATTTTTCTTCTCTTTTTTGGGTTTGAACCTCAGTTTGATCCTTGTTTCAATTTCGCCTCTTTCTCACTTTCTTTTTTTTTTTAATAATAATAATAGCTTCTCTTTCATATTTGAATTCTTTGTCACTATAATAGCTTCAAGGTTCCGTAATTATTCCCATAGTATTTTTTAATGACTGAATTAGTACCTTTTATATTGTATCACTAAGAAATAATCTCCTTTTGTAGTGTTTAGCACTCGTATAAATAATGAAATATATAATTCCTTTTTCTTATTTTTACACTATAGTATTTAGCAATTAAAAGTCAACTTTTTTTCTTTTTTTCTCTTTATTTTGTACGAATTACTTTTTGTGGTAATTAGTAATTAGATCTGAAAAAATCTGTCTGTTAAAATTTAAATAAATAAATAAATACAAAATAATTGTATTGATTAAAGAAAAAAAGAAAAAATTTACGAAATTAAGATCTCTGACAAGTGTCTTGAGTGAGTGCAACGATAAATAAATTTTCTGATCATAAGTTTTCATTAGGTGAGTGTTGGCATAAAAGTTCCCTGAAAGCCTCCAACGCGCTGGATCTCTAAAGGTCAGCAGGAATTGAGTTCCACAAACGTATTACTCGTATAGCGGAATTATAATGTTAAGATTTCTAGATGAACTTAGAAGAACTTACTGGTCATGTAAGTAAGAAGGTACACGGTTTTGATATATAATTCTATGAGAAAAATTCACTGCTTTCGAACAAGAAAAGTGTTTAAAGTGCCTCCAAGTATATGCAACCGAAACGAAGAAATGTTATCAAACCATTTTAGCCCAAAGACAAATCTCATACAATCAACCTCCAATTTCCTAGCGCAAGAAGAATCTAAACTAAAGAAAACTAGACAATACCCAATAAAATATGGCTATTAAAGCATTTTAACTAGTTGTAAACATAAGGGCGTTATTATTATATTAGCTGATAACCACATCCTCCGAAAGCCATCATAGACCTTTCGAATTATTCCATTTGCATGGTCACAGCAGCTCATTGAGGTGTTCAGAGTTAATCCGAGATTTTTAATTTCATTCACAAAAGTCTGGATAGTTCCAACAATAATGACCCGGGGCAACTCGCTTATATCAAAATGTTGTCTATAAAAGACCACTGATTGGGATTTTGTGGGATTTAATATAAGCTGATTTTCGGGACGCCCATCTTGATATTCGCTCCAAGTCAGAGTTGAGGCGGTACACGCAGTCTTCCATAAGACCAATGGGCCTATCAGGTAGAGTTGTACATCATCTGCGTACAGATGAATGTTGCAGCCCTGGGTGAAATTAGGAAGATCGATAATGTACAGACTAAACAATAGTGGTCAAAGAATAGATCCTTGGGGTACTCCACAATGTAAAAGTAGTATTTCCGAGAGACGCTCATTAGCAATCACCTGTTGAGATCTATTTACCAAAAAATCAGTTATTAGATAAATGGCTGACGTGGAAACATTAAATCGTGAAGCTAATTTTGTCTGTAAATTAGGATGGTCGACAAAATCGAAAGCTTTTGAAAAATTCGATAGGGTCAACAGTGCAAGGTCATTGTTATCTCAAAATTTTCGAATATCACTGGTGATTTTTAAGAGAGCCGTTTCACAATATTATTCTCAATAAAACTGTTAACTACTTGCATTACTTCGTTTGTAGTAATCAACATTACCAAGATTCCCTGTGATTAAACTATTTTCAAAGATAATATATTTCCTATTTGCGTATTTCAGAATAGTTTTGCTACGGTTTTTGTTTTAATCAGTGGTATAATTACATTATTTAATGGCAGGTTTTTAATTATTGATCCTAAATAAGAGTGAATGAAGATTCTTAATATTTGCCAGTCGGCCCTACTAAGGTCATGTATGCTAGTGTTATTTCTTGACCCGCAATCAGACGAAATCTCTATAGTAGGTTTGGAGACTAGCTCGGATCCATTTCTTAAGAACACATCTAAGATTGATGGGGTCATTGCTTGGTTTGTTGGAATGAAAATCGGGTTAGAATGAAAGAAAAAGTTGAACGGCTTAAGTGCGAGATATTCATTGAAAATGTTACCCCAACTATTCGTTCATTAAAATCACGCAAAGAATATTTATCATCTTGCAGAAATTCTAATACTGCTGCTCTATGTAAGTATATGTATGTGTATATGTACATTCCTTATAAAGATGAAAGTATAATCTCAGTCGCTAATATATCTATACTACAATACTAGCGCACACGAGAGCTTATCGATTGGCAATCTCTAGCTCTACGAACAAGAACATAAAATTAAACTTTGCTCAAACTGTGACTGTATGACAAGCTACTCGCATCCGTTGCCATTAGATTGGTTGATTTTAAAGGACCAGAGAATACCAGACATTGGGGAACCTGGAAAAAAACTTTGGAAAACTAATAATAATAAAAAAGAGAGAAAAACAGTCCCTCTACCCAAAAAAAAAAAAAAAAATTATATCTAGAAAGACCTGGCAAATATCCAAACGTTGCAAGCAGGATCAGGAAGGACTTTTTGTGTGATAACTACAGTGAAAAAATTCATAGGGGAACCTTTGTAGCATTTTTCTCTCGGGACATTTGAATTCTCCTTATAATTTGCCTCCGACACTTTTAATAGACATTACAACATAAACGTAAGAAACTGTCGCTTTGATATGCGGTATATATGTAGTATGTATTTATATGTTGCTAGAATCATCAGCTATACTATAGTAGATGTCGCCACCGCGTGAGGACTCCTAAGTGTTGGGAAATCATTCTTAATGCGGGATGACTTCTGCTGATGTGTCGTCTTCTATTTTCAGCACAAGAAGGGCAACTTTGTTTTCGGGAGAAAGTCAGAAGGTCATACGTACACACATTCATATAAGTAAATTTATTATTTATCACAACTGGGATATTCTTCGAATTCTCCTACTACATACATAACAATTTCTAATGTTATGTATGTTATATAGTAGTCCCCAAATGTTTGTCAGATTGATCTTGAATACCTGCCAGAAGCGTATCCAACCAAATAGATTTGCTTGACATTTGAAATATTACAAAACAAATAAAAAGATTTATATATAAAAAAATATATATATATATACTCGGATCGAAAACTCTAGTTAAAGAGCTACACGTAGTTATAATCTACGGAAAATCTTCCACTCTATACAGGAACTGACTGACTGCCTGCTGAAATATCTACAAACTAAGTTGCCTTCCTCGAAAATAAAAAATAAGCGCCCAAGTTGAAATTGCTCTGGAATAACTCCTGTGCAGCATAAGGACTAAATTTAGGAATATGACACAGAAATTTAACGGAAATTCAGTAAAAACGTGATTGCACGTTTATATATGTATGTAGTATAAATATTTTGTATAACTGCTCCATCATCAGTGCAGTGTACAGTGCAAAATTGACTTCCGATTTCAATCAAACAGGAAATTTTGTTGGACGTTTCAATTTGATGTGAACTTGTCTATTTTAGAAAAAGATTAATAAAATAAATAATTTGAATAAATTAATAATGTAATCTCAATTCATGATGGAAAGAAATAGAATTTTTCAATATCCAGTTGCATATTTTGATTTTGATTTTTTTTTTACTGATGGTCCACAAAATTAAATGTTTCGTGGAAAATTTGTTATATATCCTCGGCTCCGTGCTTTTTCAAAAAAAAAAAACAGAGCCTGGGATAGGACTAGGGTTTTAATAAATGAAAATCTATTGTTTAATTTTGAATGTGAAGAATTAAACTTTTGTTACTAGTATTTTAGTACCTATTTCGAAAATGGGAGATCTGAATGTGGCATTAAATATCCAAAGCAATTTTTGGCGACCAATTACTTTAATTTGTATTACAGAAGTGGTGGTCGAGCCTAGTAGTGTACCTAGGAGGGGCGGCTCACTACGGGCGGCACATATTTTGTGGCGGAATTTTTTTTCATATTTCTGTCTAAATTATAGAAAAATAAATAATACAATAATATTGTAATCAACAGAATCAATAAGTTGTAGAGATGTGTCGATTAGGGGCGAACGGGTCAATCTGGAATGGATCCTGGCAAGGAATGAACGGAACGGGTCCATTCTGTCCTGTATCTAGACCAATTTATGCAAAGAAACTCACTGATCTGAGCACATTTTACTTCTTCTGATTGCATATTTTAATATTTTGTAGGAACTTACACACAGTGAAGTCTCCTATAACGCGACGCAGTTAATTCGTACCGTGTTATATGGAAATCGCGTAATAAGAAAGTCAGAATAAATTTAACGCTGGTCATACCAGCTATGAAAATAATGTTATGATAGGCATGGAAACAAGACAAGTCAGATAAATTTATACCGCGTTGTATAGAACCCCTTTCCGCATTATATGGAAACCCCGTTATAGGAATCCGGATTTGAGGCAAATTGAATTAATTTGTAAAATTACGTTCTCGAAGTATCAAGTTGCGATTGATACGGTAGTAAATATGAGTAAAATGTAATGAGATAAAGGGCACTGGATATGCAGGGTGTTCACTTTTGAATATAACTTTACTGAAGTAAAATTATAAACTAATCAAGTAAAAAAGCTAAAATTTGCCTATAAGTAAGACAAATTCTTATAATAACCAGATTAATTCCCGTAAGTAATTTCGTATGATCACACAACTGTGCAAGTTTGATATTTGAAGTGGTTTTTCGCATATATTTCTAGTACGACTCGTCGGCCATGAAGTTTTGCATACAGTGATATTTTAACTGTGACCGTACGCCCTGTAGTTTGTCAGATACAGGGTGCTTTGTGAAAAACCATCTTTTTTTCTTAATCACCCTGTAACTCCTAAGCGGTTGAAATTGCCCCCCTCCCCCCTGCCCAGTAATTTTGGGTTCGCCTAGGTGAGTACTAAGTATCACCTCCTGCTCTATTGACCTCCAACGAGGAAACACCCTGTATTTCTAGAACGGATCGTCGGACAGTAAAAATGATTATATAGGATTTATAGGATTTCGTATTATGAAGAAATTTTTAGTACAAAACAAATGTCTAGGAGTGATCGTTTTCACTGTATTCGTAAAAATTCTAAAGGGGTTGCCCGATTTAGCCCACTTCTGAAATAATATTTATTAGTTTTATGAAAACAGTGTGTATAAAAATTTAGCTATCTACGTTGAAGCATTCTCCGGCAGTGTCCAAATATGTAGTGAAAACGAAATTTTTGTTTGGCCTGCGAAGGAGTTATCTGATTTGTCCCATTTTCGTACTTAATTTCACATTTTTTTTTAAAGCCCATGTGCAATTTTTCTCTAAGTACATGCGTTCTTGAGTTATCGTACTGACGAACACACAGACGGACATGCAAAAATCAAAATAACTTTTAATTCTATACAATTTTGCTCTACCATCATTATTTCTGTGCATTATAAACAGAATGATAAACTTCGTATGCCCTTCAGATTTCATTTAGAGTATAAAAAAAAACTTTGTTTCATACATATTAGATTACTTTATTGACCATCAACACTGTCACATATTTCCGGCCTGATCCTTTTTTTTTTCTAATTGGCCAATTATCCTCCTCACTTTACCAATTTTTTTCATAATTAAAAAAGGTCGTTTTATGTTGTGCAAAAACGTTTTATATAGAGGCAAGTGATTTTGGAATTCCATTTGAAATGTTGCATTGTGCATCTTTAAAGGATCCTTTTGAATTAAATAACTTTCTTTAGCCAAAACCAGCCTTTTTTTTTAAATCATATAAGAAATTTGAATCAATTTTGTTTTCCAACTGCTCAACTAATTCTACCCATTTCACCACATTTAAACTCCCTTCCCGAAGTAGTTCTTCTACATCTCCATGATTTATATCTGTAAATCCAGCACTGTTTAAAGCAGAGGCGATGTTAACAATCTATTTCTATAAGTTTTTCTGAAATGCCATTTCTTTTTTGAATCATTTGAGGTAAAAACGAGAACTCCTACAAGCATTAAGTGTTGACGGCTTAATTTCTGCGCAAACTAATGAAACGGTTTGAAAGCAATCTAAAATAAAAATTTCTTTCCAGAGTTGTATAACTCAAAATACCTTTCTTTTTCATCGGTTTTGAGCACATCTAAAGTCGGTCTTATGTCTGCTACACACTATCGTCGTATTGCTCCACGTTCGTCGAACAGCATTGTATGAATGGCATTCAGACAATACGTCCTTAAAGCTGGCAAGTTCTGCTAGGTTTAAGGACGTTCAGACAACACTGTTCGACAAACGAAGATAGAAAATAGCAGTGAGGACGACAATGCTGTCGCGTTCTTCGCCGGAGCGAAAAATCAAACCGGTTTTGATTTTTTTCCATACACTGTACGATGATATTATCGATGAAATTGAGCTGTGCGAACTAAAAGACAAGTAATGTGTATGCTTCAGCATCGTACGTCGTTCGTCGAACAGCGTTCGTTCTCCGAACGTCTTTCAGACAACACTGTTTGAAGAACGAAGTGTAAAGGGGCCCATACACGGTCACGCAGGTTGGCCAAGTCAAGTAGGACAACGATGTTATCACGCAGATTTGACCGTGTGTGGGCCTGTCTGATGGTGTGACACGCTGTGTGTCAAACAGTTGGACAAAAATCAAGTTAGTTTGATTTTTAAGGGCGGGGCTACGTGTATTACAACGTATTGTATCGTGTTAGGTCAATGCTTGTCACGAATTCGTCATTCTTGAATCTTGAGTGAACTCTATTGAAGAAAATATAATATTTAACGTGTTTTTCTGTCCTGATGTTGAACAGCATGTTTGACAGCATGTGAAGAAAAAGCTTTCATGTATAACACACCAAGTTGCACAACATATTCGCCGTGTATTGGCCACTTAATACGACGATAGTGTGGAATAAATTTAAAGAGTTTATTGTTTGTTGTTTACACATTCTTTAATATTTGGCAAAGATAGACAGGGAATAGAACAGGGATAGATTTGCACTCCTAGAATAAATCGACTGCTCCTTCATGAATTGCTAGCTGTCAGGCTACAATGTTCTTTCAGACTAGCAAATTTGAACACAACACTAATATTGGTCCAGTCTTACTAAATTTAGCTTTTGTGCATAATGGAACTCAAAATTGCGTATCGCCTATATCATCCCTTTTATCAATTGTGTAATCCCACCGACTGGGTTTGGGTCCTTTTTTTTTATTTTTTATTTTTTTACGTTTCATTTCTACTACAATTGGTAAAAATTATGCTGTTTATATCAGCAACTTCAGTCCCACGCGAGAGTTTTTGCACAAAACTTACCCAAGTACCTAGTTACTGATAAAAAGGATCGACAATTTTATATGCTTATACTTTTAATTGGAAGCTACATATTTTTTTTTTCTAATTCTATAACAAAAAATCAGCTGAAATCACAACATCTTTCCTTGGATTAAATTACAAAAAGAACGATGGAACGGGTCCGCGGAATCGGGTCCAAATGAGATGATCCGGATCTGGATCCGGTTCCGAAAATTCAAGAAAATTCAATTTAACAAAAGTGCGTGCCGGCAATCTAACTCGACTTTGATATTTTTTCAGATTAAAGGGGACTACCCAGGAGAAAAACTCATGATTTCTTTTTTCAAAAGGTCAGCGGATCATAAACGCACAAAAATATGCAATTTGAAAATGAAAAAATCCACTATCAGTACGTTTACATGAATACTTTACTGCTTCACTTGAAATCCAATTGAAACTAAAGTAGGGTTTCTGGTTGAATTAATTCCAATTACATAACTTGATATTTTCTTGAAATTTACAAAAATTACAATAATAAACTTCTTTTTATTCCTCATTACAATTTGCGTTTACATGAATTTTTTCAAGTAAATTGAACAAAGTTTTGTGATTTACTTGAGTCTAGTATACTTGAAGTCAATGCGCGTACATGAATTTTTGATTACTTGATCTCTACTTGAAGTATATTTCAAGTATTCATGTAAACTTACTGTATGTGCATACATACAAATATGATTCTGTGATATTCGTATGCATGGTCCACGCCTTTTATCATATAAAGCTATACATACAATCATTCACAACATTGTTTGTGCAGAGTAGTTTCGAGATCATTGCTGTACAGATATCTGTAATTTTTTAAGGAATATATGGTTTCCAAAAAATAAAAATTTATAATATAATTCAGTAGAAAAAATTAGCAAAATTTATCCTTAAACAAATAAATAGAACAAAAATATTTGTGCACTCATAAAAAAACTATTTACACAGCTTTATTAGTATGTATGAAGGTAAAATGGTGCGACTCAAGTAGAAGACTGGCTAGCGACCCAGAGAGAGAGCAGAATCTTGTTCTGATTTCAGCAGCTGCAGAATTCTGGTATCTCTGCGATATTCTCAGAAACAGTGAGAGTCCTTTTGGAAAATATTTTATATTTATGATCCTTGAATCCTTCCGCTTCTTTTGAGCCATCTCCCGTCAATATCAATTAAAAAATTTAGCTATTTTTTTTTTAATCTTTATGTAGGTATCTATCTTGTCATATCTTTTGGAAATTTTTTTTTTTTTTTTTTTGTCACTGAACTAAACGGAGCAGGATTCTTTTGACGCAGGACCTTCAAACTAAAATATATCTGAAGAAATTTTCGAAAAGGATCCACTTTTTCCCGACAAAATGGTAATGTGGTGATGTTTTTATAGATTACCCTGTAACTCCTGAACGTTATACCCTATGATAATCGTTGGATCTTTGCAATTGTCTATAAATTTACCCTTCTCTCCGCTCCGCTTTGAAGTTATGGCTCAACAAAGTTAAAATTTCGGATTTAATTCAGTATTTTTTTATTTATCTACTATTTTTATCAAAAACCACGTCATCAACACAAATTTTTCATACTGAATTTAAAATCGCAAGAGCAACGCTTTAAAATGACTTATCACACTCTGTATCCGAAATGTAACCGTTTTTGTGTTTTTTCCACTTTTTCTTAAGCATATCCAGGGAAAAAGTTCAATAAATGCCAGAAAGTAGGCAATTATCTTTTGGGAGTGAGCTTTTTAAGCCATTATCAATGATCATGTCCAATAAAAGTGAACAGAAAGGGTTACATTTCGGATAGAGAGTGTGATAAGTCAATTTAAAGAGCAGCTTTTGGACTTTTAAAATCTCAAGCATGAAAAACTGGTGTTGATGGCGTGTTTTTTGATAAAAAAAAGGTAGTTAAATTAAAACAAACAAATCTTAAATCATCATCACAGGGTGTAACGCTCAGAAGTTACAAAGTGATCTATAAAACATACCCAAATATATTGAGTCCCATTATATCAGAAACAAAACCATTACGATCCTCCCCCCTCACCGCCCATAGAATTTTTAGCTTGTGTAAGCATCATGACCTTCATAGCCTTCGGTAGTAATACCACATATGGAACACCCTATATATGTATAAATCAGCTTTAACATTAAAAATGTTAACTTAACCTGTTTTCTTTTTTTTTTTAGGAAACAACCCAAATCTATGCTTGAAAATGGGTAAGTACATAATATTATTATGTTTATTTTATCTAAACATATGTATGCTTATATTGTGTCCTTTTACGAGGTACTAAAGATCAAAGAGTAAGGGCAGGAAACATGAAAGAAAGTAAAGTATAAATTGTAGATAATATTGAATAGAAAATAAAAATCAATAAAATTGCATATCACCAAATTGCTATGATAACATATCGGAAGTTTCTCTGGTATGGAAAAAGTGTTATATTGCATACTGTTTTATCTTATATGTATATTACTAGGGGGAACCCTTCGGCGTTACCCGGCGGTAATATAGATACCTAGATGGGTGGAGGTGGATCTGGAGCAGTTAGAGATGCATAATATGCAGGCTATTATCTGACTCGATCGCGCGATTTCGTATTCTAGGGTTTCACTCTGTGTCGTAATGTGCGTGTATGAGTGCGCGTGCATATATTCATATGTATAGGAGAGTTTAGCTCTCTACGGGGACGCGTTCTTAGGCAGTGCCTAAATATATAGAAAAAACAAGAAATTTTTGTATGGCAACTGAACGAAGGAGTTGCCCGATTGGTCCTATTTTCGAACTGTATTTGCAATTTTTATGAAAACGGTGTACACGCTAACCCCAAAACCGCCCAACCGATTTCAATGAAATGTTGTGAATGTGTTTCGTTGGTTCCAGCTTAAATGATAAGATAGTTTTGCACATGATAGATGGCGCTTACATTTCGTAATGTCACATAGTGACATTGCGTCAAATCAGATGTTCGCGCCGCAATGTCACATAGTGACATTACGTCAAATTAGATGTTCGCGCCGCAATCAGTTGAAGCAAATTCAACAACCGTCGCTAAGATAACACCGAGAGGCGAGAACTCATAACTGGATACAGTGGTTATATAAAGCCGGCGAGCCGCAGGAGAAAATCATTCTTGGCTCAGAGTTCATCTGATTCAGAGACTAATCGAAGTAACAAGAATATTATTCCCAACCTCATTATAGATGATTAATTCTATATTTCAGAGACTAATCTGAAAAATCCTATCATTTCCTATATTCCTGCCCACACCTACGCAGAAGAATAATTCTGCGCAGATATTAATCTGCAATACTCCTGCGCACATCTAAGCAGAAGAGTAATAATGCCGCAGACAATAATCTGCAACTCTCCTGCTCACATTTACAGAAGAATAATTCTGATGAAGGGATTATTCTGCGCTTCTTTTCTATAGTAGCATATTGCTACGCGCAGAATAATTCTGCATTCAGAGACTAATCTGATCTATTTTCTTTATAGAAACAATTATCAGCCACCACCCCCCCCCCCTCCCCCACTGCTTATACATACACCCTTTAATCAATTTCAAAGAATTTTATTCTTATTCTGTGCGTAGAAGATTAAATTTGTTGTTCTTCTTCTTCTTTTCCGAAGTAAAGCCAAAAATTTGGCAGTCTACGTCATTCAGACCATCGATTTTAATTTTGAATTTGTTATTTTTTATTGAATTATTCTACTAGCAGTTTTAAGTTTCTTTTAATTTGAATTATTTTGTGATATTACGTTAAGCAAATTGAATTGTAGAATACTTGAGTTTTAATAAAATTTTTATATTTGAATTTTATGACTGAGTTGTCCTTTTTACCGGCACCCTCCTCCCACGTCCGAAACTAGATCTGACACATTCTTGATGTTGCCATACAAAACTTTAGTTTTTCACACATACTTAGACACTGCCTCACGCGTTGACGTAGAGAGCTGAAATTTTGTACACTGGCCCTTGTTTAAAAAGAATGTAAATGAAGTTCAAAAATGGGACCAATCGGGCAACTGCTTCGTGGGTTATCATACAAAAAATTTCGTACCTGGTATTTTCATAGCAATGGTGAATAAAATTTGAAAAATGGACTAAACGGGTTACCCGTTCTTGGTGTTAACATACAAAACTTTTTTTTTCACTATATAATTGACAGCTGCCTGAGACCACGTCGAGGTGGAGCGCCCATATTTTGTACACTGCGTTTCATAAAAATTGCAAATACATTTCCAAATTTGTCCAATCGGGCAACTCCTTCGTAGGGTTGCCATACAACAATTTCGTGTTACTATATATTTGGGCACTGCCAGAAAGCGCGTCGACGTAGAGAGCTACACTCTCCCACACATGCGAATGTATGCACGCACACTCATACACGTACACACACGAACACATGCACAGAGCGAAACCCCCGACTTAAATGATCGGATCTTTATTTCATTATAAAGAGGAAGTTATGCCGTTAATAATATAAAATAACATCAGCCAAATAACCACCACGACCACGCCTACAGGACCATATCCTTTTCATGAAATTTTCCATAACCAAATCGCAAAGTGGCTGCCCTATGTCCTCGATAGCCTCACGAATTCCATCGTTGAGGTCTTGAATCGACGCTGGGCTGTTGGGGTAGACCTTCTCTTTCACGTGGCCTCAAAGGAAGAAGTCGCAAGGTGTTAAGTCACAAGATCTCGGTGGCCAATTGTGATCACCTCTTCGAGAGATAACACGGTCCGGAAACTTTTCCCGTAAAAGATCAATGGTTTCGTTGCTTGTATGGCACGTAGCGCCGTCTTGTTGAAAGTAAACGTTGTCCAGATCATTACCATCCAATTCCGGCCATAAAAAAATCATTAATCATCTGTCGATAGCGCAATCCATTCACCGTAACTGTTGCTCCAGCCTCATTTTCGAAAAAGTAAGGTCCAATGACCCCGCGGGACCATAAACCGCACCAAACAGTCACACGTTGAGGATAGAGAGGCTTTTTAACAATAACTCTTGGGTTTTCCGAGCCCCAGATGCGACAATTTTGCTTGTTGACGAAGCCATCGAGGTGGAAATGGGCCTCATCACTCAAGATGAGTTTTCGATGGAATTCCGGATCATTTTCATGCATTTCAAGGACCCAATCAGCAAAGACTCGATGTTGTTGATGATCGGCCGGCTTGAGTTATTGTGTTAACTGAACTTTATAAGCCTTAAGACCCAAATCTTTATGCAAAATACGGTGTAATGTCGTTTGTGGAATGCCTATTTCCAAAAAACGACGAGGAATGGACAAACCTGGGTTTTCTTCAACACTTTCGGCTACAGCAGCAATATTCTCGGCTGTTCTTGAGCGACGTGCACAGGTTTTATTCTTCACATCACTAACTTGTCCCAACAGCTCGAATTTTTCTATCAATTTCTGTATTGCGGTCCGACAAGGTGCTTCACGACAACCCAAAAATGTTCGAGTTTTACGAACCGTCTCTGCCACATTTTCACCATTTTTATAGTGAATTTTAATAATTTCAATGCGTTGTTGAATCGTGTATCGTTCCATTTTTATAAATGGCGTAGTTTCTAGTCAAAAAATGACAGCTCCAAAGGTGACATCTACCGAAATAGCGGGCTAATTAAAATAACACCTCTTATTGGAAAACCCTTTATTATGCATCTCTAACCACCCCACCTCCACCCCCACCCCTCCTATCTAGGTATCTATATTATCGCCGGGCAATGCCGACACGATATATAAATGTATGTATATAATGTATACAGATATATATCCGCAGCTATAGTATACATGTACAGATATGTGGAAAATTAATTTTAGATAACTACAGGCAATGACATCTATTTAAATCGATACAACAAAAAAGGCTTCCTTAGGACCAGCACCGCGGACCGGGCTCAACTAGTCTTGAATATAAATTATATATCGCGATGCATAAGTTAATAATCAAAGTCAAGATTACCTTAACGAGCTTAGGTACTGAGTTCCTTTCATTACGCCACACCCAATAATTGTTGTCACCTAGTTTTCATATCCTGTTTAGCTTTCGCACTTTCTTTGTCCGTCTTTTCTGCCTGAAATTGAGACTACGCACCTTGAAGTCCATATAGTCTCAGGCGATTTTGAACGAAAGGACGATTTACAATTTTTTTGAATACGGTATAATTTTTATTCCTTAATCGTTTCATTTTTTGCTTTCTTTCTAATTTTATAGCTTTCATTATATTCGTTTCAATTTTTGCTTTCAATCTCACTGAATTTTTGAAATATTTTGCTTTTTTCAATACAAAATCGAATATCCAAAAAAATCATCTCATCTCGGATATATATCTCCTTGCATGACAAATATTAATGATTCTATATGCATCGTCATAGCTCACAATGGCATATAGGCACGTACATTTGTATGTATTACGTATCTATGTACGCCTGCATAAAACTTCCGAATAGATGTTGATGTTTGCGATATTATACTCTTGAAATTTCTGCATTATTCAGAGAATAGTTAAAATCTGGTTGGCACAGTTTCGTTTGTAAATCTGAACTGGATACGACGCATCCCATCCGTGTATGGTTTTGAAACGATGATATACGATACGACTTCTAATAATTAGTGCCTTCAGCACTATCGCCCCCTTTGTATATCAGAATAACAACAGGATCTGTTCCAGCATAACATCAATTTGAAAATAGCATTCTTCATGGTTGAACCTTCCTCATTAATTATTAATTCACTGGGAACGCTGTCGCTAGAGGAGTATTCCTTTGTTTCCTAATTTACAAATGCCAAGACACATAAATTTGTGAGAAGTGAACTGATTGTGGGTAATCGAATAGCACCACTATAATTGTTGACTTTTAGAGAATTGTTCCATCTCTTGTTGAAGTATGCTGACCACTTTTGTAGATTGTAGACTCCATCATTTCATAGCACAAGAGTTAGCATATTGTTCTTTTAATGTTTTCATTTATTTTTTCTGTATTCAAAGTAAAATCAATCACACTAATCAATGGTTGCCGCAGGACACTCAGGAATTGAAGAGAATAACAAAGCAGATACACTGCCCTCTTATTGGACCGGCACCATTTGGTGGTATCTGTTATAATATATTGAAACTTAAACTGGATCTCGGTGGACCAGAGATGGACATAAGTTCAGAAAAGCAAATATATTCATCACCAAAAAAAAAGAGCGTTGATATTTCAAGGCGATCTAGGAATCGACTCAGAATAATTACACGAGTCTTAACCGGACTCTGCAAACTTAATTAACACGTACATCGAATAGGCATGTCACAAACTGATGTATGTAGGTTACGTCTTGAAGAGGATGTAACAATAGATCACGTATTATGCGAATTCAAGGCCATTGCATCGTGTAGATTCCGGGCTTTTGTCTCATTCCTTTTTAAAGATTATACCAACTTCGAGGAAATTTCCTCCAAAAAGGCACTGCTCTTCCTAACAAGATTGAGATTATTGGATATACTATAAAGGAAAGCACCACAAAGGGCCTATGAATAGATGCAGTGGAAAGGCCACTCGTCGCAAATCTTAAAAATTTTAATCACACTACTTACATCTCACTGAAATATATGCCTAGTAATATAAGAAGGCTAAGGTTAAGAATACAAGTAAGGGACGCATAGGCCACTAGAACCCTGCGGACACCGCGAACTGAGTTGACCTATTGTGTTCTCCCCGAAATTGTTAAGGCTAAGTCAAGACTCTCTACGAGCTCGATTATTTTTATTATATTATTACCATTAGGGGTTAGCTTAACCTTATCCTTCTCCAAGCTAAAAACCGTGGTACACTCACATATGATATGATTGGAGGAAGTTTTTTCTTACTGCTTTCACAGTCGACACAGTTCGCTGTTGGATTTGCCGACCATCTTTAAAAAATAACAGAAAAGGCAAGGGGTTACGCGAGCGATCTTCTGCCAAGACCAATTAGTTTTCCCGTCTTAAGTGGAGACGGAGTGAAGAACTCCTTAACTTGTCACATACCGAGCCCGCTGCGATAGAGGTGAAATGCCTGCCTTCCCATTACCGAAGTTCCCTCTCCCTCCTAAAGTGGTTTTTTGGGAGGTAGAATTTTGGGTAGGAAAGCGACCAGTATACGGACAGTCGGCTCCGATTTTAGTGATTGTCCGCTATTTCATTTCCGTCCACTAGTGTCTAGAGACCTAAAACAAAGTTACTTTGATGTCCCTATACCCTAGCTAGAGTTTCGTGAGCCAGACTAGTTTCGACTCAAAGTTTTGAAAGAACGAAGCCAGGACTGCAGCTTGGCTGTCTGGTGAGAATATAGATATATATTTGAGTTCTTAGTGCTTCGGCTTTCATGATCTCCAACCTCTATAGCGTAGACTTCCACCTGAAAGATGGAAGTTGAGGCACGTATATTAATATATATATATATACTTGGGCTGCTGTTGCATGGATAGTGAATATCTAGCAAAAGCATAATCTACACTGTTAATTCAACTGTTAAGGAAATGTTTAAAAAATATATACATTTAAATTATAGATGGGAAAAAAACGCAATATATACATAATTCTGAATGATGAATGCGGAACTAACACCACAATATCACATTACGTTGCTGTGTCTCTCTGTGCTACCTTAAAAGAACCTTCACCAAATGAAAGATAAAAGTTCCTATCCCCCTCTTCCTTATCTAACATACGTAGATTCCCAGTATATTTTTTTTCTTCAACATATCCATAAAATTTACTAGATTCAATCAGGACACATCCTCTCTAAGATTAGATAGAAGACCTTTTGCGACCCAAGTGATTATCAACAATAATTTTTCCTTTACCGCACTATCTGCCAACATCAACAAGTTCTCTGCACCGACCATCCTTGCTTTGCACAGAGTATCCTCATTTATTCACACTGTACAGCTTCAGAGCTTACATACTCGTCGTATAGCAAACGTTTGTCGGTTTTCCTATAAAGTTCAGCAGAAACACCTCCAATTCGCAAATATATCTTTTCTCAGAAATATATATACAAGATACAGATCCGCAGCTACAGATACTGTAAACGTGTGTATGGTATAAAACGGTTGTTTGTGATATCCCTTCCTATATCCTATGAGTTTGTGTTTATAATTCACAAATGTTTAAAGTTTTCTAGGGAGAGACGAAAAAAAGACGTCTTGAAGAAAATTGTCTTTTCGTACTTAGTCAGTCGCAAACTCAATTTAATTTAAGCACACTTTCTCCATAAATTTTCTCGAGAAGGTGTTGATTGTTTAAACAACGGATTTGGGGGTCTGGCAACATCATCGGAAGCAACACGAGAAAATAATAATCAGAAACGGAAAATGAGAAAAAGTTGAAAATTAAGGATGGAAAAATGACGAACGAGAAATAAAAAAGTGAGCAAAATATTTGGTTGATTGGAAAGGGATGGCGAAGTAGACGGGATAGAACGGGGGGGGGGGGATAAACTAGATCAGAAGTGATTATGATAAATTATTGTTAGGAAATAGGAACACTCAAGAGAAGAAGAATGTTCGGAAAATTCAAATACTAGAAACATCAATTTTCTTCTTTCTTTGAATTAATGCCAATTATTTAGTAATTTTTTAAAAAATTATTTGTTTACCTTCTAATGCGAGTTCTATTTTATTAGCACTTTTAATTTTCTATTATTTACTCATTAAGCTTGCCAAAATCAACATAACAATTTTAAAGTACACGATTGTGCGTCCTGAAATAATTTCCCAGCATCATAATTTCCTAGTTATATATTGCGTCCTTAAATACATATAATATCTTCTCCATGTTATACATACCTACATATACAATAAAACAACTAATCATCACTGTTCTTAATGAAATAATATGGAAATTAAATATGTATTCTAAAAACAGTAATTGTCAAACTAAAATATTTACAACCAAATTTCGCTTACATTCTGATTTAAAGCAAACTTTGTAAGGGCCGTAATACCGATCCTTGCGGGACATCTAAATATAATTTCCAGGTTTTTTGATATTTTAAGCAAATAATTTGCTCTGAGGCTCTGGCTAATTATTAACTATAATATAACTTTGGGGTAACTATAATTTTCCGAAGTTATAAAAGAAGTTTTTATTATTTGAGTTCTATAAAAAGATTTATACGCACGGTGGCAAAGTCAAGTTAATATTGCATTCGACTTGATAAATTTTGAAATGAAGTCACATAATCGTCCACTATCCCAACCATATCCAACTATATACAAAATATTCAAGTGAAAATATGTCCTGATGCACTCTTCTCCGCAAAGTACCATCAGAGAGAACGTACATCGCTCCGATGATTGCACTTCTCGATTTGCTTACGACACAACAGTGGGCCACGCATTTAAAAGGGGGACCGTCGTTGCAGCCAGTATGAGTCCAGTTGTCGATTTTGAGCCATCGAATAAGCATCAGCAAGGCCAAGTCAACTTACTGCTAGTGAACCAGACAAGTAGACCAGTCCAACCGCCAGCTTGATATCGGTCATCGGGACGGAAGATATAAAACCAAGCATCACACTAGAGTTGCAGTCAATTATCTCCCAGCATTTCGACCGAACACACTTTGTTCTCCCAGTCCCAGTATTTATCTACGTTCGAGCTGACTTATACCAACGGCATCCATACTATATTCCTATTGACCCTTGTATTAGCATTCGTACGTACTTCCTGCCCCGCTTTTTTCTCTCTTGACTATATCTACGGCATCTGTACTTTGCTCGAATTAGCACAAATGGCACCCTGTCAATATTTAAGTATGTTAGTAAGATTAGTAATGAATTATATCACTAATGAGTTTCGTCAAGTTAGAATATCCTAGAGAAATATTGGACAATAGATATAAGTAAAAATTAGATTGAAACTAACAGCGTTCTGGATATTCTTTCCAGGTAGTAGGACTTTAGCTTGGATTACTCCTGACTACCCTGCGCACCCGACGTTACAACCACAAAACAAGAACAACGCCATCTACTGTTGGGGAATAAAATTCATTCATTTGTGATTTCGTTGCTTTCTGGGTATCGGTTATCTGAATTCAAATCACAATATTCCAGCAATAGGGACCGGAAATTTAACTACGTTTTTAAAATTCTTCCGCAAAATTAATTCACGTAGTTAGAACATAGAAGCAAAATATAAGTAAATTCTAGTAGTGAGAAATCTCTTCTTTACTTTTCCACATTTTATATGTATGACCTCTTTCCTGCCGTAAGTACAACGATTGCAAAATCTTATTTTGTACAACGTGGATTGGAGAAAAAGTTGTAAAAGTTCTGCCGACAATCGTGCGATGAACAGCATATGATAAAAGATTCCATTTTCGAATGCTTTGGAAAAAGTAAGAATACTGTGCATACCGCCACCTGCAACGAGGAATCAAGAGTTTCTTATATCTAGTCGATTACAAGAAGTTCAGTTTCTCGAAAAGATACGATGCCTTCGATCGGTTTACATAGAACTTTTATTCTGCGTTGGGTTAAGTAATCTTCTAGAGGGCAACCAATCAAGGTCAATATATAGAACGATATGTGACTGTTCCGAGGTAGTTTTAATAAGTAAAATGAGGTATCACCAGGGCCTTAACCTGTTTTTTTTTTCATATGAAGCGAAAGAAAACCAGAGCACAGGCACAACCGCCATTGACACCCATATATTTTTCCTAATATAGCACTGACATGTTTGCAACAGGAGAACTTCGAATTAAACTCGAAACCCCGACTCGTTACAGAAACCACATGGGTCTGGTATTATTTATAAATACTGACGGTAAATTATCAGCTTCAATGCGTTTTCTATAGATTGCCAGGCAATTTTATTAGACAGGATTCAGTTGTATGCTGTTTTGTACAGACCAAATCAAAAACAGGCTACAGATCTTCATTCAGTCGGCATACGCAAACCTCTGCTAAACTTAGTTGACATTATGCTGATTAACCAGTACTGGTGCATCCAGCAGCTAAAATCAATCGCACCATAGCAACATCACTGCTGATAGTATCACATCTTCAAACATGCTGATTTTAGCAGCATAGAGAAAGTCAAACGAGTTTAACTATTCCATCAGCACTGGTCAGTCCGCATAATATCAATTAGACTTTAAGCCAAGCCTAGTAAGATAAATCTACACGTCGTCGGCATGCAGATGTATTACAGCGTCAAGCATTATGTCCGTCAAGCCATTATAAAAACAAAGGGGGACCAAATATTGATTCCTGAGGGACACCATAGTGTAGAATCGCCAAGTCAGAGAGTGTGTTCTGTACGTTTAGAAATTGACTACGTCCGCTTATGAAGCTGTTAAAAAGCTGACCAGCAGATGATGAGAAAAACACCTGAAATAGCTATTCAGCAGCTAATTTCGTAAATATCCGACAAAACCTAAAGCATAGCAGTTTCACAGCTATGATTTGGACGAAATCCAAACTGCCAGATAGTCAGATAGTCGTTTTATTAATGTGGTCGATAGTCTGAATATACACATTTTTTTCCAATACTTAAGCTAAGAAACAAAGAAGACTAATTGAGCGACGATAATCGCCTGCAGCAGAAGCAGAGGACTTTTTCGGGATAGGAATTACAAGTTCCTGCTTCCACTTGGTAGGAAACTTAGATATTGCTAAACAGTGGCTATATATAACGGGTTAAAACTTAGATTATTTCCTGTGCAATCGCTCTTATGAAACGAGGAGGAGTTTATCCTGCCTTATTGCATTAGATTTAATCACATATACAGGGTGTTTCATAATTGTTTCACCTAGTTCAAGGGTTTGATAGCTGAGGTAGAGACATACAAAAAAAATTTAAGGGTAGTAGGGGCGTTAGACGCGTCCTTTCAGTGGTACGGGGGAGGAAGATTTTTAGTACTTCTTCCACTTTACACCCTGTAACTTTCTTAATATACACCCTATTCATCTCAAGTCATAGAAAACCATCTCACCTTTCCAATAAATGCCCAATCGTCCTTCCTGTCACCTTCCGTCGAAAGTCGTGGAACGTCAAAGTCAAAAAATTCTAGGAAAAAGTCCTAATTTTTTCAAATTTTAACGATTTTTCCGCCAAAATGCGTGATAACTGTCCAAACTCCGGAATGTTACCTTTAATTTAATGTACCCGACTAAATGCAACCGTTTTTGAGATATTCCCGTTTTTATGATGCATTATTTCATTAATTTTGTTAATTTTGGGTAGAATTGCATAAAATTAGGCGCGATTACCATGGTCAGTAGCAAAACTTAATGAATTAATGCATCATAGAAACGGGAATATCTCAAAAACGGTTGCAATTAGGCGGATACATTAAATTAAAGGTAACATTCCGCGGTTTCTAAATCTTTTAAAAAAACTGTATAGTTATCACGCATTTTGGCGGAAAAATCGTTAAAATTTGAAAAAATTTGAAAAAATTTGAATTTTTTTTCCAATTTTTTGATTTTTCACGTCCTACAACTTCCGACGGAAAGTAACAGGAAAGATGATTGGGCATTTATTGGAAAGCTGAGACGGTTTGCTATCATCTGTGATAATTCTCACCTTGATAGGGTGATATCAAGAAAGTAGATGAAGTACTAAAAATCTTAAACTCCCCACCGCCTAAACGACGCATCTTAACCCCCCCCCCCCCACATTATTATAATTTTTTTCTTGTCTCCACCTCAACTATCAAACTCTTAAGCTAGGTGCACTTATTATAAAACACCCTGTATAGCTACCAATTTCTTCTTTTCGTCAACAATTTGTCAAGCAAAGCCATCAATTGAAAAGCTTTCCGTAGCAGCACTGCAATTAGATGCCAGACACGCTGACACATATTTCGTTAAGGGGGATACCGCCAAAAAAAGCTCACGATGTCTGTTCTCAAAAGCACAGTGGAACATAATCGCATAAAAGTATGCAATTTGAAAATTGAAACAAATCACTATATATAAACACAATTGAATATGGAATAATTTAGGGAGCATTTACGTTATTTTGCCTTGAACTAGGAAATAGATCCAACTACAAAGCCCATACTTTACATGCAAAGCTATATGATGCTGTGGTATTCGTGTGCATTTATTCCAAAGCATTTCGGGCATCTGAACAGCAGTAGGATTGCATAAGCATGGCGAGATTTTAGATTTGCTATCGGATTTTTCATAGATTTTTGTTTTTTTTTTAACTTAGCAAACGTTTTGCATGAGGAGCAGGCAAGGGGCGAAAGGAATGTGTGTGCTCTGTGCTTGGGCAAATTTTATTTTATTGAAGCCGCTCATCAAATAAAACTCTTCCAAGAATTCTGGGATGTAAACTTTCATATAATTTTAGTAATGTTCACACTACGTCAGTTTTACCATTTTATTAACTAGATAACCAAAGAACTACTTTAAAGAGTTAGATTTGACTTTACCAACAACCATTTATGTACTTCTTTCTACAGCTTCACTAAAACCCATTAGGGATTAAGATCCATATAATAAAATAAAAAATATCGGAACTGCACATTTTAAGATATTCAAGGATAACCGAGATATCCATTATCCTTGAAAGCGAATTTTCAGAAAAATGATTTCAATTAATTTTTCTCGGAAACCTCAAAGCTTCCGAAAACAAATAACTTTTATTTCATGGAGATACGATGATAAAGTTATATCTACTAAGCAGAATTTCCCACATTTTTCAAATTTCAAAAGACCATATCTTGGCCATAAATGGACCACAACAAAAAATTGCTATTTTCAATATTGCCAACCTTCCCATCAAATTTCATCAAAATAAAAAAAAAAAATACACAAAATTGATCTATTTTCTGTGTAGCGGCTTATAAGATTATATATTTCATGTGCACAAGTTTACATACCCAGCAATATTCAGTTTTCTCATCTTTATTCCATAATATTACTAACAGGTCCCATAATAGTTACTCACAATTATAAACAAATAGATTATGAAGAGAACTGCCAGAATAATTTCTCGCCTTTCCAGCAAAGATAAGAAATTACCAATGATAAAACTTAAAATATTCCGCGAAATCTACACTCATATACCTAGTGCAGAAAATGGCGGCATACACTTTCCGAGCCTGCACACTACAGCCCGCCGCAGAGCTTTCAAAACAAATGAATGCTTTCTACACACATAATACACATAATTCCATCTGACGGTGATGAAATGAATTAAAAACGCCAAATTGTATGTAAAATACATAAAACAAGAAATTTTTGTCGTTACCATGACTAACATTATTGACTTTATTTCCTTTATCATTGCACTAAATAATTTTAGTTTTTCAAAATTAACAGAGAAAGGTTCGATCTTTGTTACAAATTGAACTTTCTTTCCGATACTATCATAATTGTGATAGTTATTCGTCTCTGAAAATAGCAACTTTCAAACCAAAATATATTAGTAACCAAAACTTGTTTACTAGTTTTCTTTCCGTCACTTCCTCTTCCACTTCAAGATCTTCCATACTCAAGTACAAATTTATCTACTTGATTTACCGTTATTACGTTATTATGTACCAAACTTTGCAAATTTCATGAATTTGAGAATTTTCTAAAGCTAATTAAATACATATAAAACCCCGAAATCTTTATTTTTGACACGTCATTACCTAAGTTTATGCTTTTTCTCAAACTATGTGGAAATTTGATCATGATAATACGGACAGATTTGACGCAAAGTCGTATTAACTTTTCGAGTTTTTTAAGATTTCAGTAATAACCCCCCTTAATTCATTAAGAATATTAGGATCATTTGGAAGAATCGCTTTCATTTACGCTCATATTACGAATGTTTCGTCACAGCTTCTTCGTAGGTAAATTTACATACTTTATAATATGAGCGAATAAAATGATTAGATATAAACAGCTATGGTTGCGATAATATTTAGTAATCAATTCACATAGTCCAGTATTTTACTGTGCGAAGTAAAATGCTCAATTATTGATCCTTGCTTAACTGCCACCACCTGTTACCATTCAAATATTAGAAACATGATCTGAAAATCTAGGAAAGGCATTAATGTCATTAATAATTGCCAACACCAGATTTCTCCTTAAAAAAATTGAAATTTAGTAATAAAAATTAAATATGTATCAGCAAATCTCAGAAATGTTATACTAGCCACAAACATTTTTGTTTTATTTCGAATTGCGGAAAAAGTACTGAAAAAAAATTACCCGAAAATGGTAAGTATAGAGTACAGTTACAAGACAAACAAAGATTCCATGTCGAAGATAAGTTCCAGTATCTATAGAAACGATGAGCTCTTCAAAAACACAATTTCCATTCAGTGCTATGATATCATCACTAGCATCCCTAATTAAGGTCATATTGGAATTTATGAAAATGGTATTTGAATTCATCAAAGTTATCTTGCAAGCTTATCTCTCAAACTTCTCCTATAAATATCAGACATTCATTGAGGAGCTCAACCTACACAGATAGATGATAACATAACATTTATAATGTTAAAATATTCACTTAAGTTCATTACTGGGTAACTGGAAAGGATTCCTTCCGCCTCACTCTACAAATAGAATAATGCCATGAAACCGAAAAACAAAAATCCATGAGAACATGTCTGCATTTTTTCGTGGAGATTTTCAATCACGGGCCGATTAAAAATCTCTTCTATATTTCACCTGTGTTTTTCAGATACAACCTTATCCTTTTGTATGCTGATTACGAAATGCTTTTGCTTTTATTAAAATACTGTCTTTTGAAGGATCATCAGATATGCTATTATGACTTCCACGTTCTTTGTTTTCTTTTATTTTTTTTTATTTTTTTTTGTAAATACCTGTGCCAGACTGAGGGGATCCCATAATGAAAAAAGCCGAACAAAGCTAGAAGGAAAAAGAAATTTGATTAGATAACATAAGAAAAGCGATAGAGTTGACATTATTTGTGAACTTTCGCAGATTGTAAGTGTGAGAAAAGACAATGGCTGATAAACAGTTTCACAATCGCATAGATCGGAATAAGTGAACATCACAAAATTTCATATTACGACCGAAAATATTTTTAAGGGTGAAAGGATGAGCGAGACTTGCAACTCGACTATTTCGGCCAGTAGAATAGACAATTCATCTGAGCAATATTCGTGGAAGTAAGATTGAACGAAAAAAAGGAATCCAAAATTTTTGATGGTGTTTCAATGATTCGATATGGAATGCTATTATTTCGTCGTCGCCAATGAATTTGAAGGTTCTATCTTATACACTGCCTAATATTGCTAACGTTCTACCCCTGCCCAAATATGGGAATTATCTACCATTTTATGAAAGATGTAGGGCTGGTGAGTAAAACAGAGAAAATGTGATATGCTCACTAAATAATAAACAAAACGAATGCAATCATTAAAAACAGTTTCCATTTCGCGGGCACAAATACTTTGTATAGACTAAGCTACAAAAAGTAAAGTACTTATAGTAAAATTAACTCCTTCAGTAATTTTTAGCTGCACATTGCTAGTTTCTATTTTTGCCGAGAGCTAAGTAATACACCACAGCATTTCATCTGCTGGTTTTTGACTATTCAAAAATTAGATACATTATTGGGCATTGAAAGTATAAAGCTATTCAGGACAAAAGATAGGACATCAGATTCACTAGGTACGTTATTATAAAAGCTGATAAGCTAAAACTTGACCATATATGTACATATTCTGTTCAACGCATAATTAATACGAATTATGCAATCCTCAAGAAGTTCGAGGACTTACATAAGTACAATTTTACATTATCTGCATAAAAGTGTTTATTACATCGTGAACTATACTTGGTAGATCGTATATAAACAGGCTGAACATTAAAGGCCCAAAAATAGATCCTTGAGGGACCCTATGTGATAAGTTCAATGGAGTGGATTGCTGGCTATGCCTAAAAAGGAAATTATCTACCATGTTTACCGTGGTTCATCGAACTTGAACTAGGTGGATAACTTTTGTGCGAGGGAGGACGTCTGATCCAAGCGATCGAAAGCCTTAAAAAACTCAAAAACTCCCAACACGATAAACTTGTCCCGATGAGGGTTATCCCTCTAGTACAATTGTAGTAGATCCACTAAATTTTCACACATTTAAAAACCTATTTCTCAACAACAGATTTTACTTCATTTTAACAATGTTTTGACAATAAATCACCCGGTTTTTACTTCTGCAGCTTAGCAGTCAAGTAGTGCTATAACCACCTTTAAAGCCCCAATGGCAGCATCGGGAATCGGTTGGAAACAACACCGGTCAAAATCACGATTTGTAATAAATTTGTAGTATGGTAATGCCGCTTGACACAATGGCTATGCACCGGTTCGATGCTGATGTCGGAAACAAATGATATTTGATTTTTGATGCCGTTGCCGTCTTTGTGGTTCGGCTTTTTAAAAATTTTGTCCATTGGTATCAAATTTGAAGCGTTCGTAAAATGTATTTTATTAATTTTTATTTTATTATCGCGAGCCAGTATTTGTTTTTCTTTTTATAATAAAAATAATTGTGAAAATTCTAATAGGTACTGTATTTTCTAATTTATTACCATTTTCCTGCCTAATATACTACCTACAGAAATACATCATGTAGGATAGGAAAGGCAACGACTGGCTGAAACCAGTGATGAGGGGACGGTGCTAAACTTGAGAAAAGTCCCCAGAAATACACCACGGCAACTCTTATCTCGTCGGCAGCCTACCACCGACTGGCCACTCGAATTAATGGCGTACCTGCTTTTATACTTTTTTTGTGGGCAGTTATTAGAATATTTGGGCAATTTCTACATTGTGTTAGAAGTAAGGCCCAAGATACATTCACGGCCACAAACCACAGGCCACTGGATGCATGCCTCTGAAGCAATGTAAATGTATTGCCAAAACTACATTCGCGGCCACAGGCCATAATCCACGCTGTGGACTCTGGCCAAGTTTGATCAAATCTCGAGTTTTGTGGGTCATGTCCCCGGTACTACCAACATTGAAATATAAGAACGGTAGGTTATTCAATATGGCGGGGGATTTGTAATTAATCGGAATTTACTTTATCAGTGAGAAAAGTTGTTTACTTGCCCCTACCTGAGCTAATTCATAATGTATTGTAGTAAATCTGCAAAAAAGAAAATGGAAAAAAATTATTAATTACATGAAAACACATACATTCATGCATGTGAATGTAACTTACTCGGTTTCAGCAGTCGGCCGCAAGCTTATGGCCCGTGGTCTGAGCCCGTGAATGTCTTTTGAGCAACATATGAATTTACGTAAAAAATTACGTCACAGTCCATTGAATACTTTTCGGTTTTCTCTGATGTTGTCAATTGCCAGTTTAATTTTATTTCACAAATCTTGTTCGAATCAGCCTGTCCAGCATATACAATTTCTTTGAAAACACCCAAATAACAAAGTCTATGGAATTTAGGCCATGAAATTCTTCTAACGAGATCGATTAATTTTTGTGTTGTACATGTAAGGTATAATGGCAGGATGTAAAAATGGAAAAAAATATAAAAATCATGCATCATCCTTCACGATTCTGACTGATGGTCGAAGTCCAGGCAATAGGAAGTCACAGTCTAAATCAGAATGTAGTGAAGTTCAAGGTCTTCTAACATGCCAAACACTACTTCCATGATAACAAACACTCGATTCCGATTTAATCTGATTTTGTAGTTCTACCGACTCTTTCATGAATGACGTCCATAATAAATTTGTTGCATTTCTATATTGATTTTAAACTTTTTTCCGTGCAATTAGCACTAGTTAAAGTAGTTTTTAAGATCATGTGCACATCTAGGGAAGTGTATTTTTTGTACAATATACGCTCTTAAAAACGTTAGTCCAGAACTGGTTGCAATATGTACATAAAATATGTTTTTAATGGTATTTAGATTTACATTAGATATAAAAAAAACATTTGCTACCTTATCTTGTAGCTACATTACTAAAGTACTTCTGTGCCGAACACAATTTCATATTAATACGCATTTTTTAGCGAAAACAATTAAGGGTACTTGGAGCAGTCAGTAGGACGTCTGACCAGACTCTTTTATGTCATAAGATAAGATAATAGATGGCGTTTCATCTGACCCTTACCCTATAAATGCCGGTGTGCACCATAGTTTCGCTGATGACACTATCCTTGATTTCACTTATTCAATTACTCTTGCGGACTCCAGAGGGAATGCCTCATGTGTTAAATGAGATTGCATGATTAAATCATTGAATAACGTTCTTACTAACATCCTCGCTTGGAACAAAGCGTATCACATCGAATTCAATACAGCTAAGTCCCAAATCTGTCTCACCTCATTAAAACAAGATCATAATTTATCCACTCTCGTTTTTTTTTTAAATGGAGCACTGATTTGCGATACACCATCTTTATGCATTCTTGGCACTAATATTTCCAGCAAGTTGAGCTGGAGAGATCACATCTTCTCTGTTGTCAAAGAATCATCGAAATGTCTCGGATTTCTGAAAAGGTGTGAGAAATATTTCAGCCCGTCAAATCGAGCATACCTCTACAAATCTATTAGACCTAGAACGGAATACAATTCCCATATCTGGTCCGGGTTGGTCGCACAGCCTTAGCTTCATTGAATATTGTCCAAAAGAGAGCTTTCAAGCTCATTGGCGATGTGACAATAACTTGTCATATCGACTTTCGCTCCTTTATCGCTACATGCATGGTCAGTGTTCCGATGAAATATCTAGTCTCATCACTTGTAGAATAATTTCTACACACAATACTTACGCTGCCAACCGCGCACATCCTTTTACCCTTAAAATTACCTTCGGCCGTACAGTAAAATTCAGTGAAGGGTTTTTAACATAAACTGTGCGAATATTGAACAGTCTACCATCTTCTTTCTTTCCTCCGGCATACAATCTGCGAAAATTTAAGAGTGACATACATCAGCACCTCATTCCCTAATTCCTTTCCCCCATCTCCTTCCTGCCATTCTGTGCTTTACATAATGGGGTATCCCCTGAGCTTGGAATAATAATATAAAAAAAAATTAGTTTCGAAGCCAGCCATCTGCTAAAGGCGCGTAAGTGAAACTAGGAAATATATCAAAAATCGTAAAATGTGGAATAAGTTCTTAACCGTAAACTTTTGTATAACCAGCCATTCCACACGAAAACTATCAAACAGTGCTTATTTTGGACCTGACCATCTCCGATTTGGATGAAACTAAACAAAAAAATGTTGTTAATAGTATTATTCACTAGAGAGGACTTCTAGCACTTTTTTTTCTATTTTTATTTTGAAGCTAGAAACCATATCTATCTACATATGTACAAAAAATTGAGATGATGTTCGGCTTAGTTTTTGAGATATGAATTTTTAAAGTCACCGTATACCCGATTTACAATATTTCTTTTTTCTTTGATTTTTTTTTTCATTTAGTCCTGCTATATGTTTTTATCAAAAATATTTAGCATTAAGCTTCATTTGGCATTTGAATTAGAAAAATCGGTTGCTCCGTTCTCTAGATATGATTTTTTTGAAAATAACATAAAATCACGAAATTTCTAATCTGGTCCTGGTTCTGACACGTCTGAAATCTGCGAAAAGACCCACTTAATCATCGACAGACAGACTGCGTAAAGTGTTCCTCTAACGAAAAAAAACTGCTTATTCGAATTCTTTGATACTACGGGAATATCTAACTACATTTGATTATATTTCTACTCCTAGAATGATACGGGTTGAGTACCTAAGTACAGATTCAGAAAAAAAAACAGATTACCTATGAATAATGAAATCAACAAGAAAACCCGTTTAGATTTGTTATCAAATCATCAGAATGCAGATGACCGTCATGATTTAATTACAATGTGTCATAAAAAGAGCGTGTGCTTGTTATCAAGAAAGCTAACCATTTTGGGCTACACGAACATATTACTTGCCAATAAGGTATTATATGGGAGATTTGGTGCACAGATCTATGCGTCACCAATCTTTTTGCTACATAAAATTCCTGTCCTGGAAGCTAGTTGAAGTTCGTTTTCACGCAAATTTCATCTGCCGTAATGTAGTAAGCGAATTTCGTTAGGAAATTTTCATACAAAATTCGTGGATTCCTGGATTTTTCAACTTGGTTCTTTTCTGGGGTTCTGTTCGGTGTTTTCTGAGCATAGAAACTTCTTAGGACTTCTCTTCTTTTAGTTCGATGGACCGTAGGAGATGATAATCTAGCCTTATCAATCATATCTCTCAACGACATTTTGGGATTTCATTTAAAGCTGTCTACTACTTTCTGGATCAACCAATTTTTGGTTTACTGAACATAATTTCCTTCCTGACCCGGACGTTCTCTGGACACTACAAGATTCCCGATATTTACTGAAAACATTTTCGATGGTCATCTTCGGGATTTTCAAATTTTTATCTAAGTCTCTTTGAGGCAAACATATTTGGAATTTACATATGTATGGAAACAATTAATTTGCGTCGTTCTCCTTCCATTTTCACCGCATAAGAACTTTGCAATTAATCACCTGTAATTATAAGTGCATACCTTTTTATAGATGCAATCCTGCCAGCGTTCCCTAATTTTGTGAACTTGGTAATGAGTAATGGTAGGAAATAGGTGGTCATTTTTTTTCACAATCAGTCCTTATTTCAGTATTTCCACGGTTCAAAGTTATTAGCACTTATTGTGGTACCTAGAATGAATTCTGTAATTTCTTAGCTATCGATAAAAAAAAACAAAAATTTCTTTATGTTTTAATTCAGAAGATAATCTTTTAAGTGCACTAATTAAAACCTTCATTATAAATACCCTAATTGCATTGCTACAATTCTAAATATGAGAATGCGTCCCCGTTTATATAGGTACGTACAAATCAAATGAAATGCGATCAATATAAATTTATTTTGTCAGTGTATGTTAATTAATTAGTAAAAAATATGTGCATTACAATAATCCGGAATTGTAATTTTGAACGTGTCCTTATTATAACTAAGCTTGTCTATATATAAATACCGAAGTTGCAATATTAATGAATATCTAGTAGGTATACAGAAATGAAGTCCATTGATTAATTGGGCACAATATCCACACTCGAAATGTTATTATTAATATTACTTTACAAATTTCTGCTTCCAATGGATGGTAAGGTTAAATATTGATTTTCTGGCATTTGGTAATTAGCATTGGGAATTATTTGTATACCTATGTATGTATGTCGGCACGCGACCTAACATATTCATTGAATTCATTATTTTTGTACGTTGAAAAAAGATGGATACGTACAGACCTTATCGAAACAATACATATATTACATGCTCAACGAATTTGACACACCTGCAAAAATTATAAAACTTCGTATGACATTCTTAATAGTTTTTTATGCCTTGCCTTGACTTTTATTACACTATCAATTCTCCTTGGCTTTAATACGATTTTAATTGTCCTCACAGTTTATTATACTCTCGGTTTGAGAATACTATAAACTTTTGCTTTCCATGTAAGTTCAGGAGCGCCATTTTTCATTAGTGTATGTGTCTAGCTCTGCAATTGGATTGAACTTAACTTAAACAATTCATATATGACAGTGAAACATCAAACAGGACTAATTTATACTGATCCAAGCGCATTGTTCCTTAGACGAAATATGTAGGTTTTTTTATGAAATACTCTTGTATGCTGTCTTTGAATAACGGCACTAGCTTTGATTTTACCATCAATAAGATCCAAAACCTTAATGGCCATTTGGATGTCAGTATATTATGTGTATGTAGATATCTAAATCCGACTCTTTACACTTAGATACTAGCAATATGGCATAGTGGATCACCACGACCAAGCAAAATTGCAAAGACAATGCGAATCGTAAAAATATCACAAAGTGCAACATAAATTTCGCTAGTGAGTTCGAATGAGATATGAAAGCGAAACCGCGAGCGGCAGCAAATGTTGACAGAATATTGTATTTAAATGTATCCAAAGTGAATATTAATCTACTGTGGTAACAATAACTTTAGCGACTCTTTTTCAGCGTGTCCCATCTTATTTTACTCTCAGTCCGGTAAGCAGGTTGACAGTTTCTTCACTGATTTTAGCAAGGCCTTCGAAAGAATCAAAATCCATAAGCTCTCCATTCTTGGTTTGGCCCTCCTTTTCGTTCATTGGTTGTCTTCTTATCTATCTAACCGTACGCAGAGAGTTATATTTCGCGGAGTAATAAAATAAATGTAAATGAGACTGACGTAAATTTGTTCCAAAATCAAATACAATTGGAAGATTACTATTTGCTGTATACGGAAACGTAGAAATGGAAAAACTTATAAATAGATATCTTTACTCATTGGATGCTCTCATTGTAACTAAAATGATCTGAGACCTAAAGAAAATCATCGAGAAAAGGTGAAAGCCTTCTAATGCGGCTGTCTATATTTGCACAGAATTAGGAAATAATATGAGCGAAAAATGTTTGTGCGAAGAAATCTGAATGGTAGTCGATTAGCAAGAAAAGTATCACGAACGAAATGTACAGGAAATGGTGGATAGTTGCAACAGGGGCAACTTGAAACAGTCCGATTTTAGCTCCTCGGAAACAATTTTAACCAAAAGTCGTACGCCCATGTCAAGCATCTCTCTAAGATGTTTTATTCAATGTACTTCTTCAGTCTCTCACAGACCATGACAATGAGCAATACAGACAAATTTGTTTTTGGAAAGATTTTATAAAAATTGTCTAACATTGAGGTTATCATTTTTTTTTATTTTTTCTTTGAAATATTGTTAAGTTTTGTTTATTATTATTTTCTGTAATAGATGTATGTGTATATTAAAAATAAAAATGGCTAGGTGCCTAGATTTGTGGCCAAGATTAAATTCTGTTATAATATCAACCTTCAAGGTAATACAATATAAGTCAAAACAACTTAAAGAACTATTTACATAGCCTGTGACTGTCAATATAAATAAATTTCAGTTTTAAAATCAACTTTTAGTTAAGTTGATATGTTTTACATAACACTACACCTGCTAATTGCAATTTGCAATATGCCCCATCTATTTTTGCAAATGACCCCCCCCCCCCAACATTGGGCCTTTGCAATATGGGAAGTTCTTCAGTAAAATATGCTATTTTGCAAAAAATAAACTTAAAATCATAAGTTTCTTAATTTTTATTACTTCCCTACATATTGAGCTTTTTCTTAAAATTAAATATCTTTTTTTTTTGATGACCTAAAATTTGGAGTTATTGGCAGATATAGTAAATTTGTTGCAACTATCCCCCATCTCCCCTACAATAACGAAAACAGAATTTTGGATAAAATGAAAAAAAAAATAGCGACAAAAAATATTAACATGTTCAATTCGAATGACAAGGTCAAAAGCCACTTGTTATGGAAGAAATGAAAAAAGTGAGAGCTGGAGGACGTAAAGTCCGTCTGCCAGCAATAGCTGACAGCTCACCCAGTGACAGGATAGCAGGCTGGTACGCTAGCACCTCGGCTATATGGCAGAGAGTGCAAGGTGGGTTCACTAAAAAAACACCTGCCTGTCACTTTGTCATAACAAAAATAAAAATCGTGCCTGAACGAAAAAAACGGGGATCTAGAATAAAACAACAGGTTACACACTGGCCCCAAAGAGACCACGTACACCAATCACCAACAGAGTACCCTAGCATCGGATGGCATGATCCTTTTGCCGTCCCCGGCCGCGCATGACATCACTGGTAGTAGATTTGCGATATCCCTATCTATAGATTCCCCCTGTAGGAGAGAGGATAGAATCAGGGAGAGGAGGAAAGAAACTCTTCTAAATCCAAACAAGTCAAACTGTCTATTTGTGAATAGGAGGGATTATGACCTAAATGATCTACCAGTAATTAAGATCAATGGCATCGTCATACCATATGCTAGGTCGGTTAAAAACCTGGGCGTCGTGCTAAATACCAAGTTTACTTGTTGTGATTATATATCTAATACAGTTGGAAAGGTGTATTCTTCCCTGAGAATGTTAAAAATGTCTGCGAATATATTGTCACAATGCATGCGTATGAGGCTTGCAAAGGCTCTCTTTATCTTCGGGAGTCTAATATTTCCAAAACTGGATTCTTGCTGTCATCGGAAATTAACGGTAACTTTCAATGATACGATTCGATTTATATTCGGCTTGCCCAGATTTTCTCATATTTCATCCTATGTCGACTCATTTCTTGGATGCTCTCTCGAAACATTCCTCATGAACAGAAGGCTGAAATTTTTGTACAACTTGATCTATGCGAAAGAGCCAGCTTATCTCCAGGACCGTATTCAATTCCTGAGCTCCACTCGACATCGTCGTCTTCTGTTACCTAGCTTTGTTACTCAAATTGGTGAGCGATCTTACTTCGTACAGGTCATTCGTAAGTGGAATGGCTTACCCGTCAGCCTTCAGCGGGCTGGCTCCGTTGGAACATTCGGCCGGCTCTTGTCTTCGACCCTTTTGCCTTAGTACGCACTGACCGATACTGTGCACTGTATTGCACTACACCTCTTCGATTTCTCGACTATATTTTTGTACACATTATCATTATTATTAATATTTGTTTTCTTTTCTTTTTTTTGCTTTCTTGAATCTAGTTTAATTATTTTTTCTTCTACTATAATATTATATTATCTCATATATCAATTGTTCTAAACATTTGTATAACTTTTTCATTGTTATGATTCTTCCCGCGCTTGTATTTTACACACACACTGTTAATATTTAGAATTTTTTTTTTTAAATCTTATGTATCTTTGCCAGCAATAAAATTTATTATTATTATTATTATTGACATTATTTATTACTCATTGTTACTAGAATACAAAGAACATTTTTGTTTTTCTTAAATTCACCCCCGAAGCAGTTTATCTCTGTGACTCCTATTCAGATACCAAATGTAACCCAATGGGAAAGTGTCCGTCGATTATGGATTCCCTTGGAGATCCTTTTTCCTTTTCTGTTGATGTTAAGCGACGCGAATTTACGTTAACCGTACAAGTATGCAATAACCGTCCCGAGAAGGCCTTCTGGAGAGGTGGTTTAAAAATCTTGATCGAAGATGAAAAGGCGAGAACGGGTGCATTCTCGCGTTTTCATCTTCGATCCTGTTAGACTTGTCTGGTATCATACAAAAGTTATGACAATAGTTAATATAGTAATTTCAGCCACGCTAAAAAAAATCTATGTCCATGAGCACTCTTATTGCAGTCTTACTTCTAGCCTCTCGAGACTTGAATCCATAGCAATTGGGTAGCCTAGATTGCTAACGGGTTGAGGAGCCCTGGGTGATTCTCCTGTAATAGATGGTTACTACAGTGAAACTATTCACCTCATCATGGAGCATGCCCCTTGATGTTAGCATCGTGGTAGTTGTGGTAGCCCATATGCGGGCAGAAAGAAGGTGTCTCAGTCTGCATGACTTAATCGGAAATTCTTCTTTGAACAGAAGAGTATGTCCTTGTCCTGATTTTAAGAGTGGTCGCTTATTAATATTTGGCATTCAGCGTAGAGTTGCGCTAAATCAACCGGGTATCGTGACCCAGAGATCGGCAGAGAGATCGCTTCGACCAGTAAGTGCAATGTCAAGCATGCACGGACATAAACTGGTACTCATTGATACAGAATATACTCTGCCGTGCATTAAGACTGCCGTGGAATTAAGGCTATCTAGCTAGGTGTTCACGTAAAACTCAAGAGCTTTCTGACCAGAAGAGAGCCGTCAAGCTAATTGACAATGTATAGCAATAGCTTGCTCGAGCGCAGCCGCAATGTCGGTTGCCTTTCGCTCCTTTATCACTACATGCATTTGCAATATTCTAATGAAACATCTAGTCTGATCCTTTGTAGATTATTCCGCACATATCCTTGCACTATTTCAAATATCACTTTCGGCCGTACAGTAAAATTCCGTGATGATTTTTTTCCAAAACTGTGTAAATAGTCTACCATGATCTGACTTCGCTCTAACTTACAATCAAGAGTTCAAGGATCCAGAAGAGTATGTTCTAGAGTGATATATATTAGCACCTCCGCCACTATATTCATGTCCTCTAATCCAAACCCTTCCCCCTTCATGCCATACTTGTATCATAAGGTATCCCCTGAGCTTGGGTTAATAATATAAGAAAACAACAGTTAGATAGGTTTTAAGTTTTGCAAGAAATTAAAGCGGATTAAGTCCTGGTAAAAATATGTCGGATAGCTTCACTACAGTTGTGCTCAAGTATCAAATTAAAGGTGAAGTTTTTCGAAATCTAACTAAAAGCATTAATATAATGGCAAACTTTGATGTTAAATATAAAAAAATGTAGTTTGAAATTTTTTAACTCGTTATGTCAGAGGAGGAGTAGATCATAGAGTGTATACTAAGAACGTTCTAGGGTGCTCAGTGAAAATATTACCCAAAAACATTACCCCCCCCCCCGCCGCCTTTCCACCACCCTACCCCAGTAACACTCTTCCGCAAATATTCCATACAAATTATTTATCTTGAAAAGATCTATCACCCGGCGAGAGATTTGTATCTATAAGTGCGGGACACCCTGTTTACATATATATGTATAAGAACTGACATATGCACATATATTTTCTCAAAGTAATCGTTTGATTGATTACAACTCATGGAACCTATGAGAAGGAACGTGTATCATTTTTACATGTTAAAAATTACGAAATTTATGAAAAATATGAAAGTAGGTATTTCCACATTTCAAAAGTGCGTTCTCTCTGAGGGATGACATCAATTCCACATTGGTCTTCACAAGTAACAAAGAAGAAAACCATTGCAAAAAGGAAGTCCTAGTTTTCACCCCTTACCCATAAATCTCGTAGACAGGAAGTCTTCCTTTGTAGTCCCACTATTGATGTACGATTTGAAATATACTGGAAATTGAAGTTCTACATCATAACATCACAAGCATCTGCTACTGATGTAGACATAAGTTATGAACGACTATGTCTTATGAAGTTGGGAATAATTTTGCTCCATTTCCAACTCAATACATCTCGTCTGTTCATAAGGTTGTGTACTGCTATTGTAAATAATATACTCGCAGTATATATTGTATGCAATATACATGGATTAAGGTAGAACAGAAAATTAATCATATAAGCGTGGGAACGTACTACTGCCGTTTCCGCCTCTCATTATGTGGAACATCATTCGGGTTGTAATATAATAACAAATCATGAGATTTACAATAGTAATCGGCATGGCATGACGTTGACAACCAAAATGCATTAACATAGAAAATATCAAATTGAAATGTTTTCCACGTTTTGAAATCCTATTGTGTTTATATTGGAAGATTTTCTGATGATATCGTCTCACTTCTATCGAAACTTTCTTATATAGAAATGCATTTCCCGAATTCTTGACGAGATTTTAAATTATATTGGGAAGTTGGACGTAAGAGAAATATGTTGAGAAAAAAATGATTGCAAGACCGATGTATACAATGTTTTTGGTTTAGCTTTATTCAAGAGACTAAATCACTTAACTTATATGTACAAAGCAAAAACATGTTTAGACAGGTTCGTCCTGAACTCAACTGCCAATAATCTTCCATTCATTATGCTGTACATACGACCTCGACATATGATTTATCTCCTGATTCTGGTTCATCCCATATCCAATACGGAATTGAAATTTTCAAATGAAGTCAAATTTCTGGGGCTCACTCTCGATAAGAAATTCACCTATAATTCGCGTCTGTACAAAGTGACAGAAAGAGAGGTAGGATTTCTCTACACTTTGGGTCTGAAGCTAAGAGTGATGTACTGGATGTACACCAACCACGGTTGTTAAACCCATGGTCACCGATGCTACCCTCGCTGGGTGGCCAAGAACTAATCAAAAGAAAAGCGTGGCTCTGCTTTAAAAAACCCAACGGCTTGCCTGTCTAGGAATAACTGGTGCCATGAGTACATGTCCTACAGCAGTCATGGAAATCTTATTAAACCTTCCATCCCTGCATTTGCAGGTGAAAAACGAAGGGATCTCCAGTGCTATCAAATTGCAAAACGAGAAATAGTTCAAGCCAGGTGATCTGATTGGTAATTTATGTAAGTATCTTAAAACAGATATGCTTTCTAGCAAATGACGACAATGTCTGCTATAATCACCCCCAAGGTGAATTTTGTACGACAATTCGACATGCTTTTGGGAGATCAACTACAATGGCGTTCTACTAAACCGTCCTTCCAACAAGGAACGAAGGTGTGGTATACAGACGGTTCCAAAATGAACAGAGTAGTCAGACTAATCGTATACGACCCCATGGGGCTGATACCGTACCATACCAGGAACCATATTTCAAAGGCCCTGTGGACTCTAACCCTACCGTGATTCAGGTTAAGGTATTAGAATAAAATAATGCGCCAATACCTGCACTAAAATAGGGATAAATGGCTCACCCATCAATATCCTCTCGAACAGTCAAGCCGCTTTAAGGCCATGATATCCTACACTAATAGGTCAAGAATAGTCCAGGAGTATATGAGACCTCTTAAAAATTTATCAAAGCGAAACAAAATTATCCTCATGTGGTGGTACCTGGATATGAGGGCCATAGAGGTAATGAAATTGCAGACGGCCTATCCAAAAAAGGAGCGGAAACTCCCATTTTCAAACCGGAGCCATATTTTGGCACTTGAAAGTGTTTCCTCAGAGCTATCCTAAGTATGTAGCTGGGAGAACAAGCAAAAATCCCTTTATTGGAAAAGCTACAAGGGATTTGTTGGGCGGACGAAGGTTACTCCAAATTAATTGTGGAATCTCATTCCCAGAATGGTTCTGGACTTTATTAACAGTATAAATCTAGAATGGGAGTAAATCGAATGTAGACTCACAGTAGATCTTTCAGGTCGCAGTAATTGCAAGGCTAACGGCTACACACCCATCTACAAATCTAATCTAATCAAATCTAGCCAATAAGCTCAACAAAATCTTGCTACCATGCCTGCTTGACCGCCCGCCCTCTCGACTTTACCACAGCTCGCGATACTGATGATCGAGCATTAATTATTACTCATTCCCCAACCCCTCCACTGCCAATACTCTTAGGCTTAGTGCCCAGACAATAATAAATTAATACTACCCTCAATCCTATGTATTATCTCAAACCTCCTTAACAGATTTTTAACTGTTCGCATTTACCTGAATACTGGATGCTTGGACTGATCACTTCTATCCCGAAATTGGTTTCCGCCTCTGAAATTTCTGAATGAAGATTGGAGACCCATTAAAATTCTATCAGATGTTTTCAAAATACCTAAGTCTCTCATTGCTGCTCATGTCAGCGCTAACAATCTTCTGTAATTTGCAATCTATTTAGCGTCAGGTGATTTCACTCGACCAACATTGCCCCACTTGAACTCAGTAAGCCGTTTGACTCAATTTCCCATCCTGTTGAAACTTGAAACTTCATCCGTTCTTTGGCTTCTACTACCCTTCCAAGATGATTAGCAATTACATGGCTCATAGATCTTTTATGGTCAAGTTCAAGGATATCTATTTCATAGTAAGGCCTTCTCTGTCCGGTGTTTCACAAAGAACGATGTTACCTCCACCCGTCCTCGCGCAATAACGATACCACTGTCCTTCTCCATAAAAGATTACCGAAGAGATTGCTAATTGGGCGTATTTTTATTTACTTTTTTATTTTACTTTTTAAGGGGAGCCCCAGTATAAAGCTCCGAAGTCGACAATCGATGAAATACTTACGTGTTGATTATAGAATTATTTTCCCAACGTCGCAGGTTAATATTTCCTTTTTCCTTATAAATCTGATACTCTCTTTCACTCCCTTACGGATTGAATTTCGAAAATTTATAAAATGCAGGTTAAGTTGTTTGTTAATTAGTATTTATTCAAAAAGAGACACGCGTTATTTATATTTTTTTATATAAACTTTAACCCCATTTTAAACTCTTGAGGGGTTGAATTTCGATAATCGGGAAAATACATGTTTAACGATTTTTTCTTATACATTTTATGGAACGAGTCAGCTTTCAATTAACTGCTTAGAGGTTGAACTTCGAAAATCGGTAAAAGACGTGTTCAATTTTTTTTCTTCTAGATTATTTGTGCAACAATTCAAGTTTATACACGTTGCATTTCTTTTTTTTTCATACAAACTTCAAACATCTTTTTATCCACATAAGGGTTGAATTTCGAAAATCGGTAAAATAAATGTTTAATGCAGTAATAATAAGTGTTTTATGCAACGGCTCAAATGAATACACGCGTTATTTATATTTTTTCATATAAACTGTAACCCTTTTTTAAACCCTTGAGGGGTTGAATTTCCAAAATCGGGAAAATACGTGTTTAACGATTTTTTCTTATACATTTTATGAAACGAGTCAGTTTGATACACGCGTTATTCATATTTGTTCATATGAATTTTGACCCCCTTTTCAATTAACTTTTTAGAGGTTGAACTTCGAAAATCGGTAAAAGACGTGTTCAATGTTTTTTTTTCTTGCAAATTATTTGTGCAACGACTCAAGGTGATACACGTGGCATTTATATATTTCATATAAACTTTATCCCCTTTTTAAACCCTTTAGGGGTTGAATTTCGAAAATTGGGAAAATACGTGCTAAACGATTTTTCTTATAGATTTTATGGAATGACTCAGGTTGATACACGCGTTATTTATATTCTTTTTTTTTTATATATAAATTTTGACCCCCTTTTCAATTAACTCTTTAGAGGTTGAATTTCGAAAATCGGTAAAATACGTGTTTAATGACTTTGCTTACAGATTACAACGTCTCAAGAAATTGGTATATTTTTTTCTTCATACCAGCCATGACCCCAATTTAGAGGAGGGGGAGGAAGGCCCTCAGGCCATACATCCGTACCAAAAGATAGCTTTGTTCCAAATTTCATATTTTTACTTAAGTAATTTCAGCTTAGGTATTTTCAATAAAATGTTGGGAATATTCCCTAAAATGTAGGGAATATTTCCAAAAATGTAGGGAATACTCACTACATTTTAGGAAATATTCTCTAAATTTTAGGGAAAAATACCTAACATTTGTGGCTACATCTGTGCACATTTTTTACAGTGTATATACCTGCAAAATGTGTCTTAAGACTAAAAAGTCAAGATGTTAGATAGACCACGTAGATCTGGGTCACAGCAGATTATTGAAGATCTATCTCGAGAACTGTATTCGGGGACCTACGGATTAAAATGTTTCACTGCTTAATTTTAATAAACGATACTCGTACATGCGTGCAGATATACATACTTGTAATATTAAAAGTTATAATAGATAAGGTATAAAATCTTCTGTACAGATTTGTATTATAAGTAACTTAAATTCTTTGTGTTTTAGTACAGAGGCATCTTCAAAGTTGAAACACGACGTGTATGTCATCTCATCTAGAGAGAGTATCGAAAATTATTAATTGGCTTTAGACTACCTACTTAACTTTCTCTAACTTCCTTTTCACAGAATCTCTGTATACTGTGGTGGCGGCAGGGAATTTATTCGCTCGGTTACATTGGGCTTAAACGTCTTCTATAGCATCTTAAATATTATTATTGATTTTACTTTCATCAACGGATAATAAACTTCCATGTTTCAAGAGGCTTATTTAAATGCTCTCGCTCTCTCTTTCTCTCTGTAGGAGCTTATTATAAAATCCAGCTTTGTTTTAACTCATTACAAACAGTATAAGAACACATTTCCATTTGAAAATCTGTTTCTAAGTCATATTTAATGCTAGCAGAGGCACGCTTGTTCAATTTTAATGATGAACCTTGATTTATTCTTACTATACCATTCTAAGTACAAACATATAATTGTATACACACACGTTGATTCATTCCGCTGTTATGTAATAAGCACTGCGTGTATTCGCTCCTCTATAATTCCTTTGAAGACATTATTCGGATTTGATTTGTTTCAATAATTGGACGAGTTCGCTGCCAATTCTGGATATTAAAATTCTCGAAACAGTCGTACTTTTGCCCGGGATAATCATTATAAAATATTCACTTCTGTATTCGTAATGAAATGAAATGTTTTCTATAATGTAAGTTTTAAGAATTTATTTTTTTTTTTGTTATATATAAATCTTTCATCAGATAATATATTTTGAATGAAAACTTTACGAATTTCGATACTACAAAATATATAAAGGATGCGGTAAAAAACTTTACTATTGCTCTTCAAGGACTTTTCGTCGCCACGTAATCCTGTGCTCCTTCGATTCATATTGAGAATTTTTCTACTGTACTAAACGAATGTTTATAGTTGAAATTTTAAATTGAATTTGTATAATGCGGAAGAAAATAAAATTTAAATGTCACGAAACGGAAGAGATACACTCTTCCTTTGAACTTGTGTTTCAATTCTACTGAAGTCTGGGCTGGGCTGGGCTGGCTGTCTGTCTGTCTGCCTGTCTATCTAACTGCGGAAGACTATAGTACACGTACTAAAACACACGTACATACTTTATCGAATCTTTCGCACTCTGTAGGTGGAAAAAGCACAAAATAAATTGAAAAAGACGTCTTAAGACGTCAATGTTAAGGAATAAATAAATCTTTCCTTATTGGATTTTCCAGAAGAATTTTTTCTTTTTTTTTTTTTTTAGCGGAAGAAACCATTGATAACTTGATAATGAGTTAAATGAATTTTTCAAACTGGGAATAGCATGAAGGATTTTTTTTATATCAATATTCTCGAGAAAGTTTTTCACTTAATATTAAATTTCTGACGAATAGATAGATATTTGAAGAATAATAATAATAATCAGTTGGTAAGCGCGCTGTCTACCATCTCAGGGATCGTAGGCTCGAGTCCCACCTCGACATGATCCTATGCTTTTCCTTTTATTTATGTAGTTTACTTAAGAATTTCATAGCTTTATAGCTTCTATTTGTAGCACAATTGGCGACCTTGTCTTTCGTGCTTGAGATCTCTGCATTGAGATAAGTAAAAAAAATGTGTATAAATCTCAATAGAGTAGATATCATCCAACTAAATGAAGCAATTAGGGTCTCGATCTTCAACACTATGTTGATTTTGGCTTTCAAGCTGAATACTTTAGTGATGTCTCCTCAGTTCAATCATAACAACACGGCACGCATTATATAGCAAAATTTTGACTACATTTGCTGGAAGAGGTTGGAATGTGCTAAGTTAAAAGCAAGCTATAAGAAACTTTGTTGCAAAACTCCCTTAGCCATTGGTAATGCCAAAGTCGACCTAAGCGTACCAGATAAGATGATTTGAAGAAATATTAAAGAGGCTGCTCTACAATTATTTGAAAAGTCAACTCATCTAATTTGATGAATTAAATGCCTATTTTATAAATAGTGTCCAAAGTTCTACTACTTGTGGACCAACAAATCTTGAGCAACTATATGATAGCAGTAATGATCGGTTTGCGTTTCGTAATGTGACTCTTGATGAAGTTTTATTAGTTGGTCTGAAGGTCTTAGGATAAGCATTCGCTTCCACAGACTTATTTCATATTATTTCGGGCCCAGTAGAATATTGATTAAATGAAAATGTAGTATCTCAATCAATTTCTCTGCCTAATTACAATATCTTCCGAAACGATCGTGTCAATCGTATTGGGGGGGGGGGGGGGGGGGTGTTGCAATTTATGTTCATGGCTCTCTTAAGGCAACTGTGATTAGCTCCTCTGCTCCAGGTGAAAAAATAGAATACATCAGTGTCGAAGTCGACTCAGGTTTCGATAAGTGTGTATTAATTAGTGTTTATTGTCCACCAAACAGTTTTAACCATGAGACAGCCATGCATTTTAAAGAGTCTGTATCGCTCCAAATCTTAAGACTTCGCAACGTTATCTGTGGCGATCTAAATGTTAATGATCTTGGCTCTGGATCTTCAGTTGACAATCTGCGCTATTTATATAAAACGCTGAATTTGGAGTTAGTCAATCATCTTCCGACTTATTTCAACGCAATCAATCCATCTCAGCTTGATCACATTCTAACAACTGATATCCATAAGGTTTTATTCCATAACCAAATTAGTCCGCCAACGGAAATCGATCATGATTTCTTATACTTATCCTATGATCTTAAGCTCAAAAATATTGCGGATACTATTCGTTTCGCTTACCATGATTATAAAAACCTAAACTATGAGCAGCTTTTTACGGACTGTAGAGAGACATCTTGGGATGATGTGTACAGCTCTAACTCTCTAGATGATAAGGTCGACGTCGTATCTAGTAGGCTAACAAGCCTATATAATAGTCACGTTCCGCTGCGGGAGTGTCGAACTAAGACCAATGGATGTCCATGGATAAACCAGGAGATACATACTGTTCTAGTGGAACGTGATTATCAAAAGATATAAAACCACCCGTGTGGCCGAGGTCTACTTTAGAAATAAACTGGTCCGCAACAGGGCGAACTCTATTATAAGGTCTGCCAAGCGCATATTTTTTGGCTTAAAGCTTAATGCTGATCTACCCCCAAAAAGACTGTGGCAGAATATTCGTCACTTGGGCGTATATGGACGCAATTCTCCCAAAGTAAATTATGATCCAAATGAACTGAATGAGTTCTTTTCCACAGGTTCTGCGGTTGCATCTCAGGCACTGCGTGTTAATGATTCTACTGAAAACTATCCAGTGGAGGGCTTCGCCTTCCGTTGCATTAATGAGAACGAAGTTTTTCTGGCTATGAATGCAATCAAATCTGATGCAACAGGACCAGATGGATTGCCCCCACGGTTTATTAAGATTATTGCACCTAACATTATCAAAATCCTTACTCATATATTTAACCACTGCCTCATGACGTCTCAATTTCCCAGTCAGTGGAAAAGAGCGCTTGTGCTGCCTATCCCAAAAAAGTCCCCGGCATCTGTACCAACTGACTTTAGGCCTATTAGTCTCCTGTGTTTCTTGGCAAAGGTCTTGGAGAAGATAATTCTTATGCAGGCTGCGAGCTACATCGATCGCAATGGATATCTGACTTCTTGGCAATCTGGATTCCGATCGAATCATAGCTGCGAAACTGCTATGCTTAAAGTTACCTCAGATATTCACGAAGCACTCGATAAAGACCAACTTACGGTCCTTGCTCTGCTGGATTTCAGTAAGGCATTCGATTCCATCAATCATTGCAGGCTGCTGGGAAAACTTTCAAGAGAATTTCTATTTTCTTCATCTGCAGTAAAGCTTCTCAGGAGTTTCTTGAGTGGCCGCAGTCAGTTTGTTAGGGTGAATGAGGTCTGCTCGGGTGAAACGTCTCTCTTATCTGGAGTTCCTCAGGGATCCATACTTGGCCCCTTGCTGTTCAGCCTATACGTCAATGACAGTACTGACGTAATATCATATGCTTCCATCCATCTATATGCTGACGATGTGCAAATGTATCTGAGCAGGCCGATTGGCTTGATGGAGGACTGTGTATCCCGCTTCAATGATGACCTGCAGCGTGTATATAATTGGTCACTACAAAATAACCCGGAGTTGAATCCCAGTAAATCAAAATGCTTAGCGATTTATAGAAATGGAATTGATCCTAATACCGTCCCACTAATACTCATTAATAACACCGTACTACCATATGTTGATTCAGCTAGGGCTCTTGGCTTTGAGCTTAACTCTAAGTTCACCTGCTGTAAACATATTGGTGTTACGATAGGAAAAATATATGGGTGTCTGCGGCAGTTATGGCTGAGCTCTAGTTTTCTCTCACTACATATGCGGATGAAGCTGGTCAAGGCTTTAGTGGTCCCTCACTTCACATATGGTAGTGTGGTTTTCTCTGACCTTGACTCGGTCTGTCGAAGGCGACTCTTGGTAGCATACAATGATGTACTCCGCTTTGTCTTTAAGCTGCCTCGCTTCAGTCATATATCATCTTATTCAACATGCTTGTTTGGTTGTTCTTTGGATGCATACCTAATCCAATGCAGGTTAAAATTTCTGCACAGACTAATATATAATCAACAGCCCACGTACCTATTCGAAAAGCACAGGAATCTTCTAATCCCTCGTTGTAGATCACGATTTGGCCAGCATTCTTTTTTTTTTTTCAATGTGCTCGCCAGTGGAATCTATTGGCGCATGATATTCAGTGCACGAGTGGCAGTAGAGCTTTTGGCAGACTTATTAAATCAGTGACTCTTGTCTAAATCGGCGGTTATCATAGTTTTGAATGTTGCTCCACTAAACCCTTGCTTATTTAATTTCTCTTTCATTGTATTCTTTTTGCTCGTAAATATTCCATAGCTTAATTTTACATAAGTATAGTATATTCTCCTCATTAAAAATTTTTTTTTTCTCTTTCTTTTTTTCTCTTCGTTTTTTTTCTTTTTGGATTCAACTCTAATATTAGTTTTATTGTTAATTTTTTTCTAATTAGTTCGTAGTAATTTTTTTTCTCTTTTATATTTTTTTTCTCTCTTTTTCTTATTGAATCAAGCACACTACTCTACATCTTAAGATTGTAATGATCTTTGTACTGGGAATAAATTGGTATTATTATTATATTATTATTATTATAACCCGACAAAGAAAAGAGGTCAAGCAACTGCGCTTTGAGTTTCTGGACCCATAAGTAATCTTTCTGAGCTGTCGAAAGTATTGGAACACGCTTATTATACAATCAAATCCTGATAATTATCTAATATCCGATCAACAGAGTCTGGCTTTCGAGTTAAACACAGTACTATTTCTGCTCTGCTCTATCTTATTTAAAATGTGCGACAAAATATTGGTTGGCCAATCGACGAAATATGTGATGAAATGATTGCATATGATCTAGAAAAATTAAGTGAATGAAATAAAAAGCCGATTTGGATACATTTTTCTCTTTTTTTACCACAATTTGAATGACACATTATTCGGAATCGCATTTCCGGCAAATGTAATAGCTCGTCGTTATATTAGCGCACTTCAAATATACTGCACCTCTCTCATGGATTGTCCGAAGAGGGCTTTCTCTGCGCTTTTTTTAGATTGGCATCTTCCCTTAGCTGCTGCGTTGTTGGCGGACTTCCTCGTTGGGCATTTGTTAGGCATCATAGAAGCATACAATCACAGTGAGCCAACCCTGAGTACACAAAGTGGCCAATCTTGACGATAAGCGCCATTGCGTGATAGCACAATCAAACATGTTACAGGATTGCATTTTCTTCTTAGTTTGCTTTCATTCATGACCCACACAACACATACATAATGCTTACCTTGACAATTGCATATTTTTTCCTCACAGGGTGTCTCGTAAGTGGTGTGTGAGACCCGACTGGATAGGTCATAGTTAGACAAGTAAAAAAATTTATGGAGATAACGGGACTTGAAGATATTTGGGTATGTTTTCATAGATTACCCAGTAACTTCCCCACATTACACCCTATGATAATGACTTAGACTTTCGTAGAGAAATAATCGTTGGAACTTTCCAACGGTTTATAAATTTTATCCCTCCTCAACTCCTGGCTCAACAAAGTTTTTACGGCATACGCACCAAGCATACTGTCATTAAAATGCGTGTAACTTAGAAACCAGTCGTCCGATTTACATGAACTTGGGTGCGTTTGAAAGAACATGGACGTATCTTTCTAATGATGCCAACGTTCTATAGATGGACCCACATATTCTATGGTCTAAATTAATAGTTCGGTTATTTGTGCGACACAACATGTATAACGGCCAGCTTTAGCTTTTAGCAAAGGAAAAATCTCTGAGCTCTTGACTGAACCGTTACAGATAGAACATAAGTGTAATAGAATTTTAGAACCAAAATTTTGACTTTGAAGCGCCATAACTTTGGAGTGGGGAGGCGTAACATTGATATCAAAGACCCCAAGGTTCTGCATAAAATAGACCGTGTACCCTGTAATTTTCAAGATATAGGACGTTTAATAAAAACGAGCATATTTTACTAATCACCGGAAGTTGGCACCCCCCGTAAGGAATCATTTGGCAAAATATAGTAATATTAGTTATATGCGTTACCATAACATAAAATAACACAAATTAAATTTTAATTTAATTTTGAGTGTACCCCAACCCTCTCTAACGGGAATACTAAAGCAGAAAGTAAATTAAATTTCAATTAAATGGCTTTGTGAATACGGCCCATTCATCACAACCAGTGTATTTACCTTCAAGCATAGAAAAATGATTCCTAAATTTTGTGTTACAAGTAAAAACTGTTAAACCTACACCAAAAATAAAATTATTATACAACGAGGCTCTAAGAAATTTACCCTTGCTATTGCTCCAGAATTTTTCAAGATTGGTTTTTTGGCTAAATTCAAGATTTCAAACTAATTTAATTTTGCTTGACAATTCTGGTCACGACATTTAACGCAACAATTTAATTATAAATCCAGCGAAAAAGTTCAATACGTGCCAGAAAGTAGGCAATTATTTTTTTTGAGGATAAGCTTTTTAAGCCATGGATATGTTCAAGAAAAAGTGCCAAAATCTCAGAAAGGGTCAGTTTTTAGATAGAGAGTTTAATAGGTCATTTAAAGCTAAGCTTTTGGTTTTCTTAAATCCGATATGAAAAATTGGTCTTGATGACGTGTTTTTTGATAAATTTAGTAGTTAAATAAAAAAAAAAACGAGTTAAAATTCCGAAATTTTAACTTTGTTGAGACATAACATTAAAATAGAGGGAGGAGGGGTATAATTTTTAGACCGTTGTTGGAAAGGTCCAACGATTATCTATCTACTAAAGTTTGTAACGTGGAGAAGTTTCAAGGTGATCTATGAAAATATACCCAAATATGTTAAAATCTCCGTTATCTCCGAAACCGTTAGTATCTCTCTCACGCCACCCATACAATGGCGTGCTCCTATAAGTATGATCTATCCATAGCCTTCAAGTTTCACACCACTTACGGAACGTCTTGTATATCAATGGCTTACTGTTAGAAGAGCCTATATTGTAAATATAATGAGGAGTTAAGAGCTGAGACATTTTTCACATACCATTTTTAGATTTTTGTAGGCACATCCTTCTGACATTAAGCCATCGATATGTATATACACTTCCGTCCGATTACTTTAGACAACAACCTTACCTTACTTTACAACTGGGGCTCTATGGCTATTACTGTGGTTAATGGGCATAAATTAAATTCATGCAAAACTAGACACCAACAAGATAAAAGGAGTTGCGTACGTAAATGGTATGATATGATCCTGATATTGGAGACAATGCTATCAGTAGAGATTATATTAGGAACTTTGATTAAATTAAGCTCGTTGTCCAAGAAATTTGGACTAGATATAGATCCCGATAAGACTGAACTAAGCCTAAGGAAGGTGCCTAACTTCAGATTATCTAAATTGGACGAACAAACCCTCTTACTATCCTCCAGTATAAAGTATTTCTGTTAAAATTCCCGTTCCAAAATTTTTCTGGAAATCAAATAGTAAAGAAAAGTTGCAGAAAGTCTAGCTGCAAGGTAACCTGTTATAAAAAATATATAAACTTCAACCAAGATTTTAATTCATTAAATATACACCACTTTGGTTCATCCGATACTCTCTCACAAATGTCTGCTGGCTACAGCTATAAATAAGAACTGCACCTGCAATCAAAAATTGAAAGGAATTTAAGGTGCAGCATTGCTAAACTCCAATGGTTGCTATAAATGTGCTTTTACAAATCTTCTCTCCTGATATCCTCATTCAAATTAGCCGATTTTATATGGTATGCGGTCAGACTGAAAAGTGATGTTGCTGGACTATAAAATTCTATATTCATATGTACATACATAGAAAAAATAGTATCCTCCCACGGACTATACCATATATAAGTGAAATTTTGAAAGGGGGTTCATTAGCAGGATTAAGCCAAAAAAGGGATAGTAAAGGATTTTGACACAGTTTTGTGTATCCATGGTTCTAAGATGTAATATGATGTAGCTCAGCACTTAAATACGACTGTAAGAGCGCTTCCGCACCGTATCCTCGTTTATATATTTTAAAAACGTGAGCATGGAGCGTGGAAGCGCTCACTTGGAGATTCTAGGGAAGCACTCTTGGAGCATTTATAGAGATGTATATGGAATCATGAAAAAGATCTATTAAAGATTTCAGTTTTTTTTTTAATTCTTTTTTTTTTGTGTTCTTAATGTGCTTCTTTTGATTATAAACCTGTACGAATTTCAAAGACAATAAAAACAAAAACAATATTATCGATAATTTATTTATTAAACGAAACCAGTTTGCCATCTTTTGGATATGAACATGAGTAATAACTTTTCATAGATCTGATAAATAAGCCTAAAATCAATGAAGAGATCTACTTCTAGATTCCCTTGGATATGTTATGAGAGGACTTAAAACAAGTATTTTTTCCTTATCTATACCGTGTAAGCACTTCCCTTTCCTGAAGCTAAACGTTGCAATTTTCTCAGATGATCAAGCTGTTACCACAGATAAGTAATACTCAGATTTGGAAACCAATGTTAAAAATCTTCTTCCCATGAGCCAGCCATTATGTATATATCAGCCAGCCTTAGCTTTTAGCAAAGGCAAAATCTTTGAACATTAACCAGCCTACAAACATACCACAAGCCAGCCGAATAATTTGGTTTAAACCTGCGCTTGAAAAAATACGAAAATTTGGGAAAACTATAGAAGTTTTGCGAAGATATTCAAAAGTTTTAGCAAAGAACTTAACCAAAAATAATGTACAAAATGCCTTGAAGATGTCACTACATACGGGGCATAAACTGACTTTCCTATCTCCTTACATATCTGGGTATTACTTATCTGTGCTGTTACTAAACCACTCTCGACTCAGTTATCATATTCTACAAACTTTTAAAATAATATCGTACCGATCTGGCCTACACTTATATATTGGATAAGATAGGAGCGAATTACATCTACATACTTAATGCCAGATGTGCTTTGCTCTACATTATATCCAACACGGTATGGCAGTGCTATGACAAAAATAAAAATCAGAGTGATAAATTATGAAACTGTAGTGGATGGTCGTGATGATGAAGCTGCGGGTGCAGTGGATAGTGGCGGAGATGAAGCTTTGGCTGCAGTGGATGATCGCGGTGGTGGGGCTACTGCTACAGTGGGTGGTTGCCAAGGTGAAATGACGGGCAACAAAACAATTTGGGGGTCGATACACCCAAATCACAACCCACGTCATTCTTAATAAGTCCAAAGGGCATTGTACCTTTGCCTAAACAACAGGCTTAAAACAAAGAAAACAAAACAGAAAAAAGGGCCGGACAGCGATAATAACATCTAGTCCATACAAAGCGGAATTATTAAAAGAGAAGCTGAAGAAAGAGGAGGAGGATATGAAAAGAAAAAGGAGGAAAGAAGAAAAGCTGATGAAAGCTATAACATCCAAAAAGGAATCACAAGCTGCTACAATGAATAAGCTTTATGACCCAGATGACGAAGAAGATGAAGATGTCGAATGTTTTTATTGCAGTGGAGGTTTCTCTAAATCTAAGGATAACGAGGGTTGGATTAGGTGTTCCAAAAGTAAGCAGTGGGCTTACGAAGAGTGTACCTACTGGTTGCGCAGAAGAAGATGACGAGTTTGAGTCCGAATTTTGTTTTGTTTTGCTGAATTTAATTAGTTTTTAAATTTTTTCCTGTGTTTTTGCATTGAAATTAAACATTTCTTTAAAAAAAATATAATATATCTTAAACATGTTATTCTGTTAAGTTTAAATAGTTTTCAAATTTTCAAATGGTTTCCTTGAATTTCAATATTTTTTTTCGATAAACATATAAAGGGTTTTCCAATAAGAGGTGTTATTTTAATTAGCCCGCTATTTCGATAGATGTCACTTTTGTAGCTGTCATTTTTTGAAATTTGACAAGTGGAAACTACGCCATTAATAAAACTGGAACGATATACGATTCAACAACGCATTGAAATTATTAAAATTCACTATAAAAATGGTGAAAATATGGCAGAGACGGTTCGTAAAACTCGAACATTTTTGGGTCGTCATGAAGCACCTTGTCGGACCGCAATACAGAAATTGGTAGAAAAATTCGAGCTGTCGGGAAAAGTTAGTGATGTGAAGAATAAAACCCGTGCACGTCGCTGTAGCCGAAAGTGTTGAAGATAACCCAGGTTTGTCCATTCCTCGTCGTTCTTCGGAATTAGGCATTGCACAAATGTCATTACACCGTATTTTCCATAAAGATTTGGGTCTTAAGGCTTATAAAGTTCAGTTAACACAAGAACTCAAGCCGGCCGATCATCAACAACGTCGAGTCTTTGCTGATTGGGCCCTTGAAATGCTGAAAATGATCCGGAATTCCATCGAAAACTCATCTTGAGTGATGAGGCCCATTTCCACCTCGATGGCTTCATCAACAAGCAAAATTGTCGCATCTGGGGCTCGGAAATCCCAAGAGTTATTGTTGAAAAGCGTCTCTATCCTCAACGTGTGACTGTTTGGTGCGGTTTATGGTCCCGCGGGGTCATTAGACCTTACTTTTTCGAAAATGAGGCTGGAGCAACAGTTACGGTGAATGGATTGCGCTATCGACAGATGATTAATGTTATATCATTGACATGTCAGAACTATTTAATTAATCTATGTGGATAAAGTGAGTGGCCCGTCATTGGCCACTTTACCAGACCTGTTCGGGTCATTTTGCATACTTGAGATAGAGCTCACATCTAATATACAAAAAAATTATTTAACCGAAAATAAAAATATTATAATGTTCTAAACTGTTTACAGTTGCTGCAGGTAGTGTCTTTTGTAATTTTCATAATTTAGATGGCCTCAAGAAAAATGATTTTCCTTAGGGTGGCCACTTCACCCACCTTTCACCAACTGGTGGTCACCCTGTTCCTAATCACCAGTTGTCATAGGAATAATTATTTTCATTGTTTTTATTTCTACAATGAAATCAAAGCGTACCTAGCTAAACGTTCCTACGTTCAGAAAAATATTACTAGACGCGAATTTCGGAATAAAATTTGCCATATGTTTGATACAGTTGATCAAGAGTTCGGAAATGTGTTACTCGGCACAGATGTGTCGCTACAAATATAGATTTTGTACTGGGTACGGTTCTAGGATAATGAGATTCACAGGTGTTAAAAGAAATTAAATAAAAATAAAATTAATAGCGATAAAATGGAATATGCAAATCGAGTGCTCCACGTATAACGTATGTACGTACGTAGGTATATTCTCTGCGGTTCTGGTTATCTTTATTTCTCTCTTTATCAAAAGTGTTATAAAAAATTGTATAGGATGCTAACCATACAAAACATATATCTACATCAAAAAACGATTTACGTTGGTAGATTTTTTGCACCCTTCGGGGTAATATAGCAGGCATTCACTTTGTATAGAGATCTGTTGAAAGAAAGGTCCCATTAATTACAATGTTGGGTCAAATGTGTGCATTATGCGCCTAAATGGTGTAAGTAACGAGAAATACATGAGAATTTTATTACCTGCATACATGTCTTCTAATGAAATTATTTTCAGGATGGGAAACGCTTTAAATAAAAATGAGAAATTACCACCTCGTTGTGTAGGTACGTTGTGTTTATGGCCTTTAAAAGATATTCATTCTGGGGTTGGATCATCTTGGGAAATTCTTGTTTTGTTTCGTTTTATTTTTTGTTTTATGACACTTCAAAATGGAAAGGTCTCTTTCTACATACACATATGTATGTATCATGCAACCACTTCATTTAGAGTATTTACATGTTTCCCTTGTAATTTTTATATCGAAGAATAACCAAAAACATGTGCCCAAATCCTGAAGGATGTGATGTGATTCATGGTGTTAGTAGACATTGAAAAATTTCGAAATTTCTTACGGATTCGAAAACTGTAACAAACAATATTGGTACTGTAAATATTAAAATTTACTTCAAATTATTTAAAGAAGATATAACGAGATATGTACGATCTCAATCAACAATACCTAGCTCTCCATAGGACCTAGGTTCAAGTCAAGAAGTCTGTATGAAGTCACAATATTGTTGGTGTTGTGTTATTTATTCGCAGCATGTAACCATTCTTCTTTTATGACCGTGTCTTCTCACCAAATCTTCAGTTTAGCACATAAAAAGCTATTTACAAAAATTTCTAGATGGCGCCTTACAAATTGGATAACTTTCCATGTTTTATAACCATAGAGCAGCACTTACATATTTCACATAAGAGTTGTATAAAAGTTTTTGAAGGATATACAATAACGAAAAATAACGAATAAAAATCTGTATCTAGTCTTTAATCTTAACCCTCTTACATTTTGATATAGTAAATATTAAGATTTATATAGCGAACGAAACGAATTAAGTTTTCTTTTTTATACCCTTTAAGATGATGAAATCAGAAAGGGTATACTAAGTTTGTCATTCCGTTTGTAATACATAGAAATAATGGTGGTAGATCAGAATGCATTGGACACTCACGCATTATATTAAAAGTATTTTAGTTTTTGCATGTCCGTCTGTCCGTCTGTCCTCAGGATAACTCGAGAGCACGTTCATTTAGAGTGCTGAAATTTTGCAAGCGGGCTTTAAAAAAAAACAGTAAATTCAAGTTCGAAAAATTCCTTCGTAGGGCTGCGCCATACAATAATTTCATGTTTCACTATATATTTGGACAACACCTGAGAGCGTGTTGATGTAGAGAACTGAAATTTTGTATACGGCATTTTCGTAGTAAATATAACTTCAACAAGCAAAAAAAGCTAGAATTGGTATGGTCACCCATCTGTGCAGGCTTTGAAGTAGTTTTTCGCATATATTTCTGCAACGGTTCGTCGGACAGTACAAATAATTATAACCAATTTCATATTCTGTAGAACTTTTCAGTAAAAAAAAAAAACGTCTAGGACTGATCATTTTTACAGTATACGTAAAAATTATTTATTTTTATATGGCAACACCAAGTAGGGGATGCCCGATTTAGTACAATTTTATTTACTATTAGTATGAAAACACAGTGTGCAAAATTCCAGCTCTCTGCGTCGCCGCATTGTCAGGCACTGTCCCAATATATAGTGGAAAATGAGATTTTTGTATGGCAACCCAACGAATGAGTTACCCGATTTGCCCCATTTTCGAACTTAAATTTACTTTTTTTTTTTCAAAGTCCGTGTGCAAGATTTCAGCTCCCTAAATGAATGCGTTCACCATGAGAATGGACGGACAGACGGACAAGCAGAAATCGAAATAGCTTTTAATATTACGCGTGGGTGTACAACCCATTTTTTTCTACTAGCATTATTTTTGTGCGTTACAAACGGAATAACAAAGTTAGGATACCCTTTAGATTTTATATTGGTTATAAAAATGGGCTTAGTGTGACAACCCTTCCTTTTTGTTGTTGTCACAAAGAATGAAGTAGAAAAAACAAGTTAATCTACATTCCGGTATTAAATCTACAAATTTACGCCTATCTAGCTATAATAGAAACTTGTTTTGCATCCCCCGAGGGTTGTGTACTTAACGGCAGGTCTTCTGGTTTTTTCGCCTATTTTCCTTTAAAGCTGCGCTTGTTTTTTTTTTTTTTTTTTGACAAGCTACTATACCGCAAACTATTCCACCAGTAATACTCAACGGGATACCAGCCAAATGCTTGGAAACTATCCCATGTTCTGCCAATTCCTTAAAACGAAGCGATCTTCCAATAACCATGTGTACAATAATAACCTATTTAGAAACTGACTACCTCACCCCATATAACTACCAGTCTGTACACACTCATCTTGAGACTTCATAATTTTGGTTTTTGTTTACTTGAACAAAATTTGCTAATTTCAAAGGATTTGATTTTGTTTGGCATACTGTGTCTGCCCTTTTAGATTAGGCTCTCTCTCCACTATAGTTTAGATTAAAACCTTTACGGCTCTATCCTTTTTCACTATCTCTTTTTCTACTCTCTACTACCGTATACTCATCAGTACGACTTGTTTTCTGCCTGCCTTATACGCAAAAGTGCACAGTCAAGCTGACCTCATATATGCACTTAAAATAATTTTCAAGTGTGAATTATATACGAGAAGAAATACTAATTATTTACTTGAATGCCTAGCAAGATTAGCCCTATGTGGGACTAATTTTGTTCAGAGAAATTCTCCCCTTCCCCCGAAATAAAATTCCCCCTCCCCGGAAAAGATGAACCTCAAGCAGGCGCATATAGGCCATAGAAAAAAATTTTGGAGTGGAGGGGAAATTTTTCAGAAAAATTAAGAAAAGAAAGAATAAATGTTCTTGTTGCGCTGGTAGGAATTTCAAAATTACGATATATTTTTTTTTTTTTCAATTTCGAAAGCTCGTTATCTTAGGTAAGTTTTAGAGGTCCGTTATGTTGGAATTGAATAATAAGTAAGAGTATAATCTTTATCGAAAAATCTATAGTTTAGTACTTCGAATTTTTGTAATTCGGAAATATAAAAACGCCAAAAGATGTCTACCATAGATGTGTATTATGTGTTCGATTTTCATTGAAATCTGAAATCTGTTATAATGTTGTGGCAAAAAACGTCTATAGTGGTTAATCGTGTCGAGAAAACGTCGTGAGATCCTTCACTCTAACCGGTAGATTACAATTCGCAATGGCTTGAATTGCATAGCCCAAAGGTCATCTGAGTAAGCTCAAATAGCTCGAACGGAGTACAAATTACGGTCTTTGGCACACCTTCGGGTTAGTTAAATCTAAGGTCGCAAATACTTTGCTTCTCTGTACATAAATGGTAACTTAGATCATGTATCAATGGAATCGGTAAAGCATTCATCACTTCTATTTTAGTTGACAGCACCAAAAGTTCGCCGAATTTCGTTCGATTTAATGCAAGCATTCATTCTTCAAAAACTTTTAAGAGTTTGCATAATTTTAGGACACCAAAGTCTTTCAAGCACTTTGTTTTATCCTACAAGAAACAAAATTTGTAAACAAAATTAAGCATAATTTTGCTTTTCTTTGAATGACCCTAGGTACATAAAGAACATTGCTTATAAATTACGAACTATTTTATTATGTTTTAATCTGAGACCAGTATACCAAATTTGATTGCAGCAATTTTAGTACCGTAATTCCATGCTTATGTATTTATATGTCAAAGTATTCAAACATATTTTCTGATGATCACCGCAACTAAAATTCTGAGAAAAACCTATGCACATACAGGCACGCGATAATATTCATTGAATTAAAAGTTTTTTTTTTGTATAAAAATATTTTTTATAATTTTTTTCAAATAACTCAATTAATTAAATATTTTTTTATACTTCTGACATACACCCCCCTCCTTGGTCAACGACTGTATCCAGTATGAGAATCTACCAGAAGTGGTAAAATATACATGAAATAATTGTTCATCGCTACATGGACTTAATTTCATACTTCAACATTAATGTGTCATTCTTCAGTTCATAATAAGCAATTGCAGGAATGACTTAAATGTAATTTATTTATAAAAAGAGCGCAGTATATTTGAAATTAAATGATAACAAAGAACGGAACATGCAGAACAGATGAGATGTAAGCACAAAAAGAGTAACAACTGGAATCTTCAGTGATAAATGAATGGCAGCGTGTAGAAATAAACAACTGAAATTTCGCACTCTTATAAGAATCACGAATTCTACTAGATATTTACACCCGCACTGTGCTCTCACACTATAAAACTTGAGCTGAACACAAATTTTAGTTCGGCTTCACTTAATTTGGCTTATATAGGGTCCGCCAAATAACTTTTTTTTTTTTTAAACAGGGCGCAAAACATCGAGTGTAGCTTCGGCTGTGTGGCACGTAGCGCCGTCCTGTTGAAACCAAATGTTGCCAATATCCTCCTCTTCAATTTTCGTTCAACATGGCCCGATAATGATTGCCATTGACTGTAACGGCCACTGCTTGCTCATTTTCGAAGAAAAATGGCCCAATTATGCCTCTGGACCAAAATCCGCACCAAACAGTGACTCGTTTTGGGTGTATCGGCTTTTCAATGTATGCGTGCGGGTTTTCTGTGCCCCAAATGCGACAATTTTGCTTGTTTACATACCCGCCAAGATCAAAATGAGCTTCATCCGAAAAGATGATTTTTTTGGCAAAATCGGCATCTTCTGTAAGTCGATCGCAGGCCCACTCAGCGAAGCGAAAACTCATTGGATGGTCAGTTGGCTTCAACTCCTGAACCAATTGGACTTTGTATGGCGTCATACCAAGATCTTTATGCAAAATTCGTCTCAATGATGTCTCCGAAATGTTCAATTGTTGAGAACGACGGTGAATTGATGTTGATGGCGCTTCACGCACACTTTCTGCCACACAATCAATATTCTCGGGTGTACGCACTGTTTTTGGCTTTTCACGCTTTGGTTTATCGATGAGGATGCCAGTTTCTTTCACTTTTTTCACAAGATAACGAACATACGGAGCTGACGGTGCTTCTCTTCTTCCAAAATCCGTACGCAATTTTCGCACACATTCTGCAACATTACCATGATTTTCAAAGTAATGTCGCAATATTTCCCAGCGTTGTTCAAGCGTATACACAACCATATTCGTTCAGCGGAAGAATAAAACTAATTATCTGTCAAATCAGACATGAGCTAAGTGTTACCATTCACGAAATATGCACTAGTTGAAAAAAAAAAACGTTAGATGGCGGACCCTTTATAAGGTAGTCTTTTTTATACACTTGGTGAAATCTAAAGGGTATACTAAGTGTGTCATTCCGTCTAAAAAAAATGCTACTGGAAAAGAATGGGTTGGACACCCTCGCATAAAATTAAAAGTTATTTTGATTTTTGCATGTCCGTCCGTCCGTATGTTCGTCCGTCCGTCCGTCCGTCTGTCCGTCCACACGATAACTCGAGAGCGCCTGTACTTAAAGAGCTGAAATTTTGAATATGGGCTTTAAAAAAAAATAAAATTAAGTTCAAAAATGGGACAAATCGGATAACTCCTTCGTAGAGGGTTGCCATATAAAAGTCTCATTTTCCATTGGACACTGCCTGGGAACTCGTCAACGTAGAGCGTTGAAATTTTGTACATGGTGTCTTCATAAAAATAGTAAATATAATTGCAAAAATATACTAAATCGGGAAACGCCTTCTCAGTGTTGCCATATAAACATTTAGGAAATTTACGTATCCTGTGAAAACGATCAGTCCTATGCGGTTTTAATGTACTGAAAAGTTTTTCAGAATATTAAATCCTATAAAATTGGTTTTAATCATTTTTGCTATTCGACAAATTGTTCTAGAGATACACATATTGAAAAACCACTACAACAATCAAACTTGCGGGTGAGCATACGTAATTACAAACGAGCATTCATCTAGGGTATCATAAGAATTGGTCTTAGATCAATTCTAGCTTTTTTATTGTTTTATAAATATTTTGGTATTCTAAAAGGTGGACAGGACAATTGCAATTGTGTATGAAGCAATTAATACTTTACAGGTTTAGCTGCAGATAATTGGTGAGGAGGAGAATGCGTAGTACCATAGCTGCAACATGAACTAGATATCGCATGCAATACCAGAGCAAAATATACAAATTTTATATGGCTGGTGGTACAATCCGGAATGGACTACAATATTTTACATAATGGATACAACGAGTGATTCATATTTTCCCACATCTGCTGTATTGGAGAGGTTGATAATTAAAAAAGCTAGAATTGGTTTAAGACTAATTCTTATGATACCGTAGGTGAATGCCCGTATAAAATTTCGTATGGTCATCGATATATGCAAGTTTAATTTTTGAAGTGGTTTTTCGAATATATTTGTGTTCGTCGGACAGAAAAATGATTATAACCAATTTTATAGGACAGACAGAAGGACGGATATGCAAAAATCGAAATAAATTTTAATATTATACGTGTGTGTCCAATCCATTTTGTTCTACCATCATTATTTCGAGGTGTTACAAACAGAATGACAAACTTAGTATACCCCTATAAAAATTGCTATTAAAGCAACATTTGCTCTCTACGCTTCAAAAACATCTTGTGGTCTTGTGGTATAGCTACCATTTAATATCTGGTTCTTCTGCCATCTATGGTAGTACGTAACCGACATGATTACTGCCAGAATTGCAGAAAGTAAATGTTACCATATTTGAACAGAATATTTTAGAAAGTGCAGAAATTAAAATATACGTAAAGTTCTTTTTGAATAAAAACTGCTGAAAGCACCAGAAAAGTGTGGGAAACTGCTTTACTATGAAACTGAATTAAGTTGAATAAACGTCAGAGAGAATAAAGGGAAAACAGCACTACTGCACACATACCCAAAACTTAACTGCATGGCTAGCTCATATTACATATATGTATGTATGTATGTGAGGTAGCTCCAATATTTTATACATTTTAAAGTGCTGCAATTTAAATTTTTTGAAAAATGTTGGTAGATGATCAAAAGAAATTGTTCCTATCATAACATGGTGCTTCATATCCCTCTAATAGAAGACATTATGAACCATACACGACATTATATCTACAATGACACGCACTTAAGCAAGTCATGCTTACAATAGTCGCGATTTCTCAGAGATGCATACCAAAATATGTATTGATGTAGGTATAATAACAGTAAAATAAAATGATTGGCAGGAAAAATCTCAACAGCAGTTTTCCTACGATTATTTCGTAATTTTCGCAAGAAAACAGAAAATCACCACACGTAGCGAATGTGATGGATTCGAAATATCAGTCATTTGTACGTGCGGATATTTCCGAGTTTTCTTCGAGATCCTTTCAGTCACCGCAGCAGGCATATCGCGCCGCCATTCAATATCAATATTGCAGCCCATTCAACTGAATCCAATAAAGTCTCTTGCTTATTAGATTTCGTATGTATGATATATGAAGAGAGGGATTCAGATACTATCTATATACGGTTGCTTATATAGTATATACATACGTACGTAGACACAAATAGGCAAGCTTACACGGTACAGTACGGATGCTGGCGAGGCGGGTGGGTGACTTGGATACAGATTTTATAGATAAATTTCCTGGCAGGAAGTGGGCCAGCGTTTATTGTACAAAACGAAGACATAACGGTATATCGACATGTAATGTCTTCCTTGAGATTTTTTTTTTCGTTTTTTTTTTTTTTTATTCCTGACTTAGGCTAGGGGAAATGGTGGTTGTTCGTAAGATTTCACAGAATCTGATAGAGGGCAAACATCACAGAGTATATACGTTTATGGCACGCAATGTGTGAAATGCCTGACGTGACCTTTAAATCTCTCAGAAAGGAATATATACATACATATATAAATAGGTATATAAATTTGTTTGTTTCCTTTCTAGAGTCATAGATATATTTTAGAATAAAGTCCGTTGTCATCTGATATTTGTTTACTTTAAGTTTACAAAATAAAGTGGGGTGCGAGCGAAGTAAGTCAGAGGAGAGGATGCAATGTAAATGGATACTTTATACTCTTAAATTTAACACGTTTAAAACCCCTCCTCAGGGTAAGAAATTTTTAACACATATTTTCTTGTAAAAGAGAAAAAAACACTACTACAACAACAACAACAACTGTTAAATGGAATGCTGACTGGCTCGGCTGCCAGGATGCTGCAAGGAAAGGAAGTAACGTAGGAAGGAAGGAAGGAAGGAAGGAAAGAGGGAATATAGGCGTGAAATAATTGAGTTTTCGTATTTGTCGTTTCCTAACGCAGGGCAAGCAGATTACCTTCTTCTTCTAAGCTTATAATTTTTTTTCCCAACAAGGATCATAAGACTTTGCTGTCACGATGCCTAACGTACCTATACATATACACTTGGAAGGAACATCATTAAGTAATGCGATATTCTTGTTTACGTTTATACGTTCTCTGGGTTTATCGCTTTGCGGCAGGTGTTTATAAGTTTTAAATCCATTTTTGAGGTTTTTATATTTTCATATTACCTATACAAAAAATAACTTTAAACTTTGCCCTTATTACTTAGTAGAAAATAATGGGGCGGTTTTTATCCAGTATTTTCTTATTATTTAAAGAAACTAAAAAGTTTATCTGCATACATGCACAAGCTGAATAGTGCTATTAAAATACAACTTCAGTATTCATTTATATTATATTCTAATACATGTTCTGTATTGTATATATTTAGCTACAATCTTCATTCCAAGGTACTAGCTATACTTACTGTCATAAAGGACAAGAAAAAAGAAATATCATAACAATTTAAAGTTGTAAAATGAGTTCCTTAACTGAGTTTTGAAAAGATTTGGAAAGAAGACAATCAAATCATACTCTGGAAATATATATAAAATTAGTGAACCTTGCGCGTATAATGGAAACTGATTGGACTCAGGAAGTAATGGTGTGTAAAGAAAACATTGATGATATAAGTGAATGGTACCCGGTGGTCGACATATTCAAGTACTTATATATGGATAGTGGTACATACACAAGAATTCCATGTCTTTTCTTGGACACATTAAACGGAGCTGGAGAAGTAAACCTACTTAAAATAAGAAGTAAACAATTAAAAAGTCTAAGGCCAATTGATACCCTAGATGAATGCTCGTCTGTAATTTCGTATGGTCTCCCGGCTGTGCAAGTTTCATTGTTCAAATTCAATGCAATTCAATTCAATTGAATTTATTATTTCAATTGAACCTCAAGTGGGTTATAAATACTCTTAAATAAGTGCATACTCTAATTAATTAGACAAACAAAAAAGGGAAAAACAATGACTCTTACACACTAAGCGAGAAAATTCATTAAAAGGTAATGAAAAGAGAGAGAAATAAAAAATAAATAAAACGAAAAGTATATATAAATACAGTAAACAATAACGCTTTCTAGAAATAAAAATAAGCGATCTGACAACAGTGTACAATTCTATGGTGATTTCCTCTCTCATGCGTTCATCACTGGCATCGTTATTGTTATATTTTAAAAACTTTTTTGGGTTTATTAAAACGAATTTATGGCGGCTGTAGCCTACTGGATCCCTAAAATATACATTTGTTCGTAATTGTCGAAAGGGCTGTCGATTTTATGAATACAAAGTAATTTTGGGCAAACCCTCTATATGCTTAACATTTTTGTAGCAATTAAAATGCTTTAAAAAGAAAAAAAATAAATGAATTTAATTAACAGTTCTAGAAAATTTCACAAGCATTTAATCAAATTTCCTAATATGATAATCGAGAGAAAAACACTTCGAAATAAGTTTTGCACAATTTCGATATTATAGGAAAATATACAGTTGCCATATTATGTAAAAGAAATTGATTCATTCTGTCGAGAATACAAAAGAAAAGAAACTTCAAATTAGAACATGAAAAACATCTTCAACCCTTATAAAATGCTCATAAAGTGCGGAAAAAACTCTTTTACAAACCAAAAATCTTTAGAAAAAAAGAAATTTATATGCAAAAGCAGGCGTTTCGTATTAGCAGGAACGTATACTCATCAGTATGGCTTGGTTCCTTCCTACCGTATACGCCAAAGTGAACACCCAAGATGACCTTATATATGCACTTAAAATATTTTTAAGTGTGAATTATATATAAGGCGAAATACTAAGTATTTACTTGAATGCCTAGCAAGATTAGGCCTATGTGGGACTAGCATTTCATACAGAGTTTTGCTATGCAATAAATACATATCGAATTTAGTCAATATGAAATTACTCGAGTTGGCCGCCAAGTTCGCACATCGAGAATTGATTGGAAAAACTCTTTTACAAACGAAAAATCTCTCTTTGGTGTATGCGGCAGGAAGGAACCAAGCCGTACTGATGAGTATACGGCTCCGGCTGATACGAAACGCATGCTTTTGCATAGAAATTTTTTTTATAGGTTTTTTTAAAATGTAGGGAATATTCCTTAAAAGGTAGGAAGTATTCCAAAAAATGTAGGGAATATTCACTACCTAGCTTTGTGGCTGAACATTTTTTACAATGTATACCTTGTGTAAATTGTATTACCAATTTGCGGGTGAAATCGTTTGATTCGCTGTGTCTATATACCGATCTTTGCGCTCATATGTATTACAGCTTATAGACCATTGATCTTAGATTGTACTGTAGATTCATATTTAAATGGTAAAGCTCTGATTTTCTTATACATAATTCATATTTCCTTCAGGTAAGCCTGAGTATCTACTTTGTAATGTTCAAGCTCTGTAGTTCCTGAGACTGACGTAAATTTCTGTTTCAATTCATCTATCCTTGTAGGATTTTACTTTATCCAGGTTGCACACCCTTGCAAGTCCATATCTCTTTATGCACAGGGTGTTACTTCTATCAGTGATCTTAAACAACTTATAACGTAATTTCTATTTCCTTACCGTCTTTTTACAAATTACTGAGATGATTGTATCGAACGCTTGTCTTTTCATTCTCTTTCCTGTTTTTTTCTGTTCTAGTATGTAATATTACGTTTTTGTAACCGAATATTACGTTAAATTGAACTAGTATAAGATTTGATTGATTGAAATCGGACACGCACACACACATACACACAAGGAAGAGAAAATAAACTCAATCCCCAAAGAATAACTAAAATATTTAACAGAAAAACATAAAAGTTACACTTGAACTAAATACCCAGAATATTCTGAATAATTTCAATAATCACTAATTATCAGCTTTCAATATTATAAACATTTTGTCAGTTTGATGTTTTCTTGGCATCTGTGCAGTATCTAACTAATTACTTATATACATGGAAAGCTTTAATATGATTCCAGTGGGAATTTTATTTATACTTTATCTTATGAAGCATTGCATCTGCTGATTACTTATGTGCAGAATGAATGAGCTTTATATAATATAGTCGAAGCACTTATTAAAATTTCAGTTTACTGATTGAATAGTTGCAGATTAAGACTGCATAGAAGCCTCTTTAAATCAAATCTAAATGTACTAAATGCATACATATGTATTTCTTAGGCTTTGATTTTGCAATATAATTAAATGTAATTAAAAAATAATCAAAACAAAATTTCTATGTATTTAAGTTTTTCAAAGGTAATACTAATTCGTTGCTTTACTTTTTTTTATATCATTTCAGATACTTTCCATACCTACCAAGGGATGATTTCGTCTATTTTGGAATCTATAGTAAATTTAAGCAACTAAGTAAAGCTTAAAATGAAATTAAAAGTGAAAATTAAGAAATACTTTCCCCCAAAAATTTGTGGAAAATCTCACCAAAGCAAACAATTAACTTATTTAGTAGTATACACAAAAAATTGCACTGAAATTCTCCTAGGCTAATTTTATTACAACAATTGTTGGTAGGCAAAAATAGTAAATTTTGAATTTGTAAATAAAAGAAGAAAAAAAAAATATATATATATATAGTATATACAAAAGACTGGCTTAGGATAGAAATTCTATAAGTAAAATACTAGTAATATAAAAAATACCAAATACAAAATAAGAAAGTGATAGTAGTGATTTTTAGTGATATAAATCTGAGACTAAAAAAAAAATACTTTCATCAGATATGGATAGGTACGTATTGGCTGCCATTATCATCATCCTACTAAATATTTTTACAATGGCACAAACTAAACGAAGTGAAAACAATAATCAAGAAATGGTGTCTGTCAATCTTCCCGGTGATATTATCCTAGGTGGATTATTTCCAGTACATGAAAAAGGCGAAGGTACTCCATGTGGCCCAAAAGTTTATAATCGTGGTGTTCAAAGGCTAGAGGCGATGCTATATGCTATCGATAAAGTAAACAAAGATTCGAATTTGTTGCCAGGAATAACAATCGGTGTACATATTTTGGATACATGCTCAAGAGATACATATGCACTTAATCAAAGTCTACAATTCGTGCGCAGTTCATTAAATAATTTAGATACATCAGCTTTTGTGTGTCAGGATCAATCTACACCGAAATTGAAAAAGAATACAAGTGGCCCAGTTTTTGGTGTTATTGGCGGATCATATAGTTCAGTATCATTACAGGTAGCAAATTTATTGCGACTCTTTCACATACCACAAATCTCACCAGCATCAACAGCAAAAACTTTGAGTGACAAAACACGTTTCGATTTATTTGCCCGCACAGTACCACCCGATACGTTTCAATCAATAGCTCTAGTTGATATTATTAAAAGTTTCAATTGGTCCTACGTTTCTACAATCCATTCAGAAGGTTCCTACGGAGAGTATGGTATTGAAGCATTTCACAAGGAGGCATCTGAACGTAATGTTTGCATTGCGATTGCAGAAAAAGTTCCAAGTGCAGCTGATGAACATGATTTTGATCTTATAATAACAAAATTGCAGAAAAAACCAAATGCACGTGGAGTCATTCTATTTACACGTGCCGAGGATGCTCGTCGCATTTTGTTGGCGGCTAAACGTGCTAATTTATCTCAACCATTTCATTGGATTGCTAGCGATGGATGGGGTAAACAACAGAAATTGGTTGAGGCAATCGAAGATATTGCAGAAGGTGCTATCACTGTTGAATTACAATCGGAGTATATTCCGGAATTTGATGCTTATATGATTGCTTTGACACCGGAAAATAACCATAGGTGAGATAACCATATTGTTCTGTTGTTGATTTTATTTCACATTTGTTTTTTTTTTTTTTATAGAAATCCATGGTTTGACGAATATTGGGAAGATACTTTTGATTGTTTGTTGGAGAAGAATTTTCCTCTTGAATTTGTTGATGGAGAGAACTACAAAGTTTGTGATGACTCATATCGTTTATCAGAAAAAGTTGGGTAAGTTACTAGCATACATGAATGTATTTCACTAATACTATAGCACTGATTACAATTACAATTTATTTATTTATTTTTTAATTTATTCATATCAATGCGATATTGTACAATTGTGTAGGTTAGAATCAAAAATTTACCAATACATATCATCTTAAAACATTCCGAGTTAAGCAAGAAAAACTTATATTTTGATAATATATTGCTGAACATTTATACTACATAGTAGAAAGCAGTAGGAACCCATGAAACATTTATTTTTTATATACTAGTAACCGTAAGGTTTCCATTACCAAATTACATAACTTGAGTCATATAGACTAGTACTCGAAACCTCTTTGTAACCACTATAAACTCCTTATAAAGCTTAAATGGAGGATTATATAAAGGTTACCGTGATTTGATTTAGATAACGTTATATAACTAAAAAATATTCTGGTTACCTTAATATAACTTCTTATATAACCCTTATACAACCCATGGTGTTCTCGATTTATTTATTTTGGTCATAGTAGTGGTTGCAGTAATGTTTCGGTTACCTTTATAAACCCTGTTTATAATGGTGATAGTAACGTTTCCACAACTCTTGTAATTTTCTCAGACTGATTACTTTTAGTGATTAGAATGTTGGGGAAATTACTTTTCGTTACCTTTATAAAACAATATAATGCAAATATTTAGGCAACTTATCTTGACATAGAATTTTAATATTTTTTTGTACTGCATTTTTATAATGTAAGGGTTTAATATTTTTACATCTTAGAATTACAATTTTTCGGCATATACGTGGGGAAATTCAGCTGAAATTAAAATTTTACTGTGAATATCATCACAGATACTTCTAAAAAATACATACCGCTCCAAAAATAAGCAATATTTAATAGATTTAATTAAATATTACAAAATTTAAGATTTTCACTAAGTGACATTAATTCGTAAAAGTAACATTACATAATTTAGAAATGTTATATACCTAAAATGATGTATTTTCTTTATATAAAAATAAAACGGAAGTCATATATCTGAAATTAAAAAAAAAATTGGCTTAACCGACATTTTATTTTTATCTGCAATGCACAGATGAAAAAATGGTGGCTTGTACTTAAATGAACAAATTACCATTATAAAATGTCAAGTACTTTTATATAAACTCTAGCTCTATTATATAAACTGAATGACCCTTATAAAATTTCTAGAAATATTATATAAATTAAAGGAACTACCATGCCTTTTTATTCAGAATATGTAAAATGTAATTTTTATAACAGTCACCTTCGTTAATAAAGCGCCATAAATAAATGGAAACCACCAAAAAAATTTACGTATTTTATAGTGGGAAATGTATTACCGAAAGTTCCCAATTTTTATTAAACTCACCTAAATTACTGAATGTTATCCAGTTATATAAGGGTAACCATGGATATAGTAATAAACACTTAATACCAATTAGTTATATAACGTGGTGATGAAAACAATTATAAAACTATCTTATATACCTTCTAGTAATGGTTACTAGTTATATAGACCGGTAATTGAAGCATTTCCGTCACCAACTTATAAAACCTTTAGTAACTTTAGTAACCATTATATACCCCTTATAAAACTACCCATCACCTTCAGTCACCAAAAATAGAAAAAATTGTTACATGGGAAGGAAATAAGGTGTCTAGAGGAACTCCACAAGGAAGAGTACTTTCACCTCGACTGTGCTTAATGGTGGTTACTGGAATAAAAGCGGTAGCATTTATGTTGATAATTTCGTCATCCTGGTCTCGGAAAAGTTGTTATCGACGATCATAGAACTAACCCAAAGTGCATTGCAAAAGCTTCTTAACGGGGCTATAAGTTGTAGTCTGAGGCTTAACCCCGCAAATACTGAACTAGTCCTCTTTACACGGAAGTGACTTATTCCGACTTTCGCTACCTACAAATTGTGTAAAATTAATCTTGAATTTAAAACTGTAGCCAAAAGTACCTAGGTTTGATAGTAGGCCCAAACTAAATTGGAGGATAAACGTGAATGAACTTTATGCCTGCAAGAAAACTTTTAACAAAAGTTACAGTGCAAACCCTCTAATCGTGCACTGCATGTAAGACCTATCCTCACCTAAACTTAATGTGGTGGAATGCTTTAAAGAAAGTAACACAACTGAAACATCTTTCTAAAATACAGAGAGCTACCAGTCTAGGTATTACAAGTGCTCTTCGAACAACATCAATGGCAGCAATTGAGATTATACTCTGATTCTTGCCCCTTGATATCGCTGGGAAATGTATAGCTGTAAAAAGTGCCCTAAGGTTAGATAGTCAGGTTGGATAACAGCAGATCTCGGTCACAGCAAAATACTGCAGATCTGTCCTATGGACTGTATACAGGGAGCTACGGATTGCATTGTCCCCAAACTAGACTTTGAGAAGGCACTCTCAACTTGCACTGCCGATAGAGAGGAGTGTGATGATAATCACGTGACAAATGACTCTGACATGTGTCTTTACAGATGATTCGAGAATGGATATGGGAGTGGGTGCCAGAGTGTACTCAGCATACCCTCAAATACAGGAATCGTATCACATACCGGACTAATGTAGTGTATTCCCAGCGGTAACTCTGGCTATTAGCAAAGCAGCAAGGCTGCTGGAAACAACTTATGATGTACCTAGGTACCTACGGAAACTGGGTGCTAACCACAGATCTACTCTCTGTTGTGTGCTTGGACACAGTGACATACCTGAAAATGAGGCAGCTCATGGTCTAGCCATAAAGGGTTCCACTAGGAATATATGTGAAGAAGATTCTAAATGTACAGGCATGTAAGCTGGAAAATTGCAGATGGGGAGAAGTGACCACAAGCGCTATTTCAAGAATGCTGTGGCCCGAAATATTTCCTGCAAAGACTGAATCTCTGCTGAGGAGTAGCCATAATGATGTACGTAATCTTATTGCACTTATCACGGGACACTGCCTCTTTGGAAAACATACAGATCACATGCAAGCTCCATGCAATGGCTTTTGCACAAGCTGTATAGACGAGGAAGAGGTTGAGAGCGTTCAGCACCTGTTTTGCGTACGACTTAACCTTACTAAGCGTAGGGAGAATACGCTTGGTAGCTACATTTACTGCGAATTGGGGGAATGAGCAGACAAAAAGTTGGAAGTTCTAATAAGGTTCATTAACTCTTGCGGCTGGTTTCAGCACACCTCCTAAATCTGAAGAATCTCTTCCAGGTAGGGTCCCCAGAAGGTGACATCACAATGCACCATAAATTGGTCTAAGTGTGGCTCATCGTACATGCTTTTTACGATGGCCACCACTCTAGCCTTGGCACATTCAAGAGACTGCTTACTGCTTACCAAACTCACTTCTCTTAGTCAATGATGCATTTTGGATTTGAGATTTTTATGTAGATATGCATATTTACTAATTTACTAAACTTACAGCTCCTTTCACTTGTCTTACTTTCAACAATTTTGAACAGTTTCTCTTTCTAGTTCAAAGAACAGATCAACTATCTTGCTTAATTTCTAGTAGTCATTGGTTATACTTGGGATAAAGTACTCTGCTTTTATATTTAGTTTTAGTTCTTAGATTAACTTGGTTTTTCTATATGTCTCCGAATTTTTTTCCTAACACTTGAATACTTAGCATAAGATTATAAATCTGCAAGTATTCTTACAACTTAATAAATGTGTAAACTACTGCATTTTCCACCCTACTCTCGTACAATTTTTGCTTCACGTTGAATGAGGAATCCTAGAAAAAGAGCGAACTCTGAAGCATGACTAATTGACATTTTCTTAAAACTATGGCACAAATGCATATAGTTCGCGGATAACTAAATAATAAATTCAGGTTAAAGCCAAGTACCGAGTCGATTTTCTTGATACTTCTTCTGCCCTGCCTTCCTTACTCGCCTCATTATTTGTGTTGTGATTTCATTTCTACCTCTTTGTTTTGTATTTTCTTGTGAATTGATTTTTTACGAAAATTTCTTAATTAAAACTTCTTCCTTAATTAAAGCAATTTTTGAAAGATAATTGTCGCATTAATTCAAATGATTTCAAGATTTTTTAAGGGCTTTGATCTGAAAATATTTAATTGATTGATTTTATTGATGTGTGGCGAGTTTGAAGTAATCGGTTTATATCTTTTAATTGTTGTTTTTATTTTTATTTCTATTTTTATGATTATACTAAATGTACAGCTTTTAATCGGGTACTCCAAAAATAGTTATTTGTTGAGATCAAAATAGTATGAAATAGTGGCCCAAATAATGAGCAATCCTTGCAGAGAAGCGTACTATTGACTACTGACTATCAGAATCAGCTTAACATAAACTCGCTGTAGTGACATGTTTAGTAAATAGATGGTCAGCAATACATCATCACTTAGTCGGTGCTAATATACCTAAGTATGTTAAACTAAGTATAAACCAAACACCTGATGAATACAATGCGACATAGAAACAGAAAACTTAGTATTATGTAGACGTTTTTTAAAACATACATAAAAACGTCAACAACAAAATCCTCAGTCTTAATATTAACAGCAATGCACATGCGATTAATGGGTTCGTGTACATGCTAAAGTTAGACCTGACGGAGTTAACATGCAACAGAGGTAGCCTTCTCAAATTGAGCCCACTGTCACGGAAAGAGATTTTGCTAAGTAGTCACAGAGAATTAACATACGCATTTAAGAATTGAAGCACAAAAGTTATGTAGTACATCGGCAACCATGCGACCTTTTTCAAGGAAGTGCTTATTTAAAAGCTTCAAATGATCCTTATAAGATGGAAGAATCAATAAGTTATTCCATGGTAGCTGCCTAAGAGCAAAGCATAGGAAGTTCCACAGAACAGACTCGATACGGTCGATATGACACCAGAGCAAGCTTGCATATTCGATAACGAAATTCTATGGTGGCGGGATTCGAGAGCTCTCTGTTTTATAAAACCCAGCATAGAACTAATCTTTGACACCATATAGTTTATGTGGAAGATAAATTTCAATCTTTTACCACATTTGACACCCAAGCCACAGACAGAACCCACACAACATCGAGGAATCTGAGAACACATAATCATAAGTGATAATTGATTCTTGTAGAAAGTCATAACCTCATATTTGTCGATACTGAGAGCCAAATTATTGCTTTTCACCAAACATAAAGATTTGATCTGTGGGAAAAGCTTAACGTCGTTAGCATAAATAAAGACTTCACAGTGCCTCACAACAAAGACAATCTCGTCAATAGATAAAATAAAAAAAACGGACCCAACTGGCTTCCTTGTGGTACACCGGACGAAGCTGTCAAGACTCTAGAGATAGATTGTCGGAATACGATTTTATATGCTCCGTCCATTTTAGAAAAGTTGTGGGAAACCCATACTTTTCCATTTTAAACTGTATCCCGGAGTGAGATGACTTATCGGACGCCTTACTTAAGTCTGTATAAATACAATCTGCCTGGTAGCCTTTTGAAAACCCGTCAATGGTGTCCGAAATAAATTCGAACACGTTAGTGGTTGTATATCTGCTCGAAATAAGCCCATGTTGGTTTGAAGAGAACAAATTCGTGCAGGAAATTGATAGCTGAGAGTAAATTATATATTCGAATAATTTGGACATGGAAAATAATTTTGCAATAGGCCTGTAGTTAGAAATTTCACTCTTACTACCTTTTTTGTGGACAGGTGTGATAAAAGAATTTTTCCATAGCTGAAGGAAACAACTGCTATCGAGCGATTTTTGAAAAATAATTTTCAGCGGTGCCACTAGGGATAGGCAGCATAACTTAAAAAAGGCTGAAGGTATCCCGTTAGGACCCGTTATAAAGTCATTTGAAATCCGATTAATACGATAGAGCATATCCTTTTGTGCAATTGTAGGGGTAGTAAATGAAACGTTATGGGAGTCGTTCATATGACTAAAGCTATTATTATTCGATGTTGGAAACGGAGACGGGTTCCATATGGAATCCAATTGATAAACTCAATCAATTTCAATATCTTTCCAGCACGAAAATAAATTTCATTTTTTAATCTCCTCTACTACGTGGCTATGCCGTCAGTACTGTTGATAATTACTGTTACTCTTATCCATTTTTCGATCTCCCATTTAAATTTAATGTTGAAAGGAACGTTTATTTCTGCATCTTAATTAGATCGCTTTCAACAGAGCAAAACTGTGTCCTAGTGTGTGTGTGTGTGTGTGTTTGCGTAATCCTCATATTCGAGTTGGAAAATGTGACACATTTGTGTTTTCAATTTTCTTTATATAAAAGCAAAAAAGGTTTTTCTCACTTTATGGATGGAGGGAGGGACTCTCTTAATCATTGCTGACGCCATTTCGTCACACACCTGTTCTTGTGACGTTGATTAAAAACTGCCGGTGTTTATACGTTTTTCGTTAATATCAAACAACCCCTACACACTAAGCCCAGCAGTTAGGTGTTTCCTTTAGAATCCTACGGAAATTTTCTTTCAAAGCGAGTTGCACAATTATTTCGAAAGGAATTTGAATTGTGCTGTTTTATTTTTCTGTTGTATATCTCTGGTAGAGGGTACACTTCATATGGAGATTCATTTGAAGGCTTACACAGTCGAAAGTGATAAGAATTTTTCATTAATCTTTTTTTCTTCTTCTTCTTTTGTAACTAACACTTATCCTGATCTCAGTTCCATATATTGTCTGAGAACAAATTTTGTAGCTTTAGGGGGAAAAAAGGAAAAAAGACGGCAGAGCATTTCCTTAACCCTTGTGGGCACATCCAGGTACTGGAGTAACAATTTGAACTTTCTTCTGCGAGTTTATTAGGAAAAAATAATTTCTGGAAGTTGATATTCTAACTAATCTCAAATCAAGTAATTCTATAATAATTAACCCGTTTTCCTACTAAAAATGTAAAGTCAGGTGGGCGAAGAACCCAGGTACCATTATAGATATTTGGTATGAATTAGCACGTGTTGAGTGAAAATTAGTATATTGATTATTTTCCTTTTTAGTTGCATCATCTATATTTTTACTCAAAATTACTGCATGGACGTTGCAAATTACACGGTTGCATTTTATGCTTGACTTTCGCGATTTGCGATGCATCTTATTTAGTGATGACATGCAAACATGGCAGTTAGCAACTAATGCGAGACGACCTGAAGTATGCCGTTCCTGTTTTTGACGAAATTGGGAAATAATTGGTTTATACGATGGCCCAGAATGCTTTCGATCCAATTCGATCTCGTGCTGAAACTTCGATATACATTTGTGATCTTTGAGCGCATATTGATAGCCGATAGCTATACTTTATAGTCCCCTGACCTTGGGTTCGACTTATACCCACCATGTAGATTGAATAGTCATCGATCTTCGACAGCTCCCTTGCCTGTTCATTGTTTGATAAACTCCAGCCGTAATTAATAAACTCAAGTGTGCGTCTAATTCTTCTGTCGTCAAGTTTTTGATTTTCGGGGTTTTCAGCATTTCAGCCGCATAGACAGGTATTGATTTCAGATTTGTTTCCCGAATAATTATATCACACATGTAAGTGTCAAGAAAACACTTGAGAGTATCTATCACCTATTGATAATAAGGTTTGTGTAGATCGGATTGGATCACATTCACGAAAAATATATGCCTCGGGATTCTGAAATCTTGTTTTTCTTGTTTTATTTTTGCCGTACAAAAAATGGGCATTGTCCGTCGGTCTAAGATGCAAATGGCCTAAGTACAAACACTAAAATTTTCAGGAGTCAAAAAAAAAACTGTATAAAGGCCTATTCACACCGCCGCGATAGCGATTACGATAACGTAACGATAGCGATATTGAAGCGACAGCGATAGTTCGCTACATATAGTTTTCAATGTAAAAGCTCACACCAACGCGATAAATCACAGCGATACAAGGCGTTTGACCAGTGCTATTCAAATATTTATCGCAGCATGCGCAATTTTAGTCATCAATCGCGAGCTGTGAGATCAAAATGGATTAGTGCAAATTCAAGTGGGTGTTGAAAAATTAATTGAAATCTTATACCCAATTTTGTATGATCTGAATTTAAAATATTATAAAATTCATAGGAAAAAGGACAAAGTAGGGGTTGATATTGCCAAGGAGTTGAATACAAGTTGGGTTAGGTTAAGAGTATTGGTGACTTGGCCACCAGGACCCTGGGGACATCACGATTAGAGTTGATTTAATGTGTCCTTGTCTAGAAACTAAATCTAGTCTAGAATACAAGTGAAAAGTGTTAAACGAAGTAAGATTATAGTACAAGTACAAAAACGTTGCCTGATTTGGAAAATTTCTTCCTTTAGTGTTCTTCCATTAACTTCAAAGTTCATCAAACTCCCCCAATTTTTATTAAGAGGGCTCTAAATGTTGAGTGTAATAATTATCGTTGTCATTCGCGGTTTTTAAAAAATATGATGAGCCTATGGGTCTTGAACAATTTTAATAGTTGTTTTAGGCTGTGTTGCAGTAGGATTCACAAAAAATCTCCATTTTGCATCAAAACTCCAAGCGCGTTTTCAATTATCTACTTATAATACTGTGTTGATCTTTCTGAGTTTCTTGTCGGGCATCGGTTACTGCGAAAGGACGCACCAAATAAAATTTTAAAGGGAATTCTTAATCGAAAATCAAGGTATGAAGTGTTCTTTGATATTGATCAGGCAAATATTTGGTTGTATTCTACGAACAAATCGTATTCAAATTTCATCCCTATAACCAAAACATTTAAAACACCTGCGTCACTACTTTTTACATATCTTTCAACATCGATATATGAAAATTTATATTCGATATCAACTATGGTCAGTAAAACAAACTGTTTCAAATTACAAAAATTAATCGACCCAGTATAAGTCGAGCTAGTACACATTGAATTGACATATAAGCGAAGCATGTCCACCATTGATACTAGCCAATACAATTGGGAAATTCTAATTTTTCCCAAGTGTCTATTTGGTTCACACATATGCATATCACCGATCTATCGCGTTGGTGTGAAAGGACTTGTGTCGGTAATTTATCGCTATGATAGGGGAGTTAGGCCAAGGCAATTACATCTAGTTATTATATTATAGTAATATTTAAAGATCGCGGAAAACTAAAAGAATAATTAAAGATAATAGTAATAAGTAAAAATATATATTCCATAAAATATAAAGCAACGAAACAATAAAAATGAGGTTTTTTCCATAATATATAAAGAGATGTTATTTTGATATTCAAAGAAAAATGCCATTTTTTGAGATAAATGATCGGATCTTTATTTCATTATAAAGAGGAAGGTATGCCGTTAATAATGGAAAATAACATCAGCCAAATGACCACCATGACCACGCCTACAGGACCATATCCTTTTCATGAAATTTTCCATAACCAAATCGCAAAGTGGCTGCCCTATGTCCTCGATAGCCTCACGAATTCCATCTTTGAGGTCTTGAATCGACGCTGGGCTGTTGGCGTAGACCTTCTCTTTCACGTGGCTCCAAAGGAAGAAGTCGCAAGGTGTTAAGTCACAAGATCTCGGTGGCCAGTTGTGACCACCTCATCGAGAGATAACACGGTCCGGAAACTTTTCCCGTAAAAGATCAATGGTTTCGTTGCTTGTATGGCACGTAGCGCCGTCTTGTTGAAAGTAAACGTTGTCCAGATCAATACCATCCAATTCCGGCCATAAAAAATCATTAATCATCTATCGATAGCTCAATCCATTCACCGTAACTGTTGCTCCAGCCTCATTTTCGAAAAAGTAAGGTCCAATGACCCCGTAGGACCATAAACCGCACCAAACAGTCACACGTTGAGGATAGAGAGGCTTTTCAACAATAACTCTTGGGTTTACCGAGCCCCAGATGCGACAATTTTGCTTGTTGACGAAGCCATCGAGGTGGAAATGGGCCTCATCACTCAAGATGAGTTTTCGATGGAATTCCGGATCATTTTCATGCATTTCAGGACCCAATCAGCAAAGACTCGACGTTGCTGATGATCGGCCAGCTTGAGTTCTTGTGTTAACTGAACTTTATAAGCCTTAAGACCCAAATCTTTATGAAAAATACGGTGTAATGACGTTTGTGGAATGCCTAATTCCAAAGAACGACGAGGAATGGACAAACCTGGGTTTTCTTCAACACTTTCGGCTACAGTGAATTTTAATAATTTCAATGCGTTGTTGAATCGTGTATCGTTCCATTTTTATTAATGGCGTAGTTTCTACTTGTCAAATGTCAAAAAATGACAGCTCCAAAAGTGGCATCTACCGAAATAGCGGGCTAATTAAAATAACACCTCTTATTGGAAAACCCTGTATGTATAACTGTCAAAAAATTAAGTGGTAAAAATACGTTTCAGGTAGACCTTTATATTTTTATAAATGAGAAAGACTGTCGTAAAAGCAATGGCCTCAAATAAAGTCTAGGCAGTTCATCGTAAATTACTATTTGTCGACCTGTTTTATTGTACCTACATGGCTGTAGCTCTTCTTCATGCCATTGCTACCTAGCAGTAACCATCCTTAGTTTTTAAGTTAAGTACTGTGAAGTTAAGATCGATTAATTTCGTTTTATAGTGTATAAGATGGATACATTGGATTTTGGAGTTAATAGAAATGATTTCAGATCCATTGAAAATACTTTTCTATTAATGTGTATAGATCATTTCGTATCAACATTAATCAGTACTCTTCAGTATGGCCAGTTCCAACGTTAGTAGAGGATAGTTCGCTAAGCGATAATCTTGCGTCTTCCTTTTTCAAGCCCAGCCAAACTGCACATGATTGGGAAATAAGAGATATTTGGGAACCAGAATCTAATAGTAATCGATAGGTTTGATAATTTCCTTTAGCATCTCTAACGTAAAAACCAGCTATGTGTTATTACAATTACATGACAGCTTGTCTGCGTAAGTCGTAAACGATGCCAGCTTAGAATCTTACGGTGGTGACACAGAGGCAGTGATAGATTCCTTGAATGAACAAATATTTCTTGTAAGGTAACAAGCTGGTGGTGTTGAGAGGTTTGTTACGTTGTTGGTTGAAGAATTTGAGTTGATTGAAGAGATTGGGTTGACTGCAAAGTTGTTTGATAGGAGGATCAATATTGAGGGAAGAATTGCAGTTGCCAGAGGAATCATTCACAACAGTAGAATTGACTGAAGTTGTTTTCTGGCATAATTTGAAACTTGAGTTGTTTAGCAACCAGTGGTGGTTACCCTTACACTGCTGACAACGTAACTTTCATCAACAATTTTTAACCGAGTGGTTACAGTCTAAACATCGAAAGTAGAGCGATTTAGAAACAACAAATGATTTGCGGTCCTGCAAGGTAGTAGCCTTATACTCGGGGCATTGATAAATAAAATGATTTCTTGTGCACTTGGGACACGTTTCTTGCTTTGTTGAGACTGAACTATGGAGTGTTTTTACTGTTTGCCACGATTTTTTTCCACCGACTATTATTTCTTCTAGGATGTCTCATATCTTGTTCAGAAACTTTAAAAATTCTTCAAATGATGGAAAATCCTTTGCAAATGTTTCCTACGACCATAGTTCTCTGGTTTCCAAATCAAGTTTCGATAAGGCTATATGTATGAGCCAAGGATCGCGTTTTTTAACATTGGCACCTAAAGGCTTTAAGTCGCGAATGACCTCATCAAGCGTATCTGTAAGATTTCGCAACGATTTTGCAATAACAGTAGCTAGCGTGAATTGATCCAGAAATGTTTTGATAAAGGACGTGCCTATATGGGATGGTTTGTCAAATCGTTTCTTGAGTTTGTCCCATGCCTCAGTGTAGGTTGCATTAAACACCGACAAATAATGTATAAATGCTGCTGGAGTACCCTTAATAGCCCTTTCAAGTACTGAAACTTCTGAGATCCACTAAGTAAATCATTTGTGTTGATAGAAGAATCAAAAAGATCCTTAAATGAGGGTCATCCTTATCGTCGCCAGCGAAGTACGGAATATTTAACTTGGGAAGGCGAGCGAATCGAGAGTTGTTCTGAGATTAGGCAAAGTATCAAAATATAGTTTCAGACTATGTTTCTGTTCATCAATTTTGGCAGTTCCGATTTCTTGGTCCCTTCGCTGTTATTTTTTCAATTAGATCAACCCTTTCTCAAGAGTAACTTCTTATAATATTGTTAGCATTCTGATTTTCAATATTTTTTAAGTATAATAAAGCGTCCCTATTGACAATATATGGAGATACATGGCTGTGAAGGAAAGGCTCAAAGACTACTTCTACAGTTTATAAATCTGTGCACACGTCAAGGGGACAATGTTGCTTAACCAAAAAGATACTGTAACAATATCATTATTGTTAATATTGCATTGATCCTTGTGATATTAACGAATCTATTCACAAATTTTACAAAATAATTTTTAATGGCTTTATTTTATCAACGCCATATAAATATTTGCAATAAAAATGAACTTAGGTCCCCTCCTTAGTATGATGATGAAATTAGGAGGACGCTTCACTTGAATCCTATTTTAGTTCTATTCTTCTGTCCTCAGGAGTGGTGCTTGGCCTTAGAGATCTTACGATATCTGAAGATGTTTTGCTCGAGTTTATTTTCAAACTAGATTCTAAGTTCAATGCCGGCCCTGATGGAATCCCTTCTGTCTTCTTAAATCGATATATTCCCATTACCATGCAAAATATCCTATATTATTCCTATACACAAAAAAGACAGAAAACATGAATTAGCTAATTATAGGAATATTGCCCAGCTTTCTGTCAATCCTAAGCTATTTGAAGCGATTGTATGTGATGCAGTTTACTTTCATTGCAAACACTTATTAAGTACAAGGCAGCACGGTTTTGTGAAGAAGCGATCAACTTCCCCTAACCTGATTTACTTTACCTCGGCTTGTCTCAACTCAATGAAAAATGGAAGCCAAGTTGACTGCATCTTCACCGACTTCAATAGGGCCTTCGATAAAATATCCCACAAGCTTTTGCTCTTTAAGCTTAGTAAGCTTAGTGTCCTCGGATTACCTACTTTCTTAATTAAATGGCTAGAGTCATATCTATCAAATAGAATCCAGCAAGTTCTGTTTAGGTCAGCTGTCTCTTGTGTAAGACCTGTACCTTCCGGTGTTCCTCAAGGCAGCCATCTTGGTCCGCTTCCTTTCATCTTATATATTAACGCTCCGCCAAACGTTATTAATCTATCTGATATTCTGATATATGCTGACGATGTCAAAATTTTTAACAAAAATTTTATGTATATATGTATGTATCTCAAAGACCTTGGTGTACTTTTAGACACCAAACTTTGCATTTTACCACATATTGAAAAGACAATTAATAAGGCTAATGCCGCATTAGGCTTTGTAAAAAGATGGATGCCTGATTTTAATGATCCTTTTACTTTAAGGACCTTGTATTTAGCTTTTGTGCGACCTCTTATTGATTATGCTATCCCTGTTTGGTGTTCTTTTTATGATACTCGTCTAAGGCGCTTGGAATCTATACAGAGGAGATTTATTCGCTTCGCACTTAGATGTCTCCCATGGGATAATCCTTTCACGCTTCTATGAGCAGAGATTAATTCTTCTTAAGCTACCTATGCTCATCAGAAGAAGTAATGTGACTAAGGTAGTCTTCTTTTTTCAAATAATTACTGGTGCAGTAGATGCTCCAGACCTCATATCTAAAATTAACTTTAATATTCGTCCATGAACTTTAAGGAATGACTCGTATGCCTTGTTACATGTACCTCATTATCGCACCAACTACGGTTATAATGAGCCTATATGCTCTATGTTGAGAGCCTTCAATGACTACTCAGACCTCAATAATTTTGACTTAACTTCGACAAAGTGGAAAGTTCTGCTTTACGAATAAAGTAATTTTTTCGCTTTTACTTATAAATATGTTGCTCTGTTAGTTTTATAACTTTTTATTCTAGTTTTATTTTACTTTGTTTTTCCTTTTTTATATTGTTTATTGTTTTTATTTTTTATTTACATTTGACGATTTTTGTTGTTTTCTGCTTTTTATCATCTTGTCATGCTGACACGCTGACTGTCAGGTTTCCATGCAAGTCGCAATTGCGAAACAGCCATATTAAAGGTTATGACTTCTCTGAGGCTTTTGACAGAGTCAACCACTCTTGAAGTTATTCAATAATTTTAGTTTCCCCCAGTCGGCGTTTAACTTGATAAAAAGTTTCCTCACGGGAAGATGCCAACTAGTTCGTTATAACGAGTGTGATTTATACTTCTTACCTGTACCTCTTGGCGAACTTCGATTGCTGCCACTTCTACTATAGGCTTCGATGTTGGTAGTACAAATAATGCAATCAATCCATCCAGTGTTAAAACTTTTAGACAAACGGGATCAACGGGCATATTTGGATCTACAGCACAACTTACAGCTCCAGAGATGGGACAAACACAGCCCAGATTTCCCGATTTTGGCAACACTGGTCAACAAACAGCTCTTTTTAGGAACACATTTACAGTCTCAATGTCTCATTTTGGGTGGTCGTATCTTGACCAGATCTATCCCCTCCGTATTTCTCGGGGAACAAGCTTTAACATATGTTGATAAAGTCATAAATCTTGGAATAACGCTCAATGCAGATATTAAATGTTGTGGTTATGTTAGATCAGTTCTGGGAAAGGTCTATTGTGAGCTACGCAGGCTCTGGTTGCGCGCACAAATTCTAAGTTCGAACACCAAACTGAAGCTCATCAAAGCTCTGATTTTGCCACATGTTGCCTTTGGGAGTCTGATCTTCCCAAAATTAGACTCTACCTGTCTGCGTAGAATCAACGTTGCTTTCAATGATTGTCGGATTAGTCGGATGTACTCTAGATATTATATACTTAAACCGCAAGTCACTTCGCTTCCTCCAAAAGCTCATTAATACGGGACAACCTGATTACCCTGCGAATAATATGCAACTCCTGAATTCGTCACGCCATCGTAATATTCTAATTCCCCGTTATCGTAGAATGGTTGAAAAGGACTCTTACTTTGTTCAAGCGGTAAGAGCGTGGAATTCCTTGTAGGTGCATTCAAGAAAAAATTATAAACTATATAATGTGTTTCTATCAACGGGACTACTACTTTCTAAGTGTTTGTAAACTATTAATATTTTAACATCAGTAACTTTATTTTATACTTTTGTTTAGTATGAAATTTATCTCTTGTATATCCTCTTTAACTGTATTCAATATTATTTATTATATCGCTATGTTAGTTTAATTGTACAATCCAACTTAATTGCTACCCGTAATGTACTACTTAAAAATTTATATGTAGTTAGATAACTTGCACACTAGTCTTTTTCTAATAGTTTATCTATTCTGGCAATTTTCTGTATCTTAGATTGTACTTGAAAAGACTGTAAGTCTTGTCTACTATACCAAACTATTTTTGAATAAATTAAAATTGGCTCAGCATACATTTCATCATCTTCACGGGTTTCCTTACTGCATTCAATTCACACATTGCATTGTTTCAATATTACATCGTAAATATCCGATTCTTCAGGATTGCGATCTCGGTCGGGAGAGAAAAGTAGTCTTCATCTCCAGTTTCATCAGTTTCAATTTAGCCGAAGAAGTTTCTCCAACTTCGTCTTCTCTAAGATCCTGGAGACATTTTTAACGCGCTCCTTCTTAGATCTTTGTACATCGAACTCTCATAATATGTATTATGTCCTGCGCAGTACAGAATACTCACTGTATGAAGTGGGAGGCAATAGGAAGAGCAGGTATATGGTTAGCTAGATGTTCAAATGGACCTTTTCCCACGAGTATTGTTGATGCAATAGGTATCTAAATCGGTTTTATACGGAGGAGGTTTAAGAGCAAACTTTTCAGGTATTATGCAGCACTAATCCAGCATTTTATTCGTATCTGAATGTAAAGACTGCGGCAGTGTGGAAACTACGACCGTTGTTAAAAGTATATACTGCAGCTACAATACTCCTGTGGATAGAGCAAATAACTAGAGTTCTCAATTCGGGTTTTCGTAATTCATTCTTCAGAATTAAGGAAGTGTGTCTCCTCAGTAAATCAGAGAATATGATCAACGACGCTGAGCATTCACTTTCTTGTAGGTCATACAATTTTACTAGTCCCTTACCCCTCATTACCTCATTTACAAGAAAAACAAGTTTAAAATCAATAGATATGGACAAAACAAAATTATGGAGGGCAAAAATAACAAATTTTCAACAGGAAATGTATCACGTACCCAGGTTCCAAGGGTGTGTCCATTACGAAGATTTTGCTCATGTGCCCACAGTGGTTAAGCGAGACACTCTGCTTTAAGACCCAAGACCTCAATTTGAGCCAAGCCACTATTAGCAATTAAGTTTTTGTATAGTATTCTGTATATGCCATGATGGGGTGATTATGAAGATTAGAAAATGAGGGGGTACCTACGGAGAGTGGCGCCTAAAAGAATCATACATATGAACACTTGACTAAATCAAGGTATATAGAAGACAAGGTATTCCCAATAAAATTTTGACATATTGCAGCTGATAGTCTGTGACGTAGTTCTGTGACTAATGCATATACATTTTTATAGGAAATACAGAGAAAGGAGATAAAGTATTGTGTTCTCTGTGCCGTACTTTCCTATACATTTCACAATATTACGTCACCTAATAGGGGAACATGGTTCTTAATGGATGCGAATACCTTGTATTCTATATACCTTGGACTAAATATGCCACACTGTCCTACAGGAACCAATACCGAGAAATATCGATGGAAAATGCAAAAAAAAAAATTCTGAGGTTTTTTCTTGGCTGTATGGGGGTAATTCGCTTGTTTAAACAGAGTAAAAAAAAGTACTCGCGTTTTGTAAAATGGTTATGGGTAAACAGTTAAATATATTTTAAAAGTAAACACCTTTAAAAGAAGCCTTTTCCATTTTGAAAACAAGTTCCAACAGCCTCCTCAAACATGTAAATTCCATATACACGCACACATTCCATATACATTTAAAATTAATCATAAATAAATATTTACTTTTAAAATTAAATTAAATTTCCATAAAGAATTTTTAATTGTTTTATTTTTATTTTCTTTATATCTTACAGATATGAACAAGAATCAAAAACCCAATTTGTGGTTGATGCTGTCTATGCTTTTGCCCATGCTTTGCATAAATTACACACGGATATATGCATTGGTGGTAAGCTCTCTACCAAAGTATCCAGCAAGCCGAAACAGGGCGGCCCCTTCGGAAAGGAGCCCACCGTTTGCCCTGGAATGGCTAATTTCGATGGAAAAGAGTTCTACATCAATTATCTGCTGAATGTATCGTTTATCGGTAAGTTAATGGACGTTCTAATTTGTACTTAACGTATTCTTTTACTCCCCTTGCTGCACGTTTTTTTTTTTTTTTTTTTTAAATTGAGGGTCTACTAAACGACATCGAAATCTGTAATTAGAATTTGAGAGAACAAAAACAAAAAAAAAAGGAAGGAAATTAGCTGCCTCAGTATTTTCTTTTTCATTGAAAAGCACAATCTAATTGAAGATTCCTTTTTTTCCGAGTTTAAATTGAATATAAAAGAAGGGCGAAGGTCGGATGAAATTTCTTTAAAAATTTAAAGAGAAAAAATGACTTTTCAAAGGAAATGTGTTCCATCAATGAAAAGTCGTAGGATATTGCGTACTTGGAGTGGAAGTAGGTTATCGGTTACATATTTATTGATTAGTAAAATATGATTACAGTCATATCCCGATTTACGTTGTTAAATGGTTCCAGAAAAATGCGACGTTAACCGAAACAACGTTATACGGGACAATTAAATATCCTGATAGAAAAAAATACTGCTAATATACCAATTTACATAATTCAGAAATATTAGAGCATTTATTAGAGATTTAAAAAATAAAGATTGTGAAAATTAGATTTTAATTCTTTATTAGAATAAAATCAATTTTTTGTTTCATTAAATATAAAAATACAAAATATATAAAGGGTTTTCCAATAACAGGTGTTATTTTAATTAGCCCGCTATTTCGGTAGATGTCACTTTTGGAGCTGTCATTTTTTAACATTTGACAAGTAGAAACTGCGCCATTAATAAAAATGGAACGATACACGATTCAACAACGCATTGGAAATTATTAAAATTCACTATAAAAATGGTGAAAATGTGGCAGAGACGGTTCGTAAAACTCGAACATTTTTGGGTCGTCGTGAAGCACCTTGTCGGACCGCAATACAGAAATTGGTAGAAAAATTCGAGCTGTCGGGACAAGTTAGTGATGTGAAGAATAAAACCCGTTCACGTCGCTCAAGAACAGCCGAGAATATTGCTGCTGTAGCCGAAAGAAAACCCAGGTTTGTCCATTACTCGTCGTTCTTTGGAATTAGGCATTCCACAAGCGTCATTACACCGTATTTTGCATAAAGATTTGGATCTTAAGGCTTATAAAGTTCAGTTAACACAAGAACTCAAGCCGGCCGATCATCAACAACGTCGAGTCTTTGCTGATTGGGTCCTTGAAATGCATGAAAATGATCCGGAATTCCATCGAAAACGAATCTTGAGTGATGAGGCCCATTTCCACCTAGATGGCTTCATCAACAAGCAAAATTGTCGCATCTGCGGCTCGGAAAACCCAATAGTTATTGCTGCAAAGCCTCTCTATCCTCAACGTGTGACTGTTTGGTGCGGTTTATGGTCCCACGGTGTCATTGGACCTTACTTTTTCGAAAATGAGGCTGGAGCAACAGTTACGGTGAATGGGTTGCGCTATCGACAGATGATTAATGATTTTTTATGGCCGGAATTGGATGGTATTGATCTGGACAACGTTTACTTTCAACAAGACGGCGCTACGTGCCATACAAGCAACGAAACCATTGATCTTTTACGGGAAAAGTTTCCGGACCGTGTTATCTCTCGAAGAGGTGATCACAATTGGCCACCGAGATCTTGTGATTTAACACCTTGCGACTTCTTCCTTTGAGGCCACGTTAAAGAGAAGGTCTACGCCAACAGCCCAGCGTCGATTCAAGACCTCAAAGATGGAATTCGTGAGGCTATCGAGGACATAGGGCAGCCACTTTGCGATTTGGTTATGGAAAATTTCATGAAAAGGATATGGTCCTGTAGGCGTGGTCGTGGTGGTCATTTGGCTGATGTTATTTTCCATTATTAACGGCATACCTTACTCTTTATAATGAAATAAATATCCGATCATTTATCTCAAAAAATGGCATTTTTCTTTGAATATCAAAATAACACCTCTTATTGGAAAACCCTTTAGTATGTACTAGTAGGTATGTACATTCAAACCTTAAAAAACTATTAAAATCATTTGAAGAAACACTTGATTACTATTATTATAGGAAAAATATATAAGAATATAAAATTCAAAAACTAAAAATTTTTATTAAATTAATTAAAAGTAATAAAAAAACATTTATTGAGCTTACATGCTCTCTTCAGACGATTCGCATGAATAACTAAAAATAGTTATTGCGGATGACCTATGGCTAGTCGTTGGTTCAACGTTCCTCGGCGCGTTATTAAGATATTGCTGCAATGTAACCTGTACTGAAGGCTTCTTTTTGTTATCGTACAACTCTCTATAAGATCTTACCGCACTATCAATTTCTCTGTTTACTTTGGAGCATCGTTCTAATATTGGATCACACCTTTCAAATATATCTTTAGCTTTCTCCTCAAGATATGTTAATGCATCCTTAAGTTCCTCCATTTTAAAAATTTTAGCCTCAGCTCCATCCGTATCATCTTCTTTATCCTCCAAATTGCTTTTGTCCAATTCAATTAGTTCTTCATTTGTTAATTCAGTATTATGAGATTTAACTAGCTCCACAATATCATTTTGATCCAAATCGGTAAAACCCAGACGTCTTCCCAGTGACACAATTTCCTGCTGAATATCAGCAGTAGTTTCTACAAAGCTTCTGAAATCATCAGCGCATTCTGGCCATAGATTTTTCCTAGAACCGTGAATGGAATTTAGCGAAACTGCATTCCATGCTTGTTCAATTAAATTGATTGCTTTTAATATATTAAACTCTTTCCAAAACTGTTTGAGATTCATGTCACCGTCAGTGGCATTTAGAGCTTGGGAAAATGAAAACTTATGATAATAATGCTTAAAATTGGCAACTGCACATTGATCCATAGGCAGTAATATTGATGTTGTAATCGGGGGCAAAAATACAACTTTAACCATACCTTCAGACAGTTCATCTAAGTCTTTTGGATGGCCAGGAGCATTATCTAGTATCAATAATATTTTATTTGACAGATTGTTATTGGTACAAAACGTTTTGACTGTAGGACAAAAATATTCAACAAACCATTCCTGGAAAATTGATTTAGTAACCCAAGCTTTCTTATTTGCCTTCCAAAATACTGGTAATCTGTTCTTAATACACCCTTTCAGAGCCCTAGGATTTAGGGAGTGATAAACCAGCATGGGTTAAGCTTAAAATCACCTGTGGCATTACCTCCAAGCAGTAAAGTAAGCCTATCTTTTGCAGGCTTATGTCCAGAAATTACCTTTTCATCTTGCGCAATAAGGACCTGGTTGGCATTTTTTTCCAGAATAGTCCAGTTTCATCAACATTAAATACTTGTTGGGGACTGTAACCACCTGTTTCGACTATCTCTTTAAATCTGTTCAGATACTCGAATGCAGCTTCTTTGTCAGCACTAGCTGCTTCGCCTAACAATTTAACATTGTGAATACCAGATCTTTTTTTGAATCTATCAAACCAACCACTTCTTGAACTGAACGTTTGTCTTTCGCAAGTGTCCCCCATTATTTTTTTTAAATCATCGTAAATATGAAGAGCCTTTTCTTGAATTAACATTTGACTTAAAGGCATGTTACGTTGAGTCTGATCTTCAATCCATATCAACAAAAGTTTTTCCATTTTTACTGTGATAGTTCTTCTAGATTTTATCGATTTTGATTCAATGGGTACTGCATCTATGACATACTTTTTGTATTTGTCCTTATCTTTAATAATGGTTCTTATAGATGTTGGTGGAATACCAAGATGTTTTGCTATATTCACTACTCGTTCACCAGTTTCAACCCGTTTGATGACATCTAGTTTAACCTTTAAAGTTAAATGATTTCTTTTCATTTTCTTCGCACTAGCAACATTATTGTTGAGCATGATATATACTGTCAATAAAATATGAAACTGAGTAGTGGTGACTACTTACATATATATATAAAATATACTTACGTGAATAGTTACAGTAAAATATATATATTAATTAAACAAAATATCTCCAACTAAATATGAAAAGAAGGACACAAAACACAACTAGCTAAATTATTCTTGCACAAACAATAATTAAAACAAATGAAAATTAATGTACAAAAACAAATTTTCAAACACCACCGCCTGCTTAGCATTAGTATAGAAAAAACGGTTAAAAAAAAAACGTTATATCGAAGCAACAGGACGTTACAGTGGGGTATGGTTATCATAGCTGACCGACGTTGCAGCGAAACAACGTGGTTCGGGGCAACGTTAACCGGGGTGTATTATTATTTGACAAGTTTATTATAAAAAAGAGTGGACAATATGACAGGTATCAAGAATAACAAAGCAAGCAACTTTAACACGTTCCCGCTGGCATGGTGGATAGGGCGGCATGTACCACTGGAAGTACACGGAGAACTCTCCTATGATGGGATGGGACGGCATGCACCACTGGTGGTACAAAGATAGAAATCAATTTTATGTGTCTTTTTTTATTAACTGACTTGGATGAAACTTTCAGAGTTTGTATGAAATATCAAAAACAGCTTGCCCTCCAATATCTAGCTAAAGTATCCCTACAACCAACTGCAGTTGATACGTTCACAAAGAGATATAAATATTTGTATGGCGCGCTGCTGATCAAAATTTGGGGAGCGTTCTTATTTTGTTAAAGTTCCTCATAAATGGGCTCCAACAGGGTTTTTCTTAAATTGTTAATATCAACTAGTTCTACCTAATTGCACATTCCGAGTTTCGTATCGTCAGGGACCGTATATTCATCAGTACGGCTTGATTCCCGTCTACCGTATACGTCAAATGGAATAGTCAAGATGGCCTTAATATGCACTTAAAATAATTTTTAAGTGTGAATTATATATTAGGCGAAATACCACATATTATTAACTTAACTCTTTTTGTATTTTATTAGTGCGAGCGATGAGCATGCTTTCAGTATATGGTCGGTCTATAGTTTTTTTATCTTGCATGCATGCGATGACTCCATCCTGGGTTGCTACTATAATTCGTTCCGTCTCGGGATATATATCAACGTTTACACCGCTTATTAGCCAACCCATTGTTTATTTCTTATCCACTTGAATGTCCTCTATTTCTGTGTGGTATGCAATGTCATTGACTTCCATCTCTGTGTTCCGCTATTGATGTCTTCAATATTTTTATTACTTACCACGTCTACCAATTTTAAAGGTGTATAACTTATATCTGCTTTCGAGATTGCATAGTGTAGTTCAAAGCTATTGACTTTTCCGAAGAAATAAGTTTTGAGACTATTTATTTGTTTTTTTTTTCGCATACGACTTGTATTTATCAGTCCTTTACCAAATTTACGGATCAGTGTCAATCGTGTGGTCTATGCTTTAGGTTCGTGGTACCGAAATTTTGTTAATATTTTGATAATAGCGTCCTTGTTCTAATATCTATGGGTTCTACGTCAGTTGTGCACCATTTAATAACTTGAAACGAGTAAGTTAGTACAGGAACTGCTCAGGTATTAATCGCTTTTATCAAGTTTCACGCATTGAGACCAGTTTTTAGAATGGCCTTTAGTCTTCTTACGTATTCATTCTTGATATCGTTTTTGATCTGAGTATGGATAATTTTGATACCTTCACATATTCCCAAATATTTGTAGAATTCCTGTTGATCTAATGGTGGTGTTCATTCTCCAGGTCTTTTAGACCACTTCCTGTACTCAGCTTTCCACTTGGAATGTTTTGTATTTTACATTTATTTTCCAATCCTTGTTTTGTGCCAGAATATAGCTTTAGGTCATCCATATACATGGTAGGTGATTTATACGATAGCTTTCGTTACTGTATTTAGTGAAATAACGCCCATTACTACTATTCCATAAAGTCGACAATGAATTCAGAACTAAACAGAACCAGAGAGGGCTTAAAGAGTTCCCCTGGTAAATTCCTCTCTTGATGGTAATCGTATCCCTTTGCTTTACCATCCCGTTTATGTTGAGAGTCAATGTTGTTTGTCATTGTGTGCTTCAAATACTCCACAGGCTCAATTTTGTACAGCCGCATTATTTTCATCCACCACGTGTGAGGGACGGAGTTAAATGCATTCTGTTAGTCGATGAATTAAGTATTATTTTATTATTTTATATTATTAAACATCTCAGTGAGTATATAGAGAGCGTAAAAAAAAATTGTTCCGCTATTCTAATTCTTGCCTAAACTACAGATACAGAATCAATTATGTAGCTACTTACTTTTTCACTATTTTATTTATTAAATAAAATAATAGAAGCTGTTTACTGAAACACAACTTCCGCGAATAGTGACATTAAATAGTTTGTAATTTCAATTTAAAGCTTTAACTTTATGTCGATCAAAAAGCTAAAGATAGCAAATTGACACACACGTACCGATTCTATTGTCGAGTATGGAAAGAAAGACTATGGCAGTCATAAATTTACTTGGAAATGGCAAAGACAAGAGAATTTCAGAAATACCAGCACACAAGAAATTACTTCAGTCTGCATTTTCGTAAAATCGTATGTGAATGGATTACGAATAGGAGATGCCCCTCCTCAAAGCTAGAGCAGCTAAGTTTTAAACATCAACATGTGACAGGTGATGTGACAGCTGTTGTCCTCCCTCCCAGAAAATAGGTTTCTTTCAGCACTTTCCCAACTGGCATTTTTAAGAGCATTCCTTTGGGGAAACTACGGGTTTCACATGCTAAAAGTACAGCAGTTTACGGGATCATCCTACCATATATAGGGAGTACGTGTATACTCTGTACAAAAGGAGCTTTAACTTAGGTGCCTCTGATTTGAATTTGCTGCGTTGAGTGTGTATATATGTATCTAAAATGAATATACATTAACATTCGAGGATATATACATATGTATATATATATAATTGAGGATAAAAAGCGAAGAAGCACTCCACCATCATATGATAAGGAAAGCCTTTTGAACTGGAAGGTATGTCTGTCTGTCTGTCTGTCTGTATATCCTAGTGATATATAGAAATTGACGTATATGTAATTGATTGCCCCTGAGTATGAATAGAGTTTAAAGCATAAATCTAGTTCAAAATTAAAATACGTATGAATGAACATACATACATACGTTCATATGCGCTAACAATGGAAAAATTTATCACTTCCTTACAAACGTTTCACTATAAAAAAATGTGAATGTATAGCTATGCAGTTGAAGTGGTAGGTTGGGCTTAAATGGCACATCTTAAGCTCATTTTTTTTTCACATTCATTACCAAAAATTAAAATGTTTTTCAACAGAATCGTTGGAATTGTAGTCTACACCATTTTGGTGAGTCCAAAATTGTTGCTCTAGATATTTTAAAGCCCTTTGATAGAATCTATCATCCAGGCCTTTTAGCCAAATTAAAAGCACTTAAAGCTCTTCTATTATGGATTGAAAGTTTTTTATCCCGTCACCTAATTCGGGTTGTAGATGGTGTTTCATCACAATCTCACTCTATAAATGCCGGTGTACCCCAGAACTCTGTTATCTCTCCATCTCTATTCTTAATTTTCATTAATTTTTTGTTTTCCCTTTCTTTCAATCCCACCAGAGTTTTGCCAATGACCATACCCTTGATTTCGTTTATACTCCTTTGACACATCATTACGATTTCTAATTTCAATTTATTTTAAATTTATACTGTTGCAGCTATTGGGTACCAACGCACAGTGGGACGAAACCCCGAAAAAGCGGCCAAAAATCAAAAACGCTTGGAATTTGGGTGAAAGTCTGTACGCAGGGGTTTTTGGGGTCGCTGATCACGAATCCGAAGCCAAAAATCTAAAAAACAAAATGGCGGATATGGCATATGAAAACTTGAAATAATTAACGTAAACTATAATGAATAAAGCACCATAAAACTCATTGAATAAACAAATCATGAATAACATTTCTCATAAACAATGTGAATCTAAAATAACTGTACTACTTTGTTATGGACACCCTATATCCTCTAAGACCGCCATCGGTATTAGTTCTACCCGGGTACCTGCTCAAGGTATGTTATAACAGCCAAAACTACACTTTTGCGCAGGATCCCGCAGGTACTCCTCGGCATTTTCAATTGTTAATAGACTCACCTAAAGCCTTTCACCTAGAAGTTTGGACAATAGTGAACAATTTCATACTTTTTGTCTATTTGAAAATAGAAGTCTCTAAAATCATATCGTTTTCGCGATGGTACCGAACATGGCCGTATTTCAAGCAGATAAACATGACTTTTCAATTTAACTAATATAGAAATATTTTCTACATACCTCCAGGAATAGAATCCATTTTGAAGAATTGAAATCGGTCAATTCACTATCCAGATACGGAATTTCAAAGATTGCTGTTTTTGCTTCGTATACTCGCTCGACGTGTGCACTCTGAACGAAGGCTGACTTTGAACTAACGTATTGAGCTAGGTATAGAAGGGACGGCTTTACCCTTCGAGGTTTGAATGCACCAATCATTTCTCTACCTAACCCACTGGTCAAAATACCCCGAATCGAATTTTCATGTTTCCGATTTTTGGCCACTTTTTCGGGGTTTCGTCCCACTGTGCAACGTAACTAAATTCCTGCTAATTTAAGTGGAATCTGTTTACACCTGACCATCTGTTGGTACATTCGAGTTGCGTGGTACTATTTCGATGCTGAAGTGATCACCCTGTTGAATTGCCGTTCATGCAGTCACCAAAATAAGTACTCATGCGATGGTTTCCAGTTGATGTACTCACATCCACACATATGTGTGTACCAAACTGATGGCCAGTGTGTTTCTGACAGAAAGACTTTCGGATTTCGAATTGACATTATTGTCGTTTTACCTTCTCGTAAATTCGTATCGAATTGGTCTCAACTTAACCAAACTGCTTAAAATTTCAATTAAATCTTAAAGTATTGCTCATCCAATTTGGTATAAATAAAGTAATTATTCAGTACCAGAAGTTGGGTTGTTTTAAAGGTACAACTTTCCTGGATACACCACTCAAGCACACAAAACTCTTACGGACTCCAGAGGAAGCGCCATATCTGCCAATCAAGATTGCATGATTAGATCATTGAATAACGTCCTTCACGCAAAGCAAATCGCATCGAATTCAAAAAGCCTAGATTCCAAAGCTGTCTCATTTCGTTAAACAATATTATTATTTTACTACTCGCATTTCTTTTGATGGAGTACTGATTTCTGATATACCGTCACTAAACTTTTTGCCATTAATAACTCTCGAAAGCTAAGCTGAACAGATCATATCTTTCTCTGTTGATAAAAAACACCGAAATGCCTTAGATTTCTGAAACAGTGTAAGAAATATTTCAACTCGTCGAACCTAGCGCACCTCTACAAATCCTATATCAGACCTAGAATAGAATACAATTCCCACATCTGGGTCGGGGCTGGTTGCACAGCCTTCGCATCATTCGATTTTTTTTTTTTTTTTAAAGAGAGCCTCCAAGTTCATAGTCATATCGACTCACTCGAGCCGTCGCAATTTTGGATGCCCTTCGCTCCTTTATCGCTACATGCATGGTCAATGTTCCGATGAAATATCTAGTCTGGTTCTTTTAGAATGATCCCTACACGCAATACTCCCACTGCAAACCAGGCTCAACCTTTTATCCTTCAAATTACTTTCGGCCGTACAAACAAATTCCGTGATGCCTTTTTATCCCGAACTGTGGGAATGTAGGACAGCCCACCATCTTCTCTCTTTCCTCCAGCATACAATCTGCGAAAATTTGAGTTTACATCAGCTCGTCAGCCACTCCTCGCACGTTTCCTAATTTCTTTCCTTATTTCCTTCCTGCCATACTGTGGTTTGCTTCGTAGGGTATTGCATGAGCTTAGTTTAATAATATATAAAAACAAAACCAATAAAATAGAATCCATATATGTCAGTGGGATGGATAATTTTTAGGCACCAGATGCTTGTTGCGGTCCTAACTTCATGTCGCAGTAATCAGTTTATGCAGCAGAAAGATGTTTGCATTTGGGATCACTGCTGATAAGGGCGATACTTGAGTGATATCCTCATCTTTCTCCCCAATCTCATCCTGATCTTGGATCTCCTCTCCCTCTTTCATATATAGATCACCTCTCTCTTTCTCTCACCTCATTTTTCTGTACCCATATATTCTTCCTTTACCACCAAACTTTTGTATCTCCATCCCTTCTTCATTTTCCAGTCCCTCCCTCCTCCCAACTCACTAATTTCGACCTAACCTGTCCATTTCCGTTACACCATTCCGTTTCCACTTAAACCATCTATTTCCACCACCATCGGCCTCCCATCTCTACTGAAAACCTATAACCCACATCAAAGATGAGATAATTCTTTCAAAGCACGGACTCAGATGCAACAACAGGCTTCCGCAAGAATTTAGCGCAAATAAGCTGCCATTTGGAGGGAAAGTTGTAGTTATGGGAGGCGATTTTCGACATCTTCTACCAGGTATTGTCAGAGGAACGCTCGTGGCCATTATCGAAAGTAGCATTAAATCAAGTAGATTGTGGTACCATTTCACGACACTATCACTCACAACAAACATACCTAGCTAAGGACAAGATAAACTCAACAATTGGCTCTTAGGTGTTGCAAAAGGAAACCATTCACCAATTCCTGGAATAATCTATGACGACAAAATCGAAATCTCTCAAGCAATGGTTAATGGGGGTAACCTTATTGCATCGATCTACGGAGACAACATTTAGCAAATGTGTGTTGAACCGTTAGCGAAACGAGCTCCAATAAATTCCTCATTCGCTGGAACTGAACATGATAATAATTCCTATGATGAGATCCGACCATCTACTTTCTGTCACCTCAGAGGATCCCAGAGATGCATTGAACTTTCCAGCAAAGTTTCTTTATGAGCAAGCGTCGTCGGGTATGCCACCACATGTGTTGCTGTTGAAGGAAGAAGTTATTATAATGTTGTTGCGAAACTTGAACCCAAAGATTGTCAGCGGACCGACACCGAAATTCAATCAGGGCAGAGATTATTTCCGAATGTAATCGAGGTGAAATAGTTCTTATCCCACGTATCGATTTGGCTCCATCAGACACTACCTTGCCATTCATCCTATAACGACGATTGTTTCCGGTGATCACAGCCTATGCGATGAAAATCAACAAATCACAATCACAAACATTCGACCATGTAGGCATCAATTTAAACACTGCCATTTTCTCAGGTGGACAGCTTTACGTGGCCTTATCATGATCCACAAAATAACAAGAGGTGAAAGTAATCCATCAAAATCAACAATAAGGAGAGATGCTGAATTATGGAAGAACCTTTAGAAGAAATGTGGTCTTCCCATGAAATTATTAAACATGTCATTTATGGAAACTAGCACAAAAGCTAGAATTGATCTAAGACCAATGATGAGCGCCCTAGATGAATGTTCGTATGGTCGATTATCCATCTTTGCGAGTTGGATTTTTGAAGTGCTTTTTCGCATTCTAGAACGGTTCGTCGGACAGAAAAAATTACTATAACCAATTTTATAGGATTACACATTCTGAAGATGTTTTTTGTACAATAAAAATGTCTAGAACTGATCGTTTTCACAGTATTTGTAAAAAACCTAAATTTTTATATGGCAACACCATGCCTGATTTAGTCTATTTTTTATTTTTTTTTATTTTTTTTCCTATTACTATAAAACCATCATGTACCAAATTTCAGCTCTCTATGTGGACGCGTTCTCAGGTAGCGTCCAAATATATAGTGGAAAACGAAGTTTTTGTATGGCAAGCCCACGAAGGAGTTGCCCGATTCGTTTCATTTTCGAACTTAAATTTATTTTTATTTTTTAAAGTTCGTGTACAAAATTTTAGCTTCTAAGTATACGCGTTCTCGAGTTATCGTGCGCACAGACAGACAGACAGACGGGCGGATGGACTGGCAGACGGACAGGCAAAAATCAAAATAAATTTTAATATTATGCGAGGGTGTCCAATCCAGTTTGCTCTACCATCATTATTTCTGTGCGTTACAAACGGAATGGCAAACTTAGGATACCGTATAGATTTCATCTATTCTATGGTATAAAAACGGAGGACTGATCGTTTTCACAGTATACGTAAAACCTAAATTTTTATATACGGCAACACCGAGAAGGGCCTGCCAGACTTAGCTCATTTTATATTACATTTACTATTTTTATGAAAAGCCGTGTACAAAATTTCAGCTCTCTACGGCAGTGTCCAAATATATAGTGAAAAACGAAATTTTTGTATGGCAACTCTACGAAGGAGCTGCCCGATTGATCCCATTTTCGAGCTTAAATTTACTTTTTTTCTTTAAAAAAAACTCGTATGCAAAATTTCAGCACTCTAAGTGAACGCACTCTTGAGTTATCATGGCCACTTATGGACAGACAGACAGACGGGCAGACGAACATGCAAATTCAATATAACTTTGTATTATGTGTGGGTATCCTATCCGTTTTGCTCTACCATCTTTATTTCTATGCGTTACAAACGGAATGACAAACCCAGTGTACCCCATAGATTTCATCTAGCTTATTAAAAAATCTGATGATTTAGCTAGAGCATTATAATATCGTAAAAAATAAAAATTCTCTACCCATTCATCATAATTTAAAACAACTCCAAAGAGAAATTTAAAGAGCATCTATTTTTCGAAATTACAGGATCCTGAAATAGGGGGTTGGATTCCATTGAACACCGAATATTTTTACAGAGGAGACGAAAAAGCTTTTGTGCCCCACAGTTTCAAAGAAGCAGATGAAAGTTTGCCTTATGCAAATATTTTAAACTCTCTTTCTCCTTATTAGATTACAAGAAAGAAGTGCTTTCTTGATGATTTTAACTTTTAGTCTATCTTGAAAATGTTTTACTTTTCTTATTTATTAACCCAACGATGTATATCGTCATGCGAACGGGTTAAATGAAACTTTTGATAAATAAGCTTTCAACCAGGCCCCGACAAATTGGAGTCATTGAAAGTAATGCGCTTTGATTAATTGAATTGATATGATGATGCTCATATCACTTTTCCACTTCTTGTCTGATTTGAAAGTTAATCGGTCTTCTGACTGATTAAAATTTGATACTAGTGGAATTTTTAATTTTACTCAGCATGTGGATATTTATAACAAGTGAAGCGGAGTATAGCGAAGCTTGAAGTATTCAAACAAGAATTACAACTTTGGGCAAACTTATTGAAATCGATACTTTTTTCTTTTGTATTAATGAATTAATTAATTAATTAATTGTAAATATAGTCAATATTACATTAACATTAATTTGATATCTGGGTGCTTTTATGGATCCGATTATTATAGTCACTATATACCTCATCTCGTTGAAGTTGCTGTACCTGGAATTAGCGATCATCATGTCATCCTTATTATTTTCGCACTTTTCTCACAGATCTGTCATGTTTAGAAATTCTCAACAGAGTGGATAGGATCCAACTAAATGAAGTAATGGGAGTCCCCATCTTCAACACTGTTGAAATTTTTATTTTGTTTCCATTTTTGGAAAAAGTACGTTAAGAGCAAACTATAAGAGTTTTCGTAACAAAACTTCTTCAGTCTATAGACATTTCCTTCCTCAGACATATTAAAGTCTATTTTGCATATAATTAATAGAATAATTACCGCATCTTCATTTCCAATCCAGTGCTAAGTTGCAAAGATATTATTCCCGACAAAGAAACAAAGTCAAGCAACTGTGCTTCAAGATTTTAAATCGATCTCCTTGACATAAGTCGAGTCGTTTTGGATGGTTACCAAGTCTTGATATAGGCCGAGTTTTGGCGGGTAGCCAAGTCTTGATACAGGCTGCTGCAACGGTTTGGGTACCTTTCTAAAGCAGGAACTATTATATCTTCGGAGACTGAGCTCGGGCACAAGAAGTGGCGTCGACGGCTCGACCTAATACCAGTCAAACACTCACTCTACGAATAGCTAACTTGAGGTGTGTCAACTTCCTGCTGACCTGAAATATCATTAAATTTAAAAATGAAAAGCAAGTCATCTTAACGATGACATGAAGCCCTCGACGAGGAGCTATAGCAATGCCAAGCAGGAGAAGGACTATAAGCTTCTTCAGTCCAGGCTGTCCCTATGACCGCTTGAACAGATGCTATTCGGCTAAGAAGGGACCAAGCTGACCCTATGTCGGCTTTGCGGATTTGACTGAAGCAATGACAATGCTAGTGCCGCCGGTTGGCCTTGTTTCTGAGCAGTCTGTACCAAGCCAGTCCTATACTGACTTAATAAGCGTCGGAACGGCAGCTGTTATACCTGTACTGAGGAGGAATACCCTGGTTCCGCACCAGATCCTCGGTCTGCGTTTGAAATGCGGTTCCCGCAACCAGATTAATCAGATCGCCGGTTCGCTTTTGGAGGCCCAGAAATGTTATCCCTGAAACCAGGTTAATCTATGATTTGTTAAAAGAAAAATTTAAATACATCAGTTCAACAGGTGAAATATTCGACTCGGAAATTATGTTTTAATTCCTCCTATGACGGTTACTAAACTTGTTACGAACTCTTTTTAGTCTACACGAATAATTAATTTTATGTTTTTCTTAATTTACACAAAGGTCAAGTCCTACCTAGCTAAGCCATTTACGATTAGCAACGTCTTACTAGAAGCGAATTTCGAAATTAATTTTGCTAGGCTGGTTAGTGGCTAGTCAAGTGTACTGTCGAAAGTACTGTTTCTGCGCTACTCTATCTTACTGAAAATGTGCGACAAAGCATTCAACAACTTCGACAACCCACGATATTGTGTTTACTTGACTTATCGAAAGCCATTGACTCGGTGAATCATCATGTTTTATATTATAAACTTTTTAGTGAGTTTGAATTTTGTATGTATGTACTTCAGCAGGAAATTTTATATGATCATATCTTATAAGTAAACAACAAGCTCAGAATCGAGCTTCAGATTTACTCTACCTCTTCGCTCAGATGTGTATCGCAGGAATCAGTCTTGGGACCGTTGTTATTCACCATAAACAAACATTAATCATTTGATAGGTGGTCCGGTATCTTGTTTAATACTTTTATATGCTAATGACGTTCAATTATTTCTTCAAACAGAATCCACAAAAAATACTTCCCAAGCCATCGCAGCGGGAAATGGAAGCGCTCAAGGACGAATGCAAGAGCGCTTCCCCACCGTATCCTTGCTCATATCGTTTTAGCGTGAACATGTCCGCAGAATGAAATGCTCTTGGAGCGCTTGTAGGGTAGCACTCGTGGAGCACTTATAATTAATACAGATTGATTGTAATTTTAGGCTTGGCTCCTTACTATATACCTTAATTAACAAGATAATAAAATAGTTTTGATTAATATGTAACCCTTTTATCATTTTACGCTCAATAACGCTCAGCTGACTAATAGTTGCAATAGTATATGTGCGGCCGTAGTCCGAATCTGTAGGCAGATTTATTCAAATTCATCGGACCACGGCACATTCATATATGCAATTATTACGCAGTTGAGAGTTTTTGTTTGGGGAATCGTAGTGATTTAGTTAAGATAAATTTTTTTAAATAATTGTGTTAGGAAAGATATAAAAACTTGATTACCGTTGGGAAGATATGAAAGTAAGCTTAAGATTATCAGAAGACAATTTTTCTGTATTAATAGTAGTTTAGGGCGCAGGAGCTATTCAAATCAAACTTTTGTTAGTTTTACATAAGAGCACTGCGATTATTTTAGAATGTTAGGACTATGAAAGCCCTAACTCTCATGTAGTAGTGAGGGATTCTGTTTCATGGCTTGACAAGTATTTCTCGAGGGTTTCGCTTCAAGCCAATCTTGACAATTTTTCCGACAGTCTTAATGAATTTAATTGGGACCTGTCTTGAATTAGTGCGTGAGCTGTGGAGAATAAATTCTTGCTGAAATCAATCAATTCGTGGAATATAGTACTTTTTCATAGACCAGTTGCTGTATAGTGAGTGTCTTATAAGTGAAGTGTATCTAAACAGCATCCGTATTGAATATAGTGAATTGCTAACTAATATAGGCATGTCTGTTCATGTAATGTTAACATGGCGTAATCACATTGATAAAACTGTTTCTATAGTCAATGGGCCATCCCAGATGAGCATTCTTGATGCAGTATGCAAACCGGTTTTTTAGGGAAGAGGTGAAAAGACACAAAGAGATATTTCTTTCTGTCTTTTCACCTCTTCCCCCAAAAAAAAACGGGTTCCATACTGCACCAAGAATACTCATCTGGAATGGCCCAATCGTGGCTTAAGAAACTTATGGAGTCATGCAAGGTATATGACTTGTCAGATGTTAAAGCTTCTGGCATCTGCATTTTACTTCTTTAATATTTATTGACAGTAGGAGACTTAATGTGGCGTTGAGATATAATCAAGTATCTAAATTTTCTAGAGAGAGTTTTTTCTGCCCACTGCCCACTTGATCGCCTTGATTTTAAATTTCGCTATGTTTACCACCGACTTTGAGAACAGGATTTGCAATTTTTGATGAGTTGAAACTGATGATGACTTATTAATAATTAATTAATAATAATTAGTAGCATTTCTAGTGTTCTCATTTATATATTTAAAACTTTTTTTAATTGCAGATATTGCTGGAAGTGAGGTGAAATTTGATCGCCAAGGTGATGGTTTAGCACGTTATGACATCCTAAATTATCAAAAACTTGAAAATTCTTCAGGCTACCATTACAAAGTAAGTTTTGCATTTTATTATAGTTTCAATTTGTACACATGTTCACCATACGCATATTTGTGACTCAAGTTAATAATAATAATAATAATAATTAATACACATACACCAGGGTGCGCCCGCCCAGGGGTGGGGGTTGAGAGGGTTAAGGTATGGGTTGTCTATGACATGAAGGAAGAATGAAGAGATACGGACTAGAGGGAGTGAAGCTATGAAGAAAGGAATGGAGTCATGTTACAGGAACCGCCCTCGCATGGGCGACTAGGGTTAGCTATAATATGAAAGAAGAATGAAGAGAAACGAACTAGAGGGAGTGATGTTATGAAGAAAAGGGTAGAGTCATGTCTTATAATTCTTTAGATTGTCCATCTCGCTCTAAAAAGGGGTAAGGTGTATGCTGTAGTGTGATAACGTGATGAAATCTCACAGGTTATAGCTATAATTGACAAAAAAAAAACATAAAGAGAATGGGAAAAGAAATACGAATAGCCTAGATATGCTGAGAATAGTATATGAAAAATCTTAGAAATATATGATTTTTCATTTACCCCCCCCCCCCTCCTTTCTGCTTTCAATAAATGATTAAAATCGGTTAATAAATTACCCAGATTTGAAAGAAAACGTACTTCAGATTTTCGAGATAAATCGTAAGGTATCGACCTGTAGTGCACGCTAGTGTGCAGCAAATTAATTCGAAGTGGCTTTTCGTTGATTACTCCCAAACGAAGAAAGATAATGACTTGACTTTTTTTTATTCAATAAAATATATCACCTTATAGATTATTGTGCGTAAAAGACAGTGGCTTCAATGTTGCAAAATATGACCGAAAGGGTGCGTTTATTGTACTGTAATTTCAGTTTATGTTACAGAAATAATCACAAATTCGGTAATAAGACTCCAATTGAAATTTCTGGAAACTGCTTTTGTCTAAACCAATAGAGGCTTAATTTAGAATTCCTTAGTACTATTTCTCCCACGATATTGATTTGAAACTGAATTATTAGCAAAAGGTCACCCGAGAAGTAGACATACTTTCAACAGAGGATTACGCAGAATCCTTAAGCCGTGGAAATTGAAAATGTATTAGATAAGCTTTCACTACAGCCCGGGAATGCATGTGAAAGAAAGATCTGTGGTGATTTGTGTACAATGTAGGGATGGGGTGCAATTGAACCATGAGGTAAAAGAAGTGCGAAGAGCTGAAACCGTATTTCTCGAATCAAAACAAACAGTATATTACTCGATTGTACTCCACGAGACCTTTAATTTGATATATAACATGCTATATTGGAGGTAGCCACCCTCGGAGGGTTTGTACCCCTTACCCTTAAAGTACCCTAAATAAAAAACTTTTCCTCTACGATCAGACTGAGGAATTCTGGATCAAACACGTATAAAATCTAGTACCTCACTTAGAATAGAAAAAAGTGTAGTACTAAAAAAGTGGGTTCAGAACGGCTTTTAGAGTTTTTTTTTTTGTACTTCAAAGATATACTGGGACCCCAGGGGAGATAAGTGCTTATCTAGTACATTTTGAAAATCTAGTACAGAATAAAATTTCAAAAATTCTGAAAGGGTTTGAGTATACACACCCCTATGCTGCGATGTCAAATTACTGAGTTATTATCGAAAAACCGTCCCTCCCACCTCTCCGAGGGGTTATGATGAGCACACGCGATTATGTAACATTTTTTATAGCGTCATATTTTTCGCTCGCGGCGCAAAACCCGCCATTACTATTTAGCTAAAGTTGCCCGTTTTTACAACGGAATCATAAGCTTGCAAGATTTTTATTTTTACTTTTCCTATTTATTTTTATTTTTTCAATTTTTTTATTTTTTATTTAAACGAAAACGCATGCTGGGACTCGAACGTGTTGCAGGGTTCGAGCTTTTCTTTCAATTTTTTAATTTTTTTTTTAAGTTTTCGTAATTTAAAAAATAAAGGCTGCATTCGAACGCGCTACAGACAGACTCTGGGCTTTTCTTAAGTTTATATGCAGTTTTTTTTAGATAACCACCGAAAAGGGAAGACTCTAGGTTATCTGCCTATTACTCCAGAAATATATTAATGAGATTACACAGTTTACATGTGCGTAGGGTCAAATGAATCGTTACATTCTAAGGTTGCCAAGTTGTGCAAGAAAATGTAACAGTTATTAGGTATTTTGGCGGGAAAATCGTTAAAATTTAAAAAAAACTGGAAATTTTTTCCAATTTTTTTTACTTTGACATTCTTTAGTTAGCAACATCAGATGGTACTGGAATGGTGTTCCGATATTCGTTGGAAATCTTATTTATATAACAAGGAAGTCACGGGGTATTGGGGGAAAAAGTACCCAAAATCACAAATCCTTCCAAACTCCAAAGGGACGCATTTTTTTCTAGCACTTCAACCTATCTCCTATTTCCTTTGAGATCAGATCACCAATTCAAAATCATTCTGTAGAGATAGGCTACCGTTAGAAATTTAAAAAATTTTGAATTCAGAGTTTTGGTATCGTTCGTCGGAGTTTCTGACTATGAGGTGTCTTTTCAAGCCTTTAGCATTGTTATATAATAATTTTTTTTTTTTTGTTTTACTTTTGTGAACATATACTGCGAAATAATTTTTATATAAAAGTTTCCAATTAATACTTTCACTTAAATACAGGATATTTCTCTTGTGCTTGAAGATAACTCAATTTATAAATCCTTGAACTTGCCACCAATGACAATTTCAAAGACTGCGACGACAATTACAATCTCAATTCGGATTTTTTAAAACTAGACGGTTTATGGTGGTGCCTTCTCATTACAGTAGGCTCCCTAGAAATTATGCTAGTATCATGCATATCCACTACTTCCCAAATCTTCATTTCAATTTTACTGCTTATTTTCTGTACATACATATGTACATATTTGCAGAACGAAACTATCGATCTACCCTGACTCTGAAAAGTAATTAACTTAATGTGGTACACGAACATAGAACAGGGTGGCAAATTTATTTGTTATTAAGACAAATGTGTACCGTGATTTAGGCGCCAGCCAAAAAATGTGCTTCGTTTCCTTTGCGGAAAAAGTTTGCAGCTGCTGTGCACACATTAATTTTTCTATTTCTGTTACGGCAGATAGAACAGTATTTTCTTCCCATTTTGGCTAATTGTTCATGAATGTATGTATGAAGGATTGCACAAACACCATGTACATACAATATGTAGCTAACTGTTCGCTTCCAATAAATTTTACTACCAAAGTGTAAAAGTGGGCAGCGATAAAAAAAAAACTCTTCCCGTCCCATCCCATTCCATGATGCCCACAATTTTTTCTAACTAGTCCATGGATGGAAGAGAGAAATTGCATTACCAAAAATTGCAATTCATATAAAACCATATTGCGCTTTTCCAATTACTTTGATGTCAGATTGAGGTATTGAATGCACATATGGATGTATGTATTAACTTTCATATCATTAATGTAATTAAACATAAATTTTGGGAAACATTCAAAATTCTGAGCTTGAGATATCAATGCCATCCATTCCACCTCCATGAATCCATAAATATTTAGCAGCAAGATGAATCTCCGATAGCATTTGTATACTGCGTGGAAAAACTCCTAGTTTCCAGTTTCAGTTCACTGCATCAGGATACGAAATATATGTGCATATATATAGACAGATATATATATATGAAAATGTACAACAGGAGAGATAGATACGACTCCGCTTGTATGTTCGGATATAACCCAACTTTTGCGGATTCAAGTGGAAGGCAGGGATTGCAATTTTAAAAACCCCCATAGGTATTTGCAATTGATACAGAGAGGAATGTTGTTGTTTTCCTTTATTTATTCAGGATAGTTTTTCCTTTCGACCTCAAAAGTTATTTATTGATGTTCCCTCAAAACTATAACCGGAACCCAAACTACTAACAAGCTTCCTACTACTAAATACATACAGTTGTCAACGACATTCAAGGCTATAAGGCCATCTGTACACTAATAACCGTTAACTTATATTACTTGTTTTCATGGTGAGATCTTAATAGTAAATAAAACTTCAAAAATGGACTTAATCGGGCAACCCTTTTTTAGTGTTGCCAGACAAAACTTTTTCGTTTTACCTTATTTAACTTTTATATGAGGTATATTATTATTCGTCTTAGACCAATTACAACTTTATCTCTTGTTAATCTCCTCAACTACGTTGGTTAAAGCCTACCTTCGACCATTTCTGTAAGGTAGGCTCTCTTCGACCATTTCCGTAAAAAGGCGGTGCTAAACCATTGCCACCCATAATCTTCCTTCGGACACCAATGGTGAAGCAATCTGAGTTACCTTCATATGGAAGGATGGTGAAGGATTATAATAGAGTTGTTCCCTGGTGGAATGAAGAGATTACAGGACTGAAAGCTAATACCAGTAAGCTGTATAATATCGCGATAAGAGACATGCAGAGGATTCTTAATTATCTACAATCGCGAGTTACTTAGCTTTACTAAGCAAATTGGATGGGTGAATTTCTGTCAGGGCGTACATCACGCCCGTGGATCAGCAAGGCTACAACGACCACTAATATGAGAACAACGCCAGATGAATTGAGGCCTGTTCTCAAAAACTGCTATACATAGTTATTGCTGTAGAGACAGACTACAGTGATGTGGTGGCATCAGTTGACCTTACTGTATATATCCTTTCTCCTTTGGTACCTCGTGATAGTACAATGATGCCGAGATGTTGAAACAATTATAAAATCAAGAGTCGAGTGGTGCGATGTATTAAAAAAACAGTGGAAGTATTTACAATATTTAGAGATGCATATGTGACGACACTTTCGCAATATAATAAATATCTACAAAATACCTTGGAATACCTTCCTAATGACAAAAGAGGAATTAGCTGGATGGGCTTTTGAATTTGTGTAAATGAAAAATAAAACAAAAGACAAAAATATAATCATTCTTATGTAAACCTGTAAAAATATCAAAAAAGAGAAAAGTAATCTGGTTCAAAGAACACACTAGATTAAATAAAGAAAAATCTCCAAGAGAATGTCATAATCGAAGGACCGGCATTTTATTTAATGATTCCCAAAGTAAATTCTTTTTCATAGTAAACGATTTCTTGGACCTCATACAACAGGTTGACGATCAGCTGTGGAAACAGTGGATGCCCCACCTGCAGCTCCAGTATCCCCGTCCCTCTTACTAGGACACGACATCGACCTAACTTCGACTGGGTCCAGACTTTTAGAGGCAAACTTTGCAGACAACACCACCGTTTTCATTACTCCTGCAGCAACCATCAAGATGGCATAAGGTCGGCTTGATTCTAATGCACGTTCAGGCTGTAATAGTGACCATCTGGGCCGAAGAGGTCACTCACCTAAAAAATTGAACTTGCGTCAGCCCTCACTCTCATTCAAGCAGATTCAAGAAATTCGCTCTCTTTTCAGGTCCCGAAGTTGAGCATCATTAATCTGGTTGCTGATCGAATATTAGATCAATCAGTAATCAGACGCCTAGGAGTTGTGTAGATTACTAGAAATGCCGAGTGTCCTGTACAGAAAGAATATAACACTTTTGTCGGCGATGGGCTGGAAGCAAAACTCAATTCGTGGTGGATAAGTAGTCAGCGTAGTCGAGTGTCTTCCACCAAAATAATAGACGACTCATGGAGCTGAAGCACAATTTCGGGTCAGTCTTGGTCGCTCTTTTAGACGATCAAACTCTCGGTGCACATTCAGGGTGGACGACAGACACTTATACCAGATATGGAATAGAAACGTTGAATCAGTTACCTTTCTAACCCGAGCTCTCCTGGCGGGTGTCTCGGCCAAATCGAATTCTTGCCCTCATGTGATGGTTGGATAGACAAGGCTTTCAAGCCCACCCTGTTTCTATGACCGTCTAGATGAGGGTCCAGGGAAAATTGTTGTGAGTTGCAACAATGTATCAGTTACAGATATCGTGGTGAGAGTTAATCAAATCGACCCTGTATCGATCAGCCGTCAGTATTATCAACTACGACCGACATCACCTTAGAGCAAGACCATGAAATATTAGCTTTGCTTCGCTAAGGTTGGTAAACGGAATGCAAGCTTCGCTTCGACTCAGTGCTGGATAGTGATAGGCTCTGGGCGTATGGAACTACCGGAACTTTTGTATGCACCTAGGCGCCTGAGTACAGGAGCTCTTCGATGTACTTTTATTGAGGATATCTTCGGAAAGCCTATGAACAGGATGCCTGGAAATGATAGGATAAATTTTTCTCTGTAAGCATAAAGGTATTCAATTAAAACAATGCAGATCTTTTACAGGTCTTACTTTTCTTTTATTCTTTATGATACCTCTGTCCTTATTGGAATTAACTCTTTGACGACAATTCTATTTTCTTTTTTTCTTCTTATCAGAGCCGAAACACAGTGCGAGTGCGAGTTCAGCCGACGTTTGACAGTTCCTGTAGAACAAGGTATTCCCATTAAAATGTTGTCACATGTTCTGTGACGTACTTTTGTGACTAATGTATGTACTATACTTAAGAAGTACAGAGAGAGCACAGAGAATATTGTGTTCTCTGTACCGTGCTTTCCTATAAATTTTCATGATATTTCGTCACTAATGGCGGAACGTAGTTCGTAATGGGAATACCTTGTATTTTTTATACCTTGCTGTAGACTATGAAATGAAGTTAGGTACCGTCATAAGCTAAATTAGACTAAATTAGACTTAGTTAGTCTATGGAAAGGTCTAATGGTGAAGTCGGCTGCACCCACTGCGCTAAGCAAATGCTGGGGTAGATCTAGTTTCTACTCCATCGCAACTTTTGATATTTGGTAGCATGATTTCGGTGTCTATCGCCAGCAGAATTCGGTGTCTTCCTAAGAAAAAGTTGATCAGTTTGGTGCGAGAGGTGGAGTTAATTTATAATTTAAAATGACGGGATTATAGAAATCTAGACAAAAATATTAAATATGTCAAAAATATTAAAGTCCAGGAAATAAAAGTTGTCAAAGCTCACACTGTGTTAAACTAAAATTCACTACACCGAAATTATTAAAGGTCAGCTGAATCGAAGTCGTGTAAGCTTGCACTGTGTTTTGGCCTTCAAAGTGGATTTCAAAATATGATTTACAAAAACCCTACAAAGGGCAAGGTCTCTTAAGGCTCTTTCAAGCCGCCACAACCTTAAGAAGGTTAATCCAATTTACTTTCAATCTTATGAAACTTATTATTCCACTTAGGTTAACTGGTTTTAAGTTTGACAAAACAAATTGGACTATTTTTCCTGACTTAGAAAACAATAAATATATAATAGTTGCATTTTTTTACCATTATTCATATTTCGAACATTTATTTAGTTAGAACTTTTTCCCTCATTCTGTTTTCATGACCAAATTGCGTAAGTGACATTAAATCTAATAATTAGTAATAGTTTGAGAAAATATCGATACCATCAATTATAGTCCACGCCAGGAAAAATGAGCTATCAAGATCAGGGAAATTTCAGTTTGGTATTACCGCTTTACCCATTTAATCTAAGCAAAATTTTGTAATATTTCCATTTAAATTAAGTTATTTCATTGATTTTTTGCAAGGTCAGATCAATTTCATCATCGCAAACATGTTTTATGTCGTATTACTAAAGTTAGAGTGTTTATTTACAAATTTGCTTATTTTATGCTTATGGCGAAATTCTTACTGTACATCAGGAAATACGCTACAGATATTCCTTGGTTTTGTCCTTGATTATAAAAAATTCCTGATTAAATTTTATTTTCTATTCGATACCAAAAACTCTTGGGATTTTATTGATGAAGCTCATTGATTAAAATTTTTTTTTTTTAGAAAATCATAAAGATTTCCTTTTAAAATGTTTTTCTAAGTCTTCAAGCAACTCCACAACTAATAGAAATATTTAAATATTTAAACTTAAAGCTTTCCATTGAAGCGAAAGCTTTTAGCTTAGACACAAGCCATTTATTATATTTGCACTGTCATTACGCACTTTATTTGAGACACAAGTCAAACTTGTCAAAATAAAAATTCTGAAACTCTTCATGTTATACATTAGAATTACAAATTACTTTTAGAATCTCTGTAATTAAATTTACTTATAAAAATAAATTTTTTGCAAAAATTTAAAAAAAAGAAAATATTTATTAAAATTATAAGAAAATACAATAGTAATACAAAATGGTAATGCCCTTTGAAAGTTCTTTTACCATTGGGAATATACACAATGGTAAAAACATATAAATTTCCCTTTGGTGACCTTGGTAGCTCATTTTTCGTGGCGTAGTTTATAGAAATGAAGCTCAGGATGTTCTGAAGATATAAATTTATCGCTTATCCCATTTCGCTTTTCATGTAACGATGTGTAAACAATTACAATTACGATACGAATATGCTACTCACACCTACGATAAAATTTTTCCATGCCTTATTTATTTACTCCACTTTAATTAGACAAAAAAAAAATCAAAGCAAAAAACGATTAAAACAATTATGCGGGAATTTATGTGTCCGTAACAACATTCGATGAATATTTTAGTATGCACTATATACAGTGCTTACCATATGTATGTACGTAGATTATATAGAACACCGTCGATATATATTCAGGTCACGTAAATCTAGTTACTATACTCTCTTCGAACATCCCTCCTGCATCCTAATTGAATAGAATTCACATCGTATTTTCGCTGCACTATATAGGTGAAACGTCTATCTTAAATGTAGATAGTAGATACATTTTCAATAAATTTTGTGCAATAGTACGTAAATTACGCAACATAAACCCCAGTCCATAGTTTAGGACTCTACTTGTGAGTCCTCCTACATCCAATAGTAGTACTACAACCATGCAAATCATTTCTTTCTTACATTTGCGGGTAATTCAATTTGTTATTTGTTAACCGTAGTTTACTGATGGTCTTCTGTTTTATTTAATTAATATTCTGCACGTTGTGTGCCTTCCACAGAGAATATCCTTTAAAATTCAACTATGCAATCAAATCAACCATTCTCTGTGACATTGACTAAAACATTGGGACTGCATTAAGACTAAAAAAAAGATATGTGTTTTGTTTATCAGAGTATTTCTGTCTATTACACAATATTCCTTCTACTAACTACAGTCTACTCTGAGGCCTTCTCGACAAATCAACCGAAAAAAAAAATGCTTTTCTTCCTTGTTAACGGAAGCACAAAAAGGACTACTCTTACTGCACTGGATCGTTGAATATATGCGCATACATTTTCCATTTTAATATGAAGATCTGATACCAGTGGTTTCCAGTTAATTTAGAATTAAAAAAAAAAACGAAATGGTAAATGAAAAGTTACCAGGAAAAATCAGTTCCGACCTCTTTTGAATCTAATTTCTGTACAAAATTCGAAATTTAGCACCAACAATTTTCATTAATTCTTCTTTAATTTTACAGGTAATTGGTAAATGGTTTAATCGCCTTGAACTCTACTTGCCCGATGTTGTATGGAATAAAGAAACAGAAATGCCCACATCAGCCTGCTCATTGCCATGCAAAGTCGGAATGATTAAAAAGCAGCAGGTATAAAATTATTTTAAAAAAAAACACACACACACACAAAATACAGTAAAAATAAGGTGAAAAATTAAAGCATATAAAAAAATTCAACAATATCGATTCCAGGGTGATACGTGCTGTTGGATATGTGACAATTGTGAGATATATGAATACGTCTATGATGAATTTACATGCCGTGAATGTGATCCAGGATATTGGCCATATCCCGATAAATTGTCTTGCTATCCACTTGATGTCCAGTACATGCGTTGGGAAAGCGTATTTGCCCTTGTACCATTGGCTATTGCATGTATAGGAATTATAATGACTCTCATCGTTATTTTCCTGTTTATAAAAAATCATGATACACCTCTTGTGAGGGCATCCGGCCGAGAGCTGAGCTATATGCTTCTTTTTGGCATACTTGTTTGTTATTGCAATACATTTGCTTTAATAGCAAAACCAACGACTGGATCTTGTATTCTGCAGCGTTTTGGAATCGGTGTTGGTTTCTCAATTATCTATGGTGCTCTATTAACTAAAACAAATCGTATTTCACGGATATTCGATTCAGCTTCAAAATCAGCTCAACGACCAAAATACATCAGTCCCCAGTCACAAGTTGTAATTACATCATCTCTCATTGGTAAGTCCTCTATAATATGTTTAGTAAACTATTTATTATCTTGTTTTATACTACACTAAATATTCTATTATACTACACTAGATTTCTGGTTATATGTCCATTTTTTAAGTTTTTGGGAAAACAATTTTTTTTTAACATTCAAATGATAGAAAGCATACTATTTGTGAATTTTTGTATATAGAATAAAAGTGTCCAAAACTCTGGATACTTAACAAGAAAGCAAAATGTTCTTTTATTTGAGAAATTGCAAGGAGTTATGTTCAGTATCTTACAAAATTAAACAGCAGTCCCAAGTACCATTGGTGGTTGAATTTCCTATCACCGAGGGCCGATCGACTAATTTGGTTTCAATTTTGGTAAACTAGTCTTAAGAATTTAACTTGAAGGGTGACTCTCCTTTAACGTGAATTCACAAAGATATAATACTTAATAATTCCTTAAATTAGGCCTTTAAGGTAATCTTAACTTTGTAATTAATTATTAGGGAAAAATTTCGCAATAATTTCCTTTAATTTACCTCATAGGAATGAGGAAAAATAAGGAAAATTTCCTAAACCTAAGGAAAACTTCTCTACTTTTTACCTAAATTTTACTTAACTTTGAAGTCAAGTTTACAAAAAAAAGAAAAGCATGAACTTTGAAGTTGTATCCATTACTAAATTTAAGGCAAGACAACGTTAATATTCCCTGATTGATTCGATATTCGATCGTGTTCTCCTTTAAAATCTGAATTCCCAAGGAACATTGCTGGCGTCACCTTTTGCGGGGCCGGATTCAAAAATCTTGCGGGGCCTGAATACACATTCAAATTCTATACTTAAATTTTACACGAGGAATTATTTATTTACAAATGCTGTTACATATTATATATTTTTTATAAGATGAATATTAAATAATAATAAAGGGTTTTCCAATAAGAGGTGTTATTTTAATTAGCCCGCTATTTCGGTAGATGTCACTTTTGGAGCTGTAATTTTTTAACATTTGACAAGTAGAAACCACGCCATTAATAAAACTGGAACGATATACGATTCAAGAACGCATTGAAATTATTAAAATTCACTATAAAAATGGTGAAAATGTGGCAGAGACGGTTCGTAAAACTCGATCATTTTTGGGTCGTCGTGAAGCACCTTGTCGGACCGCAATACAGAAATTGGTAGAAAAATTCGAGCTGTCGGGACAAGTTAGTGATGTGAAGAATAAAACCCGTGCACGTCGCTCAAGAACTGCCGAGAATATTGCTGCTGTAGCCGAGAGTGTTGAAGAAAACCCAGGTTTGTCCATTCCTCGTCGTTCTTTTGGAATTAGGCATTCCACAAACGTCATTACACCGTATTTTGCATCAAGATTTGGGTCTTAAGGTTTATAAAGTTCAGTTAACACAAGAACTCAAGCCGGCCGATCATCAACAACGTCGAGTCTTTGCTGATAGGGTCCTTGAAATGCATGAAAATGATCCGGAATTCCATCGAAAACTCATCTTGAGTGATGAGGCCCATTTCCACCTCGATGGCTTCGTCAACAAGCAAAATTGTCGCATCTCGGGCTCGGAAAATCCAAGAGTTATTGTTGAAAAGCCTCTCTATCCTCAACGTGTGACTGTTTGGTGCGGTTTATGGTCCCGCGGGGTCATTGGACCTTACTTTTTCGAAAATGAGGCTGGAACAACAGTTATGGTGAATGGATTGCGCTATCGACAGATGGTTAATGATTTTTTATGGCCGGAATTGGATGGTATTGATCTGGACAATGTTTACTTTCAACAAGACGGCGCTACGTGCCATACAAGCAACGAAACCATTGATCTTTTACGGGAAAAGTTTCCGGACCGTGTTATCTCTCGAAGAGGAGATCACAATTGGCCACCGAGATCTTGTGACTTAACACCTTGCGACTTCTTCCTTTGGGGCCACGTGAAAGAGAAGGTCTACGCCAACAGCTCAGCGTCGATTCAAGACCTCAAAGATGGAATTCGTGAGGCTATCGAGGACATAGGGCAGCCACTTTGCGATTTGGTTATGGAAAATTTCATGAAAAGGATATGGTCCTGTAGGCGTGGTCGTGGTGGTCATTTGGCTGATGTTATTTTCCATTATTAACGGCATACCTTCCTCTTTATAATGAAATAAAGATCCGATCATTTATCTCAAAAAATGGCATTTTTCTTTGAATATCAAAATAACACCCCTTATTGGAAAACCCTTTACAATTGAATAATTTTTCTCACTTTTTTCGACGCCAAATCCTTGATAACATCATTAAAATCGATTTAATTTGCTAATTCACTTTCTATTGATAGAATAGCCAGAGATGAAAATCTCCCTTGGCTTAAGCCTAGTACTAAGATCCAAGAGCGGTACTAAGGTCAACGCACTAAATTTTCCTTTGAGTTATGATTAGAGATGGCACCACCAGTAAGTCTCCAAAAAATTTAGCTTGAATTTATCCGCCCGGGCTGTTCTTTAGCGCGCTAAAAATATTCATTGCCAGAGTTCTGAGATTTGATAAATTTATTGACCGGATTTTTGTAGTTAACGTAATTTTTCTTTGCTGTAAGTACGGATTTCTTCTCGTGGCCGTATTTTCAATATGATTGTTTTGTTTTTTTTATTGTATACATTATGCATATTATTTTTACATTTTTAATATTTCCAAATAATTTGAACTGCCTGTTTTTAGAAATATTATTACCGCGCGTTGTATTCCGTAAGAAAATTGAAAAATTCTTCTTCTTCTTGTTTTTAATATATCTTTCCCTGAATGCTAAAAAACGGCCCGATATTGGAGACCCGCTAAAATTTAGCTTAGCGCGCACCTTAGTACTCGGCTTTACGTCCAACAAAAAGAGACAAGTGGTGACATCTGCTGGAAACTGAGAGTAAACAACTTCAGGTTCGGAGAATCGATGATGGAATCTTCGGGAAGGTTCAGGAACCGTTTTGGATCCCAGGCTTACAATGTCTCAGCGTTCGGGTTTCACACCACTACCGGACACCCTATATATTATTCGTAATATTTTAATATTTTTAATATTTTCAAATAATTTGAACTGCCTGTTTTTAGAAATATAATAACCGCGATTTGTATTTCCGTAAAAAAATTGCAAAATTCTTCTTCTTCTTTTAGGTTTTAATATTATAACTTTTCTCTGAGTCTCCGCTGTCATATTTTAGCTGCAAAAGAACGGCTCAAAATTGGAGACCCGCTAAGATTTAATTTAGCGCGGACCTTAGTAGTAGACTTTATCGAAGACAGCAGAAAATTTTTTATTAGTTTCAATCGCGAGAAACTACATTCTGCTGAAGCCACGGTTACTGACGTCGTTAACATAATTCATAATGCGATTAATAAATTTGGATATGCTTCCGAGAGATTGTTATTTACAATGTAATTCATCGAATCCAAAGCCGAATAATTGGTTTGCGTTATTGACCGGATCATCCATTTCTGTTGCGTCGAAATTTCCTTCCAAATTTAAGTGAAGATCTTGACATCACTTTAATAAATATTCATCATCTAAATTGCCAATCTCATTCATGTATAGAAAACCAAACTTATTTTGGTGATTTGCATATATACATAATTCGAATTTACTTTAACAGGATACTAACGCAGTATCTACGAAGTAGTCTTTGTCGCTGATCGTCGATAATTCCTCCTTCATAATCGAATGATTTCCGTTTTTTGCTAAATGATGATTTGAAATCTGGTGTTATGTCCATTTCCTTTGCAACTTCATTTGTTGCGATCATAGCTTTGCTAAATGTTTCATTTCTGTATTCCGCAAAGAATACGTTAAGATCTTTCAGAGGCTTCGTGGCGAAATCGATTGACTTCAATTTATATTGCAATATTTTGTTAATTTTTGATAATATTTCATACCAAATGATAAGAGTGGCAATAAATTCAAATTCATTTATCTTGCGCAGATGCGTTATTGCTAATTTCGATCAAAGCATTTTGAAATTGGCGAACTTGAAATCGAATCCAATAAAATGAAATAATATTTTGCTCTCCATATTGCATCGATAATTGCATTTTGTACTTTATTTGCCATTGCACTTTTTAATTCGTTTTGAATTGAATGCGATAAATAATGATAATTTTGCAATTAATTTTATTAAAGTTATTCTTTGGAATTCTTGTTTCTATCGTGCCGTTTTCAAATTTAAAAAATTTTTCGCACTCTTTATTAAGTAGAATGTGAGTGCGAAAATTTTTTTCAAATCCAAGTAATATTTTTTCACATCTATAATTCACTTCAAGGGGCAAAAATTTCAATAAAAGTACAAAATCTGTAATCGTGTATGACTTTTGCAAAACACTATTGATGTAGTTTAATTTCTCCAAAAAGTACATTTCTCTCAAAGCGTCTGGATATTTTTTTATCTAAAGTATTAATGGTATCATCATTCTGTAAAAAGTTAATCAAAATCGGTGTTTTTTAATTGGGAAACTTTCATAGACCGCGGGGCCTTTCAAAACGCGAGGCCGAATTCCGCCAACGCGCTGAACCTGCCTTGCGCCGGCCCTGGTAACGAATTTAATCTCAAGGCAAATTGTACTAAATGGGAATGTTTAGCGAATTACCTCGTAGTTGAAATTACGTATTTCCGCCTTCAAAGGCAACGTAAATAAGAAATTTATTTCATTATTGGTAAATTTTTTCAACATATCCTGATATGCAGTATTTTTGTGAAATGATTACATAAAACACAATTATAATATGAATTGTAATTTTACTCAAAAAGCTAAACCTTTTCGAAAAGTTAAACGTAGTTTCAGAGCATGACAGATCAATTCTTAGTTTAAATAAATCAAAAGTTGATTTATACTCAAGCTTAATAGAATTACAATATATTGAAAATGTAGATATGTAATTGTAATTGTCATTGTAATAATTTTGGATTACCAGAATTGTAAAATTCCAAGTACAAGTACAAATAGCAGTGCCAGTACCAGGACCTGGACTTAATATCTTTTAAGTACAAGTCCCGATACTATTTAAAAATTTTCAAGTACAAGTCCAGGTACTGGTACCTATAAGTCTAATAGCAGAGGTTCTCAAGAGCTTTCGAAAGCTCAAACCAGAAATTTTGAAAAATCTATAACCAGCTAAATGACTGGATTAGGTTTCCATTTACGAAGTACCTTAAAATATGTTGGAAATGAGACAGAATCGTATAAGCTTGTGTTTTGATTTCTAATTTTGGAAGTTGTTTATACAGTATTTGAGTTTGCCTGTAGCAAAACAAGCTTTTTCAGTATCGCATCAAATAATGATTACCTTCGTGGAGCATTAACAAGACCTGCAAATGAAAATAAACGCTTCACAGATGCGGAGGAACAGAACGGTGTGTTGCACTTGATTGCCAACTGTTTTGACAAGCGATATCTATTCAGCATGTCAATTTCTCCTATTACACATATTAAAACAGATTCACTGTTTTATTGAAGAACTTAAAAATGAAAATAACTGCACAACGACTGTAATTTAATTTTTTTGGGAAAAATCAGACCAGTTAATGTCTCTGCCTCTATTAAAAGCCGTATTTAAGCAATTTATAACAGCTGAAGTACTTCGTGTTATGGTACCTACTATTTATGGTAAGTGCGTACTTTGGTACTTATAGGGTACCTACTTAAGCTTATATATGAGACTTTATGAGTACCAGTTCCTGGACTTGTAATTGAAAATTTTTTGAGTAGCAATGCTTGGACTTGTACTTAAAAAAAAATTTAAGTTCAGTTCTTAGTACTGGCACTAGTACTTAAGTAACAATGTACTTAAGTACTTTAAAGTGGACACACAGATAATATCAATGATGAATTTACTTTCATGAATTGTGCAGTTTTAGGATTAGTAACAATATTAACACACGCATGGCATGACTCAACTACCAAATCACAGTTGAAATTTGTTACATACTCCAACTACGATTGAGCTAATTAATATGAGAAATGTGACAAACAATTCAATTCAGTCAAATGTCAAATCTCTTTTGCCTATTTTAAGTCGAAATATCTTTATAGGAGCATTTCATCTTACTTTAATTTAATTTTTTCCATAGTTACTGTAAGAAGCACGCAAATAATTTCAGAATAATTATTTTTTCAAGGATCAAAGAATAATTTAAAAAATATTAATTTTATTTTTAAATGTCTTTTTTTAAAGCGCGTTATCATTTTTCGAAAAACTATTTCCATATTTATCAATAAAATTTTAGAAGCTGAAATAATTAGTTTTGGATAAGTCCATAATTTCTATATATTTTATTAAAGCCATTTCATCATCATCATTCCACACACATAACTCTTATAAAATGAAATTCCTTCTACACTAATACACACGTTAACATGAGTTAAATTAGGTAGAAAATAAGTCGAGACTAAGGAAAGTTTATGTAAGCTGCACGTGAAATTTACCAAATCAAGGAAATGTGCCCTCTGCTCTATTAGGAAATATTCCCTAATTCTCCCAATATTTACGTCGATATGACGTCTTCTCATTCTCCACTTACCCAAACGGGACGTAAATATTAGGTAATCTCAACCACAATTAGTCGCATAGTACGTCGAATAGACGTAAATTCGAGGTCAAAAAGAGTGGAAATGTAGTTTGGTCGGATGATACTGATTAAAAACGAGACAAAAAAATTTGCGCAATTTTGGCGTATGAAACAGAGATGGCGCCACGTTCTAGCTCAAAAATGGTAAGAGATAGAACAAAGTGGTTAGCAGCAATTGAAATAGCATTCTCAAATTATGCTATCGCCATTAACTAGTAGCTAAATTTTGTATAAACTAAAGTATAAACCTGTTATTATTGTGGAAACTGTTGCCTGTATGTCCTATGAAAAGATGTGGGAAGGACGAATGTTGTATGTTCTATCCACTGGACATTGCAGGTGTATTAACATATATAAAATGCTTGAAGTATGCCTGAGCTTTATTATTTCCTTTCATTGCTTAGAATCGGTACTTGAGTTAAATATTTCATATGTACATTCAAATTACCACAACTCCCCCAACGTCCTTTTCATAAATTCTATTTCAGGCACCATCCTACCCCTTGTTTGATCCCTGGTAAATTCTCTCATTACCTAATATATATATATATATATACGTACTACATACATACATACATATAATACTTCTATAATGTCACCAATTTAAAAAATTCTAAAGCATTTACTTTTTTTACTCCTTTCACAGCAATTCAAATTCTCATCACAATGGTGTGGATGGTTGTAGAACCTCCAGGGACTCGCTACTATTATCCGGACCGTATGCAGGTTATTCTAAAGTGTAAAATTCAAGATATGTCGTTTCTATTTTCACAACTATATAACATGGTACTGATTACAATTTGCACGGTTTATGCTGTTAAGACACGCAAAATACCAGAAAACTTTAACGAATCGAAATTTATTGGTTTCACCATGTACACAACTTGCATAATTTGGCTAGCATTTGTACCGATTTACTTTGGTACAGGCAATTCCTATGAGGTAAGTAGTAAAATTTTTTATTATTATTAATATTTTTATTATTATGTCATTTATTTATTATATATTCTATGGTAGATTTAATTTTTCCGTCACCGTTGCATATATCAATTCTAAAGCATCTAATTTCATCTGATCGCACCACGTCACTGCAGTCGTTTGTCAAATTTGTAGGCTCTTACTTATACTTAAGCCTCCAATACGAGTTATTTCTAAAAGAGGCAGTAGCTTCTTAATTATTTATTCATCATAGATGTAAATAAAAAAGTATTAATTTCAATTATAGCTTTCTCCATACTATCTTTAATCGCACTTTCATCGTGACTGGTCGTATGATACAATTCCTGCTACATAATCCACCCTGGTATAGAATTGAGATAGCATTCGACCTTAATGCTCTCCGGTAAAAATTTCGAATAGGTTTAATCCTGAATTTACAGAATCAGTAATACTCAATAAAAATCCAGGACTTGTTGCCAACCTACACTCTAGTCTAGCTGACAATGTTCGAAGATATTATTAATATCTACGAAAACAGTCGGATTACAAACATACTTCACAACTACACTAAATTAGAAGATACTTGAAGTCAGCACAGGTTAAGAAGGATGTGTTTCAGCAAGGAACTTCTAACATAAAGAATACGCATCTCGTATATTGAAAAGTTTTATATGGCGGGTCGTTCCATTACGACCCACTTTCACAAATTGTATGAAAATTCTCTGCTTGTTAACGATCCGCCACTCACCGGTGGTGATATTACGACCCGCTTTCACAATTTTTACGAAAACTCTGCTTTGAATGACGACCCGCCGCCAGTCACCAGTGGTGAGTGGCGGCTGGCGGGTCGTCATCGTCAAAGCACCAGCACAGCACCAGAGCCTGAACTCCGCATCATGCCCATGCATTGCATTGCGTGTTCTCTTTGCTTCTTTTACCTCTTCTCTAAGAAACCGTTTTCATCAATAATACTTTGTTTGAGAGGATTTTCATTGACATTGCATTGCAGCAGAACAGAGGGAGAATAGTAAGATGAGCGCATGGGATAGGAATTGGTGGGTAACAACCAGTCACTGTCAGTTACATTGATTCGTGTGCTTGGGCTAAACATTTCCATGAATGTTGGTAGCCAAAAAATCTTATGAAATAATTTCGAGTACTTAATTAATAGAAAAACCGGCTCGCCTCCTCAGGTAGGCAGCCAAAAACCCATACAACTTGTGCAGCTGAAGCTTCTTCTTAAGTTATATGTTCTCTCGTTTCAGTTATTAAATTCTTTGATTAAAAAATCGTGATATTTGTAGACTTTACTGATCTTGAAGCTGTTCTTTCCGTTCAGGACATTAATCAAGTCTTTTCCAACTGACTAAGTATCAACGTGTTTTTCTTTTTTCTAACAATTATCTTAAGAGTATAGATAAACTGACTTTTGGACTTACGAGATGCCAATGATATTTTCAGTATATTTGAGCTGGTTTGGAGGTAGCTATCTGTAGCACACCAGTTCTAGAAAACTGAGGACTCGGTGTGAGAGGACAGTCCTGGAGGACTGCCTCCTTGTCGGACAGTCCCGAGGCTTCAGAAACTATCTTCGGTAGAAGGCAGTCCGGCAGTCCGCCTGTCTTCTAAACGGGCGTTCCTGAGGAATTTAGTACTTGTGTTAGAAAGGACAATAAGGGTCGCCGGCTGGCAACGGATATTCAGTCCTTGCGGAACCCAGGAATTGCTTGAGAAAGGACGATCCTTAAGGATGAGCTTCTGCACAAACAGTCCTTGGGGATACAGAAATTTCTTGATGAAGATCGATCCTTGACGAGGGACATCTTCACAGACAGTCCTCGGGGAATGACTATCCTTGAGAATGGGCGTCTTAACAGACATTGTTTTTGATTTTCACCATAACATCGATCTTTAAGATGACGTTATGCTGATGCAAAAGTTAAACTCGTTTGACTTTCTCGATGCTGGTTAAATCAGCACGTGTGAAGCGAAGCATTTGTGTTGATACTGTACTTATGTGGCACTGATGCTAACTGCTGATGCATCAGCGCTGATCAATCAGTATAATATCAACTAGGGTTAAAAGCAACCTACGAAAACAACAGTTCAACGGGGTCAAATTGCAATTCCGCGTAGATCAAGCAACATTACCAAAACGGTTGATTACACGATTATTAAATTTAATATTAAGACTTAGCGGGGCTAGTGGCCTCTGTACTGCAGCCATTCATAGGCATATTGTGCACCACTTTCTAGCAGATGCAAAAGGAGTTAGTGATGTGCAGAGCTGCCAAAGGAGGGTACAAGCAAGGGAACACAGCTATTCTGAACGCTGATGATTGTGCGTGCTCATATTGAATCCTTCACATATACAAACTAGTAGTCTTGTCTTGGAACTAGTACTTTGGTATGCTATAAGATTACTGGCTGTAGTCTCAAGCCACTCCTAACTTGAAGGGTGGATCATAACCTTCTCGTGGTTGACTACCGTCACTTTTGTATTAGCATGATTAATCCCGAACGGAGTAGCCAGTCTCGTTTAAGGATTTGCATGAAGATCCACTGGGAATACTCATGGCCTTATGGTCATGGACTATGAAGCCATACCAATTGGATAGCCGCAACATTGCTAACTTGGTACCACAGAGTTGAGGAACCCTGGATAGTGCTATTATAGTCATGCTATTCACCTCAACACGGAGTAGGCCCCTTGATGGGAGCATAGTGGTGGTTGTGGTAGCTCATATGCGGGCAGAGAAAGAGTGTCTGAGTCTGCATGACTTAAGCGGACATTCTTCTTTGAACAGAAGAGTATGTCTTTTTGAATAAATTGCATACTGCGTCCGAGGATCTGAAGTATTGTCACTTATTAATGTATGCTCGGATATTTAGCTTTCGGCGTGGAGTTGCACTTAATCAACCAGGTGCCGTAACCCACAGATCGGTAGAGATTTTAGATAGGTCTCACTTCGACTAGTACTTTCAATGTCAGGCATGCACTGGCATAAACTGGTAGTCATTGGGACAGGATATACTCTGTCTCATAGCGGCGCTGATTTTCGCATTGATACTAATCCGTGCATTAAGACTGCCGTGAAATTAAAGCTTCGAGCTTGGTGTCCACGTTAAGCCCTCAAGGACTTTCTGTGCACCGCTTTTATTACAGTTTATCCAACAATCCCACTCTTCCTAGGAAGATCAGTATATTTTTGGGTGAATGTATTATTGAGCTTAGTGGGATTATTTAACGGCTTGAGTAGCACTTCGCACCATCCTGCTGGAACCAGAGCTCGTCCATATCTATTTTATCAATTTCTGGAAAGCAAAAAAAAAATGGCTATCATATCCCTGTAGTACTCCCCGTTGCCCGAAACGTTACGAATGCAAGGCTTCTCTACAACTACGTGCGAGTCGTACGAGCCCAAATACGACAATTTCGTTTCATTTTTCTTTTGCTGTATTCGCTTCGACTTTGATCTGATCTGATTTTTTTTTTAGTTGGATCGACCCTTTCATGAATGACATCAGTCTTGTTCATGTACGATTTTTTGAGATTTTTAGGCAAAAAAGAATGTCCACAATGGAAATTTTAAATATTGAATTGGACTTCAGACAGAGCAGCCTGAACTTCGAATTTCTATTTTGCTGTTGTTTTGGTTATATTTATTATTTACGTTTATTGAATATATTTTTAATAATTTCTTACCATTTTTCATATTCACACAAATAGCCTAAGCCAGAAGCTTCAATTGTTCCGTAAAAAAAACATCATTTAATATGAAATTCATAATTTCTATTTTCATAATATTTCCTTGTCAGGATTGTTTCGTCTTTTTATTTTTATTTTGAATTATTATTGAACGCTCCGCAGTAAAACTGTTTCGTCCTAGTTTACAGCTGCATAATAGAGTTCAAATCATAAAGTTATACTAGTCTTATGGAGGGAAATGTACGTAAATACAAAAAATAAACAATAAATTTATGTAATTGCTGCAATTCCTCCATCATGACTGAAGCAAATGTGTACTTAATTGAGGAAGGAGAGAACCTCATTTCTTGTGCCATAAGCTATAGGAAATATTTGCACAAAACATTGAGATTCGATTTTCCTCTGTGTGCCATTTGTTTAGGAACATAGTTGCAACAGTTCATTCATGCATATAAACTTTTTATTTTTTATTCCTTTCATTGATATTGAGAGTATTATTCGTCAAATAATATTTCTAGGTAGGTAAAGAGCTTATGAAAGACCCGTACATCTATAGAATATATTATTTTGTAGTTTTTCCCCTCTTTTCTTTGCTTTTAACATTCAAATATCTACATACATATAAGAATGGTTATGGAATGTGGAATGTGGAATGAAAAAAAAAATCATCTTATTTTCTCTATGGACATTGAAATTCTTCAATTCTTTTATAATAGAAAAATGGAAAAATGAGTCGTACGGGAAAAAATTTCCTCAATGTCAAATCTCAATATTTTTAAAAATGTTTTAATTATTTTGCATGCAAAATGTTCTGAGAATTTTTTTTTTTTAGAAATCTCTCATCTAGATTAAATTCCCTTTAAGTTTCGAATAATTTGAAAATGCAAACGATACTTATTGTTATATAGACATTTTTGCCATTAATTATCGATACTCTCACCCGTGATATAAACACCCTCATTATAGTTGCCGACTAACTGAAGTATCAAGCTCCGCAGTCACTCTCACTTCACTTCACTTTTCGTATTGTCGTTGTCGAACGGTGTGACGTGACATCTTTCTTCGAAGCCTTATTATCGTTGTCACTTAAAGTGACAGATAGCGTCATTGTAGGAGTTATATTTGTAGACAAAAAATTATAAACGCGATGTATTCTGCGTATTTCAGCTCTTTAGCTATACAAGGATGCTTCACCATAAAATCTATCATGACTTCAAATTGCGTTTTTGTTGTAATTTTTACACTAAAAATGCAAAAAAAATAAATAATTTAATTTATAAAAACTATTGAATTTTATGTTTTAATGAACAACTTAAAAAGCCGCCATTATTTTTATCTTTTTCAGCTTGAATTTACCTTTTCCTTATACACATCTAACATCTGTCACTTACAAAAACCAAGTGAGTGAAATTGTCACTTAATTATCACTTACATCGGCATTCGTCTACTTAATACGACAACAGTAATACGCCCAAAGTCGTAACTTATCGACAAATGTCACTATAACAACAATCATAATAGCATTTTGTGTCGTAACGCCATTTCTCACTTAAAGTGACAACGAGAACAAAGGTGACAGATTGACCCGGTAAAACCTTCCCAAAATCAATCAGCTCAGTGCCATTTTCTTTGTTCGGCTCATCACTTGATGGACACATTTTTTACTAGCAATTATTATTTCTAGTGAACTCTATCTTTGAGAGATGGTCCTGTTTCCCCAATTGAGGGGAGTGCTTTTTTATTTCCATCAATTGAGTTTATACATTGTAAACATTTGCGATTGTCTTAACTTAACTTAATGCATTATAAGCAAAACATTCACCCAAATGCATGTCAAACTCGAATAGTACGTGACTGATTTGTTTACATGTTTTGTAACATGCTTAACACGGGTCAAGCGAGTTGCATCACATCAAATAAGCACATAAGTGCAACTAAGTGATTTAGTTTAACATGCCCCAAATCATGGTCATCATAATTGTACAAATCATAATTAAGTTCAGACTAGCATAGCAAGTTTACTTCTGTATAAATAAGCTAGGAATATTTCATTAAATATGCATAGTGTTAACAGACTTCTAACTGCTCACTTGGTGCCTTCTAGTTATAGCTGTGCCTACCTCTGAGCTTCTGCTAGTAATAGCTGAACCTACCACTGAGCATCTGCTAGTTATAGCTGCGCTCACCATAATAGTGAAGATCTCCTCTTGGAGCTTCTCCTAGCCCACACAGCATAAATGTGTCCGCCATATGTTACTGGGACATATAAATTGTCCGTGAGAAATCCCGTTCGGTCCCAGTTGACAACTTAGGATAGGCCTGGGAGTGACGAATGTCCGGGGTTGGGATCACCCTGGTAGGTCCCATGCCCTTCCCACAGGATTTCCTGTGGTTGTACTTAGGCACAGTTAACACATTCAATAATGTAAATTCCCACTACAGGCGTACCTGCGACGTCTTACGGATCTCCTAGTTTGTTGCCAGGATGCAGGGGGATATTTGAGGATATTGTTTGATTGAATTTATGTTATGGTTAGGCATTTTTACAACAACAAAAATAAATAAAAAAATAGTGCATGGAAGGTATATGCGGGAGGTGTATGCATTTGCACAAGACATAAATCCTAAATTTTTAACACAGGCAATTTGAATTCCTATAACAAAATTACTAAAAAATCACGTTCTGAAATGTACAACTAACAAACTTTACCAAAACAAGAATAATAATAATAATAATAATTTATTCATGGGATACGTACACAAGATTTACAATCTTTTTTTGTACTATGAGATAAATCGGGGCTAGAAATTTAACACTCAAAAGCATATATCAAAGAATTCAATAATTAAAGATAAATCATAAACAATATAGAAAATTATACTGATGCTAATAATAAATAAAATAAGATAAGACTTATAACTAAAGAAGTAAAAGAATAAAAAGAATAAGAATATAAAAATATAAAAATTATAAAATTAGTGATAAACAGAAAACAGACGAAATACCTTATCTCACGATTGCATCTTTATAAGCTTCTTAAATGCACTGACAGTACCAGCACTCTGAATATTTAATGGAAGACTATTCCAAAGTCTGGCAGCCTGAACAGGGAAAGAACTCTCCATGACCAATTTGCTGAATCGCGGAAGTATTATGTTACGATTGCGTGGTGAATTCGATAACTGGAAAAATTCCCTGAGATATTCAGGTGTATTTCGATTTAATATATTAAAAAGAAGAGTTAATGCTCTTTGATTAAGATAAGAATCCAGGGGGCATCCAAGCAGTTGGATTCTATATGGCGAGACATGGTCAAATCTACGGAGACCAAAAATGAAGCGTATACAATCATTGAAGGCAACCTGTATCTTACGGGCACATACGCTATCTAATTTTGGGAAAACTACGCTGCCAAAAGTAAAGTACGGAATGATTAATGTTTTCACAAGCTTCATACGAAGTTTTCTTGGCAAACTACTCGCTGAAAGCCATAACCTGCGCAGTCCAGCATAAACCTTTCCGATCACCAGATTAACGTTATCGCAACACTTTATCACACTATTTAAAACAATCCCAAGATTATTAACCCTATCATGTAGCGGCAGTATAACACTGTTTAAAATTATTGGTGGAATATCAAGGTTATCTAGGGATGAGGCGTAAAAGACAATGCACTTTGATTTAGCAGGGTTGAGCACTAGCCCATTTACTAACGACCAATCGCTTATTCTATCTAGCTCAGGATTCATTCGCGCAATGCAATCCTCAAGAAGTCCTATAGGCCTACTAAGATATAATTGCACATCGTCGGCATACAGATGCACTTTTGCATCTTCTAACACTTGTGGGAGGTCATTTATAAATAGGCTAAACAATAAAGGGCCTAGTACTGATCCGTGAGGAACACCACAGAGAATGGGCAACGAACCAGAGACAGCCTGTCCTACCTTAACTCGCTGCTGACGATCACATAAAAACTCTCTAACCAACGTGATGGCAGAAGAACTGAACCCAAACCTGATGGAAAGCTTCTGTAGAAGTAAACTATGATCAACGCTGTCGAAGGCCTTTAAGAAATCGAGAAGAACTAAGGCGCTAAACTCATTCTTGTTTAACGCAGATCTTATATCTGTGGACACTTTTAATATAGCTGTTTCACAGCTGAAAGAAGTGCGAAAACCTGATTGCCCAAGCGTGAGTAAATTATTGCTTTCCACGTGCTCGAGAATTTGTTTATAAATTAGTTTCTCCAGAACCTTCGATAAAAAGCATAAAATACTTATAGGTCGGAAGTCAGATGGTAATTCTAAAGCAAAAGCGGATGACATCAAACACGTATTTATAATATGCAGCATAACTTTCCCGATTAGTGGCAGCAGCAGCTTAATAAAGCGAGGTGGCAACCTGTCAGGGCCCACTGCTTTCGACCTGATAGAAAAGATTGCGGAAATCAGTTCATCAAGGCATATCCCACGAAAGGAGGAAGAGTTGTTGATGCTCGCCTGTGAGAGTGATAAGCGCGGAAGTCTAAGCGGATTTAATTCGTTCGCTTTGAGTTCTTGGGGATGAATTGTTAGAGGAAGTAAAAAAAGAATTAAAATCATCCGCATCAAGTCCACATGCTGCGCTATCCCCACCAAAAACTCCAGCGTTCCGTAGATTGCGACACACAATTTTCGGTTGAAGTTCGGTGTTAAACTTAGAGCTGTAGAATTGGCGTTTGGCATTCCGAATAGCTGTCGTGGCCCTATTACGAGCAACTAGATAGTTTAGTCGAGCAGCATTTGTTTTGAGGCGCTTATATCGCTTGAACAGGAATTCTCGCTCCGCAATAAGCGAACAGACTTCGGGTGAAAACCACGGGCACCCCACTCTGTGGATCAGTCTCACTCTCAAAGGGACGTATTTTTCAAATAAGTACGCGATAAGAGTGGAGAAAACCTCCACCTGATCATCAGCCAGAGCAAGATTGAGTACCTCGTATCAGGGCAGCAGTCGGCATTCTTCAAATAAGGCATCCAGATTAATATTATTGTAATCCCTGTATGAAAAGCTTTGAGGAGACCCTAGATTCATAGAAAAGTCATAGCTGAGAAAGAGTAAGTCATGATCCAAAGTGCTGGGTGGACTAATCTGGTTAAACATAAATATTTTACTTAAATCTGGAACAAAAAATAAATCTAATAATGACGGATTGATTGTGTTGAAGTAGGTTGGTTGAGAGTTCACTGTATTAAGATGTAGTGACTGAAAAAGATGAAGAAACTGGTTAGCTAACAGGTCACGTCGAAGAAGATTTACATTAAAATCTCCACCCACAATCACATTTGTATAGCGTTGTGTTATGTTAAATAAACAGTTTTCCAGTTGCCTAGCATTATCAGCGTTAAACTGGTTGGGAGGACAGTAAACAGTAGACAACACACATTGATTTAGCCTTCAAACAATCCCTAACAAAGATCGCCACACCTCCTCCAATACGAGATGTACGGTCATTACGATATAAATTGTAGCCGGGAATTTTTAGCAAAGAAGAGGGTATATTTTTATTTATTTATTATTATTATTTTATTTTTTATTTAACCACGTCTCACATACCAAAATCGCATGAATATCAGAGCCGGAAAAAATCTCGCGAAATTCATCGATTTTGTTTTTAATGCTTCTAGCATTTAGCGAACAGATGTTTAACCCACTTGTACGACTACAAAAAATTTTAAGCAGAGTTCTCACCCTGTCCAGACCCGAAAAGCTATGTGTACTCATACTTATTTGTACTTCGGTAGCTGTCAATGCACTTATCCACAGACACGGAAGCCATATAATCTCTGCGATAGAAATCAAATAAAATTAAAGACATTTTTAATTGTAAAATTAAAGAAAAGAGAAGAAACAGAAAAAAAAAAATTTCAGAATAACGCAAAATAGAAGTTCAATTATCTCAAAAACATTATACACACCGGCTCCATCGTTGCTGAGGGGAAAACGGTTAACTACAAGTGGCATGCAATTGCTCTAAACTTAAAATTTTTATCAGAGGGCCATCCTTCTCTTTCCTGATGTACAGCAGTCCATTCCTCGTACTAGCAGAGTGAATTTTCCCCAATCTACGTATTTTAAGAGCTTCCCGAAGAAGAGAATTATTTGTTGCCGTCAAACTTTCATTAGCATAGATAGCGCTCGTAGTACAAAAGCCCTCAAGCTGAGAAAGAAGAAGGCTCTTACAGCTGTAGAAGGCGAATAGAATTCTAATATAGCGTCATGCATGTAGCTGGCTTACACAATGCAGTTCTATCCATAAATATTTTGTTGTTCTGCTTTTGTTCTCCAAAACTACACACGGAGGCACACCAAGCGACAAATTAGCGCTTTCACCAGAGAACGACGGGAACCACGAGAACAAGAGAACATACCGAAATAAATTCTGGAAAGTGGATAAACGACCCTCGTATGTTTGTCCCAAAATTATCCTGCACATCCCGTATGTATTCGTCTGTAAAATACTGAGAATTTTCCCATAGAGGGGGGATATCCCAGGGAATAACTTACGGGACATTTCTAATAACTCCTAGAAATAAAGTCCTAAATACATACTGAATACTTCCTGTTTATCCCGGGAAAGCTACGGGATCTGTGGGACAGGAATGGGATGTACCTAGGTAATTTTGTGCTGTATGGAAGGAGATCTGCCTAATGGCTACCTCCACTCCTCGTGCCCAATAATACCGGCGCTAGCTTGTGCATGCAGATGCATTCAAGCTGTATACCACACATTGGTGATTTAATATAAATAAGAAGTAAATCACATCTTGTTTTATTTACCACATGGCGACCGTCCCTCATCACGTAATTATTATATTACCACAACTGTACAGCTGGTGGAAAGATGAATAAGAAATATAAATCCCATCTTTTCTACCACAGTATTATGTTTTCTTAGTATGAAGATGTGACTCTGTCAAGTCAGATCATGGATGCGCTGCACTGAGTCAGACAGGCTTACGTCTAACAAGCTCAAATTTAGCTCGTTCTCTTACAATAAAATCACCCAATTCTCTCTCTATTATCTATCTGTGCGTATAAGTAATGCCATTTTTACTCATTGGACTGCTAAGCCCAGTTCCCGCGATTCATGAGACCCCTAACAGTTGCGATAGTAGACCAACCTACGATCAATTTTTCAACCAGTAAAGCAATCTACTACAGTTGTTAGGGTGTTTGCACATGTGCCGACAATATAGATGCATCTAAATTCACACAGTTAAATTAATTATTTACACAGCACCACGGCATAAATGTCGAACGACAGCAAAATGTTCTGTTTTTACTACGATGTCCTTGTTGTACCATCGTCCGTATAAAATACGTAGAAACAAATCAGCCGATTCCATACATGACGGCAACGGCAACGGCGCGTCATCGGTTCGCCGCCGTGTGTGCAAACAGCCTTAGAGTTTGGCTACTGAAAGCAGAGCATGGGATTTATTCGAAAGTGCATACATGCCAAAAAATATTCATTCAAAGTAACGTAAAAAAAATGTCTATGGCTTTGTATAGTACGACTGTAAGCCCCAGTATTTTTTAAATCTCCCCCATTTTTATACCCTAGATGAAATTCATAGTTTATACTCAGTTTGTCAATCCGTTTGTAATGCACAGAAATAATGCTAGTAGAGTAAAATGGGTTGAACTCCCTCGCATAATATTAAAAGTTATTTTGATTTTTACATGTCTGTCTGTCCGCCTGTCCATCTGTAGGTAAGTCCGCCCTCACGATAACTAATTCAAAACTCATTCACTTAGAAAGCTAAAACGTTGCACACGGCTTTAAAAAAAAGCTAAGTTAAGTATGAGACTAATCCGCAACTCCTTCATCGGGTTGCCATACAAAAATTTCGTTTTTCACTATATATTTTGGCATTGGCTGAGAATACGTGTCGATGTAGAGAGCTGAAACTAGGTGCATGGTGCTTTCATAGCAATAGTAAATAAAAGTTCAAAAGTGGACTAAATCGGACAGCCCCCTCTTGGTGTTGCCATACAAAACTGTGGTTTTCCACTATATATATGGAAACTGCCTGAGGACGCGTCAACGTAGAGAGCTGAAATTTTTCACACAGCATTTATATAAGAACAGTAAATAAAATATACAAAAAAGAACTAAATCGGGCAACCCCTTCTTGGTTCTTTCCATACAAAACCTTTGGTTTTCATTTTTTTTACCTTTTATTTTCATATAGGGTACAATATTATTGGTCTTAGACCAATTATAGCCTTTTCTCTTGTTTACGGTGATTCCCTTCAGCGCCACTTTGCGTGAACCTTAATACTCGGGACTGAAAATCAGTCTAGTCGCCCTTGAACTTGCAATCGGTGTGTTTTCCGTGTTTTGTTTGAGATTGTATTTGACGTTAGTATTCCTGTTGATATCTCAAAGTAGTTTAGAAAATAGTTCCTGTTAGAGGGCCCCCATATCCCAAAGTGTTTCCTTCATGTCAGTAAGACAGCCCTGGACTAACTTAACCTCAAATTATAAGAGTACGCTAAAGATATTGTATGTGGCCTGGTAAGTAGACGTGATCAGTCCAATGCCTTAGCGAGGTCATTTAGCTCATCCGATATACTAACCATCCATTTTGGATCCGTGTGTACACAATTTAAGGGAGCCTTTCTAATGAGAATTTAACTGTTTATTTTCCAAGTAAATACATCCCCTATGAATTTAATCCAGTTTTTAAAATTAGCTTTATATTTTTATTTATATTATTATTCGTTCACTTATCTCTTATTCTTCTTTATTTATTACAGATACAAATAACTACATTATGCATATCAATAAGCTTGAGTGCTTCTGTGGCTCTAGTATGCCTCTATTCACCAAAAGTTTATATTCTTGTCTTCCATCCGGACAAAAATGTTCGAAAGCTCACCATGAATAGCGCTGCTTATAGACGATCTGCGGCGGGGCCATTGAGTGGTGTAAGCGGTGCTTCAGGGGGTGCTGGTGGAAATGGTGGTATTGATACAACATCCGCAACTCCAATAGCTACTGGCACTGCTGCTGGATGTAAAACATGCACAGGTCATCATCCCTTAGCGACAGCTTGCACAAGTGAGCCAACATGTGATATCAATGCTGGCAATGCTCCTAAGGGGCATTCAGATCAAGGTGAGTCTCTTGCTGTTTCTCTCTTATTAATTTTTATGGCTAGTAGACGACTATATGTATTTAGTATATAAGTATGAAATATGGTTTTCTCGCTTTAATTTGCAAATATTATTTCGACATAAATTTCATACGAACATATAAAAGCATCCGATCATACATATTTGTTGTTTCAATTTATTTTATTTGTAATTTACTCATAAACTGTAGGCTTACCGAGTTGACTGCTATATTTTTTTTAATTTGATAAGGCAAGCTCATGCTATTATGCACAGCGTATCTCTTAGCCCTTCACAGATTGTAAAGCCGAGAAAATACAGAAGATGGTGGACTGTTCCACATTTGAACAGCACGGGATAAAAAAGCATCTCGAAGTTTTACTGAACAGCAGAAAGTATTTTGAAGAATTACGGAAAAGAATTTGCGCGGCTTGCGCGCGTGTATTGCATAGAGGAATTAATTTACAAAAGGGATCAGATCAGATATTTCATCATAATATTGGCCATGCATGTATCGATAAAGGTGCGAAAGGCATGCTGGAGCGAGTCGATATAACAAATTATTGCCAGTTCTCCAATGAGCCTGAAGGCTCTCTCACTAAGGCTGTGTTACCAACCCCAGCACAAATATGGGAATTATATTCCTTGTATTCCATTCTAGATTAGAAATAGAGGAGCCCTAGATTAGACGGAACTGAAATATTTATTAAGCTGGCTTCCTGCGGCCCGTGGTTTCATGGGCCAGGCTATTTTGTGCGAACGAGTTCGCGCCGGGTCACACCGCGCCTATGCACTTCCCATGACACGTGTTGGCCTGAGCTGATTTTCGGCACGGTGCCTAGTTTTGATTAAACTTCCATTCCAAAATGCCGCGTGAAGAAACTATCGCTCTTTCTGCAGCCACTGTTGTATGAAGAAGTGACACACTCACTCGGGCCACCGAGGATCACCTTACGCACGCCCGCTCCGCGCCTTTGAAGTTACCGACTCGAAATGGATCAGATGAGCTGTCACAGGCGAGCTTGCGTCACCGCGGACTAGAACCTTTGTGATATCACGGGCAGTGCGAATCCAATCTTTAGACTTTTTGAGAAATCTAAAGCATTGTTTCTTTGGCAACAGAGACATCCAGCTTAATTTACTGGAAATATTAATGCCAAGAATTCTGAGTGACGGTGAGATTATGTTTGCACTTTCGAACAAAGACGTGTTGAGGAAGTCGGTACTCTGTACAGTGTACAGTCATCTGCAAACGCGTGGGATCTTCCTCTCAAGAATGCCAATTTGTCTCATATAAATTGGCGAAATGGTGTGCCAGATGGGGAAGGAATTAGTTGCTTATAAATAAGTAGTTTAGTGTCTTTAGGGAGACCACTACTCCTTCTTATTAATTTAGAATGCTGCATGGCCAACTTGGCGTGGCTGTTGGATTTCAGGAGGTTATTGAAAGAGAAATCAAGGTACTTGGCGTTCTTCCCCCGGTTCGTGGTTGATTTCGATTCCCCACTTTTTTATAGAACTCATCAAGTTTGACTACGTGCTACTCGACTTTTCTAGCAGCGAGGCTTCTGGATATGGAATGTGCGTATGTTAAGAAGTCATCTCCATAGAGCAACATGGTCGAATTCGGATTAGTCCAAAGTCGGTCATACTGTTAGAGGTTCAAAAGTGTTGGTCCGAGGACCGAGCCATGGGGAACACCAGCACTGATTGACGTTAGGGTTGATTTGGAAACTCCTCGCCATGGAAGAAGAAATGTCAAAGTGTATAAAATCAGTGAAATAGAAGAAATATTCTATCAATAAACAAGCCCAAATCCCAACCTATCCATCTCCCTATTTCTTCCAAAATTCAAAAATCATTTTCAGAAGGAACAAGGATACCAATACAGCTTGCCGTCGCACAACAGGCTGTAAAATAAAGACATCGCAACAAATAGTTTTTAACCTTTTCGCACAATTAAAGTGTTAAAAGGAAATAAATTCATGAGTGAATTCAAAGCCAAAATTAAAGCCTGTATGAACATTTTAAACAAATATCCCAGGATATTTGTTCGGTAAAACTAGTCATAGTTCGTAATTAGTTTCGTCAATGCGTAAGATCTTGACTTGAATTGTCTGGAAACTTTTATTCACTTAGAAGTTATTGCGAATATTTTGTACTCATGCGCCTGTGCTGAGTCTCATTGAAGAATGTAGTGCTTGTTTTTTTAAAATGTTTGACTACCAATGGTTTTGAGGAACCCTCCAATACCAGTTCTCGGTACCTAGATAGTAGCATTGAATTTGACTCCGGCCGGCACAAATACCACATTCTATGACCGTTATCCCAGCTCATACCATCAGCACTGCTGATTTTTCGTTCCGATATGCTCGTTTTTTTTCCATCGTCGTCAACACTTTCGTTCTTTCAAGTAATTTTTTTTTCTCGCATCCGTGTAAAACTTTCGAATTTATACATCTTTCTGTATGGCTTCGCTTTAACGTTATTTTTTAGTATGCATCGAGTGCTGCTTCGTAAAACTTCGAGGTCGGCTACCAATTTTACCAAAGTTCGACACTTTTTACACATTCGAAGATATTGCAATTGGCTTGCGTCCACCAGCATAGAATTTTTCGGTAGAGCCTGCCTCTCAATATCTTTTGATGGTACCTACTCGATACAAGATTCTTATTTATATGTTATGCGCACGCAGCTCATAAACAATTTGTTTTAACTTCACGAATAAGTCCACTACGACCCATGTTCACATGTTATTCTTGTATATGGTGGGCGAGAACACAAGTGGGAACTACGATCCGGAAGATTGGCGGGCCTGCAAAGCCTTGCCTGCGTATTACAGACTCCATACGATCCAAGGCTACTGCTACCCTTGAGGTCTTACTTAATCTGCCACCCCAGAATCTTGCCATTCAGGCAGATGCCAAAATGGGTATTTGTAGACTGCGATCATAGCTGTATTCTTTTGTGTCCGTAGATCAGGGCAGAATAAAAGATACTCAAAAGAACTCCTCATACATTTTCATAGAAGATTAATAATTGAAGCGAACAGTACAAATAGTTCGCTTCAATTGACAGAACAATTTGTTCTCTCCAGTATATGGGAGCTCTAGAACAAGGTACACAGTAGAACACAGGTCATGTGAATGGTGGAAGGACGGATGGACTGGTTCTTCCTATTGCTCATTGGCGTGTGTGCCGGAACAAGAAAACTCTCTGGCACGCATGCCACTTAATGCGATGGTACCAGAGATTCATTTTGGGCGTCGCTTCTCTGTGGGTTTTCCTGAAAGGGAATCATGGGGTGAGGGAAGTGCCTTATCGAGCCTTCCCCGCTTTGACCTACAAATTTTCACCGACGGCTCTCTCACTAATGAGGGAGCCGGTGCTGGTGTTTACTTTCTTGAGCCTGACTTTGAGTGAGAGTACGCACTGGCAAGGCACACCACTGTCTTGCAGGCTGAAGTGTTCGCCTTGGAGATAGCCCTTAATAAAATGTTCGCCTTGAAGATAGCCCTTAATATGGAGATCAACGGAAAGGTCATTGCTAACCTCTCTAATAGTCAGGTAGCCTTAGTGGCTCGGAGTTGCCCTCGGATAACATCTAAGTTACTGCGAGACTGCAGGTTGTCTGTGGATAAGTTGTGCAGCCACAACAAGGTGTCTCTTCTGTGGATTTCTGGGCATATGGGAATCATGAGGAATGAAAGGGCTGACCTTCTAGCCAGGTCTGGATCTGGTTTTCCCTTCCTTCGACCGAAACCCGCTGTAGGCGTTACGACCTCGATGATCAGGTCTCTCATCAAAGCGGATGTTCGCATGAAATATAAGCAGCGCTGGGCGAACCTAACTACTTGCAGGTGTACATAACCTTTTCTTGATGCGCCCAATAGGAATATCTCTGATTTTCTCATAGGATAGGATGGGAGTTGTTGACAGCTCTGAGTTCCTGGTCTGCTCTGAAGCAGAGACTGAGACAACCAAACACTTTCTGTGTACTTGTCCGGTCTTTTCCCGTAGTAGGCTTGGGTCTGCCCTCTTTTCTGTGCATGAGCTGATAGACTTACCTTACCTAGACCTGATGTGCTTCGTTAAAAGGACTGGAGGTTTTTAGTGAGAGGGTTGTTTTTAGGAGTTAGCATGTTAGGACAATGAGCCACCTAGCCTCTGTGCTTGGGACCCCCGTCTCCCTGCCTTTTGAAACAAAGACTAACAAAAGTTCACTACATATATAGCAACAACTAAACAGGAAGTATTACGACACTACGGTTTTCGAGAGATTTCTCAGTAGAGTGATACGATATCGTTCTTAAGGTTGGTCGCAGTTCAATTGGCCGCACCTGTATTACTGCAATTAAAAATAAAATAAAAAAGCACTTCAATTGAATTTATTTTGCAATCAGATAATTTTTATCTTATTTTCCGCATGTTATTTGAACGCTATGAAGTTTTTTTTCCTTTTCTTTTTAACTCAATTAAAATAGCATCGTTTTTCTAGTGTTGTTTTTTTTTTTGCAATGGACATAATTTTCGTTGAATCAAAAAAAGAAAGAAAATCTTTGAATAAATTTTGTGTTCAGGTACCTTGTGCGAGATGACTGAAATTAGAAACACTCCCACAAAGACTTTTAACTCAAATTCACATTCATGTGGTGACGTTCAGGAGACTGAAGCTGTAGCTCTACTGTAAGTAGAGAACGGAATTTATAGATTAAGATAGAAAACAATAGATATACATACATATATATATATTAAAACGCATGAATGTCTAGTGAACATTGTGATTTTTATGTTTAAATAAAACAAATTGATTTAAAAATGCGAAAATATTTTTCACATATCGTTGTTAATTTTTTTTTTTTATTAAGTTTTAGACTAAGTAAATCGCTTTTAATACTCATAGCCATTTGTCCATATTTAACGTAAGTAATTGTAAATGTTATTAAATGTAAAAAGAAATAAAGATAATAAAAACAAAATAAACTTCAGTACTTGAACCATACTATCCCAGATAAGATAATTTTAAAGTAATTCGCGGCTTATGAAATCATTATTAATGTTCAATACTACTTAAATGGCAATTTGTCTACATAAGGCGCAAGATTTGTGGATTAATTGAGATGTGCGGCATATTAGTCTGTTAGTTCCTGAAAATGTTTCCAATAAATTTCGAGAGATAAATATTTGATTTGAAGACATTGTTTTATGAAACTTGATTGACTTGATATAATACTTATTTAAAAACGAAAACAAAAAACAAAGTAGAAAAAATTGTAATATATGCAGTAAAGTGGGCTAAAACTACAACACCTGTTCAAAATGCTCATCCGAAACAAATAGGGTTGAAATTAATTACACTACATAAAATTTAGGGGGTGTTTTGTCATGTTTTTTTTGCTTCGACGGACGAAAAAACTATTTCTACATCAATTTTTGACAAAAATTCCTGATGGCTCCGTCCCGCAGATTGAATTTCCTATCGGTTCGTCCGCTGAAACTGTGAAGCACCCAGCGCCCTGAGAAATGCTGTTCCCAGAAAAAGTCCTTTAAAGTTTAAGAGGAGTCGGTACCAAGATTTGCAAGTTTCATACATTTTTCAATGCGAATTTCTGGCAAACTAAAGGTAACGAAGAGTTCTAGTAAATAAATAATAATAAATAAACAAAAATGTATTGGAATGGATATATTAGCTCGGAAACTTGTAAAAAATGGTAAAAATTGATTTTTTTCAAATCAAATTCCTGTTAGTAGGTATTCTCATTTCTTTCGACTGTGACTATTTTAGAAAGATAAAGCCTAAATCTGGCAAATAACGTCAAGTTCTTTCATTTTTAGTGGCGCTTTTTTATAGTACATACTTGTTTTTTCTCTCGATATTTCACCGACAAGAAATTGCAATATTTCGTTGAAAGTTTTAGAAATATAAAGCAAAATAGCATATTTAACAATTATGTGCAAAATAAACTTTAGGAGAGTTAATTCTCTTTAAAAATGTTCAATTTCTTTGAACTACAACTTTTCATTTTCGTCTTAAATTGTCGCATGTTCGGTTTCTGTTTTTTACGCTAGATGTCTCTAATGTGACTTGTGGTCTAGGTCTACGCTAATTTTATCTGAATTTTTATACTTTCAGTACACAAACCTACAGGCTCGCTGGCATCTAAATTGAAATTTTTGCTAAGTACTGACTCCTACTCCTCTTGACGTTATAAAAAATCTTTGACAGCTTACTTCAGCTATTCCAGCACCATACAGAGGCCATTCTTCTTTCTCCAAACACTGATTGTGCTGAATCTGAAGGTTAACGGTTTCCCGAATTCTATAAGGGTACCTCAGATAGCGCGAAAAGGTCTCCACAGCAAGTGCGCTCCGAGCGCCACAGCTACCTGTTTTCCAGCCAACGGACGGTTTTGCTCTCAACAGGCTGGGAATTTTAAAATACTTTAGATATGAAAATATCCTTTTACCACGTGTTCTAAACACTTTAATTAAGCGTCTTTGACGTGTATACACGTCCAGGGTTGTTAAAGAATGCATTATTTCTGAGCTGCATTCCTATACATTTTTTCATTCAAATGAACGAATTGGAAGCTGCAGTCAAGGTATGTTTAAAGAATTGGAATGGAATTAAATGAATTCTATTCCCCAAAAAAATAATGCCGAATGCATTCTTTTTCCTTTTAGAAAAAGAATGTATTACTTTGAGCTGCATTACTTTGGAATGCATTGCATTCATTGAAGTCTGTGTGAATTCAATTGCCAGTGAAATTATTCCATGAAATTATTTTGTGATTAAGAATGAAAGAACAAATAAAGCACTTTTAAGCATTTTTTTTAAAGAATTTCAAATATTAATTAATTTGTCGAATTCTACCACATTATTAAAGTAGATGTATTTTGTTCGCATAATTTAATTCATCCGCTTCTCCTCCTTAAATGATTTTTTCACATAACAAATGGAAAATAATCATTATTTTCGGTCTCTGGAATAAATACTTTTGATTTGATTTGAAATTCTTTTAAAAAAAATGCTTAAAAGTGCTTTATTTCTTCTTTCATTCTTAATCACAAAATAATTTCATGGAATAATTTCACTGGCAATTGAATTCACACAGACTTCAATGAATGCAATGCATTCCATAGTAATGCAGCTCAAAGTAATGCATTCTTTTTCTAAAAGGAAAAGAATGCATTTGGCAATATTTTTTGAGGAATGTGGAGTTGTATATCCTAATTCCTAATACTGAAGAGGAATGAAAGAATGCTAAATATGCATTCTTCATTCCATTGAATTAAAACAAAAAAAGGCTGCATTCTTTAACAACTCTGTACACGTCAAACAAAATCTCTATTACGATGCGTTCGACTACTCATCGTGAAAAATATAAAATCATCATTGACTATATAAGCGAAATTTTAATAAAATATAATAAGAATATTATTTGGTGGGATGTTTCCTTTATATTACCAATAGAAAACTGCTAAGTATTTTATACGAAAGGGGTGGTGGGAGTGGTTAGCTCGGGACCCGAAACCAATTCCGTACGTAAGCCGCGACTTTAACGGCGAGTGTTGATTTGCGAAGAAATTTTTTCTTAGAAATTTGCTGGAAATTTTTTTGCGTTATTGGAGGGTGCTTGGGCCACTAAAACTTTTTATGAGAGTGAGTAGATGAGAAGATAAGCAATAAATATTCTTTTCTTCTTTTCCTTACATCTGGTCGAGGCACCGTTGATTTTATATTGGAGCGAGGCATTGCTGCTTCCCCTTTGTTAACGTCATCAAGTGCAAGTCGAGGCATTTGTATGCATTTTGTATGCAGCACAATATATTGAAATGCACCATTTGAAGCCACTATCAAGGATAAAGAAATGGTATCCAACAAATTATTCAAAAATGAGATGTTTTATCGCAATCTTGGTATTGCAAGGCATTGTCAAAAAGTCAAAACTTCAAATGTATTTCTCGAAAAAAGAAAGTGTATTCACTCCTTTCTTCAGCAAAGAAAGGTTTTTATTACTTTACAAGTTTCTACATTTTGAAGATAATAGAAATGTGATGTGTAGGAGCAAAATTGTTAAAATTGAAAATGTTACGAAAAATATCACAGACAACTGCAAAAGTTTATATATTCCAATGCAAGATATTTGTGTTGATGAGTGCTTGGTCTCGTGGAAAGGACGCTTATCCTGGAAACAATACATTCCTTCTAAAAGGAGCCGTTTTGGAATAAAGTTTTTTCTACTGTGTGAAAGTAAATCTGGATATATTTGGAAAAGGCACAGATTATGGTAAGAATTATCCACAATATAAAGCTGGAGCTCGTATTGTTCTTGAACTCTGTCAGGACCTACTATACCAGGGGTATAAATTATATGTATATAACTGGTATATGAGCATAGAGCTTACAGAGGAACTATGTACCTGTCAAACAAATATTGTTGGTACAATACGGCAGCAGAGAATTGGTGTCCCACAATATATAAAAACAACTTCACTAAAAAGGGGTCAGTGTATTGCAATGCTAAGATAATGTTATTGAAGTGGCGGGATAACAGAGATGTACTGCTTCTTAGTACAATTCATGGCGCCACTATGACAGAAAAATAAAAACGAGGTGTTGTAATAAGGAAACCGGAAGTAGTCATCGACTATAGTACGAAAATGAGTGGTGTGGACAAAAGTGCCGGTATAATTGCATCGTATACAAAGAAAAGGATGAAGAAGTATTACAAGAAAATATTTCTCCACCTCATAGACGTCATTTGTTTTAACTCATACAAATAAGGGAAAACTAAATCGGCTGAACTATTTATTGAAATGTGTTAAGGAAATTATTGAGGAATATGCTATTCAGCAAACAGAAAATTCTACAGTTGGTCGACCATCCACATTCACAAAACCTACACGGCTTATTGGAAAACATTTCCCCGGTTTTATATCGGCTACTTCATAGAAAGCAAATTACCTTCGAAGATGTACCATCTGTTCGAAAAATCGAATCCGTAAGGTGTAAGACCTGCGAAGTACCACTTTGTGTGGTACCGTGCTTCGAGAAATATCACACAGAACTCATTTTATTGTATTTTATTATTATTAGAGAATTTTCAAGTTTATAACAACAATAACCTTTTCAGAAATAAATTGTTAAGTTTATGCTCAATAAAAATGTGTAAACCAAAAGTGGGATGGAAATAAAGTTTTTTGTTATGTACTCGCCGATATCATTCCAAAAACTAGCTACATGTCCGGAAACGGATGAGAAGTTGTCGCGACAGTGAAGATATGTGGCTACTTAACCATTCAAAATTTTTATAGTTTTTATTTTTTTAAATAGGTAAATGACATTTGATCTTGCTGAAATTTTCTATTACCAATCTCTTGATAAGCGCTCATCCACAAAAAGCAGTGCAAAAATCTGTAATTCGTGGCACAAAGTTTCTAAATGAACTTTTCGGGAGGAAATTTAATTTGGACAACGCAATAGGGAGGGGAGGGAAAATACGCTCAAAAATCTAAAAAAACAAAAAACAAAAAAATAACAGAATGAATTTTGCAAATCGGAATTATTTAGCTGAATTATGGGGTAGGATTGATTTGTACACTTGTGCATACATCGAAATTAAAAAAAATGTTTCAGTTTCAACGAAGTCTTTTGGATCGAGAAAAAAGTATATATAAAAAGTACTCATTCAGACCTTTAATTAGATATGCAACATTTCATATTAGAGCCGCCCTTTCCCTATCCCCACCACGAGTTGTAGCTGGTAATTAGTTGAGGAGATAAAGCCATTTTCCGATAGGACAAAGTACTACCGAGATAGGGCCGACAAATCATATCCCACCTCACCCCCTAGGAAGGGCTGGATGTTGGTACAAACAGTATAGACCAGTACGTAAGCCAGAGCATCCTACCCCAAGAAAACCTTTGAATCATTAAAATTATGACCGAGATATTGGGAAAAACGTACTGCGTTTTTTCGAGGGAAAAATGTAAGGTATCAGCTTGTAATAGATGGTCAAAAATTAATCATGCCGGCCAAAATTTATTTTGCAAAATGCTCCTAAAGTACTTAATGGAAACAGTTTTCCGTTCGGACTTAACCCTTTGAGGACGACGGCGCGCTGGCCGTTTTCTTAAGATTATTAGTGCACAGAATCAATGTATACAAAGAAAATAAACAAATAACTATTTTTTCAAATTTTTTGTGTTTTAGTTTTGGGCAAATCGCTTGAGATAATATGTCCCAATAGTCTTTTAACTTGGGTCTATATATCCCAACAGTCTTTTTTTGGGACTATATATCCCATCAGTCCTTATCACGTACCATATGTCCCTCAAATAGAGATTTGTAAAAAGTACGTAGTAAGAAAAGAAGTAAAAAATACATAGAAGATTAGCATATTATATTTATTTAAAAATTATAAAACAAAAAATATGGGCTTGAGAGGTAGATACTGCTTTAGTGCTGACCTTCCCTTGAATTTTGCCATACTTTCGTCTAGTGATTGGAACGAACTGTCTTCTCTGCATTTTTGGAAAGAATACTTTAGGCAATTTGTTATCTCTTCTATGTAGTATAATTTCGACGCATTTGTGGGCTTTTCGGGATAGTTAAAATAGAGTTTCGCAGACAATTTGAGAAATCTGTCTCTTGAAATCGCAATTTTCACTTATTTCCCTTGGACTTCTTATTGGACCAATATTCTTTCATGGCAGGTAATCTGTTGTATGACATAATGAGCAAAACACCTACTACAATCATTATTTCTTGTTGGTCGGTAAGCCTAACTCCTTTGTCCTCTATTATGAACCTTTCATTTCTGCACTGTGCAATAAAAATGCACAAACTCTTAGGAATCATAGCGAAAAAGGTGTCTAACTCGGTACAGTTAGCAGGTAGAGAACTGAAACTTGCAGGTTTTTCAAAATGTGGAATTTTGAAACGATGTATAAAATTTTGGTCCATCTTGCTCCATTTAGGAAGCTCAGCCGTTGCTCTAGGTATTGCGCTTATTTCCAATGAATTATTATCTAATAGTTCCTTGGGCCTAACGCGTTCTTCCTGCTCTACATCACTTTCCTCCAATTCAGATTGGGACGAGCCGTCATCTTCGCTGGGAGTGTATTCGGATTGCGAAGACGAAAAATCCCCATTTTCTGACAAAGGTTCCTCCAAATGCTGTTCCACAAGTTGAATGTTCCTTTCAAATGACATTTTGGTCTGACTTCCGAAGAAATGGGAATAATCCTGAATAAAGGGAGAAATAAAAAAGGTTGCGATAGGATAAAGCAAGAACTACTGTTGGGACATATAATCCCAGTCAAAAAAATCGGCTTGCGCAAACGAATGCACAATTAGATTTACTGAATTCCACCAAAATAACATTTAAACTCATTAACACTTACTTTTTGATCTTAAAATAATCCTAAAATTTGCAGCCAGCTCGATACAATTAGCAAAACTTGAAACTTAAATCTTCAGCGCATGGGCACGTGTATACTCTCTGACAGCAAAGTGCCGACTCAGACAAAGCTGAGAGACAAGAACGTCTTATACATACAGAAGAGACCCAGAAGTACTAAAAGACGGAATTAGCACGACAACAGAGTGCATAGTTCTCCCAACAGAATTTTTTGAAATTTCTTAGAACGTATTATCCCATTAGTACTCAAAGGGTTAAGCTACTGAGTTATAACTGATTTAAGATTAAAAAATCTAGTTTTTTGTTTTTTTTTTTTTCTGAGAAGTAGTTTAAGCATACGCACCCTTATGCTCCGATGTCAAATAGCTGAGTTATTTAAAAAAACAAAACCTCTGTGACCCCCTCCTCATTGGGGTAGATAAAAGATATCCTATGACACCCACGTCCTAATTGTATATGGGTATAGCGAATATGAATCTGATCTGATTTCTTTTTCCTTTTCTGCACGCAATATCACTAGGGACTTATTGAAAATTACTAAGGAAATTCTCTGGCCATCCTTTTAAAAATCGTAATTTTAGAGAAAAAACCGTTTTTTTTTTCTCACAAATCTTACAGATCTTAATATTCTGTTGTCCGCACTAAATCTAGCCTGTTGTTTTCCTCTTAGTGTGATATTTGAATGCACCACGAATTCAATATCCCAAGATAATTGTACGGCAATGATCTAAGTCATCCCTCTCTTGGAAGCCTTTCACTATCAGTCCAATTGTTTTTAATCTGTACTAGTATATCTATGAATAATGAATTTTATATTTCGACACTTAGGGCCTGTCCGGATCCAAGTCTTCGTCTTCGTCTTCGTCTTGTTATTACAGCTAGTGACGTAACATCGAGACAAGCTCCATCCGAATCCATGTCTATGCCATCGAGCTTTGCTAGTTTGTATAACAGTTTTGACATTTGGTTAGCTTGATCACCGAGTCAAGGAGGTTCGAGTTGACTTATTTAAATAGACAACGTATTGTGAGGTTATGTTTTTTTGCTGTCTGTGAAATCAAGCTGAGCAAACGAATGAATTCGGACAGGTTTTAGCTTCGTCTTCGTCTAACTATTATAATAGCTGTGCTTGTTGTGTTACGTCACTAGCTGTAATAACAAGACGAAGACGAAGACTTGGATCTGGACAGGCCCTGAATCTCTGGTGAACTTCTTCAAAAATCTTGTTAATGTCTCCTGAATATTATCTGTTCCATCTCGATTATATATTAAGTAGATTGGGATCAAGACTCGAAAGCTAATTAAAAATTTTAATCTAGCGTATATTTAGCAAAAAGTGTTTCAGAAAAATAAAAGTTGTTTTTATTTGTCAAGCAGACAGCGAAAAACTTATTTGTATGTGGCTAATTATCTCAACGAAGTTAAAAATGAGATTTAATTAAAATCACAAGACTTTCTACGAAATAAGGGTTTTGTGTAATTTTTCTAGCTAAAAGTTAAGACAAGTTGTATATGAAAATTTTTGAAAGTTACATATAATCCCTCCAGTTAATGTAAATGAGGCATTATAAAGTAGAAGTGAGAAACATACTTTCACTTCTGACGTTCAACAGACAAGAGTTATTTATGTACATTATATGCAAGCCCGTATGTATATACTAAAATCGATTTTTAAATCGGGTGGAATTGGAATTGTAATATGAAAAGGTGAAAGAAGTCTTCATCATCACCAATTTTAGTTTACAGCAATAATATTACCTCTCTTGAGCATTATTCCTTTTAGATTTTATCATTCTCAAAATTATTCTGTTATAATCCGACAGAATGGCAGTCTTTGAAATGAAAAAGTGAAAAGCTTCTAATGCAATTTATCTTGATAATAATTACTACCCCATTTCGAGGACAAACAGACAAATTTTTATAAATTTTATCTGAACTTATTTTTATTTATTTATTTATTTATTTTAAGTTCAACCAAATTTCAATTTTTTCTCTCTGTCGAAAATGGTCTCAATTGCCAAACCCATATTACAATCAAGCAGTAAAGTTAAGTTAGTTGTTACAAAAGTTTATTTTGTACTCCTTGGAGGTGAGATGGATTTACATATTTCATTTCTATAAATTCTACTTTTATTCTATATATTCTATAATGGATTGAAGAGAGGTTGAGGGCCCGATGAGAACCCTGAAACGTAGTCCACAACAAGGCCCATTGTTTTACCCTCCAGACTTATGACCAATTGTTCATAAGTCCCAACCGAAAGCTCTTACAAAATTCAATATTGATCCCAAACCCTCTTTACCGGCTACATGCAATTCGTCCAGGAGGTGTGAGCCAAGGATACCTCTTCGCATCCTCTGCGCACATGATCATCAACAAATCCCGACCTGTGTTGTTGACCCCTGAGGAAAGAGTGCTCAGTGAGAATTGACATTAGAGTTCTCAGGGGTTGGCTTGTTTAGTATTCCTTCTACGCTTAGCAAAGTTAGGGCATTCGCACAGCAAGTGCTGAACGCTTTCAACCTTCAGCTTCTACAAAAGTCGTTCTATGGAGCTTCCATGCACTCTGCATGTTTTCCAAAAGAGGCAGTATCCGGTGATAACTGGAATAAGATTCCTAACGTCTTTACGGTTCCTCCTTAGCAGAGATTCAGGCTTCCGAGGACATGTCTTGCACCATATTTGTCTTGAAATCGCTCATGTGGTCAGTTCTACTAATTACAGAAAATTGTGCTATCTTGCCATTAAAAATGTAAAAAGAGTTTTTCAAAAAAATAAGAAAAGAGGAATAATTAAATTCCAGAATTCGGTTCAAGAGCTGGTTGGGAACCAGGTTCACGTGTTGTAGCTTTTTTTCTTTCTTTTTTTATTTTTTTTGTAAATAGAACTTAAACAGTTGAGATCAGGGAATACAGCTGATATGTTTTTCACATTGCTCAGTTTTGTGATTTATATTGACAAAATGTCGGGGCAATGCTGATGGCATATGACCAATACAAGTCATTTTTTTTTTTTTTGCATCAACATTTTACTAAGGGCCGTGTCAGAAGATAGCAGACCACTTTCGAATGAAAATTATAAAGAGTTGGAATAAATTGAAGCAATTTTGTATTGTCTTGAAAATCTTTTATATTAAGGCCTAGGAATCCTGTTTGGTTTTCTTGAATTTTCGTTTGACTGTGCGCCCATTATTTTTCAATATGCCTCAGTTGTGGACAATTTGAAAAGTTGACATCCTTTGGTATTAATGTGTGTTAATTAGTAGCACTTTTTTAAATCAGGCAAAAAAAAAAGAACAGGCTCATTTTTCATTCTTATTAACAGATTTTCTGGAGGTAGTCGTTCAGGTAGATTTAAGCGTTTACTGATCCTGTAGTAACGACAAATGGTTTTGACTTAAATTCACTAGTAAAAACGACTTGTCAAACTATTTAATTTGTTTTTAATTTTAATTTATTACATTTCCGTTTTTAAATTTTGGTCCAACCTCGTCTATCCGCCTATCCGTAACGTACAACTCTTGTACAGGTAATTGTTTAAAGTTGGTCCTGTTTGTTACATTCGGGATTTTCCACATAACTGGACACTTTATTTGTCTTCACTCTTCTTGGCTTGTAGCCATACTGCACTGAATAAAATTTGACAACTGAATAATATCTTTAATGAAAGCTCATTCTTTGATACCTATAAAATTGTGAAAATTACCTAACTACATAACTGCTTACCCACCCAGCAGAAAATGGCATTATACCATTATTCAAATTGTATGCCTTCTTTGGGATATATGACGTATGCCTCTATATTGGGCACTTTATGAGATATTCATGCAGGTATGTATGTATGTTCAAGGAAGGAAATAGTTCAAGCTTTTTTGTGTACTTCCTCCTAGCTTCCCTAGAAGGAACAAGGATGCATGCCTCTTTATTGGACATTTTATGGGAAATTTTTATATGCATTTCGTTGGGAAGAAATTCATGCTTTTTGGTGTATTTCCTTCTAACTTCTTTGCAAGGAAAATCGAAGCAAAATGGATTAGACACCCACGCATATTACAACGAGGTTACATTTTTTCATATATGATTTAGAAAGTTCTTCTTTTATTTTATTTCTTGTGAAATGTTGCACTTTAGTAAAAATCGCAACAACTCCACAAATAAATTTACTGTACACAAGTGAAACCACAACTACGTGCACTTGGGTTTCACAAACGAAACAAGAATGAGCTTGAAAACATAAGTTACACTTTCCAACAAGATTCTTCCGGGATCAATCTGGAATGGATCAAAACTTGTTCAGCTTTTTCATATTTTTGCATTAAATTTTATTGCTTCAACAAGTCTTCTCGTGGCATGCCTGACCAGATTTCCCCGCTACGTATTTACAGGAAAAATAAGTGTTGGTGACCCGTTTTTGTTTTTTTCTGGTACACCAATTATCTAAATCTATTGCATCTATTGCATTTATTGCAAGTGAATTGTTTCCGAGCTTAGTAATATTCTATTAGTTACAAAAATCCATTTTAGAATAATTCAATTGCAATTACGTAAGAGTTAATAGATAAAAAAATATTCTAAACTTCTTCTAAAAATCTGCAGTCACACCAATATGATCGAGACATAAAAGGTGAAAAGTCTCGATCATAATATTGATTATCAAAACTCAATATTTAATTAGTAATTCCAGCTTAGATCTGGCCTTTGTAACCGAATGCATTTTTACCACTCTACAACATTTCGAAAGGTTTTTGTTGAATCCAATAAAAGACGGAGATATTGACACTTTCTATTACTATAGTCTGTTGAAAAATGCCATTAGTTTCAGGTATTTTTTTTTACCGAAGTATTCGAAAATATGTGAATCAACGACGTTGATGTAGGTAAATCTGTATCTGAAGAAAAGAATCGTAATAAAAAATCATGGGAATTGTTTTCATCTTGAGCATAAAACCTATAATCAATTGCAACAAAAGGAATTATATAGTACCAGCCCCTTAAAATTGTATAAATTTCGTCGTCTTAAATTAAAGAAAACATTTGAAATTTTTAGAGAAAATGCAGCATACCTATTGCCTCAAAAACACTGTATGAATCCGATTTTTGAAAATGCGTTAATATCTTCTTCAAGTTTTTCTATCAATTAAATAATTAATTAATTCATCGCAAAACTCGAGGACGATATTGGATATTTGTTTCCTAATATTGGTGTCTACTCTTTGCATATTCGACAATTTTGAGACTAATAGGCAAAAAGATTCCCTTCGAAAATTTTCTTTAAAAGTTTTGTCATCGTAACATGAGGAACTTCAGTTTACCAAAAATTGTTGCTACGAGCTCTAAATTTAAATAACGTGGATTATTTTTTAATAGTTCGATTTTATTTGTCCTTTACATACAAGAGTCCATATAAACGTCTACACAAATTCCTTTTTCCATTTGACAAAAGAGTCACGATCGCCCTTAAGTTCTGTATTTTATACATATATTTTTTTTTTTCACACATTGTAATCTTTGAAACGCAAGTACTTAGCCTTTCCCCTATAGTGACCTAATTTGCCATTAAAATATTTAAATTGTCGAAAGCATTCGATTCCATTTTGCAACACTCTGACAGCTGCTGTCAAATCGTATTATGAGCATATTTTGACTGTCGTGTATCACACCAAAGCAGCAATGATCATTCGATCAATTACGTAATTGGATTAATGAGCATTGCTAAACCCATATAAGGTAAATATTTTTTTAAATTGAACAATTGACAAGTTGCTAAGAAGTGAAATATATCATTTTCTTCATCTTTGTTACAAAGAAGACATTAAGCTGAGCCTTCTCTCCGCCATGGACTTGAGACATTGAGAGTGAAGAGACTACCCCTTGCAATGAATATTAATTATATTTCCTTTAATGTAGTAAGTTTCGTTAAAGTATGCTCTACCGGCTTCGTATTCTAGAAGTGGATAAAAACCGTGCCTTATCCCTGTTCTTGCGAGCTCCTTAGCTTTACAATATGTAAACTCCTTTTCTTTCAGCAGCATCTCTGTAATTGTATTATTCATATCTAATATTTAATTATGCCCGTCTGCTATTTCTTCCCATATAGCAAAACAAAATAAACGCTTTTCAAACAACTTTGCTTTGCCGCTAATTTACATGGAAGACGATGTTCAGGGTATTTTTCTAGCACTTTTTTAACATATTTTAGATGGCATTCTAGAGTATATAGATAAATAAAGTCTATTCCTGTTTCGAGGTGCAACATATAGTTAGGTGTATATTTGGAAAGATTCAGCACTCTTTTTAAAAAACTTCTTTGAATTTTCTCCATTTCGTCATTGCATAAGAAGCCCCCATATCTGGGCTTCGTAACTTAAAATTACACTTTGAAAGAGACTCCATTTTGGACCAATTTTTTTGTTAATGTATTTGTTCCAGACTGAATTCATACAAGAGATTGCCGTAATGCTTTCATTGTGACAATGTTAACTAAAGCTCAGTTTTGTGGTTAAGACTACTTCTGTGTAGACATATCATTGTTCATCCGCTCTTCTTCGCCATGCACCTTTTTCAAAAATCATAATTTTAGATTTGTCCAAGTTTACTGTGAGGCCCAGTATATTTCCAATTTATGGATCCATATCTTCCATTGTTTTGGAATTGTTTGAAAACAGGACGATGTCATCAATAACATACGAATAATCTGACCGTCGACCTCGACACCACCACCCACCAAACTATCATGCAGGTCATTTAAGTACAGAGAGAACAACAAAGGACTAATTAAACAGCCCTGTTTGACTCCAGTGAGATTTGGGAAGAAATTCTGACACGTGCTCCCCGGTCCATACTGCCATCCTTTTGTCAGAATAAAGACTTGAGAGTATCCTGAGTACCTACCTTTGTTGAAAATTCCTAGATAGGGGAGTTTGTAAATTAGCTCCTTTCGGTTAATAGTGTCAAAAGCCGCCTTAAAATCAATGAAAATATGTAAATTTTTTTCTTTTCCCTCCGAGTGAAGCAGATGAACTGTACTACATAAATTGAACACATTATCAATCGTAGAGTATTCTTTCCTTTCATTTAAAATTTTTGTATACTGTCGTTCCCATTCTGTTAATCGTTTCAAAATAATTGCCACAAAATGTTTAACCACACTTACATATTTATGGACGAATGGCTAAGGCCACAAAAGCTGTACGTAGCGATATTTGTGTATTTTGTTAAATTTTTTTTTTTATAGTACATTATATTCTTATAATAGTAATTACTAATAATGATCAATTATGTGTAAATAGCATCAAGAATCTGTGAAAATTATCATGTGAAGATAAAGAAACCAAACTATACGCTACTAAAATGTTGTAATAAAAGTAAGATAAAAGAATTTAAGTTTTGTTATAAATAACTGAAGCCTATATATACTATAATATAAATGCATTTAAAATGAATTCAATATATAACTTACAAAGCGTCTGTATATTATACATATTATACCTATATATATATATCGGTATACAGTTAATAATATATAGGCTATATGCATGTAAAATTCGTTCAACAGACAATTATTAATGAACGTTAAAAGAACATATCAATTATATATTTATGGATATTATAGTCAAATATTTATGTACAAAAAAAAAGATGATGAAAATAAGGTAAATATACATACATATATATATATATACATATATATATACATAGTATAAAGCAAAGATTATAGAAGCCGCTATAATCGTCCAGACGTGTATAAAATATGTATAATGATTATGAAACTCTCAAGCTCTATAGACAAGATTTCACAGTGTATGATTTACTTAGAATTTATCACAGAATTGTTTAGATATCGTAAACAAATCTAGGAAAAACATAGAGAGATATCAGCTCAAATGACAAATACAATACAAACGTTGAGTGACTAGATCAAAATTATCGTAATAATAAGAATTTTATCTATTTTAATATTTGTTTCTTTTCAGTTTTAATTTTTTAACTATAAAACCAAAAACCGGGGTAGGTGCTAGCTAAAGTTCACCGTTTAATTTTTTCTTCAGTTTTTTTTTTTATTTATTTATTTTTTAATTAAAATAAAACAAACATGCCAGGATTCGAATGCCTTACATACAGTCAGAGTCTGGGCACAGATAAATAATACCCAGATTTAGAAACCAATGTTAAAAATCTGCTTCTCATGAGCCAGCCATGATGTATATATCAGCCAGCCTTAAGCAGGCCATACACCATCAGTTTTGCCGTGTCTTTACTGTAAAACCACGGCAAAACTGATGGTGTATGGCGAAACCCACGTTTTGAGGTTGGGATATCTACTAAAACCAGAATTCAGGTCATGCCAGAAATATCTTTCTCAAAACGTGGGCAAGACGTGGGCAAGGCCATACACCATCAGTTTTGCCGTGGTTTTACTGTTTTGTTTTGTTCATAATCAAAGTTAACTTAATAATAAGCTAAGAAGTAGGCGACATTTCTGAGTGTTTTACATTTAAATGTACACGGCAAGAAAAGGAAGAAAGAAAGAAAAAAATAATAAAAAAAAATCAAACTCTTTAAAAATTTTATGAATAAAGATAAAAAATGTGAAAGCGCAAATTGCATGCAACGAAACAGAATGGAAAATATTTCGTTTTCGTAAATAAATGAGAAGTGGCGGAGTTTTCAGGTTTTACTCTCATAAAATGTTCCTGTGCTTCTGTGAAAACCGTTTTTCATGAAATAATCACAATGTTTGGTCACATGTTGTTGCTGTAAATGGACACTACAAGATGACGGCAAGACGTGGTCAAGTTGGATGGTGTGTGGGGCTTTTTCTTGACCACGTTTTAGGTTCTTATCTCGACTAAAACGTGGTTTTTAAAACCACGACAAAACTGATGGTGTATGGCGCCCTTTAGCTTTTGGCAAAGGCAAAATCTCAGCACAGGCCAGCCAAACAATTTGGTTTCAGTCTCCGCTTGAAAAGTATGAACAAATTGTGAAAACTTTAGAAGTTTTGTCAATATATTAAAAAGCCTTAGCAAATACTTTAACCAAAAATAATGTACGAAAAACCTTGAAGATGTCACTACATACGGGGCATGAACTGACTATCCCATTTCCTTCAATATCTGAGTATTACTTATCTGTGGTCTGGGCTTAAGTATATTTTTTCTTCTATTTTTGTAATTTTTCTATTTCTTTTTATACCCTAGATCGGCGTTTCTCAACCTGTGCGCTGCGCGAGATTGTTAAATGTGCCGCGAGATTTTCCGACAAATAACTAAAATTGCATTGGTTTTATAACTTTGAAATATCATTTATAATTGCCCCAACGGTTTCTAAAAAACATCATTTTAAACTTAAGTTTCTTTTATTTTTATTTTATATTCACCCTTATTATGGTTGTCACCTCACTTCAAGTGCAGAGTTGCTAGACTGCAGCAAATATATTTCCGAACCAACTTTGCAAAAAATCTCGTACAACATGAAAAATTCTCGTACACAAGGTTTACCGCGAAGTTAATGAGGAGAAGGGAGGCAAAATTGCAATTAGTAACATTTTACTTTTTTATAACAAAAATTATTGATGCTTTTAATACTATTTTTAATTATAGTTTTTGTATTCAAATTTAGTATAGTCTTGTCTGAGGGTCTTGTTGGGAGAACGGCTGGACTGGCTCTTGTCATTGCTCTTTGGAGTGTGGGCTAGACCTTAAAAACCCTCTAGCCAGCATGCCACATGATGTGATGTTACCAGAGTTTCGTTTTGGGAGTCGGTTCTCACTGAGTTTTCCTGTAAGGGAATCATGGATGGAGGGAAGTGCCTTATCGAGCCTGCCCTGATCCGCTTTAAATTTTTTTACCGAACTCCCTCACTAGTGAGGGAGCCGGGACGGGCGTTTACTTTGCTGTACCCGACACTGGGATGGAGTATTCACTTGGAAGACACACCACTATCTTCCAGGCTGATATCCAAATCAAAGGTAAAGACATTGCTATCCTTTCGGCTAAAAAGGCAGCCTTCATGGCTCTAAGTTGCCCTCGGATAACATCTCAGTTACTGGGAGATTGCAGGTCGTCTGTGGATAAGTAGTGTATCCATATCAAGGTGTAACTTTAGTGGGCTTCTGGTCGCATGGAGATCATGTGGAATAAAAGGGCTGACCTTTTAGCTAGAGCTGGCTCTGATTCTCCGCTCTTCGGACTGGAGCCCCCGTAGGTGTTGCCACTTCGAGTATCGGGTCCCTCATCCAAGCGGTTCTTCATAGGAAACATCAGGAGAGATGGAAGAACCTGAGTACTTGCGGGTGCACAAAACTGTTTCCTGATGGGGCCCAATCGGAATATCTCTAATTTTCTCATGGGATTCGGAAAGAAACAATGTAAAACTGTGGTTTGTATTATCACCAGCCACAGCTCGCTTCACATTCATCTAACAAGGATGGGAGTTGTTGACAGCCCTGAGTACCTGGCCTAAACAGAAGGAGAGACTGAGGCAACTGAACACTTTCTGTGTGCTTGTCAGGCCTTCGCCCGGACCAGGCTGGATACTCTAGAGTCTGCATTCCTATCTGTAGATGAATTGAAAAATCTTCCTCTTCCGAAAAGTTTAGGATTCTTACGTACACTGAACGTGTACTAAAAAGTTCTTTAGAATATGAAATCCTATGAAATATGAAATTGATTACAATGATTTTTACTGTCCGAAAAAACCATTCTAAAAGTATATGCGAGAAACTACTTCAAAAATCAAACTTGGACAGAGAGGTGACCATACGAAATTGTTTTTTTATTTTATTTTATTTTTTTTTAAGTTTTTTTTTTATTAAAAAAAAGCGTGCTAGTATATGAACGCGTTATGCACAAAGTCTGGGCTTTTCTTAAGTTTATATCTCAAAATATGAATGATATCAAAAAAAATTCAATATAAAAGTTTAACATTTTCGATAATTTTTTTCTGTCGTCTGTTTAACATTCAAAACCTTCAGGCAATTTATTAATTGAGGAGTCGTTAACACAGTGCTTCATCTCACACAGTACGATATCCATAAAAACCTGCTGAGTTTGGTCCAGTTGGTTTACACTGGATTCTTGAAAGGTCTTCTTGTCCTTTTGAGAAATAAATATTAAGAGCATTCAACAGAAAGACATTTTTTCGACACTCCTTAAGAATCTCCCTTAGATATACTCACGTAGATGAGCTCATATCGAAATATGAATTTTTGGCCATGTGTTGTTTCATATCTGAGATCATCTTATCATCACCTATTTCTTTTCCGTTTTTAAATCACGCATACAAAACAAAACAAAAACCATCGGATTAATAACTATGAATTAAAGACGAATAAGAATAAACAGACAACAGGAAGTAAAGCAAAACAAAGCATTATGAAAACGTAAAAAATTTATAGCTATACATAGCGTTACTTTGACCAGTCTATACTTGAGGGTTACACAAATCAGACAAACAGAAAAATTATAGAAAACTTCATAGAAAATCGAAAACTTCTTTATATTTTTGAAAAAATTTTAATAGTGCTACCAATTTATGAAAATATATGGTGAATATAAAATTGTTTATTAATGTTAGAAGTTAGAAATAAGTATAAAATCAGTAAGAGAAAACTATAGCGAACAATATAAACTGAATGTTTGTACATTACAAGTTTCCGCATGCGTAAGTGTATATTTATACTTGTATCGACAGGCATACGATATTTTGAGATAATTATTCGCATGGGAAGAAAGGAAATAAATAAATTTGTTCTAAGTTAACTATACCAAAAACAAAAAAAAGCAAAAAACTCACAGTATCAAATAAAAACAAAATAAATGGGTAACAAAATACATTATAGATGGCTATTTCAAAAGAACTAAAGCACTTAAAAGCATAATTTATGTGTATACAAAAGCAAAACCAGCACAACATGTATGTATCGATTAAATGAGTGTTCAAGAGTGTTCAAGATCATCCAAAATAAACAATTAATATATCTCTGGATTTGAATCCTATTTTATTTGAAAGTACAATTCAATTACATTACAATCATGTGTAATCAGTTGATTACAGTTACTACTACCAGCCCACTAAATGTACCTACCTATAAATGAATTTTCCAATCATAGCTATGAAGTGTACCTATGTATATGTAAAGACAAAAAACAAAATAACTAAATATTGATATATGAAATACAGAATAAATTTATCGTCAAATTCCGTTGTATATTCTAATTAAACTCTAAATACAAATATTAATTAATTTCTATTATTTGTCTTATCCATTTCCTGCTCCTAGCCAAGTCATAAATGTATAAATTGCTGTAGAAGTCTGAATTACAAAAGTACTTTGGATAAAACCGAAGTCTGTATTGTCTTCAATAAAATGCATCGATCCCTTTCTCTCCACCCCATGTGGGCATTCCGTGTTCCCTGGCCTAGAACCTTCAAGAAAATTTCCCTGGAGGATCACTTTGTGAATTCTACAGAGATGTTCATTTCTAAACTGTTAACATAGTTTACAATTTTTGGATCCCCGAAGTTCTCATATAATACAATTCACTACAAAATCTTTCATCGATAACCACCATATCTATCTCAGACTCAGACTAGGCCCGAGTGCATAACCGCCGCTCGTAAATGCCTAATACCATTGATTATTTATATATAGATGTGGCCAGAATCATTGACGTCTTAGAAAGGAGATGTCGCTAGTTTTATTTCACTTGTTATTTCCAGCTTTAAAACATTTAATAAAAGAATTTTCAATGACTGGATATAATATTTTATTTGGTTTATAACTATTTTTACATTATATGCTGGAAAATTTTTATTTAAACCATTAAATAAAAGTTTTTATCGTATTTTTTCCAAGTAGCGACATCTCCTTTCTAAGACGTCAATGATTCTGGGCACACCTATATATAAATAATCAATGCTAATACTGATCCAATGATGTCTTCCAATAGGACTCATGACTCCTAACCATATATGATAACTAAATAACGAATAGATCTTAGAAACTTACTCACATGGATTCATTCATTTACTATAGATTATTTATACAGGGTGTCCCGTTTGTGGTGTTACAGCCGCAGGCTGTGGATAGGTCATGCCTAGATATTCAAAAAATTGTATGGATGGTGTGGTGCGGGAGGAATACTAACGGTTTCACGTTACACCCTATGATGATTTAAAATTCGTCAAATTGATAATCGTTGGACCTTTCCAATGGTCTATAATGGTTTTGAAGTTATGGCTCAACAAAGTTAAAATTTTGGAATTATAGCTAGGCTTTTTTTATGTGTAACTACTATGCTTATAAAAAAAAACACGTCATCAACATCAATTTTCTATTTTGGATTTAAGAAGCTCAAAAGCTTCCCTTTAAAGTGACCTAGGGTAAAGTCCCAGTAACTTTTTTCCATTCTGATATCAACAAATTTTACATTGTAAAGCTTTTAAATATTTTTTGTCTAAAACTAAATATTTCGAAAACTATCAAGTAAATTAACGGTAGCGGTCCAAGTTTCAATTTCGAACCACAATTTTTCCAGTTACGAGCCTTATAATTTTTCAGATCCGAGCCCCCTTCAAATAGGAATCATAACTTCGAAAATAAAATATTTTTGATGTTTCAAACACATTGTTTTTCAGTGAGAAAATAAAACATTTATCCATTTAAAAAAGAAAAAACATATTATATTCATAAACACTTATTTAGAGCACATTTTTTAAAGGAAAGGTGTGATATTTGAGCACAATTTTGGCACAGATACTTTCCAGACTCGGTTCGTTTATATGACGAGCGCATTTAAAACAAAGCCCAATTTTCAAGGGGCAGAATTCTCGTTCCTCGGAAACAATACACGAACATGGGATTCATGATCCTTTGCTATTTTTGAAGTAGCAGAATCGGTTTTATCATCTTGTTTCCCATGTTGTATAGAAGTTATTTTTTTACATAAATTTTCTGTCAATTGCATTTTCTGGATGTACCGTTTTGTTTTCCTTTCTTTTATTGCTTTTATTTTTGGTATATTTTCTTTGCTAACCTTTCCACTTTCTCGTTGACCTCCATGGACTTCCTTTTTTGTACGTACGATTTCACGTTTATGTTTTTTCTTTGCTATTTGTTCAGTTTTCTCTTATTTAATTTTCTTACTTTCTGCCCTTTTCTGTAAATTTTCCGCCTTTAATTTTTCTTGAGCTCCTTTCTTCTCAATCTAAGCTTCTTCCGATTTTTGACACGATGTTGAAGAGACAATGAAATTTTGCCTTTCCACATTCTTTGTACCTACACGAGTAGGTGTTTGTGGAACAATCAAAAAATCTAATATTGCCAACTGCGCTTCTTCAGCAATAGCACGTCGTTAATGTCGGATTCAATATCGATCTATAAAAAGCAATTTCGCATTTGTAAAATTCGAAAGTGAAACGATTTTTATCAACTAACCTCCCGCGAAAAATCAACATTGCCATCCGTATTCGAGAGTAATTCGAAAAGGATATTTTGTTTGCCATTTTCTGTTTTCTTTATCATATTTGAAAAGAAGCCCTGCTCTCTTGGGATATTTTCATCAATCATCTGAAAAAAAATTATTTTTAACAAATAACAGAATAAACCAGCGATGTCCTTACTTCATTACCACCATTTTCGCTTTTCGTAAATCTTTCGAAAATTGTATGTAATAAAAGAAAATCTTCGGAGTATGAAGAGGTCGAATTTTTAAAATCTTTGAGATTTTGTAATTTATTGTTTCCAATGATATTCTTAAAATCATCATAGCGACTCTTCTTCAGTTGGATCTAACACGTTCTGCATAGTTTGTGATTTCCTGCCTAAAGATTTTGAATAATCCAGTAAGTTTTGGATCAAATGGATGAAGACCGCAAGCTCTGAATCCATTCGATATAGTTTCTTTTTTTATGCAGCTGTCAACTACACTTTATAAATTGTTGGAAAGTGTGATTTTGAAACCTTCTTGTCAATATTGTTTCTTCTCCAAGTCTGTTACATAGTTTAGATAATTTATAAGATAACTGACCGTCTACGAACATTATTACAGGAAATTGTATATTATTTTTGACAAGATCAGTATAAAAGACGTACTGTTGAAAAAATTTCAGAAGTCATCCATCCGCTATCCGACTTTTGCCACGCGATTCCGTCCGGCAATGAATTAATTATATAGTTCGGCATTCTCTTGTGCGGATATATAATTGTTGGTGTTATAACGAGCCCATTAGCGGAAAATGCAAACATAACTGTCAAATTTTCTTTAGCACGCCCTGTATCTATTTCGTAGATATTTTTCGTACCTACGGAGGTTGAAAAATGAAAAATTCATATATTAAACTGCGTTCGAAAGATATTTTAACCTACCTTTTGCAGCCAATACTTTTCCGCCTTTCGGACATATTGACATATTTGAAAGTTCGTTTCATCACCGTTGAATACTCTAGTAGGATGTTTCAACACATCGAAATAGCCCTTCTCTTCAGATACGTTTCAATTTTGCTGAAACCATTTTCGAAGATCTGTCTGCGACACTTTAGAGCTAGCATCCGTTATGGCTTCTGCAGTCGTAGAGGATAAACTTGGATGCAACTCGTACCATTTCTTGCCTGGTATATTTTCCACGAAGGGTGATTTTCTAGAGCAAACGTCTAAGAACTCTTTGACGGAATTTTGAACATCGTGTCTTCGTCGAGGAAAACCTTTGCCATTATTATCAAAAAGCCAATTTACAATTTTTTCCTTTTCTTCTGCTGTTACTATTGGGGCAGGACCAGTAACCGGCTTTCTGGTTCTCAAATTGATTCTATTTTGAAGAGTTGGACGAGAAATGAGAAAAACTCTTGAGGCCTGATGGATCGACAAACCATTTTTTATTTTGTTTAAGGCTTTTTGGAAATCTTTTTCGATATATTTCCACTTTGGTGCCATTTATTCGCAAATGAGAATGATCTACATCGATTCAAAACATATTGTAGTCAAATTTAGTCAGAGTTCACAAGTTTTCATAGGATATAAGTAGTATATAATCGAAATGTTTAACCCTTACTTTAGCAAACGTGAAGAAAATTGAGTGAGAGCTCAAAATTGGTGCAAGCAATTTTTTTCAAAGCTCCAATTGCGAGCCTCTCTGGCTCGAAACTAGAATTTCCTCGTTTTTCAATCTAGTTCCGAGCCCCCGAAACAAAACCACGAAAAGTTATGAACTGAAAATTATAATGTTTGCAATTACAAACGTAATTTTCATTAACTAACTTTACATAATATTGCCTACTATACATTTTGGAACAAAAAGTATCTTATAAGAGTAACTTACCTTATGAAATTTAATAAAAATTCTACTTCTGTGGGACACACTTCAAACACGTACTCACAAAACAAAATTCGTACTCTGTATAAAAAGCGTTTCACCGCACATTTGTGAAGAATTTAATTAGTTGTCAAACAAAAAGAAAAGAAAGAGAAAATTTCCCCGGACTACTTATTTACTGAAGAAAAATGGACTGGGGGCTCGTAACAGGTGCAGGGGCTCGTAATTGGGTACTTTACCCTATTACACTCTGTACCCAAAAAGTGAACCTTTCTGCATTTGTTGCACTTTTTCTTGAGCATATCCAGTGAAAATGGCTTAAAAAAATAATTGCATACTTTCTGGCATTATTTGAACTTTTTCGTTGGATTTGCTTAAGAGGAGTCAGTATCAATATTTGCACGTTTCATACATTTTTCAATGAAAATTTCTGGCAAACTATTTGTAGCAAAATAACGATTTATAGTAAATAACGTCGGTAAAAATTAAAAAAAAAAGTGCATTGGAATGAAGATATTAGCTCGGAAACTTGTAAAAAATGGTAAAAATTGAAGTTTTTTAAATCAAATTCCTCTGGGTAGGTATTCTCATTTATTTAAATTGAGACTGTTTTAGAAAGATAAGGCCTAGATCTAGCAAATAACGTCGAGTTTTTTCATTTTTTGAGGCGCTTTTTATAATTATTTGACTCTAATAGTACTTGTATTTTTTCCTGACATTTCACCGACGAGAAGTTGCTCTAGGTCTAGGCTAATTTTATATGAATTTTCTCACTTTCAGGACACAAACCTACCTATAGTAAATTTTATTACATACAGGTTCGCTAGTATCTAAATTGAAGGCTGAAACACAGTGCGAGCATACACAACTTCGACTCAGCCAGCGTATGATAATTTCGGCGTAGTGAACTTTAGCTTAACACAGTGCGAGCGTTTGATAACTTCGGCGTAGTGAGCTTTCGTTTTAACACAGTGTGAGCATTTGAAACTTCGGCGTAGTGAACTTTCATTTTAACACAGTGTAGTGCTTTATTCTTTCATTTTCTGACTTTTATGTGTTGTCAACTTAAATCAATTCATATATTTTTTCTATATTTCTATAATCCCGGCATTTTAAGTTATAAATTAACTCCGCATCTCGCACCAAACTAATCAACTTTTCTTTCGACATTTTTACTTTTTTTATTTATTAAATCAGTTCAACTTGTTGAAATTTCCCCAGTTTTTGAAGTTCACTACGTTCAAATCAGCTGAAAAACATCTTATCAAATGTTAAAAGTTGCGCTGGGTAGAAACTATTTCTACCCCAGCATTTGCTCAGCGCAGTGGGCGCAGCCGACTTCACCATTGGAACATGCCCAGCTTCTTCTCATGTATTCTACAGGAAAGCTCAAACGCCGGCTGCGCTCACGCTCGCACTGTGTTTCAAAGTTGCGCTGGAGTAGAAACTAGAGCAACCCCAGCGCAGTGGGCGCAGCCGACTTCACCATTATAACTTGCCCAACTTCTTCTCATGTATTCTACAGGAAAGCTTAAACGCCGGCTGCGCTCACGCTCGCACTGTGTTTCAGCCTTGAAACTTTTGCTGAGTACTGACTCCTCTTAAATTGTATGATTTTATCGAATGTTGGGTTTCTGTCTTTTGCGCTAGATGTCTCTAATGTGCTCTTGGTCTAGGTCTAGGCTAATTTTATATGAATTTTATCACTTTCAGGACACAAACCTACACCTACAGGTTCGCTGGTATCTAAATTGAAAAAAACGCAGAAAGGGTCACTTTTTTTTGGATACAGAGTGTAATAGGTCATTTTAAGCGGAAGCCTTTGAGATTCTTAAATCCAAAATGAAAAATTGATATTGATGACGTGTGTTATGTTGGTCACCAATGGATTAGCGTATTCGCCTATAGCCACGATTCTGTTCATGATGAGATTAATGCTGAATATATGGCATATGATCGCAATATTCATATACGACTAAAAAGCCAAAAATTACCTGCGGATCTAGCTGAATGTCTCAATCCTCACTTGATATCTGGCTGGGTTGCCTCAATATCTTCGTATAAAATACTTGACTGATTGCCTCGGTATTTTCGGGATAGACGTCTGGCTGAGAAGCCTTTACATCCAATATATTAGAACAGCTGGCCTCTGCGTTCTGAATAATACGAGCTACCTGTATCGTCTATGGTTAATTCTGTATTCCTTAAGTTATTCCTTAATGCTACCTTATTTATAATCATTAATTATTGCTAAGTAATCTACATTAATTTCTTAATGCTAGCTACATTATCATGTGTATAACTTTGAGAGCGGTGACCTCACGTGAGTAATATGTTCTTTCTTTGCTGTCGTGCAACCTGGTGCACTTTACATACATATTATAATTTGTGCTCGTGCTGAAATTTGATGTATTTGTCTTTTACCTAATTCATAACGAGGTATGAATGAATCACACAAAAATGATTACACACGAATCTGTCTGTATGTAAATTATGGTTTTTCATTTTTTTTTACTCACGGAGTTAATTGAACTACGAGTTTTACCTTCTAAAAAGATATGCAAGCTTTAGCTGCAATCTTAGTTTTTTTTTTTTTTTTTTTGAAGATGCGTATATGGTTTCCTAATTACATGCTTTAATGAGGCATGATTATAAAAGCATTACACGTATTTTTTTGATAAAAACAGTATTTAAATAAAACAAAAATTGTTTAAATTCCCATATTTTAACTTTGTGCATCAATAACTGCAAAACGGGTGGAAAAGGATAAAATTTATAGCGCGTAAAAAGGTGAAACGATTATCTATCAAAGTTTAAATCATCAAGTTTCAGGGTGATGTATAAAAACATACCCAAATATTTTTAATTCGCGTTATCTCGAAAGTCGATAGGATTTTCCTCCCCTCACCCATACAATTTTTGCTCAGCTAAGTATGGCCTATCCATAGCTTTCGGATTTCACACCACTTACGGGACACCCTGTTTATAGATGTGTCCAGAATCATTTTAGTCTCAGTCTATGATTAAATTATGAAAAATTTCGGGCGAATTTTTGTCTCAAGACATCACGAGACATCGCGAGAATAATTCATAGCCTTAAAGTACTATTTATAATCATGGCTACATCTACACTGCCGACGAAACAATCTCGCGTTTTTTTTTTTTGGTGGCACGATTTATCGAGATGAATTTTTCGCATTCAAGTCAATTTGAATTTCTCGGGAGTTATCGCGCGATCGCCTGTATGAAAATATGGATTGCGAAAAATTAGTTTAGTGTGTACGTAAAAAATCGGCATTTTGGAATCAAAAGTTGAAAGATCACGCGTATCGTGACATTTTAAGGACATTCTTTGAAGGATACTGTATCATTTTCAATTGAATAAATTATTTTTTACTTACCTTAAAGTTATGACTAGATTTTCTATTGGTGTAGCTCGTTCCCGAAAGTTTGACTTTTTAGTTAATCTTGTTCTTATTTACTTATTTAAGGTTTCATTTTAAATATTCATAAAATTTGTCTGAGTCTTGTTTTAAGCCTTCAAAACTTTTGTTGAATTCGCCCTTTTCATAGCTTAAAGCAAATATCGGGTGTCCCAATACGATCGTTTTGTTAAAAACAAAAATTAAATACTTTAAAGTACTATTTTCAATTAAAACGTTTTCACTATTTACATCCATTATTATTTATTGTACATGAAGCAACGAACTAAACTAATTTTTTGCTGCTTCTAAATGTAACCAGGTCATCATGAGATAACAAGCGCTGATTTGGTCGCCTGGAGGGTGATTCTGATCTTTTATCGTACTATTTACTCGTGAATTTTGACATATTTTGTCGTACTTTTTCTTTTAACACAGTTCATTTTGTGTCTTCACTATTATCTACCACAAAATGAATTATAATGAATTTTTGGTGAACAAAAATCAATAAAAAACGCCTAAATATACGACAAATTAGTCAACCAGAGGTTGTGACAAAATTTTTACACTGGTAAATGGAAATTCTGCACCTAATTAGAGCATTACAAGTGCTTAAATATTATTTTGAATTTGTAATGTGAAATGTCATTTTCAGTTCATTCTACGTCATGCAAGGGTTGCTGACCTGAATAAAAACACACAAAAATCAGTAGAAAAGTTCATTTCATTTAGTCGTATATTTTTACATTCAAGTACGACAAAAGATCAGAATAACCCTCCTGGTGTCGTATATTTTCGCGCAATGAAACTTCGCCCAAAATCTCTAGCCAATGTAACCACAGCCTTATATGCTGGAATATTATACTATTAAATAAAAGTTTCTATCACATTTTTTCCACGTAGCGACATCTATCCTTTCTAAGGCTGCGGTTACATTGTGAGAGATTTCGGGAGAATTTTTGACCTATGTATGTATGTATTGTACCAACAGAAAAACTAGTCATAACTTTAAGGTAAGTAAAAAAAAATTTATTCAATTGAAAATAATACTGAAACAAATAGTATCCTTTTAAAAATTATATTTTTTTAACAACTTTTTAGGTAATATGTATTTAAAAAATGGAGATTTTGCTCCGTTGCCTTAAAAAGGATGTATATAAATAGATGTATGAATTTATGTACTTACAATATAATCAATTTTGATTTACATAATTTTCTTATCATTTGTTTTTCAGATTTCTCTCTACGGGCTGCGGTTTTCGGTCACTTGCCCTTTATTTCAAAATGTTTCACTCTACAATACGAATTATTGTGTATGAAACATTTGAAACAATTTGGGAAAATCTTTACGAAACGCACATGCCATTTCCAACAGAGGAATATTTTTGAAATATAAGCGCGAGGAATTTTGAATGAAATGGAGTTTTCCTAATTATATATAGGTAGAATTTATGGCAAGCACATTAGAATAAAATGTCCTCAGAACAGTGGATCTATGTTCTATAACTATAAGAATTATTTTTCTATAGTTCTTCAAGGCATAGCCGATGCTAATTACAAATTTATATGCATGAATGTAGGAGGATATGGCAAAAACAGTGATGGTGGTATATTTATTGCATCATCTGTTTACCAACAGCTTGAAGCAGATACGTTCAATGTTCCAAATGAACCAATTTTTTGGCCAATACCAGTGTGAGCCTTCCATATATGCTTCTTGAGGATGCGACGTACGTATCCTCTCAAAGATTATATAATGAAGTCATATCCATCCGAAAAAATCACAGAAGAAGAGGACAATTTCAATCATAGGCTTTCGCGTGCGAGAAAAACTATAGAGTGCGGCTTTGGCATTTTAACGGCAAAGTAGAGAATATTTAAAAACGAAATTCAACTTAACATAGATAAAGTAGATGATTTGGTCATGGCCATGTTTAGTCAAGTAACTGCCCTGGGCTCTTTAGGATATAGGGGCCCCCTAACAGAAATTATTTTCGAAAATACTTTGGGTTATCAACAGGAATAATAACGTAAAGTATGTTAAGGCCTATCGCTCACTGGAGACTATTTGTCACATAGCTGTTTTGTCACCACCGTCATTTCCATAGGCTCTAATGTTAATGCGCACATGAAGTGACGTGACCTTTTGGTTCCTCTGGCTAGCAACTTTTGATTGACGATACTATCACCGCGAATTCAGTTTCATATGTATGAATGGTCACATTTTTTTTTTCGCCGGTTGACTGCCATTGGTTTGAGAGTTGTAGAGCTGAAACATTGTACAGCTGGAGGGGTGGGGGGGGGGGGGATCCAAAACGGTTCCTGAACCTTCCCGAAGATTCCATCATCGATTCTCCGAACCTGAAATTGCTTACTCTCCGTATCCAGCAGATGTCACCACTTGTCTCTTTTTGTTGGACGTAAAGCCGAGTACTAAGGTCCGCGATAAGCTAAATTTTAGCGGGTCTCCAATATCGGGCCGTTTTTTAGCACTCAGGAAAAGATATATTAAAAACAAGAAGAAAAAGAATTTTGCAATTTTTGTACGGAATACAACGCGCGGTAATAATATTTCTAAAAACAGGTAGTTAAACTTATTTGGAAATATTAAAAATATAAATTATGTATACAATAAAAAAAAAAATAACAATGATATTGAAAATACGCGTCACGAGAAGAATCCAATTCATCCGTACTTACAGCAAAGGCGTACAAAATTACGTTAACTACAAAAATCTGGTCAGTAAATTTATCAAATATCAGAACTCTGACAATAAATATTTTTAGCGCGCTAAAGAACAGCCCGGGCGAATAAATTCAAGCTAAAATTTTTGGAGACTTACTGGTGGTGCCATCTCTAATTAAAACCTAAAGGCAAATTTTGCGCGTTGACCTTAATATCGCTATCGCTAAAATTCAGGATAAATTTTCGCCAATATCGTTTAGCTTGCTAAATTTTCATACAAAATTTAGCTTAGAGCGGACCTTAGTACTAGGCTTAACAGTACATTTATCTCAGATTTTTGAGAAAAACACAACTATGTTTTATCGTTCGAATTTTTTGCCCGAAAAAATTTTCGCCCGATAAGACATCTGAAATCTGAAATAAATATACTATATTTTCAGTGAAATTATTAGTTTATCCTATTTCCTTGGATTTTATTAATCATTGGAGCAAAAACTTTGTTTTAAAATGGAATAAATTGAGTTTTTCGGACATTTTCAAGTTCTTGTTTTTGATGTGAAAATGCATTTATGGCTCAGCATAATCAAAATTACAGAATTATAAATGGTTTTTTTTTTTTTATTTAACTACTATTTTTATCAAAAAACTCGTCATCAACACCAACTATTCATACCGCATTTGAAAAGCCCAAGAGCTTCGCTTTAAAATGACCTATCACAGTCTGTACGGAAAATACAACCGTTTCTGCGGTTTTTGCACTTTTCCAGCAAAAATGGTTCAAAAGGCTCACATCCAAACGATAATTGTTTACTTTCTGGCACCAATTGACTTACACATTTTTGCTGGATATACACAATGTCAGTACTCAGCAAAAATTTCAATTTAGATGCCAGCGAGCCTGTAGGCAAAAAAACGTAGGTTTATGTCCTGAAAGAATGAAAATACTTAGCCTAGACCTAGACCACAAGTCACATTAGAGACATCTAGCGTAAAAGACAGAAACCCAACATGCGACAATTTAAGATGAAAATGAAAATTTGTAGTTCAAAGAAATTGAACACTTTTAAAGAGAATTAACTCTCCTAAATTTTATTTTGCACATAGTTGTTAAATATGCTATTTTGCTTTATATTTCTAAAAATTTCAACGGAATATTGCAATTTCTCGTCGGTGAAATTTCGAGAGAAAAAACAAGTACTATTAGAGTTAAACAATCAAAAAATGCGCCACTAAAAATGAAAAATCTCGACGTTATTTGCTAGATCTAGGCTTTACCTCTCTAAAATAGTCACAATATAAAGAAATGAGAATACCTACTAAGAGGAATTTGATTTGAAAAAAATCAATTTTTACCATTTTTTACAAGTTTCCGAGCTAATAATCCATTCCAATGCATTTTTTTATTTTTCTCGACGTTATTTACTAGACCTCTTCGTTACCTTTAATTAAAGATATAAATCATTATTCTGCTACAAATAGTTTGCTAGAAATTCGTATTGAAAAATGTATGAAACTTGCAAATCTTGGTACTGACTCCTCTTAAGAAAAAGTGCGAAAAACGCAGAAAGGTTACATTTTGGGTACAGAATGTCTATCTAAGAAATTTTAAATAATTATTATAGGATGTAACGTATAGAAGTTACAGGATGATCTATAAATACATACCCAAATATGTTCAAGTCTTGTTATCTCGGAAACCGTTAGGATCCCCCCCCAGTCCAACAATTGTTTGCTCGCCTATAGCCTTCGAGTTTTACAACACTTACGGGACACCCTGTATAAATAACCATTGCCCATTACCAGTTTTATGCTCTAAACCACGGCAGGAGAAAATTCATTGTGTGAAAGAAAAGTGGTTGCGAAATTTGCTACCATTGCAACATAAAAAGAAACTTTAAGGTATTATAACTCTCAAACCACATATTTTCATAAATTTCATATGCCATGAAAGAAAATTTTAAAGTTTTGTGGCATTTTTTACACTAACCTTCGCTGAAAACAATAATTAATTACGCAGAGCTTGCCGAGCTTAAAGCGAAAAGGAAGCTTTTTTATGAAAGTTCTTTCTTTGCCTTAAACCATCGCAAACTAGTGTGAAAGCTTAAATTATTTGAATTTGCTCAACGTCGTCAATGAGCTTTCATATTTGCTCAGTGCACAGAACTTTTATTAAAAAGCTCTCACCACAAGCCCTGGAAATGCCGACATTAGTTATTGCTTGCGATGGGCCTACCCGACTGACATGTATAACATGACCGTTGACACTACTGAAATCGCTTACATTATAATGGGATCACTTTTCTATAGCTGTCTCTTTTTGGTTTAACGACTGTATTCCGTTGAACTACAACTTAATAAGTTCTATACGAAATCCACCATATATATATAGAATAGAAATAGATGACAATACAACATTTGTAATCCTTTCTCTGTCCCCCATAACTACTTTTAGGGATACGCAGACAAAAATTTCTTAATTTTATTTACTTAAAAATCGAGTTTAAGGAATATTTGATGTTATAGGAGATAAACTTCCAATAAAAATATTAATTTTGAATATATTTAGAATTTGTTGAGCTTGTAATATGAATGTTAAAGCGAAATTAAGATAGTTTTCACACCCCTGACAACAAAAGTGAGCCCATATGAAATAAAAGATCAAGGAGTCCATGATATACATGTCAATGGCCTACCTACACGAGAATTTTTACGGAAGGAAGGAATTTCCTCCACTTGTGCTTAAACGTACAAGCACAAAATGTTGCTCCTCGGTAGTGCTATGAATACCGAAATTATTTGTGTGCGTGTTCAATTAAGTTATATCTGTACAGCGTCTGATCAGAAATATCAGAAATTTCGCAATTTCAAAATGGTCGGAGCTAATTTGCTTGCAGTAATATTGGTATGCTGGCACTACTCAAGATCAAAGTAGCACGGAATTTTTCCTAACCCCGAATACTTCTCACCCGTGAAAACTGCCTAAAGACGTAAACGTAAAAATATAACAAACGTAGGTAAAAACCAGTCTTAATAGATTTTTATTGTAAAATGTGTTGTACGAGAGTTATAATACCTCAAAAATAAGAAGGTGTTTGTTTCCCATACTAGGGCCCACACTCTGCAGCATTCTACACTTTCCACCGTTGATTGACATTCTGGGGGGAGAAAAAATTCCATGCCACCTTTTTCTAAGCTACAGTACGGGCGCGTAGCATACTAATACTACTGCAAGCTAGAAGTTTCGGTCATTTTGAATTTTCTGATCGGACGTCTGTGTAGTTGTTTACATGCGTTTTGAGGTGATAATATAATAATTCAATTATCATTACGTGCTGTGATACAGTTATTATTTTTATAACTTGTAACTTGATTGAACACCCACACAAGTATACTCTTTAATCATATAAGGAACTAAAGCGTAGCATAATTATTGTGATGACACATCTTAGAGGAAATGTAGAAAAATGCTTGTACTTCGTGCTCCTACGTGTGGGTTGGCCCCATAAGCCCCGTGGTAGAAAATTTCACAACCGAACTTCTTTCACACAGCTAACCCCCAATAGGCGACTTTGAGGACTTTGAGGCCTGATGGAACAAAAAGATAGCAATTAACTGAAATTGTTCAGCCTTTTCGTTGGAGTTTTTATAATATTTTAAGGTCGTCCCAGACACTTTAATATTCTTGTTGAACTTTTTTTTTCATCTCGTCAAAATTGTTAATTTTTTTTTTTTGTATCGTCTCTATAAAAATTAAAAGTTTGATTCAGGTACCTTATTAAATTTAACTGAGGGGTCGTTGATAAAGTGTTTCATCTCACACAATACGATATAGAGTAGATAATAAACCTATTTTGCCTTTGGTGCAGTTGGTTTTCACAGAATTTCTGAAAGCTCTTTGACAGTCTGATGATAAATCAATATTAATCCGCGAAGTACTTTTTTTTTCGACACTCTCCAGTTTCAAAATAGATAGGAAAAAAGTGAATTGTAAAGGGTTTTCCAATAAGAGGTGATATTTTAATTAGCCCGCTATTTCGGTAGATGTCACTTTTGGAGCTGTCATTTTTTGACATTTGACAAGTAGAAACTACGCCATTAATAAAAATGGAACGATACACGATTCAACAACGCATTGAAATTATTAAAATTCACTATAAAAATGGTGAAAATGTGGCAGAGACGGTTCGTAAAACTCGAACATTTTTGGATCGTCGTGAAGCACCTTGTCGGACCGCAATACAGTAATAGGTAGAAAAATTCGAGCTGTCCGGACAAGTTAGTGATGTGAAGAATAAAACCCGTGCACGTCGCTCAAGAACAGCCGAGAATATTGCTGCTGTAGCCGAAAGTGTTGAAGAAAACCCAGGTTTGTCCATTCCTCGTCGTTCTTTGGAATTAGGCATTCCACAAGCGTCATTACACCGTATTTTGCATAAAGATTTGGGTCTTAAGGCTTATAAAGTTCAGTTAACACAAGAACTCAAGCCTGTCGATCATCAACAACGTCGAGTCTTTGCTGATTGGGTCCTTGAAATACATGAAAATGATCCGGAATTCCATCGAAAACTCATCTTGAGTGATGAGGCCCATGTCCACCTCGATGGCTTCGTCAACAAGAAAAATTGTCGCATCTGGGGCTTGGAAAACCCAAGAGTTATTGTTGAAAAGCCTCTCTATCCTCAACGTGTGACTGTTTGGTGCGGTTTATGGTCCCGCGGGGTCATTGGACCTTATTTTTTCGAAAATGAGGCTGGAGCAACAGTTACGGTGAATGGATTGCGCTATCGACAGATGGTTAATGATTTTTTATGGCCGGAATTGGATGGTACTGATCTGAACAACGTTTACTTTCAACAAGACGGCGCTACGTGCCATACAAGCAACGAAACCATTGATCTTTTACGGGAAAAGTTTCCGGACTGTGTTATCTCTCGAAGAGGTGATCACAATTGGCCACCGAGATCTTGTGACTTAACACCTTGCGACTTCTTCCTTTGGGGCCACGTGAAAGAGAAGGTCTACGCCAACAGCCCAGCGTCGATTCAAGACCTCAAAAATGGAATTCGAGAGGCTATCGAGGACATAGGGCAGCCACTTTGCGATTTGGTTATGGAAAATTTCATGAAAAGGATATGGTCCTGTAGGCGTGGTCGTGGTGGTAATTTGGCTGATGTTAATTTCCATTATTAACGGCATACCTTTCTCTTTATAATGAAATAAAGATCCGATCATTTGTCTCAAAAAATGGCTTTTTTTTTTTTATATCAAAATAACACCTCTTATTGGAAAACTCTTTATATCCTTCAATGCTCAAGAAAGCTGCGGATTTACACGTTGGATGAACCCATTTCCAGATTAGTCATGGCCATGTGATACCCTCATTCCGTAATTATTTCTATTTTTTATTTTATTATTAATTCTTTTATTTGTACTTTTACATATAAACACAAAAAAAAATATCAAACAACGTATACCTATCTACATATAATATTAATAAAAAAAAACACAAACTGACAAAAACAACAAAAAAAAATACAAAATAGTTGTGAAATCGTAAATAATGGGTAGCTGCACTTTTGATCGGTCTGGTTTACTTACATAAATAAAAAAAAAATAACAGAAAAATTATAGAAATTATAGAATTTATGAAAATATATGGTGAATATAAAATTGTTTATTAATGTTAGAAGTTAGAAATAAGTATAAAATCAGTAAGAGAAAACTATAGCGAACAATATAAACTGAATGTTTGTACATTACAAGTTTCCGCATGCGTAAGTGTATATTTATACTTGTATCGACAGGCATACGATATTTTGAGATAATTATTCGCATGGGAAGAAAGGAAATAAATAAATTTGTTCTAAGTTAACTATACCAAAAACAAGAAAAAGCAAAAAACTCACAGTATCAAATAAAAACAAAATAAATGGGTAACAAAATACATTATAGATGGCTATTTCAAAAGAACTAAAGCACTTAAAAGCATAATTTATGTGTATACAAAAGCAAAACCAGCACAACATGTATGTATCGATTAAATGAGTGTTCAAGAGTGTTCAAGATCATCCAAAATAAACAATTAATATATCTCTGGATTTGAATCCTATTTTATTTGAAAGTACAATTCAATTACATTACAATCATGTGTAATCAGTTGATTACAGTTACTACTACCAGCCCACTAAATGTACCTACCTATAAATGAATTTTCCAATCATAGCTATGAAGTGTACCTATGTATATGTAAAGACAAAAAACAAAATAACAAAATAACTAAATATATTTAGTTATAATTATCTTCAAATTCCTTTGTATTTGCTAATTGAAATTATGCCAATAAATGTATCCTGATGAAAACCTAAATACAATTAATTAATTTCTTTTGTTTGTCTTACCCAACTCCTACCCAAACACAAAATATATAATTTGCTGTAGAAGCCTTCACCGCTTTCAATAAAAGGCAAATCTTAGCATGATCGATCCCTTTCTCCACATCGAGCTCATGTAGGGCACTCCATGTTTTCTAGAACTACCCAGATTTCCCTTTATCTATACCAAAACCTTCAAGAAATATAATAAAAATACGCAATTGAGATATATGTAAATCCCTTTACAACAATGTGCATTGTCTGAATTTTTCATTAAACCAAAAGATAAGCTTGTAAGTTATTGTTAATGACAAAAATTAATTTCAAGTAAGGCGACAATAATTAGTAGGCTTAAACACAATTCCGACGACAGACGACAAACGACGACGATATATCGCTGTCAAACTTTAAAAACACAGCATCTTATGCGAATGCACCAAATTGCGACGACCGACGTTGAGCGATCGACGACATTATCGCCGGGATTGATCAGTTTCTAAAGGCTTAAACACAATTGCGACGACAGAGCGATAGAACGACAGACGACAACGAAAAATTCGCTGCGAAACAGGCAGTCGAAAAATTTGGAACACAATTGCAACGACAGGCGATGAGCGACGATTGTGAGAGAAGAAGATATTGAAATTTCTTTTGTTAAATGTTTTGAGCGTTTTATAAGGAGATTTTTATCAAGAATATTTTATATTATATTGAAAGAAATGCAATGGCCCAAAGTGTGAAAAAAACTGAAAATGCGGAAATCAAGTAAATTAAACGCTTTAAAAAATCCATCCAACCCTTGTCTTTTTTGTCCACTTGTCTTGCCTATCTTGTAAACTATAAATTATTTTATGGATTTCGCATTTCCTCTATCAATTTTTCCTCAAAGCTCATTATTTTAAAATTACCGCGGCGTGCTACCACCTAAAAAAGACAAAAGTGAATGCCACAACCATTTCATTCGATTAATTTTGTTGGTAGGACTGTAGCGACGACGGCAAAATTAGAAATTGATCAATCCGGACGATAATATCGTCGATCGCTCAACGTCGGTCGTCGCAATTTGGTGCATTCGCATAAGATGCTGTGTTTTTAAAGTTTGACAGCGATATATCGTCGTCGTTTGTCGTCTGTCGTCGGAATTGTGTTTAAGCCTTAATTTTAAGCCTTAATATCAAAATAACAGAATCAGAATTAGTTACTTTACCATGAAGATAGAAGTGGATGCAGTGGCACATAGAATCTATAAAAGTTTAAAGTACTCTAATTAACGAAAAAGGAGCAAGAACTAAACAAGAAATTCTCTTGTGGAGACTGCGACCCGGAATCTGGCGAGCCTGAAAAGCTTTGCTTGCCTGGAAATTATAGGCTACATGCGATCTACGGCTACTGTTGCCCTACCACCCCTGACTCTTATCACACAGGCAGATGTCAAAAGAGCTGTTGGGAGAAGGGCTGGACTGGCTCTTCCCATTGCTCATTGGCGTGTAGGCTGGAACGGGAAAACCTTTGGCTGGCATGCCACTGGATGCGATGGTACCAGAGATTCATTTTGGGCGTCGCTTCTCTGCTGGTTTTCCTGAAAGGAAATCCTGGGATGATGGAGTCTTCCCCGGTCCGCTCTAACGATTTTCACCAACGTTTCTCTCACTAATGAGGGAGCCGGTGCTGATATTTACATGTTTACTTTTTTAAGCCAGACATTGGGTTGGAGTACTCAACCAGCAGGCACACCACTGTCTTCTAGGCTGATTTTTTTGCCATCGCAATGGCAAATGGCAGCAAAGATAGTTCTTAATATGGAGATCAAGGAAAAGATCATTGCTATCCTCTCGGAGAGTCAGGCAGTCTTAATGGCTCTGAGTGGACTTGGGATAACATCTAAGTCTATGGATAAGCTATGTATCCACAACAAGGTGAATTCGTGGGCACATTTGCATCATGGGAAATGAATGGGCTGACCTTCTAACCAGATCTGGCTCTAGTTCTCCCTTCCTTGGACCGGAATCCGCTGTAGGCGTTGCCATCTCGGTGATCAGATCTCTCATCAAAGCGGATGTTCGCATAAAACACCAGGAGCGATGGGCGAATCTGAGCAGTCGCAGGTGTACAACACTTTTTCTTGATGAGCCTAATAGGTATTACTCTGACTTTGAGGCTCGGAAAAAATAATGCACAACTGTGGTTGGAGTTATTGACAGCTCGGAGTATCTGTCCTGCTTAGAAGGAGAGCCTAACACAACCGAACATTTTCTGTGTACTTGTGCGCTTAAAGACTTACCTCACCTAGACCTGATGTGCTTCATTAAGAAGTCAGGAAGGTTTTTTTGAGATGGTGTTTCTAGAAGGTTAGCACAATGAGGGCCCACACAGGATCCATGATACTTGACATAATATTTGATACGGCTCTTTTTTTCCTCTTACTTGACGGTGTGAACAACGATACAGTAAAAGTTTAATTCCAGTAACAAACAACTTTACCATTTTCGCAGAACAACCACGCTGCAAACAACTATAACGTGGCCGCTAGTGTGTTCCAAGTGTTTTTATTGGAGCAGCAGAACACTCACAGCGACCAATATATCATAGGGATGAGACGACTAGGCTCTAGGCCTGAACGGCCACTCTACAAGCAACTACAGCCTGGCAGCTACCACTTCCAGCAATTACATTGTAGCAACTACTTCCTACCCAGTAGTATAGCCTTTAGGAAGACAAGGCGCCAGTTTTAAGATTACTCCAAGGCTTTTTTCCTGTATGGGTAGTAATTAAGGCTTTATAGTGTATATTCAATTAATGTCTATGACTATAGTCCCTTCTCCAGTATCAAGTATCAATATAGAACAATTTAGAGAATCAGATCTCTGTTTCATGGCTTGGGAAGTATTTCTCGATCATTTTGACCGTACCCAAATCATGATAAGTATACACAGCAATGTTTGGAGGATCCTAGAAGATTTCATACAATTTTATCCGATGCATTATCAAGCGAAAGACCCGTCTGGCCTGGTAATTAAGCCAAAAGAATCTTGTTGTTTTCGCGTAACTATGGAGGTAAGTGTATCGGCGGAATCTAAAAATTACAAAGCAAATATTCCTACTACGGATAAGGTGAACGTTTTTTGGCGGCAATTGTTAGTGACTAGACTGACTAGAATGTAAAATGAATTGTGAGTTTCCGATAGAATGTATACCTTGAGCGGTGAAATTACCTCACCCCATTGGAATGATAGGTCAGCGCTTCTGAAAGAAATACAATTTAAGTGCTTCCTTAGGCATCATTTAGTAGCTTTTTAGAAGAATATTCACCGTTCTAAGCAACGAAACCATTGATCTTTTACGGGAAAAGTTTCCGGACCGTGTTATCTCTCGAAGAGGTGATCACAATTGGCCACCGAGATCTTGTGACTTAACACCTTGCGACTTCTTCCTTTGGGGCCACGTGAAAGAGAAGGTCTACGACAACAGCCCAGCGTCGATTCAAGACCTCAAAGATGGAATTCGTGAGGCTATCGAGGACATAGGGCAGCCACTTTGCGATTTGCTTATGGAAAATTTCATGAAAAGGATATGGTCCTGTAGGCGTGGTCGTGGTGGTCATTTGGCTGATGTTATTTTCCATTATTAACGGCATACCTTCCTCTATATAATGAAATGAAGATCCGATCATTTATCTCAAAAAATGGCATTTTTCTTTGAATATCAAAATAACACCTCTTATTGGAAAACCCTTTATTTCGTCAATAATGGCGGAACGTGTCACATCAGACAACAATGGAATTTCCAGGTAAGATAAAATTTTATTCATAAATAACTTTGCTTTGTAAATACGGTTTGATTAGAATAGGCCACTGACTTATAACAAGTGAGCGATTTGCTATTTCATGTGGCATAAAAAATATTGTGTTTCTGTATATCACCGTTAGAATGTTTACTATACAAAAATATGTAAAACTCAACCAATCAGATGAAATTTTACACCCGTAAATCGAATTAAATTTAAAAAAAAAATATTTTCTTGTGTCCAAGTGATATTTAAATCGCTTATAAGAAATTAAACTTATTCCGACTTTAATTTTCAAAAGTTATTCTTAACTGAATCCACTGACATATATAATATGGACTGACTACGTTCGTAGAAATGCACTGCGAAAAGTGGGCTCACTTCTATCTTGCTAACTCTTTCGGTCTAAGCACCAAGTACCAACTGAGGAGAACTGAAAACAACAAATAAATAAGTGGGTGCGTCGAGAAAAATGTTTTTAAATTAATTATTTGGTTTAATTACAGATAAAATTGTTTTACCAAACGCAATATATTCATTAGATATGCAGTAGAAATTCGAAAGGTTTTATTATAATCGCTTTTCGAGCTGCGTGCTCATTTATTCAACTTCCCGCCAATGATTTTTTTCAATGTTGGCACCGGCGGAAGAACTTTTTTTGACATTAGCAACTGAGCCCACATGAAATAGAAAGTTAATCAGTCCATATTATATATGTCAGTGACTGAATCGTGCGTATGGACAAGAGAGAAGGCGCATGGTAAACACTATCTTTACCTTATTCTTTCTGCGGTGATTGCATCTGCAGCCAACATAAAAACATCAACTGGCATAAGTAAACGTTCAGTAAGCAATATTTTGTGTTGGTAGCTCCAACTCTGCCATAGGGCGAAACAGAGAACTGTAAAACTTGTGCCATTCTTTCCTATAGGAAAAATGGCAATACGCTCAGTCCATTGTTATAAGTTAGTGGAATGCGCTGAACTACAATAGACGAATACATAAATACATTTACTTACGTAAAGCGAAGGCGCCCTTTAATTTAACAGGCGTACACAAATTAACTTTAACTCGTGTGAGGGGAACTTTTGTTAAGCTTAAATATCCAATTTTCCGTAAGTATAGTGCGCTAAGAATCGCTCATTCCGTAAGAACGCTATGTGTCCAAACAATTAATTTATTACTAAATGATTCAAAGTGCAATGTAAAAATTAAAATGGAATAAAAATGGTACCTCGAATTAATAGAAACAAATCTTCAATTAAATCAACTTCCATTTTGAAAAGTGGTAAAAGTGAAAAATTTTACCACTTTTCAAAATTGAAAACATTAAGGGCCGTAAACACCAACGAGGATAATCCTATTTCCCGTGTAAAGATTATTCCTATCCGAGAATAATCCCGTAAACACCAACTCGTGTACAACCATGTATTTTTTGCTTATGTGGCATTACTTTCGGGCATTTTCGGTATGTCAAATGACAGGGACGCAACGTGGACAGTTTGAATTTGTTTTTTGCTGTGAAATCGTAAATAGTGAAATTAAAATAATTATGGAAAATAAAAAATCAGCGCATATGACCACACAGAGCAAAGCTTTGCTAGTAGAAGGAGTATTATACTTTAAAAAAACAAATGTTGAATAAAAAATATATTGAAGAAAATTAATTTCATTTTTTTGTTGTTAAATAATATTAAAAAAAAAAATTAAATAGAGAAAAAAATTAAAATGAGTGCATCTCTAACCGAAGTATCGTTGCCACGGAAGCGTGCTATTCTTTGTTATCTGCTGTCATTGTCGCCTAAATTCAAATTTGGCTCTTTCGTCTGAGGGGGTAGTATTACGTTCTTCTCAATTGCATTGTTGTGTAGAAAGGCGGGTGCAACTATTATGATGACAGCGAAATGTACATCGACTGAAATTTCTTAAAGTGAACTGGTGAAACACAATTATGTAAAAATGTTATCAAAATTGTTATACTCTTTGACAAAATTGGAAATCGTCTTTTCCATATACCGATTGCCTTTTCTACTGCTTGCCTTTTCTACTGCTTGCCGTGTTCTTACAAAATTCTTACAAAATGCAAATTGGTAAACTTGCCACTGTCCGGAGAAGTTCTAAATCCTCTTCATCCGACCAGGAATTAGTCCATGAACTCATCTCAAAATCTACACATACAAAACTTTGATCCGATTCACTAGCATCCATTTTAATAATTTAATTTAATTTACAATTAAATTCACAAACGAAAATTTATAAACGGAAATATGATCTGTCATATACAAATGTCACCTATTCGGAATAATCCTCGAATAGAAATTTTACCCCTGGAAAATCTCGGATAAAATATTACACCAGTGTAATACGAAGGATTAAATCTCGAGTAATCTTGGTTGGTGTTTGTATATTACACGTGAATATGGATTATTCTGGTCGGTGTTTACGGCCCTAAGTATCAAGATGATAACTCTTACGGAATGTGATATATAATAGGTTTGTTCGATGAAAACACCGTGTAAAAACACCGTGTAAACTTTCCCCTACAATTTTCCCCAAATTTACCCGGGGTTTTGTGCATTCATCGAACAAGTTTTTAAAACACCGGGTAAATCTAATGTAATGACATTTCTCTGACAGTTCTCCTGAGCATAATTTAAATAATAATTTCTAGTGATTTGTCAAAATTTATTTATAAAATAAGTGAAATAATTAAAGATTTAACAATAAATAAATATTAAAATGCACAAAAAATATTTCTCAGTTTTTTCTTAATTACATATTCTTTTATTAGCTTTTTTACATCGACATTATCGCCTTTTCTGTAACTTTACTTTGAAAAAATGACAATTGCTTCATCTGTGACCAGATATAGCTCCATCATTTCTGCACTATTTTCACTTTGATCATCAGATGTTTTGTCACTAGATATAAAATTAATAGTTTGGATGATCAAAATCTACAGAAATGATTTTCTCTATTCTGTTGGCTTCTTCTCGAGCACTATTAATCCCCTTTCCTGACATCTCATTTAAGAATTTAGAGAATTCCTTATATGTTGTTTGCTTCAAATCTATTTGCTTGGTAGCTGCAGGGATAACGTGAAGTCTATAAAAATTACTTGTTAATAATTGGCAAAGAAACATTTTACGATCAAATTTCTTACTAGAAAGGCAGACCTTAAGATTTCATCCATGTCCTTCGACTTTAATCACCTCCTCAAATATTTCCTTATAATTTTCATTCGAATTTCCTATGTGCATATTATCGATGGGTATTTTGTCATCTAATTTCCTATCCAACTTCCTTATATAATCTGAATTTGGTATGAGCTCCACGATTTTTTCACTTTTATATACAGCACTCGACCGCAATCACCGAACAAATTACATGTGACAGTTCACAAATGACAAATGTCAAACGTTTACCCCTACAAATTTTTAGTGCAAGTTCGGGCAACGAAATCAGAAACACCGGGCTTTCATCGAACAAGTTTCAGAAACCCCGTGTAAGCCCAGGGTTTTCAAAAAACAAGATAGTACAGCCCGGTGTAGCCCGGGGCTTACCCGGTGTCTTCATCGAACAAACCTATTTAGGGTAAAACTATCAATTTTTCGTAAGTAAACCTCAGTCTCGTTCAATTTCGTAAAGTTATTTACTTCTATTGTAGTTCAGCCTAATATTGTTATGGTTTGAGTAAAAATTGACATTAAGCTAAATATATAATAATAAAAACTTTATATTGATTAATTAATTAACCTTCTGCTATTTTTTTTTAAGACGGGGAAGGGGTGAATATGAGCACAACTGAAGCTTTTGAATCAACTGAAAAAAAATAAGTCACAAGATGCGCGATGAATGATGAATTTCGCAAGGGGAACAGTTAGATGCGAAGATCATTACAAAGGAATGTTCCTAGACAATTAGGATAACGAAAGGCTAAATGTGGCACACAAAGGTTAATTTGCTGACTTTATACAGGACAATGTGTCCCAACATTTATATATATATATGTATGTCGTAGACATTTGACGTAACTCAGCATTTCACGAAAAGTCTAGACACTTCATGGAAAGTAGGCCAATAATGTAACGGTTTTGACCTAGCCCCTTTTTACATTATGTGTCTGAAATTTTTAGTCATTTCATTGAATGCTAAAAGCGGGCGCGTGTATGTGTGTGTATGTGTGTATATGAGTGTGTATATGGGTGTGTGTGTATGTGTGGTGTGTGGATATGTGTGTCGCAGGCCTAGGTGCGACCTCCCCCTCCACCACCCATCTCCCACTACTAATATTTGGTTATATAGAGTGGTATTACAGTATCGGTGTAAACGCTTTTAGCATTTAATGAAATGACTAAAAATTTCAGACACATAATGTAAAAAGGGGCTAGGTCAAAACCGTTACATTATTGGCCTACTTTCCATGAAGTGTCTAGACTTTTCGTGAAATGCTGAGTTACGTCAAATGTCTACGACATATACATATATTATACAATTGATTCCATTAGTTGGTGAGGAAGGGACTTTTTCTTTCAATTTTTTAAGAATTACTGTATAAAATATTTTCAGAACATCCCATATAAATTGAATAATATATTGAAACCACTGACTTATAACAATGGACTGAGCGTATTGCCATTTTCCTATAGGAAAGAATGGCACAAGTTTTACAGTTCTCTCTTTCGCCCTATGGCAGAATTGGAGCTACCAACCCAAAATAATGCTCACTGAACGTTTACTTATGCCATTTGATGTTTTTATGTTGGCTGCAGATGCAATCACCGCAGAAAGAATAAGGTAAAGATAGTGTTTACCATGCGCCATCTCTCTTGCCCATACGCAGGATTCATTAAGAACAACTTTTGAAAATTAAAGTTGGAATTAGTTTAATTTCTTATAAGAGTGCTTATAAGCGATTAAAATATCACTTGGACACAAGAAAATAATTTTTTTTTAATTTAATTCAATTTACGGGTGTAAAATTTCATCTTATTGGTTGAGTTTTACATATTTTTATGTAGTAAACTTTTTAAAGGGTGCTCTAACGGTGATATACAGAAACACAATATTTTTTGTGCCACATGAAATAGCAAATCGCTCAGTCCATTGTTACAAGTCAGTGATTGGAACACATCTTTTCGGATCACCCTGTTTGATATTATTCTTTTTCTGTACTGACTGATTTTTTTTTTTCATTTCAGCAAATATTCCTCAAAGCGGTCACGACAAATCGACGGCTCAAAATTACTCAACATTGAATATAACATAATAAGATTCTTTTGCAGATACACTATTATTTAGTAATAGAAATTTGTATTTAATGTTGTACTTAATTACAGAGTGGAATAAAATGCTTCAAAGGTATAAATGTTGTTACGTGCAATAGAAAGAGACAACTGGTGACATCTACTGGCAACTTCAGGTTCGGAGAGTCGATGATGGAATCTTCGGGAAAGTTCAGGAATAGAATGAATAGAATAGTCAAGAAGGGTCTGGAATAGAACACTCCAGAATAATCTGGAGAGTTTCTAGGGTATAAATATAAGAGTTGTCAGCGCCAGAAAAAAGTCTTGTCTTAGACGTTGCAGTGTTAACAAGCGGAAGTAATAAACGGGCGAAATTGTTGTAATTGGATTGCGATAATTGAAAGTACAGTATTAGAGACAATTAAAGTTAAGTTGATTAATGAAATAAAGAACTTGTTGTATATTAAATATTTAATTTTGTGTTTTAAATAACTAACCAAAAAGGCCACGCTCGCAACAATATCTATAAAACAATTTCGAATAAAAATATCGGTTTAGGACCTCGAACAATCTGAATGTTGTGCAAAATTATCTACGACATCGTACAACCTCCGTGATATCTGGCAGTGAGCACTTGAGGTTTTTCTTATTTGTTCAATAGTAGTCTATTTATATTTTATTTCATTTCATTTCATTTCATTTATTTATTCCATCTACCGATTTAACAATCTTACAGACTGAGAAGGAAAAATGCATGCAAAAAATATATATTAATTCTCTAGTTGACTAAACTAGATACATATTCATTACTAATTTCGTTTTTTTTTTTTCATTTACCTCAAGAATCAATGGGTTCTTTTTGGAAATATTTTGTATTTATAACCCTTGTCGTTTGAACCATCAAAATCTGTTGCAAAAGTACATTTTCCGTTGAATGTTAACATCATGAATTACGTCCGCAAGATCATTGATGAACAGACAAAATAGCAAAGGCTCAAAAATCGATCCTTGTGGGACTCCTATATGTACTCATTTCCATGTTGATTTTTCATTACCTATCCTAACCTACAAAAGAGCTGGTTAAATTAAGCGACGACGATGAAAAATTATAGATTTTTTTTTTAGCTTAGCAAGAAGTAAACTGTCAAACGCTTTGCTAAAATCAAGTTGTTATGGTTGAAGTAATTTAATTCCTTGAAGGTGAGTAAAAAAAAAGCATGAAACAATTTTGTTATTATCTTTAATATTTTTCATAAATAAATCTCATTCATATATCACCCATATGACATTTCATACGTTCGTTCATGCGCACAATGCGCTACAAAATCTGTTGCTGTTCTAAATTGCGATTGAATTTAATTTCTATGAAAAATAAAGTTTCATTTATTTCGTTTTTTTTTTATTTTACGAATAATATTAAAAAGTCATTTCAAAATATGCATCTACAGTATATTACTCAACTATTTTTTGTTTTTTTTTTCTCTTATTTTACCAATTAGAAGTAAATTCTCTAACACACACTACATACTTACATACATATAATAATTTCAAATAGAACTCAATGAGACAAGAAATTTAGAACAGACTTCTTCACAGTTGGAACAGGAAAGGAGTTTGACGACCGTCATGTCATTTAAATTCCAACCGCCATTGTACAAAGAGAAGTTATAGTGAATCGAGTTTTATTATTTGAGGCGTTTATTTTAAAAGTAGCCAAGACCATAAAAAAAATCAATCTTATCTGTTTTAGTATTTACAGATTTTTGCATTATGTGATCACTAAGGTTTTGTACACAACAAATTAGCTGGTTAAAATAATTGTAAAAAAAAAATTTATTTGAAGGTGAGGCTTTAAGGCTGTTTGCACACAGGACGCGCCGCTACACTTACTATATTGCAATCTGCTGATTGGTTTCTATATATTTTATACGCACGACGGCACCGCAACGGACACCGGCATCGCTGTCGTGTGTGCAAACAACCTAAGCGTTTTACACCCTTATTATGGTTGTTACCTCACTTCAAGTGACACGGCTGCCCGGCATATTGTATGAAAGTTTTTTATTATTAAAATTTTTTATTTTTAAATAATGCTGATTTTTTTTAATAATAATATTTCCATGTGTAATTTTAATAAATTAACAGAAATAAGTAAGTATGCAAGAAATATCCCTAATATGATAAAAATTGATTCAGTGCAGGTATAACAACAGAAATAGTTATAGTCCTGCCGCTTGTCATGGATGCTCATGAAACCTCAGAGCACCTGCTCTGCAGTTGCGAAGCATTCGGCACACGGAGATTATTCCACGTCGAACATGCTCTTCCTCCAAACTAAGTGTGAAATCTTAATCCCAGATTAGCTCTGGACTTTATTAACAGTCTAAACCTAAAAAGGGAGTAGTAAATTGAACGGGGGGATTCACAATATATCTTTCAGGTCGCAGTGAATATGAGGCCAAGGCATGCGCATCTCCACAAATCTAATCTATTTCTATGAGAACGCTGTGTACAAAATTTTAGCTCTTCACAACGACGCGCTCCCAGGCAGTGTTTAAATATATACAGGGAAACACGAAATTTTTGTATGGCAATTCTACGCAGAAGTTGGCCGATTTTTCCATTTCCGAACTTAACTTACTTTTTTTTTTAGAATGCCATGTGCAAAATTTCAGCTATCTAAGTACACGCATTCTCGAGATATCGTGAGGACGGACAGACAAGCATGCAAAAATCAAAATAACTTTTAAGATTATGCGTGGGTGTCTAGTCCAATCCATTCTGCTCTACCGTCATTATTTCTGCTACAAACGGAAAGACAAACTTTTGCATACTCGATGATTTCATCAACTAGGATATAAAAAGTTGACAGAAAGGAGTGCATTATTCTCCTGTAGCCTGTGCATTGATGGTGGGCGAGTATAAACGGATAAGTTATCATCAATCTTGGAATGAAATAAGCATGTTGCATGCTACCGAGGCGGTGAACAAAAAAGAAATTTAATGGCTGCGAAAACGTTTGGAATTCCACATGCAACCGAGAGGGCCTTGGTCATTTCGAAATTACATTTAATTTGCACCTGGAAAGGATCTTGTTGCGCACGTTAAGTTGATAGAGTTCAGACTTTTTTGTTTAACTTGTGATAAAATCAGGAAACTTGCCTTTCAGGTAGCCAATTTGAATAAGATTGACCATAGCTTTTCGAAAAAGACGTAAAAATAGCGTACTGAGTAGGAATGGCTGCGCGGCTTTTAGAAAAGACTTTCAGCTATTTCTCTGTGATTAATTGCTAGAGGCGACATACGCAGATGGAGCACACACGATTATGAAGCCCCATGAATTTTACAAATTTTTGTTATTCTGAAAGATGTAATGAAGGCAATCGACAAGAATTTACAATGCTGACGACTTTACCATTTCAACTGTTCAAAAAAGGACCGCACTGGATAACTAACAAGTGCTGAACGTGTCCAACATGCAACAATGGATGCAGTGGATGCAGCATTTTAAGGAGTATACTCGAATCCTACTAAGAATAGAAAAGTACTTATTTTATTAGATGGGCACTCAATTCATAAAAATATAGGGGCACTACAGTATGTAAAGAAAAACTGCAGAATTATGCTTTCGTTCCCTCCTCACTATACTCATCGATTACAACAGCTAAAGACATTTTACTAAAGATCTGTGAATAATTGATTAAAGCTGCATCCTGCCAGAGTAGTAACGCAATATCCAGATTGATTGCAAGCCGCTTTGTTGAAGCTTATGGTAAAACGGCTATAAAAACAATACGTCGCACCACATAAATTTATTAAATTTTTTAGTTCCGGTCAATACGATTGTGTGATCATTAAAAAGCTGTTATGTCTTTAGATAATAAATGCGCCGTCTCCCATACTAATGATGACCTAACAACAAGATTCTTTCCACAAAATTATACTTCCATTGAGAAAAATTTCATAAATTTAAGTAAACTCGGCTATAAAAGGGCCTTCTTTCTTCATGTCGTCACAGTACTGTTTTTATTGTATATGTATGTATATATGCGTTACAAACGGAATGACAAACTAAGTACACCATAGATTTCCATACACTCCAAAGATTTGGGAAATAAATTATAAATTTAATATTGAGTTATCTCAGAGCTCAAAAATCATATTAAAATTAAACTTATGTGAGCCTATGCAACAGATGCGTGACCAAAGGGGAATGCCCACTTTTCATACAACTTTAGGCCTGACATGTCTGTCTTAAACGATGCATTATGATACTTTGAACATATTTTATTAACAATGTTTATTCAATTAAGCGGGCGATCGGGTGTAGCTTGACCGACTTTCTTGGGTGAAAAAGTGGACTTTTCTACATCTCGTGATTGTGCAGGATTGGTGCGTCATGGTCTTGGAAAATGACTTCCTGTGAGAAAAATGCTCACAACAAAGCACTAGCTGCCATGGAAGAAAGAATTGCAAAAATATATGCGAAATATAGTCGTTGGGGTGTATGTGACCCACGTGCATGGAAATGGGTTTTCCGGCGGCAAAAACGTCCCGAGAAAATCTTTTTAATCGGGAAAAAGTACTCGACGAGACCTTAAAGCCTGAATTACAATTTGACACTGTCGAGAGACGTGGACGCTGTCGTCAAACTTGTCGAAAGTTAAAATGTATGAAAGTACTCAATCGTAGGCAGGGGCTGGTCCAGGATTCTTGTGAGAGGAGGGGCCACAACTTTGGTTTACAAACGCTATATAAGCTGGAAAGTGATCAAATGTTCGAAGACACTCGCCACCACTAATGTCAAATGCACAAAATTTATCATTTAAAAGATACGTGTCGAACAGATAAGTGAGTGGCTACCACTCGGAACGAAGAAAGTGGCTCAACCTGCGGCGACGCTTCAATACCCTGTCACCACCTTTCTGAACGCGTGACCAATCAACTTGTAAATCGGGCAATTTTATCCGAAGAAATACTTTGCTATTAATACTTCACTGAGCGTAGAAAGCTTTTGTTAAGTAGGCGAGAACTTTATAACGTTTACAATTCCAAGGAGATGTTACTTTTAAAGTGACATATGAAGAGGTATAATAAGAAAATTGAAGAACCCGCTTTCGAATACAACACTTTGTTTACTTTGAAGACTGATGCGGAGTTCATGCTTATGTCCGTAGATTTGCGGAACCATATTACTATTTCTTTGTAGCTAGAAACATCAAGACAACAGTAAGATGGGAGCAATTTGGCTTACTCTGGTAACCCGCTACGATTGCGGCTCATAAAGATAATACGATATTGCCAGTATCTTCCACTAAGCTCTGAGTCAATCATCCTCATCCCTACGTCTAGCCATAGATCCGTAGTGAGAGCACTACGACCATATTGGCATAGGGCCAATTGGTTTATTTTATTTTAGCAATCTCAATACACATTACAGATGTCCATTGACGTTAGACATGTTTATCGAGTTACAACGCTCGAATAGGAAGACTGAGCAATCAGAAGACTAACTAATCTGGATTCCGAAGTTTTTTATGAAACTTCCCTCAAGCCAACATTTGTTTGTTTTGTTTATCACTGGTCTCTTTCACTCTTTCACTCTCTCAAGAAACACACTGGAAGCCGTCTAGTCGCCCAATCAACCTCCACGCTATTGATTTCCACCTCCAGAGGCACATTAGGAACATCCTAGTGTCTCATTCAATCACACACTATTTCATTTTTAAACTAGCAAGTAAGTTCGTGAGGTACGACCCCGACTACTCTTTCAGCCTGGATCCTTGGTAAACATACTTCATCAAGAACGCTCAGTGTCACAAGAATGCGACACGCAACAGTTGACAGCTGGAGTTGAAGCAATTTATTTTTGCAGAAAGTTTAAATTGTGAGTGAAAATTGTAAGTTTTAAGTTATTTTACACTATTTAATTCTATTTATTTAAAAATCAATGATGGAACGAAAATTCAACAAATGTTAAAGCGTCATCATTGGAACAGCTAAACCAACAGTCACTGCGTCCGAGTCAACAGCAGCATTTACAACTGCATCTCGCTAAAGCGTCACATTGTAACTCAAGCTTTAATTTGATATGTAACATGCTGTATTGGAACCACTCTCCTCTCGGAGGGGATTCCTAGCCCCACTCTAAAAGTATACAGAGAAAATGTTTCTTGTACAAATTGTAGCTCGTAATGCCCTAGACACACAGCACTCTTAATGAAGAAATAACTAACGACTCATTAGTGTATAATGATTCATTATAAACTGCAGACACACAGCCTTTTCTTTAATTAAGTTGATCTGTCAAACTGACTTGGATAAACTTATCACATTTAAAAAGCAATATGGATCAAATTAACGCAATAAACTTTGTTTTTATCAATTTTAAATTTTATTTATCTTTATTTCATTTCATTTAATGACTGTGAAATGAAAAAAACATTTTATTAAAAAATATTTTGACACAATTACTTTCTGATTTGCATTTCTTCTTCTTATTTTTCAAATCAGCAGATGCACAGCGGAGCTCCATACTTAAATTATATGCTAAATCTAGTACATTTTTCCTCATTATAGCTATAATGAAGGAAAAAAACACTTCATTAGTGTACTTCATTATCATCTGATTTTCGAGCCATAATGACGTATACTGTGTGACACACGGCATTTTAATGAATAGTTAGTACTAATGATTCATTAGATCGTGCTGTGTGTCTAGGGTATAATACGCTGAAGCGAACAGCGAAACCCCTTTTTCCGATCAGACATAACCCTACCGAGTTAGAGCCGATCTAACGTGTGAGAAATTTAGTATCTCAGTTCGAATAAAAAAGGAAGGAAATACTAAAAGTGAGTATGGGGATGGCTATTTAAGCCTCCGAGCATAGGGGTGTGGATACTCAAACTTCTCCTTAGGAGCTAAGGAATTCGATTCTGTACTAGATTTCCAAAAATGTACTAGATCAAACTTTAACCCCCAAGCCATCCCCTGCTTAATTGAAATAAGCATTGTTAATAAAATATGTTTAGAATATCATAATGCATCATTTATGACATCTGTCATGTCTGTTGATGTCGTGCCTAAAATGGCCACTCCCCTTTCTGCCGTAAGTTGAGACCAAGGTATATAGAAGAAACAAGGTATGCCCATTAAAATTTTGACATATCACAGCTGATCAAACAGCTGATAGTCTGTGACGTACTTCAGTGAATGAATAAAAAAGAAAAAGGAAATCTGACAGTGGCAGTACAAGCGCAAAGAATTTTGACACATTACAGCTGATGCCCTGTGACGTACTTCAGTGAATGAAGAAAAAGGGAAAAAGAGTTTTAACAAAAATGGCGGAACGTGGTTCGAGTCGGGAATAACTTGTCTTCTATATACCTTGAGTTGAGACTTTCTTGAGTGAGGTAATTTTCTAATATGAAACTCAGAAAACTTGCTTCAGCCCCGACAATTACTATCATATCCAGAAATTGAAGCAAATCTTAGTTTTTATTAAATTGAAAAAAAAAACAGGTCATCACTGTTCCTCATCTTCATTGAAATGATGCCTGGTTTGTCAATCGCCGATTCCATTTTTGAAACAGTTTCAAGTTTATTATAACAATTTTTTGGTTGAAGTTGCCTATTTGGTGGCCGATATACATACTTACAGTATTTTAAAATTCTCTGAATTAAATGACTTTTATATATCCATTGTAAAAATGTAATTTTATTCATGGCTCTAATGTTTATTGGGAAGAAAACGAAAGCAAAAAAAAAACTTATTACTAAAATACTTTCTTTTTAAAATATGTTCATATAGTTATACATACATTACAGGGTGTGTACCAGAACTCGCGCCTTTCCTCCCAGGATTGCTCACTTAATGTGGAGCAAAAAAAAAATTTGGAGGAGCAGGAAGAAGTATGCACATGGGGTGTGAGTGGTAGGTGTAGTTTGTGGTACTTTTTCTCCTAACACCCTGTAAAATTTTTTTATAGACCCTACGAAGATGACTGACATCTCATAATGATAGTAAAGTGTCTACGCTTTCCAAAAGACATGTAATCATTTTTCCATCATCCTCATTTCGAGAGTAGTGGCATGTAAAAGTTAAAAAAAAATTATTTTTCTTTTTCAATATTAACGATTTTCCTGCCAAAATTCAACATCATCATATCACTTTCTTGTAAGATCGGAAACCTAGGAATATTACCTTTCATTTGATACACATGTACACTTAAACAAACAACCCTTTTCTAGATAAACATGCTTTTATGACGCATATAACTGCATTAATTTTTCTCATACTATCAAGCAAACCGCATTTTGCTGGTGTAATTATTAGTAAGTAAGGAATTCAAAAAAACAAAAAAAAAAACATCAGAATTGAATTATAGCATGAATGTCGCTAAGAAAAAAAAAATATTATTATAAATTTTTCAATTCTCTGAGATTTTATAGAGTTGCTCATATATTTTTTCCAAGTTTTTTTCTAGAAAATATTATAAGTGCTGCCATCTACAATAAGAATATTGATAAGCAATCGCAATTACTTCTTCTCTTTGCATAATGTTAAAACTTAACTATAGTTCGTCTCAATCCAACAAAATTAATAAAATGTTACATTTAACAATTTTTCTTTCTTTTTTTTTTATACAAAAATGTTTGTTTTTTTGCAATAGCAAATTTTGTATTCATTTACACTCTTTTTATGACTCTTATTTACTTATATAATTTTTTATTAGGAACAAAGGATTTTTAATAATAAAAATTAATTTCTAAGATGGAGGCGGAAATAAGTTAATTTTTTTTTTTTTGTAACAGAGATATAATAGTTGCAATTATTTTATTACTAATATATATATATATATATATGTATGCGATGGCCTCATTTTATAGGGTATACAAATACAGAAAATTTCATTGCTACAAATTAACATACATAGTATTACATAATTACAAAACATTAAGAATCTTCTTCTATGTAAAAATCAGTTCACACTCTGGCGGTGTTAAGTAGATCAATTAGATATTGATAAGTAGCTGATTTCAAATCTTCCTTTTGAAACAACTAAACTGCTGATACTGTGATGTTCTTGTTTTTTTTTATATATATATATATATATCCCTACAATATATTTATCACACTTATATACGCAATGAAAGTATATATCTACCTTATGTTAATGCAGGGTGTCCCGACTTAACCGACGGCCAAGAGGTAAAAAAAGATTTTTAGGAATTATCCTATAAATTCTGAACGATACACCCTATGATTTATGGGGTAGATAAATTCGTTTTTCAATACAAAAATCGTTAATAGTGTTGAATTTTGGCAACATGGTGTGGGTTAGTTATTTTAAACTAAAGACTTTGGATTTGGATTTATATCAATAATGAAAGACTTGTGTCAATGACAACATATTTTTTTTAAGGTAGTAGTTTGTTTGTAAACCATACATATGTTCTATATTTTAAGTTGAAAACCTTTCACATTTACTTAATTGCCTATCATTGCTTTAACACGACCGTCTTGCTTGCAATTTTTACATTAAGTAAGTGAAGTAGGCTAAGCATTTCTGGCGGCACCTCTCTTACCTAACCTACCAGATTTGTCTCATTTTCGAACTTGAATCTGATCATCATCTGCAGTTTCAAACTGTAGATGGCATCTTTCATTCCAAATCTGTTTTTGGTCACCCACTAGTATCAGATCATATCTTAAGTTTGAAATTTGGCAGACAGAAAACTTTAGATAAACTAACGATTAGCACACACCTACAGTTGGGTCTTCACTCCATATCCATAACCATATCCATTTGTTAACGTTTATAATACAATTCGGTTTAATTTTTAAAATGATTATGCCAAAAAAGATAATTACTGTTATAGTAAAAATAATTCTTTTATCAGAAGTCCTACCAGAGGATAGTAAAAAACGTTTCTAGGTGAAAGATTGGTTGCTTCACAAAGCATCTCACATATGAGGTTATAAGTTTTTTTCTTAACAGAATCAGTAATAGCTCTATAATTTTAACTTTCTTTAATTCTTTTAACTTTCTATCACAATTAGAATCAAATTTTACTTTCCATAGTACCGGAGGTTTCCTGTACACTTCATTTTTTGAAGTAAATGTTGTACTTCTGTTCATTTTGGGAACGATGTGAAACTACAATTGTCTGACGAAATTTAAACTAAACTGAAAATATTGAATTGACGATGAAATTGTACACTTTCTTAGTAGTTTACAAATCTGCAGTATTGTTATCTGACGATAAACTGCATTTGTGTGATGTATTTATCTACAGATCGGCAGTCTGCAATTCATAGACTACAGATCTGGTTGACAATCAAATCGTACAAGTTTTCAACATACACACATGCAGATTTTCACTAGACTGCAGATCAATGCGATTCGAACTGTTAATGTGTGTCGGAATTCAAATATATCTACAGTTCGGATCTGCAGATAATCTGTAAGTGAATGCAGGCCATATGTAAACGTGCTCTCGAGTTATCGTGAGGAACAACAGACAGACTAAATAAAATTTCTAAATGTCGACTTTATTGAGGTCTAATTTTAATACGAATGAGATAATGAAATGAATTATATGTGCAAAACTCTAAAGATTACCAGATCTAACAATAATCTTAAATCGCCATCAGAAGGCCCGAATTACAATTACTGCTGATCAGTTGACTGCGACTTTGACCAAATGGTAAATGAATTTGTAATGGTAATTGTAATTCGGGCCTAAGGTGTAACTTCAGAGGTTATATATGTATATAAGATATTGCATAAGAAAATCAAAAAGAGGATCTTTCATCCCACGACCCATCTAATAGTTATTTACTCAGGTCATCGAAACCTGTCAGTTAAGTCGAGACACCGTGTATGACATTATGTATGTAAGAGAACAACTTGTTGCACATAGAATATTCCTTATGAATTTAAATCTCTTTATTGCTGTCACTTTCTTTCTCTAAATTATAAATTATATACACGATATGCATGCAACAACTATGGGTTATCTTGTAAATCTCTTTCATATTTATCCTCCAAATAATGACTTACACATAAATAAAACAAATTAAAAATACAATTTATAATGACTCTTAAGATATCATCGTTTTTTTTTTAAACTATTCACTGGTTTCCTTGTATTTTTTTAATTATCTTTTATTCAAAAATTATAAATATAGTATTAGTATTAAGAAAGTAGCAGAAAGTGTGTGTGCATACAAAATATTGCTTTAACAATTTCCAAATGTATTTTTCCTATCAATATTTCAAAAATCGCGAACAAAAAAGGCAAATATTTATGTCCATTCAAAATCGTTGCTGTTTTTTTTTTTTACTCTACTGAGTGTTTCAGTGGAGCTGCATATTTTGATATAGATTCAAGTAAACAACTACAAATGTATAACATACAGGGTGTTTCATATTTAAACGACACTATTGATAAACAAATGATACATAGTAAGTACTCATTCAAAGAAAGAAAAAAATGCATGCGCAGAGAGTGAGCCAAATTCAAACGATTCATATTGATTGATTTAAAAGTTTCCAAGGTAGATTATTCACGAGTAGTTTTGATATGTCATTCAATAAAGAAGCATTAGCCCTTTCCATGGAATTAACAAGCACCACAGTATCCCTCGTCGCACCGAAATTCTGCGAATTTGAATTTGAAAGGGGAATGCCCACTTTTCATACAACTTTAGGCAAGACATGAGAAATCTCTTAAACGATGCATTATGATACTCTAAACATATTTTATTAACAATGTTTATTCAATTAAGCGGGCGATCGGGTGTAACTTGACCGGCTTCCGTGGGTGAAAAAGTGGACTTTTCTACTTCTCGTGATTGTGCGGAATTGGTGCATTTTGGTTCTATGAGAAAAATGCTCACAACAGATCACTAAGGGCCGTGAAGGAAAGAACTACAAAAGTATATGTGAAATGTAGTAACTGGGCTGTATGTGACCCAAGTGGGTTTTCCGGTGGCAAAATAGTCACGACAGAGTATCCATAGAAAAATTTTCTTGTATACGAATTGTAGCTGGTAATGAGCTGAAGCGAACAGTGAAACCCGTTTTCCAATTGGACATAAAGCCCTACCGAGTCAGAACTGATCTAAGATGCGAAAAAATCTAGTATCTCAGTTTGTGTAAAAAGAGAAGGAAATACTAAAAAAGTGAGTATGGGAATGGCTATTTAAGCCTCCGAGTATAGGAGTGTGGTTACTCGAACTTCTTCTCAGAACCTAAGAAACTCGATTCTGTACATTTCCCAAAATATACTAGATAGCCTTTCCCCGCTTAATTGAAATAAACATTTTTATATATGTATAGGTATATACCTAAATATTATATCATAATACATCGTTTAAGATGTCTGTTCTCGTCGGGCCTAAAATGGGCACTCCCCTATATTAGTTTGTACCATTATATATATTTCAAATGGTAAAAGAGCTTCCAAAGGGCATTGCTATTAAAAAAAGTTTATTTTGATATTTTTGAATTGCTATTGTATTTTCTTGCAAAAAAGTTATTTATTATAAGTAAATTTCGTCACAGAGATTCTAAAAGTAGCTTGTAATTCTAATCTATAACCACAATCAATATAAATTAGTTTGATGTGGCAACATGAAGAACTTCAGAATAGTTTTTGGCTTGTCTCTCAAATAAAGTGCGTAATGAATGACAGTTCAAATATCCTAAATGAATCTAAACTAAAATGCTTCCGTTTCATTATATTTACATTTATTAAATACTTATTATTTGTGGAGTTGCTTAAAGGCCTAGAGGAATATCTTAAACGGAAATCTTTATGATTTTCTAAAGAAAAATTTGTAATCAATGAGCTTCATCAATAAAATCCCAAGAAGTTTTTGTATAGAATAGAAGATAAAGTTTAATCAGAGATTTTTTGTAATCAAGGAATGGAGATATTAGCTCGGAAACTTGTAAAAAATGGTAAAAATTGAAGTCTTTTAAATCAAATTCCTGTGGGTAGGTATTCTCATTTCTTTAAATTGAGACTGTTTTAGAAAGATAAGGCCTAGATCTAGCAAATAACGTCGAGTTTTTTCATTTTTTGAGGCGCTTTTTATAATTATTTGACTCTAATAGTACTTGTTTTTTCTCCCGACATTTCACCGACGAGAAATTGCAATATTTATTTGAAAGTTGTTTAAATACAAAGCAAAGTAGCATATTTAACAAATATGGGTAAAAAAATTTAGGAGTTAATTCTCGTTAAAAATTTTCAATTTATGTGAACTGCAAATTTTCATTTTTCGTCTTAAATTGTATGGTTTTCTCAGATGTTGGGTTTCTATCTTTTGCAGTAGATGTCTCTACTGTGCTCTGTGGTCTAGGCTAATTTTGTATGAATTTTCTCACTTTCAGGACACAAACCTACGTATAGTAAATTTTGCACATATTACCTACAGGTTCGCTGGTATCTAAATTGAAACTTTTGCTGAGTACTGACTCCTCTTAATTTAAATGGAAATAGTACAAAATTTTACTCAGGTTAAATTGGTAAAAGGGCAATCCCAAACCAAAATTTCCTAACCTTGATAGCACATTTTCGTGGCGTGGACTTTTATTAATTTTGCACCTTTTAAATCTACTGTCAAACAAACGCCCACACGATTTAGTTTGAGCAGTGAGCAAATGCATGTGCGCGTTCTTACTTTTAATTACTCATTCACGAATAATGAACAATGAAAGATTTCGTGTGAGCTTTCTTATTTTGAATTATTCACGAACTTTACAAACGCACACAATTCGTGTACGTGATTGGAATTCGGAAAAAAATCACACACGACTCATGATTGTGCGCTTTGACCGCACATAATTTATTACTCATGGATGAGTGTACTTTTCCTACTGTGTTCTTACGTCCGTTTGTCTTTCATAGAATTTGAAATTTGACAAAATATTAAATCTTTGTGACGCGCGAATATTTCGACAATAAAAGATTATGAAATATTTGTTTTTAATATTTCGAGGGTGAATTGGGCACCCTACAAAATATGTTTTTTTTTATCGTCTGGGGTATCGTATCGTTGTATCGTTTGAAAAGGCTACTTTCAACGATTCTAAGATTTTGTGACTTGGTTATAAATATATAGGCCAAAATGTGCGAAAAAACATTGCCCCCTCCTTTTCTTCTAGGTCTCTAAGGCTAATATTTTGATTATTATCAGCGTTAGTAGGTATTGAGTCATAGATAACAGGAAAACTGAAGCTTTTTTCATCAGTTAATAGTTTACTGGAAATTTTTTCCTTAGAATTTTTATCCATAATTAGACAACCGGTGCTAGGTCCACTAACAATTTTTATGAGCGTAGATAAGGATTCATTTCTTCTTAGAAATTTACAGAAAATGTTTCGGCAGAATTTTTATTCACTTGGTGGCCGACTGAAATTTTTTTCAGATAGGTACAATACTTTCATGTGTGCCATTGTCGGCCTCCAATAATGCATAACACTTCTAAAGAAAAACTTTCCAGTAGATTTCTGAGAAAAATTTGAGGGCCGAGACATCGTTGATTTTATATTGGAGCAATACATTTTTTTCATTTCGTAGCAGACAGAAATTTCTAATGGCAAACGACACTCGAGCACTCTTTGTAATCTATCTTCTTCTTGAATACTGCAAAACATCACTTTCGCCCATAGGCGCTGGATAATTGTTATTACTTGCGTGTGATATTAGTTTGTATATATAATTATCGGTCTTTTCATATCACACATCACAGGCATGGTAATCATTAATTGTATGTATCAAACACAATACCCAACTAGGAAAAACGTGGTTTAAGACCAATTCTTACGACACCATGTATGCAATTTCGTATAGTCAATCATCTGTACAAATCTGGTTTTTGAAATGGTTGTTTCGAGAACGGTTCGTCGGACAGTAAAAATAATTACATATAACCAATCTGATGGTTTTCACTCTATACGGAAAAAGCATTAATGTTTGCAACACCATAAACCGTTTGGCCAATTTAGTCTACTTTTGGATTTGTATTTACTATTTTTCGAAAATGATGAAAATAAAATCTAAATAAAGTGAAACCCCAGTTTTGTATGGCAACACCAAGAAGGGGTTGCACGATTTAGTCATTAATTTTATTTACTATTGCTATGAGAGCACCATGTACAAAATGTCAGCTCTCTACGTCAACACATTCTCGGGAAGTGGCAAAATATATAGTGAAAAACGAAATTTTCGTATGGCAACACTGCGAAGGAATTACTTGTTACTTGGGGTTATTTGTACCATTTTCGAACTTAAATATGTTTGTTTTTTAATGGTGTGTGCAAAATTTCAGCTCTCTAAGTGAGCCCGCTCTCGAGTTATCATGAAGTGTGTACAACATTTCGTTATACGTTCAGCTGAATATGGAAATTCATTCTACCATGCGTTTAGGAATTTCACTTAAAAAATTAATCGTGTAGATATTAATTAATAAATAAGTAATCTAAAACTATTATTTTTTCTTTGTATTGTTTCTTATATTATGTAGATTTGAATAAAAACAAAGATAACGCTTTGGGAAAATTTTTCGATGAGCTGTTCTGCACCAGGTAAATGCTATATTTGTTTTTTCTTTAATTGATTTTAGGAGGTTATTTGCTGCGCTTTATAAATTGATATACCATATATGACACAAGAATTAGATATTGCATGGTATACCAGATTATACAGATTGTTAAATGGATAGTTCATTCCGGAATGGACAACAACATGTTTTAGAGCATGCCGAGAGTTAATGTTGGTATAAATTTGATCGACCTCCTTAACACAGCAGATGCGAGAAAATAGGAATAATCCATCATTTCTTATGTAGTTCATACATTTAATGTAGCAGCAGCCATATAAAATTTTTACTCTGCTCTGATATCGCAGGCGATATCTAGCTTTTGTGCCATATATGGTACTGCGTAGGTATTGAATAAACTACTGCAATTTTCGGAGTTAGTAGAATGATACAAAGATAAAATGCAGAATGTTATTTATATTAATTGAACAGAGTTTAATAAAAGTATTGAGATAAATAATCGGTCGTCTGAATAATATGCAACTTGAAGTCTATCTTTAGTAGGAGCAGAATTTTTTTTTTCTGATTAGTATAGGTACTATATGGCGAAATGGATAAGTTTTAAAATTTGTAGCCTATTGAGCATCTGGGTATGATTGTTTGTCCTTAAGCTACATACATATATATACATACATAGATGATGCGCTTAACTTCGGACTGAAAATTCGTAAAAAGAATACAATTTGTATAATGGACCATTATACCATTATTATATCAATACCCAAACGCAAGCTAAGTCAATAAATATAAAACATACTAATAATGTCTTTTTTCTTCCTTTCTAATGCTAAGCGAACTAAATATTTATTTTCTGACAACTTGTAATCATTCATATTCACATATTATTGCGAAAAACAAAACCAAAATCTTAATTGTTACTTTAATTTGTTTTAACCCGTTCATTCACACAAATATGCAAATCTTGAACTGAAACACTCAATAACTCTTATCTAACAACCATCGACGTTTTTTTTTTCGTTTTTTTTTTAACCGTATTTACTGTTTCCTGATGATCCATATACGGATACTGTATTATCTACAAAGCCTGCAGCTAGCATAACTTTAAGTGGGTGAAATGATAAACATGATGTATGACCTATTTTGGGTCCCATAAATCCTTCATGACTTCGTAATGTTGTTTGATGACGCCCGTCCAGACCATAAATTGAAATATATTGTGAACCACTTAAAATGATAAAGAAAAAAAAGAGAATATTCAACAACAAATTTCTGAATAAGAAGAAAAAGGCTGTTTCTATATAAGAGAAAAACGAACAAACAATTTACCATGCAACAATATCCGCTGCTGGATGAACAGCTATTGATGTTACTTCTGAACCAACATACCATTGTTGAACAGATGTATGCGCTCTTAGATCAAAAAGACGGATTTTGCCCTGGGCGCTGAAATAGAATTTTACTATTATTAAAATTTTTTCGTTTGTATAGATATGTGTATATAGGTATAGTATAAAACTGGCTTACACTAGTGACAGTGAAATCAATCAGCCGATAATGTGAATTACAAGTTTTAGCTAAATAAAAAACCGAGCGGGCTGGCGTTAAACTTGTATATGAAGTGTATAGAATTTGTCGAAAAAAATTATCCGTTAGATCAAAAGCAGGACTCTCATCAGATGAAAACTTTCTTCGTGAAATTAATTCAGGATATAGATCCCATTATAATGAGTGAAAGTGAATTCCATTCGTTCTGAGTAAGATGATTATTATTATGATACTATTTTTTGGATATAAGAGTGCGGTAGATCAAACTTAATACAAATAAGATGCTAAATGAAAAACTTTATGGTAACAGAATAAAGCTAGCGATTTAGCAGAAATAATTTCTAAAATGTTATTCAAACCCCCTTTCGGGGGAGTTGAGTCTGAGCTTTCCATCGAGCTTCGCGTTTACCAGATTTACACCTGATGGAAAATACCTGAAGATGAGAGTATATCCTCGGAATAAGTCCTACGTCGTTTGTTTTGCGTTTGCCGATAAATGGGTGGAGAGTATTATAGAGAAATTAGTTACAGTCAAACATTTATCCTTGTCACCGACATCAATTTGATGTTTCGAAGATAGACCGCTGTCAATATCTTCATCATTATATGGTGAATGCATTAAAACATCCCAGCCAAGTTGCTGTAATATTTGCCGTGCAACCTAGCGTTGTCATTGTGGAACACTACGTCCTTTCTATTGGACTCTCACTGCCAATTGCTTCCTTCAATTTGGCCAATTGTGAGCAGTACATAGTGGAATCATTAGTGGCAGCAGCTGGTAGTACACGACAGTCTTCCAATCTTACCAGATACACAGCATGACCTACTTTGGGTGCAATTCAGCATTCGCGATCGTCTCTCCTGGTTCACTGTGACCAGAATCTTTCTCAACTGGTGTTGCTATATTGAATCCACATTTCATCGCCAACAGTAGTGACAATAATGTTTAATGCCTGACCAATCTCACGCGGCTTCAAATGTCTGTCGCTATCAATAATGGATTTGATTTTATTTACGCCTGTATTGACAGATCGTAAACTGCAATTTTGGCAGGGGCGGGTCCTTGTAGGAAGCAAAGGAAGCACCGCTTCGCTTGACAAAATGGAAAAATCCAAACATTAAAACAAATTACTTTGCACTAAAATACGAGTATTATCAGAATGTATAAAAAAAAATACATAAAATTCAAAACAACTTACTCCTCTAGCATCACTAGATACAAGCTGAAGCTTTGTATAAGAAACGCCCAATTTTCTCCTAATAACATACCACCCAACCCACTGTCATTACATCGCTACATGTACTTTTAACGACGTGGTTTTACCATGCATTCTAGATTAGGCATAACATACTGTATAGAACGCTGACCAAAATGTAGCGTTTGCCCCACCCACCATCATACCATACCACTCAACATCTAACCTCCGATTCAGCTCGCCCAACAAACTACATAATATTCGAGTGGTATAGGTGGAACGGTCATAGAATCAAACTTACCGTAGCACACTGAGATCCCAGTGACAACAAAGCCAACGTAAAAAGTTAAACACATTTAACTTGATGGGCTCATATGCACTCAAGGACTTGCATACGTACATTGTATGATACGCTGATTATACTACTGATTATACTACTCCTGGAGTTTTACTTTGAATTGCTGGCTTTAAATGACTTGATTATGTTTGTTGACTCATCGTGAAAAGCATCAGTAACAAATATTTCCATTTTTTTTCACTAACTCTTGGAATTTTGTTGTATTTAAGTACAAACACTCGTAAGCCTCTTTTAAAATGGATCTGTGTCCGCGCTATATTGTCACCCTTGCATTCACTTTCGGGAAGTACTTATTTTTTATCAATTTTCCTGGAAATTTCGCGATTAGAATAGCCTTGCTTTAACGCAATAATTTTGCCAATGTCTTCTCGCAGCAATGTTTTCCCATGTTGAACTTTCCAGAAAAAAACAGCAAATATTCACAGCAGATTATTAAGGATCTCACACATATTTCACTTGTAACGTTGTAATTTAAGTAGTGGGGGAATTCAAATGACCCTGCTTAAATATAGCACAAATTGGAAAAAAAATTCTAAGATGAGTCATATCATAAAGTAATAAAGGCTAAAGAGATGACAAGATTAAGTTTGCTTTGCGAACCAATATTTGAAAGTTCAATCTGAAAGCTTGGATGCAATCGTAAACGCTTTTTTTGCAAAGCTTGCATCTTCTGTATTGAATTTACAGCCCACATTTGCAACACTACCAAATTTTACCATGGTAGATATAAATACGCATATGGTGTTAAGGGCGCCATACACCATCAGTTTTGCCGTGGTTTTAAAAACCACGTTTTAGTCGAGATAAGAACCTAAAACGTGGTCAAGAAAAAGCCCCACACACCATCCAACTTGACCATTTTATGAGAGTAAAACCTGAAAACTCCGCCACTTCTCATTTATTTACGAAAACGAAATATTTTCCATTCTGTTTCGTTGCATGCAATTTGCGCTTTCACATTTTTTATCTTTATTCATAAAAATTTTAAAGAGTTTGATTTTTTTTTATAATTTTTTTCTTTCTTTCTTCCTTTTCTTGCCGTGTACATTTAAATGTACAACACTCAGAAATCTCGCCTACTCCTTAGCTTATTATTAAGTTAACTTTGATTATGAACAAAACAAAACAGTAAAACCACGGCAAAACTGATGGTGTATGGCCTTGCCCACGTGTTGCCCACGTTTTGAGAAAGATATTTCTGGCATGACCTGAATTCTGGTTTTAGTAGATATCCCAACCTCAAAACGTGGGTTTCGCCATACACCATCAGTTTTGCCGTGGTTTTACAGTAAAACCACGGCAAAACTGATGGTGTATGGCCTGCTTTACTTTTGGAAGGTCTTTTGATACAAAAAATATTATTGCTTCACGCGGAAGAAAAATTTTGCGATGATATACAACTGATATGGAGGCATTAGCTGCGTATTTTATACTGTACTGGTTCATTGGAAATTTAAATTAATTTCATTCTATAAAACGTCTATAGGTAGCCATGATATTTGCATTTCAATTTTCACAAAATGCCAAAATAGATCTAAAATATTTGGTTCTAATTCTAAAGTTTTAATTCTTCAAAAGCTGGCGATTCGATGATTTTTTATCCATTTATAAATCCGTGTATCTCCTTTTATATGGATCAGGAAAAAAGAACGCAGCATTGTAATCGTAATAGTATTGCAAATTGTATATAAGCAAATTTCTTAGACGCCGATTTTTTTTTTTCAGTTGTATAATTGTCAAAGCGATTTAGGATTGTCGTATATTTCTATCTCCTTCTACAGTTTATTTACACTACACCGGCACACAGCATCGACAGTAGTAGGAAATGCTCATTGCCAATTTCAATACTCACTGACCAACATAATATGTTATAATATTCATATAAAAAGAAGTGATCCATTTCTGGCTCCAATGGCTTCATGTAAAGCTAAAGATAAATAAACAAAAAAAAAAAAATTCACTTACCATCCCGATACGAGACTTTCACAATTATCCCGTAGACATGCCGTTAATATGGGACCAGTATTCTCACGATAAGTCATTATTCTAGCATCTTGTGGCGGACATCGTTTATCAAATAATCGAACACTTCCATCACCGCAGCCCGCAGCAATAATTTCATTTGGTGCTGATGATAGTATACGAATAGAGGAGTCAGATCCAGTTAGAATATCACAGACTTTTAGTTCTTTCTCAACATCCCAAATCCGCAAAGAACGTGTATAACCACCGACGATAAGCTGTTGAGATCGCTGATGCCAAGTTGTTACTACACCACACATGTCTATGAAATAATTAAAATTATAAAAATAAGTTTTAAAGTGGAAAAATAATATTTATTACCTCGGCTGACCTTAGTGCTAATTGGTAGTCCTTGCCAAGCCGTTATCAGACGTGTCTCGCCGGTTGGTTTGCTCGGCTCTTGCCATACACGTATCGTACCATCTTCGGATCCCGTCAAAATTAGTGCGATATCATGTGCGTTTACAAATTCCAAAGCAGTGATCCGTGAACTGAGACTATTTGATATTGCAGATTTCTTATTTCCAGATCCAATGGTAACACTACTCAGATTAGAATACATATTATGTGGAGTGTATGAGAATACAGTTCCGCGACTCCAATCATGCACTGAAACTTTTTCCTTGTATGCAACTGCGATTTGCTGTTCGTACGGTAAAAGTTTTACTATCGATGGAATAAATTGGGTTTTACCAATCCAATTTTGAGTGTCTATTCGATGAAAGATGGCACGAAATTGCTGCTCCTTAGATATCTGACGGATGTATTCATTTCGCTTGAAACGCCACAACCTAGCGCGATATTCTGGCGCATGGTTATCTATCAATTGAAAATTATCCTGAACATAATATTTATTAGACTTAGCAAAGTAACTTATTGCCCATGGAATAAATTTGGTAGAGGCAATCGGTTTCATAATTTGTTGATCACCAACACCAAAACTGCTATTAGGTGAGTACATCTCACTACCTTCATCTTGGACCAATCTATTCCCATGAGATGGAGGTGTTGTTGATCTACCTTCTCCTGAGGCAGCACACCTCGCAGCCTTAGCAATACTGGAAGTGGGAGAAGAAGAGGTAATATTTGTGCCACGGAGACGAGGGATACTGTTCATTGTTGACTTTTTACCAGCACTTCCACATATTACTTGATTGCTACTATTTATAGCGTTATTAATCTGTTGCAGATGATGTACTGCTGCTGCCGTTGGTGGAGATTCTCCCAAGTAATTTGTTCTCGTATTGGGACTTGGCGGAAGGCTTAAACTCGAACTATATTTTTCAGTAGTCGCTTCTTTGGCAGCGATTAGACAAACAGCTTGATTACGAACATATTCGATTACTTTTTGTGCGGCTTCTGCTACTTTAGGAAAAGGATCTTTGCTAAGATTTAAAATTCCAATCCATAGCTTCATATAAATTGAACCAAATCCAATGGTAGAGGTAGTTGTATAACTGCTTGTGCTCATACTTGGTATCGAGCTAGAGCTAAACACCCTTTTCATATTAATATTTCGTTCTAAACTATGAGTTGTATGGTGCGAATTGTTGGCTGACGTCGAAGCTATTGATTCTTGAAGATATACGGAAATAAATTGACTCTCAAAAAGTATAATCATCCATTGAAGAGCCGCCACTAACTCTAAACGTACTAGAGGAGACATATCCTCACCAACTGTTGTTAAAAGAGTCATTGCAATAAACCGATCGATGTTATTTGCATGATCTGATCTATCAGTAACGGAGCTTATATAAGTTCCTAAAGCAAACACTGCAGCAGCTCGAACTTCTGGTACCGGATCTTGAAGCAAAGGGTAAAGCTTTTCATGTGCTAAGTCTCGTACACCAGACCATCTTGCTTTGGAAAAATTTTGCCATAGCTGCCCAAGACAAATAGCTAGCCATTGTCGTAACAACCAACATTCATCACAGAGCTGAAGTAAGCTTATTGAGACCAGAGATCCTTGCAGTGCACTGGTTTGGCCTAACAAGAAATTATTTACAATGCTGGCCAATACAAAAGCGGAAAGGATTCTATGTTCTTTCTGAAATTAAGTCCTTGTAGAGAATTTAAAAAATTTAAACTCATATTAAACTTACCGACACAGTTGTATCTTGCAATACCGATAAAAAGTATTTGTGATCCTTGACGAGATCAACTTGACAGGTCTATTGAAAAAAAAAAAACAAAAGAAAACAATATGAATTTAAAAAAAGAAAACCAATAGGAAATTAAGCATCCTCTAAGCTTACACTATCCACAGCGAGTATTTTTGCCCAAATAAAAACTAGCACTGGTCTTAGTTCCTTGGCCGAACTTTGTAGTAATTTTAGAACGTAAGGAAATATTCCTACTCCGAGAGCGAGATTCACAGCCCAAGGTCCAAGATCAAGAAATCGTCCCAGAAGCTCCAAGGCACGTAATCGATGCACTTGTGATAGTAAAACTTGCAGAACTATAGGTAATTGTTCCGGTGGAGAACGCTCCTCTGTACCACGATCAAGCCAAACTTGGAATGCCGTTAATTGTTCCTCAAAAAATGGAAGCTGTTTGTACGGTGCGCCGTTTTCTAAAATATCCGGTAATTGTTGGAGAGCTAAATCTACTGCTAAGTCCCATGCAGACCACATTGGATGACGGAAGCACTGCGGTAATGCCGGGCTTGATACAGGTGTGCAATCACACGAACGTAAAATCCTTTCGGCTAGAAGAAAATTTCTAAATAAGCTGGCAACAAGTAAATCTTGCCGGAAAAGTTTTTGGAAGAGATCACGCGGTAAAGTATTCCAAGCAATAGTATCAGTGATTGCTGTAAATATCCAATTAAGTTCGCCAAGCATTGTTCGACGGTCGTTCAATTGCCCAGGAATTCTAAAAACAAAAAATTACATATTAATCCAAATTTCGATATAAATATAAAATTTAGCTAATCAGCCTTACTTTTCAATAATGTCGATGTTCATTTGCGGAACTAGGGTTGATGAACGTTGCATAGTGTACCACTTGAGTGCTGTCTTTATTGGTGTCGTTAAGCATGATGTAAATAGATCGGCTGGCAAATTAGCATTCATCGGGAGGATTTCATTTGTCGAACAAGCAGCGAGCTGTATACAATTTTTATATGTATTCTGTATATTTAACGGACTCTGTCTACTTCCTGTTGTTAATGTTTGCTGTAAATTAAAAGTTAAGTATGCTACTTGAAATTTCTATATATTACAGGAGATTGGCTACAAGATCCCAGAATATAAAAGTAAATAATTTTTTGTAGGGGTAAATTCATTAATTTACTCGAACCGACTGTTGATACACAGGTACGATGACTGTAAGTTTACTAATTATGTTATTGATCTACAGCTATATTTACACGGCGAAAGTAGCTTTCGTAAAAAAAATTCATAACATTCATGAAATTTTTGTTTAGACTTTTGTTACGTAAGTAGTGTTCAGCACAAATGGCTGGAAATAAAATTAGGTCCTACTCTATCGATCTTGTTATAACTTTCATGACCTTTACTTCCGTGGGCCCCCCTTACTTTCGTATCTAGAAGATTTGTGTGGAAATTTCAAAATGAACTACTTACGAAAGCTACTATCGCCGTGTAGCCTGTCTCCAGCATCAGTTTTTATATTCCGAGATTTTGGTACAATCTTACAAAAAAAAAAAAAAAAAAAAAAAAAAAAAAACGTACATCCATTTCACGTTCATGTTGCTCCGCAAATTGATTGAAGGAATTAACAATAATCCCCGCATTTGAGCAATCGTATACGTAAATCGACGGAGCACCCATCCACGTTTGAAGATCATATATGGATAGGGGAATATATTGTGTATAGGTCTTGTTAAATACCCAAATCTCTCCGTTGGCTGTTGGCCTTGGTACACCATGACCATTGTAATGAAATAAGACTCGTTCTTCTTTTGCGTTACGGCGTAAAGATGTACAAAGCTTTTTCACATCTTCAAGTGTTGGATCATGAAATTTCTTATAACGTGCACGAGGCTGCCATCGTTCATATTGTTTTTGTAAATTGGCGCCTATGAGTTCCATAGCCTTTTGGGGCGAAACTGATGTTGTATCTATTAAAAGTAAAATATATTAAGAAAATCAACAGCAGTTATGTGAAACATTTTTGGTAAATACGAATGTTCTTACCAATCCAACACTCCAATCTAGCGCACGGTTGAATTTTGATGATATCTGGTGGGTCTACTCCTATGTTAAGGCAAAGAACTAGAGCTACACTTACAGTTTTCATCTAGAAAATCATAGAAATCTTCATTATGTTTGAGCAGAATCGGGAAAATGTATAATAGTACTTTTTGAATTTTCTTACCCGTTCACGTATTCTCCATGATTGTGTCTCACAAATTACTCCTTCAATAGAACCCTGATGGCGATTATCATTAAAACAAATAGGAAGATATTCATCCTCTGGATAAACAAATCCACAAGGGCCATTGCAGCTTCTCATATTATCGCTACCACCGCCGCAGCCACTTTCATTACAGCAGTGGCAGCCTCTTTCATCAGGCTCACCTTTTTCTGAATGCTCCAGCATCATGCTGGATTTACTATTCTTTACAATCTAAATATTTAAACACTTTCTGAGCTGCCTTATTATTTATAAATTCATTAATGCGAAATACTTTTTTTTCTCATACAATTCTCGCAATATAAGTCTAAAAAAACACTTAACACTTGAACTTGTTATCTTCTATTTCTGCTTTTCCAATCTTCCAGTCAAATCCGACAACCCGATTTTACACTACCTGCGTAAGGGAGATGGTGATCATCCCACTACAACTTGACTCGAGGCAAGCAATACAATTTTTTCATCAAAATTACAAACCCAAACATAAAAATTACGCGCAGAAGAATATAGTTCACATAATGTATTAACAGGCTTGTCTATGATATGATTCTTATAATTACATTATTCAATAGCAATAACACATATTACTAGACAATAAAACTGTTTCAGTTTAACATAACATTATTTATTATCGCGTAATTTGACGTCTCTTCACTCGAAGGAAGGATTTTTTGCTATGCTATAAAATTGCGCTCTTTTTCACATTGGAATAATTGAGCAACTAGAATTGGAAATTGTGATGCAATTTTCCAGAAATATTTGGCTAAAACCACGTTAATACCGAAATATAAACAGGATTTTTGGGCCGTCGTACACGTAGCTATCACGCAGCACGCGCAAATTGCTGAGGGTATACCTAGCCATGCCATCCCCATAATTATGCTGCGCAGTAGTTCCTTATATGATAACCAAGTTTAATTGTGTGCGTGTTCAATTAAGTCACAGTTTCTTATATAAATAATAATTGTATGACAAATTCACAGCACGTAATGGGACTTAAATTATTATATTATCACCTCAAATCGCAGGTAAACAATTATACAACCGTCCGTTCAGAAATTTCAGTAACTATTATCTTGCAGTAGTATTGGTATGCTGCCCGTCCTACCCAATCCCATATATAATATGTACTGCTTAACTTTTTATCATGTGGGCTCAATTGCTTATGTATGTCAAAAAAAGTTCTTACGTCGGTGCCAATATTGAAAAAATTATTAGCGGGAAGTTGAAAAAATGAGCGCGCAGCTCGAAAAGCAATTATAATAAAATGTTTCGAATTGGGTACAACAATTTTATCAGTAATAACCCTAAATAATTAATTTAAAAACATTTATTTCTATGAACCCACTTATTTATTTGTTGTTTACAGTTCTCCTCAGTTGGTACTTGGTGCTTAGACCGAAAGAGTCAGCAATATAGAAGTGAGCCCACTTTTTGCAGTGCATTTCTATTACCCAACGAGGTGTCCTTCGGTTGTTTCATGGGTTTTCCTGCGTCAAACCTGACAGCGAAGACCAAAAATGGTGGATAAAACATACACAAATGCAGGTCAATTTTGGGTACGCTCATGTACACGGATCGTATATATGATTGCATCTTCTTTAGTTATTACCTCGTTGCTATTAAGGTAGTCAGTCCATATTATACATGTCAGTGGTCCTAACCGTTCGAAACTTGTTTTTCGGAATTTTTACTCCCCCGATGCCCCCTCACAAGTAAAAAGTGAAGCGTGTAGGCCTTAGGCTTAGTACGTTGCGACACCCCACTGACATGTATAATATGGACTGACCAAGGTACTCCCGATCGAAACTTGGTAGCACGGAATTTGTCCTACCCCCGAATACTTCTCACCAATAAAAAGTGCCAATATGGCCTGAATTACAATTACGACTGAGCTGTCGACTACGACTTTGCCCAAATGGTAAATGCATGTGACACGTTACAATTGAAATTTCGACTTCGACTGCGACTCCGACTGAAATTAAATTTTGCTCAAAGTGCAAAGCTGGTATTCGCTGCAGCAAAATTCAGTTCAAACACAGAAGTCGGGACTTCTGGTTTGTTCAAGTAGTTGAAGCTTTAATTTAATTAAAAATTTCACCTCAGCGTCGACTTCGACATAATATCAAGTCGCAGTCGGCAGATCAGTCGTAATTGTAATTCACGCTTAATCCCCCCCCCCCCCCTGTGTGGGCTTTGCCATAGCCCTCACAGGGAGGATATTGGCACTTTTTATTGGTGAGAAGTATTCGGGGGTAGGAAAAAGTCTGTGTTACCAAGTTTCGATCGGGAGTACGGGCAGCATACCAATCCTACAGCAAGCCGGCCATTTTGAAATTGCGAAATTTCTCATCGAACGGGTGCACAGATGTTTATTTGCGATAATTTAATAATCATTACGTGTTGTGAACTTGAGATACAGTAATTGTTTATATCAAAAACTGTGACTTAATTGAACACGCACACAATTAATTTCGGTAATCATATAAGGAACTACGCGAAGGAACATTATTGTTATGGCACATTAAGCCAAGGGAAGGAAAATTCCTTCCTTCCCAAAAAAGTGGTCGCCTGGGTCGGCCCATACTTCCACATGATTGTTGCCTGCGTGCCTTCGTGGTGCTACCAAGGTACATAGAATTCGAGATTTCTCATTACGAGCAACGTGCCACCATTAGCGTACAAAATGACGCGTTGTATAGAAAAGTACGGTACACAGAACACACTAGCCTCCCTCTGTCTCTTCTATATAGATGTATATCGTTAACGTACAAAATTACATCACAGGACATGTGTCCAAATTTAAATGAGAGTACTTGTGGTTACGTTCATTCTGTTCCAAAGGTTAACCGCTACCTTTTGAACGTATCGCGCGATAAGAATCAGTCGCAAATAGAGAAATCTATAGGAAGAGCAGAACGTCATCAAAATATCGCAAGGTATCGTATCACGCTCGTGAACAAGGGTTTAATGGACGAAATGTCATGTACGGTACAGACAAATACTCTCTCCGTTATCTATACGTATGCATGTATGTACTATCCTGTCAAAATTTAATGAGAATACCTTGAGTCTGTTCAACTTTTAGCTATAGCTGTTCGTTAATAAATAAGTCGCCTTTTGTTATCCACACAGTAAGAATCTTTCGACATTTCTTTATGGTTATTTGACGGCAAAAATTAAACGATTAAACATCAAGCTACTTTGGCTTCACCTTCAGGGGCCCTATTCTTGAATAACGAAGACAGATTCCGTATTCGTTATACTGTCAAAACCATTCGGAATCGTATTCTTGAAATCCGCATTCGTTATATACCGAACGCAAACCCTTCGTTATTTAACGAGTGGGTTCAACCATTCGTTATCCCAAACGAAGAGTGAATCAGCTGCTACTTTATGGGTGATAATGGGAGATAAAAGATGTGCGAAAATATCATATGCTCAAAAAACTAAACTAATTGAGTTTTTAAAGGAAAACCAGAAACTGAGATTTGGTAAATATGAGAACTCTTTCAGTTCAAAAGATGCCACGGAATTGTGGCAAAATAAAATCAGTATTAATTTCCATACCCGAAGCACAAAAGAACTAGAAAAGTTTTTTTATGATATTATATTCGAAACAAAGGTAATAGAAAGTTTCCAGGCCAGATTTGGCAGGATAAAAATGTGTGGTAAAAGGAAAATCTGCGGCGGCATAAAAAACATTTGCATGGCACTGGTGGAGGTCCTCCTGCAACCTTTTTTTCTATCCAGCGTTGAATTAAGGGTGCAGGAATTGATTAACTATTGACGTAATTGATAGTCCATAGATTTTTTAACGATTTCAGGACCAAACAATAATGACAATTCGCTGAAGCTTGCCATTTTTTACAAATTATATTTTAAAATATGAAACAGCTGACGATATCCAATTTGTAAATTGACAGATTTAATCTTACCACACTCGTTATGTTGAAATACTTTTTCACCACTTCGACTTTATAACGAAGAGATTCAAGAATACGAACGGTGTATACGATTCGTTATCAACCATTCGTTATATAACGAATACGTTAAAACCATTCGTTATTCAAGAATAGGCCCCCAGAGCACAAACCAATTTGGCTATAGCCAGCTATAGCCAAAATTTGAACCACTTCTTATTCTCTGTACCGTGGCACTATATTCTAACCGTGGGGTAGCCCAATTCCTCTTATCCGTAAAAACTGCAGCGTGTACGCTTAGGCATTCCTATAAAAAGTGAACTGTGTGTTCCCTAGCAGTCTGTTTCAGTGAGTCTTTAGCTCGATAAAATAAAAAACATCTAGTTTTTGTGGATTTTGTTGTGGACCGTTTTATATCGTGAAGAGACTGGCCAACCGGACCGATTACTATATCCTATATAGGAATAGGACCATTCCATTAGCCGCCGCCGCCGATCAAGTTGTCTCGTTTCTCGTATTTCACAGAAAAACCATTAACTGTCATAAATCTAAGAAATACTGTTTAGGATGTATTTAACGCGCGCTTGTAAAATTAAAGAAGTTCATAAAATACATTGGGTGCTTTTGTGCTTTGTTTTATTGTGAGTTCTACAATTAAAAATTCAGTTTATAAGCACAAAATAAAGTTGCAAAATATCGTAATAATTAGAACGCTTGCCTTGATTTCGCCCCCTCGCTCATGTATATTTTCGTGTGTGTAAGTAAAGGCACGGCGTAGCGTACAAATTAAAAGAACGCGTATCCTTTTAAGTGAACTGACTAATGGCGGTGCAAACTGCAGTGTTTTTCTTATTTATCTTTTAATTTAAAAATTCTTAAATTTTTATTCCAACGTGAGAAAATCACAATGGATGCCATTAACAACAAAGAAGACAGACCATCGGAAAGTGCCACCAACAAAGTTAAAGAGAATAATCCTACGAAGAGTAGAAGCAGACTATCAATTTTACAGAATTATAAAGTAAGTTGGATTCACGAACATTTTTATCTAATTCTTGCAAATAACTGAAGTAAAGAAATCATATGAATGACTGTCAATCGGCCATTAAAATGGTTGGAAAAGTCAGCTTATTGTGTTTTGATAAATGCTCTACCTATCTAAGCAATGAATAAGTAAAAGTAAACTAATGCGTGTAAATTACTTCTAAAGTTTATATATTTTGGTTTATTCTAAAAACTTTGTACATATTTGGTATTACTACGTAAGTTTACTTCAAAAACTATAGCTCAATTCGATAGAATAGAATAGAAAACTTATTAATTATCAATCCCGGCTAATGAGCTATTTGACATAGAATTGCATTTTTGCGATTACTTAATTATCAAGAAAACAAAGTATGTAAACGATTGCATACAAGATATAGTTTTATCAAAAACACAAACGTTGAACTAGACTCTTGTAAAAATAAACAATACATAAACAAATATATTACATAAATAAAATGTCTATATGAAGTTGTAAAACTAAAAAAAAATTTGAACACTTTTGTGTTACAATAAACAAAACAGTTTCACATAAACATAAATAAAAACAAGTAAAAAAGCTAGAATTGGTCTAAGATCAATTCTTATGATACCCTAGATGAATGCCCGTATGAAATTTCGTATTGTCACCCTTCTGTGCAAGTTTGATTTTTGAAGTGGTTTTTCGCATATATATTTCTAGAACGGTTTGTCGGACAGAAAAAATGATTGTAATCAATTTTATAGGATTTCGTATTCTGAAGAAGTTCATAGTACAATAAAAATGTCTTTGAGTGATCGTTTTCACAGTATACATAAAAAACCTAAATTTTTATATGGCAACACCAAGAAGGAGTTGCCCGATTTAGTCCGTTTTTTAAATTTTATTTTCTAGTACAATGAAAACACCATGCACCAAATTTCAGCTCTCTATATTGATGTGTTCTCAGGCAGTGTCTAAATATATAGTGGAAAACGAAAGTTTTGTATGGCAACCCCACGAAGGAGTTGCCCGATTTGTCTCATTTTCGAACTTAATTTCACTTTTTTTTTTAAGTCCGTCTACAATACTTCAGCTCTCTTAAGTATACGCGTTCTCGAGTTATCGTGCGCACAGACGGACGGACGGACGGACATGTAAAAATCAAAATAACTTAATATTATGCGTGGGTGTCCAATCCATTTTTCTCTGCCATCATTATTTCGAGGTGTTACAAACGGAATGACAAACTTAGTATACCCTATAGATTTCATCTAGGGTATAATAAATAAATAATAACTAAACTAACTTACGTAAATAAATCGGGCAAGAGTGAGTTGGGCTCTTGCAATGAGGGTTCCGTACCAGAACTAAGTAGCAGTCGATCGGCGGGATTTAAGTACATAACAACTTTTTAAACTTAATTCAGATTTGATATTAACTGGAAAAGAATGAATTGTACCACATAGTTCTGGAACATTAGTGGTAACATTATCGTTCTGTATTTTATATCTTACAGTATTGTGTATTCTCACATTTCAGTAATATTCAAACAGACGGCCGCAAGAGTGATCTTATAAGAGGTGGTCTTATTAGTAAGATTTGCTATATACAAGTTAACATAAAAGTAATTTTTTCCAGCAACATGAGACTGATGAAAATAGTGGCAGTTTCCGTTATCTATGATTCAATAGCTAATAACCCTGATAATATCAAAATTTTAGTTTTAGAAATCTAAAAGGTAAGGGGGCGGTATTTTTTTGAACATTTAGGATATCTTTATAACCAATATTGAATTTATTTTTGGAATAAAAAAAATTCATAAACTGCGTCACACTGCGAGTCATAAAGGCACAATGGTGGCATCGGACATCAGCATTGAACCGATGCCTGTCAAAATCAAACTGCGAATATGGTAATGTTACTTGACACAAGGGGGAATTGGGATTGGGATCAGTTTGTTGCTTTTGCCGATGCCGGCAACAATTGATTTTTAATATTCTAGGTGGCATTAAGCATCACGCTAGTAGAAGAAATAAAATCTGTCATGCCATTTGAAGAAAAATTGGTTGAATTTATGCGGACAAATCAGTGTTTATACAAAATAAAAAGTAATAGAGTATAAAAATGTCGATTTCTCATATTTTTCACAATAAATTTCAGCTCTTCCCTAAAATCTTTCTTTTTGGAAATTCAGGTATCTCTTAATGTTGTATTTCATCTTTCTGTCATAGGCATCAAAGCCGATGCTAGGACAAATTGGGTGCTGATGGTAATGCTGATATAAATGTTCGATGCCACCATAAAACGTCTGTATAACAATCAATTTTTTGTAGTATCCTGGTCAACGTTTGTTCCGACCCCCTCCGTTCATCCTTCTTTTTATGGCTTACTAAAATCGCTATTTGTCCTATCAAGGACATCGCAAGTTCACATAGTATAAAGTCGCCAGTCGTCAACATCTTAATAGAATATTTGAAAACATTCTTAAAATGAAAACCTTGGTTAGATTTTTTTTAAATTAAATTTCTGTGAGGGTACAGTCTTAGAATTTAATTTAAGTAAATTCTAACTAAACATTATTATTATTTTGAATCAGCCCTTATGGTACCTAAGGTCTGCCATATTACCCCTTATAAGAATCCACAGCAATCCAAATATTTGTATAGTTATAATAATTGAAAACAAAGAAATTATCTATACAGGGTGTTTGCCCCTAGGAGGTGATAGTACTCACATAGAAACACCAAAAATTTTATGTTGGGAGGGAAGGGAATTACAGGGTGATTAAGAAAAAAAGTAGTTTTTCGCAAAACACCATGTATCTTAAAAAGTACAGGGCGTACGGTCACAATTAAGAGCTCATTTTTTGCAGAACTTCATATCCTTTCCAACCACTCAACCAGTCCCTACTCGTCTCATCTCAAAACTTATTGTGGTCTAAGCTAAAAATTTCGGATTTTCTTACCTTTTTTTATAATTTTTATTTATACAGTGTGTTTCCCCCTAGGAGGTCAATAGAGTAGGAGGTGATAATACTCATCTAGACAAACCAAAAATTGAATGTCAGGGGGGGGGGGGGGGGGGCATATCAACCGTTTAGGAGTTACAGGGTGATTAAGAAAAAAAAAGCTAGTTTTTCACAAATCAGCCTGTATCTTACTGTACATGGTGCACGGTCACAGTTAAGAGCATGCAGACCATCATGACTTTCCAACGACTGTTCAATCAGCCCGGTAATTCTCATCTCAAAAATTATTGTGGTTTAAACTAAAAATTTCGGATTTTCTTACTTTTTTTTTTTCAAAAAGGTCATTAACTTAATTTGTTTTAGAAAAACTGTAGACTATGCTCTTTAATTTGACCTATAACATCCTATGTGCTATCTGTATGTGTTAAAAAGCTATAAGCTCAAGTTTTTCTACGCTTTCTTATATGTATCTTATCACCCTTTCAAATCCGTTTCTATTTTTGGAAATTCTTTTCTTTTGGCTTTCGCTATTTCTTTGCTTTTATAACATTCTTTTCAAGCTTTGGAAGAAATTCACAAAGGTAAGTTATTCTCCGCCTTTTTAGTTCCATTTCTTTGTTTTACAGACTCTGCTCTTGCAGATGTCGAAGGATATCTATGTAAATGACTGATGGACTTTCTGTTGTAGATTTTTCTTGATGATTAATCCAGATTCATTTGGGATATGCTTACATTTCGACATATTTGAACTAATTCTCATCAATTCACCATTTGCTCCAACGATACCTTTAATTTTTTCAACAGCGTTTCTAGTTTCTGTGACCAACTCCTATATTTAAATCTTCAGCAACTTAAATGTGATAAGCTCCACCTGCTCTATCTTCTGCACGTTCTTCGGTATCGATATTTGCATTTTTTTGTTCTGTTAGATCATTGTGACCAATTTGAGCCTCATTTATAATTTTAATAATGTTATCGGGATTATCGTTTTTTAATAATAACCTGTTCCGAATAATTGAAATAACCTCCTTGGCATTGATAAAATCTAAAGTTTCATTTGAAGTTTGAGAAAGTTCACTAATGTGCGGTTCATTCAAATATTCTAAAATATTTTGAATGCATCGAATATAATTACATCTTCTGAAGGAGTTTCTAATTATTTCTGCTCGATTATTCCCATTTATAACAGTTTCAAGTACCTGACAAAAATTTAACTTTGTAATAGTTTTGTTTAAACTCATTTGTTTTCTTTGCCATTCAGCTACTGTCTTTTTGTAGTCGCTCTTGAGCCCTTTAGCCCTTTAAAGGCTCCCTACATCAGCTGGCTGTAAAATATGGGTTGTATTGGATGGAAATGGGTATATTATTATTTGCTTTTCATCGCAAAATTCGCTTAGTTCGAAGGACATCGGATTTGTGGCCATCTAAGAACAATATAATAGGGCGTTCAACATTATTTTCCATTAGCCAATTATCAAAGTCATTAATAATATAGTTATAAAATGTTTCAGACTTTATCCACCCACTTTCAGATCTTCCTAAGCTCCCAATTGTCTGGCATGTTTCCAACAAGCACTTTTCGTGCACGAATGTACGGATAAACTATAAAAGAAGGTAAAATTTCACCCGCTGCGGGAAATGTCAGTAATACTGCATTTCATTACCTTGTTTAACTTGATAAACATTGCGCACGTCCAGTTTTAGGTGCAAAACAGAAAGCAGTTTTGTCTGTGTTGAAAGTTCTTGTGGAATCACGCTGTATGTCCTGGCAACTCTCTTCTTTCAAATAATCTTCAACCACCATTTCCTGATATTTTGCTCCGTGATCATAGCTCGCTCTCTTGATATTCCTTCTGGCGTTCGTGTAGTTATTTCGGGATGTCGTTTAAGGAAAGATTGATACCATTTTTTCCTGGTCTTCCGTCTTTGAATGGCGTTGCTCTGTTCTGCTTTTTGCTTATTTTCTCAGCCACATCAAACACTCGTCTTCTTTCCGCAAACCCACATTTGGACAAGTTAATGAGTTACTTTAGAAAACTTTCCTCTTTCTCATTTGTAAAAACAGAATTAAGGTCATTTTCCTTGGGCCTTCCTTTATCCTTCCATGAATTCTATCTTGCAAGTGCCCCGGGATTTTGTAATTCCTGTTAGCTTGTCGAATAGGAAGATCGTCTTCCCTTATACGTCTTAATGCTTCTGCCAAAGCTTCCTCGCTATACTGATGTACAGTTGTTCTTAAAAAGTTGAAAATGCAGATATTTATCACAATAATTAATAAGGCCTGAAGTAAGTAATATCTAGTGAGCGAAATCGATTTAGCCGCACTTAAAATTTTTCTAACTATTTCTGGAGAAATTAAGTTAAATTTTAAGTACCTACACAAAAAAAAAAAGGATAGTTTTAACACTAAAAAATTATATTCTATATTCACCTATTTTATACTAAAAAGTTCAAAAAATGCACGTGCGACTAAATCAATTTCGCATTAAAAATGCAAGTCAAAATAGGTTTTGCTACGTAGTTTCCTTATAATTAACTTATCTCTGTAAATAACCACACAGTCGCCACTGATAACAATGGCCAATGGGGTGCAATATTACTGAATATTTATCTTAATTTCTCCAGAAATAGTTAGAAAATTTTAAGTTCGGCTAAATCAATTTCGCTCACTACGATTAACGGCTGGATTTAGGAGACACTGTTTTCTCTGTTCAGCCACCAGTGATCTTGGAATACTTTTGAGCGGCTGAATACTGGATAAAATACTTTTTGTCACATAATGAGCACAATTCGTAATAAACAATTCTCGAAATAAGAATAAAGCTAAAAGAATAAAAAAAGTTAGCTTTTCTCAAGTTTGTTCAGCCGTGGCTGTACTTATGAACTTATGTTAAATCTGGTTGCCTTTATCAAGCTGTGAAATAGTTGGGATTGCTTAAGAATATTTCAGGCAAACACAAAAAAAAAAGAAATTATATTTTCCACTAGCACATATAACTGATATTCTTATAGCAAAACCGAACTGATCTTACGAGGTTCAGAGTAGAGCTGAAAATTGGATCCGGATACCCGGAATTGCAAACTCCGATTTCTGAAATCCGGATCCGAACTATCCGGATCTAGATCCGAACTGCAGTATACATACAGTAGACAAGTTTAGAACAAACTACTGAAAATTTTATAATTTTCATTACAAAAAAAAAAAAAAAAAAAATTTCTCCCTTAAGAGGGAACTATTAAGTATGATACGGAAGTAAATGGGCGAACAGTAGCTAGTAGCACAATGGTTGGGAGAAGTATTAGTTTTATGTAAGTACACATCTCGGCAAAAGTACCGCGGCAAAATGGCTGTAATAATGTTTGTGACAGTTTGCAGCTCTACCAAGCCGAATGGCATGGGAAGTGGAACAAATCGTTTTTAGCTTTTTTTTTTTTTTTTGCTGAAAGTTTTACTTGGCATTTTGCGCCTTTTAATTTTTATTTAAAAATAAGTATAGTTACATTATAGGTGCATCCTATTCATTTGACAGTTTTGACAGAACTGTTCTACTATATGAATGTACTGTGTTCGAACTATCCGGATCTGGACTAAGCAAAAGAAGGTCAAAATTTCATCCAAATTGCCATGCTTCATTGGGAAAATATAAATTTCATGATATATGCAATGAAATTTTGAAACTTTTTTGCCTTGCCTGGATCCGGATTTGAGGAATCGGATCCTAATTATTCCGGATAATCCGGATAGAAAATTATCCGGATACTTTCAGCTCTAGTTCAGAGTCATGTCTCAACAAGTTTAAAAACCAATAAATACGAGGAAAAATGGAAAATTTACCATTCCCAACAATTTTTCGAAGAAAAGGCTGAGCAGGGGAGGCGGCTGCAATTAGGCGACCTTACCCTAAATTCATTCTCATTTCTCGATATTACCGGATAGTAGAGAGAAATCAAAATATCATCGGATATATTATTCATACTGGATAATAGAGTTTTCGGTTAATCGAGTTTAATTTGTTTTACTTCTATATCCAATATAGGTTTAATGCACTCAATTTCAATTTGTAATAGAGCTGAAAATTGGATCCGAATTTGGTAATATCTGGACAGCCGGATCTGAGGACTATTCTAAAATCCGGATTCGGATCTAGACAATTCAAATAAGCTTGAAAATTTCCCCCAGAGTGCATAGTTTCATCCAAAAAATGAAATTTCATGTCAATTCGATTTTCCGAATGAAACAATGCAATCTGGAGGAAATTTTCAAAATTGTTTGCTTAGTCCAGATCCGGATCCCAATTATTGCGGATAATCCGGATAGCATACTATCCGGATACTTTCAGCTCTAATTCGTCATCGGTTATTTAAAAGCGCATTCTATGTATAACCCACTGATACATATAAAACTAGCCTTCGTTCATAGAAGTGCACTGCAGAAAAAGGGCTCATTTTTCTATAGCAAAGTCTTTCAGTCTAAGTACCTTCCACTGAACTTTCATTGTAAGTTTTGTATTTAGTTTATTCCAATTTAGGAGGTACCAGCAGAGAGCACACTCAGATTTAAATGTAAGCAGCACAGATAATTGAGTGGTCTCGTCAAAATAAATGTTTTGAAATAATAATTTAGTGTTATTACTGCAATTGCTATTTTCAAAAATCTAAATTTTCTATTTTACACATTTCTTTCTGGAACAATTAGCAGATGTCTCTCTTTTTATTTCTTCTGGTAACGTGTTGTACTACTGCGTTCTGTTGTAAATCTCCAGTCTCACATTGGCATCCCCTTAAATTGCAAGGTTGAACATCCGCCACGAAATTAATTTTTTCGTTAAGGTAGTTTGCTAATATCCCATTCTTTATTCTAAAAGTACGTATCTATCATCCACTTAACGATGAATATCTACTGCACATCAATATACTTGTCGCTTTTGCATTTTTTTTGAAATAGTTCAATTCCATTTTTTGTGCAGAGAAACAATATTGTGGAGCAGCTTTCAAGATGCTATTTTATCGTCACATTATACTATATTCTAATTGCACAGAGTATTGAAACCGATTTTGTCAGTTTTTTAAGATATCTAATTATATCTCGTTATAACTAGAACCCCTGTGATAATGGCATATCAACCGTTTAGGAGTTACAAGGTGATTAATAAAAAAGCTACTTTTTCACAAAATACCCTGTATCTAAAAACTACAGGTCGTACGATCATAGTTAATAGCTCATTGTATGCAGAGCTTCATGGCCTTTTCAACGACTGCTCAACCAGTCCCATACCACTCTCCCATCAAGACTTATGGTTGTCAAAACTAAAAATTTCGGATTTTCTTACCTTTTTTTTTAATTTAACCTCTATTATTTTTGCAAAAAGGTCGTTAACATAACTTTTTTTATATAAAAACTGTAAACTGTAGACTCTCTTCTTTAATGTTACCTATTACACCCAATGTGCTATCTGATGCCCTTTAAGAGTAGGTCTAAACCTATTATCAAACATATTTTCAAACCTATTCTCAACGATAATTTATTCCCTTAGTTCGTCATTTAAAAAAATATCGTCTAATTTCGGTGTGACCTGATAGGTTATGAGTTAGTAACTGTTTAACGGCTACAGTTTACAGTTTTTATAAAAAAAGTTATGTTAACGACCTTTTTGCAAAAATAATAGAGATTAAATTAAAAAAAATTGTAAGAAAATCCGAAATTTTTAGTTTAGACAACCATAATTCTTGATGGGTATGGGGCTGGTTGAGCAGTCGTTGGAAAGGCTATGAAGCTCTGCATACAATGCGCTATTAACTATGATCATACGACATGTAGTTTTTAAGATACAGGGTATTTTGTTAAAAACTAGCTCTTTTTTTCTTAATCACCCTGTAACTCCTAAATGGTTGATATGCCCCCCGCCCTGCCATACAATGTTTGGTTCGTCTAGGTGAGTACTATCACCTCCTGCTATATTGACCTCCTAGTGGGAAACACATATTGGGGCTGGTTGAGCAGTTTTTGCAAAGGCTATGAAGTTCTACATACAATAAGCTCTACACTGTGACCACACACCCTGTAGTTTTTAAGATCAGGGTGTTTTGTGAAAAACTAGCTTTTTTTTTAATCGCCCTGTAACTCCTAATCGGTTGATATGGGACCCCCCTCTGCCATACAATTTTTGGTTCGTCTAGGTGAATACTATCACCTCCTGCTCTATTGACCTCCTAGTGGGAACACCCTGTATGGTATCTACATACTGTTTCAATTTTCAAATTTGACTTACGTAAAATTCGATTTAAGTCTATAGAAATAGAAATAAACAAATTATTATGTAGCGATGCAATACATTCTTTCTTTCTGTCTATATCGTGAAAGCACTGACAGAGCCTCTAAATTGAATCGCGCAGTTTGACCAAGATAAGAATTTTTCCAACATTGTTTTGTGAAAACGCAGAGTAATTAAATTGAAGTTTCGCTCTTAGGTTGCTAACCCAGAATTTTCTTTGAGATAATCAGACTTGCCTTTGTAAATTAAGTTATGAATAAACATGAGCGCTTTACGTTTTAAATAAGTATCAATAGAGCAACCCAACAGCCTAAATTTGAAAAGAGAAAAGTTGTCTGCGTAGATTAAAGATAAACCTAATGCAACCGTTAAGAGCCATCTTAACCCTGCGCTTACAGTTATTGTCCAAGTTCATGTATACCAGGCTAAGTAAAATGATGTACTACGTTCTGACCCAACATTCTCATATCAAGCGACAAAACCCTGAAAAAAGTCATAACCTCCAAGGAGCAGCATAAATTTTGCTTAGCATTAGGTTGAAATTTCCACATTTCATATTTTTGGTTATCACCTTTCCAAGTTTTGTGACTTCGTTTAGATCTGGTAGTATTGCACCATTATGATAATATTGACGAAATATCTGATTTACACAAAGGACCACTGTGAAACGAAATACGCTGAGACTTGGATGAGTAAAATAATAAAATCTATTGGTTGCAGACCATTCATAAATTCTATGTCGATCATTATTTACTCGTTCAATGTGATCCTCAATAAGCTCTATAGGCCTACTTAAATATATCTATGTTATCAGCATACAGATGTACCTTTACATCCTTTACCACTTCTGAAAGGTCGTTAATAAATAAATTAAAAAACATTGGGGCCAAAACTGACCCTTGTGGCACACCATTTGATAGTCTTAGCACATCAGATAATTTACTGGCGATTTGAACAACTTGGGATCTATCAGAAAGGAAACTTCGTACTAGAGCGATCACAGATTCGCTGAAATTTAAAACAGAGGATGGTTTATACAGAAAAATTTCATAGTTAACACAATCAAAAGCTTTAAGAAAATCAAACAGAAGAAGAACACTAATGAAATTTTATCTAATGCAACTCTTAAGTCAGTAGTTATCTTAAACATGCATGGTTAAAAGCATGCTGTCATCTAAAAAGCTCACAAGTTGGTTGCACATAAGCTTTTCCAAGATCTGATTGGTCGACAGGGAGGGTAATTGGAATACGTAATTCAGGAATTAATAATATGAAGAATATACGGATGAATAAGTGGAAGGAGAAATTTGATTAAACGAAGAGGTAAATTATTTGAACCACTCGCATCAGATTTAATAGTATAGACAGCTTTGAGTATTTCTTCCAAACTTAAATTATGGAAACTAAGTTCACTTCAGTGCCGATCACTGAATGAAGCAATGGTTGTTCTAGTATCAATATATGGTCGAGTAGGCAGATTAACATTACAAGAAAATATGGAATATTAATTAAGATCATCTGGGTTGAAACTACATTCCCTATCATCTTTACCACTAACACCAAAACGACGGAAATTCTTCTATAGAAGCTTGGGTTGAAAGGTGGGGTTAAGCCAAAGTATTAACGCTTTGACTGTCTGATAGCTGTAACTTTGTTACGAGCAATTTTGTATAAATATATCAACCGATCAGTATTGAGCAATTTATATCGCCAGTATAAGTATTTACGTTCAGCAATAAGAACGCTTATTTCTCTCGTGAACCACAAACAGCCGCCATAGCGTTTACATCTGCTTACGATAAGTACATATTTATTATGGAGATAGCTGGTTAAAGATGTGAAAATGTTCACCTAGTCATCTACAGATGGGCATATATATGTATCATTCCAGGGTATCAGTTGACATTAGAACGTGTAGCATTGCTGGATTGGAGTTGTAAGAATATGTAGGTAATGAGTTTATTACGTCTAATTGAATCGACTGTATACGATTTAAAAATTAGAGTGATACCAGATCTCTGCGGAGGATATTCACATTGAATTTGCGTGGCTGACAACAATTCATGTTATAACTGAAATTATTGGGTGAACAATATGCAGCTGCCAATACACATTTTCTGCCCCAGTATTTAACTCAGCGCAAATGAACTCTACACCATTACTGACAGAAACTTTAATTATTTTTGACTCAAAACATTCTTTAATGTATAACGTCACACCTCCGCCAATATGATTTATTGCTGAATAAACTATAGGCAGAAATCGATACCATCCATATAGATTTCATCTAGGGTATTACCGCGGCGGATTGTGTTAATCTTAAAAAGAATATACTAGGAAAGACTAAAAAAATGGTGCCACGAAAATTATATTGTAATCATCATAAAAAAAGACCCCATATTAATTGATGAATGGTGTAATTCACAACAACACTATCTCCCGTGTCAATGAGATGAAGGTTAGGTTAGGTGGTGGTCATCGCCATAAGGTGTACGATCAGCCACACTTAGACAATCTATGCCAATATATTGGAAGCCTGCCTGGAAAAGATATTTGAAAGCTAAGGGGTACAATGAAACCAGCCACAAGAGTTAATGAACCTTACCAGGTCCCCCAACTTCTGCTAATTCCCCCAGTTCGCAGAAAAAGTAGTTACCAAGAGTATTCCTCCTACGCTTAGCAGGGTTAGAGCATTCGCACAGCAGGTGCTTAATGCCCAATCTACAATGCATGGTAAAACCACATCGTCAAAGCAACATGGATTTTTGTGTTTGCTTCCCACTCAGGCATTTGAAAATTCATGCTTGAAAAAATGTCTCAAGTTTAGTATATGATAGTATAAGTTATTGAGACCAAATATTTCCTTTGATGTAATTCTGTAATGAAATCGAGGAAGCAATTACATTTATGATATTTGACAGGTCAACAGCTGTTTAATTTGGCAGCTTACCACTACTTACATATTTCGTATATTTATATGCATAATTCAGCAATCGATATCGTTTTGACGACGTGGTTTTACCATGCATTGTAGATTAGGCATAACGCTCTCAATTTCTTCCTCGTCCGTAAAACTTCTGCAGAAGTCATTGTATGGAGATTGCATGCACTCTGCATGCTTTCCAAAGAGGCAGTGTCCCGCAATAGCTGGGGTAAGATTACTCCAATTATTATACCGTTCCTCTTTTGCAGAGATTCAGTCTTCACAGGACAAAACTGTCTTGAAATCACGCATGAGGTCAATTCCCCCAATCTGCGATTTGCCAAATTGCAGGCCAGTACATCTTCACCTCCCAAGTAACAATTTTTCCAATTTTTGGTGACTGAAGGCAATGGGTAGTTTTATAAGGGGTATATAATGGTTACTCGGTTTTATAAGAATATGAGTGGTTATATAAGAGATTTATAATATTACCAATTGGTGACGTAGTTATATTAGAGTTTTTTAAGTTTTTTAAGATTTTTAAGTTTTTTAATGGTTATCGTGGAAGTAAGCTACTAAAGATTTTATAAGTTGGTGAAGGAAATGTTTCAATCACCGGTCTATATAACTTACAGTAACCATTACTAGAAGATATATAAGAAAATTTTATAATTGTTTTCATCACCCGTTATATAACTTCTTGGTAATAAGTGTTTATTGCGGTATCCGTGGTTACCCTTCTACAATGTGTATATTCGAAACTTGATCAAATAAAATGTGCGGATACTAGACACGTAGGCAAACAATAAATTGTAGTGCACATAAACAGTTTGGGAGTTAAAGGGTGATTAAGAAAAAAAGCTAGATTTTCACATAACACCCTGTATCTTAAAAACTACAGGACGTACGGTCACAGTTAGAAGCTCATTGTATGCAGAGCTTTCCAACGACTGCTCAACCAGCTCCGTACCTCACTCGTCTCAGGAGTTATAAGGGTCTAAAATAAGAATATAGGATTTTCTTACCTTTTTTTGTTAATTTGAACTCTATTATTTTTACAAAAAGGTCATTAACGTAACTTTTTTTTACAAAAAGTGTAAACTTTAGACTTTCTTCTTTAATTTGACCTATTACACCGTATGTGCTAAATGTAGCCCTTTAAGAGTTATTAGCTCTTAACCTATTTTCAAACCTATTCTCAACGATAATTTGTTCTCTTAGCAAGTCATTTTAAAAAATATCGTCTAATTTCGGTGTGTCCTGAATAGGTTAAGAGTTATTAACTGTTTAACTGCTACAGTTAACACATAGGGTGTAATAGGTCAAATTAAAGAGGAGAGTACAAGTTTTTATAAAAAAATAGTTATGTTAACGACCTTTTTGCAAAAATAATAGAGGTCAAATTAAAAAAAAGGTAAGAAAATCCGAAATAGAATAGAAGAGTACGGGGCTTATTGAACAGTCGTTAGAAAGACCATAAAGCTCTGCACGGGCTTTTTGCGGTGATCGTAACTCCGAAACGGTTGATATGCCCCCCCCCCCTCCTCCTCCTCCTGGCATAAAAGTTTTTGCTTGTCTAGGCGAGTACTATCATCTCCTGCTCTATGGACCACCTAGGTGGAAATACTGCGATCTTTCTAGCTGAATCTCCACTTATAAGACTACCGAACAGTCTGATAGGCGATTCTTGTATTTTAATGAATACTAAGCTTACTACGAATTTCAAACCTGCATCCATTGTTGAATCATCTGTGAAGGCACATAACTATGTATATCAGAGTCAATTTTCATGCGATTATCCTCCCACTTCTTTGTATATTAATTTTATATAGACTGACATCACCACATGGCATGTCTGATCTGAACCCCTACAATTTTCCATATAATAATAATAATAATATTTTTTTGGTAGTGGTTTTCAATAGAGTTCCAGGTTTATGTCCCAGCTATCCTACTTTCCATCTAAAATATTTTAAATGGAAACTGTCTTAAGATGTTTTTTTTTTATTATAAATATATACTCTTTTAAATTTAAGTATTTTTTATTAATCTGATTTTTTTATTTCTAGGATACGATCCTAAACTTGTGCAACCAAACGCAAACCTATAATGAGAAAGTGGAAAAGTTACTCGAATCATTGAAATTCGTAATACTCCTTATACAGTATTCAAAAAATGAGAGTATTGATGAAAACATCTTGCACTGGGTTGTGAGATGTGCTTCACGCTTAGTTTTGGCAGGCGACTGGAGTAAAATTGAACAAGACAAACGTAATGCAATAAAAAACAAAATTGAAGAAATCATTCCTAAGCTAGGACAAAGACAGGCGGTCATATTTAGATGTGAATATATTTTGAAAAATATTGAAAATCCGTGGGGAAACGATAAACTCTTGAATGTTTTACGTGGAGATCCTTGGGTTCTTAGTGAAAGTGGTACGTCTATATAAAACAATTTCATTTATAAGCAAAAATGTTTAATAATAATTCTTTTCCAGATATGGATTATCTTACGGATGAACGCGGATGTATGATCCTTTTAAGACTACAGAAACTTGTTGAGACCAAATGTGATAGTATGGCATTCGCGTGGTCATCGAAAGCTCTTCGAGCTTATAGAGCTGTTAATTCAGGACATCTCCTTAAAAAATCAACATCGGCTACTCAATTTTCATTCATATTTGAAGTGTATCTATGTTATCTAAGCAAATACGGTCATGTTTCCGAAATTATTGATGAGGTGAGTCCTCAAAAATACAATATTATACAATAACATTCAAAATTAATAATTTTTAAAACTGAATTCGTAACCTCTGGAATGCAATATATACAATGAAGTAGAAGTTCTCATTAACACATTTATATATATGCTATTGGACCGATTTGTCGTCTTGCGGACCGACATTACAGTAACTCTAATGGAGGAAGAACTACAATTTCAGTTTAAACAGGTCCTGCAACCCAAAATTATCGCTCCCAAAAAACAAAAATTCAGTGTTATCAAACTGCAGTCCAATATATTGTCCTTTTTTAATGAAATTTGAAAAAAAATTGAGTAGAACAAGTTTATTAGAATCGAAAGTTTTTCTTTTATTTCGTAAATTTGAAATGCGCCCTGAGTTAAATGAGTGAATTCATTCCGTTTGTAGCGCATAGAAACAATGCTGGTAGACCAAAATGGACCAACGCACGCATAATATAAGTTATCTCGTTTTTTTGCATGGCCATCTGGCTGTGTATCAACGCATTCACTTAGAGAACTAAAATTTTGCACAAGGCCTTTTTAAATAATTGTAGATTTAAGTTTGAAAATTCAAATCTGATAGTTCCTTCGTAGGGTTGCCGCCATACAAAAATTTCGTTTTTCATGAGTTTCATAACTCATGGGTTTGATAGCTGAGGTGGAGACAAGAAAAAAATTATATGAGAGATATTCCCGTTTCTATGATTAGCATGGTCACCAGCAAAATTAATGAAACTATGAATCATAGACACGGCAAATTAAAGGTAACATTCCGAGATTTGTAAATGTTGTAAAAAATGTGTATAGTTATCATGCATTTTGATAGGAAAATCGTCAAAAATTCGAAAAAAAAATTAAGAATTTCGTTTAAATTTTTTGACTTTGACGTCCTACAACTTCCGACGGAAAGTGACCGGAAGGCTGATTGGGCATTCATTGGATTGGAAAGCTTAGACGGGTTGCTATCATGATGAATCTCACCTTGATAGGGTGTATATCAAGAAATTTACAGGGTGTATATAGTGGAAAAAGTACTAAGAATCTTAAACCCCCTACCATCGATACGATGTGTCTCCCCCCCTCACCATATAATTTTTTGCTTGTCTCCACCTCAGCTATCAAACCCTTGAGTTTGCGCTCTAATTATCCTGTATATTTGATAACGCGTCGAGCTGAAATTTCGTACATGGCGTTTCACAGCGTTTTCATAAAAATAGTAAATACAATTTAAAAAGTGGACCAAATCGGCAACCCCTTCTTGGTGTTGACATACAAAACCTTAGTTTCTCACTTTATTGCACTTGTGTTTTCATCTGGGGTATAATATTATTAGCCTTAAAATAATTAACTTTCTCTCTTCTTTTATTTATAGCTTTATAGTGTTGGCTCACACAAAACAAGAATCATTCAAAATGGTCGTCCTTGACCTTCACGGGGGATGATGTCCACACTGCACCTCTTTCACCACTTGTGAACTTCCACAGAACTGTGGGCTTAAATTCGAGCTTATTGAATAGTGAAGATTTTTTTATCTGAAAGCAGGATATACCTATACCTGCCCTTCGCGTACGGATGAAGAAGCTCCTTTCATCTGTCCATCTTATTGGTCTTGAACGTGTCAGTGAGCAGGTGTTCCATTGGTCAACGTAAGCCGAGGTCCAATTTAATGGTGCGCGACATTTGGCTTGTTGATATCCCCATCTCACTGGGTTTGCTTTACTGGTTTCTACTAACTAAACATCTTGTCTGAGGTTATATTGAAAAACAATCCTGTTTCATTCGCATTGAAGATATCCTTTAGATTGTAACCTTCACATAGTGTAGGCCACTTGTGAGATGTCTACTCTTCCGGTGCGCCTTCAAGAATTCCAGCAACATCGCCACAAAATTTTCTAAAGAATCTTTGTACCCAATATGGGAAGCACTTCGTTGGAGGGTTGTCAACTAATTGGGAAAATTAAATGCACGAGCGACCAAACTGCTCCGTGTCACGTGCGAAATGATTTGAGTTAGAAAACAAACACAGGTTACGAGGAACTGGCGTAGTGTGGGAATTTAATATGCACTATCTGTTGTACAATAAGCAGAATTTATATTTATTTATGTGCATTTTTTGTTTTAGTAAGCAAAAGTTACCGTTGGTATCTGATTAAATGTTCTAATAAACATACAAAAAACTTGCTATAACCGATGTTATTTGTTGCGGTTTCCTTATATAGGCATAAGACTCTGCCGGTACCTCCAGATTTCGTCGTTAAATCCAGGAGTTCCTTTACAAGCCCTTCTCTTAATTCAGCCTTATAAATATATTTGCAAAAGACTTCATATTCTGTTGTCAGATTCCTTTCTAGCCCTCATAAAATTCTAACTTCGTGATCAACAAACTCACCGTATCTCTTGTGGTGCGGACCATAACTGAAAAGAATAAGTTCGCATCGCAGTGTATCTTAAAACTCTAATATGTTGCTTGTTGCTTAATTGAGGCAATCTCAGAGGCCTACAGACTCGAAATGCATTCGAGATTGTAATTCTATCTGTCGTATCTTTATACGAAGTATTATTACCTTGGTAATTCTTGTACCATGGTGCGAAAATTTAAAATAAATAGTTTACCAAACCCAAACGCAATGCACGATTCTCTTTTGGAAATTTGTCGCTTGCGTATTTTGTGCTTAAAAATTTCGTATTTCGGGAATACGTGTGTAAATTGCGTTTTGCAAGAGAAATAAATCTAATTGAACTAAAAACCGTATAAACAAAAAGATATTCAATCAGGTACCAGTACTTCCCTAGTGCTTGGGACCAGCTATTTGGACCCAAAACATGTTGCGATAATATTTCCTTGTGCTATCAGGTGTCCTAGGCTCCTGTAGTACTCGCCGAACCCTGCAAATTGGCATATTTATTTTCCATTTCTTCTGTGAGATGAAAATGCATAAAAAACTGATCGGAATTGAGCTTTTTCTCAACATCATGAGAGATCCAGCCCTGGCAAGCAAGGGGCGTTGTTTTCAGATATGTTAGTACTAACTAATGTTATATTAATTTTTCATTTTTTGATGAGATAATATTTACGACGGTCGCCTCTCGGACTAGGTGGATTTAAGCATTTATATTGCATATTCAAGTCTTCTTCAGTTTGAATCTTAAGAATTGATAATCTGTGGTGTATAAAAACCTTAAAAGCTTTTAGGCTTTTTCATGAATTTTATTATTTTATTATGTGTGTTTCGATATGTCAATCGATCAAGTAAGCTGTTCTCATATCATTAGGTAGTCAGAAAAACCAAGGTAAGCAGAGGTACTGCAAAGTTCTTAAATTTTCTTGAGGAATGGCATGATTGTTATGCATTTGATCCTCTTATAGATTTTTTTTATGTTTTAATTAAATTTGTAAATATTTCTTTTTACCTTGTGGTGGCAGCACTAATCGCTCGCAACATAAAAAGTATATTTTGTGCTGGTTCATTTTTTGCGAGCTGTCTCAGTCTATATATTGAAGTCTGTGGATTACCCTAACTTTAATTAGCTTGTTCGATGAGATCATAATTACTGGGTGTATAACCGCCATATTTGACGGTTTCATCAAACAAATCTACTACTATTTTTTTTAAATCACATCAGGTAATACTATTCATTAATTTCATTCATTATTTCAATCTACGGAATAAATACTACAGATTACCAGATACATATGCGAATATCAGTACGTATGGGATTCTGAATTTAAATTTTAATCTAAGGTTTCCCTATGTGTATGTGTATGTGTGTGTGCGTGCATTCTTTCATATGTGTGGGAGAGCATAGCTCTCTACGTCGAACGGATTCTCAGGCAGTGCCCATATACAATGTGTATTTACGAAACTTGATCAAATGAAATGTGCGGATACTAGACACCTAGGCAAACAAAAAAATTGTAGTGCAAGGGGGGTTCCACATCAACCGTTTGGGAGTTACAGGGTGATTAAGAAAAAAAGCTAGATTTTCACTTAACACCCTGTATCTTAAAAACTACAGGACGTACGGTCACAGTTAAAAGCTCATTGTATGCAGAGCTTCATGGTCTTTCCAACGACTGCTCAACCAGCTCCGTACCCCACTCGTCTCAGAAGTTATAATGTGCTAAGTGTAGCCCTTTAAGAGTTATTAGCTCTTAACCTATTCTCAACGATAATTTGTTCCCTTAGCACGTAATTTAAAAAAATATCGTCCTCAGTGTGACCTGAATAGGTTAAGAGTTATAACTGTTTAACTGCTACAGTTAACACATAGGGTGTAATAGATCAAATTAAAGAGGGGAGTCTACAGTTAAAAAAGTTATGTTAACGGCCTTTTTGCAAAAATAATAGAAGTAAAAAAATCCGAAATTTTTAGTTTAGACAACCATAATTCTTGGTTGGGAAGGGGTATGAGGCTGGTTGAGCAGTCGTTGCAAAGACCATGAAGCTCTGCATACAATGAGCTTTTAACTGTGACCGTACGTCCTGTAGTTTTTAAGATACAGGGTGTTATGTGAGAATCCAGTTTTTTTCTTAATCACCCTGTAACTCCCAAACGGTTGATGTGTAACCCCCCCGCAATACAATTTTTTGTTAGCCTCGGTGTTCCCTGTGCATTTCTCGAAAATGTGCGGAGATATTGAAAAAGTCTTAATAATAAAAGTTACTTATCATTAGTCAAGGTATCCTGTGGCATAGCCAAAGTCCTTGAATAAGGACTTGGGAAAGGATATATTTAAAAAAATGTCCTTTTCGTCCTCATTAAGGATACATTTCGATTACATTTTTGAATTCCGCAAATAAAACTAAAACGAAAATGTTATATTGAAAATTCCAGTTTAGCCCTTTATTATCGAGATATAAGGTCTCAAATTGTACTCTACATACCGTGTTCCTTTGATATTTTGCTCGAAAATGCACACAGATATCATCGAAGTGTTAGTAACATAAGTTACACATCATAAGCCGAGCTATCGTTTGGTTTGGTAAACATTTCAAAAAAAGCCACACGAAAATAGGATATCTTCGGTTTGGTCCTTATCGTCCTATCTGAGGATACGTTTTGGCTACATTGAATAACTGCAAATAAAATTAGAAAGAAAGTGGTATACGTATTGAAAATTCTTCGCAAAAAGAAAGTGAATCATTTACAGGTATGTAATATGTTGTTATAATTCCTGATATAAAGGGCCGGCATTTCGTCCCCATTCAATTTTCAGGTAAATTATCATTATCTTATTTTTATTGTTAATGTAAACTTCTGAATCAAAGCAATATACCGTAGTTACAGATGTAGGTAAAAAAATTATGAGAAAGGAGGTAAAAAGGAAGGAATTTTCTGTGAAGTGCGAAAACATAATTTAAAGACACAAATATTTTATTAAATCTTAAATTAACAACTAATTACTAATTCTTACGCTAATAAATGTTCAAAAGGGCCCCCACCTTGTTGAATATAGCATGCGAGTCTCCATTTGAAGTTTTTGTTTCTCAACAAACCTGTTTAATTTGGTCCTTCATCGCTCCCTTCGTTGTAGGCTCCTTTGCAAATACTTTGTCGTCAATTTGTCCCTATAACAAAAAATCAAGTGGGGTTAAATCAGGTGAACGAGCTGGCCAGTCTACTTCTGCCCCGCGTCCAATCAATCTTCCTGGAAATATGCTATTATGTTGTCTTCGTGCATCTAACGAATAGTGCGAGGGAGCTCCATCTTGCTGGAACCACATCAGTGTTCTTGTTCTTAAACCGACTTCATCTAAAAGTATGGGAAGTTTAAAATTTAAAAATGCTTTATAAATTTCTCCATTTAAAATTCCATCGAAAAAAATGGGCCGATTATTCTGCTACCCAATATTCCGCACCATACATTCAATAACCAAATATGCTGATTTTCTCTCTGCCTTTTCCACTTTGGGTTCATCTGACTCTAGTAGTAAAAGTTATGTCTATTGGGCTCATTAGAGTTCCTAAATGTTACTTCATGGGTAAATAATACATTATTGAAGAAATTTGTGTCTTCGCGTGTTTCTGTTGAGCCCAGTTGCAAAATTATGTTCTCCTATTGAAATCCCTTTCTGGCAAGGCGCCACATTACAAGAATATTTATATCAAAGATCAAACTTAGAATGAAATTTGAATACTGCAAATCACCAATTTAAACTATTTCAAGCGTGCACTAAGCCAAAGTTGGATATACTTAGGTATGAGTACAATTGGTACAAACCTACTTAACTATTGTTTGAATTACATTTGCTGGTTTTGCCTCCTTTCCGTGAATTTCCTACCTGTATCTGTATTCATTTGCTTATGCTTCAGAAGTTTACATTAACAATAAAAATAAGATAATGATAATTTACCTGAAAAGTGAATGGGGACGAAATGCCGGCCCTTTTATCTCAGGAATTATGACAACATATTACATACCTGTAAATGATTCAACCCTACGAGTTGCCCGATTGGTCCCATTTTCGAACTCAAATTTCCCTTTTTTTAAAACAGGCCCGTGTACAAAATTTCAGCTCTCTACGTCGACGCGTGAGGCATATATATATAGTGAAAAACTATAGTTTTGTATGGCAACACCAAGAAAGGGTTGCCCGCTTTGCTCCAATGTATGTACAATTTTTATGAAAACGCCGTTTACAAAATATGAGCTCTCCACCTCGATGCCTTCTCAGGCTGCTTTCAATTATATAGTGAAAAACCACCAAAGTTTTGTATGGCAACACCAAGAAGCGGTAACCTGATTTAGTCCTTTTTTAAAATTTTATTTACCATTGCTATGAAAACACCATGTACCAAATTTTAGCTCTCTAGTCGACGCGTACTCAGGCAGTGCCCAAATACATAGTTAAAAACGAAATTTTTGTATAGCAACCCTACGAAGGAATTACCCGATTGGTCCCATTTTAATACCCTAGATGAAATCATAGGGGTATACTAAGTTTGTCATTCCGTTTGTAACACCTCGAAATAATGATGGTAGAGCAAAATGGATTGGACACCCATTCATAATATTCAAAGTTATTTCGATTTTTGCATGTCGTCCGTCCGTCCGTCTGTCCGCCTGTGCGCAAGATAACTCGAGAACGCGTATACTTAAAGAGCTGAAATTTTGTACACGGACTTTAAAAAAAAAGTAAAATTAAGTTCGAAAATGAGACAAATCGGGCAACTCCTTCGTGGGGTTGCCATATAAAAATTTCGTTTTCCGCTATATATTTGGACACTGCCTGAGAACGCATCGACGTAGAGAGCTGAAATTTCGTACATGATGTTTTTACTATATTAGCAAATAAAATGTCAAAAATGGACTAAATCGGGCAACTCCTTGGTGTTGCCATATAAAAATTTCGTTTTTTTACGTATACTTTGAAAACGATCAGTCCAAGACATTTTTATTGTACTAAAAACTTCTGCAGAATACGAAATCCTATAAAATTGGTTATTACCATTTTTTCTGTGCGACAAACTGTTCTAGAAATATATGCGAAAAACAACCTCAAAATCAATACTTGAATAGATCGGTGACCATACGAAATTTAATACGGGCATTCATCTAGGGTATCATAAGAATTGGTCTTAGACCAATTCTAGCTTTTTTACTTGTTGAACTTAAATTTGCATTTTTTTTATAAAATGCCCGTGTACATAATTTCAGCTCCCTACGTCGACGTATGAGGCAGTGCCCAAATACATAGTGAAAAACTGAAGTTTTTTATGGCAACACCGAAAAGTTGTCGCTCGATTTGGTCCATTTTGTAACTTATATTGGCAATTTATATGGAATTGCAGTGTAAAAAATTTGAGCTCTCCACGCCGACGCGCTCTCAGGCAGTGTCCAAATATATAGTGAAAATCAAATTTTTATATGGCAACACCAAGAAAGGGTTGCCGAATTTAGTCCAGTTTTGAGCTCGTATTAACGATTGCTATGAAAACACCATGCACCAAATTTTATCTTTCTACATCGACTCGTTCGCAAGCAGTGCCCAAGTATATTGTTAAGAACGAAATTTTTGTATGGCAACCCTAGGAAGGAGTTGCCCGATTGGTCCCATTTTTGAACTTAAATTAATTGTTTTTTTATAACGCCGTGTACAAAGCTTAAGCCCTCCACGTCGACGCGTTCTCAGGTAGTTTCCAAATATGTGTATAGTGAAAATCCAAAGTTTTGCATGGCAACACCAAGAAGAGGTTGCCGATATCAATTTTTCTTTCCATACAAACCTTGTCCTGACAATTACGAATACAACAACAAAAAAATGATCCAAATCGGTCGAGCCGTTCTCAAGTGATGATGTAACATATGGTACATGCGGCAATTGATTTATATTTATATACACCCTTATTATGGTTGTCACCTGACTTCAAGTGACACGACTGTGTAAAATTCATAGGAACACCTAGCAAACGAAATAAAGATCGACAACCGCAGCAGCAAAAACAGAAAGAAATGTGCGAATTTTACATAGTCATGTCACTTGAAGTGAACTGTGTTATGGTTCTTAGGTGTGATGACTCGGGGACGTTAAGTCCAGTCTATCAGCTGACGCTGATTGCTCACTTCATGGTAGTTCTGTTGGCATGCTTGCACGCTAGCACCTCGGCTAAATGCAGAGAGTATGGGGTGGGTTAATCGAAATAGCCTGCACTACCACGGCCATAAACAAACAAATTTCGTGCCAATGAGGAAAACACAAAAAAAACCACTAGTACACACTTGTCCTGAAGAGATATTAGACATCACTTACCACAGCTGGACGAGGATCGGATAGAGTTGATCCTGCAGTGCCTTTCCCTCCTCCCAATAATATCGTCGGCACGACATCTCGAAGTCCCAAAAAGAGCACCCTGAAATGAGCGGAAGAGTGGACTCAGAACCTCCCCATGACAGAGCGGAGCCTCCCGACAGAGAAGAACTTAGAATGCCACGTTTCCCAGTTTAAGCAAAATTAGCCCGTAACCAAGAACTATAGTACTATATTCTTCCGAAATCCGCTAGCAGAGAAAACGATTAGACTCTGAGTAGGTGCTCTAGCCCGATAATCAAGGTAGAGAGTGAAGTCGTCTCCAAGCAGGGGAAAAAAATTTAAGACAAGAATTTCAGGCAACTTAAGATACCGTTATTGACATTCTTACAATTAGCCGACACTGATCTCGGTTCTCTGTTCAAAGTAATCGCTTTATCTCGACGTTCTACTACCTCCTTATACAGCAAATAAATCTCTTCCTTATTTATAAAAATTCGTGATTCCGTATCCTTTATTTCCTACTTATCCTAGTAACTTCTATTCTTTAAATAACAATCTCTCCTAAGTCGAACAGAGTCGGGTGCAATTATATACCTATTCATATAGAAACATAAGTTTTTTGCTTTTTAAAAATTTACATTTATATAACACAACACCCCTTCCTTTCCTGGGTTTTCCTCACATCTTCCTATTACAGTACGAGTATATTTCTCTACAACGTTGGGCGCGTAAGCTACTATATACAAATTCTGAGACCGCCGAGAACCTAATGTAAGAAAGAAAATGTGACAGAAATCCTGCCTTAATACATCAACATCGTTAGGCTACCTATGCTAATTGATTTGGTTTCGTGATATGATTTAAGGAGTGATTAATTTCTAATTAACAAGTTTTCTCCTACTCTGCGTGACAAATACCTATATTACCTTAAGGGTACCTGACCTCTCAACTTTCTACGAGTATTCCTGGCCTAGGCTTCGTTGGATTCGACTCATTCACGGTATTCGTATGACCACAAGACCCTGATGGGTTCTCTTTTCTTGATTTTACTTGTAACAATTAACTTGTAGAAGCTTTTAAATCTGCGAGTATAAATATTCGATATATATTTCAAATACCTTCAGCAGGTCTTACCACAAAAACGAAACTTGGGAAAAATTTTCGTGACTCTACTGACGCTGACAGAAACCTCTACGCCTCAGATACAAAGACCATTCGAGACTTTCTTCTCTCAGTAATATTTGATGACACGCATAATATATATGTATATGCTTTCTTTTGCCCGAATCGGTAAAAAGAAATTAAAACAAATTTACTAGTATGAAGACACTTACATTATTTTCCTTGGTCGAAGTTCCATCGAAGAGGCGCCTCCTGGATGATCCGCTCTATTCTATAGTAAGATATATATATGCACAATTTCACTTTTCCCTTTTTTCTATGCTAATGTTTGGGACTAGATTGACTGAGATTCAATCATTCCCCAAGAAAACTGTCAAGGTCATGCCGAATATGTCGCTTAGGTGAACTCGTAATTATGAGGAATGTGATTTGTTTACAGGTGTTCACTGTCTCTTTATCGGCAACTAAAAGGTGGATATTACTAGACTACTATATATGTATGTATATATATTGTCTTCGATTTTGGAGTGCAAAAAAAAAACCTGCGTGCACCGTAAGGTGGAATACATGCTAATACTTAAAAAAAAAAGTATTTATTATCATTATTGGTTCAGGAAAGTCAACCTACGTCCAGTCGGGTGCTGGTAAGACGCACAGTTGAGCTGCGCAGATACCTACTGATGCTGATCAATGGTGATGAAATTCGATATTTTGTATTCTTCGTACCTGCTTCTCCGTATCTCCTTATTTTTATACTTACCCATATTAATTCGACTTGTAATAGTTCATGTATACATTTTTAACTAATTTTTCTTTGAACAGGTAAAGCGTTTAACCGTGTCTATCGCTCCAAAATTATTGAATCGCTTCTTAAAGCCCAATGAGGAATTGTCGCGATTTGAAAAATATCGTCAACGAATAGCTAGATTAATTACACAGATTCTTCTTGCTAAACTAATGCTTGAAGATCTCACCGAATACAATGAAAAGTACTATTGTGATATTCTTAAGAAATGGTTACATCTTTATAAATCCAGTTCTGTAGCTGAATTTCCTAACACAGCAAGAAAACTTTTCATGACAGCGTTATCACGGAAACACCTTTATTTAGCTTCCGAAATGATTGGAAATATGGTTAGTATTAAAAAAAAAAAGCAATTTAAACAGATTTTAACATGGATTTTCATTTTTGTTTATAGCAAGTCAATGAGTGGCGTGACTTAGCACTGGAATTGTGTGTTCGAGGAATTACGGGTGACTTGAATGAGTTAGAGCTTTTGAAAAGTGAAAAATCGGTTGACGAAAATATTGTGATACAACATGAAATCAACCTGTCAGCTCGTTATGTATACTTAGCCGATTTACTTAAAAGTCATTCGCATTTGGCACAAGAATGCATTCTGACAGCATTCTCATTAAATCCAACTCAAGAAAATTATCTATTAGTAAAATTTGTTGCAAATCAAAGTAATCCCTCAAATTCGACATCTATTGAAGATTCTAGCAAACTTCAAATTAAAAGTGATATACCTTCTCCAAGCATCTCTCCCATAAATAACCAAATGCAAAAACAAACAATAGAACAACCTTTGGAATTATTATCCGATGAAGTACTTCCAGACAACACAACAATAACTGCAGACGTCTCAAGAGAGTCAGAAGAAACTGAGATTCCAATGATATCACAGAAACCAATAAGAATAATTGCAAGATATCCTCCAACGGAGAGCTCTGCTACAATTTCCAAATCAAATTCAACTGGAAATTTTTCAAACCCCAATGAAATATTATTAGATAATTTGGAAAATTCGGAACGACCTGACAACAATTCTCTTTCGGCTCCAAGCCTTATATTAGATTCAATTGAATTAATGGATTTACCACATCACATTCGGAATGACCTATCGGTATTACTTAACTCACCAAGACTAAAAATTTTATCTTGGATGCTACCTTGGAATGAATTAGACATGCATTGTCAAAAATTACTTAAGACAGATTGTAAATTATCTCTTGTTCGACAAAGTTTGGCTGTAGCTAATGATAGACTGCAATATTTGAATTTGGACTATAACCAATTTAAACATCTTCCAGAGAGTGAATGTCCGGGTATCGAAAAGGGTTATGAGGTAGACTCAATAGATTCAGATGACGAAGATGATGACGATGATGATGATGAGGATGCGGATGATGATGATGATGATGATTATGTTTCATTAAGTGATGATAATTTTACTCCAAATTGCTCGATGACGTCCGGTAAAAAGCGTAAAAAAAAACCGAAAGTAACCAAAGAAAAACTACCGAAACCGCAAAAGCTATTAAAAGAAAAACTACCTAAGAAGCCTAAGAAAGCTCCCAAACAACCAGCGAAAAATATTAAAGAGAAAGCCAGAGCTATCAATCCATATACTTTAATACGAGATGCCAATATACTATCAGCTAGCCAAAGGGCAAAGGAGCATGAAGCACTTATGCGTGCGCTTTATCATCAACAATTCCAGCATCAGCTCCAGCTATCTCGATCATTACTTATGCTAAATCAGAACACTCAAGTTAATCGGAGCTTCTTTTTGCCTTACTGTCCACAATTACAGGAACGGGTTCAGACAGAGAGAGATGTTATGCCTCCACCACCCACAGTTCCTTCACATAAAGCCCCACGAAAATCTAGTCCTACGAATTTGCAAATTAAAGAACCGCAACTTCAGTTCCGAATGCAGCAACAATTGAAATCTCAGGCACAATTACAATTAGAACTACAGCAATATCTGCAGTCTCAATCACAAAATCAGTCACAATTGTCAGCACTTATTCGGTCACTGGAGCTTAAACCCAATCCAACTCTAGTGAAATTGGCAATTCTTCAGAATATTTCCCAGAAAATTTTGCTCCAACAGAGGCTACAGCAGGAACAACAAAACTCTTCAAAAGTAAGCTTATTTGCAAATTCATTCGCTTTGGCGCAACAGACCAATCCTGCAATTTCAATACAACGAGACATTCCAACCGCAACGGTTACAAGTGGTAATAACGCAAGCACAACACTGCCAGAAGCTACAACTTCTTCCAGTGCTGCAAAATTAGGCGCTCTTTCAAGTCAACCAGTTGTTTCGAAAGATAAAAAGGTTTGTGTTGTAATATCTTTTTTTTTCCTTTTTAATTTTTCTTCACTGCGCTAAAGGCACATTCTTCTCTCCTACAAGTTTCTCCACAATGCCTTCGCATATTTGCTCAATAATGAAAATTAGTTATTTTCCATTTTCCATTACTTAAATACGAAATGAAAGAAGTATATGCGTCTTAAGCTAAGTGCTAACCGAAAGGTCCAGATAGACAGTTTGAGTCTTTTTTGTTACGTATATAAATTCTGTCTGAATCTTTACAAGTAGAACATATTTTCAATCCATCAATACATATAATTTTTTTTTTTTTTATAAAGATAACTCTTTTCATTTAGATTACTTCAACGGGAAATAAGACATCAAGAGTTTTTCCAACTAAAAAGGCAAAAACAGATAAGCCTACAAAGACCAAAAAATTATACATGGCACCCAGTGGGAATGCACAACGAAACGAAAATATGCAATTAAAGTCGATTGTCCGGTCATTGGCTAAACCAACATCGTCATTTCTTGGGATATTTCCGAAAGTTGACTTTGCAGAACCGAATTTACCATGGACAAATTCGAATATTCAGGTTTTTAACGAATCATCTACAGAATCAGCCCCAGAGAGCTTAAGCGCTACAACAGGAGATAGTTTTAGCTCAGATTTGGTTAGCCGAAATAAGATCGAAAAGGAACAGGTTACGAATACTTGTAGTAATGAATTAATTCTGTCAAATTCAAATGTGCAAGAGGAGCACAATTATTTTTCAAAAAACTCTAGGACAAGCTCAGACGAGAATCCTAGTTTTCAACCAGATACCGATGTTAACATACTTCGAGTAAATGTTGCAGGTGAAATTAATTCGAAGCAAGTTAGCCTGCAAACTCCTGACAGTTGCTTACAATCTAAAGAAAATCACACAAGACATATGTACCAGTTAATTGCTGATGATTGGTCTGTATCAAGCGGTGAATCATATTTTCAGGTAAATCAGGCTTCAGAAAACATATCCGAAAAAAGAAACTCTTGCCAGAAACTTGTTGAGGACTGGTTGAGAGGATCATCAGGAAGTATGACTGATATTTTGAATTCTGAAGTGAAAGTTAGCACGTCGCCAACAAATGGTGAAGAGCAAGAAAAGTCCGAAATGATAACGCATGACGTTGATCACGAAGAAGTGGAGATAAATGAAAACGATTATGGCATAATCCGTAAGGCAATCTCTCCAATCCCACCAGTCCTGCAAAATGAAGATGACACATCCTATCATGAATTTCAAATGAATGAAACTAAAGTCAGCCGTCCAATACAGAAATATCAAATGTTACTCACCATGGACTCATTAAAAACTATTTGTGAAGAGAATAACTTTGACATAGATGAAATTATGGCTATAAAAACATTGCCAATTAGTCTTGATGCAGTTCCCTACATATTTAAAGACAAGTCGCAACTGGACCAAATCAAGATACTAAGGAAGTACAAAGTAGTTGATCTTGAGAAGCTTTTAAAAGTAGAGAATAGCAGAAGATATCGAAAAAAACATAAAATTTCAATTGGGCAAGAACTGTTAACGAGTGATTCAAGCACATCAAATGAATCGGATCTTTCTAGCTCAATAGATTCAGAAAATTCTTTATTAAATAGGCGATCGTTTCTTAGATCTGTAGGATCGACCGCTTACTTCTGCAACACAAATTTAATTGGCTCAGTTTTGCGTAATGCCAAACTGTCGGTGACTTATGCAGCAGCCGCATTTCTCACATACTCTCAAAAATCTGATCAGGAACGACGTCAGAGCCCAGTACAGATGCCACAGCATGAGAATATTAGTGAAGATAGCTTGCCTATTAACAGGAAAACTAATATTTGTTATAGTCGAAGACCGAAAATGTCAAAACAAATATTCAATCATAGTACGGTACACAAAGCCCAGAAGGATGCAAACAAAGAACAGGACGTTGCACTGAAAAAACAGGAGGTCGTACATAAGGAACAAGAGACTGTAGAAAAAGAAGAGAATGCTGTACACAAAGATAAGGAGGTTGCACATAGGGAGCAGGAAATTCTAAAAAAAGAACAGGAGGTTGAATACAAAGAACAGGATGCAAACAAAGAACAGGAAACTGTACACAAAGAAGAGGCTATACACAAAGAAAACGTTGTGCACAATGAAAATACTGTATATAAAGAAGAAGAAGTACTCCAAAAACAGACATTACACAAAGAAAAGGCTTTTCACCAAGACCAACCTGTACAAAATGAACAGGCAGCTCACAAAAAACCGGCATTACACAAAAAACTTGCAGTACTCAAAAAACATGCAATACACAAAGAACATAAAAAGAATACTAATGACGATATGTCGTACAGTCTTCGAAGTGATGTTACAAAGCTACGACGTATGAGGAGAGCATCGACTTTCAATATCAATTATATAGACTCAAACACAAGTAGCGATGATGATAATTTACCCCTTACACAGCGAATAACTGCCAAACCTTTAAAAAGATCAAAAAGTGTAGAGAACGTGAATTCGAAGCTAATTGGTCGAAGTAAGCTAAAATCTCCAAAAACAGAACGTAGTGATAATGCAGATCAACATTTATTACAGCGTAATATTACCTCCGAAAATTCAAATACACAAAATATTATTCATAGTGATTTTAAGTTATACGGACAAGTACCCATTATAACATTAGATAGATGTGATGAAAATACCATGCTTAAAACAAAAGAAACTGATGAAGTTATTGTTCTTAGCTCAACCTATTCAGATAGTGACGAAGTTGAATTAATTTCAGGGGGATATATTGCTAGACCTAGGCGGCGAACTCAAATGTTCAAGTTTAGAGCTTCTACTCCGCCGAAGAGGGTTAAGAAAATTTATCTAAAGAATATCAGAAGCTCCAAAATATCAATTTTTAATGAGTCTAGTTGCAGTAGTCCCAGGGGAGAATCTGAACTGACTGAACTGAATGAATCCAAAGCTACTGATAAATCAAGTATACTACCACAAAAAATACTTGCCCAAAAGCGGCGCAGTACTCAAATAATAAATTCAAGAAAACGAAGGCATTCAGCTTTCGATAAATATCTTGTACGACGTCTTGGATCTAAGTCACCAGCACCAAAAAAACAACGTAGTGTATCAAACCCAGGTAATCGTATAAGTCCAGAAAAAATTGAAACATCAAGACCTCATATTTTACCAGAGCTTCGGCTTAAAAAATTAGATAATTTAACAATGCTTCGAAATAATCAGAGAATTCTTGTCAATGGAGCGGTAGTAGTCAGTCCAAAAATTTATTTAAAACGTTTGAAAATCAGTACAACTCCTGTTAAGTTATCTGACTTTGAAATCAGAAAAAAAAGAAAACTACAAAGACAGACTAAGCGGAAACATTTGGCTCAGCACCTTCAACCTATTGTAAAAGAGGAGCTGCAGAATTGGAATATCCAAACAAGACAAAAGAAAAATATTTTACGAATTGATTTAAAATCAGATGCAGCTATCCCTACAAATCAATGGAATAATTTAGATATGTTTCAAGTTTCTTCCGATGATGATTCCATCTCTGAGAGTGAACCAAGAAAACCAACGAAGATTCCACGAATCGACAATAAGCTCACAAAAAACTGTAATGTGACGAATGCTGCAATTAAAGAAGAGCACCGTCATCGGACTGAAACACGCGTTGAAGGTAAAAAAAATTGTATGTTCGATATTTTCTCAGTAGTCGTAGTTAAACCTGATTTTGTGCAGGCGCCTAATGCGCTTTTTAATTGTAAGAAAAATAATCTTCCCTGTAAGAAAAGTAATCTTTCTTCCAAATCCATTGAAACATCCAATATTTTTTTAGCCCTAGCTACTAAGCTGATAGTCGAAACTCTTGTTGAATCGGAGGAGAAGAGGAAGCATCTGGATCAAGTATTGAATGATATGATAAATTTTTGGCTGCCTCAAGTGCTTACCAGACAGTACTTGAAGCAAGTAACAACTAAAATTCTTTTTAGCATTCGAAATGTCCTCCGAAAGACTATCAGCTCAGCAGCGTCACTTAAAAACGGTTGCAAAATGATTAATGAAACCCTTGAAGAAAGAACAAGTAAAGCTTATTTGAATAAAAAATTGTTTAACTCTATTTTAACTCGGTCTAACGAGGATAAATGCATCAGTAATAAAAAATTGCCGACGTACTATGAATTAAGAAAAATGATTTATCGTCGAACACTTGGGGAGAAGATGGACAATAAGGTTAAACCCTTAGATAATATCCATGCAAAGTTTAATAACAGAAAAGATCCATTGTCAGAGAGACTACTCTGCGAGGTCCCGGGATTCTGTACCTTGGAATATTTTACTGCGCCATCTTTTCACTGCCTGCCAGTGGTGAGAATTGTTCACTCTACACTTCCCTTAGATGAGAAGGGCAATGCTAGTGCAGAAGCATCCTCATCTGAAGCCTTCACCATTGCGAAGACTTCTTCTATAAATCAAGAAGCAGCCATTGCTCAGAAAGCAACTTTAGTTTCATTGGGACACAAACAATTGAATACACCTCCTGGTAATCACATTGAAACTTCTGCTAGTAATGTTCGTGTTATTATACCGCACGTCTCAACAACGACAACAACAACAACAAAGTACCTCAAGCCTCTCAGCAGTACAGGAGTTAATTCATCGACAACATTTATCAAGGTCGACCAAAATATTGTTTCTGATCGGAAGACAAGATTAGAACAGAATTTTGTGTTATTGGAATGCAATAATAGTACTAAATTTGTACCAATTAAGAAGGATGATCGATTTTTGCTGGCATCTACCGCAAATCGAATGACACGTGATACATCTAACTTAGGTGTACCACAGTGCAGATTGATCGAATCAAGCACACTTAAAAGTCCACCGAAAATTAATGTTGTAAATGAAAAATTTATTGTAGGATCTTCTTCATCAAATACTAGTCTACTTCCAGTTAAGTTTATATATAAATCAGAAGGCGGTATGATTCACTTGACCCCAGTTTCTGCTCACACATCGATTCAAAACATTAGCCTATCGAAGGATATTAAGGCATTTTCCTTGGTAAAAGCTGATATTAAAAATTCAGGAGTTATAGATTCTGTTAATTCCCCATTATCTATAATTAGTACAAGGTCTTTGTATGAGGAAAATTACGCCAAATTCATTCAAACATCATCTGCTTCTTCTACACCTTTGCAAGGTACAGCTGTCGTTCGAACTATTGTACAACAAAGCTCAAATCTCTCTGAACCTCCATCATTGGTCAACGAATCTCTTCCCAAGTTTACACAAGCTTTTTCAAAAAACATTTATGATGTCGAAGGGTATTCAAGAGATGAAACATATTCGCAAGAAAAAATGGCAGCAAAAAAGATTCAAGTAAATGCTGAGGGAAATGTCTTAGCTGCAAAAGAAAATGTTATAATATCGAATCAAAAAATTGGGTCGGTAGAAGAAACTTTTACAAGAAATAAAACAAGTTGTACACTACCAGCGACTACAATTGTTGCAGGAGCGGAGCAACAAGTTAAAATTATTCAGTCAGATTCCAACAATAGCTCCGTTTCTTCAAATACTAGTTTAAATGGACAACGAACTACTTTGCTAAGTCCTTCACTCATTACTGCGCCCATTGTTTCGCAAGCATCCAATTCAAATTATGTCCAGACCAGATATGTTCGTCCGTTTTTTCAAATATCACAGAATAGTTTTCAAACAACAACTCCACAGGTTTTGATAACAACAGCATCGCATCCATGTATCACGACTACTTCTGTCGGCACCAAACCAAACTTTTCTGTGAACAATTTAATAGTTTCTGCTGCTAAAAGCAATGCCAGTATAATAATGCCAAATGCAGCTGCAAAACTCAAATGTTTGCCAACGTTAACAGTAACAAAATGCGAGAAACCACTCACGACTGTAGAGAAAAAAAAGCCGGCGAACGTTGATAATTCTACCCTAGAGCAATTGAGGGAATTTGATTTGGTTTTCGAGCAAGTAAAAGAGCGGAGTACGACTTCTACAATAACGACAGCTAAAGCTGAAAGTGATGTGGGAACAGCTGTAGAAAAAATAGATACTGATAGTAATACTGTTATAAATAAACCAGGGGGACAACCGAAAAATATAACACTTTCAGATGTAAATAATTTTGCTAACATAAAAAAATCTGACGATATAGACTCTTCACGTTCAATAACAACTCAGAGAAATACAGTTAATTTCGCCTTATTTCAGAAAACGCCAGTTGTAGTTGTTACAAATAACTTGACGCAAACTAAACTTTCAACGAGCACACCAAATATTAGAACTCTGCGGGAGGATAAAAGTAGCAATGAAGTCCGAACAACACAGGCTACACAAACTATACAAACATCAGTATCATCAACAGTGCCAGCTAAATTTGTTCAAACAAAAGTCAAATCTACACAGATGCCAACATCATGTCCTCTAATACCACAAACAACTACATACAACCAAAAGTTGTCAAAGCCCCATGAAGATGAGCAGACTGTCCAACGAATCTATGATATTTTGGCAGAATATGCGGAGCAATTGCGCAATTCGCCCGACTTAAATAATAAGCCGGCACCTCGTAGGCGTTCAAATCCACTGAATTTATGCAATATGGGCAGTAAAAAGCGAAAAACCCTCCTGCAAAGACCTTTTGATGGTTCGCTTAATTCCAACGAAATAGATCAAGTAATGGATAGCGAAGACAGTTCTTGTGGTACTTCATCGCTTTGTAATAGATCCCCAATTCATGATTCTTCTACGTCCGTTGATAATTCAAATCATTTTATTGGACAACAAAAGCTTATTAAAACTGAAAGTGTTTTTGCAATTGTTGACGGGCAAAATAAAATTTGCACAGGAACAAATTCAACAAAAGTAATTTCTAGTCCACAGCAGCAACCGGCAGTAAACGTTATTAATCTTGGTATCATAGGCAATGAAGCCCCATCTCATAGAACCACAGCAACAAAAGCAACTGCTGTGTTCGTTCCCTGTAAATACATTTTACCGTTAAGTGCTATCAAATCTGACGTTATGCAATTTGTGGAAGATAAAAAAATTACTGAACCTTCAAAACAAATCATGTATAAGACGAGAACAGTCAAAGTACCCGACTGCTTGATGAATCAGAAAATCGCCTTTAGGCCAATAGCTGTGCAAAATGTTCAACATCCGTTTGACATTGTTCAGAGCGATCAATGTTCTATTGGTAAAAATGCTGATGAAAGCATACAAAAAACTGCAATTATTTTTCAACCGCAGCCAGCATTTTCAACAAGTATTCAACAACAACAAAATCCACTAAACATTATTGAAGTGGCTACCATTGATAATATTCCAACAATATTGAATTCTCAATCTCAGGAAGCTGTTCTGGAACTGAAGCAGAAATACAACAGAGTACAGGAAACAAGTGTTATTACAAGGGCAAATCCTGCTGTTAAACAAACACTCCAATTATTAAAAGGGGAAATTGATGCAAAAAAGCAAAATACCTGCAACAATAAGAAAGCTAATAACACACATATTCTGTCTACAAGTCCTCCATCAAAAACCTTGACGAAATTGCAAAAAGATCTCACAAAGAAAACATCGGATAAAATTAAGAATAACCTCCGACTTGACAGCAGCTATAAAAGCACGTCGAGCCGTATTCTCACGCAATTAAATGAAGGGCGAAAGTTGGCATTAGAACGTGAGATGAAACTACAAAAGAGTTTATCTGATGAATGCGAAGATTTGGGTGTTGGCGAACCCAGCACCAGTGACTTATTCCCAGAAGCAGATTTACTTTTTGATCCAACTTCGTCGTCTTTTGAAAACAATAGTCAAGATGAGATATCCACACTTGTTGAGGAAAAAGCATCTATGCCAATGATCAAAGATATAAAAGTTACAAAAAAGGTGATAACACAATTTCCTGTAACAAATAGAGAAAGTAGTAGTTCCATAATTAAAAATAACTTATGTGGAGATAATTTACGTTCAGCTTGTTTACGACAGGTTATAGGTTGGGAGTTACCAGATGCATCTTCAGGGAAGACAAATCTTGTCATTCAACATACTTCCAACAGCCGTCCAGCATTTATTCGAGAATCAACATCGCCCTCTCCCTCAACCCTAGTAAAAATGGGAAACCTGTCACCAGCAGTTTCTTTTGGAGTAAGGACTGAATCTGAATCTGAAGGAGAAGCTGTTGAAGGCGGAGGTAAACGGCGAATATCTACACGTGGAATAATAAAAAAATCTAGAAATTGTCCCTGCTGCACCTCAAAAACAGTATTAAGTTCATCAACTCAAACAATGTCCACTATTGCCTGTCCGAAAGATAGAGCTTATCTGGGCAAAATCCGAAATATCTCATATCAACCACTGTACACAGAAATGAAACGAATGAGATCAATTAAAGTTAATAATTCTGGTGTAATGACTGAACCTATTCAAGGGGATTTGATAACTCCGCAACATACAATAAATGACACTACATCTACAATTGTCACAGACTCACCAGCTTCTGTTGATAATCAACAAACAACTGCATGTTCAACTCGACGTGTCGTTATGACAAATCGATACCTTAAACTGAGTCGAAGGTAACCTTCACATCGAATACCATTCCAAGGCAGAGGTCAACAATTATTATTCAACATAATTAAAAACTCCCCTCTCCCCCAAGTCTTTCTGTTCAAAAAGTTCTGAATAATGAGTTTTATTTGTGCTTTCGGGTTATTATTTCATAAGTTGAATATTCGTTTACCAATTGTTTTGCTATTATTGACTGTGAATAAAAATGTTTGCTGTGCAGCAATCTACTCTTATTTAGTTCCATTGTTTAAGAAATTTAATGTACATTATATATATAACAGACACATACATATATATATATATATATATATATATAATATGCATATGTATATATATATATATATATATATATATATATGTTGTATAAATATTTTAATGATATAATTAGTAGTAGTATAATTGGAATAGATTTTGAAAGTATTAAAAATAAATCTGAATACTTAAGTAATTTATGTACTCATTTTTCTTCCAGTAAAAAATTCACAGGAATCCTGAATCCCTAAATCCTGCGCACAAATTTATTTACAAGTTTTTTTTTTCTACACAAAGGCAAAATATGCTTTTCGTACATTTTTCTATTCAAGATATTTTCTTCGTGCAACGTCAGGATGAACTTAAATTACTAGGTAAGATACATATATGCTGCTCTTGTTTCTCCACCTATACCCATTTTAATGTCCTCAATATAGCTGTCAAGAAAGAAGATATGGGCCTCAACATGGAATGATGTATACATAATTTTTGAATTATTGAGTCCTCTATGTGAAAAGCGATATGACATATGTATATTCATTCAACAACATAATATTAGAGATGAAGCTTCAAATCAATTTTGTCGTTGCATACCTAGTGCCATTATGAATATTTTTCTTTGTTATATAATTGACTGCTTCGTTCGTTCATTACCTTCATTACCAATTCATAATAGTTGAAATAATTTATTTTTTATTATTAGTCTTTGATAATTTACATTATTTTTAATTCTGTTATTGATCAATTATTTGTTTAAGTGAAGGAATATGTAACGGAATCAAAATTATATTTTGTATAATTTATCTTAAAAAGGAGCCGTATAAACTTCATGCAAATTATGAAGAAAAGTTAATATTGTATTTGTTTTGCTATAAAATTTCTTTACTTTACAATACTATACTATGGATATTCTAAGTTCCCACTACTCTTATTCTTTTATGATTTGTTTTGCTGTAATGTGAATCTACTATGTAACTTTCTATGTGCCCACCGCTTTGCGTGCCTTTGGCACGGGTACTTAAATAAATAAATGTTTAGTTTGTTTTTAAGGAAATACAAAGTTTTACCAGTTGCGTTTGTTTGAATACCATTTTCTTATGGGTTCATAATGACCGGTTTCACAGTCCAAGCTTAAGGCAAAGCTTAGCTAAGCCACAGGTGTCGCTTAAGCAGCCCAGAAGTTAAGCCTACTCCGTTTCACGGTACTAAGCTGAAGCTTAGTTAGACCGTAGATAAAAAAATTTAAATTGTCAGCACTGGTATTTGTGAAATTTTGTAAGAAAAATTGCCATTGTGAATCACGATGAAGAAGACGGAACCGAAAATAAAAATCAACATCATCCCAATTCTCGAAATGTTGCGGGCGTCTTATATAACTTTTTCACGGGTCGCATTTTACGATATTATGCATTTCTTTGTCGCTTATGCCAAATCAACATGAATTTTTGTGTTTGCTTCCAATTCTTACATTTGTAAAAAAAGGCTTGCAGAAATTTCTCTTCTCTCTCTCTTTCACGAGCTTGTATGTAGTAGCATAGATGGCACAAGAACTAGATGTCGCATGCAGTACCAAAAAAGTATACAGAATTTATATGGCTGGGTGGTCCATTCCGGAATGGACCACAACATTTGAAATGATGTATTTCGAGTGATTCATATTTTTTCGTATCTGAAGTGTTGAGGAAGTCGATCAAACGAATACAAAACTGCTATTATAAAAACATTTGCTTTCAGTACGCTCTAAAACATGTTATGGTACATTCCAGAATGCACTACCCATTTCACAATTTGTATACTCTCCTCTAGTATGCCATGCGACATCTAGTTCTTGTACCATCTATGGTAGTAGTTAATCATAACAATCCTACTCAGTGAACACAACTTGTCGAAAACGTAAAGAAAACGAGATTTTCACGATAAAAACTCGTTAAACTTCTCAGAAAGCGGAACCTGAGAAATAGTCAAATGTATGTACATATGTACTATGTTTCCATGAGCCAGAATTGAGTTAGGATTGAGTTAGCGTTAAGTTTTGCTGGCTGAGTTAACTCGATGCTGTTTCCATGAGCCAGAATTGAGTTAGGATTGAGTTAGCGTTAAGTTGTGCTGGCTGAGTTAACTCGATCCTGTTTCCATGAACGGCTTGAATTGAGTTGACATGTAATATATTTCATACAAACTTTCTGCATTTGTATTGAATGAGCCACCCATCCGCACTACTCTAACTAATACTTACACAAAACCCAACTCAACCCGACTGGTTTCGTGGAGTTAATATGGATTGAACGAAACTCAACTCAATTCTCGTTTCCATGAGCGCTAATTCGGATCCAATTCGGATTGAACTCTGCATGGAAACATAGTAATGTAGTCATCATCTGGTGTGGAACTTGTGAAATGTCAACAGATCTTTTTTTTTAGGAAAATGGTTTCAAGTGAAAAATTAAATATTGAAAAAGTCATAAATTGTGCAGCAATGTAATTAAGAGTAATTTAGGGGAGAAAATTCTAAAAAGAAAGAAAGTGAGTATGTTCCTCAGATTACTAAGGAATAACATTTTTACTTACATAATCATATTTTAAATTTACGAAATTTCTTACCGGAAAATAAAAAACACTCCCTTTGTATAAAAGCCACAAAACACAAATGTGTTGACATTTCATAAGTTCCACATAAGCTGATATTATCAAAGACTACTTAAATCAAGAAAAATACCAATTTCAGAAAATGTACTCTTCGCTTGAAACTTGAAGTGAGTGTGGCGCGCAAGTAAACTAGTGGGTAAGAAACTGAAAACGAGGTTACTTGGGACAGTTCACGTTTTTGTTTTTTGTTTTATTTTTACCCAATTTTCGTTAGCGTTGAGATCTCTTGTTTTGTGTTCACTGGGAGTACTAATACCTCATGTGTATTCAGAACTATGTAGTGGGAATTTATAACATACAAGCTGTAAAACTTGAACTTTTAATTTTGAAAACAAAGTTGTATCGGGACCACTATACTTACATATTTCGTGTATTTGCATTATTTGGCAGACTGTTTCATTTTGGCAATGTTACTTTACCATACATTGTAGATCAGGCATTATATCCTTTGCATCAGATGATAATTCATTTTTGTCTCAAACTGTTTGTTTGGTTTCTTTCTAAAAACTACAAATGAAATGCTGACACCACTCAAAACTGCTAATTAGATAACTATTCTTTGCATGGAAAATTTCAATTTTTAAAATATTACTTTGAAATACGTACGTTCGTTTAATAACAGAAACTGTACATATTTAGCAATAATCTCCATATATGTTTCGCAGCAACATCCGAGGCTTAAGCCTTCGAGATGACGCTTTAAGTTAAGCTAGTGATGTCACTTAAGCCTTGACTGTGAAACAGGAATATTTATTAAGCCATTGCTGTTTAAACCTAGACTGTGAGACCGGCCATAAATGTATATAATATGAGTTCTTTGTTTCTTTTTTATGTACATACGTATGTATATGTATACTGTTCTAAGATCGGTCTAGAAGCCTACGTGCGATTCCCATTTTATAATCACCAAAAATATATAAATGTGCATGTATGAACAGCTTTAACTTTGATGTAAATATTTTTTGTTGATATATTCTTATAAAAAAAAGATGTGCTGATGTAATTATTGTAAAACAAATGCATGAATAAACTTTTATAAGCTTGTTAAATAATTTTCAACTAATTAATTGACATAATTTTGTTTTTCACTTTATTACACATGGATATACAGGGTGTCCCGTAAGTCGACGTCAAGCCGGAATCGGGTGATTGGCCAAATATAACAGTTACCAGAAAAATATAAAAAAAAAACTAAGTCATGTATTTTTCAAATTATAGATTACAGGAAAAAAAATTTTTCTTCAAGAAACCCAGTTTGGAAAAATTTCTTTTCGCCTGCTAAAAATGATTCTAGTGTACCCAAAGCTTGTCGTAAGACCGTAACTTTAAGATTCTAGTTTGAGTGAGACGGAGAGTCATTGCATGAAATGTGAAAGAGCAAGATAGTGACGCTAGCTCGTAATCAAATTATTGAGTTTTTACAAATGTGCATCGTCTACTCTTCACAGAGGGCCGACTTCCAAACCAAGTACATGGTGAAAGAAGTGTTCCTTACCTTACGAGGACGTAGTACTTCAAGCACTTGAAGAAGACCCAAGTACTTCGGTAAAGTATAGCTCACCGAATTTTATAAAAACATGAGCACTAGAATTACGGAAGCAGTTGAATCTGTCAACAATGGAAGATTTGCCCGCCTGATAACCCGATCTTTTTAGGAAGATGTCGAACTTGTATTGCAGCTGAAGGAAGGCAGTTTGAACATCTTTTGTAAATAATAAATCTTAGCATCCAAATAATTGGTGTTTAATTTTAAACTTAAGGAAAATTTGTCCTAAATTCAACAAAAAGTAACTTGAAAGCGTCACTATCTGTCTCACTCACACTTCATGTAATGACCCTCCGTTTCACTCAAACTAAAATCTTAAAGTTACGGTCTTACGGCAAGCTTTGGGTACACTAGAATCATTTTTAGTAGGTGAAAAGAAATTTTTCGAAACTGTTTCTTGAAGAAAAAAATTTTTTTTCCTGTAATCTAAGAAGTATTGCAGCAAGTGTTATACCATTTTAGAATCCCTATTAAATGCGTCAACTTTTAAAGTTACTTGCCAAACTGGGCGTAGTACATTTTTTTTTTCATTACAGTCAGTTAAAGTTCGGTGAAATATTAATTTTTTATTCTTGGTTTGGCAAAATATGACATTTTTTTCCAAGCTGGAACAGTTGGCTTAGAATTTAAAGCAACAGGTTACATAAGCACTATTCGGGATTACATAAAAAAAAAAATTGAAAAAAAGTAAAGATTTGTAGCAACAGGGGCTAAAAAACCATCACAGGGTGTACATTTTCTCGAAAACAAAAGAAATGTCTATAATTTGAAAAATACATGACTTAGATTTTTTTTATATTTTTCTGGTAACTGTTATGATTTAGTCTATCACCCGACTCCGGCTTGACGTCGACTTACGGGACACCCTGTATATATTTTCGGATAATTGAAATAAATGATTTGCGAGATAGTAATCATGCACATATACATATATATGTACATTGTTGCGCGCGCAACTTTAGTTCATTATTCAAAACGCAATATTTCAGATATGTGTATGTAATTCACAAGTTCTTATTTCACTCTACTTTTTACTTTTATAAATTTCACAAATAATTACTAATTAACTCTACTTTAATTTTATCGCTAGTATTGTATTTCAAACTATGGCAATCCAATTAGTACACTTTCGCATGTTACTTTCACTTGTAAGCACTGCATTGTCTAAGGCAAGACTCACGTCTTGGCGGTGACAACTGCTGTATTTATACTCTACAAATTCTCCAGAGCCTTCTCGAAGATTCCATCCTTCGATTCTCCGAAACTGAAGTTCCCTTTGTTGCCCGTAACAGTGCCCACTTCTGAAAATTTTTCGCCCCGAACAACAGGTGGTCCACGGTACTGATACTCGTGGTATTGACACAAGCGATCCAGATGAACAATTTTCCGTTTCACACGTGTATCACGCTGAATCCTGTATACGACGACATTAATTCTAGTTACTACTGAAAACGGTCCTTCCGTTCATTTAATCCTGCGGAATTAGCACGTGAGCCATAGTGGGTCTTCGTCCTATCGGTATTTGCTGCTAATGTCGCTCTCTTGTCCTCGTGCACCACATCAACTAATCGTTGTCAGCTCCGATACGTAGTTTTCTGGTAACTTTTGTTTAGCTCTGAGTGTAAAAAACTTGAGGTCGTTGGGTAAACGCATCTCCTTTCCGGATATGACAGCTGATCTGTAAGACATTTTGAATATAGGAATGTGTCGATCCCAATCGCGTTGATGATAGTCGACTACTTTCTTTAGATGTTCGACCAATGTTCTGTTTAAGCGCTTTACCATCCCATCAGATTGTGGATGTAGAGTAGTTGTGGAAAGACCGTAATTCGAAGTTCCGTCCTTTGTCCGAATGAAGTTTATGAGGCACACCAAACCTATTCACCCAATTCGTTATTGTTTGTTTCGCAACTGTGGCTGCCTCTTGATTAGCGATTGCATAAGCTTCAGGCCATTTACTGAAGTAGTCAATGGCAACTACTGTAGAGCTGTTTCCGCCATTAATTTTTGAAAAAGATCCAGCGATGTCTACAGCTATTCTTTCAAAGAGGGCTCCAACGCTATACTTATGCATTTCTCCTCAGCTTCTGTGTGGCGGAACTTTGCAAGAAGCACAGACAGTGCATCTGCTGCACCACTCCTCCACATCTTCTCGCATTGTAGCCAATAAAGCCTTTCTCGTATTTTGGAAATTTATTCCCAAATGTCCTCCAGAGGTTCCACTGTACATTTCTTCTAGAACATCATTGACCTTTGATGATGGCATGACTATCTGCATTCGGAATGATTCGTCGTTAGTTGCTTCCCACTTACATTTTAATATACCGCATTCAACGTGAAGAGAATTCCACATCCGAAATATCCTTCCATGTCTTCCTTCCAAGCAAGCGATATGTCCGGGTCTTCTCGTTTCGCTTTTCGCATATCCTCGTCCAACTTGTAGGTGGTTCCACATTTACTAGCTGTACAGTAGCTGTTCCCTTTTTCTTCCACCCGGGCGCAATTTTTACATTCAAGTTTGCATGGACGTTGTAAAAAGGCTTCCGCATTTCCTTGAATACGTCCTTTTCGGTGTTGGCTTTCAAAGTCATGAGGTTGCAGTTTGGTAGCTCCATGAATAGCTCGCTCCATGCTCTCCACCTTTAGCACTCTTCTTCTTTTGATACCATTCGTTCTTATTAATTTTCCAACATCGAAGGAGACTACGTGAAGGAGCGCTTTGTGATGACTGCATTCTGTTGCAGGTACAATCCTCCACTGAAATTTCTCTCACCGGTACTGCAATACGAGAAGCATGTCTGGCGGATTCAAACGTTAATGCATGGGCTAGCGCTTCAGCTGTTGACTTTTTTCCTGCTAGCCTTAGTGCTTGTAGTAAATTCTGATCTGCAATAGCGTTCACGAATGCCTCCGTTGCCACTTCATTAAGGAAGTCCGCATATACGCTAGAGTATGAAAGATGTGCAGCAGCATGAGTTTTTGTAGTGATTCACCATGCTTTTGAATCTACTTGCTGCATGTGCTCATCTTCATAACGTAATTCTATCGCCTGTACCAATGAAGTGTAATCACGTTGCTTTACAATCGGTATAGTTTATAGTAGTTCTGACTCAAGATCTCGAAATCTTAATACTAGAACTGTAACTTTATCTTCATCATTCTATCCATTTATTTCGGAAGCTGCTTCGAACTGTCTCTTGGAAATATACCACGAATTTTGTCCATCAAATATTGAAGGTTTCATTCTGCCTGCGATGTTTCATTTCCTACGTTCAGAGGTTGGCGATGCCTTATTCTTTCCAGATCTACTTTAACGTTTTCAAGTTTCTCAGTGAATTTTAGTTGAACTGCCGATACTTCCTCCTTGATTCATTCAATTTTTTAATTTTGCTCTTCTAACGAATTTTTCAGAAAACTCTTCTGTTCCTCTAGAGAATCCTTCTGATCGTCCAAATGGGTTTCCAGGGATTTCTTCTGTTTATCCAAACAGGATTCCAGAGAATTCCTTTGTTCCACAAAATCCAATTTGCTCATTAAAACAGACTGATCTCAGACTTTTCGTCAGTTTCAGATTCTTGTAAAATGTCTTCAAAAACAAATGAGTCAGGATTCCTTCCTTTCTCTATTAAAGCTTTCTTATCTTGCTCGACTAGAACATTCTTTGCACCTGTCATTTGTAATGACCGGCTCCCTAACTCCTAACTTTCAAATCCTGCATTCGAAGCTCCACTAGTTCCAGAACTTTCACGTTAAGTACAACATTTAACACGATTTCACAAAAATAATCACACTTTAAATTTAAAAGTCAAATGCCATCCGCGAATTTATTTCACTTCTGGCACCAGTTGTTGCGAGCGTGACTTTCGGTTCGTATTTACAACACAATATTTCAGATATATTTCACAAGTTCTTAATTTTCATTCTGCTATTTACTTTTATAAAGTTAACAGACAATCACCAATCAACTCTTCGCCAGTAGTGTATTTCAAGCTATTGCAATCCAATTAGAACACTTTCGCCTGTTATATAATTCCACTTGTAAACACTGCACTATCTAAGACAAGATTCACCTCTTGGCGGTGACAACTACTATACTATACTATACTATACTCTACAAACTCTCCAAAGCCTTCCCGAAGATTCCATTCAACAACCTTCGATTCTCCGAACCTTAAGTTGTTTACCCCTTACTCTCCGCGTCTTATTACTCTTCTTACGCGAAGTTTTCATTTCCAGTAGATGTGTCTTGTCTCCCTTTGTTGCACGTAACATTATTATATGTATTAGCATTAGTTACATTTTCTTAATAAACTTAAAGCTAGTGTAACTAATGTAATTGGCCTACGGCAGCCGGCCATCTGGGCAACTTCAGATTATTTAGAATATGTTATTCTAGTTAACAATGTTTATTTATGTAATTTAAGTATACTTTACACAATTCCTATGGTTACTTTTACAATTCCACATTTCTAAATTCATATTTTATACTTTATTAAATTTGCATGTGTTTTAACCTGTTTTCTTTTCCAGGCAATATGCTTATGACTAAATTTAAATTAATTATCCAGTACATTTTCATCCGTATATTACTAACTAATTTAAACCTAGTCTGTTTAGCCAGCAGGTTTTTTTTCTTTCTTTCTATAATTTTCCATTGTTTTCAGGAGTCTCCTGCTCTCATCTAATTATATCTAAGTTATCATCTATTGCGAATTCATTTCTAATTTCAGTTCTAACAGTTCATTTGATTGTAATTAAATTAGTATTTATTAGGTCAGAAATTGGACGATCACTCAACTCAAAATACGACAGCTACAAAACGCTATAAGTAGTCATGTACATGGAACCTTAAGGATTGACTTGAACCAGTTGCGTAGCTAGCACCCGGCGTGGATATATATTGTGTCACCCCATGAAAACTGTTAAATTCAACATTAAGTAAAATAATGGGATTCTAAAAAATCCCATTCCACGATATTTTATTGCCTGCTTTTGAATGACTTCTCAATCAAGATAAGTTCTGTCTCTGATTCATCATAATAAAAATCAGCAAATTTTGATACGCACCTATTTGTGACTGCTCCATGTTCGCCAAAAGCAAAGCATTTGTTTCGACAGCCTCGAACAGTATAGCTACATCTTAAATGGACTCTGATCTAGTTCGGAGCTCAGTATTCAATCGGTCAAAACATTTCAACATATCCTTTTGATTTTCAGATGGCAGTGTGAGCCCTGCATCTGCGGCTACCTCACCTCACCAGCCATATATTGTTTTATAACGAACTCTTTGTTCTATTAGAATGTCGTAGTCCTCCTATTTTTCTCAGCAAGATCCATTGCCTCTTTCTGCTGGCATCAAGATGAGTGAGGACTAGTTCGACGTGAAGTCCTGAATATTTGCCGTAGCTGATAGCTCACTCCATGACAGTTGCTGAATTCAGGGTGGCACTCTGGCACACCTCGTCTAATGGTGGAAAGTGTGGGGTGGGTCAACCAGAAATTAAACTGCCGCTGTCAGGGGACTGCTATCCAATACTTACCTGTAGATTTCATGAAGACCTGGTGTTGCAGTCCTCAGGTGCCATTCCCCAGCCTCCTATTGACATTGCTGGCACTTTATTTCGCAATGCGCCTAGTGGTTAGAAAGCGGAGGAGTGAACCTAGTCAGCCCTCATCGCATAAATGAGGCTGCGGAGGTGGAGAGTATGCAGCGAAACTCAGCGCCTTATGCTATATTTACACAGCGTAAGTAAATGTCATGACAAGTACTCTCCTGAAATTTTTGTTTACACGTTTGTTACGTAAGTAGTGTTCACAATGGATGCAAATAAATTAGGTCCTGCGCTCTCAATGTTATCGAAATATTCATAAAGGAAATTGGGCTATACAAAAGAAACATGAAGCCATGGGTGCGCAATCGGATTTTACGATGCTTTGACTTGGGAGCTCCTAATAGGTTTTTGAGAAAAGTTGATATTGAGGATCCAGAAACATACAGGAATAATTTAAGGGTCGAACGGTTCCAGTTTAAGTTCCTATTACACAAAGTATATCCGTAATATGAGAGATACATTGTCACCATATTCTATTAAAGTCGAGATTACTTTGAGATATCTTGCCATTGGAGACAGTTTTAGTACAGTAGAATAACTGCACTGACTGCCAAGACCCACAACATCAAAGGTTTTACAACCCGCGTTTGATGCAATTTATTTAGTCTTGAAGGTAATTAAAATTCAATTAATTTGTTTTATTTTATTGTAAATATGTATTTATTTACAGTCATCAATTGATCTAGGCTGAAGAAGAAAATATAGACTCATCAGTCGGTAATGGCATTGAAACATGGTCCATGCAAGAAAATGGTTTCACAATTATGTTTTAAAAAACGGAATAAACGTTTTCTTACCAAATTTTTTTCGCTTTTTCTCGTTTGAGCTAATTTTTTTTTCAGAAAAACATCCGCAACATTAAACCATAGTAATTTGGGAGCATATATGAATATCGTCTACTCTACTTCCCGATTTCTTGCTTTTGGCGACTTTTATCTTCTCTGCCATACATGTGTTCCTTAGCGAATGAATTTTGTTCTGCGCTTCCTTGGCATAAAACTTGGTAGATTGATTATATTCCAAGCCTTTTGTTACAGTTTCTGTAATCTTTGTCATTATAGATCCACAAACAGATTTGCTCCTCATGTTTTTCCAGGAATTGGATGGTTTGATTGCTAGACGACTTATCTATATCTAAAAAAAAAACAATTTTATTCACTTTAATTAATTATTAATCACTTCATTCTACGATATAAAACTATATTAACACAAACTGTACCCACCTTATCAATAATTTTTGCCAATTCTAGATTTTATCCTTGTTGTATAAAACGGGATTATTTTCAGTTTGAAATAAGCTTCCCACTTTCATTACTTGCTAGTTTCATGACATTTACTTCCGTGGGCTCAGAAAGTGAAAAGCTACTTTCGTAAGTAGACGATTTGTTTGAAGACGTCAAAATGAGAAACTACTTACGAAAGCTACTGTCGCCATGTAAATGTAAGTAAATTGAAGTAGCTCTTATATTAGCTGTGTTCCATTGGGCTGTATAAAGCTAATTTCCTCGAGTAGTACCTACTACCTAGAAAATTTAAGGATACAAATTCGTCTCTGGTCGATATTTATTATATTAAAAGTTCTTACCGTATTTATTTTCATAACGATAATATATAAATTTGAATAATTTGCCTTTCTCGATGAGTTAAATAATTTTATTTGTTTCTTTATAAACATTTTCTCTCAAATTTCATTTATCTGACATTTCAATAACCAGTTAGCATCCAAATCCACCTAGCGGAAAATTCTTGCGAAACTACTCAGCTCAACTACTCTACTTGTGAATAAGACCAATCGGGCAACTCCTTCGTAGGGTTGCCATACAAAACTTTAGTATTTTACTACATATTTGGGCACTGCCCCCAGCAAACATTGAGATGAAAAATCATCAGCGCGATAATTGGAGGATATCTTCCAGTTATCATCTTCGGAATATTTGAGTAATACAAATGTAAGAAAATTGCTTTTAAGTTGCTTCAGCATTAATTATATGATATAAGTTCGGGTGCTTCCAATTTTAGTTTTACGTTTTTTCCTCCAGACGAAAAGAGGACGATATTGCTTACAATTTCAGTTTTACCTGGATGATAAAATGGCAATAAAATAGCAAAAGGAATTATGTGGTTTTCCTCCAGACGAAAAGAGGACGATCACAAAGGGCGAACTTTTCTCCTTAATTTCGCCTGGAGAATACATTGATGAAAAAACGGTTTATGTTTATTTTTAATGAAGAAGATGCGTTACCTGAAAATTTAAGTCTGTTCATTCTGGTTTAATAAGCGTTCGGAGTAAATTATAGTTAAGTTTATACATTTTATTTAAAAATAATTTAATTCTTTCTATTACCAATGCGATATTATCGAGACATTTCGGCGATATCACTTTCCTCTCTTCCAGGCAATGCTAATGTGATACTTCAACAACGCGATTCCTCAACGATATCTTCCTCTTATCTTCTACAGGTATTTCGTGTTCCCTAGATGATACGAAAGCAATTCAGCAAGAAGTATTGCATTAGGGACAACATCCCTTCCCGAAGGAGGTAACTTCCGCAATATAGAAGATGATAATCTCCGGCGATAAAATTTATCTTCGCCGGAATATGATGCGCGAATTATCCGCGTATCATCATGCTTGTTGGGCCTGAGAGCGTAAGGAACTACACTCTCCCACGCATGAATCTATGCACACACACACACATACAGACACAGAGTGAAACCCCCTAGAGAAAACTTCCCAAGCCATGAAATAGAAATCTATATGTGTGGGTTGGAAGTCCGTTCTCTAAACTGTTCTTGATACTTATTGAAAAGTGCCAAACATTGACTTTATATATGCTATAGAGCATAAACTACTAACCGCACAGGAAAATAGTCTTCCAGTAATTTTAAGCTTGGCTCCTTAACTTCCCAAACGCTGGACTTACTATACACCTTACTTAACAAAATAATAAAATAAAAACTAACGTTACCATCTTACGTTGAATAACTCTCGGCTGAGTAATAGTTGCAATAGTGTATGTACGGCCGTTAGGTTGATTGATTCGAATTCATCGGATCACGGCACATTAACATATGCAACTAATACTCAGTTGAGAGTTTTTGTTTGAGGAATCGTAGTCATTTGGTTAAGAGAATTTTTTAAATAATTCTGTTAAGAAAGATAATAAAAATTTGACTACAGTTCGGAAGAAAGAAAGTAAGCTTAAGATTATCAGAAGACAATTTTTCTATATGAATAGTAGTTTTGGGCAGAGGAGATATTCCAATCAAACTTTTGTCAGTTTTACATAAGAGCACTGCAAATATTTTAGAATGTTAGGACTCCGTTGGGGCTCTCATGTGGTAGTGAGGGAGTCTGTTTCATGGCTTATGAAGTATTCTCGAGGGTTTTGCTAGAGTACGAAATCGCGTAATCGAGCTAGGTAATAGCATAGATATTATGCGTCTCTATACGAAGTATGAGTGTGGGAACTATTAGTTTGGTGCCACCGGAATCGTCATGGCTATAGCTTCAGCAACAACGTGGTAGCGAATAATTCTTTCCTGGTTGGTGGTTTATCTAGGGCAGAAGCCGAATCGGCGATTTACTTGCCGCTAAAACGTGAATGATGAATTTCGCGGTGTTGTACAATCAATGTGCACATTCGATAAATTGTGATGAGCCAGTACTTGAGCACCTTTCGAGTGAAGCGTAAATGATAAACGAATCTCTGTGCTGCATCATCAGCTAGATATAAAACCAAGAAACTGGTCAGATGAATTTAAAATTATTTCACGTATCTAATAACTTGTGCGTGCTCGCCAAATTTTGAACTGGTTGTTATATAATTTTGCTAATTTTAAAGCAGTTCTCTTTTTTATTTTTCTCCGTGGACACGTTGCCTTTCATTTTCTCAAGCAAACAAAAACTCGCTAATCCTTTGACGCAATGCCTGTCAGACTTCCGAACCAAAAATACCAGGAAGGTCACTGCTCTTCTTCTTTTCCTAGCTCTTGATAGCCAGCCATGTGGAGTTCGTTCAGGATGCTTCATTTCGGACTGGAACGCCTAAGGCGATACTTACATCCAACCATAACATCTTCTACAAAATTACATTGGCTTTCTTGAATATAAAGACGTAGTGGCTCTATTGGTCTAGCTTAAAGCCTTTACTTTGTCACGCAATGGGCCATCCCACACGAGTATTCTTGATGCAGTATGCAAACCGGTTTTATAGGGAAGAGGTGAGAGAAATCTCTTTGCGTCCTTCCACCTCTTCTCTAAAAAACCGGCTTGTATACTGCATCAAGAATACTCGTGTGCGATAGCTGAATCTGAGTGCATTTTGCTTGCATTTGAACATCATTCCAAGAGAAAAGTTAAATTACATAGCAGGCATTAGGCATATTTATTGATTACAAAATAAATTACAATCACATTTCGTTAGATGTGAACGAATTGAGAGAGAAGTAACTCAATTCAATAAACATTTTTTTTAAGGAGCATTGGATTGAGCGTTCTAAATAAGTTTATTGTGCTGATCACAAAACATTAGAATCTGCTACTGCTGATAGAGTCAGATAAGCGTTAAATCTAGCGCCGTAGCAGTTAAGTTCGATTTTATATTCATGAATTAAGAACGGCTCAAGGTTTAGACCTATGCTTGATATCGTTTCATAACTTTAGCGACTATTTCATTTCATGAAGTTTTTGCAAGTTTTTATTTAACCGCTGGTTTCACCTACAAATGAATGACAACCGGGGCGGGCTGAAACACAGGATAGTTTTTGAGAAACTACCTAAATTTCAAGGTCAAATTACAGCATTTGTCGAGAAATTTAAGGGCGTTGAAAAGAAAAAAAAAACAAGAGAAATAAATTATTGATGTCACTAGGTTTTATAAATACTATATTTTTATATGGCTGCTTTTACAATGAGCGTTTCGCTGTTTATGAATAAATTATTACTTTCCGGACGAGCAGAGGCTATGCATGCAGGTATATTATACGTACGGAGTAAGATATTATAAGTACGTGCTTTAAAGATAATATACTTTATAATTCAGTGTATTTACCTTTTTGCAAAACTAGTTTTTGTTTTTTTTTTTTATCAAGAGTTCCATAATTATGGTTTTTTTATTTATGTGCTTTGCAAAGTCTTTTAGTTTCAAAAACCAAATCATTGTTTTCTTTCCCTTTTTTTCCATTTATATAATCTTCCATCAAAACAATTAATTGCTTGATTTTTGCTTTACAAGTTTCATAAAATATTTAGAAATGTATCACATTTACAATTTTACAAATTATTTCCAGTGATTCCTGTTTTTTCATCTCCTCTTGTTGAAATAGATTCATATATGTAATTGCTTATAATTCATGTTCCATTGATTTACATTTTCTATTCGTTATCATTAAATAATTGAAATAATATAAAAACTAATAAACTACAATGAATAAGATTTTTAATAGTTAAGTGATAGAAAGTGAACAGTATATTAATATATTTGTGTAAATATTCATGTATTTATTTATATAGCCTTAAAAGTTTATTTGCCAGTTAGCCACAAATTCTGGCACTTGGTCATCTGGGTTCGTTTGTGCCTGCAATAAACAAATATATTGCACAAGTCCCGAAATGGTAGGTTGCTGACCGACGAACAGAAATGACTCAACATGGACTCAATATCAACAATGAAAACCTACAATCGTTACAAATTGATGTTCGAGCAGCGTCCACAGCTGAAACATTACTCCCTCTCAAACTGCTTAAGCTACTTAAACAACATCCCATCTGAAAGTAAAGCCAATCTCATAAGATAGAATAGAAATTATTGCAAATATTGGAAAGAGGATGTCCGACATTTGGGGAAACAAATCCTGAGTCAGTGATCGTTCAATTCAATGCAAGGCGTGCTTTTCTCTGTTATTTTGGATATGAAACTACACAGTTAGGCCTCAATTAAAATAAAGCTGTGAGTTTTCAGCGGAATCCTATGAATTGTCTTGAGTTACACAGTTTCAAATGATAATAATAGCGAGAACCATTATTTAGAAACCACATAAATTTCGAAACTTATTTACAGTATTTGCTAAGAACAGTCTCAAATATCAAAGGAGGGATCTACATAAGGAAACTGGAAACAAAATAAATAAGTCACTAGGTTTAGATGATTGATTTTATTGATTGATATTAAAGAATAAAACGGAATCTTTATAAGATCGCTCTTACGTCCGTCCGTCTGTCACAGTCGAAAACGACATGACGAAGAATTTAAGTTGGATCTTCTAAAGAAACAATTGTTTTGTATTGTATGGGATATCGTTTCAAGGGCTCCAAAATTCATCAAAAATCATTCTAGTAAACAATGGATTGAAACCTAAAATTGATAAAATGCGAAGTCTATAAACTAAATTGTGCGGATTGTGAAGCCATTTACATTGGGCAAACCAGAAAATCTATAAGAACAAGATTTAAGGAGCATATTAATAGCGCAACGGCCGCAAAAATAAAAATTTCGAGTAGGATATTTATTGAACAAAAATTCCAAAATACATGCTATGATTAAACATACAATTTGAGGTGGTCCTCTGAGACGTAAATTGAAGTAATTAATCAGATTAATGTATCTACCACTGGGGGATGCCATTCCACCCTCGTCAATACGATGAGCGCATGTAAAAGTTGCAAACTGTCATTACAAAGAAATAATGGGCCTATATTATCGAAGTCCAATGTTTCATATATAGCTAACAGGAGGCGGCATATCAAGTGAATAAAGGGCCAACCACAATGTGCATATGCAGACGAGAGATAGGCTTTTCTTAGTAGCAATCCACAATAGGAATAAGAAGCTGTTCGTCAAACTTTATTTCCTTCGTCTATTTCTGTCTGGACGCTCATCATGCATAAGGAAGTATTCGTGATATTTTCAAGTCCTGCATATGTAAGCTTATGCACACTGTGGTTAGGCAGAGCTTGTTACGTGTGACGTTGTATTATTAAGAGGTAAGAGATGAGCATTGTAAGAACATTAAATACAACGAAATTGTTATGTGCGAAAGTAATAACAACATAAACTGTTTTACTACCGCATTTTATTGTTTCCGGAATCAAATATGGAAAACGGTTTTATTTTGTAAATTTTCATTTTTCTTTTACACACCCTTATTGTGGTTGTCATAATAATAAGACATCCATAATAAGGGTGATAAATTCAAGGAGAAACAACAACAAAATTTTCCCATAACCTTGAAAGTATTTGGGGTTAGGGTTGATGATCAGATCAATGCTAATTTTAGCTATATTTCTTCTTCTTTTCACTTTTACACAAAGTGGTAATGCTTTCAGCATTACCCATGACCATACTTTTTTTTTCCTTAGTATTTAGGTATGAGTTAAATGAATTCAGAGCCCGAAGAAATTTGTTGAGTACTACAAACTAACCAATCAGAAGCGAGGGCAACTTATGTTTGATTGACTTGATGACTACTGAGCAGTCTCGAAACCAAGATCCCAAGTGCACGATAGTGTTTAAAACATCTTTTAAGCGTAAGGGCTGTGACACATTAAAAGCAGCGACAGAAGTAGAAGCAGAAATCCAGCTTTTCTGCTTTGTCAACCACATTGAAAGCAGAAAATAGACAGTTATTTGTCAATTAGGTACAAATGTCTGGAGCTATAATTTAAAAAAATTTAATTTGTTAATACTAACAAAATTAATTAATTTTTCCTCGATAGAAACTTTTTTTTTTCTAGCATCAAACCTGTTGTAACACTTCTAAAAGAAAGGACGTCAACAATGAAATAAAAATTTTAATTTCTTTACATTGGCAGTACTAAGCAGAAGCAGAACTTTTGTGATTTGATCAACTTTTAAGTTCTGCTGCTGTCACTGCTTCTGCTTTCAATTTGTTAGTGCTCGAACAGTTAATGTTTTCAGAAAAAAAAAACTGCTTCTGTGGCTAATTTCTGCTTTTAATGTATCATAGCGTTAAAATAGACAAATATTTGACTCTATTTAGATAGCACAATTTGAAAATTTAAAAAAATTTCATATAAAATTATTAGGTACATACAGAAATCATTATGAATGTTTTTTATTACATTGAAATTTGCTTGCTTAAAAACAGTTCCGAAATATTTTACGGTACAAGTTCGAATAAACTAAATTCACATAAAGAGACGTATTTACATCTTATAAAATAGTAGTAAAATTCAATTGCTTATTATTAGAAAAATTTATCACAACAAACTAGCATGTTTCTTTATCCATCATTAATTAATATTTACAGAAGAAAAACTACAAATCATCATCTACAATAAATTTTGATGGATTTTTATACTAAAATTTACAAATTTATCGAATGGCGAATACCCATTTTCAGAATAAAATTCATCAATTGAATATGCTTAAAGATATAATTCTTTTTTTAAGCTAACGAAAATTTATTCTAAGAACTTGTCTCAATCTAAGTTTGCATCTCGACCTCAGATTATAATAATTAATGGGATCACAGCTATTATAAGAGTTAAATGAAGGCGAAGCAAACCTGCCCAATATGTTTGCTTATACTCGAGGCATATGGGCGATATCAATGAAAATTCAAACGAAGCTTCGGTTTTTAAAAATCGTATTACCAATGAAGTTTTTACATTACACAGCAGCATATTTCATTTTATTACAATAGAAATCATAGGCAAATTGATATATGGTCAATTAAACTCTTTATTTGAAATTCCCCTTGTATGGTGTATATAAGATTTGTATTTAATGCAAGCAACCCAACCAATACGACGCTATTTACTTCACGAAGACAGAATTTATTTATATATTGGGCAAGAGCTTAGCCAGTTGTGACGTCTTTAGCAGTTATAATAACACGAAAATGGAGTTCTTACGTCGAATCAGCATAGACTCGCTAAACCATAAAGATTATAATTAGCACTTGGCAAAATTGACTTTACTGAACGTTCATCAGTAATAAGTAATATGTATTTCGTTTCCAATAAATGATAAAATCACTGAATTGATAATCTAATAACATTTTATTTTATTGAATTTTTAAAGCCTGAAGCCATATTCAGGAGCTCAAATAGATCAGAATCGAGTCGAAACTAGACGAATGAAAGCTGAAACTAAATTTCCCGATTTCTAACAGAAAAAAATCCCAAAACAGTCCACTACTGTTTTTTACAGTTATTCTATCAGTATTTGATGAAGTTTGTTTCATTTTTCAGTCGTCTATGCATTTTTATACAATGGTCTCGATTATGAACGAATCGAACTCCCAAATACAGCGCATGAATTTTCCCCAAGCACCACAACTAATAATTTCATCAAAACTGATGTATTATTGGTATGATATGAACACAAAGGCCAAATGTACTATTAAATAAAGAATTTTCGTAATAAAATGAGCGAGATTACGAAATTTAATGTACAAGTGCTAATGCCAAATATAATATATTTCGTATATTTTATTTGTAGACAATTACTTCTCATTACGGAAAGTTTTACCGGACCAGCAATGGAAATAAAGCTCCATTTGCTTTACGATTTGGTACGAAACACTTGAATTATTGAACTAAGACAATTTTATGGTAATTTCCATAATATGATGACGACTCGAATCTAAGCTTCTCAAGGCACACATATATCGCGTTTTAGATATTTCATTTTTACAAAATAAAACCCTATTTTTATTGCTCGATTCTAATAATACTTCAAATAATAATTTGACAGGAAATATTCGATAAAAGTAGGAAAAATCTTGTTGTTGGGGAACAATTATTAAAAGAAACGTGTATTTTAGGAATATCGGAAAGCTGATGGTCAGTACATTGTAGAAATTTTAAAAAACACGTAAACGATTAAAGACACATGCAATTAGAATGGTAGGTTAACATGTTTCACATTCAACAGCATTTTTCAACGGGAGTACAGCTACTAACGTATATAATTTTACGTTTAAAAATTGCTAACCTCTTAATTTTACAAGAGTAACTCCATTTTTTTATTCCATGATGTGAGATTACATTTTCAATCCATTTTTTTTAATTATTCCTCCATTGAGTGCTATTAACTTTAGTATTTGAACCTTTCTTGCCAAGGTTCCGAGATATCTTGTTAGAATTTTCATTGCTTTTGGTTCCATCTGAACAGCCTGCATTGCCCTCTTTAACTTTGCTTTTTAAGGCAATTGTGTTGATATTACTGACAATATTCGATTGTGCATCAGCATTAGTCTCAATAGATGATTGCTTTGATTCTCGTATGATCTCTTTTTGGTTTCGCTTTGCCATAACATCTCCGCCATCGAAAACAGTTGGCGCTGCGACGTTGTCATTATTAGAACTTGTAGGAGAATCCTTTTCTTCAGCAATGCGTGGCAATAACTCACCAGGGGGTTGAAGAGAAAGTGTAAGCACACTTACTTGTGGAAGCTGACCTTGAATATCTTGTTGCTCAGTAGGTAAGTTAAAGTGCTCTACGTACTTTTCTAGAGAGCTGTTAGGAGCCGGTGGTGGTGGTGGAGCTACTGTTGAAGGGACAATAGTACCCATTCCAACCGTTTGAATTGGTGCGTTAGTAACTGATTGTGATCGCCAAGCCCCAGATACAGGTCGTTGATTTTTGGCAGCTGGTGGTGGACAGCAAAGTGGAGAAATGAGAACGCATTTACTTTCAGCACTACGAGGATGCAAACGATCAGGTGACAGAGCACGTCTTAGAAGAGGTGAACTAGGCTCAGCACTCTTAGGCCGTGCAAATCCTTTTTTTGCAATATTCCCAGAAGTTGAATTCGGTAGCCCACCAGGACTATAAGACTGCGTTGTATTAGATGAGCCTGGTTGGTGTCCGACAGGAAACGCGAGTGGTGATGGCGAGCGTGTTGGAGAAGCAGGGAGAGGCGATGGTGAAGGAGTTCGCGCTAGCGGTGAAAGAGGAATATGACCAACTGATTTTCTACGATTCGGAACCGATGTAGAACTAGTATGTATACTTTTGGTGCTCGAAATTGTCGAATGAAGTTTGTGCTTGAGACCATGAAGTGTTGATGGTCGCTGATACAGTTGCGATCCTCCGTTTCCAGTGGGTGTATTTGGTGCAGATGACGATGGTGAGCTGGATTGAGAAGAGTTAGATGCGGATGGATGGCAAAATGAATCAAGTGGTGATAAACTCATTCGATTCACTGGTGCTGTAGCTAGGCTCAAATCTACTGATCTAGCGAACGATTGAAATGATCGGGAGGGCGTTACCATTGTTGGTGAAGATATTCCAGCCGCCATCTAAAAAAGGCAAGAAAACAATACATGAATTTCAAGAAAGAAGGTACTTTATCTTTAACTTTACTTGCTGCATTTCAGCTGAGGCCCGTTTACTACTAATTCTACGAAAAAGAGATGTTTTTCGTTTTTTATCGTTGTCCTTTTTTTGCTTACGTTGCCTGTTCACTCCTTTTTTAGCCAACTTACTTTGCCAAAGCTCTCGTTTACGGCCTCCACTTTGAATGCTTGTGTGTTCGAGAGGTGTAGCACGAAGTGTAACATGCTCACCTCCGCTAAGAAGAAGTTGTAAAACCTGCGTGTGATACAAGCCCTGTACAGCTTCTCCATTTACATGGGTAATCAAATCAGCTGGACGTAAGCCAGCTTCAAATGCGGGACTTCCTTCATCTACTGCCATGACCAGGTGGTGCATGGTATAAAAATCCGTATCTCCGTAATACACACGAATCGTGTGCACTGTAAATCCAAACCCACGTGGTCCGCGACGAATAATAATAGGAGGCTTCAAATTTGTCACCAGTGGAGATAATTCTCTACAAGGCGATGTATCACGAGAGCTTGCAGTACTTGAACCCCCACCACTGGGCGATTGTATTCCACCACTTACTGATGACGTTGCACCTGCTGGTTGTGAGTCATCTATTAAAACAATTTGCCATTTGTAGATTATGATTTTATGATTTTTTACGCTCTGGTCAAAGCAAAATGGAATAGGATATGATGCAACTGCTCGGCTTTCAGGATGGAAATAAGGGTTGTAAGGAAAAAGAGCAAATTCTGTTCAGAACTCACTAACTCTCAACAGAGATACAGATTATGGATATTTAGCAACTTTATGTTAAAGAATGCATTGACACAGAAAAAAGATACTGATTTTGACTTACCTGTCGATACCATCAAAGATAATCCTAAAGCCGATGCACTTTTTACAACAGATCTAGAACGATGTTTGCCAATACTGGAAGAGTATATATCTATAGCCGGTGTAGACATGCCGCTACCGCTACTAACAACGGACGAATGATCTTTAATATTTTCTGCCGATGAAGTGCCACTGTGTTCATCTTCAATTGAAATTGAGAATCGTGGCAGCATCTCTCGAGCATGTGTAGTTCTCCGTTTTCGTTGAATTTGCGGCGAAACATCGTCACTGTCTGTTTGCGATGATTCCGGTGTGCTAAGTGTTTTTCTTAAAGCTATCGAAGATATTTGATGTGTATCAATCAATTTACGATTTTCGTATGTGTTCGAAGTGGAGCAACTTTGTTGCCTTATTCCAGCTCTTTGAGGGGACCGTGATAATGTTTTTACGGTGGAAAGTGACGCAGTGTTAGAAACTGAAGCCAATGATATTGGCTGAGTTTGTGTCGATGTATTTGATACGGTTGTTATAGATGGCTGCACGAATACTGAAGGTCCCGGCAAAGATTGCTGTCTTAAATACTGATGAATCGATTTGATTTCTTCTCTATCTGGAGTATTTAGAAGCTCTGGAAAATAGTCTGCATCCGGTGTAGAAGGAAGCTTCAAATTTCGCGAAGATATCTGAGGAAATATAATCAAAATTGAAAGATGTTGATCAAAAGTTTAACCGTAAATTGCTTACATCCAGCTTTCTTAACTCAGGTGTTGTTAAAACTTTGCTTAAATCTAAGCTGCTATTATCGTCTGAGGTGTTAGTTGAAATCAAACGGGACCAAGAGTAGTGTTGTTTACGATACTGTGGAGAATATGAACTGAAGGATCCAAAGACTGGTGTATCATCAGTATCGTCTGTGTCATCTCCACCCAAATCGTGATTATACCGATCCATGCGTGCTAAATAATAAATATAAATCTATCTTATAATGTAAAATATGAAAAAAATACTATCAAAATAGCTGGTGTCGTCCTCATTTGAAAGCTGGGGAACGAATTCAGCTTTTTGTCTAAGTAGTGAGTTCCAGTCTAATCCAACAAAATAAATGTGCTCTTTGACCTCATGCGCGCCGCCAGTTCCTAAACGATCTCTCGGATTCTGTTGTAACAAGTGAGTTATAAGATCTTTTGCTTCCGGTTGAACAGCCCAGTCGTCACTATCTGGCCACTCTATATCATCATTAACCGTGTGGGCAAAAAGTTCTTCTGGCGTTTCTCCAAAGAAAGGCACACAACCAATCATGAATTCATAAAGAATTATTCCCATAGACCACCAGTCTACGGGTTTACCATATCCCTGACGCAATATTACTTCTGGTGCTATATATTCTGGCGTACCATAAACTTGCTTATCTGAAAATTGTCTAGTCTCACTATCAATGTAACCTTCATACAGATTTGTGGCTAGAGACATAAGTCCCATTTTCGATAATCCAAAATCGGTAAGCTTGATATGACCCAGTGCAGTTATAAGCAAATTGTCAGGCTTTAAATCACGGTGAACTATTCCGTAGCTATGCAAGTACTCTACAGCTAATACTGTTTCAGCAAAGTAAAATCTTGCCATATCGGAGGGCAAGGGTCCGATAGTTTTGAGTAATGTCGCACAATCACCGCCCTCTACATATTCCATCACAAGACACAAGTGCTTCTTTGTTTCGAAACTGCAGTACATACTAACAACAAACGGATTGTCAGCAAAACTCAGTATATCTCGCTCTGCAAATACCTGCTCCACTTGATTTCTTAAAATTAAATTGTTTTTGTTTATCTTTTTCATAGCGAACCGCTGACGTGTCTGCCTATGTTTTACCAAATACACAGCGCCATACGCCCCATTCGAAATAAGCTTGATAATATCGAAGTCATTCTCATTAGGAATTTGTTGTATTGGAAGTTGAGAAGCTGCTGGACCTTTTTTACCACTTGCTGTAAGATCACTAGCATTATCGCCTATAGCTACTGGAGGACCCGTAGTGCTTTCATTATTGCTTGAAGCGAGAGCACACTGTGCGCTTTTATTACAGATGCTGTCTAGAGGTAGACTATTATTTGATCCAATCGAAGGAATTGGCGAGCTCGAAACAGTATGTGAAATACCACTTTCATATGCATCTGAGACCGAAACATCTGTGGCGTTTGGAGCATTCCAAACAGTATTTGTTTCTTGCAGTTCTTGTTGCAATTCAGCAATAGGATCTCTGTTGAGTCCCAGCTTATGAATAATATACTTTGGTATGTCTGCTTTAATACCCTGTAAGCATTTAGCTTGCCCTTCGGCCGCTTCAAGTAGATGATAAAACTCCTCTGGATCGAATTCTAAACACTCAAGTAAGCGTGCTGGACGCGATATGATGAGGAGAAGCTTCTTTATTACTCCAGTTAGTTCAGCTGCTGCTTCTGGAGATTTTTCTTTAGTTTCAAATAGCAACCGCTCAAGATTTTCGCTCATTTCGTAAAAGTAACGACTGGTTATTAATTTCGCGTGAGATTTATGAAGGCAATCGCGAGCCATCTCTAGAACTTGATGATGAACGAACCTATTGAGAATAAAGATAAATAACAATACATATGTTTCGGGAGCAGAAATAAATACGGAAGCATATTTCTATACCTGACGATCGGTTGCGAGTCCCGGAAATTGCCGCAGGCAGCATTCTTATTTTCATTTATAAAATGTTTCAGCCGCTCTTCCATTTGCTGAGTTGCTTTTGGAAACCGTTCCTTGTATAACGTGTTCATTACCGCAATTTCGTTGTCAACAATTGGTGAGCGACTAGGACTTGATAAACTTCGAGATCTTGGACGATGAAATGGTGATCGTCGACCTGAACTCCCTCCCGAATCTTCCTTACCACTATTATTAGCGCTAGTATTTTGAGGACTACACTGATTTGGTGGTGTTCCAGGCTTCGATAAATTTTGCTGGAATGGATTCTGATAAGACAGATGTTGCGATACGGCTGCGACCCCAGTAACAGCGGCAGACTTAGTGGTTGATGGTGTATTGCATTGTTTCAGACCGTATTGCAACACTTGCGCTGATTGATGAGAATGAGCATGAGCATATTGGTGTTGAATACATTGGCTATCTGAGCACATGTTTATCTCATTGTTGGAAAAATGGTGTGTTAACATCCGGAGTTCATCATTAGTTGGCATGTGAGGCAATTGATGAAGGCGCTCTTGGCTCGAACACTGAGACTGAATTTCATGAAAACAATTACTGCTTACTTAACTCATAAAATAAAAATTCTTTAACGAAATAAAAACACTTACTCTACATATAGTAATACATATGTGTGGGAATTTACATACCGACATATTTGAACTGCCTGGTGTGGTTCCATATCCAGATGAGGGCAATGATGCCACAGACCACCTACGACCGTCACCGCGACAGCTTGAAATTCTTTTTAAAGGAACAAATGGGAAATGCAATATGCTCGGTGAATTTATGCGAGGACTGTCAATCGGACTAGCTGAAACAGGGGAATGAGATCGTGGTGATGTGTTACCTATCCCTGTTACGAGACTTAGACGATGATGAGCAACACCTCCACCCCCACAACGTACAGCGGCTGTATAAGTTTTTCGGTGAGTGACTGGACTTTCCTTAGATATTGCTGATAATGATGGAGCAGATTTTCCTAATGTTGAATTTCGAACCCGAATTAAGTTTGAAACTTCTGTAACATGAATTATGTAAAGAAATGAATATCAGTTAAAGTTTTAAGTGCTACAAACCATTTCCTGTTGTTCGCAACGAATAAGAATGCTGATAAGATGGCTTCCTAGGTAGAACATTAAAATCTCGACCTGGCAAGGATATAGAGCTCCCAGATAGAGCCCCAGACGATGATTTGCCTGAACTTCTAACTACTGATGTTGCAGCCTCCTTTGAAGATGATGTTGCCATTGTTGTTGTCGTTAAAGAAGGTACTAAGTTTGTAGACGGCCCAGAATATATGGTGGTACTTCGTGATGTAGGGGATGAAGCTTCGTGATCAGAATCGTCAAAAACTCGAGCCGAATGAACTGACTGTGGACGTATTCTTAATATGGACGTGTGACTAAATTGACGGCTTGGCACAGGACTGTTGGAGGCAGATTTACTACTGCCATGATTTGAAGAAGAAGATGATTCGCCTGCACTCATTTTATTTCAACAGTTTTATGTTTTATCAAATCACGTATTTGTATCTTTTCGAAATTATTTCAGCCCTATTTTTGAAATTTATCTAACTAGATACTATATTTTTGTGTTTCGTAATTTTAGTTAACGACTAGAGCTTCAGCTTACATCCACTCATCAATAGTTGACTTAGAAATGAATTTGCGTTGCGACATATTGCCAGCAAACTGGCAGCTTGATTTCATATTATTGCACTTAACAAAATTGTTAACTTCAGGTGTCATTTTAAATTGGTGTTTTCCTAGTAATTTCATTTTTATATTTTTTTTTTGTAAAGGAACTTATTTAGGAATTGTAGTTCGATTGTTTCTGTTATTTCCACGCCGAGAGTCCAAGCAAGCATAGCTCTGTGAATGAACAACGATAAAATATTATATAAATAATCTCATTTATTTGAATGTATATATTTATTGGAAAATTTAGGGTCATGAATTCTTATTCTAAAGTATTATTAAAAACAATACCTTTTCCCCGAATACAATACGAAATGAAACTAAAAGAACGTATTAAAAACGAAAGCGCTCTTAATACGACTGGGACTTACACGAGGAAAGCTCGTCTAAAGGGGCCATTGGGGACGGACCCCACTAAGAAATTTGGAAAGTACAAAAAAAAAATTTTTCACATTTGAAAATATATTTTCACAAAAATTGTGCCATGACCAAACGCAGTTTTGCAGACAAATCTGAGATTAAGTTGACCAGGAGATTTCTATCGAAAGCTACATAAGTATGCCCATGACGTCATACCCACATATTACATTGCATTACGAGCGGCCTGCAGCAGGAGTCTTCTCTGAACTTCAACCAAGCATTATGCCTACTGTGATTGATATGAGGTGGCTTCATCGGCTGCCTGAGCGCTGTGCTGTGTTGGGCTTAAGCCAGATTAAACTGCCTCAGAAAAATAGATTTTATGAGAACGCTATTGAAGCGTCGGCTACCACGTCCGGATGTTGCGTCTTGACAATGCGTCCAAGTGGTCTGGTGTGGGTGTCTGATAGACAAAGTTTGCAAGAATTAGAATTGGGTTCAATTGAGCGAAGTAGTTTAATAATATGAACAAATTAATTTTATGATATTATACATATTATAGACGAGGAGGAGCAGGAAGAGTAAAATAAATCTGTCACAATTACACAATAATGTTCACTTTAAGGATTCTTCTACTCATTTACTACAAAAAAAATTATAAATATTTCTACAACAACAAAAATTATGTACGGTGACCGTGAATGATGAACGAAGCAAAGGTGAGCAACAACTGTCCCTGGTGGTGAACCTATAGCTAAGCCGGTCCTAAGGGCCACTCTTCTTTCTTCAACTGTGTCCCAGAAAAATGCTGCAATCGATGAAATCGATCTTAAGTTGATTTCTTTGCTGGCAATTTAATGTTGCAATCATAGCGCAATGAGGTAATTGCATTGGCGTAACTAGGACTTTTTTCTGGGATGGGCCAGAACTCCCAACTTTCGTACATAGGTTTTAACAAACATTTTGTTTGCGAAGTATACCATCTCATGAGTACGACCGACATTTTTTATGCATTGCTCTGAGCATTTACAAGATGTTGATATAATGCCTAGAGCCAATGAAATTGCATAACTTAAAAAACCATTAAGTTTCTAAAATTATAGAGTACAGAGAGTCTATAAGTTACAGCACCCACAAGAAATATAAGCTAAATTCTAGAACAAAATTTCCGCTAATATAGCTCTGCATACAAAAAATAAAATAATTCTCATAAATAAAACAGTTCTTCATAAAATAATTCTCATTTTGCAAGTCGCAGACATCGCGTAACTATTTTTGTAATATGTAGTCTTCCTACGTGAAACCTTAACTCCGCTCACAAGAAAGCAAAAAAACTAGATCAGCACTTTTAATCTACTGCATATGCAGGTAGTGTGCACAGTCGGGGCAATTTTAATAAGAAAAGCTTTTGAGATAGGGCAGTTTTTGTCCAGGTGGCGATGTTAAGGCCAAAGAACAGCGAACAGTTTTCAATTGTTTCCCATTCTTTAGTATAATTCTCGTCGCATATTATTGAGCACTTGGAGAGAGAAAAGCATGGTACATCGAATATCAGTTAGTATAAGTCATCAGCATTCAATCAATTTTTGGATAACTAGTTAGTCAACCTTCGGCGATCGGGCGATATTTATTGCTTATCGAGACCAACGGCGTCGAGTATTTACGACAAAGTTTTAGTCGGACATTCAAATTATTGTTAGAATAGATTAGTATATAATGCAATTGGCGAATTGAGTGAAATTACATTCTTTTCTTTAATCCCAATGAACCAAAGCGCGACACTCATCTATTCTTTTGCTACCTCCCGTTGCCTTCTCTTTTTCGAGACTCGAGTAGGTTGTAGACAAATTTAATGTTTTTCTGTGATTTTCTCGGTTTACCCAAGTATTTAATGTCTAGAGTGCTAATATAGTTTTATTCGATAATGTAACGGAAGTTTTTAATCGCGTAGTTTCTTCCTTATAAAAATAATCAGTTTTATGAATCCGTTGGGATTAGAACCGAAAAAGCATAAAAAGATTTTTTTCTGGAAAATTAAAAAAAGTTTTACGAAATATTCAAAATTTCATCGATATCAAAGGTGTTATCAATTAAGATTTCCGCACAAACTGTGAAAATAGCTCTGCAGGATTTCTCCTACGGATTATGCCTTTGTCAAAATTCAGTGGAATTTTTTTTTTTTAATTTTAAAACGATTTTAAAGGGTTTTTCTTGAAGAAAAGAACTCGTAAGATTGTACGAATTAACGAATGTTTTTTGGGAATTTTCATAATTTCCTGGTTGACTCCATCGTCATATTGTTGCCACACCAGTTTGCAATAGGTACATTTAATTTTGAATCTGAACTCAGGACTGTATCAGTCAATCACGAGCAAACACCCAGCAAAAAAGAAGTCTTGCATTCGGTGCACAGATAAAAGCGTAGCCATTGCTGTCGCGCGATCATTTTCAAGATTATGCATGTATTGCCCACAAAAGTTTTGTGCTTTCCTCAGCAAGATAATGATCTATGGGTAGCAGAACAACCATCACTATTTTCGGCTTTTGTGAAAGTGCCGAAATCGAATTCATCAATTTGGGATTGTACCGTATCAATCATTTGTTTAACCGGCAAGAAAGCGCCGCGCTGATAGGGGCCACCAATTTGGGGTTCTCGACTAATTTTGCCTGCTTGGCTCAGGCTCACCGGAAGGCTATATTGCTGCTGTGTTTAGCTTTCATATGCCGGATTGGACCAAAGAAGCTCCCACGTCGACAGCTAAGGAGAGTATTGCTATCCAGGGCTATTTTGCTGTCGTATCTAGTATTCATTATCGGACTAGAGGAAGACTCCGCGACAACAGATAAAGTCAATGTGAACTCTTTTTTATTGGTTTTTTCTCACCCTCCCGGAGTCCTCTCATGAAACAGGTCGTCTAGGTTCGCTCCTCAACTCGATTTAGTGTGTATCAGTCTTCCTAGATTTTTGTTTTCCTTGCGTTCTTCTTCCTAGGCACGATTTTTTTTTGTATATGATGCGTGGTGATGCAGGTTATTGAGTTCTGTTTGAACAGCCAAAGAGTAAACACCAAAGCCAGCGACAACATCAGTGTAAATCACGACAAATATTCAGAAAACAAAAATTGCAATTCTAATAATTGCCGACGGCATTCCATGCACATGTGCGTGGATGTGAATTGTGTGTGTGAGCGAGAAAAGATTTTAGTGCTTTGTGTTTTTTGTATGTGTATTGTGAGTAAAATAGATGTGTAACACAACGACTCTTTTGTAGTAGTCACGAATAATTGAAGTGAAAGACAAAATAAAATAACAGTGTGGTGATAAAGACACCTTTATAGTGATGTGTATAAGTAAACAGTGAAAAAGACACTAATATGGCCAGTGAGGACCAAATATTCTGCGCCGTCAAGGAAAATGTGCGTGAAGTTTTCACCAGTGGAAATATCAGCAACATTCCGGATGACATCATCGAGTCCCTTCTAAAAGGATGCTGTAGGGAAAAAACATCAGGGAGCAGTATAACCACGACTGAGTCTGAATGTATGTCTGAGGACGAGCCAGACACTGAAAGTGGGGAGAGTGATTACCACTTAGTTCAAGGAAAACGGAGACCGCGCAAAAACCCACCAATCACGGAGGATAATGTGAAGAAAACTAAGCCAGCTACTGACCCTAGCACGTCCAACAATTATTACTGGTACTGGATACAGAAAACAGGTTCATAATCCCAGCAAAAGATAAGCCAACAAATGAAAAGTCGTCAAGACTAGAGCCGAAGCCAAGCAGACCTCCACCAATAATAGCGCATGGCTTAAATTACAAAGTATTCAATAATGCGCTAAACTTATTGCAAGCAAAATTCTTTATAAAGATGGGTAGTGGAAATAAGTGCACCTTTAAACCCTTCACAGAAGATGACAAGAAGGCGGTATTGAAGCTGCTAAAGGTGGAATCCTACACCTTCACCCCGAAGGAAGAAAAGAAAACAACTCTAGTGCTGAAAAGAGTTCAGCATACCTTCAACGAAGAGGATGTCAAAATTGCCTTGGAAGAAAAGCTGCAAGGATACAAAGTCAAAAGCGTAGCAGAGTTCACAACTACGCGCAACAAAGCAGCAGGAAAGCACATTGATGCCTTTATTGTAACCTGCGTTACACATCATGCTCCGATGGCGCTACCCACCTCCACCACCTTGGTAGACGTGAACTGGAATGATTTCCAGGGAAGGTTGAAGACCCTGTATGAAGACAACCTCCCCACTAACAGTAGGAACCTAACAAACTCAGAAATAGATTCCCAAATCGATTAGCAAACTAAACTGTTCTGTGATGAGCAGTTTAGGAAAAGACTTGAAAAAATCAAAACTGGCCCACAGACTTTTGAAAATATTAACAAAGTCTGCTCCAGGAAGCCAAAACTCTCAAAGGTAATAAAGAACAGCCAAGAATCGCTAGTTGTTCCACAGGAAAAATGTGATGCTTTCGCATCCCATTTTCAAGACACTTTTAAGGAAAACTCAATCCTTAGTACTCTAGACTTCTCCGTGGAAGTAAACAGCAGTGCTAATACTTTTCTGAGCACAAATGCCTCCACACCACAAACCTTCTTCTACGTGGATAACCCCGCAATCTATCAAAATATTATCACCAATCCTCTGCACCTCTTCGTCTTAACCAAGACAATAAACTCCAAAAAATCGAGTGGTCCCGACAAAATTTCAAATGCAGTTATTAAAAAACTTCCACCAATAGCTCTTGACTTCCTAGCAACCGTCTTCAATAATTGCTGCTTCCCAGAAAAATGGAAAATTTCACGCATTTTCCCCATCCCCGAAAAGACTTCATCAAAAGACATCAAGCAGTTTAGGCCCACCTCCTTAATTTCAAAATAAGGAAAGCTTTTTGAGAAAGTCATCAAGAAACAGGCTATAAACACCTGTGAAGAAAAAAACATCCAACAAGACTCCCAATTTGGTTTCAAACCACAGAACTCCACCTTCCATCCACTACTAAAGTTTCATACGGATGCAACCAGAGCCTTAAATAGGAACGGCTGCTTCCTTGATGTCGAAAAAGCATTCGACTCCCCACAACTCAATATGTTAATCCACAGTTTCCTAACTAGGAAATTCTATGTGGAACTCGAAGAACATAAATCACCACTCAAGGCAATAGAAGCTGGTGTTCCCCAAGGCTCCATTTTAGGCCCAATCCTCTTCAATCTCTATACTTCAGATCAACCTCCAAACGAAAATGGGATAACACTCTTATGCGCTGATCACTCCCTCACGTATGCCCAATCTCGCTGCCCAAATTTGGCTACAAATAAAGTCAACCTGCACCTTAATAAATTAGACTCCTACCATAGAAAGTGGGGGATCAAAATAAATGTTCAAAAATCTGAACTGATTTGCATTCGGAAACCTGGCACTGAGCGAAACCGCCAAGCTGCAAAATCCGAGATTATTGAAGCCATCTACAACAGGGTAAAAATAAAACCCACACAAAGTGCGAAATACCTGGGTATCAAATTTCACGAACTGTTAAGATTTAATGACCATGCTAAAGCGACCATTAGCAAGGCCAATTTCGCATATAGCTTACTTAGTCCAATAATAAACTACAAGGACGGCCTCTGAACTCAGACCAAACTTCTGTTGTACAAACAACTCATAAGACCTGTTATTATTACTGCTTCCCTATCTGGCATACTATTTCTCCCACCTATAAGGAAAGACTCAGCAAGCTTGAAAGAAAGATTCTTAGAGCTTGTACGGGATTCCATAGACGAGCCAATTGAAAATTCTTCCCCAACAGAGTAGTCTATGAGGCAGCCAACGTCACTCCCATCCAGGAGCACCTATTTGAACTTGCGAACAAGCAAGTTCAAAAAATACCAAATCACCCAAACCCACTGATAAACAACCTGCCGGACCTTCTCATATCGGCAAACTTTAATTATCTCTCACCCCTGCTCTTAACAAAGCCCGAGGCTAGAAACATCTACCATCAAAATGACGGTAGAATAATTTTCTACGACCATAAAGGTGATTACTATCGCGGGTAATCACATTTCAGCCACGTTTACTCAAAGAGTGTCTCTGAAGGAAACCAATGCCTTAGGAACCATTGATTCTTAAGTCCCATGACACACTCGAGACTAGACACGACGTAAAACCGTTTTTTGTATCGAGTGTGTATCAGCCTATAGTACACGTGGTTTATACACGGTTGATACACGTTTCTGAGGCAGCAAAGAAAATTCTTCATTTCTATATGTTCTATACGCACACAAACCGAGTACACCCATCCATATGTAATAAAACACTCGTGTATCATCCGAGTCTAACCCTCTGCTCTAAATTGAGATATACGCGAAAATGTTCTTAAATAGTGCTAAGAAAAGCAGTTTTTAATACGGTGTATCGTGTGTGTATCATCGTGTGTCACCGGACTAAGCACTCCCACAAATCCACATCCTATCCTCTCATATCTCCTTCCCCCGCCCTCCTACTAACAACTAACTCCAAAAGGAGAACGACTTGAGGTACGGCTGATAAGGCGCATCATCTCTAAATCATTTGAAGACAGTGAAACGGAAAGTTGGAAAGTTTCAAAGGACACCTGTCAACAAGAGGACAAAAGACGACAGCAAACCGAACCGAGGGCTAAAGATGAGCCCCAACGAACAAATGAGGACAAATAGAGATAACATCGAGGGAAACTACGACAACGCAAATTAAAAAAAAAATCGACTCAAAACACACTTGACCTGACTTGACTTGATGCAGGTTATTTCTTCTTAACCCACCCCACTCTCCGCCAAAGTTAACTTAATAACAAGTTAAGAAACAGTAGGGCAAAATTGTAAAACTTTTGGTGTTTTTTAGAATGAAACAAGTAATTTCATATACTTTCGTCTTTTCCATAAATGGGGGAAAAGAGCTTGGCTATGCACTATTGTAGTGCAACTGAGACAACGAGCTAGAAATTAACATCGAGAGAACGTAGGATTACCCGAACGACAAAATCTTATTGAATTCCTCAAAATCCTATCAAACTATTCATAATAAAGCGAGAAACACAGTGCTAGCCTTTCCAACCTCAGCCTCAACTTTGACAGTTTTGTAGAATACATGAGATCAAGTTATGAAGAACCTAATGGCAAAGTTGGTGAGGTCGACCAGTTTGAGGTTGAACTCGACTAGGTCTACTCTCTACTCTGCTGGAACTTTGTCAGCTTTGACAGCTAATTTTTGTTATCGAGAAAAAGTGTACGGGAAATTTTTTGAAAAAAAATTTGGGAAGCATATTTAACGTAAAAAGTTGTTCTTACTGTAGTAAATTATTACAAAAAAAAAAAATTGAATTTTTAAGCCAACAGGACAATTAACTGCTATTATACAGAAGTTGTCAAAGCTCGCATTGTGAGCTATAAAAATTGGCAGAGTTCACCAGGTTGAGGTTCTTAAATTTTACTGAGGTCAAGGTTAGAAAAGTTAGCACTGTGTTTCCCGCTTAATGTACTTCGGGTCGCACTACCTCCCGTTTTTAAGAAAAAGATAAATTTCGCTTTGGCCAACGCTGTGGCTTAAGCCTTGACTGTGAAACCGGCCATTAATCTCTTCATAGCAAAACGAATGGAAACAGAAACACGTGCAATTCAAATATCATAGGATTACAGCAACAACATGTGACCAAACGTTGTAAATATTTCATAAAAACTGGTTTTCACAAAAGCGCGGGAACAATTTTTGAGAGTAAAACGTGAAAACTCCGCCCCTTCTCATTTATTTACGAAAATGAATCATTTGCTATTGTTTCGTTGCATGCAATTTGCGCTTTCTTTCACATTTTTTATCTTTATTCATAAAAGTTTTAAAGAGTTTAATTTTTTTTTTCCTTCTTGCTTTTCTTGCCGTGCGCATTTTAAATGTAAAACACTCGGAAATCTCGCCTGCTTCTTAACTTTTTGTTAAGTTAACTTTGCTCTCCGCCATTATCCGAGGTGAGCTAGCGTGCCTGCCCGCCAACAGTCACTACGGAGCGAGCTATCAGCTTCGGCTGATAAATAGGACTTCACGTACTCCAGAAATCACTCAACATATGGAACAATAACACATTCCAAAATATTTGCAGTGCTCTTATGTAAAACTGACAAAACTTTGATTTGATTAACTCCTCTGCCCCAAACTACTATTCACACAGAAAAATTGTCTTCTGATAATCTTAAGGCCTTATATACGCGATTTCGCCGATTTTCGAAGGTACTTTTCTAGACGCGGTTTAAAAAAAAAGACGCATATATTGGGAGAATTCGTCTTAAAGGTCATTTATGCACAGAAATATTAACAAATGGCGGAGATATAACATAATAAAGCAATGTATTTTTTTGCGCGCGCGTTTATGGTGAAAGTTCTCGGAATCAATGTGGGTGTCGGAATAAAAATTAACATATTTATAATTGCATAATGAATGTATCTTTAATGTGAACCAACAATATTATAAAAAAAAAATTATTATAATAAAAATTCGAAATTTAACATTTTTTACTCAATTTCCTGTCGGTATTTTATTTTTTATATTTCTTTGTGTCACTGAAATTGTTGTTTCTGTGGTTCACACCATAGGTGATAATACTAAGAATATGTTGTAAAAATTTCAAAGTGTTCTGAATCTTCGTTCAAGAGTTAAGCTGAAAACACATTGCGACGGTCATCAGCGTTCATCAGCACAGATTTCATTCTATTCTATTATCAGATATAGGAATAAATTGAAATTTGAGCTGATGAGCTCTGATGACCGTAGCATTGTGTTTCCCGCTTTAGAGCTTTCACAAGGTTCAAAAAAGTGAATCGCTTTGAAGTGCGCACCGCGCGCTATCTATTATAAATGTAATGAGCCTTATTTAATAGCATCCTGCGCCATATGTGGGGCCGTTACCTTTACCGTTACACGATTCTATGTAGGCATAATAAATGAACAATAGAAAAGCGTAGTTGCCGATCTAGTTTTTACGCTCGAAATGCTGTAACTTTAACATTGCTTGGAATTTTTCAATTCTGTAAAGCTTAAAATATTCCTAACCGTTCAGGCTAATGGAATGAAAAATAAAAAATAAATAAATAAAAAATTTGAACTTTTTCGCGTATATAAGGCCTTAAGCTTGGTTTCTTATCTTCCGAAACGTAGTAAAATTTTTATATCTTTCGTAACATAATTATCTTAACCAAATGACTACGATTTCACAAACGAAAACTCTCAACTGAGTATTAATTTCATATGTGAATATGCCGTGGTCCGATGAATTCGAATCAATCAACCTACGGACTACGGCCGTACATACACTATTGCAACTATTACTCAGCCGAGAGTTATTGAGCGTAAAATGTTAACGTTAGTTTTTAATCAAAATTATTTTATTATTTTGTTAAGTAAGGTGTATAGTAAGTCCAGCTATTGGGAAGGTAAGGAGTCAAGCTTAAAATTACTGGAAGACTATTTTTCTGTGTGGATAGTAGTTTAGGCTTTATAGCATCCATAAATTCAATGTCTAGACACTTTTCCATAAGAATCAATACAAAACACTTTAAAGAGCTGCACTAGCACGCACACATGTATTTTTGTTTCATGGCTTGGGAAGTATTTCTCGAGGATTTTCGCAAACCAACGGCTTTAACTTTTGTTGGTGTCAAAGATAAAACTGCTCTTAGATTATCTTCTATTCTTTTAACTGAGCTGAATAAATTTAATTTGAAAGATATATTAAGCTCACAGCGAAGAAAAAGGGGATCATATTCGAAACACTCAAAATAATAAGAGCCAGTAACGGTAAACCTCAGTTAGATACTGAGACCCAAAATCATGCAAAAACTTCGGAAGCAATAAGTCATGATCCCAGATTAGATATTCAGTTTCGTACTTTTACTCCACCACAAGAGAAGATGTCGACAAACAAAGTCAAACAACTCTCGCAAAACTTCCAAGCAGAAATCTTGAAAGCGAACAAACCCCGATCTATCTCGCTTACCCCTGCACAAGAAATAGCGGCAGCAAGCAAATAACGAGGTATCTCACAAACCTCTCGTTCAAAATTAAAGGAATCGATAAAACACCGATTGGTCTCGTCACCACAAGTAAATAAAACCAGACAAAATTACTATGTTTCCATGAGCCAGAATTGAGTTAAGATTAAGTTAGCGTTAAGTTTTGCTGGCTGAGTTAACTCGATGCTGTTTCCATGAACGGCTTGAATTGAGTTGACATATAATATATTTCATACAAAGTTTCTGGATTTGTATTGAATAAGCCACCCATCCGCACTACTCTAACTAATACTTACACAAAACCCAACTCAACCCGGCTGGTTTCGTGGAGTTAATATGGATTGAACGAAACTCAACTCAATTCTCGTTTCCATGAGCGCTAATTCGGATCCAATTCGGATTGAACTCTGTATGGAAACATAGTAAATATACAAGTACCACCACCACTTGCACACAGATTAAGTCATGTCCAACCAGATTCGATTCCATGCGCCCGCCATCTACAGGTAGTTCAACTATTTTTCAATACAAATTTCTGGATAACAAGAGATAATAGGAAATACCTGCCTTTGAAATATAATTTGTAAAAAAAAAATCACAAACATATTCTGAATAAGCATAACAACATTCATGATTATAAATGTATAAATATACTAAAATTAAGTTTGATAGAAATGAAGAGTAAAAATAAAAAAAACTATTAACCTTTGTGTAAAATCTAGGTATATCATATAAAAAAAAATTATATATATTCTAAATATACGTTTTGTATGAAATTCGACTTACTAACTACCATTTCGACCGTACCCCGTCGTTGCATTTTATCTTCAAACAAAAAACTAATAGAACTTAAATGGATTGAAATGTTTGCATATGAGGAAAGGAAAAATAAACCACTGTCAACATTAATATTATATAGATCTACCCATAAAGTTCAAATTATATATACATAGATATCTAGGTATACCTACAAGGATTTGAATTGAATTTGAATACCCACTAAGTCAAGATAGTTCAAATTATTGTACGCTCAGATAAGTCGCTTCTTTTAGTACTACTATCCTATCATATACTTGGCTCAGCGTTCGACATTGTGTATGTAAAAAACTACTACATAAGCATTTTCGAAGTTATCAAACGCTTGAATCATGTTCCAATGCATTATTCCTTTTCCAAGAATAACAATTTTTTTTTTAAAGGTTTACATACATTATATCTATAAATTATTACATATCTACTCATTACTATATTAATTACTCAATCAGATGAGAATACATGTCACACACATAATATCTCTAAAGAAATCATTACCTACGTACATAATACCTACAACCCAAAGTTATTAAAAAACATACATAATTATTTGAAAAGATTGCGTGTACATATCTACTCATTACTGACCTACAATAATTACTTAATCACATGAAGAACAAGTCAAAGTAGATCGGGTGGCACAATACCCCTGGGCGTATAGGTGTCCAAATTGATGGTTCACGATTTGTACCTACGTAATGATAATAAGCTGCAAGTACTTAATGTAATTTGTTTACTACACAAAATGTATGTATGTACACAAGTGACGAGAACGTGATTTGTATACAGATTATAATTATTGGAATAGGCCTGACCTACACTTTATACTAATTGTGCGTTTTGTAAACAGAGTGCTGCGTCAGAAGTATTACATATTTTTTGTATACAGGGTGTTTCCTTCTAGGTGATCCATAGAGCAGGAGGTGATAGTACTCACCTGGCGAACAAAAAATTGTATGGCAGGGGGAGGGGTAAAACCTTTTGGGAGATACAGGCTGATTAAGAAATTATGCTAGTCTTTCACAAAACAACCTGTATCTTAAAAAGTACAGGGTGTCAAGAGATCTTTATATGCAGAGCTTCGACTTTCAACCAGCCCCGTACTCCTCTCCTCTCAGGAGGGTGGTCTAAAGTAAGAATTTCGGATTTTCTTCCTTTTTTTATTTTTACATGTTTTTTTTTTTAGAAAAATTGATTAAGATAACTTTTTTTTTATAAAAACTGTAAACTGTCCACTCTCCTTTTAAATTTGACCTAGGACACCCTATGTGCTAACTGTAGCTGTTAAAGAGTTATTAGCTCATAAGCTCTTTTATATAAATCGTAATATATAAAAATCACGTGTCACTGTGTTCGTACACGCTAATCTCCGAAACCGCCCAACTGATTTCAATGAAATTTTGTGAATGTGCTTGGTTGGTTTCAGCTTGAAGATAGGATAGTTTTAGACACGATAGATGGCGCTGTTGTCGCGATCTAAAAAACTGCCTGAGAATGCGTCGACATGGAAAGCTCAAATTTTGTACACGGCGTTTTCATGAAAATTGCAAATACAAATTCAAACATGGACCAAATCGGCTATTTGGACACTGCCTCAGCCGTCGACGTAGAGAGGTGAAATTTTGTACAGGCGCCTTTTTTAAGAAAATGTAAGTTATGTTCAAAAATGGGGCTAATCGGGAAACTCCTTCGTAGGGTTGTCATACAAAAAATTTTGTGTTTTACTATTGAGAACGCGTTTACGACACATGTCAATGTATGCACGCACATACACATACACACATACAGACACTGAGTGAAATCGTGGAGTAAGGGAATCGCGTGATCAAGTCAGATAAAAGCTTAGATATTATCATAAACTAATAAAGGCCAAAGAGATGACAAGATTAAGTTTGCTTTGCGAACCAATATTTTACAGCTCAATCTGAAAGTTTTGGATGCAATCGTAAAGGCTTTTCTTGCAGAGCTTGCATCTTATTGTATTGGGCTGTAGCCCACGGTACCAGCAGGCATCACATCAAGTCAAGGCATGATGTGCTGAATGGCACTACCAAATTTTACCATGATAGATATAAATACGCATATGATTTTTTTTACTTTTGGAAGCACTTTTGATACAAAAAATATTATTGCTTCACGCAGAGGAAAAATTTTGCGATGATACTGACAACTGATATGGAGGTATTAGCTGCGTTTTTTATACTGTACTGGTTCATTGGAAATTTAAATTAATTTGATTCTATAAAACGTCTATAGGTAGCCATGATGTTTCTTATGGGGGCAAATTATCAAATTACATTTCAATTTTCACAAAATGTCAAAATATATCTAAAATATTTGCTTCTAATTCTTCAAAAGCTAGCAATTTTATGATTTTTTATCCATTTATAAATCCGTGTATCTCTTTTTATATGAATCAGAAAAAAGATCGCAGCATTGTAATCGTAATAGTATTGCAAATTGTATACAAGCAAATTTCTTAGACGGCGGTTGTTTTTCACAGTTGTATAATTTTCAAAACGATTATTTTTATCTTACAGACGTTGATGAATAATTCTAACAGCTCGAAATGGGAACATTTCCGAAAATATAAACAACCTTTTTACAAATTCATCAATTATTTTTTTCCCATACGTTGATGCACTTCATGTTGTGATCGTGTGATATGTCTGTTGCCCATACGCAGGATTCAGTTAAGAATAACTTTTGAAAATTAAAGTCGGAATAAGTTTAATTTCTTATAAGCGATTAAAATATCACTTGGACAAAAGAAAATATATTTTTTTAATTTAATTCGATTTTCGGGTGTAAAATTTGATCTGATTGGTTGAGTTTTACATGTTTTTTATGTAGTAAAAGTTTTAAATTGATGGAAGCTCAAATAAAACCACCTCCAGTTGAAACAAATACAGCGTTCATCTATCATAACAAAATACTATTCATATGAATGAAAGTAATCTAATACATGCTACATATAAAGCAGATTTTGTAGGTCCCGTAGAAGCATTCAAGCATTCAATTACATCTACACTATAAGTGGCGAACGAGCAACAGAGACGTATGCCATACTCTTTGCTGGATGTTGTTCGATTATTGATGGAAGCAAAAATAAAACCATCTCCTCCAGGCAGTTATTCGGTTATGATATATGTATAAACAGAGCCCAGACGTGTTCGAAAGTTATACTTTTCGTTGTATGTTGTTCGATTGATTTGTTTTTGATTGTTTTGTTCAGATAAAGGTGATTTTATTATTACACTTCTCTTTTATAGTTTACAACGAAGAACGAATAAAAAGTGTTCAGGGAAAATATTTTGAAGAAATTTTTTGTCATTATTTTTTATTTGTTTTAATTAAATTAAATCGGAAAACCTAAGTGCAGCAATGCTTCCCTTGCTGCCAAAGACGCACCGCCACTGGCAAATACACGCGCTCACTTTTAATTACTATAACTTCGGAGATATTTGAAAATGATTAAACGCTTAAAATATTCTTCAGAGTATGAACAATCTAGCCAAACAAATTTAGATTTTTTTGAAAACCTCAATGTAGTGTACCCCTTAAGCAATAAGCATTTATTGTTTAAAAATGTATCGGCTGAATTTTTAATCACTCTTGATGGCCTACAGGAGTTATTTTTAAATTCTGTATCAGTCTCCAATAATATACATAAAAATTCTAAAGAAAATATTTCCAGTAAATTTCTAAGTTAAAATTGAGGGCTTCTCTACATCAAGTCGAGGCATCGTTACCCATTGGGTCGAAAAACCAGCGCTTCTAAAAGAAGCACAATTTACGCGCTTCCATAGGCATCACTTGGGAGCTCTTTAGAAGTTTATTCACTAATCTATCCAGAAAAATTAGCAAAGGCGCAAGTAAGCAACGCAAGAGCCTCTATAGCCATAACTTGCAAGCTCTATAGAAAATTATTTGAAGAGATCCAGCAGAAGTGCAACAAGGGCTGGTTTCAATTAATTTTCCACGAATTTTTCAACTGTAGATTTTTCCACTATTGGTTTGAAAGAATATTGGCTTATCATCAACTTCATAAAATTTAATACCTCAAATCACAAGTAAGCACAAGCGTTATACTACTGTTCTCAGGAAGCAATCTTAAGGGCCTCTTATGAGATTAAGAGCCACTGCTGCGATGATTATTCAAAAAGTTCATTAAAGCTTTTGAAAAGAGAATTTCAAAATACTGCTTCCCCATCATTTAGTATATCCCCTAGAGTGCTTCTTAAGAACAGGATTGAAGCGTTTGCCCCTGCGGACATGCCTATGTAAAAAAGCAATGAGTTGGGATAGGGAAAAGAAGCGCTGCGAGCTTACAGGAAAGCGCTTCAGGTTTCTTAGAATGTTTTTTTCCCAGTGGATAATTTTATATTGAAATTTGACCAAACATTCATGTATATACTATACATGCATGCATATATAATACCTACTTCATTCACCTATACTACATATATATTATATCACCCACGAAAACAATTTTTTTTTCTTATTTAAAGATGTTTTAAAGAAAATAAATAAGATCCTCGGAGAAATTGTAAACATAGAGCGAATTGTGCAGTGCCGTTGTCAATGCCTGAGAAGGAGCCTACGGGCTCTGCTAACAAGTCCCAGGAACTAATTTTCTGGTAGAACCCAAGTCATGCAATATCCTTATATTTTTGGTAAAATGCTGTAATTCTTAGAAAATTTTAGTTACCAGTTTTGGGCCCCTGCCCGCCGGGCGGGATCTGCGGGTGCTTTATCTACGCTTCTGTATACAGGGTGTTTCCCCTTAGGAGGTCCATAGAGCGGAAGGCGATAGTACTCACCTAGACGAACCAAAAATTTTATGGCAGGGGGGCGGGGGCAATATCAACCGTTTAGGAGTTACAGGGTGATTCATAAAAAAATCTAGGTTTTCACAAAACACCCTGTATCTTAAAAACTGCAGGGTGTATGGTCACAGTTAAGGGCTCACTGTATGCAGAACTTCATGGCCTTTACATCGACAGCTCAACCAGCCCCGTACCCCTCTCCCCTCAGAAATTATGAAGGTCTAAACTAAAAATTTCGGATTTTCTTTCCTTTTTTTTTACTTTGACCTCTATTATTTTTGCAAAAAGGTCATTAACATAACTTTTTTTTATAAAAACTGTAAACTAGGGACTCTCCTCTTTAAAGTGACCTATTACACCCTATGTGTTAACTGTAGCCGTTAAACAGTTATTAACTCATAACCTATTCAGGTCACACCGAAATTAGACGATATTTTGTAAAATGACGTGCTAAGGGAACAAATTATCGTTGAGAGAAGGTTGAAAATAGGTTTTAGAATAGGTTAAGAGCTAATAACTCTTTAACGGATACAGATAGCACATAGGGTATACTAGGTCAAATTAAAGAGGAGGCTCCACAGTTTACAGTTTTTATAAAAAAAAGTTATGTTAACGACCTTTTTGCAAAAATAATAGAGGTCAAAGTAAAAAAAAAGGAAAGAAAATCCGAAATTTTTAGTTTAGACCTTCATAACTTCTGTGTGGAGAGAGGTACGGGGCTGGTTGAGCTGTCGTTGGAAAGGCCATGTAGTTCTGCATACAGTGCGTCCTTAACTGTGACCATACACCCTGTAGTTTTTAAGATACAGGGTTTTTTGTGAAAACCTAGCTTTTTTTATGAATCACCCTGTAACTCCTAAACGGTTGATATTGCCCCCCCCCCCCCTGCCATACAATTTTTGGTTCGTCTAGGTGAGTACTATCACCTCCCGCTCTATGGACCTCCTAAGGGGAAACACCCTGTATAGAGCAAAATGAAGAAAAGAAACTAAACAAAAAAAGCTGGCGAATCAAATTACTCACTATTTTGTGCGAAACAATGAAATAATTTTGTGAAATAAGCAAATTGTATCAAGGATTATAAAAGATCATTCTACTTACAAATAATCGAGTGTACAGTGAAATTATTTACTTAGCGATTAATTCCGTAATTATTGATTTTTGCATATAGAATAATTTTCCCTTTGATGTGATGTATTGATACTGTATAAAAAGGCGATACTTTGATTAATAAATCTGATTGTTTCTTGCATTTTCTTGCTTAGGACAATCTCAATAAAGCGGCTCTTAAGACTTAGCAGCACTAGCTTGATCACCTCTTCGATAAAGCGGCACTATACCCTTATAGAAAGTTTAGGCAATAAAGAGGCACTTAGCCTGTCTTATAAGCTTTCTTTTGCAATAAAACAACAACGAGCACTCAAACTCTAAAGCGGCAAACGGCTTCGCCTTGAGTATAGTACGAGCTTTTGTTAGCTCATATTTCAAATTCATTAACAATGAATTTTCTTTATGAATTTTACTATCTTTGGAGCCCCATAGATGAATCACTAAAATTAGAAATTAACAAAACAACAAATCGCACTAAGGATAAATAAAAGCGACTAATTTCCGTGCAACGAAAAATACATACGAACTTTAAGCTGAATTGTACCAGAATATACGAGTAAATTTAAGAAATTTGAAGACGACTAGCGTATTTAACTTGTGGAGCACATCTCACCATGATGGCACATGCTTATTACGTTCCCATCTTATTTTCATACAGTGGTTCCGCAACATGTGTCATAAAAACCAGTCTAGAGTAATAATAATAATAACTTCATTAGTAAAATCATATAATCACACATCATTTATACAATACTCACTTCAAATTTTTCCCTTTCAATATCACTAATTGAAATCCAATAATTAAAATAATAATGTCAGCGGGAAGATAAAGATAGACTGCAATTTTCTTTAAGTAAGAAATTTTTAAAAACCTTGCCACTAAAGCTTCGGGCATAATATTCATAAAAAGGAATAATGCATAGGATGCGAAAAAAACTATGATTATTAAATGTTCAACTCGCTTTTTGAAATCGTGTAACAAGTGATGAACCAAACAAAGAAAATTGCGCTGATACTCATACCGCTTTTAATCATGTTCTGTGAAATTTATAAGTGCTGTATAAAGTAGTTTTAGTTTATGAGGTTTAATGTGGTTCTTTTTTTCTATTTTCCTCTTCGGTTTTCAACTTTTAATTCTTCAAATTTCAGACTACCTAGACAGACAAAATATATGATCATCATTCGTAATTAAATTGTTCAAGTCTACTTATCAATTTTTATATGTAATTGACAGCACATATTTTAATAATTAAAATTCAAAGGAAAAGCGATTTTTGAAAATTCAAATTACGAACGAATGATAATATTGTTTTTGCCCGTCTTACTAAAATATACACATATTTTGAACTATGCTGTAAGTAATGTAATTTATTTTACTTGTCTAGTTTTCCAATTTCGATCGCCTATTAATTAAGTATGTAGTGTCGATCTATGTACCATGACATGTACATGACCTTTGCCGCCAGGGGCTTTTATAATAAAGTTTTTATATTTGTATTTGTTCTTCTGGGAAGGCTGTATCTTGTCGATCTCATAACTTATACTCCTGTTGGCCTTTCTTCCATGAAAGACGAAACTTTTCAAAACATTTTTCCTAGTCTTCAGAATGTTAAGCATTTGATAAACGCACTTTGAATTTGCTATGGACCGTTTATTTACGCCCATTGAATAATTCGATGTTTTTACCCAAAATAATATGGAAATTGATAATTCCTCAGTAGGTCAGTTGGTAAGTACGCTGACTATCACCCCAAGGATCTTGGTCCTGTGCTTCTTCTACTAATTTTTCTTTTCTAACAATTTTCCTTAGATAAATGACATTTATCTATATATATATATCTAAATTTTTGTGTGTAATAAAATGTCTATAAACTTTCGTAGTGTGCCCAACTTATTTACATAGCTTAAAGCTGAGGTTACCAAAAATTCAATTCCTCGTTTTAGATTTTTTAGTTTGATAAATTACATATATTATCACTTTCCATAATTTTTCATGCGTGAGTCCTTTACTAAGCTCCTGGAACTTTCCTATGATTTATTTATAAAGCCAGATGGTGCGACCTACCTGCATATACAGGGTGTCTCACACTAATATGACTATATTTTGCCAAATGATTCGTCTCACCTACACAAGTAAAAAATTGTATGGCAGGGGGTGGGGCAAAATGCCACCCTACCGAGTTACAGGGTGATAAGTAAAATATGCTCTGTTTTATTAAACACCTATATCTTGAAAAGTACAGGGTATATGATCTATTTCAAGACGGCATTACTTGGGGTCCACCCCCGCACGCCTCCCACTCCAGAGTTATGATGCTTCAAATTCAAAATTTCGTTTTAAATTTTTATTTTTCCGTTATTTTGTTACAAAATCTCGAAAGCCCAGTCTTATCTTTAATTTAACTTATTACTCTTATGTTCTATCCGTGACGGTTAAGGAGTTATTAGTTCTTAAGCTTAAACTGTTCAGGTCATACAGAAATTAGACATTTTTAAAATGACGTGTTTTCAGTTACTAAGGGAACAAATTATCTGTGACCTAAATAGGTTAAAAGCTAATAACTCCATATCTGCCCCAGAGTGTAATAGGTTAAATTAAAGAGAAGATTCTGAGCTTTCGAAATTTTATAACAAAAATGTATGTTCGTGGGGGTATATTTAAAGGGTATTTTTTTTATACCCTGTACTCTTTAAGATATAGGGTGTTTCATTACAATTTTATTAATATTATTAATATTTTACTAATCACCCTGTAACTCGGTAAGGTGACATTTTTCCCAACCCCCTGCGGAAGTTATGCGATCTGTGTGAAAAGAATGGCATATCCCTGGGTAATTTTGTGCCGTATGGGAGCCTTTGAGTTTTTTTTTGTTTTTTTTTTTTTTGAAAAAAAAACAGTATAAGATATTATCGAAATGATTTTTTACTTGTTCGGACAGGAGGAATCATTTGGCTAAATATAATCATATTAGTTTGGGATACCCTGTCTAAGCCAAACAGAGCAATCTTAAAACTCCAGACAGGTCCTTCAGAGAACCCGCACCCGATTTGGGTTTAATGGCATATTTTATCAGAGAACTTACCTTTGGAACTCCTTTCCGGAATCTATCCTTCAGGAAAACTGGTCCTTATAAACAATTCAAGGTGCTAGCTCTGCTTCACCTCATGGACCCTTAATGTTCTCCTTTGTTTTATTTTAGTCCTACTGAACCCTACCTTACCTCATACCCTCTCTACATACTAGCTCCTAGTTTTTAGTGTTGGTTTAGGCTTAGTCAAATTAGTCTTAGGTCTAATTTTTTATGTACTTTTATACTATTATGCTTAACTGGAAACACTGCTGCCTCCGCATGCATTGCTCCCTTTTTTCCGTTGTCTTCACACTTCTCATTCCCCTACCACTCTGTTACAATCAAAGATTGCCCGAACCGTCTATTTCACCACTCTGTATGCCGCCGAGTTGCCATGCGCTGTTAGGTTGTCTAGTTGCAGTCTAACCTGCACTTGGCACCTTATCCAATCCTTTTCCACCGTATCTCATCGGGCGCTATAATGTGTTATCATTACTTGTCTATTGCTAACATATTTCATTCAACCCCTCCTTAGTTTCCCTACTCTCCTTCTAATTGCCCTATAGTTCGGCTTAAACTCTTACTAATCATGAACGCGGCCCTCTTGCTTCATCTAACTACTTCCACTTTGGTCCAAGCTAAAATTAATTACATAATTGTTAATCCTGGGTGCTACTCCCTAGCTATCCCATTTGCTATTTCCTTATTTTAGAGCATAATGCTGTGGCACCTTCTGCGTTTTGGCGTTTAATCCTTTTTGTTATAATTAAGTCTTTTTCATAGATCTACTTTGATATCATGTTTTGTAATTTTACGCACTAGGTCCTAAACATCTTTTTGTTTGCAGTGTAAGGCTTTTAATACTTCGTATAGTTTCTCTGTATAAATCTTATTGTATTGCACTTATCCTTACTTTTATATCTTATGTTAATCAGCATTTTTGGCTTTACTTTTAACTCTCTAATTTATAGTACTAATATTACTTTCTGCCGCAATGAATTTCATTGCATCTTTGTAAGTTTGCTAAACAGTTTTGTATTCTATCGATAATTCCAACTATCTTTCACTCATTCGATGTACCTAACGTTGTAACGTAGCATAATCAGCAAATGCTTTTCTATTCTATTCTATTTTCGTCCTAATAAAAAGCTAAGAAGTTTAAACTTAACACATTTCTCAATCATACAACCAACATATATAGCCACATAAGCAATATCCTTGAACATTACACAGTATTAACCCCAAGCAACGGCAGCCTTGAAAAATCTCTTGCATTTCATTTTTCATTTGATATTACTTGCAAAATTTCTCTTGCAGTTGAGACCTGTTTTGACAGATGGCTGTATATTTTGCATTTAAATTAATGGGAAAAGTAATCTTACCTTATATTTATTCATCCTTGTAAAATTGTATGACAGTAAATTATTTTTTCTCGTTAAAATCAATTTATTATTATTTTTCATTACTTTTTCCGTCATGTTATGTACAGATGTGACGTATGAAAGTTTTTAATGCAATTTTGCGTATTGTTTTGATTACAAGAAAAATCTACAATAATTACCTTTAAAAAATTTCTCTCCATATTTTTGTGTGTAAAAATGCGATGAGTACAGTAGGCAGGTATCTTAAGAAATTAATCTACTATTTACGTAAGTAGATATATTTTCTTTTCGATTTATTGAAACATTTGCTTATTAGGATACAGCCTTAAATAATTTTAAGGAAAAAGTAAAACATAGGAATTTAAATTATAAAACACAACGAAAACAACAAGCTTCCGCTTATTATATTTGTTCCACTTTGTTTATAAACTTTCAAGAACTTTTAAAATGTTCCTGAAAACCTTCATACAAGTAATTCAGTATGAATACATTTCAATCAATTCTTTAATTTTGTGATATATTCACTGAAATTCCAAGAGTGTAAATAATTGATGAAACAAGCTCAAGGATATCAAGCAATTTCCATTACTTTTTATAATATAAATAAAAGAGAACGCACAATACACTTGAAGTTCTGACTATTTAATAGCAATTGGTTGGAGTTGAATCCCAACTCGGAATAGAGTTATGGAGTAATTAAATCTGACAGCTAAAAACAAAAACGAAATGAACAGCATTTACCGAACTATAGTTGATTTCCGCGACGGGATATAAATTACATAAGTGCACCAACAAAATTTTATTATTTTACGAACACTGATCGTTATCAAAACAAGGATAATTTTTAGTCACATCATAGATAAAGATGATATTTATCTGACTTTCCTTTGTCTCATCCAGATGGGCGAATATACGATGCAGTCAATTTCGGATTTATTATCTTAAACTTAGGACTGTCGGTGTCGCAGCGCTTACTTTATGACGATAGCAATAGACAAATCATTTGTCTCTCTCTCTACTATCTGTCAATTACAAACACTGTTTACTTGTAGGAATGAAAAAGAAATGAAACGTGAAAGAAAACACAGTAGGAACTTTTCCAACTCGACCTCAGTAGTATAAAGGCCGAAATACAATGATGCCGACACGACATTTACGACGACAAATTAAATGTTAGCTGGAAACACAATGCGACGGCCATCAGCGTTCATCAGATTTCATTCTATTATATTATCAGATATAGGAATAAATTGAAATTTGAGCTGATGAACTCTGATGACCGTAGCATTGTGTTTCCCGCTTTAACCTAATGGCAATACCATGTTGCTGTACAGAATGGCGCCGACCGTTTTGTCGCCAAGTTGGGAATAAAGGCAGAAACACATCCAAGCAAGCCTCAGGCCTGGCCTCTCTCAGGCTTCCTCGCAGCTCGCCTCAAGGCTTGCCTCAGATAAATGAAAACAAAATGATACCACCGGGCTCTGTACAATATACTGTGGCTCGGTGCTGTCATTTTAATTTTGTTAGTACTTCTGTTGACAGCAGTAGGCCTGAGAGAGAAAAATTTCGAACATTGAGCAGAGCGAGCTTTGCGGCTAGGCCTTGAGGCTAGCTGCTGGCTTGGTTTTGTGTTGCACCATTTAAAAAGCCGTGTTGGAAATTTTGACAACACTCGAGGAAGCCTCGTGGCCTGGATGTGTTTCTGCCATAATTCAACTTTTGTCGTATTTGTCGTCGATGATTTTGACAGTTCAGAATAATGACCAAAAAATATCTTTCGAGGAACATTTTAATTAATTTATTGAAGGAAATGAAATATTTTTATGCCAAAAAAATCTTCAATATTGAAATACATATTTAAAAAAAAAAAAAAATGGAAAGAAATTGGAGAAAAGTTGAAAATAAGTGGTAGATGATATTTTGTAATCCACATAAACTCAGTGTTAATCATAGTTTATTACACTTTTACAACTTTTTTTATATCTTTCCCATATTGTTAATAAATTTCAAAAAATAATTTTACCACCTACATATCTTGATATACGAACATAAGAATGACGGTCGGTGTCACCAACTTTGCCATTAAGTGCTAGCATAAGTGTCACAAGAACTAGATGTCGCATCTTAGGATATATAGCAAACAGGAATGGCTGAATCGTGTATAAATCGTGTACTTGAACGTAATTTGTCAAGAGCAAGACATTATACATAGGAGTAAGTGAGATACCGGAAGGAGCATTTGTCAAAGCTGAGTACATGACTGTCAAAATGAATGATTGTCAAAATTTCATTTTAAACAGGTCTTAAAGCCCAAAACTGTCGCTTCCACAGCAAAATGAAGTTAAAACAAATTGCAGCCAAATATGTTTTCTTTCTAAAGCCTGGTATTGCGTTCATTTAGCGGATAAATATTTAGCAGCAATCGAACAGGGACCCTTTTTACGGCTAAAATTGTTCATTGTTTTGAACTATAGGTGGCTGCTGTAGTGAATTTGTGATATTATTTCGTGTTTTTTTAGATTGCTATTGTAATTACCCAATCTCGAAATAGTAAGGAAAATTATATTTATACTTACTATTTTAATTTTTTTCAAAAGAATTGTCTAAATGAAGACGGAATTTTTTTATCAAAAAAACATACTAAAAATACAATGACACTCTTGCATTCCAATTTCTTTCAACGTCTAACGTCAAAATTTTAGCGTGGAAGAAAGCTATTGAGCGATAAATCTGATGCTAAATATATGTTTGTGGAAATTACTGCCATCTATTTGTCAAAACTAAACAAACTTTTAGCTGATAAAACACAATACCACTTTCTTCAGCGATTTCGCAACTAAATTTCACCGCTAAAGCCCGGTATTGTGTTCATTTAGCGGATAAATATTTAGCAGCAATCGAACAGGGACCTTTTTTACGGCTAAAATTGTTCATTATTTTGAACTATAGGTGGCTGCTTTTGTCAATCAGCTGTCGTGCATTTGTGATATTATTTCGTGTTCTTTTAGATAGCTAATGCAATTACCCAATCTCGTAATAGTAAGGAAAATTATATTTATACCTACTATTTTAATTTCTTCTACGAAAATTTGTCTAAATGAAGACGGAATTTTTTGTCAGATAAAAATAATAAAAATACACTGGCACTCTGGTATTGAGCGGATAAATCTGATGCTAAATATATATGTTTGTTGAAATTACTGCCATCTCCTTGTCAAAACTAAACAAACTTTTCGCTGATAAAGCACAATACCACTTTCTTCAGCGATTTGGCTAAATATTTCGCAACTAATGGTGAATTCTTTTCACCAAAACCGAGCAGGAACTGAACTGAACCAGAACCTGTCAGATCTACACCGAACTTAGCCCTGTCCTGAGCGGGGACAAGGTGAAAAGAATGCAAGAAAGTAAAATACCTGAACCAGCCCGGTTTTGTGGTGAAAAGAACAGGTAGAGACTTGGAACCTGTTTTATTTGTGATTCGCGTCACGGTACAAGATGAGTTATTTAAGCAATTTGGATAATTTAGTAATAAAATAATTCCGCACATCTGTACTTTTAATGCCTTTTTAAAATGTTCGTCGTTTATAATTTTAATAAGAAAATCAATCACTTTGACAAAATAATTTCACTTCCAAATGATAACAAATAATTTTGATTTGACGTTTAGTTCGGAACCGTAACCACAAATTTTCATGGAACAAGAAAGTTCAAAACCGGAGCAGAAACCGAACATGAACCGCTGTGAAAAGAACATACGTTCTGGACCAGTTCTGTGTCAGTGCGGTGAAAAAAACATTTTGGGTGTAGGAACCGAACGAGTTATGGTTCAGTTCAGGTGAAAAGAATTCACCATAAATTTCACCGCTAAATTTCCATACAAAATTTATCCGCGAAATGAACACAATACCAGGCTTAAATTTCCATACAAAATTTATCCACGAAATGAACACAATACTAGGCTTAATAGTTTAAAAAAAAATTTCATGTCGAACAAATTTATGGAAATTATAGCGTTTGAACAAAATACAAACAACTTTTATATGAAAAACTTCTGCAGTAAGACAAGGCAAGAAGACTGTGGATGTCGCCTGCTGACAGGCCCGCTGCTCTCTTTTTTCGACTTTGTTCATGGTTTGTATATTCCGGGGGTTACGCATTTTGCCCATTGAATAAATAAACGGCATATCGGGTGAAAACCTAAGCCACTCGGCGAAATGTATTAGTGTGCTGTGTTTATATTCGTTTCGTCATGGCGTAGTTTAATCGTGAAATTTTGAAGGGGGACATTTTTTATAATCCAAATTTTTAGCGCCCCCTTTTCTTCAGATAATATTCCTTGGTGTTGCCTATGATAATTTAACAGAATTTTCAAATAAGTGACCAGCCCTCTTGTCATTTCAATGATTTTGCCATTTTTCTTCGCCCGAAATGTCTCTCATCAGTAAAAAGTGCAGCGTGTACGCCTAGCCAAAGCCTTGATAAATGAAATTTTGACATCTCTTGTAGGAAATCCGCAAAAGCTTTTGTAGCTAGTTAGAGCGACCCTTTGTTATTTGAGGCTTACCATGCTTCTTCTTTACACTTTATTTGGAAATTTTACTCCGACGATTTCGGAGTGAGTAGTATGGTTTTTTGTGCATGGAAAGGCTTGTGGCTGGTGTAAATTAAATGTCGTAATTATTAATGTTCCCCCCTGAAAATGTTTGTTTACATAATTTTGTAATTAGTATAGCTAAGCCAAGTGGCGCTAAATTATTTTATCCTAAGGGTTATCCGTTTTAGAAAATGTTTCAAGTAAATTATGTCAAGGAAAGAATTTGACACCAAGTCGGGTCGGCGACGGTTCGTGGCCTGCTGGTGCTTTTTATATTGAAAAGTGAAAATCAAAAATATATATAAATGCAGTAATGCTAAAAACATAGCAATATTGCTATAAGGAAGAAAGCAGTTTTTTTACCTCTAGCTTTGGACGAGCATATGTGCGAATTTTATTGTGTTTATAAACTTATCAGGTTGACATAATACAAAACAATACAAAATGAAAGACCCTGGCCAAGACCACGTCCATAAACTATGGGTACATAGATGGACAATAGTTACTTAATTATTCGAGGAATAGTATTAACAAAACAGCAAAAGAAGATGAATAATACCTACATAACTTACAGAGTGATTCAGAAGATATTTAAGTTGGTAGAAACAAATCCTTACTACCATCGTCGTTTCTAATGTGAATTATTCGGGGAAAATAAGTTTATAACAAGAAAAGATAATCAGCAGTGAGTAATTAAGCGCTTTTTAAAATAAAATTGTGTTCATGATTAGGCGTTTAATATGTTTTAAGAGTTCCTTGAATATTTAAAAGTAGAAAAAAAAAAAAAAAAAATGACAGTCCAGAAAACTGTCAGGTGATATGTGAACTATATAATTATTATTTAAAAATTCGATGAAGAAACGAGTTTTTTGAAAGCAATAAATTATTTATTTTCTGATGGAAAATTTAGAAATGGAGGAAGAGGAAAATACTAAACTTAATCATCCGATAGACAATGTTTCGCTGCTGGAACTGGATAGTTCAAACGTTATTGGCGAGGATTCGAGTTCATTAGAGCCAGGAGAAGTTATAGAAGAAAAGACACCACCAATATCAGATGTCGGAGAAGATAGGATTCTTAAAAATCCTAGAGATGAAGAAGGTATTACAAAATTAAGTGTTGATGCAGCTGGGAACAATATTAGTCCACCGAAACCTGTGTTTGGTAAGGAAAAGGCAAAACAAAGACTGAAAGCATTAGGAATTCAAAAGAAAATTCATATGGAATCAAAAACCCTAAAAACCCCCCAAAAACGCAGGATATCCGGTGAAAAGAATGGATCTTCTTTTAAAAAGGAGAAGCCGCCAACACCACATGAGAAGGCGAAATTAACTAAGGAAGAGATAGAGAAATTAAAAGAAAAACAAGGTAAATAAATCAATTAACTAGGAATTTTTAACCTTTTCATTTTCTTAAAGCATGGGCTCCCCATTTAATATTTTCAACTAACTTTTCATTGCGCATCCGTCATCCTTTTGTCAAAATTTCTTTGGTTTTTGTTTTGAATACAATTTCAAGCCAACATAACTATCACTTTGACTCAAATGTCCAGTTAACAAGTTTCAATGTCAGCCAGTGATTTTACAGGCTTTAAATATTTGATGGTACCATATCATGAACAATATTGAAATTGAATCATCTCTCAATCCTTACTGAAAGTGCAGAACTACGTTGTGAAACATTAGCAAAATCCTCACATGCGTAGGTATTTACAGACGTGAGTTGATTTCTAATCACAATTAATCTGTTCGATTCAGTTTTAAAGTAATTAAAATATTAATCAGCATTCTGAATTAAAATTTGCATCTTATATTTTTAGTTGGCTAAAAGACTGATAATTGGAATAAAATTTGTGGATTGGATTTTCAATTATCTGTAATGAAAAAAAAAGATAATAATTTATTAGCATTAGTGCACTCTTTTGTATGTAGTAATTAAACAAATCATAATTCGTTTGAACTAAAATAATAAAGTTTGATAAATTCAATAGCATCTGTTTTAAACTCTCTAATACATCTTCTCTTGACATTACAAGGTAAATTATTAAATGTAAACAAGCCTCTATGCATCACCATATTATGGTTTCTTGTACTAAATTCCTATTTCTGCACATATAGCCCGGCACCACCATGTTTTAGTTCGAAGACACTGACCAACGCTGTTTGACACTCAACCAGCACAAGCAATTCCGCATGCACTTTATAGAATCGACACATTTGTTCCCAGGAAAAGTATACATGGGCAGTATTTAAAATGTGGTTAGTTTTGCACTTAACGTAAATAATCGCTGATATTATTTGTGCTCCAGAGTCTTTACCGGAAACATACAATAAAGTATCATCTGCAAAAAGTCTCTTGACAATGCTTAATAACCTTGCCCATATCAATAATATATATCAGAAACAAGTCCCGAGAATTGAGCCTTGTGGTACTCCAACGTTAGATCGAAAACTTTCAGACTTGTATTTACATATTTTAGTCATTTGAGTTCTATTTAAAAAATATGAATTGAACCAATCCGCTTTCTTGTCATATATATCATACTTTGCTAATTTGTCCATATCTATACTTCATGTCAGGAAAAATTGAAATAATGAACTCGTCGTTATCTCTACCCTGCGTACAGTCCATAGTCAAGCAATTGATCGCCGCTTCATGTGAACGATGTTGTCTTCTAAATCCAGACTGATTTCCCAAAATAAGTTCTTCTTCTATATACATATTTATTAATTTGCTGTTAGACTACTGTTTCTAGCAACTTTTCGATAAGGGGATACATATTTATTGACCTCATATCATCACTGAATTAAATTCTTCACCTTTCGAACAGGCACAATAACTGATTTCTTTAATATTTCAGGGAAAGTTCCCGTCATCGGAGAGCCATTAACAATGTCTATTATATATATGGTTAAATAGAGGGAAGACGATCTCTCAACATACTCGATACCATTTAAGTCCTTCTTTGAATTAATTTGGTTTAACTGAAACTCGAGGTCAAGCATAAATCTACTCAAATTCTCAGTTATAATATTTTTGTACTGTACATCTATAATGGATGAATGAATATCACTGACACTGTTAGCAAAGCACTCATATAATTTAATATGGATCGTTTTAACGTCATTTAATATACCATCGGGAAAGTTCACTTTTTCAATAGTATTTATTTCTTCACATATTTGAGAACTTTCCACATATTTTTGCACAAGAAATATTTCTAGCTGGAATAATATTGCTCCCAATCTCTCTCGCTGTTCAACAATATAATCTTTTGGTATTTTATAATTTTATTATTTGGCAGTCGTTTTAACTCTTCTGTAAACCATTCACAGTTTCTATTTAATATTTATTTTCTAACACTAAACTAGCTCATTAATTAACATTATTGTTTTTTCATTCACACAATTATGTCCTAGCAAGTCAGTAAATTCATTCATATTAAATTCATTCCTAAATTTGGATTATTTTATATCTCACGAAGTCAATGAGCTTCTTGCTGTCATTCATATTTACCTTTCAAGAAAATGGTCTCATGGTCACTGAATTTATGTTCACTCTTATTTGATACCAATATGTCAGTAAAGTTAGAAATTACGTAATCAATATTATAGTTTTTGACTGTTGTGTTATTCTAGTTGGTTGGGCAACAATATGTTTATATTCATTATGATAAATTAAATGTTGTATGTAGTCTTTATAACTTAGTTTCCAGTCAATTTATATTAAACTCATCGGGGACCAAGAAATAATTTTTATTAGAACTTATTTCTTCCATTTTACTAGTAAATAAATCACAAAAGTCCTTTACTGGACTGGAGAGACCTAATATACCATACCATAACCATATTAACAATAATTAAATATCAAAAATCTGCAATCACCGCAATTTTATCTAGTACTTAATATTGACACTCTTCATTTATAAAAATTTTAAACCACAAGAACTTTTGAATTTTCAATCCAACGATCCGAAGGATCTCATCAATATGGCTATCTGTGAATGCCCACAATAGAAGTTCAATGATGGAGACAACCCAATTGCCCATATAAACAATTTTTGGCTGATATAATATTTTCCGTAATTTGAGTATAGTGAATTCCAGAAATTCAGATTACTGAATATACCGTAAATTTAAAGATTCAATTTTAACTAACAACACCAAAATAAGTTTTTCGACCAATAAGACTCATGAAAGCCTATGCGCCACTGGTCAAAATAAAATTAAGTTTTGAGATTCAGTAAGGCCAATGTCACACAAGATTCAAAATGACCGTGTGTCATGATGAAAAATTCGTTGTTGTCGCACGAGCGTCATATTCGCTCTTTTCTATTAGCTATTTAGCTTGATTTTAACTTATTTTTGTATTATATTGCAAAGCTATTAAAAAAGCACAAAAAAGGAAAGAACTTTTGTATGCATCCACTAAACAGCGGAAGATATTTCACCGGACATTTCTATTTGAAATATTGTAAATTGAGAGAATTTTTAGAAATATTTTGCAGGTATCTCAAATTAATTGTAAGAATACTTTATTATTACATATTTTTTATCTTAATTTTGTTTGCTTATTTATACGATTATACGATTTGAGAAGTTTGAAGCTTATTGCTCCTCTGAACAAGAACAAACTCTTGGAGCCAGGCCATATTGAAGTCCGATGGCTCTGGTGCTAACAAGCTCCGATGTATTCGAAGCCTTGAATTGGAAGCAATAAAGAGAACATCCAATGTATGTAGCTCCAATTTGACAATAGAGCTCTCCCGACATCTCACTTACTCCTATGTATAATGTCCTGCTTTTGAAAAATTACGCTCATGTAAACAAATTATACACGTATTATCCATTTCTGTTCGCTATAATATAATGTAAGAATATATTATAAAATGCTTCGCGTGGAAATATATAAAAATAATCCTGGACTGAAAGCCAAAAATATCTAAAATTTTCAGTTCTTTGAGTAACAATATGTGAAGTATTTTAGAAATGTGCTGTCGTTCCTCCTTTGGTTTCCTACAAATCATTAGGATTTTCCGAAAACACTTATTTAAAGTTGTGTGTTGGGTGGCATTCCACGTCCCGCAACAGTATTATTTTGATATTCGAGTTGAAAACAAGGGCTATATCTTCGTTTTAACTGATCTACATATATCCAATGAAGAAATCATATATGTATATACTATGGATGTACCCTGTAGGTGAGCTTGCCATAGTTTGAGTTAATTAACATTTCTTCTGTTTTTGGTGGAATGCCTTTCCAGTCTTATCTCTGCAACGAAATTTTATAATAGCTGTGCTCTTTTGTGTACCTTGTTCTAAAACTCCCATATACTGGAGAGAACAAATTGTTCTATCGATTGAAGCGAACAATTTGTACTTTTCGCTTCATTTATAAATTTCTATAAAAATGTATGTGGCGTTCTTTTGTGTATCTTTTGTTCTGCGGACACAAAAGAACACAGCTAATATGGGTGTTAAAAATCTGGTGTTGGTTGACCAGTAAACAGGAATCAGAGAATAATTCAAATCGGTGCGGCGATGAATCCAATCTAGGTTTTCGTTAATCACTCTTAAAAATATGAGGACTGTTAATTATACATCCTTGACAAGCAGCTAGATTCATATTGAAGCTGTCGGACATGTTTATTATTAGTGAAAGTTGAAGACCACTATTCTGAGATTTATTCGATGAATCGTGATGATTGATATCATATATGTGCTGTTCATCCTAGTATCTCCTTGTTGTTTTATGGACAGGAGCCGTACATTATTTTTAGATTAAATGGCAATTATTGCAATTTAGGAAATAAATTTATTTGCAAATTTTTATAAGCTACTTTCCATCCAATACTCTCCATAACACTTTCTAGCTTTGTTAATACACATCCAGAGCTGGGCAAGTACCAAACAAAAAGTACTTAAGTACAAGTACCGAAGGCCTAAGTACTTCAGCGTAAGTATAAGTACCACTTGTATGAAAAGTGCTTGTAACAAGTACTAAGTCTATAAAAAGTACTGAGTACTTTTTAAAGCCCTTTTTTAGAATCTTTGTACATTGGCAGTAATATAATGCAGTTTATCGAGTTCAGTTAAGAGATATTAGTAAATCAATACCTTTTGAAAACTATAGTATGTATAGTAATCAGTGGCTACTATTTATAGTTTTCATAGTTTTCGGTGCTGCAAGTAGAGTAAAACTTTCACCTCTCCTTGCTACACTTAGAGGTCCGGCCAAGCACCCATTATCGTATCCAATAATGCATAACAATTCTAAGGAAAAAATTTCCAGTAAATTTCTAAGAAAAAATTGAGGCCTCCCCTACATCAGGTCGAGGCATCGTTGATTTTATATTGGATGGAGCGAGGCATTGCTTGCTTACCCTTGGTTATGTCTACTGACGTATATAATATGGACTGCTTACGTTTATATTTCACGTGGGCACAATTGCTTGTGTCAAAAGGAGTTCTTACGTCGGTGCCATCATTGAAAAAATCATTGGCGGGAAGTTGAAAAAGTGAGCACGCAACTTGGGAAGTGATTTTAATAAAACCTTTAGAAATTCTTCTGCGTATCTAATGAATATATTGTCTTTGATAAAACAATTTTTGTCAGTAATAACCCTAAATGATTAATTTAAAAACATTTATTTCGACGAATTCATCCACTAATTTATTTGTTGTTTTCAGTTCTCTCTCAGTTGGTACTTGGTGCTTAGGCCGAAAGAGTCAGCAATATAGAAGTAAGCCCACTTTTTGCAATCTATATTATACATGTCAGTGGTTATGTCATCAAGTCGAGGCATCGTCGATTTCATATTCGAGCGAGACGTTACTGGTTTTTGTTCTACTTGCCCAGTCTTTGACAGTTCTTTCTGTGCTTTAAAACTCAACAAAAAAGGAGTTGCGCTAGAGATTGTGTTTGCTTTTCTACGAAGAGTTAGATATTTAGACTCAGAAATACCTAAGTAAAAATCTTGATACTTGAGTACAAGTAAATAGAAGCAAGTACTTATGTTCAAGTACTAAGTAGGGGCGTTTTAAAAGTATTGAGTAATAAGTCTTCAGTAACGAAAATGTACTTTAAGTAGTACTAAGTCTTTTTTAATTAAGTATTACCCAGCTCTGTACACATCCTATAAAGATGGTGAAACATTAGATCTTTCTATAAAAATATCCAACTATAATTTCATATATTTGGCTCCTACCGTCAAGTAAACCACGTGGTAAGGGCAAATTCAATGAAATTCTGCAACTTAATAAAAACAGGTTTATCTCAAAAACATTTTGAGATTTCCTAATCTTGTAGGAAGTGCTAAGTGCTCCGGTGTTTTCTTCCTATTTCGAGCCATCTGTGTAGATTATAGGGTTTGTCAATTGCTGAAGCACAAAGTGTGATTCCCGTTCTGCCCTAGAAATAATTTTCGCTTTGAAGTTTCCGTTTAGCATAGTTTCGAAGAGGTGATCGCTGTCCCTGTCGGTGTTCAGATAATTGGCTTACCCAACTATTATTTGAAAATGGTCATTTTTATTTTCAATAAAAAATGCTCAGGGGAGCAGTCCAAAAAAGCGTTTCAATATTTTACCAAGATGACATTTACTGTTCAGTTCCTTCTATCACTCGCTGCACCGAAATCTTCTATTTAAATTTATCCTTATTACTATTTGAAATACTATAGCAAGCTTTATGAAAGTTTTAATTATTTATCACAGATTGCGCTATCCCATGCCTGTACTACGATGCAGCAATGATACATCATATACGTGTAGAATGTCCAGAAGAAAAATCATCAACGAGTAAAGTAGAGCCGTGCCTTACAGCTTCATTAGAAGCTATTAAAAATTATGAAGATCAGGAAGAACTCTCTGCGGGTACTGAGAAACCGTTCATACGTAGGAGATATATCGATGAGAATACAAGAAACTACAAAGGAATCAGAAGAAATTTATTCTCTTCAAAAGCTGAGTCATTTGCGTCGGGAATGCGTGGCAAAGGTAGAAAAAAAAATAATTTTAATCGGAAGAGATTAATGACCTCATTCTTCAGAAATTTTGAAGAAGATTCAAACGAACAGGAAAGAATTAAGAACAGGTAAGAATATACTTAATAATGTTGACTAATCCGAAGTTATTGTTACAATTCTCTATAGGAGACAATTAAATTTAACTGAGCAAAGAAAACAGGAAAATAGACCTCCACCAAAAATATGTGATGCTGTTAAAACCTTGCAACCAGTTACAGAAGGTGGAAAAATGTAAAAACTATTTTTTACTATGTCTAAGCAGTTATTTAACGTTGTATTTCCTAGGTGGACCAAGACGAAGCCTGCGTTGTCTTATACATTTAAAGCTGAAACAATAGAAACACAAAAAATCCAATCCGCTGAAAAACAGAAACGAAAAAAGAGTAAAAAAAAGTCGCAAAAAAATCAGGATGGTGAAAAAGGGAAGCGTTCAAAATCTGAAGTAGGTGTTGAACTTAAAAATAAGACTAAAAAGTCAAAAAGAAGAAGTCTTGAAGAGAAAGATGAAAAAGATAAGAAGGAGAAGAAGAAGAAAAAGGAAAAAAAGAAAAAATTGCAGACAAATCATGGGGCACTGTCATTTCCTATTGATGAATTTTATCCTGAAGAAAACACTGAAAATTTCCCCCTATGCAAAGATGATACTATAATAGTACCCGAAGCGGATGATGATGACACTGCCTTAGAGAACAAATTAAAAAGTCTGCAAGAGGAGTTGAATAAAAAAAGTCCAAGTCCTGATACTGATGATTATATGGCAAACTGGGAGGAGGAAGACTTTGTTTCAACTCCTATGAGTAAGGATAGTACACCCAAAGTTGGTAGCTGTGTAAAGGCTACAGATGAAGAGCATGGAAATGTTCAAAATAAGACCATCAAAACGCATGATGATAAAAATAGTGAGGAAGTTTCGAGAGTAATGGAAACGCAAAATGATGAGATTGAAGCAGAAATTAAGGACGGGCTTGGTACTCCAATATTTGTAAATCCCAGTCCGCCAGAAGAATATTTGGCTACAGTAAACACCGATGAAGTTAGAAGATCTCAGAACCTTGTGTCTGAAGCTAAAACGATTATATCGCCCGTTCTAACTGATATTGAAATGCCAAAACGACAGAAAAGCCCTCTATTTGGTATGCAATTTATATATGAACAATTTATACAAAGCGTTAATGAAGCCGGTGTCGAACTATCCCTTGAACAGCGGCATTCTATAGATAATATTGATAATACTTTACCTAGTCCACGTGATGAACAAAATAGTTTCACACCCAATACTTCCCCTGGAAAGCCTATTATAGATGAATTACCATTTAAGGAAACATCACCAGTGCAATTGTCGGAAACAAATATTTTTCCATCAAGATCAAGGTCTTTAACACGATCACCCTCTTCTTCTACTAGCTCCTCCTCTTCATCATCATCAGCGACCTCGACAGAAAATGGAAACAATAGCGGCAATCTAGCGGATCGAGAAATAAAGGAACGAAAGAGCAGAATAAAAGCAGCGGCTTCATTTGTTGATTCACAACTTTCAGTGCTATCTCTGGAAGATTCCCAAAAGCTACGTGCCTTGCAGAAACGTTGGAGAATGTTGAAGACCTTACAAGAACAGAGCGATGCTATGGATGACGAGGATATACAATGTCTCCTTGGATTGGAGAAACTGATCGAAGCAGAAAAAAATCTCTTAATGCGAAAATATGACCTTGCTAAGAATGGAAATGGGTCTTCAGAGGAAGAAGATAAGTTACCAAATGTAATCGGTTCAGGTATAAGCTTATCTTCGCTGGATATTGACATAAGCACCTTTAGTTTAAATGAAAAATTCGAAAATTCACGAGATGATGATGAGCATAGCGAAGATTTAAATAAAATTTTTGATGCAAACCGTGAAGCAATTAAATTAACTATTTCGCCAAAAACACAAAAATCAGTTGTACCTAAAGTGGCTTACGATGATAAGAAACCTGATGAAGAGGATGATGAAGACTTTACTGAAAAGTTATTAAAGCCATCTAAGGATGTTCCTATCATAGCTGAAAGGATTGATACGATTCGAGGTAGTAGAGAGCATTACACTCGGAAATATAGTTCATCTGCTAGTCGTTCTCCAGAATTTCGAAAAGCAATTCGTAAGGGACGGTCTTTATCTGTTAGCCCTGAGAGGCGTGCTCATACTCAAATCGGCAGATATCATCGATCACCGAGGCGCCGGTACAGTCCTTCAAAAAGGTTATTTAGATTGGGAAGTCCTACAGGTAGGAAAAGACGTGATATGAAATTAAATCGTGACCGTAAAAGGTCTCTAAGTCCTCAAGTTAGAAGAAGATCTCGCAGTCCATACTTCAGAAGGATTTCTAGAAGCCCTACCTTTAGGCCACCGTCGCCAAAATCTCCTCCACCATTAAGGGATGCTCGCAGTCCTCTGAAGGAAGGATCCCCTAACCTTGATGATCCGCCATGCTCGGCACATCATTATTTGTGGTCAGAGGATTCTTCAACACACTATTATTCTCATGGTGAGAGCTATTATTACTCTCACTCTTCAGTAAATGATGGTACTCCAAATCGGGATAATCAACAACCTGTTCGTTCATATTTGAGTGGCTCGTCTTATCCAAATTATTCACAGTACAACGCCTACTCTGGCGATTACTCTGCATTGAGTGGATACGCGAATAATTATGGTAACGAGTATATAAGCTCTGAGCCGATGAACAGTTATTCTTGTATTCCGGTCATAAATTCATCCGGCGCCAATTATTATTACAATGAGTTTGATACCGAACAGTCGTACAGCAATAACATTGCAACTGGCAATGATAACAATAAGGAAATTTCTCATCTTCAAGAAGGTAGAGCGATTAAAGCAACAACATTTGTGGTTCAAAAGGGAAATGTTCTTGAAATTGTACCAACATCAGTCATAACAAAACAAGAGCCTGAACCAGAAGGGAACGTTAACATTTCTCTGACAATTGAGAAGACAGAAAAATTAGATAAAAAAAAAATTGAAATCAAACAACCGGGAGACAAACATCAACAACAACAAATCGAAGATGAGAAAATTGGTGAAAAAAGAAAGAAAAGAAAATCCATTGAAAATGGAAGATGGGAAGATGAAGTTGCTAAACGCCACATCATGTCAGCAGTTCTTCGTCTTAATAAAGAAGGTGATTGCACATTACGTGGAATCCTATGTAATAAAACGAACTCGTAAGTAAATTAAACGAAATCATTTGAATTATTTATGCATATATATTTTACTGTAGCGACGCTGCTCTGAAACAGAAAAAAAAAGTATTATTTGCTGATGGCATTGCACCCGGAGACAGCAGTTCGACGTCTGACGAGGAAATACTGTATCAACGATCTATTCGGAAACGCTCAAAGAAGAAACGACGACGTCGTAGATGCAATAAGGAAAACGAGGATACTGTGGTAAAGTAATTTTAAAAAGAGAACTCAATTCACTAACTTCTTTCTTCCATTTTAGCAATTAAATGCTGAAGGTTTAATTACTGAATTTAAAATTGATTCAGAGTTAGAGAATGCTCCACCTCCCAGTCCGCCACCGGGTTCACCTCCACCTCATTTAGAACAACCAGTTCCTATCAGGCCTCCAAGTCCGGATCAATTACTTTATTTTCACTATGATAATGTCGTGAATTCAATGTATGTATCACAATTATCAACACCAATTCCACCTCGATTATTGAACAGAGGTATTCCGCCAATTTTGCCCCAATTTCATAATCGTCCAAAAGTTAGCCCGGGAAATGTGGGTAATAAGGATAATTCATCAAGAAAATATTCGAATGATCCTCCAAAACAGAGTCCAAAACAAGGTGCTCATTTAGAAATATCAAATTCAAACGTCAACGAAACTAATAACGCACATGAGTCTGATGCAAAAATTCTATCTGGGTTCCAAGAAAGTGAAAATATCCCAAATGCTCGAATTGCATGGTCACCTTCACCTACACCTCCACCTCCACTTCATCCAATCGAAAATGTCCCAATTAGTAAAAGTGTCTTTCCACCAGAAAGAAAATCCAAAGGGGGGGACTCGAGAGCAATTTCACCTGTTATAACAGGATTCTCAGGATTTAATAAGCCCCCACCCGCATCAAATTTATCTTCAATACGACAAGATTTCTCGATTCCTCCTCCCTCTACTCAAATTCAACCTATATTAACGCATCCAAGTATACCATTTGGGCCAAGACCGCCAGGAGGCACAGCAAATTTCAATCGTAACGTTCCTCCACCACAATCACCACTCATTTTCCGATCGCAGGGAATTTCTTCACCTTTTAGCAGCAACTCTTTAAATCGTGAAAGCTCGCCATCTCCAGCACTTAGTGTCATGACACCTACAAGTTTTGCTCAAACAGACTGCCATATGTCTTCTCATGTGTCTCATTTCAGGCCATCAAGTATCTCTTTACCTTTCAATAATCCTACAAACCTTGGAAATATGCCGGCATATTCAACTTCAAATGTACCACCATCAAATTTTGCCCAAAATGAATGTCATATACCACAGTCACAAGTCTTATCGGGCAGACCGACAAGAATATGCTCTCCATTTAGAAATTCTACAAGCTTTGATAATCCCACAGGGTATTCTGGCTCTAATGCCTTGCAATCTAGTTTCACACCATCTCCGCCTATCAATGCTAAGCCCATACCGACTATACATGGAAAGCATTTAGGATCGTCACAATTTCATCATGGGAACAATCAACTTTTAACGAATTCTACGTCACAACAAAATTTTAATACAAATAATATCCCAAATATGTTCAATTCAAACAGAATTCTTTCTCCAATTCATCGCCCTAATCTAGGGTTTCCACGAAGTTTTGGACCCCCCGGACCCCAAAGACCTCCCCCACCACAACATATCGCTTCACATCAACGGCACAATATTTTTGGTAATCAATCAGTATCCGTTCCTCAACATCAGAATCAAACTTCACCAAATACCCTTGCATACCCTCAATGTCCAATATTTTCACCAACTCTTCGTCACTTTTAACGATTTAAATTTTTTTTTTCGCATGCCTCAATGTTACCTCGGTTTAAAGAAAGATTGGATAATTTCTTAAAACGTAAAAGTACAAGTAATGATATTCTTTGATGTTAGTAGTAGATAGAAAGAACCTGCTCCACACATCGGAAGATTCAAAATTAAATTTTAAAATCGTTTTATTAATTAACCTCAACAAATTACAAAAAAGATTTTGACCCACGACTTCAAGCCCAATTTAAGGTGTACTGTATAATTGGGGGAGAGATGAAATGTGACGACCCTGATTGGACGGACAGAAGCGAAAGCTGTACACTTGTATGTATTTTGTGAACAATCACGTAAGCCGGAGGAGGATCGAAGATGATTAAATATCAATTCAGTTCCTTCCGGCAATAAGCTATGCTAACGATGTAATATGAAATTATTTGCATTACATAACAGAAATTTGAGGTTTTTTGGCTATACTTCGATAGTACAAATGATCGATGAAAAGTTTGTGGAGTGTGATGCAAGCGTAAAAGACAGTTGCAATAGATTTGAGTTTGGGCGTATAATTTGAAAAGTTACGTTATTAAATCAGAAATTTTATGAGAACTTAATTATAAAGTTGTTGACTGCACAATTGTGGATTGCGTGCATATATTTCAGAGCAATAACTACTGGATTGAAATCAGCACCTTTAATGAGCACTTTATTTTGTACTAATAGAAAACTAGAATAAATTATGTATAAATAATGTGATGATTTGCAATATATTGTAAATTATGAATAATGTAAAAATATCTGAATGTAATAAAAGTCATCATTTATTTTAAACTTTCTCGAGAATAAAATTTTGCTTAGTTTTTCGATCATTTCTTTAACTACATACATATATATATAAGTTTTCAGTTACGTAGCCCTATAAAAGAATGCCATACAATTTGAAAGCTTTTAACTATTATCTTGTAATTATGTATAAATAGCCGTATAGAATTTACGATTAACTTAAACCCGTTATGGGTCGTTGCATATCTACCGCTTACGAGTTTTATTCATCTCACAGTTGTTATATATATATATATATTTTACTTTTTGTGCTTGCATCTCATTTTTCTCTACATTTTCCATCTTTCGTTATTAGCCTCTCCCTTCGAGATATTAAGATATTATTAGGGATTTTCAGCTTCACTCATGTTATACGATACCCACGCATATGTTCTAACATCAGGATTTTTTTTCGATTTCAAGAACCTGCTGAAAACCATTTTCTCTTTTGAACAAGCTATGTCTATTATAATTCGAGTATTTCAGAATGTAGAACACTATCACTCAGAAATTGTACCTGCAACATTCGCACCCTGTTTCAGGAGCAAAGTTAGCGCTAGCACTTCCAAAAACGTATAAGATTCGCACCCTGTTAAAAGTAGAAGCCAATCAATCACTCGAATTGCCAAAAAAATGTAACGAACATTTCCACCCTATTTAAAGTATGTATGTACAAGGTTATCTCTCGGGCTGCCAAATATTGCGTGTACAACATTTGTATTCTGTTTAAACTAGAAGCCAATCACTCAAACTTCTAGGAAATGCTTCCTGTTTAAAGTAGAAAACTATCCCTCAAACTTCCAAAAAAAGTACCTGTAAGATTCGAACCCTGTTTAAGGTACAAGCAAAGTTAATTTATCAACAAGTTAAGAACCAGGCGAGATTTCCGAGTCTTTTGCATGTAATATGCATACGGCAAAGAAAAGGAAGAAAGAAAGAAAAAAATCAAACTCTCTTTAAAACTTTTATGAATAAGATAAAAAATTTGCATGCAACGGAACAGAATGGCAAATGTTACATTTTCGTAAATAAATTAGAAGAGGCGGAGTTTTCGCGTTTTACTCTCATAAAATGCTCCCACGCTTTTGTGAAAACCAGTTTTCATGAAATATTTACAACGTTTGGTCCCATGTTGTTGCTGTAATCTAATCCTATGATATTTGAACAGCACGTATTTCTGTTTACATTCGTTTTGTTATGAAGAGATTAAGGGGGAGAAACTCATGCTGGATTCTCTGATATTTTCGGGAAAAATGAGAATTTTATTTGAGAGGAGCTTTACATCTCCTTTCAGCATCTGTGCCAAAGCGAAATTTATCTTTCTTAAAAAAGTGAGGTAGTTTGACCTGATGTACATTATTATGAATAGTTTGATAGGATTTTGAAGGATTTAATAAGATTTTGTCGTTCGGGTAATCCTACATTCTCTCGATTTTTATTTCTAACTCGTTGTCTCAGTTTCATGCAAAGGACGAAAGTATTCTATTCATTCTAAAAAACAACAAAAATTTCCAATTTTGCTCTACTGCTTCTTAATTTGTTATTAAATTAACTTTGGTACAAGGTTAGACTTCCAAAAGTTGTATGTATAATATTCGCACCTGTTTAAAGTAGAAGACTATCACTCAAACCTCAACAAATTGCACCTGTAACCTGTTTTAAATACAAAGCCATAGCTCGCATCATCTAAAATTGCTCTTGTAAAATTCACACGCAGTTTCAGTCTTTCAAATATAGCTTGAACTGCTTGAACTTGAAGTTATAGCTACTTACAAGATAACAACCTGTTTATATGAATTATTTATACATATTTCCTGTCGGATCTCCAAAACGACGAAGGCAATTGTCCAAATATATAGTAGAAAATGGAATTTTTTATGGCAACCTCACGAAGAAGTTGCCCGATTTGTTTAATTTTCGAACTAAATTTTACTTTTTACAAAATTTCAGCTCTCTAAGTATACGCGCTCTGGAGTTATCGTGCGCACAGACAGAAAGACGGACGGATGGACATGTAAAAATCAAAATAACTTTTAATATTATGCGTGGGTGTCCAATCCATTTTGTTCTACCATCACTATTTCTGTGCGTTACAAACGGAATGACAAAGTTAGGATACCCTTTAGATTTCATCTAGGGTATAAACAGTCGTTATTTCCGATTTGGCTCGAATTTACGATCTTATTGGTATTATAAATCCCTTCGTCGTGTAATGACCTCTGCTCGCTTGATCAAGAAACGCTACAATCAAAATTCATGGATTTACTGATGCTTCGCAGCATGGCTACGGGTCCTGCGTGTTTAATCGCTCGACGAAAATCGAAGGCTTATTCGATGTCGGAGATACGACTGCTGTATGCAAACTCTCGAATCTCGACAGTAAAAACTATCTGTCTTCCTAAGTTCGAGCTATGCGCTGCCCTACTGCTAGCTTAACTTATCAATCGCTTTTCGCTCAACGGTTCGTGTCACCGTGAATAAAATCTTTTGCTGGATGAACTCAAGGATTGTCCTCGAATGGCTGTCGTCCCACGATTCCAACTGGAACTCATTTTTTTCGGATTGAGTGGCCAAAATTCAAGGCATATCAGCTAAGACATAATGAAATTACGTGGAGAGTAAAAAGAATCCTGCAGACACCGTATCTCATGATATGCTGCTGGAAGAATTAGATGGCTCTGAGTTGTGGTTTCAAGGACCATCACTTTTAAGGAAGCCGGAAGAAATGTAGCCTAAGTCCAAAACTCTTGATATTTCGGTTGCTGATATTCCCGAAAGAAGAAGAAGAAGTAAGTTCTCGTTTGTGGCCACAACACTAGAAAAACCAGACACATTTTCAACAAAAGAGTTGGATACTTCATTGAAACGGATGCTCTGGGCAGGGCAGTCCAACAGAAAGCATTTGGTACAGAATCTTGCGACCTAGAAAGAACCTTAGTGGTAAACTGCAAAAGTTTTCTTCGAACATTAAATCCGTTCCTCAAAGACAACTCTTGAATATAACTAAGATTAGATCATTTATAATGGGGCTGAATAGTATTGATCCCTGTGATACCCCAGAGAAGAGAACAATAACTTTTAGAGAGCGACCCTTTGAACACGTCTAGCAATAACGTTTTTTATTAGAGTAACAGCTGCTGTACTCAAATTAAGGCGAGTTTCCAAAGGACAATCCTATAAAAAGTTTTGGAAAAGTCAAGAAGTATCAGAGCACCAAGATTTCCTTGACCCAGAGCGTTTCTTATGTCAGAGGTTAGCTTTATTATAGCACTTTCTCGTACGTGTGAACGCGACAAAAGCCTAATTGACAAAGCGTCAATAGATATTTTTTTTAACTCAATCCGACATATGCGTGTATTGTACCTTTTCAACTACTTTGGTTAAAACAAAACAATTTGTGAGTCCAAAAATTTTGCGTAGAGTTGTATGAAATTAGGGCGAGCTCTATCGTCAGTAGCAAAATTAAGGAAATAATTAATCATAAAAACTGGCTTATCTCAAGCACGGTTGCATGTAGTTACGTGCATCTGTAAGATCAAATGAAAATTAACATTCTACGGTTTCCAATCTTGCAAAGAAATGTAATGGCTATCGGGCATTTTGGCGGGAATATTGTTAAAATGAAAAAAAAAAATGTTTTTTTCTTGTCAATTTCTCGACTTCGACGTCCGATAATCCAATTAGCTACTTGAGGAGGTGAACCAAAGGTTCGACATTCGTTGGAAAGGTTTACTATCGGCTTACTATCATTTGAGCTGAAAATCACTTTCATAGGTTGTGTAACAAGGAAGTTAAGAGTGTGTTAGGATAAAAAGTACTCAAAATCAAGGAATCCTCCTACTACTCCCACCATTCTGCATTTCCGCCTCCTCCCATACATTACGGACATCCACATACACAGAAATAATGGTAAATACTTTAAGAGGTGAAAGTATCGACAATTTGCTGCAAGAAATATACAACCTCTTTTTGCCAAATTCGGCATGGTGTCAGTTATTTCAGATTCTACATTTTACCCTTGTAAATATTTTCTTGACCGTTTATCCGATATTCCTTCCACTTACACAAATTACTTAACTAGAATAATTTACCAAAAACCTTTGATTTATAAAATTAAAATTTTTTGAATAGGAATTTTGGCAAACTGAGGTAGTAATTTGTCCCTAATATAATCAAGGCAAAAGTAATAAAAATTGGACAATTTTCTCCCACATATCCTTTATTTCCATGAAGGAATTAATTCAGAAAAAACTACTCACTTCACTCCGATATCAAATCTTGGAAATTGCCTCCCATGCGGAAAAAACTCAAAAATAGCGTCTGACGGAAAGCGATCTTTTTCGCCATAACTTCCAAGAAATAAAGTAGGAAATTTAAGAATGCAATGTTAAGAAGTCACAAATAAAAACTAATTTAATTAACAGATAATACCCTTGACTCAATATTACATCCTTTTTCAGGATTCTTAATTGTTCAAGATTTCAAAGCCTAAATCGTTTTTCTCCTTGTTTTGTGGCAAAGTTATCCATGCGAATAAATAAAATGCAAAAGATTTTTGTTAGTATTAACCAATTGGCTAATAATATCGCAGGACAAATTTATATAATATCATATGTACATTTCAGTTTCTTTATTTATTAAACAAAATTAAAAAATCAAACAAAACACTATACTGCACAAGCGCTCCATATACATATATAAATAGGGTTAATTAGTATTCTAGTATTAAAACTGAATAGGATCCACATAAAAACGAAAGTTTCGAAAGGTCGTAGAAATATTGAAAATGAAAATTATTCCAGTAAGTTCTTTATTTCAGCCTTTTCAGCTGAGTTGATATATGTAGTACCGTCTGGGGCTTTTCCACTTTTATCGGCACCCTGAAAATATGATCACAAACATTAGGGGATGTTAGTTGGTTAAGTTGTTCACATTACATGTTCTATGAGCAATTTAACACAATCTGTGTGGCCTTCCCATATGGCTGCTAAAAGTGGTGAAATTCCATGTTTGTCCTTTGCCTGAAAGTATAAAAAGATATTTCTTAGAATGAAGAATTTACATAGGAGTACAAATTATCCAAAAGTAATTTAAATTTAATTGAAGTTTTATTCAAACAATACCCTAGACAGACGGGAAAAATCTAATCTAATTACCTACGATTTTGTGAACTAAAATGAAAATCCTGTCAATTTATATATGTAATTGACCCCCTGGGATCCTAATTTGACGCGGTGAAGAGCTTAGCAGGTTATGCCCAAGGTCTAACCATAAGGAGAAGGCACCTGTGGCTAAGAGGATCCTTCCAACCCAAGTTGTGAACTTTCATAACTCAGACGCCAACGGCGAACGGCATATACCGACCAACCTCTGCCTCAATAAGGTTTTTGCCATGATCGACCGTCTTTCCTAGCAAAAATAATGGCCCTGATGATCAAATACGGAAATTTTATACTTACTGAGGATACTGCTTCTCTAAAAGCACAGGAGTTTGATGCCTCCCTAAAAGCGTCAACTGTCATAGAGGTAGCCTCACTGCTTTAAACGATTGCAACGGTTGAGGATATGGAAACAGAGTCAGTAAGCGTTGACTTTTTCTCATCATCCGAAACGTTCGCAAACTAACACCGTCTCCCCACTTTCGAATGAGTTCCAAACGGATCGCAACGAAAGAAAGGAAAATAAAAATTCGGAAAACATCGCTGACATCCTGCGTACACAAATCGTGGTGTCCTACTTCCCAAATAACAAAGTTACCCACAAAATTTTTTTTCCCAATGTTACAGGTCCAAAATTAACACAGGTGACTTGTGTCAATTTACCACACCTCAGCGAAAAAGCTGTGGATGGAAAACGATTTCATTTCATTTCCACACTCAATATATTCTCAGCCTGCCGATGCATGCTGTCAACGCATGCTCATAGTTATTACCACATGGTGACCGTGCCTCATCTTATAATTACCACTTAAGAAGGATTTACATTATGATGGCATGCATTCTTTTACAGAAATTGTGAGGGAGATAGTTTATTGAAATTTAAATGCTGCCGAAGCAGTCACTGCAATATCTCTCACGCCCCTCCAGTTTCTATGGTACAAATAGCAAACTGTCACATTGTCAAATTTTTTAATCGTTTGTAATAATAATTGTTCTTAAGAAATGTACGAAAAACTATGTCCGAAATAACTTTAACTTTAATTACAAATTAAAAACTTCCTTTTATTTTCTTCAATTTTTGACAGATGACTTTACCTTCAACTAGTGACGTAAATTGCGGTTTCACTGTTGTGTGGTGACGTCAATTTGACGTACTTTTAAAAATTATATTTTAGGTACGTGGACATTGTGAAAACGTGTTACCATATTTCTTTAGTTTCTATATGTTATTCTTTTAAATAAAACAACTTACTGAGATCTTGTCACAAAAATAAAACATTTTTTTTATTTTATAATAGTTAGGTAAGTGATGGTCTCATGCGTCACTTACATTTCTATCAGTATCAGACAGACAATCAAGAGCTCTCCGTTTGAAATCTTCATCGTTAACGTTCATTTTACATGAATACATACAAATAACATTCGCGAGAAAAAAGGACAATAATGGTGACGTGACGTCAATTTGACACCGTACAATGCAAAACTCACGAACTATGCCAGGAAAACAAGTAAATCGTACACAGTTTGATGAAATACTTCTATTCGGGCAGCTACTGAAGAGAAAGGTCACATTGAAAGCGAATTAACAAACGAATTCTGTGTTAAAATACTCGGGACGTTAAATTTACGTCACCTCACCAATTGAAGGTTAATAAATATTTTCTATAAAATTATAGTAACAATATGGCAGCACGAGTAGTCGAAATTGACAAATTAGATTTGCCAATAACAATTTTTTTTAGTTTTAGTAACTATAAAAACTTACTATGCTTGAGGTTTTTTTATGGTTCCGGACACACACACATTGACAAATCGAGGTCTGGAAAATATGCAGAACGCGTTTGCTTCTCTCGTCACTCATAAATAAATTGCCGTATACCATGTACTATCTCCCTCACAATTTCTGTAAAAAATGCATGCCATCATAATGTAAATCTTCCTTCAATCTACAACGAGGTAAATTATAAACAATTTACTATATAGCGACGTACACAATCTGACTGCAATTTACCACAATCGAAGCACTAGCAATCCTTAGCACATGGAACGATTTAAAACATTTACATTGGTTTCAAATCACAGGAATATTGATTAAAATGAAATAGATAAGCGACAAGCGCACCCCATTGAGACGAAAAACCAGCGCATCTGAAAGAAGTACAGTTTAAGCATCATTTGGCTGCTTTTTAGAATATTCACTGATCTATCCAGAAATATTAGCAAAGGCGCAAGTAAACAACACATTATTGCCATCACTTTCAAGCTCTATAAAAGATTATTTGACAAGTTCCAGCTACTACTATTATATTGTTTTATGGTATTATTTCATTGTTTGTTTTCGATATAGTTTATACCATTATGTATTTCATATCCTGTAAATATTAAGCTTTCTCCACTACTATTGTTTTTGGTTTGGCTAATGGTAGTTAGTATTCATCTTATCGCAGCACACTGAGCTATATTCTATTATATTCTAAGTTTTCTTTTCATTTTCAACTGTAATGTTTGTCATACTTTGCTAGATTATGCTATGTAGTTATTAAGTTTTTCTGTTACGTCTATTAGGTTTTAGCCAAATGTAAGTTTCGTATTTTAGTATACTATACTTATGTATTCCATTCTTGCTGTAAGGTTAATTTTTCTATTTTCAGTACTACATTTTGCTATTATTATATGAGCCGCTCAGTGCACAAATCAAAATGTTATCATGTAGTCTCTCATGACAACAGTTTTTATGGTCGTTGAATAATAAATATTTTTTTTTTTTTCACAAAAAATGTATCCATGTTTCCTGCCTTTTCTTAAATGGAGTTAATCGATTTGTGCACTGAGCGGCTCATATGTTGCTATGTCTCCAGCTCCCACTGCTCTTAATAAGCACAAAATAACGTTTTCCGATTTTTAAAATTCTACTTATTTTTATGAAAATTTGATGCAATAGATTGCTTTCTTAATGGGTAAAATGCAGGTAAAGCGTCAAAAAGCTTATGTTAAAAATTTATTTAATTTATTTAGTTCAAATTTGTGGCAGCCCCGCTTCGCAAACCAGAGAAACTAAAATAAAATCATTGAATTTTCATTTTTAAATCATTTTCAATAAAAATTGGGGGACAAATTTAAAAATTAGAAAACGCTATTTTGTTGCCTTAGGTGTTTAAATAAATATTCCATTAATCAATTTGCGATTTATTCAAAAATCTTTACGCCCTGCCTCATCTTGGAATTGTGCACCGAGCTGTCCTATTTATGACAGCGACCTAGCCTTAACCTTTATATTTCTATAATGTATATCTACTATGTAACTATCTATGATGTACCCAAGGCTTTGCGTCTTTGGCACGGGTGCTCAAATAAATAAATGTTTATGTTTAAAAAATGCTATAGTTGTTCATTTCGTTCCAGGGAAAAAATGTGGGAAAATGCATCATAGTCTGTGGGAAAAGTGCCAAAAAGTTCTCATTTTGGAGAGATCACCACAACCACCTCTCAACACTGCCCCATTGCTTAGATAGTTCCCACTGCAACGTGTCTGTTTTATTGCACCATTCTTAGCTTTTTGTATTTAATTGACATGAATTGGATCGAGTTTGTGACTCCCGCTAATCGGGTTCCCTGGAACGTAGGCCAGAGCAATGCCCATTGTTCCCCTATACTCAATAGACATAAATTATCATTTTATACTCAATGTACCTAACATTGTAACGTAGCGCAAGCTGAGGTTCCTTAATAAAAGCTTTTCGATGTTATTCTAGATATTTTTGAATGCTATCTCTTCCTAGAATAATATGAGTCATATGTAGAAACAAGTTCAGATGAACGAGTAAACATTTTTATGAATTGCAATTTGCAAAATATAAATTGATACACAATGCTTAACATTTGTACCTACTACAATATTTTATGAAAGAATTCTGATTATTATTATGGTCAGTGGATTCCCAGTTCAAAGTCAGGGAAAGGGATTATTAAACTGTTCACACGAAACCGCTAGATATTTTTAATCTCACAGTCGTAAATATAAGCAATATTTCTAATGAGGATTTGTTTTGTGTACATTAATAAAACTGCAATAGAGAAAACATGAATTTACTTACATTGACATTTGCTCCTCTTCGCATAAGATAACCTAAAACTTCATCTTGCCCATAGTCGGCTGCATAGTGGATGGGATATCTACCATTTATTTCCATATTAACATCAATATCCTTTAAATTATTATTAAATTAATAATATTACTACGAACAAAATACAAAACACTAGGCAATCTTACCACCCGATTTTCAAAGTAGTCTCTAACTTGGTCAATTTCACCGTTTTTAATGGCCCAAACAAGATCATTCATTTTATTCGTCGAATAACTAATTTTGACAATTTTATATTTTAGTAACACACGAACACAGATTGGAATATTTTTTAGAAAAACCACTAAACAAACCGGCACGGCATGAATTGTCTTCCAGTTATACCTCTCTTCGGATGTTATTCGTTAATTATTTATAATCCTTTCCTACTATTCTTAATTCTCATAGTTGACTGTTGTTGTTGCTTCCTTCCTTTGAAAATTTTTTGTTCAATGAACACATCCATCTCTATCTGTGTATTCTAGTTTAGAAGAATTAAGAACGAAGTGTCCGTGTAAAATAAAAAAAAACTAATAAGAAGCGTGGTTTCTGGAGAAGGCTTTCACCAGCCAAGTCTACAAGTGAGGTATTGAATGGTAAGGGAATGATAACATTAGAGGGGTAAAGAAGATAGTTATAAAAAAAAATGAGTTCGAATTTCAGTTTACTGTGTAAAATCAGAAACAATAATTACAACTATTCTAAGGTGATTACATATTTCATTATTTTTCTTTCACAAGGTATTCCCATTACGAACCACGTTCCGCCATTAGTGACGAATTATCGTGAAAATGTATTGAACAGCCAAATCACAATACTTTTGGCCGGATTACATTAACAACTCCGGCGTGGTCGTCGTTTTATGTCAAAAATATAGCTGTGTTCTTTTGTGTCGGCAGAACAGGGCAGCACAAAATATACACAAAAGAACGCCTCATACAATTTCATAGAAGACTTATAAATGAAGCGAACAGCACAAATAGTTCGCTTCATTCGACAGAACAATTTGTTCTCTCCAGTATATGGGTGTTCTAGAACTGCACAAAAGAGCACAGCTATATTACTGCAAGTATGAAATGCATTACATTACCCACGCCGGCGTCGTCGTCGGCGTGGTCGTCGACCCATCCTAATTTTAACGCTGGCGCTCCATTGCTGCCAATATGAAAAAAGGAAATAACTTTTGAATTTCTGAAAATAATTGATTTTATATTAAAAAAATCTGACTTGGACAAAAAGGAAATATCTTTTTTATTATTATTTAAAATTTTATTGCAAACCGGCGGAGATTACAAGCAAATAAGTCAACTGTAAAATGTATGGCGATGCCGCCCAGTGTTAATGTAACTTGCCCGGCGTTTTGTTCGGCGTTTCACGAAGGCCACGCCGGCATCGGCGTTGTTAATCCAGCCATCTCTCTTTTCTCTGCTTTCCTATAAAAATATATATACATAAGTCACAGATTACGTCAAAATTTTAGTGGGAATACAGGAACTCCCATTACGTACCACGTTCAGCTATTGGTGGAATTATCGTGAAAATGTATAGGAAAGCACGGTACAGAGAACACAATACCACTTTCTCTGTCTTTCATATAAAAATGTATATACATTAGTCACAGAGTTACGTCACAGGCTATCAGTTGTAATGTGTCAAAATTTTAATGGGAATTCTTTGTCTTCTATATACTTTCCTATAAGTTCTCTTGTGGGTTGCCCTTATGCCTGGTATTGTGTTCATTTCGCGGATAAATTATGTATGGAAATTTAGCGGTGAAATTTAGTCGCGAAATATTTAGCCAAATAGCAGGAGAAAGTGGTATTGTGTTTTATCAGCTAAAAGTTTGTTTAGTTTTGACAAGTAGATGGCAGTAATTTCCACAAAGATATATTTAGCATCAGATTTATCCGCTCAATACCTTTTTTCCGCGCTAAAATTTTGATGTTTGAAGTTGAATGAAATTGGAATACAAGAGTGGCAGTGTATTTTTATTTTATTTTTCGGACAAAAAATTCCGTCTTCAGTTAGACAATTCTTTTGAGAAGAAATTAAAATAGTAAGTATAAATATAATTTTTCTTACTATTTCGAGATTGGGTAATTGCAATAGCAATCTAAAAGAACAAGAAATAATATCACAAATGCACGACAGCTGATTGTCAAAAGCAGCCACCTATAGTTCAAAACAATGAACAATTTTAGCCGTAAAAAAGGTCCCTGTTCGATTGCTGCTAAATATTTATCCGCTAAATGAACACAATACCGGGCTTTAGAGGAGAACTCTGGTTTATATTTCACAAATAGATGGCACCCAACTGAATTGTTCGAGATACTATAAATATTTTATGTTACTTTTCGGGCAATTTATTCATTTTTATTTTAATATACAAGCTATCAGCATTTTATAATCTTATTAAAATTTTTTGAGGAAAATTAAACAAAAAACAAACGATATGACAACGTATCAATTTTTATGTCAAATTTTTTTTGTGTATTCAGCTGAGTTGGATTCATTGGACCGATCTTAATGTGTGTGAAAGAGAGAACAGTACCAGTTTACTACTACCCTGGCGGCTGGGCTAATTCAATAAAATGCCACATTTACGGCGAGGTGGCACTTTATTAGTTTCCCTTCCCACTCAGCGAAGTCGGAAAACTTTCTCTGCTGCTGCAAGAGACAGGGAAAATTGGAAATCCCGATAAAATTAAGTCTTAAATATTCAACTGCGTTAAAAGTGTGCTATATTTTTATTACTGTCGTTCATTAACGAATTGCTAAGAATAAAAAATAAAATCCATATAACTTGCAAGTGTCAAATATTTTTGTTATCCATCATTTCTTAATTTTGCTCAGGTCGGACGTGTTCAGTTGTTTATCGGATTTAATCGAAGAATTATTATTTTGTGTACATTTTTATTAAACAGAAGAAAACAATTTCACAAGAATGGCCCCAAAGCAAAGAATGCGTATCGCTAATGAAAAAGCCAGCAAGTACATTACAATGCGTGGGAATGTACCAAAATCATCGGTAAGTAAAATATTAAATTTAACTATGTATTCAAATATGAAAGTTTTACTGCTACTATTCTTTAAAAAAATCTAAGAAAATGCATCTGTTAGTTTGTATTCATCTTATCAAAACAAAAGTGCCACGCCGCATATTTGACGTTTTAAACAAAAAAAGCTTTTTTGTAGTAAACGGTATTTAAGATGAATTTCTTAATTAGAAAGTAATTAATAATTTTTCCTCAAATTTGTTGACATTAGTTCTGCTGTGTTAACACGTCGAAGCTTTTCTACTTTCTCGATTTAACTTTGCCAACTTGTCACATTCGAGATCACCCCCGAATTTGATGGTACATAAGCACGCTTTACATCTTATCTTAAATGAAGCTGCAGGATTTTGATAAATTTTATATTTTTTATTTAAAGTAAAAGAATTTACTTCTTTTTTGAATTGGATCCCAACCTCCAGTTAAGCATGTAGCTGTATATTGTATTGCATAGGGAGACAAATTAGAGCCCAGACCAGTCTTCTTAATATGTGGCCTATCGTCAAGCTCTCGATAGAGATGTCCTTCACCACTAAAACATGTTATTTTCTTATCAGCTGCTGCAATACCTGCTTCACATAGGGTGAGCAGTCAATTTCCAATAAGATTCTGAAATACTTTTTTTTTCTAATTATTATTAAAAAGCTGTAACTGTTTTTGAAATGTGAGAAAATTTTAATTTAATCATAATATGCACGCTTGGAATCGGTTTTGTTTGCAAGAAATTTTTTTCTTCTTTTAAATCAACAACTCTTCCATGAGAAAGCAAAACCTACATAAATGTATGTACAATTACTGCTTGTATATTTAATGTAATATTTTAGTGCGCAGGTAACTAACGACTTAAAAAACATCTCCATATTGCTGACATGGCAGATACAACAGAAGTGCTAGCAAACAACGCAATTATGTATGTTTTCTAATAACCAAAGATGTTTGAATGGGTGCACACTTGAAATTTTTGTTTGATATTAACTGCGCACTTTCGTAAATGTTATCGCTTTATATCAGCCTCTCCTAGAAACCTGTAAATAGCGTATTTTTTCCAAAATTATATTCTTACAATATTCTTCGTTAATATTTGTTCAACTTCGAATTTAGTTTTTTAAATAGTGTAAAGTAAAGTGAAGTATTCACATTCATGCTTTGTGCTGTCTGTTTCAGTATTGATCATTTCAGCGAAATATCACTGATGGAAAAGAACAAATAAGCAAGGCCAATTGAGTCAAAGCAGATCTGCTTATTTCTTTGGTCTTGTTCGATGAAAACATCGCGTAAAAATAAAAGTAACTTTCCCTTATGTATGGTGAGTGTTACGCAATCATTGGAGATGATAGTACAGGCAGCTTTTCCAGCTGTGCTGCCCTAAAGATGTTCGGTGCATCCACTTTTAGCAGGAATTTACTTCTTACTAATGATTACTTCGATGTTACAAAGCAAATTAATATCTCTTGGTACCACAACACGGCATTTATTTATTTATGTAATTTGGTCTATAGAGATTACCTCCTACATATTATGCTAAATATAATTTAACTAAACCAATTAATATTTTCATAACAAATTCAAACAAACAAGAATACAAATAGTCTTCAATATAATTGAAAATAAAATGCAACCAAAGAAGTAATACTTAGTATCACTAGACTACGGAAATATTGCTAAAATAAATTAAATAGTAAAGACTACAAGCACTTAGAAATTACAATTCTTTAAACTTGGTACGTTCAAGAGCTAAATTCAAGTCATTGTCATAAATTTCATTATCTGAATATGCCTAAAATACGAAAAAAATTTCTAATTATTATCTAATTCTACTGGATCCAATTAAAATATTTAATTGAAAATTGAATAAATCTTATTCTCTTAACTTAAGATCAATTGAATTTGCTAGCTCAAAATCTGCTTTTGTAAAAGTCAGTTCGATGAAATATTTTTAGACTTTGTTTAGGAACTTCTTTTAATATGTCTGTTCCTAAAGCATTATAATTTTTTCAGAAGCCTCTCCCAGTAATCATTTCGAGAGGAATTTTTCCTTATCTCACACAGATTATATATGTAACTGGAAGTTAAGAGCGAAGAAGATGTTTAGTAGTATACTATTTCCAAAATATTTTCATTTCCAGCAACAGAGGAGAAGGAGATTGCAAGAATTTTAAAATATGCAAAGATTAAGAGTCCTTTTATGCTTTCGAGTATTCCTGCCTAAATTTGTTCTAGAAACTGGGAAGAGTAAGGAAAAAATTTATAGACTATTGGAAAGGCCCAACGATTATCTACATAGAAAAGTTTAAACTGTCTTCATAGGGTGTAATGTTCAGTTGTGTATTGGAATAAGATTTGTATCCTCCCAGCGGGAAATGGAACCACGATATCCTTGTTCATAGCGTTTTAACGTGAGCATGTCCGCAGAGGAAAGCGCTTAGCTCTAGATTCTTGGAAATCGCTCTTGGAGGACTTGTAGGGTAGCACTCTTTTAGCGTTTGTACGGTAGCACTCTTGAAGCATAGGGTAGCACTCTTGGTGCGCTTGCAGGGTAGCATTCTTGGAGGGCTTTAGGGTAGCGGTAGCAGCCTTGGAGCGCTTTTAGGGAATACAAAGGGAGTCAATATAAGGGCTTTATTAATAATTTCAGTTTTATTCTGAATGAGCTCTATTTTATTTAAAATTAAATTACATTTAAATTAACCGCACACTTCAGTTGACTACCTACTACAGAAAGAAAATTCTGTTGTGCTTTTAGATGCATATAAGCATAGATGGCATAAGAATTAGATGTCGCATACAGTACCCGAGAAAAGTATACATATTTTAAATGGCTGGTCCATTCCGGAATAGACCACAACATGTTTCTAAGGCACCGAGAACAAATGTTCCTTTAAGATCAGTTTTGTATACATTTGGTCGACTCCCTCAACGTGAGAGATGCGGGAAAATATGAATCACACGACGTATCTATCATCATTTATCTTTCATGTTGCTGTACTGATCAAACTAAAGGAATGATCCACAGCACAACATATTAGGTTATCGTGAGAGACGGACATGTAAAAATCAAAATAACTTTTAATATTATGTTTGGGTGTCCAATCCATTTTGCTCTACCATCATTATTTCTGTGCATTACAAACGGAATGACAAGCTTAGTATACCCTATAGATTTCATCTAGGGCATAAAAACGATATTAAGCTTGAAATTTGTGGCCGGAGAATATTTTCGATAATATTATCATCGACGATTTTCTTCTTGAGCTCATTTTTCTTATTCGTCTTATAGTTTACAGACACAGATGTTAAGAATACAATCTGATGTTTTACATTGTCATTCATAGAAATTTATTATTTTATTCTGAATTTTTCGTTTCAATGAAATAATAATTTAGGATGATCTCACAAAAGATGAAACTCAAAAAAATGTTTTGGAATGATTTGATGAAATCCTCTCATAAGACAAAGCCCAACCTTTTGTACGGGGCATATCGCCATAATGAAGCTTATTTTCTGCAAGAGATAATCTTGCATTGAGATCCGGTAGCTAAATCCATCTAGCCGTCCTCAGAAAATCTCTGTTAACAGAAAGGAGAGAGGAAAAAACAGGCAGCTATAAATTTCAATATCAATTAAACGTCAATGGTTAAAATATTTTTTTCATTTTTTGGCAAGTAAATTCCGATCTATTTTTCATATACAACATTAAGCAGTAAAATTTTTATGGATTTCTTATTACAAAAATTTAATCATCTATAATATTTTTTTATATTACAGAAAAGTAAGGACAACCAATATCCAGTTGGACCATGGCTCTTAGCGTTATTTTTGTTCGTTGTGTGCGGCTCAGCCTTTTTCCAAATAATTCAGTCTATTAGAATCGCATAGATTTTTGTATATTTTTCTATTGTGTTTTTCACCATAAATATATTTTTTATATTATAAATACTATTCTTCCTTAAACTCTGCTCTTTTTGTGCTTTTATACAAAACTGTTTAAAAAAAAATGCTAATATTCCGAAAAGAAGTTTAACTTATATTAAGTAAACAAAAAAAAACCAATTTGAAAAACAAAAAGAAATAAGAAAACGGACGAAAATCTACATATAGCGGTGACATTTTTTTATTACCCGCTATTCTTTACCTGTTATACGATACCTTCTAAGAGGAAACATTTCGTTTTTAATTCTGAAAAAGAAACAAAAATATGAAGTTACACTAAGGAACTGTTACATGACTGAAGTTTTTATAAAATGAAAAAGAAAAAAACACAAATGTATCTATAATAAAAACGTTTTATAAATATATAGAATATATAATATCTTTATTAAAGTATTGTCCATGGACAGGACTTATCATTTTCTAAATTTTTGTAACTGAAAGATAGTTTCTAAAATATACAAGGGCTTTTTCATCTTAAATGTCTTTGGTTTTTGTTTTGTCCGTTTCTTTAATTTTTTAATAATTGCCTATAATTCTGGAAATGTTTTAATTTATTGTATAAGCACAAGGCAATTTCCGTTTTCATTTGTAATTAAAAATGGCTGGTAAAAATTATAAATTTATAAATAAATAAATATGAAGTATGCATTCCGAGGCAATTGATATTTCATTTCTTATACTTTTAAATTATGTCAAAGCATTGTAATATTCACTACGGTAACGACCTCAAGTTATATTCATAGATAATCATAAAATCTGATCCATCCTTTTCTGGCTCCATTTTAAGGTTTAGTCAAGATTGAATTCATGACAATTTGATAATATGTGGCAATATTCAAAATCATCAATACCTATAGACGTCAAAATGATTTAGTTATAATCAATTGGACATTTTCATCGAATCAGTTCAGTTTTTTTCAATCTAATATTCACCGCAAAATAAATAAAATGAAATATGTATTTTGAATTTAAAAATTAAAGTTATTAATAAAATTCCTAAAGTACAATTGACTTCATGCGGTTACACCGAGTTAAGGAAGAAGCCAGGCTATTATCAATTAGCTTTTAATTGATCTACCTAATATCTGGCGGGCAAAATATGGCTGGCATGGCATGGCATATGGTGAAATTAAGCTTATGAAACAGCATTAAAGGTAGCTGTGAGAACTGCAAGGAAGTAAAATTTAATGCACTGACTAATCCAAAGTCAAATTAAAAAGGCAAACTACGCCTACAGTCTTCTTAGTCCGATATTAAACGTTAAGGATGGACTCTCATCCCGAAAAAAAAACTCCTGCTATACAAGGAGATAATTAGGCCAGTGTGGCACGCCATCTCGACCGCATTCTCGAAGGGAAAATTCGAGCTTGCTCAGAGCTCCGGCGAAGACCAAATGGCAAATACTATCCCAACCACGAAATCTACAAAGCAGCCAGCATCACTCCCATGGAAGAGTATCTGTTCGAAATTGTGAACAAATAATAAGAAAATTCTCACACATCCCAATTCATTTATTAATAATCTGCCGGAACTTAATAGTCCGGCAAATATCAAATATCTCTCACCTTTGCTACCACCATGATGTTGAGTTAGTTTCTACGAGTTTAGGAGAATACTACAGAAGATAGTCCCAAACTATTGGTTTTATTTTCATTATGATCCTAGCCATCTCCAATATCGTCTTATCACTGGAACAAATTTTTACGATTCTGTGGAAAAGTTCGCAATGCCTTCCATGTCCTGAAGCTATACAGCAGTACTGTTTTCACATTAGAGCTGAACGCAGCTTCGTTTCACTGAGATCTTCCCGGAAGTCGGAGTCTTTCTCAACTAATGTGCTATCTTTGACAGAGTTCAAAGTCTATGCAGTTTTAAGATATCCAAAATCATTTTCTGATGCTAGCCTACAATAACTTGAATAACGATTTTCTCCATAAAATTTTCTCATACTCATCTGAAGCAGAGTTGCCAGGTTGTTGCCAGGTTTGGCGATTTAGCGCCAAATTGGCTCCTTTTCAATAAGCTCGGGCGCTTCTTTTCTTACCGAAAGTGCCAAACGTTTTCTTGCATATCCCTCGAGAATACTTCCCAAGCCATGAAACAGAAATCTATGTGTCCGTCTTCTCTTCTAAAATGTTCTATATTGATACTTATTGAAAACTGCTAAACATTGGCTTTATATATGCCATTCTTCTAGTAATTTACAGCTTAATTCTTTATCTTCGCAAAGGCAACACTTTCTATATACCTTACTTAACAAAATAATAAAATAGTTTTAATTGCAAAGTAACCTTACCATTTTACGCTCAATACCTCTCAGCTGGGTGGTAATTGCATGCGTGTATGTGCAGCCGGAGTCCGAATCTGTAGGCAGCTACATTCGATATCATCCAGCCCACGGCATCCCATAATGACGGCACAGTGACATTACAATGATTACTCAGCTGAGAATTTTTGTTTGAGAAATCGTAGTCATTTGGCTAAGATTTTTTTAAATAATTTTGTTAGGAAAGGTATGAAGTTTTATTACGGTTCGGAAGATAAGAAAACAAGCTTAAAATTTTCAAAATATCATTTTTCTGTATGAATAGTAGTTTAGGGTGGAGGAGCTATTCAAATCAAACTTTTGTCAGTTTTACATAAGAACACTGCAAATATTTTAGAATGTAAGGACTCCGTTGGGCCTCGCATGTGGTAGGGAGAGAGTCTGTTTCATGGCTTGTGAAGTATTCTCGAGGGTTTTGATACTGTCCATACAAAATTTATATACCTACATATATGTATCTTACCGGGATACTGACATTTATAATATGGACTATGTTCATAGAAATACATTGCTGAAAGTGGGCTGACTTCTATCATAGATGGCATAAGAAGTTCTTATAAGTTCTTATGCCATCTATGCTTCTATATAGCAAGTACTAACAACTAAATAAATGGGCTCGTCGAAATAAATGTTTTTAAATTAATTATTTATAGTTTACTGATAAAAAGTACTTAACCAAAGGATATATATGTATTAGATACGCAGCAGAAATTCGAAAGGTTTTATTAATAACTTCGAGCTGCGCGCGCACTTTTTCAACTTCTCGCCATGTTTTTTCTCAATGTTGGCATCGGCGTAAGCACAAGCACTCGTTTTGACATATGAAATAGAATATCAAGCAGTCCCTTCGAGGGGGGAACTACAGGGGGCGACATGTGATGAAAAAAGCGTAGCATATCGTTCTTCTTCTTGTTTTGTCGAAGTGCCAGAGGCAGCGTCAAAAATTGTTGATGCCTTAAATATCACAACAAATTAATGGCGCGAAAGTTCAAACACATTTCTTAGAAACTCCGCACAATCTTCCGCACCACTCACTGACATGCATATAAATGGACTGACTGATTTCCTGTTTCACGTGGCACCAGTTTTGATTTCAGAAAGTATGCTCTCACTGACGATATATTTAAATTATTTGCGAATTTACTTATATATGTACATATGTCAGTGGGGCTTACCGAATTTACCACAAAAGTATTTTCCTCAACACGGCTTCTTGTATCTAAAGCCTAGTACTAAGGTCCGCGCTAAGCTAAATTTTAGCGGGTCTCCAATATCGGGCCGTTCTTTAGCAGCTAAATTATGACAGCGGAGACTCACAGAAAAGATATATTAAAAACAAGAAGAAGAAGAATTTTGCAATTTGTTTACGGAAATACAACGCGCGGTGATAATATTTCTAAAAACAGGTAGGTAAAATTATTTGGAAATACCTATTAAAAATATAAACATAATATGCATTATGTATACAATAAAAAAAAATTAACAATTGATATTGAAAATACGGCCACCAAAAGAAATCTAATTCATCCGTACTTACAGCAAAGATGTACAAAACTACGTTAACTACAAAAATCCGGTCAATAAATTTATTAAATATCAGAACTCTGAAAATAAATATTTTTAGCGTGCTAAAGAACGGCCCGGGCGGATAAATTCAAGCTAAATTTTTTGGAGACTTACCGGTGGTGCCATCTATAATCAAAACCCAAAAGCAAATTTAGCGCGATGACCTTAGTACCGCTTTCGCTAAAATTCAAGATAAATTTTCGCCAATATCTTTTAGCTTGCTAAATTTTCATACAAAATTTAGCTTAGCGCGGACCTTAGTACTAGGCTTAAATCTTCGAGCATATATAACTCCTTTTTATATTACTATCACTTAGTCCAACAGCCATGAACCATTTCCTATAAAAAGTAAATTATCCCTTTTGTAACTACGTCTCTGCACCAAACACACTTCGCGGATCTTTGTTTACAAAAAAGTGACAGTCAAACACCATTGAATAAATAACTAATAAGGAAGCGGGGTATCGTGCGAATACAGTGACAAGAGGGCCTAGTGCCTATTTTTCGTCAATTCAACATTCTGCCATTTCATAATTTTGAAAAGAAGTTCTCGGATTTGAATTCGCGATATTGTGAAAAATAAATAATTAAACGTGATTTTTACGTAATAGTAGTGTGAAATAAGTGCGAAATATTCTTTTGTGAACAATATTTTGTGTAATAGAGACTCCGGAGTCTTAAATTATTATAATGAAGTGCGCTGTGCTGTGCTGCAGGAACGAGCGGAGTTATTGTCGTGGGAAAGCATTCTTCAAGTAAGCTTAATAGCTTTACTTATTAATTATATTTGTTTTAAACAAAAAAGTGAAATATCTATAAAAATAAAGAGCCATGGCAAAAGATTTAACATTTTACCAATGCCGGTTTATTTGTTTACAATTGAATTGTCAGTTGGTGCCTAAATTATTCCAGTCATACATGGTTTCTTACACATACTGTGAAAACGATCAGTCCTAGACGTTTTTATTATACAGAATATGAAATTCTATGAAATTTGTTATAATCATTTTTGTTGTTCGACGAACCGTTCTAGAGATATCTACGAAAAAAAACCACTTCAAAAATCAAACTTGCACAGATGGGGTGACCATACGAAATTACAAACCAGCATTCATCTAGGAGGGTATCCTAAGAATTTTTACTTGTTTTTTTTTTTTAAATTAAAATTCTAATATTAACTTTTGAGTAGTTTGCTTTGTGCTGGTCTACTGTATGTATACTTCAAGTAGAGATCAAGTAATCAAAATATCATGTAAACGCGCATTGACTTCAAGTATACTTGAGTCAAGTAAATCACAAAGTTTTGTTCGATTTACTTGAAAAAATTCATGTAAACGCAAGTTCAGTACTTGAACATTTTTCATTTCTGCTAGTATGAAAACGGCAAAGAGGAACTAGAAGAAGATTATTGTTGATAATTCAGGTTGTGATTTTTAGCACTTTTCTCAAGATATTTCTCTAAAAATCCGTTCCTATGTATTGAACCTAATGCAGAGTTGTCAAAGGTAAATTGTCATTTCAAGTAAATTTCAAGATAATTTCAAGTCAAGTAGCACTTAGGCCCTCTCAGTGGCCACAGCGCAATATAACTTCCCATCTCCTTCTTTAAACCAACCAACCAACCAACTATCCCCTTCATCTTTATTGGAAGTCAGATTCAAGTATTTGTCCTTTCTGTACACCAAGTAGCGTTGATCGAAAATGTACGATATACATATATGTATGTATATTATAAATTATAGCTTGAGTTTGTTTTGAAAGAGAGCTTTCAGAACAGCACAAAATAGGGCTTTTTGATCCTTTCGGTTTCAATATTCCATTCCTTTTTTTTTATTATTTGTAGAACCCAATGGCTTGCATTGCAGGGTCAAGGTAAAACTACACAGCGAGACTTTGGCCTCCAAAGACCACTTTTTTATCTCTGGAGACACAGAGAACCACGTATACACTTTTGAGACTCAAAAATTCCCTAAAGAGACCAAATCTCTTAGAGTTTTTTGATATCCAGTCTCGTCGTGTATTTCAAAAACAAGTCGCCAGGGGCCGGATTCACTAACTCGGAGAGTTGTGGAGTTCTGGAGATGAGAGCCAACTCGGAATTCTGTAACTCGTAGAATTTGTATTGAGATTTACCAAACTCTCTATTGCACTCGGCAAAACTCTCGGCTGTGTTAAGAAAAATTATTCTCAACTGACAGTATTGTCTGGTTTTATTGTCCTTTGTGAAGGTACCAATGTACCTAGGCTTTAATTATGGATTTAATTATGGATCCGCTGCATATCCTGGCTATGTTTACAAAAATAAATTATGGACATCCTTCAAATACTTACAGAGAAATAAGGATTTTGGTGTCTCAAGGTACCCGCTAAAAATTGTAATTTACGCGAAAATAATCAATTTGGTCGTCTTCCAGTACAGAAGAGATGCTATAAAAATTTTAAATATGCACGTTAAATATTGTATGTAGGATGAAATCGCATCTACATTTTATCCCCTAGTAATTAGTTTTTGAGATAACTGCAAAAGTGAATCAGTCCTTCTTAAGATGAAAAAATGGCCGTTTTTTGGTACAGAAATGGATATATTTTCAACTGATAATTATGAAGAACTGGTAAGTCGTAAAAATTCACTTTCCATTAGAAAAATGTTCACAACAGAGTACTAATGGATGTGGAAGAACGGAAGAAATATATGCAAAATATAGGAGGTGTATATGACCCAAGTGGAAAAAACCCATATTTCGGCGGTAAAAAGTCAATTATGAAGTTAAAATGATCAAAAAAACAACTACACCACTCGATTACAGGCTTCTCCATCTTTAATTTGATACCAAACATGACGTATTTTGGACAACACCAATTGGGGGTGGTACGACCCCCCCCCATCCCCAAAAGCCGCTCCCCCAAAAATTGTTCATCTATATTTTTGTACTCTAGATCCTAAATCCGAAGGAAAAAACCCCAATGCTCTACGACCCTCCCACACAGAGTTAGCCGTCTTTCAATATTTCGATACTTCTCACGTCCCCAAGTCTGTTAGAGAATCGCGATTGGAGAGTTAGGGAGTTTTAATCGGGGAAAAAGAAAATTCTCATCTCCCAAACTCTCCGAATTACAGAATCCGTCCCCTGGAGACTATTTGCTTGTTCTGGTCAGTGGTCAGTTGAGTGTCGGAAAGGAAAAGGAAGAAAGTGGTGTCAGTTTGACAAACTGTTACAAAGAAATTAATAAAAAAATTAATAATTAAATGGATTTAGGGCAGAAAATTTGTTTCGGCAAGAGTTCTGAAAACAAAAAAAAAGACAAATTTGTTGTGTTATCCTTTATAAGCTTTTTAAATTTTTTCACTTTTCGCATAACATAAAAAGAATAACTTTTGAGCAAATTCTTTCTAACCATCTCTTGCTTGACAATTAACAAATATCTTTGGAGATCTGTAGAGACCAAACTTCAAATTTCGTGTATACACTTCGGATTCACTAACCAGGAGAAGTGTGGAGTTGGTGCAAAACCCTCGAGAAATACTTCCCAACCCATGAAACACAAATCTATATGTGTGCGTATTAGTCCGATTCTCCAAAATGTTTTTTATTGATTCTTGTGGAAAAGTGACTAGAGATTGAATTCATACAGGGTGTTTCCCCTTAGGAGGTTAATAGAGCAGGATGATTAAGAAAAAAAGCTAGTTTTCACAAAACACTCTGTATTTTAAAAAGTACTGGGCGCACAGTTAAGAGCTCATTGTATGCACTTCATAACCTTTCCAATGACTGCTCAACCAGCCACATTCCCCTCCTCTCTCAGGACTTCGTGGGTCTAAACAAAATATTTCGAATTTTCTTACTTTTTTTACCTTGATCTCTATTGTTTTTGCGGTCGTTAACATAACTTTTCTTTATAAAAACTATAAACTGCAGACTTTCACCTATTCATATCATACCGAAATTAGTCGATATTTTTTAAAATGACGTGTTTTCAGTCAATAAGGAAACAAATTTAGGTTTGAGAATAGCTTTCAGAATAGGTTTTGAGCTAATAACTCTTTAACAGCTGCAGATAGCACATACGGTATAATGGGTGAAATTAAAGAGGAGAGTGTACAGTTTAAAGTTTTTAGTTATGTTAACGACCGGTTTGAAAAAAAAAATAGAGGTCAAAAAATTAAAAAAAAAAATGTAAAAGAATCCGTAATATTTTGTTTTTTAGACCTCCGTAACTCCTGAGAGGAGGGGGGTATGTGGCTGGTTGAGCAGTCGTTGGAAATGCCATGAAGTTCTGCATACAATGAGCTCTTAAAACAACTTTGTTTTCTAATTTTAAATGCGGAAGCAAGTGATCTTTTACGGGAAAAGTCTCCGGACCGTGTTATCTCTCGAAGAGGTGATCACAATTGGCCACCGAGATCTTGTGACTTAACACCTTGCGACTTCTTCCTTTGGGACCACGTGAAAGAAAAGGTCTACGCCAACAGCCCAGCATCGATTCAAGACCTCAAAGATGGAATTCGTGAGGCTATCGAGGACATAGGTCAGCCACTTTGCGATTTGGTTATGGAAAATTTCATGAAAAGGATATGGTCCTGTAGGCGTGGTCGTGGTGGTCATTTGGCTGATGTTATTTTCCATTATTAACGGCATACCTTCCTCTTTATAATGAAATAAAGATCCGATCATTTGTATCAAAAAATGGCATTTTTCTTTGAATATCAAAATAACACCTCTTATTGGAAAACCCTTTACATCAGCACCTCCGCCGCTCTCCTCACATTCCCTAATTCCTTTCCCTATCTCCTTCCTGCCATTCTGTGCTTTGCTTTGCATCATAGGGTATCCCCTGAGCTTGGCTTAATAATATATATAAAAAAAAAAATGTACGCATCTTTATTTGGTTCAACAAATATTATATAATAATGCACCTAAACAAAAAAAAAAAAATGCACCTAAGCAATAGCAAACTGCGATCGCGTATTACAGACGATAGCTTGGAAGCAGTTTTAATATTTCCAAACTTTCTGAAAATTGTAAAATTACTTTTATATTAAATACATATGTATACAAAATCAAAAAATTATTTTTTCTCAATGGACCGCCGTAAAAAATTCGCTTTTTTATATTTGGCTTGCTTCTTAAAAACTTTGTGCACCCATGGCTTAGGCTATACATTTCCCTACATATGGATTTCTGTTTCGTCGCTTGGGAAGTAAAGAGTGTTTTTTTGCGGTTATGTTTTTAAATTGGCAACACTGTTTCTTGTAACTGTCAATTTGACAGTTGATAGTTGATTTGTGATCAGTATGCTTTGCCATTTCACCATAAATAGAGTTACGCCAGAATAACGTTTGCAAAATTGTGCAAATTTATTTTGAAGATCAAGGTTCAGTTCGTTAAATCTACCGTGCCTTACGTCCCTTTTACGGTCGACATAATCGTCCTTCCGGGTAAGTCATTCGAAAAACCATCGTTTTTGCACCACGCCATACAGTGCGCGCAGAAGAAGTTATTGTTGCTGTGGAGCTTAGTGCTGAGGAGGACCGGAATGAGTCGATTCGCCATCGTACGGAAAAAATTGGCTTACGAGCTTACAAGATTCTGCTTGTGCAAGAATTGAAACCGCGTGACCGTACGTTCGGTGAATGGGCCGTGAGCTTGATCTTCTTATTCAACGAAAAATTTTGTTCAGCGTGAGGCTCATTGGTTAAAGGTTATGTCAATAAGCAGAATTGCCGAATTTGGAGTGGAGAAAACCCAGAAACCTTTATTGAGACGCCCTTACATCCATTAAAAAGTCATTGTTTGGTATGATTTATGTGCAGGTGGAATCATTGGCCAATATTTCTTTACAGATCATGTCAGCCAGAATGTTACTGTCAATGGAGAGCGCTATAGAGCCATGATTGTTGACTTCTTCGTTCCTCAGTTGAATGGTATTGATGTGGCAGCCTTGGTTTCAACAAGATGGTGCAACATGCCACACAGCGCGCGACACATTCAATTTATTGCGAGAAACATTCGATGAGCCAAAAATTTCGCTTAATGGATCTGTGAACTGGCCTCCACGATCGTGTGATCTCACACTTATGGATTACTTTTTTTAGGCTCCACAGACGTTGGACCGCTTGGGAATCAACATTTGCCGCGTTATTGTCGATATACGGCCACAGTTGCTCGATAAAGTTGTCCAAAGTTGGACTTCCCGATTGCGCTTCATTCAAGCCATCCATGGGGCCCGTATACCCGAAATCATGTTTAAACACTCTTGTCATAAAATTTTATTTAACGTGTTTTATTTCATTTTAAAATTGTATATCTCTAAAACAAACACCCTTTATTGCTTGATGGTTTTGCAAAGCTGCGTTTCTGGAGCAAACAGGTACTCAAGTATTAGAAATAAGCTGCTTCATACGAAAATCAGGGATTCGATAGATATATTTATGCTTAAGTTCATATCACCTTGTTTTGAAGGCGCCATATTTTGATAATGTGATCCAGGGAAGCGACCGCTCTCCCTGTTCCCCTTAGATACGGTGGTTCTGTTTAACGTATGCTCTTCGTATCGCGTAGTAGATACGAATTCGTTTCTTCAAGATGTTAAGCCTTCGGGGTAACTGTTTCTCCCGTTGGAAGTTAAGAATACAAAATACGAATATGGTTATCATTCGCGAGATATTTCATCGTCCAGGCAATATAAGCAAGTGAATCTTCTGCGTTTCGCCTTGTTTGCTATGGAAGGTTTGGAATAGGCCAAATACAATAGTATTGTTATTTCATACATACTCGAATAACCTAGTTCGGTAAAATACATTTTCTGTACACAGGATGGACTCTACACATAATGCGCTTGAAATAATAAAATCATTGGACAATTTATACAATTTTTATTTGTTTCAATTCATTGTGTATTTTCTACACATATTTTAAACAAACATATGAATATAGGAGAGCAACTAGCTGTTACAAAATAAGATTAATATAAATTCTAAAACTCTTTAAAATACTGGAATTAAAATGTTTTTTTTTTTTTTTTTTTTTTTTTTTTGTCAGCTAAACCTGCTACTACTACTTATGTATAATATATAGAGTGGCAGAGTGACATTTGCTATGAAAAATTAAGCAAAAATTTTAAAATTTAAAAAAATGGCAATAAATAAAATTATTAAATAAATAGAAAATAATAAGTAAAGTGTAAAGTTTATTTAAACCTGAACTATGCCTACGAATTATAATGAGGAATTGAATTATTTTTATTTTTGGAATAACTGAGATATGTATGTGTATATGTAGGATAGATAGCAGCGCAAATGTTGAGCAACTGAAAATTGGTATTTTTCCTGTTATTATTATTATTATTATAAGTTATTCCAATTAAATAAATTCTAAAATCCAATGATGGCAGACGTTGTGCGACGATGATGACATTCGAACAGCCAACAAATTTACTAAGCCGATGTAGAGTTTTTTCAAAGACAAGCTCCAATTTATCATAAATTAGCTTATGTGTTCGTATTCCATCATACCTACGTATGTAAATGCTTCACTTATATGTGTTGTCAAAGTGATCTGTTACCGCACTCTCTTAAGATTTTTCTCTTATATATTCTTGTCCTCTTAATTCTTGTTATCGACAATATTCAAATTCGAACTGCGTATCTTTTTAGTCACAGAAAAAAAGGTCCATAAAGCATGCAAACATCACGTGAATGCTGCTCACATGCAACCACATGCCTCCACAACCATATTCGGCAGCGTCTTAAGGGTAGCTGTAATATTGCTATCTCGGTAAAATAGTTGCAACGAAGAGTATTTCTTAGCCGTGCAACAGGGTATCAATTCTAATGGCTTTCGTCCAGTAGATTCTTGTTGATAGATGACTTTCTGAAAAAAGACAAAAACAAAGAAAAAAAAAACCGAGTTAGAAATCAGAAAAATGAAAACAAAATAAATTTAATAAAAACTCACCCTTAAGAAGGAACTATGATGTACTCCGCTCATTGTGATACTGGCTGCTGATGAGCATGATCCACGGCAGAAATACGCATTATATCCTGGAGGCTGAATAATCCAGTCATCCCAACCAATTTCCGCAAAGGAAATGTATAATTTTTCGCGACAACATTCCGTTGCTCCAGCTGTGCAATTCACACTACGTTTCTGTCGACGTCGCTTGCGACTATTTTGCGTGTCGATCACTATGAACGGTCGATAATCTTTCTCGGTTGATATCAAACTCTCAGTTATGTCCATTTCACACGATTGACATGATATATGGATTAAGTGATCCAGATCGTGAATACCAAACCATTTTCGAATTGACCAAGCTATATCAAATTTAATCCATCCTTCTGTAAAACAAAGTATTTGGAGAAAAGTTATATTTTTACAATGGAATTGTGTAAAATTTACATCTTATAAATTATTTATAAACTGAAAGGGTTTCAAAATAAATTAGCACGAAGTTGTTAAACTATAATTAGATATTCCATTTTAATTAAGATTGGTTTTAAGAGGTTTTGTGTAAACGAATTGTAAACCAGTGATGGGCATTATTCGGATAAATTATTCGCAAATAGTTTTTTGTTATTTGAATATCAAATAATTATTTGTTATTCGATCTTGCGCCTATTTGATAATCAAATATATAATTATTCGTTATTTAATGAATTATTGGCAAATAATTATCTGTGATTGCTCATTATTGTGATAATTTTAAAAGAAATTTTATTAATTTTGTTCAATTAAATATTTTTGAAGGTTTTCAAGTCAATTATTTGGGTTTGAATACCCAAAATAATCTTATCGTCAATTAAAAAAAAAAAAAAATGAGTTTATGCTTAAGATCGCACGACTGAAGTGAAAACTTTACTTTAAGCCAGGGTATAGGTATACACAGATATGCCTACTAATTACAATTCATATGACAATTTCAGAAAAATTATTTAGTAACAGTTCTGACAAATTACAATAGATAATATTATAGTTTGTTTAAATAAAAATATCAATTTATAACGACCTGCGTCAGTTGAATGTAAGAAACGTAATACTTTTTGCAAGCGTTCAGGTAAGCAATTGCAGAGATTTTAATTCGTGCATTATTTAGGCGGCCGGATATCGGATAATCGCAAAACTATGACAATTCATAAGATCAACTGCAATACATAAATATTTGTAAGGTAAAATATTGCCACAGTAGATTATATTATATAGATAACACAATTAACAATTAAATTATTGTGAATAAAGACTAAATTCTCTGCATTTGCCGGCAATAAGCGGTTTATCTTATTTTCGTAAATAAGTCCAGCAACGGGGAAAAATCTTTCGCTATAGACGTTGGCTATAAGGAGCTAAAAGATACAATTTGGCAAATTTTGTCAATTGTGGGTACAGCTTCGAATAAGCTGATCACCAAATATAAGTGTCCCGACTGCGATCGATTCGAAACTGTCTTCAAGTAATACCCATAGATTTGGAAAGCAATGTTAAAAGTCTCTTTCTCATGAGCTAACCATGATGTACACAGTGTGTTGCAAAAATAACCGAACTTTTTAGATATAAAATAAAGTGTACATTATATTATGTTTGAAAGTTAACATTTATTCAAAATAGGTTCCATTTGACTGAATACAGCGTTTAGAACGATCAAGCAATGCATACATAGATTTTTTTATGTCAGTTTCCGGAATGCTCTTCAGTACCTGTGTCACGGCTGCTTGCAGGAATGGACCATCTTTTAAAACGCTTCTTTCATTGCAATTTCCAATTTTCAGTTTAGGTAATTGAAAATAGTCACACGGTGACAAATTTGTTTTTTATTTAAGAATTCAAGCAGTTTTAAGGTCTTGTATGGAGGTGCATTATGGTGCAATAAAAACAGTTGTTTTCCAGCTGAATATTCGGGGTTAACTCCAACCATAGACGATGCAAATTCCTAAATAGTATTTAATTCTTCTGCCAACATTTTCACAGTAGTAAAACTTTCATCGATAGCAATAATTTCACGAACTTTTTCAACTAGTTCAGCTTCTGGACGTCTAGGTCTTGGATCATTCTTCAAATCTTCACGACCATCTTTCAATCGTGTAAACCACTTACAAGCTTGTATACTACTCATACAATCACTTACATAAACTTCTTATAACAATTTGTGAATCTTAGTTCGAGTTAAACACAAAATTTGATATTTGCTCTTTGTTCCATTATGTTTTTACGGCATACGCACCAAGAATACTGTCATTAAAATGCGTGCAACTTATACCGATTTCCATTGATCAAGTATTCTAGCAGAAGTGTTACACTTTTCTTGCAGTGTTACACCGAAATTGTTCCATTTGACCTGCACTACTAGAAAAAGTGTACGTCAAATGAGTCTGGTGCTGATATGAGCTACTATTATATTCTCATCGCGTCAAAAGTTGTTCCATTGAACTCGTTTTTTACTGATTGACGTGCACTTTTCTTAAAATATCAATGGAAATCGACATTAGAAAGCAGTCGTCCGATTTACATGAACTTGGGTGCGTTTGAAAGAACATGGACGTATCTTTCTAATGATGCCAACGTGTTATAGATGAAGCCACATATTCTATGGTCTAAATTAATAGTTCGGTTATTTGTGCGACACAACATGTATAACGGCCAGCTTTAGCTTTTAGCAAAGGAAAAATCTCTGAGCTCTTGACTGAACCGTTACAAATAGAACATAAGTGTTATAGAATTTTAGAACCAAAATTTTGACTTTGAAGCGCCATAACTTTGGAGTGGGGAGGCGTATGGAGTGGCTTAACATTGATAGCAAAAACCCCAAGGCTCTGCATAATATAGACCGTATACCCTGTACTTTTCAATGTACTGTACTTTTTAATAAAAAAGAGCATATTTTACTAATCACCGGAAGTTGGCACCCCCCGTAAGGAATCATTTGGCAAAATATAGTCATATTAGTTATATGCGTTACCATAACATAAAATAACACAAATTAAATTTTAATTTAATTTTGAGTGTACCCCAACCCTCTCTAACGGGAATACTAAAACAGAAAGTAAATTAAATTTCAATTAAACGGCTTTGTGAATACGGCCCATTCATCACGACCAGTGTATTTACCTTCAAGCATAGAAAAATGATTCCTAAATTTTGTGTTACAAGTAAAAACTGTTAAACCTACACCAAAAATAAAATTATTATACAACGAGGCTCTAAGACATTTACCCTTGATATTGCTCAAGAATCTTTCAAGATTGGTTTTTGGGCTAAATTCAAGATTTCAAGCTAATTTAATTTTGGTTGACAATTCTGGTCACGACATTTAACGCAACAATGAGCCAAATATTCGGCCGCCGGATATCCGGCTATCCATCGAGCTTCGAATTTTTCCGGATATTCGGTATCCGTTATACCCTGACTTGCAAAAGCTATCTGTGAGTCTTAAACAAGATGAATTTATAAAAATGCGATTCCTCCTAGTTTACCCGAATAGGCGTTTCATTTTGAAATGTGGTGCGATCGTGAAACTCACTGTCCAGTTTGCATATTAAAAAAAAACAGCTAGGTATCCTTTTTTTTCATGTACACTAGCACTTTAATTACATGATGCCATTTTAAATGAGGTAAGAAAAATTTGAAATATGAGACACTTTAAGTTCCTTCGCACTACTTAGATATATGGTTAAACTTCCGTTTAAAATACGTTTATTATGTATCTTGATGACCTTTGAGTAGACATAAATCTCATATTTAGGAATTTAAAAAAAAAAAACCAACCTCTTCAGACGAAGATAATCTAAATTGGACAATTTCGCGTCTAAAAGACTGAAACTCATGAAAATAATTTCAATGAATTTGCAAATTGCATTAAAATGCAGAAAATCTTAATTGCAGTTAACTTGCGAAATTCATAGAAAAGAGCAATAATTATTTGCGAATAATTCACCGAATAACGAATAATATTTGTAATCGAATAAATTTTTATTCGGCTTTTTATCTTTTATCTTTATTACAAAAAAAAAAAAATGCCCATATCTCTGTAGTAAACAAACCAACGCACAAAAATAGGGTATTGAAAAAAAAAATGAAGCAAATTGTTCATGGGGTGTCCAATAAATAAAATATGAAAAATCCACCAAAAATTACCGCAATAAAGCGGAACAGAGTCTCAAGCCAACAGATAATTTTCTGTAGCCCGCGCATCGATCACGTGTGAATGTCATGACATACCAGCATTGCGCTCCGTTGAGTCCAAAGATCACAGCTTGATCAGTTTAGTAAGTGGTCAACGCTAGCACAGCCAGCCACCGCAATCGCTTAGTCTATGGTTCAGAGAAATTCTTAGGATACCTAACATCTGGATCTGCTCGAATGATAGTCATCTTGACATTTCTATTTCGGATTAGAGCTTGTGAAAAATCTGCTATCAGGAGAACGGAAATATACTCCTACTATAATCTTGGACTCTGGAGGCGATATTATGCTCGAATCAGTGTTTTTTTGAATCCTTCATTTTTGGAGGTAATTTTTGTCTCTTTCAGCAAAAATAGCAGGTACCGATGGACTTTGATTGATATCTATCTGCCTTAAGACTCTGACGCAACTAACCTGTAACGACAATAATTTCGAAAGCAAGGATTATCATTATTATTTGCAATATTAGTATTTAGTTATTATAACACTCAACATTTATGTCTAAAAGTGATGTGTATGTGCAATGAACATATTACGTAACGTGTGAGGCCCGCGTGTTGGTTTATAATAATTTGAATAAAAATTGCAAGAAAATTACCATAAATAGGTAGGCACTAAGTACTTGCATTTGCACAACTACGAGTATACAGATCGTTCAAAACTATTTATTTAATAAATAATAATCTATTTAGTGGTGTACCAAAGAGTACTAATACTATTGGTATACATAAGAGAAGAAGAGGAGAGAAAAAACGACAAAAAGAGTAGATAATAAAATAATAATAAAACTATAAACTTAACAATATACTAAAAAAAAAAGAGAGAGAGAGCAGCCTAATTAATTTATTTAAGAAATCCGTGCACTATTCACCCCCAAAAACTTAAATATTATTTATCATCCTTGAATAGACAAAGTAAAAACGTTCACGTGAGATAAGAAGCTGAAGATTTCTGGTTGGATGCAAAAAGTAAGTAAGCTGGGCTTTTATAAGAAGATAAGTTGACGTCTAGCTAGATATGTTTGAAAGGATGTGCCCAGGATCGATGCTGCATATGCTGATATGTGGGCGGTACGAGGGAACTTATAAATGTATCGAGTAACATCATTGAACGCAACTTTCAATTTCCTTTGACATACAGAATCAAGTTTGCTGATAATTAGACTGCCATATGTAAAATATAGTACAATTACTGACTTAGCCAACTTCAGTTTAAAATCCACTATCATGGAGCTTGAGCTAATTAATCTACAATTATAGCAGAGCATCATTATATCTTTCTCATCATATCTGCAATGTATGTAGGTGCAGCAGATGAACTTTGAATTAAATTTAATTCCCAATTTTTTTACGGAGTCAACATATTCTAAGACTGTGTTATTCAAGACCACAGGAGGAAGCTCGAATTTCTCTAAAGCACGTCTATAAATTCCTATATAGTTTGATTTGAACGGGTTCAGTGAAAGCTCATTAACTGAAGAACAATTATAGATAGGTCCTGCAGATCCTCATTGATCCAATATACACAACTCTCTATTAGTCCTATAGGTTTACTAAGGTACATCTGTACATCATCAGTGTATAAATGAAAAGGGCAAATTTTAATAGCACTTGGTAAGTCGTTTATGTACAGGCTAAATAAAACTGGACCAAGGATTGATCCTTGAGGGACACCTGAGAATAGATACGACGGTTTCGAGAAAGTTTCTCCCACTTTCACCATTTGATTGCGATTTGTTAGGAAATCGGTAAAAAGCTTAACAGCTGTGGATGAGAACTTATGTAAGTTTAGATAGTAGTTTTATATGATTAACAGAGTCAAATGCTTTATAATAGTCAAGCAAAACCAATATTGCCAAGTGATCACTGTCAAAAGCATCATAAATATCTGTGTCAAGTTTTGAGAGAGCAATCTCACAGCTGTGTTGCAAATCCCTTAGTCAGAAAATTAAGTAAACTAATCGGACGATAGTCGCTACGCTGAGACGGGGACACTTTCTTAGGAATAGGAACAACTTCCCCATTGGATAAGAACCAGAGATCTGGTATTGCAGATATGGACTAGGGGACAAGATATAAATGGAATTCTGACTTTGAGATATTTGGGATTATTTCGAATACCTCGAAACTAAGGGCGGGCTTTTATAGTATAGATAGGATAGGCCCATGTGTGGTGAAAGACTTCCGGCATTTAAAGATATTATTTTTTCTAACGTAAGCGTTGGAAAAATCAATGTACATAGTAATTGTAAATAGTTCAGTATTTGGACGACAGCGCCCTCTTGGTCAGGAAATTTTAATCTAAGTTTAAATGCAGTGGAACTTATAATATGTGGAAAAGTTTTAACAAATTGTGTTCTTAATTCCGATGGTTTTAACTCGTATTTCAATTCATTTCAATAATAAATGTAAATCAATTTCAATATAAAGTCATAAATCAAGATGTAACAGATGAAAAAGCTAGCATTGGTCTAAGACCAATTTTTATGATGCACCAGATGAATTCCCGCATGTAATTTTGTATGGTCATGATCACCCATCTGTGCAAGTTTGATTTTTTAAGTGTTTTTTGGCATATATTTCTAGAACGGCTCGTTGGACAGCAAAAATGATTATAACCAATTTCATTTTTTATTCATTCTGAAGAACTTTTCAGTACAATAAAAATTGCTAGGACTGATCGTTATCACAAGTTTTCACAGTAGACGTAAAAATCCAAAAATTTTATATGGCAACACCAAGAACAGGTTGCCCGATTTAGTCCATTTTTGAAATTATATTTACTATTTTATGGAAACACTGTGTACAAAATTTCAGCTCTCTACGTTGATGAGCTCTAAGGCAGTGCCCAAATATGTAGGAGTTAGCCGATCTGTCCCATTCTCAAACTTAAATGTACAATTTTTTTTTCATTCTTGCATTGCATTGCATTTTTGAGATAGAGAGATAAACAGACAGACGGACAGATGTATAGGCGGACAAATGAACAGAAGGACATGCAAGAATGAAAATAGTTTTTAATATTATGCGTGGGTGTCTAATTAATTTGGCTCTACCACCATTACCAGCAAACGGAATGACAAACTTAGTATGTATGTATACGCTATAGATCACATCTAGGGTATAAAAATTGAGGGTTCTTTCCATCCGGTCGAGGCATCGTGATTTTATATTGGGGCGAGGCATTGCAGGCTTACGCTTTGGATACGTCATCAAGTCGGGGCAATGTTGATGCCAATACACAAGATTCCCATTAAAATTGTTGGCACATGTTCTGTGAAGTAATTTCGTGACTAATATATTGTAAATTTCTATAGGAAAGACAGAGAGAACGCAGAGAGTATTGTGATCTCTGTACCGTGCTTTCCTACACATTTTCACGATATTTCGTCACTAATGGCGGAACGTGGTTTGTAATTGGAATACTTGTATTCTATATACCTTGGTTGAGGCATTGTCGATTTTATATACGACACTCACGCCCATACGGATAACACAGGAAACTCCATAATAAATGTTCAAACTAAGTTTAGAAAAACTGAATCTCTTCGACACCTTCGCTGAAAGTATTTAGTTTTTTTTTTTAAGAATCATTTTCAGGAAGCCTTAATTTGAAGTAGCGCACATCAGGATGATTTTGAATTGGTGATCTTTCTAGTTTGAAGTGTCTGACACCAATGTGTCCTTTCGGAATTAGGGATTTGTGATTTTGGGTATACTTTTTTCCCAACACCTCGTAACTTCCTTGTTATACAGGGTGTCCCATACGTATCGCATTTCCTTTATACCACGGATTCCTCACTCAATTTCGAGAAATAAATTGTATGGGAGGAGAGCCGGAAAATGCACGGTGCATAATTTCATTAAGTTTGCTAATAATAATAGAAATCGCGCCTAATTTTATGCAATTCCACGCAAATTAACAAAATTCATGAAATTATGCACCATAAAAACGGGAATCTCTTAAAAACGGTAGCATTTAGGTAGATACATGGGCATAGTCAAATTAAAGGTAACATTCCGGGGTCTTTAAATCTTGTCATAAAACTGTATAGTTATCATGCATTTTGGCGGGAAAATTGTTGAAATTGAAAAAGAAATTGCAAAATTATCCAATTTTTTGACTTTGATATCCTATAACTGCCGACGGAAAGGGAGTAGAGAGGTGGTTGGGCATTTGTTGGAAACGGTAGAGGGTTTACTATCACCTGAGATGCAAATCACCTTCATAGGGTGTATAACAAGAAAGTTAATTGGTATTAGGATAAAAAGCACCCAAAATCACAAAACCCCCCTACCGCCCACACCGTGCATTTTCCGGCTCTCCTCCCATACAATTTATTTCTCGAAATTGAGCAAGGAATCCGTGGTATAAAGGAAATGTGGTACGTACAGGACACCCTGTATAACCTATGAAGGTGATTTTCCGTTCATCAGTTCAGTTCATCATTCCTTCCCCCGCATGTTGCTAATTATAGAAAGCCAGTAAAAAAATTGGGAGAAAATAATTTATTTTTTATTTTTTCTGAATTTTAACGATTTTTCCGCTAAAATGATAATTGATAACTGTTACATTTTCTTGTAAGATTTATAAACTTCAGATTGTTAACTTTCATTTGATCCGACATATTTACCTACCTACATGTAACCGTTTTTGAAATAAACTTGTTTTTATGATGCATAATTTCATTAATTTTCATCATTTTGCTAATTTTTTGTGGAATTGCATAAAATTAGGCGCTATTTTCTGTCATCAGTAGCAAAAAGCCTTTTAATGGAAAATCGTTATCGTTTAAGTTAAAAAAAAAATTGGGAAAACTTCCTTAATTTATTCCTTTCGTTGGAAAGCTTAGACAGTTTACTATCACATGAACTGAAAATCATCTTCATAGGTTGTACGGGGTGTTTGTGAAAAACTAGCAATTTTTTTTAATCACCCTGTAACCCGTAACCCTAAACGGCTGAGATGGCCCCCTGACATACATTTTTTTTTTGTTTTTAACACTTCAACTTGTTTTCAATTCAAAATCACTCTGTACATGGGTGCCACAAGGATTAAATCTAATATTAATTGGCTTTATCATCTCCGGACGTGTTCAACATGTTCACATATGTACATATCTATAATCCATGTGCCATCTGATGGGGAAACGCATTCCTAGTGTGAACTGGAAGGACTAACTATACAGAGGTCATTTGAATATCAGATCACTTTGGACTTTGCAACGATCTCACGGATAGCGAAATTTTTGTTTTTAATATCATTGAGCTCAAGCCATATGTAGTTCATTGTCACTACACCGGACAATTTTCATCCGCATTAAGGACAACTTTATGTCTCTATTTTGGCCAGTGCATATGTATATATCACTATAAGCTATAATAAGTTTTTAGGTTGTCATATTCTGTAAGTGCTTCAGGCAACAAGATTCTACTCCTTGTGATTCCAGGATGCTATAGTTTCTTCCCAAACGTGCATATTAACTTTCTCAATATGAAAATTGTTGAAGTCTTGATTCAATAGATACATATAGAAACTGTTAGCTTATCCTAAGGTAGTGCCTTTGTAAATTAAAGGAGAATGCAAAGTATTTTTCCGGATCATTTAAAATCAAATCTTTGTCTTCCTGCAAGGATTTTCTAACCAGTTCGGCATTTATCAAGTGAATTTCATGTTGTTCTGCAAAGTTCGGTTTCTCTTGGATTTTACAAGTTTTAATTTTCACATTAAGCATATCACATTTTAGACAGGTGTGTTTACGTGGATGGTGGAAATGCAAATTGAATTGTATTTTAAAAATATACATTTTTCTTATATTTAGTTCAGGGCTTAAGTATTTACTCTCTGGATTAGGATTTCTTGTATAATGGTTTTGAAACTCAGGAAAACTTGTGTTCCTTCACATTATTTACTTCATTTTGGCCACCACTGACACGTATAACATAGACCGCTGACAATACTGAAATCGCCTACATAATCATGGGATCACTTTTCTATAGTTGTATCTTTTTGGTTTAATGACTGAATTCCGTTGAACTACAACTTAATAAGTTCTATACGAAATCCACCACAGTTCAGTGGATATTCCTTATGAATATATAGAATAGAAATATATGTGAAATGTTTACAGTAAATTAAGCAATCGTACAATACAGGATGTTTGCCATAAAGAGGTTAATACTGAAGGAGGTGATAATACTCACCTAGACAAAAAAAAAGATATGTGTAGGGGGGTAATTTTTATAGAAATCGATTAGCTGCCAATATCAGTTGAAATGTATTTTAATTTTGTCTCCTTCTCCTATAAAAAAAAACTGGTATTGAGCTTAAGACTTAAAATGCCACATGATAGGTAATATAATGTTAACATTTCTAGTATTTAAAACTTATTTATTTTAATTCTTTCAAAACTTGATTGTTTCTTAAATTCTAGCTTGCACTTGGACTTGCACCACTTTCAAAATTTGACTATAAATTGTTTACAGATAAAAAGATCATCATTTTCACCACTTATTTCAAGAATGGACTTGCCCCACATTCAAAATAAACGGCTCAAATATTGCGTAACACGAAATAAACGTCCAGTACCCACCCGCTCCGTAAAATGATTTTCATATGAATTTATTCTGATATCGCAAAATGAAGAACATGAAAACATTTTTACTCACTTATTTTTCTGGAAATTTTTCTATTACCACGAAATAATTATGGAAATCTTTTCAGTAGTTTAGTAAATATCTCCTTTTCTGTTGCTCAGTTTTTTTTTTTTTTTTGGTTAAAAATGATGCGGGTGCTCTTAGAAATGGGGAATTTCCCTGGAACATGTACGCGTTTGTAATTTGTGAGATTAATTTCAGTCGGTTCGAGTGTTTTTTGTTGTGCGAAGTAGCAAAAGCACTAGTAAAAAACAATGCTCAAATTTTGGAGCTTGTTGACTGATCTTAAGAAACCGGGAAAAGATAAAACAAGCTTATGAAGGCTGCTTGTTTGAACTTGAGAGAAAAAGTCTGCATTTAGCAAAACATGAAGATTTGAATTCTGTGATTCTTCTAAGGTTCAAGCAAGCTCGAGCCCAAAATGTTCCTATCTCTGGTCCTATTTTAGGGGAGAGAACGGAGCTTTTAGAAAAAAATATGAGGATAGAATTCAAATCTAATCCAGGATGGATCGAACGCTTTAAGTTGAAAAATGGTAAAGTTTTTGAATGCATTTCTGGGGAATCTAAAGAAGTGACCAGCGACATGGCACCGGATTGGCTGTCAATAATATTACCTGGAGTGTTGAAGGAATTTGAAGAAAAAGACATCTATAATGCAAATCTAAAGAGCGCATTACCAAAGATTCTATAATACAAAGATATTGCAGGCACACTGTGTATGTAGCTTGGCCTCAGTGAAAAATAATGTTGAGTCTCCGAGATTCCACCTCTGTTGAGAAATTATTAAAACTTCGCACTGTACAGGGCCTCCACTAATCATGAGCACCACAGTCTGGACCTGATGTAAAGAAACCCAAAGTTTTTCTTAGAAATTTACTGGAAATATTTTCTTTAAAATTTGTGTGCAGTATTGGAGACTGACAGCAATGCCTCGCTCCAATATAAAATCAACGATGTCTCGACCTGGGGCCGGATTCACTAACTCGGAGAGTTGTGGAGATGAGAGTTCTTTTGCCACTTAACTCTCCATTCGGAATTCTATAAAGGCCAAAATACAGTGAGGACAACACAATAAATTAGCCGTAATTTGGTTGCTGTCAAAGATTCGAATATATGGAAGTCCCAACACAATGAGGGCGACACGATAAGTTGCTAACAAAAAGTTTGGGAAAACCTCTAAATTAGTCGCCAACATAATTGACATTTCTGTGTGGACAGTGAATAATTGACATTCATGTTATGTGGATTTGATTATTTTTATGAAACATAGTAAATTAAAAGATAATAGCAAATAAACTAGTTATTAAAAGCTTGTATAAAATTAATTTCATTTATTAGTTTGACAAATTATGGGTTTTGAGGTGGAATTAATAGAGAAAATGATGGAAAAAGTTATGTTGTGCAGTAAACGTCATCCTATGTGTAGAAATCTATTCTTAGTCTTCTTTCTAGTTTTTTCCTTATGCTTTGCAATTTTAAGTAAGCCGCATAAGCTATACTAGCGATTTTCCTTAATTTTTTCCTTTCATTTCTTTTAAAATAAATAAAACAGAGATAGCTGTCAAAAACATTTGTCGAGTCGCGTTCACTGTGTTTTGGCCTTAACTCGGGGAATTTGTAATGAAAATTACCAAACTTACTATTCCACTCGGTAAAACTATGTTAGTTGTGGAGAAGTAAGAAAAATATTTCTCAACTGACAGTATTGTCTGCTTTTATTGTCCTTTGTGAAGGTACCTATGTACCTAGGATTTTCACATTGAATGATGGATTCACTGCATATCCTGGCTATGATTATAAATACAAATTATGGAAATCCTTGCAATACTTACAGAGAAAAAAGGATTTTGGTGGTACAAGGTACCCGTTGAAGCTTGTATGTAGGATGCAATCGCATCTACATTTTGTCCCCTAATTAGATATGTAATTATTTTTTGAATCCGGCAAATAGTTTTGGAGATAACTGCAAAAGAAGTGAGTCAGTCCTTCTGAAGATGAAAAAATGGGCGTTTTTTGGTACAGAAATGGATATATTTTCAACTCATCACTATGAAGAAAACTGGTAAGTCGTAGAAATTCACTTTCCATTTGAAAAATGTTCACAACAGAGTACTAATGGATGTGAAATAAAGAACGGAAGAAATATATGAAAAATATAGGAACTGAGGTGTATATGACCCAACTGGAAAAACCAATATTTCGGCGGTAAAAAGTCAGTTATGAAGTTAAAATGGTCAAAAAAACTACACCACTCGATTACCCACTTCTTCCTCTTTAATTTGATACCAAACATGACGTATTTTGGACAACCCCCAATGAGGAGTGGTACGATCCCCATCCCCAAAAGCCCCTACCCCAAAAATTGTTCATCTATATTTTTATACTCTAGAATCTAAATCCGAAGGAAAAAACCATCAATGCTCTATGATCCTCCCACACAGAGTTAGCCGTCCTTCAATTAACGATACTTCTCACGTTTTCCCTAACTCCCCAAGTATTTTAGAGAATCGCGAATGGAGAGTTAGGGAGTTTTAATCGGGGAAAAAGAATATTATCATCTCTCAAATTTTCAAACTCTCCGAGTTACAGTTATCCGGCCCCTGATGTAGAGAAGGCCTCAATTTTTTCCTTGAAATTTATTAGTTATTTTTTCTACAGAATTTGTATCCATTTTGACGTCAACAGGTGCTTGGGGGCGGCTAATAATTTTTATGAGCGTGAACGCTAGTTAAGCAATACCTTAGACAAACTTATACTTATACTTCGTAGATTTTTGGAAACACAGGAAAACGGTAGTGTAATGTATAAAAATTTACAGGAGCTAAAGCAAAAAACGTAGCTTCCAAAACTGTGGAGAAGAAAATTACCGACTTTTTTCCATTCAAATAAATTTTGTTTTCTTTTAATTAACTGTTACTCATTAATTTTGAATAATATAAATAATTGAATTTGTTTTTGCGTAGTGTTTATAAGACAATGGTTAATACGAAATTTTGATAACATGGTCCCCACGATTTCGTGTTAACCGACTTCCGCTGTAAATATATCAAAAATATTGTTATCAGTGTCTCCACTCACCTTCTACACCAGTGGATTGTATTGCGATTGGTTTAGCCTTTGGCAAGTACTTGCTTATTATTCCACGCTCCACCTCTGCTACCACCAAGGTTTGCTTCATGATGTCCTTTTGACTCCGTTTTTTATATACCCATAATTCGGCTGTGTTAACATCAATGCCATCAACGTCTCCATCTATTTTAAACGAGAAGCAAATTGATGGACTCTGGTTGAAGCGGTAACACTCCTTGTCTTCTATAATAATAAAATAAAATAAAACATCAAAAGAAGAGCAACTTCATTGATAATATTAATTAACTAACACACGTATAATCCGTATATACATAATAATCGCATATTGGCATTTGTTTACATCATTAGCGCAGGATTGTAAATGAAAAACAAAATCCAACAAATATTCGCAGAAGATACAATTAATTTTTTCGTTTCAAAGTCTAAATCGTCTGTACTAATTTTAATGATAATTTTTTTCCGCCATTTTATTACTTTAATTAGCTGGCGGATACTAAAAAACTAGAGCAAAAGCTTATGACTGATTTTTGCATAAAGATTTTTATCCTTAACTCAACTTCCGCCATTTCGTTTCGGTCATATTATCTAAATCAGAGCTTGATACCTGTTTTTTATGGATTTGATTGATATTTCTGTATTCTTTGCCTTTTGCTTTGTTTATTACATCGAATCGGGTAGAGGAGAGAAATCTTCAGATTTTCAGTTGAATATTCTTCGATTTGTTTTAAATTTTTTATCTGTAGCTGGCAGAAGTGTAGACATGGTTTAGACTTCAAGGTTAATACCTAATTGATGTTTAAAAATATTTTTTATAAATATTTTGGTCCTTGGGTTTAGTATTTTCGGTGATGTTATTATTTTGATAATTTTTGTTTTTCATCGTCATAAAATAATACTGTCAAATATGAATTCTTTCCGATTTTTGTGGAATAAAAACAATTATTTACTAGCTGTTCGGGAGGGAGGGGGGGGGGGGAATATATCTACATATTAAAATAGATAGACAAAGCAGCTGAAAATAGTATCTACTATTTTGTTATAATGACAGAGAGAGGTATCTCGGCAGCCCCAAGACGATTTTATGTAAATTCAAAGCAGCAAGCAAAGGCATTAACAAATGGAGCTACAAGTTAAAATATTTTCTTTGTAACAGAGGGTTACATGCATCGGTAGTACTAAACTGTAACACAAATTTCCATTGGCATCTTACCTTTTAGTTTCAGTTTCCGCCATTTTGGTAAGCCGTAGTAATGACTAGTCAGTAAAAAAAACAGTCAATAGGGATTTACATGACTCTGTGTCAGCGACAGTGTAAGTTGTAGTTACGCGTGTAGCCCCAAGCTCTATACTATATATGAATTTCATCAAAATCGAAAAGGGGCATCGTAGTAACAGTTTGATGACCCTCTTCGATTTTGAAATTTGAAATTCATCTGTTGTAAAGCTTCGAAAATGGGTGTCCTGTCTAGGATATATAATGGACCCAGCAGGTGATAGGGTATGTTGAGAGGAACGCAAAATTGTATGAGCTAGAGGAGGGGAGGTTAATTCTTAGGGGTTTAGATGGATTAAAGGACATTCGGGGATATGTCAAAGCCATGTCAAAAAGCTGGTAACTCCGAAGAGTCAGATTCGCATTTTTACACGAACTTTTTCCTAACCTCTTCTTCTTTCTATGACGAGCTGCGGTAGTCCTAGACATGAGCAGGAGCAGCTAGGGTTAAACCGGGGTTAATCCAAGAAGCAAACAAAAGCAGAAAGTGACAGCTTCTGGAGCCACGAGTGCTATGACTCTGGGCAAATCGAGCACAAAATGGACTTGAGGGTTAACACTGAAGCAAAAATAAAAACACCCTTAGTATACTCAGTATAAAAAGCGATGAAGCTCGTCTTCAGCTGTACTTAGTACCTTAAAATCTATAAAAGGTGAGAAATAAGGCTGAAGTAATTGGGACTGTAAGTCTACTTTAATATGCGGCCGGTCGCAAAGTGGATATGCAAGGGCAAAATAAGAGACTGGAATTTAATGAAATGCATCTGATGACATTAACCGTAAGGATATTATATTGCTTTACACACATTGGAGCAGCGTCGCAGAAAACATCATGTCCGTATTGTATTTATACTGTTCTCAATCGCTACGTACCTATGTATGTATGAAGTATTTCACAGCAAGTTGCATCAAGTTTTGATGTGAGCCTAGATAGGAGACTTCTCAGTTGAAAAGAAGTCCTGTAGAAATTTATATGGCGACTTTATGGACCTGTCAGGTCAAAGGCTGTTTATGGTAAAACTCGCGGAGGCAAAAAGAATCATGTAATTATAATAACATTTCGATTATAAGATCGATAGTCATATATGAAGCAGTCATTTGGAGGCCATAGACCAAACGAAAGACTGCGAGGTCAATCTGCGTTAGGCATAACAGGGGCTCGACCGAAGCTCTAAAAACTATACTGAATCAATCCTTTCGTTAGATTTATGTCTGAAAAATGGAAAAATCTTAGACGAGGTAATTGAGCTGACCATTTAGAAATCCTTGGTGAACTCCTGAAGGATCAATTCCATTTCAGATGTTATGCCAAAAAAATAATATTTTGAAACATCTTTCAGTTTATATTTCAGGTCGCCAACTATGGTACTCCAATATTCCAGCTTTTGAAACCAACAGCACCAAGTATATTATTTTAATGGCTGAATGACAGGCAGCGTTCAAGGCGTTGAGCATATGCATTGAAAAAAGTAGCTGATTTGGGCGCCAGAACATGTACTATGATGGTAAAACTTTATAATTTTGAAATTTTTTTAATCTTCTACAATAATTTAAAGTTTAATAACATGAAAAATCGTAAAGTTTTAATTTCCCGCCATTTAAAAGTAATCACACTAGCACTAGCATGGAATACTTTGATGCCTTCTATACTACTAATAGCCTCTAAAAGTAGGATATATCAGCGGTAACCACTGTGCAAATGACATTGAAATACTAAGAATTTTTGTTAAAATAGGACAAGAGACTTTATGTTCTTGTTGTATCCGTTTCACAACTCAATATTCAATATGGTTATACAGGCTGTTTTCCATAAAATTACTGATCGGGCACTAGATGTTTGGGCTTTATGAAAGCAACACAAAATTGTGTGGCAGAAGAGTGAATTCCCACACAGCCCTCGCAGCTAAGGAAAAATTCGTTTGAAACACCCTGTATCTTCAAAGGCAAGTAAACTAAACTAAAGGCTATTTTCAATAAGTCAATAAAGGTTGCACCATCCGAAAAACGAAATTAATTTTTTTATGGCAAACCTACGCAGAAGTTTGATTGATTTTTGATTAATTGAAAATATTGGTTGAGGCCCCTTATGGGGTCTCTGGAACTTAGGCCATGGCAAGGCCCATTGCTCACCTTCCAGACCTATGAACAATTGCTCATAAGTCCCAACCGGACCCTCTTACGAGTTTAATTATTGGCCCCCAGCCCTCCCTGCCAGCTTCACGGAGTTCGTCCAGGAGATGTGAGCCAAGGTATCTGTAACGCTTTTTTGAGAGATCCGGACAGTGACAAAGAAAATAAGTCACCGTCTCGGATTCTTTCCCGCATCTTTTGCATATAGGATCAGCAACAACCCCCAACCTGTGTAGGTGGCCCCTGAGAAAGGAGTGCCCACTGAAAATTGATAAAAGTTTCAACGCTTGTTTAGTCCCAATAACTTTTTCGTTTCGCTTGGGTTAGTTCTGTAGTTCTACTTGAAGGGTCGTCTTACCAAAGCCGACTGTGTTTGCAGCCGGCTCAAGGCGAGATATTATAGACTGCTATCCTAATTGTAGAGGAGGATGCCTCCAAGGTTAAACCAAGACGGCAAGTTCGTCCCCCTTCTGATTCCCGCTAATGTCGCTGTGACCTGGTACCCAAAGCACTAGTAGCACTAGTTGTTCCGGGAAATTGAGTTCAGGATGGTTTTACATTTCAATACAAGTTTGGAGGATGTAAAAGGTTTTGACAAGGCCTTGACAGCTGCTAAGCTGTCTGAGCAGGTTGCAATCCCCTTGTTCCCAGTGTCTGAGTTAAGGAGATACCTTCCCGCCTCCAGTATGGCCTTGACCTCCGCCTGGAAACCGTGACATGGGTTTCAATGGGTATAGAAATTTCCATGTGTGGCTCCTCGAAAAAAACGCCTGCTCCAGTGCTCTCTTCCGATTTAGAGCCGTTCGTATATATGATAGGGTTTGTCAATGGTTGAAGCACGGAATGTGATTCTCATTTTGCCCTATCTGGAATTTTCGATTTAAAGTTGCTTTTCAGCATATTCTCTAGGAGGCGATCGCTGTCCCCGTCTATGTCAGGTACGATGGACTGCACGAACTCAAAGATGGATTCATGTTGTACCTATGTGAATCTAGCTCCAATTGAGATCATGCAGTCTCAGTGCAGCGATTGGCATCCCCTTCAAATAATAAAGGTGATAAAATACCGCCTTGAGAGGTTCCTCTCTCGACTCTTTTTACTTTGCTTACCTCACTCAGTTCGGCAAAGGCGGCTCTATTGTTCAACATGTTTGCGATCCAGTGCTTTAGAGACTGGTTCACTCCATGTTTTGTAAGTGTTTTAGTAAACTTATGTAGAAGAACATTATTGAGGGCACCTCTTCTACATCGATGAAAATAGCAAGCGTGGATTGTTTAAAGAGGAAGCCCTTTCCAATTGAGTGAATAACCTCGTGGAGGGCCGTCTCAACTGACCTTCCTTTTAAATACGTGTGCTGATGTTGTGACAATTTGCTTTTGGGAATGGGGCCTCTCAATTCCCAGTCGCAGATGCTATGAAGGAGTTAGGATTACCTGATTTGCCCTATTTTCAAACTTAAATCCATAGACTTTGAACAGGTCGTATGCAAAATCTTATCCGTCTAAGTCAACGCGCTCTGAAGTTATCGTGCGGACAGACGGACAGGTAGGAATAATGCAAAATCAAAACGGATGTAGTACACATCATCTACGGTATAAAAATACTGGTTGTGTATGATTGTTGAGCATTCCTTAGAATGATCCGTGGAGTCCACATTTATTTACGTATTAAAAATATCCCCATTTGTTAAATTTTGAAAAGGGTATTTTATAAAAATAAGAGGAACAAACTGCAATCTTCAGTACCTCCTGTCATAGAGTTTTGGACTCTCTTATGTAGCCTCATGACTCAGTGTCGAGTCAGCTATCACATCACCCTATACTTTAGGTATACATATACATAGAGTGAATATAATTAAGTTTTTGAAATTACCTTTTTCTAAAAATATAAATTTTTGGCTTGTCCTTGCGTAATAGTCATCCAGATCCTTGGATAGTGATGTTTCATCATTGTGCAAAGTTGTGCCCTCATAAAGTGGTTTTGGTAGATTACCAGAAGAAACTTGTGGCCTCTCTTTTAATCGTAATTTTTGTAAAATTTGATTTTTAACAAATTCAATACGCAATTCAGTAAGTTCCTCTTCACTGACACGAACATTTGTTGATCCAGTACATTTCGGACACTTTATACTGTTATTATTATTATCATTATCATTATTATTAACATTTTCACTACTATACGTTCTATCTTCACTATCAATTTGTTCATTTATTTCCTCTAAATGATTACTATAAATAGCTTCTGTAGGATTACTAACAGCTAAATCACTAATTTTATCACTGTGCAGTTGGCTACTGCTCTTCTGTAGCTTGCCTCCTTTATCGAGAATTGTCCAAAGATTCGGAGCCAATTTGTGATTTTGATTGTTATTTTGATGATTCAAATGTCGCTGATGATTATTTTGGTTATGTTGATGTCGTATATTGTGGTACTGCTGCAGTTGCTGCTGATAAGAAAGTACTCCAGAATTGACGAAAATCATAATACTTTTATGTCCGAATACCATGTAGGTGATGATTATGATAGCTAAAGTATGTCTAGCCATTTTACGTTATTCTGTCTGATAGAGAGAGATCTTTCGATTATTTAAATTATGAAATTTTGCACTTCCGGGCACCTATAAGTCGCACTTATTGAACATATTCGAGAATTCTTTATTATATTGACTAAGAATTATATGAAAAATTTCGATTCTAAGTTTTATTTAATTTTAATATCTTAAATCAAAAACACAACCGAGATAATGTACAACGCACTTTTACTATCTGTTCGGGAGCAACAAAATTCTTTTTGCTAATGTCCATACTACTAAGATGGTCATAGAATTATTTTCTGATTGGTTAATTTGAATTTGTTTTCTCTTTTTCGGAGATATTTTTTATAACTGTTGTCTCTTGAGAATTTTAGTAAAATATTTTAATCATTCCGATTATGTCCATTTATTACACTTCTAATATAATGTGCACTTCTGGGCGCGTGATAAAGTTATATTGGCCTGCAAAAAAACAAAGAAAAATCAGCATCAGATTCTATTAAATATTGTGTATAAATATATTATGGTTTTATTACATATAGGTTGTACCAAAAGTTACCATCATACTGTGCAAGAAAACTTTTGACGCAAAACAATTATAAGCAAGGGGAAATGCTGCACTTTTGAAACTGACCAAGCTAGGATGACTTAAATGCAGAACTCTTATATATTCTAGACATACAGCACGATCTAATGGATCATTAGTACTAATTATCTAATTATTCATTAAAATGCCGTGTGTCACATAGTATTCATAATTATGGCTCGAAAATCAGATCATAATGATGTACACTAATGAAGTGTTTTTTTCCTTCATTAGAGCTCTAATGAGGAAAAATTTGCTAAAATTGAATATATTTTGGCAAATAATATAAATCTGAAGCTCCGCTGTGCATCTGCCCTGAAGAAAAAATGCAAGGCAAAAACTATATTATCAAAATACTTTTTAATGTAATGTTTTTTTTTCATTTCCGAATCATTAAATTGAAAAATAAAATAAATAAAAACTAAATTTATAGCGTCGATTCGATCCATTTTGCTTCGTCACTGTCATTAACTAGTTTGACAGAACAACTTAATTAAAGAAATGGCTGCAGTTGCCTAATGAATCTTTATATTCTAATGAGTCGCTAGTTAATTATTCATTAGGAGCGATGTATGTCTAGAGTGTTAGTCCTCCCTATCATATTAGAATTACTTCCGTAAACTTCCCTACTACTGAGCTATAGAGATTTAAAGTTCGAAGTTTCAGAATTTGAAGAATTTTTATCATTTAAATAATATTTGAAAAAAGCAACGCGTCTTTAACTCGATTTCCTTTCGAAGTCGCAACATAATGTCGAAAAAATATTCCGATTTCGGAATGGATTTCTCCCCCAGTTCTTTTCGAAAAATGTATGAATGGCTTGACACACGACTTCGTAAGGAAAATTAGTTACGATTTTGGTAAGAAAAGTCTGAATAATTTCGAAAATATTCTTTCCTCTTCAAAAGCTTATTCCTGGGTGCCGTTGTCACGTTGATAGACGAAAACAGAAAAACTGATTTTAAACAAAAAGGCCGAAAATTTCTTATTCTTTAATATTTCCGATCTTTTTATAATGATTTAATTGGAAAGGTTCGGTAGCAAAATGAGTTTTTCTATTCAGAGTTTTCGTTCGTTTTCATCTATCAATGTGACAACGGCACCCAGAAATGAGCTCTCCCGTGTAAAAATCAAAGTAAAATTCCAAGTTTATTATTTTATAAAAATATGTATTTTAAAGATTTTACATTTTTCTGTTTGTTCTGTATTCCAATTTTGTATTTATTTAACTTTCACAAAATTTATCACTTTTTCACACAGAACCGCATTACAGTAGATCAGAATTCGTAATGCTCTGCCCGTCAATTCCGCAAAATTTTGAACGTGCTTTAACTGCACATTGTGCTATTGCGATATAGTAATAGTACTAAGAATGGTGAAAATACACGAAACGTCGATTGCTTTACGAATTCGTAACGAAAGTTCGTAAGAAATTGTTGCAAATATTTGCACTTTCGACTTCATCACGAATTCGTGAAGAACCATCGAAAGCGAAGTTTTTTTGGTTTCTTCAGTTTTCCGAAAACTTTGAGATTTGTCTGAAGTTCGGAAAGTTGTGTCGAACTTAAGGAGCCCAATGACTGTTTGTATACTATTCAAAATGCAACCCTCTTTCGTAGAATTGTTGCAAAAATGTGGTTTGACCTAGAGATAGATAGCGGAAATTCGGTACACGAGGCTCTGTCAATAAATGGCGAAAAACGAGCAGCTCCTTCGTAAATTTCCATATTTGCATATTTTTCACGAATACTGGAAAAATGATCGGTACCAGCCATTTTAATGTACTGAGTTCTTTAGTAAAACCTATGAATTGAACCCATTTTGCGGAAAACCTTTTTAACGAACTAACTTGCATATTTACACAACAAAGAGGTTATCCATAGAAGAAGAATTGATCTAGGGTATTGCCAAAATTGGTCTGAAAGCCGCTATACACGTCCATGCAAATTGAACGACTTAGCAAGTCAAGTTGTAGACGAAATCGAATGTTACCTTTTGCCTTCACACGCAACGACCTTTATGCAAACTTTAGTTCAATTCGATAGTAAAAGTTGTGAGATTTGCTTGTACGCAATAGTTTCTGTCGATTTCATTCATGTTCAACTTCAGCTTCAACTCAAGATCCGACTTTCGCTGCAGTATACGCTCATGGAAATCTGCAGACTTGGCTTGTGCATATCAAGTCATACGATTTGCATGAAATTGTGTAGCGGACTTTAGATGAATTGTAACTTTTCACAACCTTGAAGTTTATTTCGAGTCATACCTATTTTATAATTTCCTAGCTTGTTAGATTTATAACTTATCCATTTCTATAACAAGCACATTGGTCATATTATTTACCATCACCATACCGTGAAGAGTTTCTTTGTAAGAGCACCTTCAACCGATTTGAAGCACATCTCTGAATTAGCTTCGACTTGATTATGCGAGATCCTAGAATTTTAATTGCCATCTGTTGACATAGATCTTAAGTCGCTTATTCCTAAAATGTTGCAGAGTAAGAGTTACAAATTTCTGTGTTGTTAAAAGCAAAAACTTCTACTTGAAATACGCTGCAGTAATCTTGAAGAAGATATTTTTCCCGTACACATTCCGTAAGGCATTCCGATGAAACTATATAGAGTACGTCCTCGTTCTCATCCATTGTAGATCAATACGCGAAAACTAAAGGTTATGCCCGTTAATCAACTGATTACTGTCACACTGCTCTCTGCCAACAATTATTGTAGGAAAACCTTGATAATCGCGTATTCACTATGATCATGGTCAGCCAAATTAACTTTGCACTCTTGTAAAACACAGGTCCAGGGCAGTTACTGCTTTTTCGTTTAAAGAGGTGTCATTCTCTGTAAGATTATCAGCTAGGTTATAGTTGTTTGGTGCATTGTGTAACTTTTGAAGTATACTCTTTCCATTATACTGCGGATGGTAGCAATAAATTTCCCAACTTCAAACTTTTTTCATCTGTAGAGACCAAAACAACCACGGCACTTGTGATAGAAAGCCACCCTCCGAAGGTCCCCTTTAGACAAATCTATTCACTTCAACATTTTGGTAACGAACGTAACGGGGAAATTTTTCGGAAATGGGATAGCACACAACACACATTTAAGAGTCAAATAATTTATAGCTGATGTTACCTTGTGGTGTCGTTTCACTTAAAACAAATACCAAGTCTCTTCGCTATCTACTGTAAGTATAATCTGAACTGGACCAGCAATAATTCAAATCTCATGAGAAAAGTTCTGTGAACCGTACTAGCACGCAGATAAGTATTAACCGATGGCTCCAACGACAACTATGATAACTCGAGTTATCGCAAATTTACTGTTACTAATGCGTTCGATGTATTTGCATTTATGTTACAAAAAAAAATTTGATGGTATTCTATTAACTCTTACGAAAAGAGCTTAATGCGATTTTAAGATTTAACTTATCTTCATTAAGTAGTTTCTAGATTAGAGAATGAATTTTAATTATCAATTAAATTCTAATTAAAGTAAAACCATTCAAGTTTTGATTTTATATGGTTTATTAGAATGTAATTTATTAATCAATGTATTACTTGTCATTAGAAAGCTTACTTCAAGTTTTTATAAATTTTTCCATACTGAAACAACAGGGAGCCCCTTTTCGAAACTCTTACTTTTCTAACTTAATTTAGAAAAAAACAAAATTCTTTATTAAATTGCAGCCCTACTTCTCACGCGTTGTTTATTCTCAATTATAAAGGTCTTTTACTTCTACTAATTTCATGTATACATTCATGGTGTTTCTAATTTAAAGGGCGATACCGAAACAATTGTGATAGGACCATTCAAATAAATAAAATATTATACTATACATAACAGGAGAGGGGCAACTCAGTTTTCAAGGTAGAGGACAGGACCATTTTATATTGAGCATTATTTGTAAAGTAGATTACTCTGGGAGGTTACAAGATGTTCAATATAAAACGTTCAAAATTACTTATGATCCTCTATATACTAAAAATTGATACCAACCCAATGAGTTTTATCCCCTTCGATTTAATTAAACCATTTCCATTTTTTAATTTTCACAACAACACATAACTTGTCTTAAACTTGTGAATTGAAACTGCATTGGAAGTTCCCAATCCTGACACCGTAAACGAAAAAAGATTTATCGCTCTGTCTGCAATTACTGTGAGGAATGACAAGTTGGCAGTTTCTCGATGATCTGAGCTGCTGAAATTTACTGGACAAGAAATCAGGTGCAAGGGATCTAATTATCTTAAAGAGCATAATAGTGACAGGATAATCTAGGTACTTATCCAAAGTACAATTTGAAATGCTGTGAGTGTGCATAGAAATATGATCAAAACGACTCAAATTGAAAATGTATCGGGCACAGAAGGTAAAAGCCACATTTAATTTTGTTTCTACTGATATTGTCGGTATTGCAGTATACTAAACTACCACACAGTATAATCGGGAGAATTAGAATGATAATTAAACGAGTGCCTACATCCTGTGGAGTAAATTTTGCAAAAATTCTAAGCTTACGAAGTGTACCATATACCTTCCTTATTAATTTATTAGTTTGTAGGTCCAAGGAAGGGGTGCGATTACTGACAACACCAAGAATATTGACAGACTCTGAGTAAGGTATGTTGGCATCACGTAGTCTTATTGGAGGAAAGTTGTTTAAGTCAAAGCTTTTTAGATAAATCACGACTGCTTGGAATTTCGATGCATTTAACAAAAGTTTGTTTTCAATAGTCCAGCAAGATACCCTAGCAAGTTTACAGTTCATCAGCTCTACAACATCTTTCATACAAGTAGCAGGAGCAGATAAAGTAAGCTGAACATCATCGGCATACAGCTGGATATTGTCACGACGGATTACTTCAAGTAAATCATTAATGTATAATAAGAAAAGGAACGGTCCGAGAATTGACCCCTGTGGAACACCTGAGAAGGTAGGTCTATACCTGGAAGCATTCACAACCTTTTGAAACCTATCCGTAAGATAAGAAAAAATCAAATTAAATGCAGAACTACTAAAAAGGAACCATGTTTTACGTTTACTATATAACACATTAATATTTACACTGTCAAACGCCTTAGAAAAATCTAATAATACGAGAAATGATACTAGTCGGGTATCCATATTTAATATAACATTATCTACTAGGTGTAAAAGCGATGCAACTGTACTGTGTCATTTTGCGAAAATGCATATAGAAGGGACTGATCAGATACAAAGGTTGAAATTTGGTCACAAAGCAATTTTTCGGTAACTTTTGAGCAGAAAGGAAATATGCTAATTGAACGAAAATCTTCCTTAAGTCAAGGATTAGGCTTTTTATTAATTGGAACAACTTTTGTATATTTCCAAGCAGACGGAAATTTTGATGTCATAATATAGGTATTTATTATATGCGTTAAAAGTGGTACTATAAACGGTAATATAATGTGTAGAAATCGAACGTGTACATTATCAACTCCAATCGCGTTGGATTTAATAGATTTAATGGCAAGTATAACATCAGAGGGAGTGATTGTAGTAAATGCGAAACCATCAAAATTTAGTTCAATGCATAATTCCTCACCAGAGTTATCCGCACCATTGAAACAATACTCTTGCACGAAAAACTCATTTAATACATCAGGGTCAATGTTGCAATAGGCAGGTGATTTTTTAACTTCAATATCTCTGATAATTTTCCAAAGAGTTCGCGAGGGAAGCGCGGGGTCAAGTTTCCGAAAACGAAAGTCTTGCTTAGCTGTGTAAATCGCTTGGGTAGTTTTATAGGTTTTCCAGAGTTCATGTGCATAATCTCGCTCACACATGAGGTTTTTAAAACGTTTGTTCATCCACAGGGATCTTTTGTTGAGTAATCTGGATTTAATAATGACAAAATCATTATACAGGGATACTACTATAGCATTAAAGTGGTCGACTTGAGTATCAACATCTGATGTTTTATAGATAGAGTTAAATGAGACGGCCTCATGCTATTAGTTAGTCCCTCAATGTCAATGTTTTTCAAAGTCCTTGAACACCACACGCAAACTGTTCCGTTCGACAGGAAAAGAAAAGCGTGCACATACTGCTTCATGACCAGATATCCCTGGCAATGAAAATTGGTAGTGATCAACCAGAAGATCGATTCAATTTGTAATTATAACGTCAAATAACGAACTACCGAGTGAATGGTGTTACAGCAAAGTTTTATGAGAATTGGTATTAATAAGTAAGTAAGTATGTAGTATGCATGATAATAATATCAACGAAGTGACATGGTCAATCTGCGCAACACACGCGTCGTTCCCGAGGCGAATTCTTTAATTATTTGTCATCTTATTTTAACTTCTACAAGATTTTATAAATTATCCACAATTTTTTTTTTTTTTATTTATGATTCGTTTTGTTTTCTTATTTTTTTATTTTTTTGGACTCATCCCAACATTCCTGAGAAATTTTTAATTTAATATGATGGCTGGCGTCTGCTTACGTTCAAAGTTCAAATTTATAAAAAAAAAAAATTAATCATACCAAAGAATCGGATTTAGCACATCTCTGTACATATTGTAGTTGTACATATATTCCGGACTTTGAAATTATCTACATACATATGTATTATTAATAATAATTGATCTGGACTAAATATTGTTTATTGCCACCAATATCTGATGAATCTTTGCTTTTTTTTTTTGTGTATTCGGTAATTTTTCCTATGAGAGGAACATGCATTCGAAACATGATTTTATTCGTTGAACTTTGGCAATAAAAACGCTAAAGTATTTTACAATCTTTTAAAATATTTTACAAAAATACTCGAGCATAAAAAAGAATGAAAGAAAGATGCAATTCTATTTTACCAAATGTGGGTAACATGGACTTTGAACACTTATAAAGGGGTTCATTTTAATCCAGCAAACGCGATTGCTTGTGTGCTAAGCATTTGTGTAAAGTTTTGAAATACCTTGGAATTCGCTGCGAAATATACACGTGTATCACACTTAAAAAATCATTAGATCACATTTCATCATATTCTTTCAAATTATTATTGGAGTCAAGGTAAAGATTATTGTTACATTTTTATGTATATTGTATATACATGGTAAAATGGTGCAATATTTGGCAGCGACAAGATAAATATAATATAATAATACAAAAACAAGTTTTTAAGAAAGGCACAGTTTTCAGTGGACAACTTAATTTTGAATGTGGAAAGATTAGGAGAAAATTCATTTAAATATTTAGTTAATGTAAATAAAACCCGACAATCAAATGTAGCCTTCTTACCTGACAAAAACTGTTTAAACCAAACAACATGAACCGATTGATACGAGCAGGTATATTTAGCACAAAAGTTCTTTCACTTTTCAAAAAAAAAAAAAACTTCAATATTACTTCTCACACAGCCTATTTAGAAGCAGGTTTATCTTCAGATCTTTACTTATTAATTATTATTGGTAAAAATTCACTAAAAATCTTTTGATTTTTTTTTAATGAATAACGCGCGAGTTTTGAATTTGTTGTTTATACAAGACACCGGCGGCGTCTAGCGCAGATAGTATATCCTTATATCTGGCAAAAACAATTCACTTAACTTAATTCTTGGACTCGCGTTTATTATTATTATTTTACTCCTTTTGTGTATTACTTTAGAAAATTATTGATTTTTAGTGGCATATGTAAACCGAATAAAACCATCGAAATAAACGAATTATTCGAATCAGGGCGATTCGCGATCTCGTCTTTAACGTACAGTGGTGGCCAATTGCTTGTCGTAATCGCGATCTGTATATGAAATTTATGACGATTTTCGAGTGCTGCACTTGTTTTTTGTCTTTTATACCTCACAACAGTCTCCAGATATGAAGAATTGCAGAGAATTTGCTCTGTTCAAAATATTCTCTTTTGGCTTTATCACTTTTCGATTATAAAAAGTTTGTTTCTTACTCTTACTGTATCGTTCCCATATCGTCATCTCTCTAAAGCCTCCTACTAGAGTCCCGATCCCGACCATACAGAGAAAGTAATTTTAAGCGCTCTTAAATTGACAGTCTACCCATTATCATACCCAGCACTCTGCAAGATATTTTATAATGAATCGTGTAAAGAGTGTGTATAAAAATGCCAAGTAGTACGAGTACGACGCCTAAGTTCTCTTAAACAGCAGGTGGCACTTGGAAGAGCACAAAAATCTTGCTTTAACAGTGGACGACAACAATATCGCTTGAATTATCAAGTAAAATTTTTCACGAGGAAAATGAATGAAAAGAAAATTTTCTACTGTTCGTATAGGAAAATTCATGTTGAATCCATTCCTCTCAACAAAAGTATAAGTAAAATAATACATTTCAGCACCTTTGTTCATCGAATATGGAAGTATATTCCTTTTATAAGCATATTTTTTATAAATTTCCGCCTAATGTAATACAAGCATATATGTATGTATATACAAATGTTTGATTAACATATTTACGAAACATATTTACATGGTTAGTTCGTGTGGCTGAGTTATGTACCATGCATCGTTGCGGGCCAGTTTCGATCCTAAGTCCGATCAGATCAACTGCAGAAAAATATGATCATAAAAATGCAGCATATTAAATAAGTAGAAAAAGCTAGAATTGATAAAAGGCCAATGCTTATGATACCTACTCTGACTAAATGAATGCCCGTATGTAATTTCGTATGGGCACCCATATGTGCATAATTTGGTTTTTGAAGTGGTTTTTGCTCTCATATTTCTAGAACAATAAAAACGTCTAGGACTGATCGTACAGTACCTATACGTAAAAAATTTAAATTTTTGTATGGCAATACCAAGAATGGGTTGCCCGTTTTTGTCCATTTTTAACCCGTATTTACCTACAATATTAATGGAAACGCAGTGTACAAAATTTGAGCTTTCCACGTCGACGCGTACGCAGGTTCCAAATATATAGTGAAAAACGAAATTTTTGTATGGCAACCCTACGAGGGAGTTACGCGTTTTGTGTCATTTTCGAACTTAAATTTACTTTTTTTTTTTAAAAAAAGCTCGTGTGCAAAATTTCAGCATTATTTCTGCGCGTTACCATCGGAATAACAAATTTAGTACATCTTATGATTTCATCTAGAGTATAAAAATTGTTGGACCACAGATACTACTAAGTATGTATATGTATTCTTAGATCTCTGATCTCAACGTGCTGTGATGCTGTGATGGCTATACATTTTTTTTTAGAATGCTCGTTGCCATAGCTGGAGGTATTCCCTATGATGCCGTAGCACAGCCTTATATGTATGTCACAAATAAGTAAATGTACAGATGAAGAGCGCATATCAGAAAAATGAAAACCTTATCAACATCTCTGGTAACCAAGTTAGTTAGCTACGACGAGAATTGTAGCTAAGAAATGTTGTTAATAACAGAAAATGTTCCTAAGGCACAAACCCAAGTTTTTATTTTTTTCCAGAGCAATGCAATGCCTCGGTCCAATATAAAATCAACAATACCTGAGCTGATGTAGTGTAGGGAAGCACTCAATTTTTCTTAGAAATTTACTGGAAATTTTTCTTAGAATCGTCAACAAGTTTTATGAGGGTAGACGCGTAAATATGCAATAAGAATTTTTAGAATTTTTGTTTTTTTAATTTACAGAAAATGTTTCGGTAGAATTTTTATTTACTTTGGTGGCCGATTGAAGTTATTTTCAGATACAATACTTTCATTTGTCCCCTTGTCATTTCTTCTGCCGTTGTCAGAATCATAAAAATTCTAAGGAATAAATTTCCAGTATATTTCTTCAGAAAAAATATGCAGTAAATTTCAGGTCGAGACATCGTCGGTTTTATAATCGGGCTAGACTTTGCAAATTCTTTTAATTGACTCGCAGCAACAGATATCTGACTTCTGGTTTTTAATTTTCCTATCTCGCCCGTACCTACCCCCGTTATAAGTCACAACAATTCCTCGCATCCTATAATGAGTTCAAAGAACTTTCATCTACACTTTATGATGAGTATATTGAAAGCATGCGTGCAAAATTATTTAAGAGGAGTCAGTACTCAGCAAAACTTTCAATTTAGATACCAGCGAACCTGTAGATAATAAAATTTACTATACGTAGGTTAGTGTCCTGAAAGTGAGAAAATTCATATAAAATTAGCCTAGACCTAGACCACAGAGCAAATTAGAGACATCTACCGCAAAAGACAGAAACCCAACGTCCGACAAAACCATACAATTTAAGACGAAAAATGAAAATTTGCAGTTCACATAAATTGAAAATTTTTATCGAGAATTAACTCTCCTAAATTTTTTTTGTCCATAATTGTTAAATATGCTAATTTGCTTTGTATTTAAACAACTTTCAAATAAATATTGCAATTTTCCGTCGGTGAAATGTCGGGAGAAAAAACAAGTACTATTAGAGTCAAATAATTATAAAAAGCGCCACTAAAAATGAAAAAACTCATCGTTATTTGCTAGATCTAGGCCTTATCTTTCTAACCCGGGAATTACACGAGATAGTTCAGCTTGCATGCAAGCCTCCCTTCCAACTCGATTTTTAACTTGATAGCAGAAGGCAGTTCGGTTGATGTCTTATCATCTTGCATGCAAGTTCATTGAAACAAGTAAAAAAGCTAGAATTGGTCTAAGACCAATTCTTATGATACCCTAGTATTGATTTTGAAGTTGTTTTTCGCATATATTTCTAGAACAGTTTGTCGCACAGAAAAAATGGGTATAACCAATTTTATAGGATTTCGTATTCTGCAGAAGTTGTTCGTACAATAAAAATGTCTTGGGCTGATCGTTTTCAAAGTATACGTAAAAAACCAAAATTTTTATATGGCAACACCAAGAAGGAGTTGCCCGATTTAGTCCATTTTTGACATTTTATTTGCTAATGTAGTAAAAACATCATGTACGAAATTTCAGCTCTCTACGTCGATGCGTTCTCAGGCAGTGTCCAAATATATAGCGAAAAACGAAACGAAACGAAGGAGTTGCCCGATTTGTCTCATTTTCGAACTTAATTTTACTTTTTTTTTTAAAGTCCGTGTACAAAATTTCAGCTCTCTAAGTATACGCGTTATCGTGCGCACAGACGGACGGACAGACGGACGGACATGCAATAATCGAAATAACTTTTAATATTATGAATGGGTGTCCAATCCATTTTGCTCTACCATCATTATTTCAAGGTGTTACAAACGGAATGACAAACTTAGTATACCCCTATGATTTCATCTAGGGTATAAAAATGGCATTGAGGCGTAAAGTCATGCGTATATTGGAAAATTATAGCAATAAAAGAAGTAGCAGAATGATAAAAATCCAAGAAAAAATGAAGAGGAAGATGTTGGTAAATGATTTAATGAAAATGATCCCAGAAAATCTCATTTTCCCAGTATAAATTTATCAATTTCTCTCAAACATTTCTTTTCCGCCATCTTGAAAACTGTGTAATGTCAAATCACCTCAGCTGCCATGGTTTTTCATCATGCAAGTTCGCTGAAAGCTGTACTGCCAGCATGGCAGTTGAGGTTACACGTGCAAGAAGTATGGCAGTACAGCTTCCATGCAAGCTGTACTTGCAGGTGTAACCCCCGGGTAAAACAGTCACAATTTAAAGAAATGAGAATACCTACCCGCAGGAATTTGATTTAAAAGACTTCAATTTTTACCATTTTTTACAAGCTTCCGAACTAATATCTCCATCCCAATACACTTTTTTTTAATTTTTGCCGACGTTATTTACGAGACTTCTTCATTACCTTTAATTTAAGATATACATCATTATTCTGCTACAAATAGTTTGCCAGAAATTCGCATTGAAAAATGTATGAAACTTGCAAATATTGGTACTGACTCCTTTTAAGGGAATATTAGCTGATAGTAATGCCTCGCATAGGTCCTTTGAATATGTTGAAATTTTACTTGAAGAACATTGTGAAAGTAAGCTTTGTTTTTTCGCATTTAAATTCTCCAAACCGCGCTTGTGTTTCTCTCGGCCAATGTAAAACGTTCTTCTGCAGAAACTTTTGTCCCACAAATCTTACAATATAAAATATACTGCCATCAGTAGAAAATATTTCTTCACCAAATTCAGATACGAGCTCTCTCAAATGGCTAGATTTTGTGCGCTTTATTTTTGACATAGTATATTTAGGTTACCGTGCTATTATTCGCACACTAAAATACAAATATACACTCGTCATTACACAATATAAAGGACACTCTGAAGTGTATAATGCTCGCAGCAATTTGCGGTCCTAAACTAATGGTCGGGAAACCACTTTGCATTTACAGTTTTCAGAACAACAGTCTTATTTTTCCAAGAATAAAACTATGCAAACAGCAACTACAATCAATCCCTCCTTCCAGGAAATTAAAATAGAATAGAGTTCCAAATTAAATGTGTTACCGGCCTATAAAATTTTCTTTTAAAACATAAAATAGCTGTGTTCTTTTGGTTCCGTGCAGTGCACTGCAGAGCACAGGAGTTTGCGAATATGTAGAATTGACTTGTAGAGTGCACAGAAGTAGAACATTTTTTGAAAGCATAGAGAGAATAATCTAGGTGCGATGACCTTGATTCTTACAAACGTCAAACCTGCCAAATATTGCCCCGAAGTTTATCTAGTTCTATTTTGACATTTTGCAAGAATTCAAATCATGGCAATTTGATAATTTTCTCTATACTTTCAAAACTATTTCTATGTAGGTACAGTACAAGTCAATTCAATTCGCAATCTTCGGTGTTCTGCAGTGCACTGCACGAAACCAAAATAAACTCAGCCATTGTAAAATTAGGGATGTGATATACTCATATTTTCGGTACAGTTCACGGTACAGAGATACAAGGTATTCCCATTACGAACCACGTTCCGCCATTTTTGTGTCCGAATGTATAAGAAAGTACGGTACAGAGAACACAATATTTTCTCTCATCTCTCTGTCTTTTCAATAGAAATGTATATACGTTATAGGACGAAACACGTCACAGTTCTAGTACAAAATTTTTAATGAGAATACCTTCTCTTCTATATACCTTGGGTACAGTTATATTAGAATAAATAATATAAAAAGAAGAAAATGATCTTAAAGTTGGGAAAAGTCCTCAGATGTAAGAAAATGTATAATATGACAAAAACTGACGAATAAAAGCCATGTTTTTAGAATAGTAATACCATAAAATAAGTTTATGTCATAATTAGCATCACTTGATGACGCATAAAAAAAAAAGATGCAATTTCATCAACTTCCGAGCCCTAGATCACCATTTTACTGTCCGACGAACTGTTTTAGAAATATATGCGAAAAACCACTTCACAAATCATATGTACTTGGACAATTTACATGCGAGCATTCATCTAGCTAGAGTATCATAAGAATTTGTCTTTCGAACTGGACCCTCTGCTTGTCATCACCGATTTCGTCCAAATTCACAGTATATTTTGGGCTTAACTAGAAATGAAAGTGACGCAAGTGGGAGCTTCAGATGGCCTTAAGCGAAACCGAAATAATGCATAATGTAGGTGAACTCGGGGTTAAATTAACATTTTTCGGAAAACTTTGATAATTACCATCTGTTCTTTCTTTTCTTTACAATAATCTATAATCTGTTATCTTTCATATACAGAAGAACTAGTAGTCACTACCTCAATTGAAAAAATAAGATTGCGAGATTTGCTAAATTACTTTCAACTTACATTAATTAACTCCTGTAAAGCTACCACCCTTTATCTCTCGGCCAAATTCCAACCGATTTTCAAAATTACTTTCGCTAAATTTATTGTGAAGTTTTTATGATTTTTTTAAACAAATTATGGGATTTGAACTGCTGCGGGTTACAGAGTAGTAACCCACCTCCATATATTATTATAAAAAAATAAAAATTATTTTTCCCCCATTATTTTATATTCTAGCATATGTGAAGAATATTGGTACAAAATCTCATCAAAATCGGATGATTAAAATATCAGTGTCGAAAGGTCATTCATATACACCATATATACCAATTGGAAAAGATTCTCTTTTTCTCATTCGGATACTCTGAGGGAGGTGCTGTAAATATTATCCGATTTGAAAAATTTCTTTTGCTAGTTTTTTTGTAATTTTTTTCTGTTTTTTTAAGCATATTTTCGCTCTCTTTCTGATTAAGTTGCGAAATTGAATTTTCTACAGCCACAATTCTGTCTGAAAATTCATTTCGAAATGTTTTCTACAAATTATCGAAGATCTGATGTCATTTACTTATTTATAAAAAAATAAATCTAGAAAAATTTTGCATACCCACTTTTCGCCATCTACTGGCGATCTTTGAAAACGCATGGAAATGCCAGTTACAGAATAGGCAATACACAACTTCGTCTGTGGTTGGCATTTTACACGAATAAGTTTGGCGCTTTTGTTCAAATTCTGTTGCAATTTAACAGCGACAACTCCGGCGAAAATTTGCAAATTTTCTCCAGCTCCCCTACATTATACATTATTTCTGTTTCGCTTGGTCATCTGGAGTTCCTACTTGCGTCACTTTCATTTCTAGCCAATCCCTACTTACACTGTGAATTTGGACGAAATTAGTGATGGCGAGTAGGTACCCTCTCCGTGTTAGATCAATTCTAGCCTTTTTACTTGTTACATTAAAGAATTCACATTTCTACCTTTAATTTACATAAAGTAAAAAATAATAAATTAAAAGGATCATAAACTAAATCATCTGCATGTATAGGATCTAATTTTAGAGGTCACTGTAACTAGTTGCTAAGAGAATCAAATCAGAGCAGTAATATCTACATATGTATATATAAAAATCTTCCTTAGAGCATAAATCTCTGTTTATGCACGTGGTATCTTTTACAATTAGATATATTCTTGAATCTTGTGCCGCGTTCACTCAACCAACGCATGTTTACTCCGGCCACGATGACTTTATGGCGCCTCTTCAATCAGATAAAATCTGACTAAACGACACTCACCAAGTAAATTTTAAAGATTCTTCTCTTTCTGTAAAGCTTTTTTTTGCCGGGAAATCTAAAGGCTCAACAAGATCCGGAATGGCACGAGCCAAGTGCGCATCTTATCGAATTCAAATCAGTAAAAGTAAGAAAGAAAAAAATGTTCTGGTCAGTTATGGAACGCATGATAAGTGCGTGGACATTGGAACCACGAGCTGTTCAGCGTTTATATTATATGACAAGTTTGATATCCCCTTAGAGATTTTACATTAAATTATTTTTGCTTTTAATGCTTATTTTATTGCTATTGGTATAATAGAAAAGTGCAATTCGAGACGACTCTTGAACAAGACTATCTAAGCTAAGCTAAGTACATATGGTATGTACATATATGATGTGTATAAAAAAAGCATTTCTTGCTCTGCACCTTTCTCACCCCATTTGTGATAAAATTAAAATGCGATTTTTTAATATTTTTCGATATTTCTTATCTCGTGGCGCTATATATGTACACTCCAAATATACATATGGCTACTATAAACATTGGATTGTACATACATCCATGCGCGACTCAAAGGTAAATTATTGAATGACCTTCAGCTCTTAAGTGACAAAATTGAAATTCCGGAAATGTTCAAGTATACTTAATTCAGGTATTTAAGTATCAATGATTAAGTAGAGTGAAGTACGTACATACATATGTATATGATATGTTTGTTTTTTTTTTGTTCTGATTCTCTACATTTTAACATGAATGAATGCCACCGTATCAAGTAAGGATGTACGCATATATATATACGTGTACATATGTACATATAATGTACGTTAATTTACCAATAAAAGTCCAAAGTTCTCTCCTCGCAAATCTCACATTATCACGAGTCCCTGACAAATGATCTGACTTTATTCCAATTAATTATTACTTCATTAAATTTACAAAAAGAAAAGATGAAACGCAAAATATGTCTAGAATTAATAGCAAAATATACTTGAGATCGCAGCTAGTGAACCTTGCAGCTAGGTTCTGAAGTAACAATTCATTGTGAGTCACAGGAAAAACGTACTCAACTGCAAATTTATTGATAAAAACAAATTTCTAATGCCAATCGATCGAAAAATTAATAATCATCGTACTTTTTGCTAATATTCATTCAGCGTACACAGGCACTTTTGCTGAACTTGTTGTGTGATGCAATGATAAGAGCAAAAAGTAGGTACACATGTAAATCACTCATGAACTAATTAATCCCAGAGAAAACCGAAAATTGCACTATCAAAAATTGATTTTATATGAATCACTTTGCCTCAATTTAGTATAATTTTTTGTTTTGAACTCTTCTGTTTGTCGCATTTGTTTTTTCTTCTTTTTTTTTTTTTGTATTTTACAAATGATAACATAATTTTTTTTACTATCAAGAATAGTAGAAGAGCAAATGAAATAAACAAATTTTATTGTCATTTTTCATAGCGAAAGAGTTTCTGAAATTCTGCAAGTAAGTAAATATGTACGCGATAGCGCCTCGATTATCGTGAATCCGATTAGTTTTTATTAAGGAATCATCGTTAATCTGTATGCTTTCCTCTTAAATGTTTACATTCATTTTATAGGTATACAATTTTCAGTATTTTAATATCAATTCAATTCTAGATCGAGCCTTTGTACTTAAGGGGAGGTTACCGTTCATGACGATGAAATATTCGATTTTTTTTTTTTTTACATAATTATCATCCTTAAAGTGTTTAGAACACGTGGGTAAAAGGATGTTTTCATATCTAAAGTATTTTAGAATTCACAGCCTGTTTGTTGAGTGCGGACCCGTCCGCCGGCTAGAAAACAGGTAGCTGAGGCGCTCGGAGCGCGCTTGCTGGGGAGACCTTTTCTCGCTACTTGAGGTACCTACCCTCATAAATTTCGGGAAGCCGTTAATCTTCAGATTCAGCATAATGAGTTCTTGAAGGAAGAAGAAATGCCACTGTGTATGGTGCTGGAATAACTGGAGTAAGCTGTCAAAGATTTTTTATAACGTTTAACTTTATATGAGTTTTTCTGGGAACAAAATTTTTCAGCGTGCGAGGCCGCTCTATAGCTTCAACGGATGAACCGATTCACATGAATCTTTGCGCAATTGAAAGGAAATTCAATTTGCGGGGGGCCATCAGGAAGCGATTTTTGTCAAAATTTTATTTACAAATAGTTCTTTCGTCTGTTGAGGAAAAACAAAGCAGGGCATAAAATGTTTTTTTTTTTTTTTTTAAACGGCTAGCATGTTTTTATTAAGAGGTTCTTTTGAAAACGAAAACCAGTAAGGCCCTCCCAATTTTATCAAGTTTAATCATTTTCAACCCTATTTGTTTCGAATGAATTGGCAGAGCTGTGGAGCGTTCCGCGCAGACCAAAACACGCCGTGCACGATTTTGTTTGATGGGTGCTGGAGCCGCCATTTTGAATTTTTTTTGTTTTTATATATAAAATTAGAATTTACTCTCCGTTGATAGAAGAATAAAATACGTTTAAACCCATTTCCAAAAGTAAAGGGTTTTCCAATAAGAGGTGTTATTTTGATATTCAAAGCAAAATGCCATTTTTTGAGATAAATGATCGGATCTTTATTTCATTATAAAGAGAAAGGTATGCCGTTAATAATGAAAAATAACATCAGCCAAATGACCACCACGACCACGCCTATAGGATCATATCCTTTTCATGAAATTTTCCATAACCAAATCGCAAAGTGGCTGCCCTATGTCCTCGATAGCCTCACGAATTCCATCTTTGAGGTCTTGAATCGACGCTGGGCAGTTGGCGTAGACCTTCTCTTTCACGTGGCCCCAAAGGAAGAAGTCGCAAGGTGTTAAGTCACAAGATCTCGGTGGCCAGTTGTGACCACCTCATCGAGAGATAACACGGTCCGGAAACTTTTCCCGTAAAAGATCAATGGTTCCATTGCTTGTATGGCACGTAGCGCCATCTTGTTGAAAGTAAACGTTGTCCAGATCAATACCATCCAATTCCGGCCATAAAAAATCATTAATCATCTGTCGATAGCGCAATCCATTCACCGTAACTGTTGCTCCAGCCTCATTTTCGAAAAAGTAAGGTCCAATGACCCCGCGGGACCATAAACCGAACCAAACAGTCACACGTTGAGGATAGAGAGGCTTTTCAACAATAACTCTTGGGTTTTCCGAGCCCCAGATGCGACGGGTATATGTGCGAAGCGCACAACCCAAAATTAATCTAGTCAAAAATACTTTGCGAAGCGCACACCTATTGTTAAGGGATTACGCATTGTTCTAGCACATATCTTTACTGCCCTAAGTAATATACCCCCGTAGGGTATATTTGCCAAGCCATACCCAGGCAGGCACATACACACACACACACACACACATGCAGGCAGGCACACACACACACACACACACAGAGGCAGGCTGGCAGGGGCACACACACGCGCGCTCCGCTTCGCTCCGCGCGCGTGTGTGTGCCCCTGCCAGCCTGCCTCTGTGTGTGTGTGTGTGTGCGCCTGCCTGCCTGTGTCTTTTGTGCTTGGCACAGAGCGTACTCCTCCTATTGATATTAGTGGTTTAAAAACTTAACTTAACTTACATAGATCAGGCAAAATTCATAGATCAGGTAAAGATACCTGCTATAACAATGCGTTGACCTTAACCATAGCCGCCCGTTTCCAAAACAATGCGTAATCCCTTAACAATAGGTGTGCGCTTCGCAAACTCCTGCTTGTGCGCTAGGAGAAGTGTTTTTTTATGGCTTGTGCGCTTCGCAAATACACCCGATGCGACAATTTTGCTTGTTGACGAAGCCATCGAGGTGGAAATGGGCCTCATCACTCAAGATGAGTTTTCGATGGAATTCCGGATCATTTTCATGCATTTCAAGGACCCAATCAGCAAACACTCGACGTTGTTGATGATCGGCCGGCTTGAGTTCTTGTGTTAACTGAACTTTATAAGCCTTAAGACCCAAATCTTTATGCAAAATACGGTGTAATGACGTTTGTGGAATGCCTAATTCCAAAGAACGACGAGGAATGGACAAACCTGGGTTTTCTTCAACACTTTCGGTTACAGCAGCAATATTCTCGGCTGTTCTTGAGCGACGTGAACGGGTTTTATTCTTCACATCACTAACTTGTCCCGACAGCTCGAATTTTTCTACCAATTTCTGTATTGCGGTCCGACAAGGTGCTTCACGACGACCCAAAAATGTTCGAGTTTTACGAACCGTCTCTGCCACATTTTCACCATTTTTATAGTGAATTTTAATAATTTCAATGCGTCGTTGAATCGTGTATCGTTCCATTTTTATTAATGGCGTAGTTTCTACTTGTCAAATGTCAAAAAATGACAGCTCCAAAAGTGACATCTACCGAAATAGCGGGCTAATTAAAATAACACCTCTTATTGGAAAACCCTTTATTTAGTTTATGTAAAAACAAAATAAACAAACCCTGTCAAATGCCTTGGTAAAATCAGTGTAAACTGCATCAACTTGATTACCATCTTCTATTTCTTTTAAAGTGTAATTCGAGGATATGGCTAAATTAGATGTAGATGATCTGCCAGAAACGAAACCGTGTTGCTGTGGCGCCATAATTTCTTTAACTAACACTTTCGGAATATTATTCATAATGAATACTTCCCGATAATTGGATACCAGGTTTTTAGGTCCAGACTTATGTATTGGAGTTATGTAAGAAACTTTCCATTCGTCTAAAAATTTACCAGTACTCAGAGATAAATCAAAAATCTTGGTATGAACATGACAAAAGAATAAACTACATATCCTTTCTATCAGCTGTAATCTACTCAAACGAATTTCAGTTCTTTCAAATTCTATAAGCATTTGACTGTGATAACTTCCACCAAAACCTGCAAAATCGACCATTTTCCTAGCGGACCTATAGGGATGAAAATCATAAAAAATCACGATTTCACTTTTCATCGCTACATAATATGTGGGTGGTTTTTGGAAAGGTCTATTTGCCTAGATTACAGAAATAGAGAAAATTAAGGCACGAAATACAATGATATACCATTAACTAGAGCCTGACTGGCAGTACTGGCGATAGGGCGCTAGCCCGATGGGACGTTGGACGTTGAACCGGTGGTCTCCACGTTAACGTGACCACACGAACTTACCACGTTCTTTCTCTCTAGACGAATGTTGCGGCTGCGGTGGGTGGAGAGCTATGAAATTAAATTGAAATTGAAAAAGTACTTTATTGCATAACCTAAAAGCCTAATACAATAAAACTAATTAGCCCACCGCTACGAGGCCATCTGGGGAGAGGAGAGTTGTGAGTTAAAATTACTCAGAACTGTCCCACAATTTATATATGGATGTAAGTGTTTCCAAGATAGCATTATACATATATGGCAAATTTGGCATTCTCGTGGCTTCAAAAGCGTTCACTTTTTTGTACAACATTTTATATTATTTTTGTTTTGCATAATATCATTTTTAATTTGAAAAACGCACGGAAAATGTGTTTTTTATGAGAAGGGTTTGCTTACCTATGTAAGTGTACTTTTAAAATAAATTCGAACTTGAAGAACAAATACAAAAACAGTTTTTAAATTTTGTTTTTATTTTCTAATCTTTAACAAAAATGTGATTTTATTTCATGTAAATCAATTTTGAAGTAGATTATGTGCATGGTCATGGTATATTACAGTCAGCTTTCACTTATGATAAATTTCCAGTGTTAGAAAGTACCCAAATATTAGAAACAGTCTGAATTTTTCCACATTTGGTGATGCATTGGCATTGTTTTTATTACTGTATTGGGCCATATATGTAAGTAAAAGAAGGAGCGATTGAATTTCTAAGCGGTTACAAGAAGATTCCAAAAATAAAAAGTAGGGGAAGGGGTTAAGAGTTCACTTCTTTCCTCAATTCCTTCACGCAGAGCCATAACAACTCGTTTTGGCGCCTGAAGCAAACGTATAAATCTGCCCCCCCCCCCCCCCCCCCCCGATCCATAAAATTCTCAACCTAACCTTATTTAACTTTAACTATTCTGACGTGGTCTATCAACTGACTGAACAAAGTTGAGCAACAATTATATTCATTGCACATAAAATTTTAGTTGATATTAATTTTTTGCGAGTAAAGTACATTTAAAAACATTGAGGGGAATCAGTTTGATAGAAATATTTGCAAGATTTTATAGATGGACTTTTCGAGATTTTTTCGCTACGAATAAGTTTATATTCTCGAAATTCGAAATGCTTGTCATTTTTTTCGGCTGCCAAAACAGCCACGTTCGGCAATCTTTCTTGACCCATTGTAGATCAGTAGTAATTTTGTATTAACTTCAGTTTGTTGAAACTTCGTTCACATAAAGCTATCGTCATTGGTAATGTCGAAGATCGTCAGAAAGGAATATAAAATCTTCTGACACTTGTTCCAATATTTCGTACCTCCTCGTCAGTTAGAATAAAAAAACATCAATCGATTCAAAAATTGGTGTACGAAGCTTTTGTTTTATGGCAATATTGCGGTCACTAATCATTTAGTGATTCAAAAATTTCCAGTCGCTTCTTTTCTCTCGTTTCTTTAACGTTGGCTGGTATAGCCATATCTTCAGGAAATTTTGTAGTACTGACAAAACTTTCTTCCATGTCAGGATCACGAACCAACCTCAGTAAATTCAAATCGAGAGCAAAAAATTTATTTAACGGTTAAGAATCAAAAATAATTTATATTTGTCAAAGGCAAATGTTGTTATTTTATTTTTTTTCGTCCGCAATAAATTTTTTTTTCAACGGGTGGCGCCCCTCCGCTTCAACGTCTGCCTCGCTTGCCTTACTCTTGTTACAGCTGTCTAAGTAAAATTGTTGGCCTCTTGGATACTGTTTCTGACCGCTCTTACACATATTCTGTGCATACATTTCCTGCATAAATTTCTTCTCTCTTTCTTCTTAAATATTTAGCATGGAATCCAACATTCAAAGAAAACGTTGTCCGACTCTCATTGTGCTCGGTTCAGTAGGAAATCAGCCTAATAATTTGGGTTGTTTGCATTTTATAAAAATGTCATTTGTGAAGACCCTTTGGGGCTGGTTTGTTAATATAAACCCGGGCCGATTTGAAAACCCAGTCTGACCCTGCTGATGAGTCATGGTCATTAACCTATTCAGAGTGTAAGAAACTTCTCATTTGCTTTCCAAGAATATAATATTTGTGCACAAGCAATAAAATAATAGAGTACATCAGCGTTGATGTACATTGATGTAACATACTAATAAATTAAATAAAAATTTGTTTGATTACAACAAATTTTCAACACATACATATGTTGCCCGTTTTCTAAATAACATACTTTTAATCTACGTCTTCTACTTAGTGGTATATTAATTTCTCTCAATCTGTGTCTTACTTTCAAACACGTTGCCTCTATACGCTGTCTTGTAATGTCCTTGTTGTCCACTATATGAAATAGTCCATCGAAGTAAGATCTGGTGATCTCGCTGACCATGTTATTGGTCCATTTCGGCTTATCCATCTGTCAGCAAAGTTTTCATTCAGCCACTGCTGCACCGTTCGAGTAGAGTGAGGAGGTGCTCCATCATGTTGAAAAATAATAATCCCCCTTATGTTCAAAGGCACGTCCTGCAACAATTCAGGTAGACTATCCTCCAGGAAATTGAGATAAGCCTTTGCTGATAAATTATGGCGATAGATATATAAGACCCAAAATTCTGACCCAGGATTCCTGCCCAAACATTTAGCCTGAATCTAAATTGGGAGTGTGATTCCCTGCTTGCGTGAGGGTTACCACTCTATCCCTTGTAAAGTTGGACTCATCAATCCACAGCACGTTGCTTAAAAAGCTGGAATCAGTCCTATTCTTTTCTAACATTAGCTTGGAGAAGTCAATGCAGCTTTGAAGGTCCTTTGACAGAAGTTCCAGTACGGGCGTCGAATGATGGGATGAAGATGTTCATTGCTCAAAGTTCGCCACACAAAGGTATGGTCTAAATTAAGTTCCACTGCCAGAGCCCTAGTATTTAAGAAGTCATCTTGCCGAATCCTGTCCATAATGTTTTCGATGTGCACCACTCTTTTAAAGTAAAACTCTATTTATAGGAAATTTCAATTTTGAGAATAAAAGTTAACTTACCCGTCTTGGCCTGTCTGATATTTCTAGTGAAGTGACAAGGTATTCTTCCGTCATTAATCTATTAAGAAAAAATAGAAAAAAGTCTTGAAGAAGGACACGGTCTCTCAGGGAATCGTCTAACATATTCCATTCTTACTGCACGTGCATTTCGACTACCATATCCGTAAAAATGCACCATACGCTCTAAATCCCGTAATTCATGTCTAACTTCTACTGGAGCTGACATAATATTTGCTTTTAATGAAATTGATGATACATCAATATGGCGCTACAACCCGAGAAATCTCATTTTATGCAAAATTTTCAGGTGAAATTGACTTCTTATTTTATTCAACAATAGATTTTGTTTTTGTTCCCATAATAAGTCATTTTAACGAACTGCTCTCGCGTATCTGCTGATACTGAATTGAGTATCTAAGTACCCGTTTGGCACGAGTCTTATAGACCAGCCTTGAGGAATTGACTATAAGGCACAAGGTGACCCTATGCTGGGTACCTGGCCATAAGGATATCTCAGGCGATGATATGGCTGATGAGTTGGCCAAAAAGGCCTCTGAACTTGATAGCTCCTCAGCGGAAGCTTATGTCAGGATCCCAATCGGAGCTTTAAACGAAGAAGTCATCAAGGGCGCCTATCAAAGGCAAGCCTCCTGTGGACCAGCAGGGATACCTACCGTATTGCGAGGCAATTTTGGCCTGCATATCACAGGAAAAGAACAAGGGAACTGCTGAATAGCAGCAGAGCAAATACCAGGAACCTAGTAGGGGTCATTACGGCTATGGGCTGTAGGATCATGCTAGAAGACTGGGTATAGCAGCGAACGATTTCTGCAGGAGCTGTAAGGGCTCGGAGGAAATCTAATCCATCCAACACGTGCTTTGCAAATGCCCCGCTTTGATGCATACAAGAAATAGGCTATTTGGTAGCTACTTCCTTTCAAGTCTGGGGGACCTGCAAAATAAACAGTTCAGAGAGAAGTAGGATGGATCTACGTAAAGAGTCTTGGATATATCCTGAGATTCCTAAGGGAAGCAGGATGGATCTGGGCGGCTCGACAGGTTAACCCATAAGGCCTAAGGGCACAATAGACCCACTAGAGATCACTAGAGAAGTCGTTTAGCTTTACCTCTCTTACCTAAATTATCTAACTACCTGAATATAACCTTTTGTTTTTTCTGTGTAATACCTGCAGTTTGCACAAACTGAGCATTCTTCAATACACTCCAATGCTGACGTTTTCTATTATTTTATTACCTATGCACAAATATGATATTCTTGGAAAACAAATTAGAGCTTTCGTATACTCTGAATAGGTTAATGACCATGGTTCATCAGAAAATTTATTTTATATCAAGTGAGGGTCATAGGATCCAGTCAAATAAACCCTAAAATGAATAAATTTTGGAGGTTCGCTTGAAACATTATTAGATATTATTTTATGAAACCTTCTAAATACATCATTGATTTACATTGGTAGCATTAGCTACCATACCAAATAAAAAAAAATAAAAATTTTAATATTTTTTGAAATAAATCGCTCCCAAAGTAAGAAGTATGTAAAACAAAAGACAGAAATTCCACTTTTATATTTTGCTATTTGGAAAGTGTCGATGCTGTGTGAATGCGCAATATGCTTACTTAAAGTCCAAGATATTGTAAGTTAAACAAAATTTTTTTTAGCTTTGTAGACTATTTTCCTGAGATATATGTAGATTAAAAATCAAAAGTCTACATTTTTCGGTACACCAAACAGTGTTGCGAGAATAACTCGGAAACCACGCAATGTGGGACTAAACTCTATAAGAACTTTTCTCTTATCTCGGTCTCAGCTACCTAAATCTAGTGTGTATAACCATACTTTTGCAACAGGGTGTTGCATTTTTAGAGTTATAATTGTATTGCTCCAGGATTACATTCTATTGTTTCATTTTAGAATTGTAACTTCTATTTCTAAGTGCATAGGTCAACGGCTAATGGTTTGTAAATATCTTGATCTTTTTGGATCCGTTGAGGAACCTTCTCAGGGAGTCATAAGCCCAACTTCTGATGAACATAATTAAACCTTTTCCAGATAGAATAAAACTTTATCCAAAAGAATTAAACCTTTTCCACAAAGAATTAAACTATCTTCATTAAAAATTAAACAAAATCCACAAACAATAAAAATAAGGTCATAAACAATTAAACCAATGATTTTTTTATTTATATTTATTTTGTTCATTCCTTAGAGCGCTTATAGGTAAAATTGCGCATATAGAAGATGCAGTTATTTTTGGATAATGCCGCCATACACAAGACTAATACTGTTCGGGGGGCTGTTGCCACCAGTATATAATAGCCTACGACTTCAATTTCTTCCACCATATCCACCTATGCTCAATCCTATAGAGCAGGCATTTTCAAAGAACAAAAGGAGCTGCGAGGAGAATTCTCGCAGATACTTCTGTAGAGCACACAGCCTAACTTCGGTTATAGAAAGTAGCGTTAGGAAGATAAATGCTACAGATGCTGTAAATTCCATCATGAATATGATGATGAAAATTAGTCCTGCATCGAACCACTTAATTAACAAAAAAAAACTATTTATAAATGTAAAAAACAAATAAAAAATCATTGGTTTAATTGTTTATGAGTTTAGTATTTTGCGGATTTTGTTTAAATCTTTGTGGAAAAGGTTTAATTCTTCGTGGAAAAGGTTTAATTCTTTGTGGAAAAGGTTTAATTCTTCGTGGAAAAGGCTTAATTCTTCGTGGAAAAGGTTTAATTCTTTGTGGAAAAGGTTTAATTCTTCGTGGAAAAGGCTTAATTCTTCGTGGAAAAGGTTTAACTCTTTCTGGCAAAGGTTTAATTAAATCTAAAAATGCTATATATACATACATTCCACACGAAAACGTATGTTTTGATCCGACCATCTTCGATTTGGATGAAACTTTCACAGTTTGCAAGGAATACGAAAATAACTCACCCAAATTGTTTTGTTCCCCTTCCCCTGCTAAAGCATTAAAATTTCATGATTTTATGGTGTTACGTTACACAAAATCATATCTCGAGAAAGGAGCAAACGATTTTTCTGATTCATACGCCAAATGAAATTAAATTTGTACTTTATACCTACTTTTCATAAAAAAATACGGCAACACCGATCTACCCTTTTTTTATTATTAATAATATTTTTGTTTTTCAAGAAAATAGTATTATTTATTTACTATTGAAATTGGGAATCTGCACAGAAATATTGCTAGTCGCATAATATTAAAAGTTATTTTGATTTTTGCATGTCCGTCTGTCCGTTCGTCCGTCCGACTGACCGAAACCCGTTCTCGTCTTCTACTAATAATGCATAACAATTCTATGGAAAAAATTTCCAGTAAATTTCTAAGAAAAATTTGTGGCCTTCCCTAGATGTTCTTCAGAAATTGTATGCATTTGGTCGGCAATAGGCTAATAATTTTTATGAGCGTAGACGCTAGTTAAGCAATATGCATTCATTTCTCCTTAGAAATTTACAGAATATGTTTCGGCAGAATTTATTATAATTCAATTGTAGTGTTGAGAGGAGATTTTAACACAAATTTCGTTACCATTAGTGAAATTTTTAAAAGATAAGATAAATTTAATTTAACTATGCTTAACGATCCTAATGAAGCTACAACTAGAGATGGTACAACTATTGATGCAGTATTCACGAGATTTATTGATAAAATTAATTCAATTATATTTGTTTCCTATTATTCCTACCGCAAACCTATTGTAACTTTTATAGAAAATACACGTAAAGAATCAACACTATCAATAGTTGAATGTGATGATGAATAACCAAGATTACTTTTATATTAGATTTCTTTTATAAACTATTTTTGTAATAATGTGTTTTTGTAAAAAAAAAAATCTATTAAATTTATATAAAAAAAAATGTTAAAATTGTTTTTATTTGTACCTGCAAATTATAAATGTATTTTAATTGCTGTCAAAGGTTTTTCCCTATTTTTATATTAAATAATTTCCAATTCATTAAAAAAGAAATTTACTTTAGTTTTAGCTTAACTCTTTTTAAATAAACGTTATAATACTACTACGTGATATTTGAATCTCTCACTCTCTCTTTTCATTACAAAGTGAGTAAAATAACACAACACTTGAAGTTTTACTTCTGTCGGGGATCCCCCGACCCCTTTTATTTTTCTTAACTTCTATTTTCATTGAGGGTATAATATTATTGATCTTAGGCCAAGACCAATTGTAACTTTTTTTCTTCTTTTTTTTGCATGATTGATATGGGCTAATAATTGGCTAAAAACGTTTTGAGCTTACTAGTTAATCGAGTTCATTTTGTTTTATTTGTTAATTTTCTTGCGGAGAGTATACATATAGGCGGCGATACAAGCCACTTTCATTATCCAGCGGAAAAAAAGCGCTTTAAAAGGCCTTTACAATTTTCAAGCTGCTCTGCGGAAGCACAAAGCGTTTCGATTGTGCTTCAGTTTCTTTAATATTGCATGTTCGCAGAAATAAGCACTTTCTTTTAGCTTCATTATAATAGGGGGGAAGTAGAGAAGCAAATTGGAAGCTCAGCAGGATTACAGCTGATATTTACCGTTGTTTCTCTTAATTACAGAAAATTAAAGTTTGACGATTATGATTAATTGAGATAAAAACAAATCACATAGGTTAAAGTTAACATTATAATTAAATATAAAGTATAATTTATTCACAGTAAAAATATGTTTTATACATTCTATAATTTTGTTTTCAAAAATTTAGCACTTCGTTCAACAAACCTTTCACTGAACTAAAAGCAAATAATCTTCTTTGAAACTCTGTGAAAATGAGTTCTTTAGTCATCATACCATCCCAGTAGGAGAAATTCCAAACTCTTCGAAAAAAAGCTGATTCGAAGTGCTTGTAGCAGGTAATAATGATATATGTATGCTTCCAAAAAAGTGCTATCTGAAGCATTTTGTTTTGAAATCATTGTTAAAATTGCGAGCGTGATCATGCATGTTTTCTCGCGTAGACGATTACGACCCATTACAGTTAATATAGACATATCCAAAAATATAAATGGTATAAAGACAGGAAATTTGACAACATAAATAATGTAGACTACAACGTTCAAAATTTATTTATTAAAAAACAAAAAAAAAAATATATCAAAATTAGAAATTTCCAAAGTAGGGTAGTAATATGAGACTGTATTATAATATCAAAAACAAACGAAAAATTGTGGCAAAAAATGTGCAGTACCAGTAATACTAACTCGTTAATATTATATAACTTTTTTAATGTACTGTATCAATCTATTATGGCCTGCAAAAGTCATCATCAACATCTAGAATACTGCTTTAATAGTTGGTAGAATCTCCAACTTGATCTCATATAACAACCAACTGGTTCTTTCAGTAAAATTAGTAATTTAGTGAAAAAAATGCGAGCTTTTTTGTAATATATAATTATATTTTAAAACTAAAGTAGGGTAGGGTGGGGCTGGAAATGCCACTTTTTGAATTGTCATCAATGTATCATAAACTTTTAGGTCAAATTACATATATGATAATTTAAACATACAATCTTTAGGGTTTCATGTACCAATACCAAAAAAATTTAATTAATTTATGTTATTAATTGATTTTAAATGTGCAAGTCGTTCGGTACTTTTTACCCCTCTTGCGGGTAAAAAGTTCCACCTGTTGCAAGCTGGTAAGAAAGAATAAAAACACGGAATCTGTCGATATTTATTCATAATTTCAAAAATAATCATAAATATTCAACATAAACGAGCATTCTAATTTAATATGGTAATCTAACCTTATTTTAGTTGCATCACTTTAAAATGTTAGTTTTATATTTAATTTTTGGAAAAATCTTTGTAGCTGCATTGCAGTTTAGGTTGTTATTAATATTTAAATAGATAGCTATAACTTTTAGTCTTTGTTATATGCCTTATACCTAAAATTTACCCCTGCGGCACTTTTTACCCCGAACGGTACAAGAACATATTTTTAGATAGAAAACAATGACAACAAAACATTTGTAGTTTTAAGATGTATCAGAGTGCTTACAAAGAAAATAGCAATACACTTTACTTAACCATGATGAGCAAATTTAGCTAACATTTCTATAGCTTTCATGAAGTTTCCATTGTTTGGATGGTATAGTTCTGACGATGTGCCGCAGAATGCTAAACACTGACCGGATAAAAATTGAATAATAGCTATCATTCTTTCGACTTAGAGTGATTTGGCTGTAAAGCATACATATTTCTCTAAGCCTATTGATGTGACTGTTGATCATAGCGAACTGAATCAAAGCTTTATTACAACATCTAATTCGGGCAGTGAAGATACATTTAATAATAGATATGATGAATTCATTCTTAATATTTCTTTTGTGCATATGTCTCAACAGGAGGTATATGTGCCAGTTATTGGTATAAGATCGAATGCAATGGGTCTCGATCGCATACATCGTTTCCTTAAAGTTATTCTAACTACTTTGCTACCATATCTTGCATACAACTTAAACGCCATCATAACCTCCTCTTGCTTCCCAAAAGTTGGAAATTAGCTAAGATAATACCAAAAAATCTTCATCAACATACCGTCCTAGATCTATTCTTCCATTCTTCTCTAAGGTGCTCGAGAAAATACTGCGTAATCAAATCTTCTGGTTATATTGAAAATAATAAGTTTATATCCGAATATCAATCTGGTTTCAAAGTTAAGCATAGCTGCACAACTGCTTTGATTAAAATATCCGAAGCCAATCGTAATTCAATTGATTGTAATATGGCGACAGTACTTGTACTCCTGGACTTTTTTAAGGCTCTTGACAATGTGGATCACATACTTTTGTTCAATAAGCTCGTAGCTCACTTTAGTTTTTCCTCATCTGTCTGGCTGTAAGCTTATAATGTCTTAACTTAGTAGCAGGCAGCGGCGAGTTGTTAGTAGAAATAGAGCTTCTCATTTTCTTCCCGTCCTTGCTGGGGTTCCTCAAGGATCAATTTTAGGCCCATTACTGTTTACTATGTCCATTAATGACTTAACCTTGGTAGTGAAACATTGTAAATTTCATTTTTTTTTTCAACTTTATATCTCTAAGCCACTAGAGTCAATTGATGATGCAGTACACTGTGCCAATACCGATCTTATGCACATACATTCTTGGGCACTGCAGAATTAGCTAAATATTAACGATTCAAGGTCCGCCTCAATAGTTATATTTAAAGTTAAGCTCGATACGTCTTTTAATCATCATTAGGTTATCCCATATAGCAATTCAGTTAATAGCCTGGGTATAGTATTCAATCAAACTTTAACCTGGAGTGCTCATATTAATCATGTTATTTTCAGAGTACATATTTGGTACCCTCCAGAAGCTCTCAGCATCTGAAGAAAATATTCCTCAAATTACCCGCATGTTTTTAGTAAAATCACTTGTACTGCCTCTCAAAACTTATGGATGTGAGATTTTTTATGCACTCGATTCTTCCACCTGGACAAAGCTAGCTCTGCCATTCGTTATATATGACCATATCTCTCCATATGTAAAGTTGGTCTTTGGTTGTACACTTAAGTCATATCTGGAGGTAAGAATATTACTGTTTCTGTGGAATATAAATTATAACCAGAAGCCCATTTACTTATTTAATAAAATTAATTTTGTACAATCATCAAGAACACTTAATTTAATTCAGCCGATTTTAAATATTTAACTACTGAACGTAAGTTTTTGGTACAATCTGTGACTGTGAAATGCTCTCCCAGCTAACATAAAGAGAAGCAGCAATGGACGTAATTTCCGATCTTTGTTATTTAACCTATTTCAATAGTAAAACGGAATATTCTATAGTCAATCAAATTCTATAGTCAATCTTTTTTAAGTTACTTACCTGTTTCTGAATATTAACCTACGCTTACAGCGCTCATTTTTTGTTTTTATATACCCTGTTTACACGGGTTTTTTTTTTACATTACTTCTGTGATAAGCCAGGTACTAATACACTCATTCTAATTCCTGAGCTTTAATCAACCCTAGTTCATCCGAAGGTTCAACCTGGATCTCGACTTCTATTAGTCTTCAGGGTGCTCTGAGATCCTTGTATAGGTACAACCTCCTTATGTATATTATTGTGATGACGCCTCGCCCTATATGTACGGCTTAAGACGTCGTTACAGACTTCGCAACATTTTTAATTTCATAAGCGAAAAAAATTAGAAGTTTTTATTCATTCGTCTTTAGTTTCATGTCATCATAATTTGACAGTTTATGCAGTTTGTAGGTCGTGGAATAGAAGAATTTTTGAGAACTTTTATTTTAACTATTCTAAATTAAATTATTTTTAAGTGGAAAACTTCTCGTCTAAAAGATTGAAATTCATTGGAAAAAAAATTTCAATTAATTTGCAAATCGCATTGAAGTGCAGAAAAATTTAAATTTTCGACCCAGCGATCAGAGAGGTCTCATCAGTGTGGTTATTTCTGATTGCCTACCCTAGAACCAAAGTTCAAAGTTATTTGTTTTAGAGACTATTATCTACAATTCTTTCTTATATATACACTTAACTAGTAAAATTTTAGCGCTAACTAGAAGTGCTATTACTTAAAAGCTAATATAAAACTTGGACCTGAGCTCCTACACTGATTGAATTGTAATTCTTTATCTATTGCAGATAAGATATTTATTATTTATTTTGTACGTTTACGTACTTCTTACTTAGCCCTGAGCAAAAGCTACCTATGAACATATTAAGAATAATCCTAATAAAAAATAAAATTACACCTGACTAAATCTAACATCCGAGAACGTGTGCGTAAACTATGAAATTTTGCACATGGGATTTTTAAAAGAAAAAGAAATGTAAATTCAAGTTCGATAATGGGACCAATCTGGCAACACATTCGTAGGGTTGCCATAAAAAAATTTCGTCTTGCCCTATATCTTTGGAAACTACCTGAGAACGCGTCGATGTAGAGAAGTCAAATTTTGCACACGGCGTTTTCAAAAAAATTGGAAATTCAAGTTCAAAAATGGACTAAATCGAGCGACCTTTTCTTGGTGTTGCCATCCTATCTTAAAATATAAAAAGAGAGCTTTCTTATTTTGTCCAAATATATTTAACCTCACGAATACTCGAATCAGTAGAACTAACGGTCATTCAGACATTCCTCTTCTGTATGCATTCTAATGCTTTCTTCCTTATTCAGTCGTTTTTCTCTAAAAAATAAAGATTACAATGTATATTAAACTCTTTTCGGTCATTTCCTACTCAAAAGAGTGAAGACTAGAAATATATACACAAATTTCCACCAACATCTACCTTTTGTTTTCAGTTTCCGGCATTTTAATTTTATGTTTGACAATTAATTGACTAATCAGAAATCTAGTCAGTAGGAGTTTATAAGAGTCTGTGTCAGTGTCAGTTCTACTGACTCGTGTAATCCATGGGCAAGCCAAAATTTCAGGAATTTCCACTTCATTTGTGAAAAAGAAAAAAATTATAACGATATTGGAAATCAATACAATTAATAATTTACTGGAAATGGACTTAATTGTTATATTTCCAAATTCCTTCAGATATTAATGAATTCTGATTAAAGATATATACTACAGAATCCGCTCAGGATATATTCTTTTCTATGATATTTATGAAATGAGAATTTGTATATTATGTTGGATTGCTTCAAATGCTTGTGTGAATATTTAAAAACTAAAATTCAAAACAGATTATAATTGGGTACACTTTCTGCTTTGATGCTAGTTCGTTTGAATTTCCATGGAATATGCTGTAAGAATTTTATTATACCTATTGCTATGATTTAGAAAATGGGATCTACATTTATAAGAATTAAAATGAAAGTGAGAATGTAGAAATATTGCGAAGCATAATTTTATCGGAAACAATATATAAACATAAAAAGTTGTTTTTGAATTATATTTAAATTTGTCGACTATTTATGCTTTCCTGATAATGGACAATTCGACTTCGATATTGGATTACAATGAGCAAACTGGTAGACAAAAATTACATAGAAATTCAGACACCAAAATCAAAAACCCATCTGATGCCCAGAAAAATATCAGTAAATACTGGTATTGCTGGTCGATCGCGCAGTTATAAAAAAAATGAAAAAAAAAAATCAACTTAGTTTCGTCAGCTCTGAACATGAATGACTTGTATCCCCACTTGCTTCCTGAGACAAAGTCATGCAAATGCTTCAAAAGATAGATTTTCAACTAAAATATTATTTAAAATTAGGCTTATGGCCGTGTAACCACAACAGCTTCTCATCGAATAAACGTAATATTTTCAAATGAATTTACATACTAAGAGTCCTTGCGAAGAGATTTTTATTTTAGAAAGAAAAACAAGTGATACAAATAAGAAAACATAACTCTTATGATGAAAAAACATTGAATTGATTCAACAACGCTAAAGTAATTTTGAATACTCTTTTTTATTCTAGCTGAATGTAGAAAAATGTCACATTGATTAGCAAATTTCTTTTTAAAATATTAATGCTGTTTTGTGTAAGTTAATATTTTCTGAAAGAAGTTTTACTTTGCTGATGAACATGAAACTTTTCTACACATACATAAATAGCTCCCTTTATCGCTAATTTTTAAAAGGTTTTCATTTAGACAAAAAAAAAAACATATGTAATTTTAAAAATGTTATCCTGTTCACATTTTATCTGCAGTTTAGCAATTGATTAGTCTTGATTTAAACTTTTTATAATGTAATTTACTATCAGGGCGAATATAGCAAAACTAATCACAACAACTAAATTGGAACAAATCGATTGCCAATTGTTATACTCTCCGTTTTCAGAATTTATTTCATTGCTATTGATATTGCCATTAATATTGGATAGATCACTGGTTGCAATACCATTTAATTGTTGTTGTTGCTGCTGTTGTAGCTGCTGTTTTGCCAAACGAGAATTTATTTCTTCGCATATATCTGGAAAGAGTTCACGAAAATTTGAATTTTTCAAATTGAAGGCTAATGATTTTTTGGCATATTGTTGTTTCTCATATATTGTGCTCTCTGTTGACCCCAATGTTGGAGTATTTTCCAACTGTTATGTGAATATACATATATTGAGTTGATTTAGTTAAGATTTCAAAACATTTACCATAAAACTTAATAATCCAGTTAAAATTGTTGCAACTGACCAAGCAGGATTCCAGGTGTCGGGATGAAAATCTACAAAAAAAAAAAAACTTATTTATTAGTTTATATTACGTACAAATATTTCAGATTAATACGATGTCAGTGCTTTTATAGTTTGTAAGACTTGGTCTAAGGTACATCACACCCCGAAAATACTTCTCGAGCTATAGACTGCACAGACTTCACAGAACTATTAAAGGAGGCAGGGTTTTTGAAATAAGAAGGGTTTAATTAGATTACTAATAATTTGCTTTTTAATCGTGGTCGAACGTCGACCACTAGGATCGATTTATTGACTTCGTTCTCTATTTGCAGCCAGTCCTTCTCGCCAATTTCTGACATCACAGATCCTATGGCCTACCTCTAAATACATACATATCGAAATTATTCAAACATTCAGCCCGATGCCCGACATGGGGATCTTGTGGAAGCTGACTGTTTTCCCACCTTCAACGCCACTGATCCTGAAGTTGTGGCACAAGACTTCTTTTTGCGTTCAGTATTTGAGACTCCACTCAATACAGTTAAAATCCTCGTGATTGCATACAGGCAATGGAAAGGAAAAAAAACTGAACCTAACAATTTCTATAGCCTCAGGAGACAGACGGATTACATGATTAGAATTAAATTTCAAATGAGCACACATATGGAAACACTCGTATTGTAGTTATACATATTTGAATTATATTACTTCACTATTGCAGAAATTCGAGAGCACAACTATCCTATATTCAAGAGGCACTACTTGATGAATAATCTCTCATAACGCTTCTATAATTTATTTTGTATTCACCTTCAAGCACATTAATTGGGAAATATTTGGCTTTGAGATGAGTCGTTCAGTCGGTCGGCGATGTTTATATAATTTTATATGGAAATAGTGTTTTACTAATTACCCTAAGGAAAATGTCTTACATATAATTCCTAACCATGGGATCTTACATTGATCACTCCCAACCCCAAAAACCGGTTCCTCCTCTGATATACCGGAATGGAGACTTAGTACTATTCCACACGGCCTTTCTGAAGTGTTCGGAATTTTTAATGCTGATCAGTTTGCTTCTAACGTTAGCCCTCTATCTGATATATTATCGCCCAGCCGAAACTACATGTTCCTATCCTGAGTAGTACAACTTTCTTTTGCGACGGTATAGAGTCGTTAACAAGGATTTTTCAAAATTCCACCCCAAGGGGGTGAAATGATATGTTAAATATAAAAAATATAAATAACGCGCGTATTATCTTGAGACGTTGCGCAAATAATCTACTCAATTAATGTTTAATTACGTATCTTAGCAATTTTCAAAATTTAACCGTAGGGGAAAAAGTTTTTATGGAAAGACAAGTACACTTGAAACGTTGCACAAATAAATCATATAAACAAATTATTCAAACCAGTTTTATGATATTTTAAATGGAATCCCTAAACAAGTGAAAGAGTGTCGTAGTTTGTATGGAAATAGAAATATAATGTGCCTATTGTTAATGTAACGTTTTATCGATTGTCGAAGTTCAGTGGACTTCAAGCTGTAGTAAAAATTCCCTAACCACGTCCCACATAACCTCATTACTAAAATTGGCACACCAGTTATGTTATTAAGAAACCTGAAACGTCCGAAAGTATGCAATAGTACCAGACTGCTGACAAAGGCTCTCCATCCAAATATTTACGAGGCCACAGGTCTCACTGCATCTGCTCATACCATTGATACCCTCAGAACACCCATTTCGCTAATAATCGCTTCCTGCGAGGCAACAGGACTCACTGCATCTGCTCATACCATTGATACCCTCAGAACACCCATTTCGCTATCAATCTGCTTCCTGCTTGACCATCTGTGATCCTTGCACCGGAAGGCATAACCGCGAATGAAGTTTATAAAGAGCTTTTTCGATATCTTCTTTGCAAACTACACATATCTTTTTTTCTATTACCTCTGCTACTCTGCACGATTTGCGATGTTAAAAAAAAAAATTGGCGCCATTTTTATTAAGGATAACGTTATTCTAAATAAATAGACGTATTTTTTATTGTTGCGAAGAAGCCTTTCTAAAATTCACAATTTTTTTGAAAATCTCTTGCCATCAATTAAAATATAAACAATGGGCATAAATTACAAGATCCTATGACATGGACATTCATAGCAACTTTAAAGTCTCGTTGCAGTTTGTATAATCTACATAGAATGCATAGTTCGAATTCCGCGCGGTCAAGGTCGCAGGCAAGCTAGTATTTTTATATAAACGAGTATTTGCATGTTTAATTAAGTAATACATGCCTATTTATGTAATGAATTTGAACACTTTCCTTTTTTTAGTCTAAAACTGTAAACAGTTTACCTAAATTTATGCGAAAGATTACCGCGATGATATCTACTTCAGGAAGTGATGAAACAAACTAAACTAATCTGTTAATAAGATCAGTAAAATTATATATAAACTGACTGAGGATAGCCATAAAGTAGACAACAGTAAATTGTGAAAACGATATCAATAAAAAAGCAAAATAGCTGTAAGAATGTTCGATGTAAAGATTGATGTAATTGATATAAAAATAATATTTAAGTAGTATGGTAACTCCTTTCTTTCTGTCCATATATATAACTGATATATAACTGTGACCACAAGGCATAAAGGCGTGAGTCGAGATATGTGGTTATTCCTTGTATGAGATCAGTTTTATGTGCTCTCAAAATGTTTTGGCTGTACAACCATTAATAGTCAAAATATCTTGAAAAAACCTAACCAACCAAGTATGAATGAATACATTCTGCTGTACATTTAGCTTAATTTATAATCGCACCATCTTTATGTACAATGCCTTCAATAAATAAGAATTGATATGACTGCTGGTATTCGATATTTGGGCGAGAAGGGAAATACTTCAGCAAGGCTTATATATATATACTTGATCTCAAAGCTTCGTCCATACTTCGGACTTTTCATTGCTTGCGAGACGATTGGCAGCTATATGGGACATAGACTTTTTGTGGTCTAAGTCAAGGATTTTAATTCATAGTGAGAGATTCTCTGAATGGTGTTCCACATGATATTGTTCTGGAGCCGCTCTCATTCCATACCAACTAACGAAGCACTCTATACGTCCGCATAGAACTCCTACTCTCTTTCATATATTACATTAATAAATATGTGAACTCTTTCTTCTGCTTAGTGTAGCATGCTAGATCCTTATATTGCTAGTCTAACATACCTGATATTTCACTTTTGCATTATATTATTAGGATTAAGTATGCTTAATGTATCAGAGGATTTTTCTAGCTGCAATTGTTTTGGTAACTTTGTAGGGTTACATGTATCTCATATCATTTACATCTTATATCGACATTAATATTCTTCTTCATTCCTTTAGTCTATATTCAATGTCTTTTAACACAACTAAAATCTTATTCTGTATGCTATCGTTTAATCATACCATTTTTTTTGTATTCAGTATAATTAAGAATCGTTAAATGTAAATCTTTGTAATATCGTAACACCCAACGTCTTAGGACGTGGCTAAATGACCGGGGTGGGAAAATAAACGAATTTTCTATTTCTACTTCTAATATAAATTCTTAGCCTTGCCATATTAATCTATAATGCTCTGTATGTGCACATGTAGTGTACTAATTTTTTCTATTTGATCCTTTTCACTATTCCGGTCTATTAAAATTCTATTGTTCATTTTTTTCGTATTTTGTTATTCTTTTAAAATAAATAAAAATAAAGAATTCCTACAAATTGTATAGGTAAGTACCTGATATGCTCAAGCACAAGCGTGTATTAGTCTTGAAACGTCCATTTGGTGTTAGCATATAAATTGATGGTGGCTTAAAAGGAAATTCCCTTGGAAATAGTAAAGTTCCATGATAGTATCCTCCGAAGTATGGTGAATCTTCTGGGCCTTTAACAACGTAATGCCATTCCAAAATATTTGATGGCAAGGGCTCAGCAGTTATATATGGAACTGGATCACGTTTAAGGCGAAGATAATCTTGTTTTAGACGTGATGTTGCTGTTGGTTTACGATTTGTCATAATCACGCCTTTTATATTTCTGCAAAGAAGTTAGAAATGACATTACAAGAATTGAATAGAAAGCTTAAGCTACGTTACAACGTTAGGTACATCGAGTAAGTATTAGATAGTTGGCATAATTGGTATAGTACAAATTTATTTAGCAAACTAACAAAGGAGCAACGAACAAACTCATTGCGGTAGAATATGAAACTAGTAATATAGTTAGATTATGATATCAAATAATAGCGAGCTAAAGTGCTCAATGTGTGACTCCCATGTATCCATTCTTAAACCAAGAAAATATACTAGGAAAATAAACTTACTTTTTTGCTCTGGTTATTTCCTATGTTAATTGTTTGTGGGTAGTTAACAAACACCTCATTAATTATCATAAAACCTCCAAATTACAAAATTATAATCAAAACAAATGTCTTACACAAAGCAAGATTTATTGAAATCAAAAGCACTTATAATTCCAAAATTACTTAGGTAGAAAGAAAAACTAAGAGGAAATAAAATTCTTTAGAAATGGCATAAAAATATTTGACCGAAATCGTTCGTTTCGAACTATGAGAATGCGAAAAACATCTGAAAATTTCCTGGATGACATGACCACAGAAACAACAATTAAGAAACGTCACCAGTCCCTACACCATATGAAACGTCAAAATTCACTACTAAAGAGAGATTCTAGTGTTTTGTTGAATTAATAGTTGCCCCATTTCAGCATGGCTCCTTTTGGTTCTCGTTCCAGGTAAGTGAAATTTAATTACATACCTCTCTTATAGATGTCACCAACTCAAAATACAGTATTTTTTAATAATAATTTGAATATAAATTCATTAACTGATATCTGAAAATAAAGAAAAGCCTAATGCATATGAGTCGGAAATGTATTCAAGAAGATAATAGCACGTAATTGTGTTTCATTATTCATATATATATACGGCGACAGTAGTTATAAGCCTGAATTACGACTTTTTAGTGACTTCAACATGATTTTCAATCGAAGTCGACGCTGAGGTGAAATTTAAAACCCGGCGATTACACGAGTCAGTAGAGCTGACGGACAGTACTGATTTTGTCTGTGAATTTTACTGACTACAAACGCTTTGCGTTCGATCAACTCACCATGGAAGGTCCTACGAACACATTTGACCGTATAGGCAGCATTTTGGTCGTTCAATCCTAAACAATAAATTTAATATTCATAATTACCCGGGGGTTACATGATATAGTACAGCTTGCATGCAAGCCTCCCTTCCAACGCGATTTTGATAGCAGTTAGGTTGATGTCTTATCATCTTGCATGCAAGTTCATTTAAAAAAAATGGCATTAGGACGTAAAGTCTTGCGTATATTGGAAAATTTTAACAATAAAGGAAGTAGCAGAATGATAAAAACCCAAAAAAAAAATTAAGATGAAGGTATTGGTAAAAGATGTAATGCAAATGACCCCAGAAAATCTCATTTTCCCAATATAAATTTATCAATTTCTCTCAACAAGTAAAAAAGCTAGAATTGGTCGAAGAGCAATTCTTATGATACACTAGATGAAACCCCGTATAAAATTTCGTATGATCATCGATCTATGCAAGTTTGATTTTTGAAGTGGTTTTTCGTATATATTTTTAGAACGGTCCGTCGGACAGATTTCGTATTCTGAAGAAGTGCTTAGTACAATAAAAATGTCTATATGTAAAAAACATAAATTTTTATATGGCAACACCAAGACCATTTTTGAAATTTTATTTGTTATTACTATAGAAATACCATGTATTAAATTTCAGCTCGCTATGTCGACGCGTTCTCAGGTACTGTCAAAATATACAGTGGAAAACGAAATTTTTGTATGGCAACCCCACGAAGGAGCTTGTCTCATTTTCGAACTTAATTTTATTTTTTTTAAGGCTTTCTACGTGAACGCATTCTCGAATTTTCGTGCGCACACACTGACGGACAGATGGATGGACAGACGGACGGACATGAAAAATCAAAATAACTTTTAATATTATGCGTGGATGTCCAACTCATTTTGCTCTACCATCATTATTTCGAGATGTTATAAATGGAATGACAAACTTAGTATAGGGTATCTTCTTTCCATGCTTACGAAATTGCCGTCACGTAAAAACTATAAAACCCACATCGAATGTTGCGAAACTGCAATCATGATAAACTAAAAACAAAAAATTCTGAGGAAGCAATTCCCGCATATATCTCAGAAGACAAATGCCTCATGAAAGGAATGCAGAGCATTACCAATACAAAACCCTTCGTCTCATACTTCTCTCTTAGTTGCTAAAGTCATTTCATTACACGTCATACTGTAAAATTTTAAGCTTTTATTCTAAGCACAATATAAAAGTTTTGCGTCTTTGATATGCATCCTTGCCGAACTCTTCTTCATCCCTGCTATGAAATGTATATATCAGTTCGAGTTTTTTACTGCAGCGCCGCAAGTGAGCAGTTAACAAAACGCTGTAAAAAGCTACTTGCAACCACTATATATTCTATACACAAAGATTAAACTAAACTACATGCAAATAAATATGAATTTACTTTAAAATAATTATTAATATTTTTTCCAAAATTTTTTTAAAAAATCTCGGGTGGCCGTTACCTATGAGTTTTCGGGTCGCATACGACCCGCGGGCCACGTTTTTGACATGCTTGGTTTACAATGACAGAGAAGTGGGTGAGCTTTTACCAGAGTAGCGTGTATGCACAATAGAGAGTGAGCTTTATTCGGATTTTTCGAAATTATATTAACTGTGTTTTTTTGTGTCCGCTACAATCGACAGAACAGTTTGTTCTCTCCAGTATATGGGAGTTCTAGAACAAGGTACACAAAAGAACATTTGAGAAGGCAAAGTGAATTGAAAAATATTGCAGTGGTTTTAAATTATTGTTTTCAATAAGTATATACAAATAAAATTGGACCATTCAACAATTTTCACCTAATTAAATACGTCGGTGTATTGTTCGTACTGTTGAGAAGGTCATAAACCCCTGAATATATCTTACCTTCATATAATACTGTCGCCAGATGGGATTTGTAAGGCAACGATAATTACACAGCCCAAGTACTTTTCATTTAATTATCGTCCTCGTCTCAAGTTTTCCAGCAAGCCTGTTCACAGAAATTTTTATTGGCTTCGAATATTTACAGTTTATACTTTATCAGTTTCCACTTTAATTTGTTTGACTCTTGAAAATACAAATTCAAATTTAGTGCTGACACTTTCGAAATGAAACAGTGTCATCTATTTTACATTGTAAAACAACATTAGAAAATTTAAATTTGAAACTGACTTTATTTTGTTAAAATTGAATCATAAAAATGCAAAAAACATTTTTAATTTTTTTTTTAAATTGATTTGTTTTGTTTTATATGATAAAAACGCTGAATGATTTATTAATTTTCGTTAGTTGTTCAAGCTTCCAAATATCAGTGTGTCATCTGTTAGAAACTAGTTCTTCGAAACAAATGTTGAAAGCTTTCGAAACTACCAGCTTGAAATTGGGAATTGTTCATATCTGTACTCTGTACTCTGTGAAATCCATTCTGGGGCCGGATTTACTAATTCTGTAACTCGGGGAATTTGTATTGAGAACTACCAAACTCTCTATTCCACTCGACCAAAAACCCTCGAGAATACTTCATAAGTCATGAAACAGACTCCCTCAATACCACACAAGAGGCCCAACGGAGTCCTCTAACATTCTAAAATATTTGCAGTGCTCTTATGGAAGACTGACAAAAGTTTGATTTGAATAGCTCCTTCGCCCTAAACTACTGTTCATTCAGAAAAATGGTGTTTTGATAATCTTAATGCTTATTTCCTTATATTCCGAACCGTAGTCAAATTTTTATATATACATAGGTTATGAAAAAGCCTAGGCTCAGAGAAGAGATCTGCTTCCGCAAAGAATCCTTTGGCTATGGTAAGAGAACGCTTCGGAAAAGATATTTTCTGGTTATGGTGTGGAAGCACTTCCCTTGACAAGCGCTTGACATATCTCTCACTGGGTGGCTATAGATGCGGACTTTGGCTGCACATACACACATGCAATTATTAATCAATCAAATAATTAAAACTATTTTATAATTTTTTAAGCAAAGTAAATAGTAAGTGTAGCCTTTAGGAAGGTAAAGAACCAAGCTGTAAATTTCTAGAAGACTGTTTTCCTGTATCGATAGTAGTTTAGGCTCTATAGCATATATAAAGTCATATATAAGACATTTTAGAGAACGGACTCGCAACGCACACATATAGATTTCTGTTTCATCTCAGCGGGAAATATGTCCAGCACCTGTAAAAGGAAGCGCCTTCACACCATAGCCAGAAAATATCTTTTCCGAAGCGCTCTCTTACCATAGCCAAAGGAATCTTTGCGGTAGTAGATCTTTTCTCTGAGTTTAGGTTTTTCGGTTTTTGTTGTGAAGAGATGACTCATATGTATCTGAAAGCACAGCAGAGTTTTCATCCTGTAGTAGGTAGTCAGCTGAAGTGTGTAGTTAATTGAAATTTAATTTAATTAAAAAAAAAAAAACGGAGCTCATTCAGAATAAAACTGAAAATATTAATAAACCCCTTATCTTACTTACTTACTTAATTCCCTATAAGCGCTCCAAGAATGCTACCCTGCAAGCGCTCCAAAAGTGGCACCCCTAGAGCGCTTCAGAAAAATCTATGGTTGAGCGCTTCCCTCTGCGGAAATGCTCACGTTAAAACGATATGAACAAGTATACGCTACTGACAGTATTGTCTGTTTGGTTGTGTTTTGTGAAGGTAGCTAGGTACCTAGGAATTTTTAAATTTGTTATATTTACAAAAACAAATTATGGAAATCCTTGCAATACTTACAGAGAAATATGGATTTTGGGTCCTAAAGGTACCTGCTAAAAATAGTTCGTACGATTCAAATTAGTGTTAACTGTTGACACGTTGAGCCCGGCACTTGAAATTTGCTGGAAATTTTAAGCATATTCGTGGCAGACAGCAATACCTCGATCCAATATAAAATCAACGATGCCTCGACCTGATGTAGGGAAGCCCTGATTTTTTCCTAGAAATTTACTGGAAATTTGTTCTTTCTTTAGAGTTTTTATGCATTATTCGCTCGTTGCGGGCTGAACGGAAAGGACAACAATTTCGGTGCCGGGCTCAACGTGTTAACAGTTAACACTAATTTTGATCGTACAAGCTACGCGTAGTGCTGCCTATGCGTACCATTAAATTGTCGTTTAGTGCTAGTGAAAGGTGTTTGCACTACCAATGCACGAATACATTATTACTCATTGATAGTGAAAAGTATTTACACTACCACTAATCGTTTAGTGATAATACAATAGACTCTGCACTACTACAATTCGTTTAGTATAGTGATAGCAAATTTGCACTACCACTAATCATTTAGTGATAGTGCAACCTAGATTTTAACTATCATTAAAATTTAGTGTTGCTGCCATTTTAGTGGTAATGCAAAAATGCCTGAACGCCTCTGAAAAATATTCACAACAGAGTACTAATGGATGTGAAACAAAGAACGGAAGATATACATATGTATATGCAAAATATAGGAACTTGTGACGTTAAAATGATAAAAAAAAACTACACCATTCGATTATTCGCTCCTCCCTCTTTAATTTGATACTAAACATGATGTATTTTGGACAACCCACAATGAGGAGTGTTACGGCCCCCCATCCCCAAAAGCCCCTCCCCCAGAAATTGTTGGCCTATAATTTTGTAATCTAGACCCTAAATTCGTAGGAAAGATCCCAATGATCTACGACCCTCTCACACAGAGTTAGCCGTCCTTCAATTTTGCGACACCTCTCACGTTTTCCCTCCCCAACTATGTTAGAGAATCGCGTGTTACAGAATCTCCGTGTTACAGCATCCAGCACCTGGTTGGAAGCGCGAAAAGCTTATATTAGAGTGCTGTGGACTCTGGATTATGGCCTGATTTATAGTAAGCCATCTGCTGGGATATTTTTCCTGGCCGCGGTCTATTGCTTCGAACTTTGATTTGCTTACGTGAAATGATGTTTTCACTATATTCTCCATTTTGTTTTAGGCTTGTTTTGTGCATACAAATCGTACATTGCGATGGAAAATTATACTAAATCTTGGTTCGTCTTTTGTTGTACTAATGTCGATTTCCATTGATATTTTAAGAAAAGTGCACGTCAATCAGTAAAAAACGAGTTCAATGGATCAACTTTTGACGCAATGAGAATGTAGCTCATATCCGTGTAATTTGTCAGATTGAAATTTTCTGGAAAAAATACGAATAACGTAAAAATTATGAAAATTGTTATTTAAAAGATTTTGGCGTGATTGCGGATGAATTTGGTAGAGTAATAGTTGAAGATTGGCTCAATGACAGTCAGTTGTGACATTTCTCATGTAGATGTGTGCATTTTCGGTGTAATACCGCCAATTTTTCAGGTGTAGAACCAGACTCATTTGACGTATACTTTTTCTAGCAGTGCAGGTCAATGGAACAATTTCGGTGTAACACTGCAAGAAAAGTGTATGATCAATGGAAATCGGTTTAAGAATCAGCATCAATTGTGTATTGTGTATTGAATAAAGAGCTTTTGTTTATGTAAACAGTTCCTTCACCTCAGTCAGGACTCAGGACCGGATTATCCGATCCGAATCCAAATGATCTTCAAAGCTCTCATTCCCAGTTCCCATACCTATTCTATTCTCAATGCTTCACAAAAGTTTCCCCAACCTTTATTTATTCTCTCACCTTTATCTCGAATCGGAAAAGGAATGGATGGAAGCTTGATTCTTGGATTGATTATTGGACCGGGTGAGTTGATGAGACATGAATGGGGGTATGTATATATCTGGAAAGAAAGGCAAGGAAACGTCTGTGTTCTGTTCAAAATAAACAGTTGAAATTTAACGTTTTTTGGTTGCAAAATTTTTGCAAATATATTTTATCGAAGAGCTTCCTCCTTTTATTAAAAAAAAAATTGATTCATTTTGAGATTCGCTCTGAAAAATGATAAAATTTAAATTTAAGCATCTTCGGGTTGCAGTAGTGAAGAGATGCCACGACGGAAAATCCTAAGCTGGAAAAAAGTATTCAAAACAGTATCCTTTCCAAGAAAATGTTAAAACATTAATTAAAAGCGTCATGGTCAGTGTCATAAGAAATCATAACAGAAATTAGGAATATCTCTGCATTCATAATTAGAAATTAAGTTTCTTATCCGAAAAATGTCAGTAAAATGAAAGGTAACCGATTACAAATTCAAATCTGCAAAAACGTATTCAAGTGCTCTCGAAAATTTCCTTACTGTACCACCGCCATTTTATTTCATGACAAAGTCCGAGCCTTATACTGGCTAAATAAATTCTCTCACTAGGTTAGGTGCTATTGCCATAGTTACTTGCCGGATTATAATATAATACATATATTAGTTTACGTTACTACAATAGCTGTATACTATAGCTATAGTATTATAGCGGTATATAAAGTGAAGACTTGGCAGGAGGAGGATGTGTCTAGTCCAGTCTTCTACTGCATGTTTAAGAGGCAAGGGCGAGGAAGGAATGCAGGATTACATACTCAGTCAAGGAGACAAGAAACCAGTTCAAATGGTTAGGAATAGGTGGCGAGGCGAGGGTGCTATACTGTGCTATGCTATAGCTATTGGCGAGAGATGCGCGTTATACACTGTACCGTACCTATACGCTTAATTCGTTTCGTACGTAGTATGCTGTGTTTTATGTAGCAGTAGCGCGCTAGCCTGCTGTAGTAATTCTATCTAACTAGCCTCCATCTATATGTAAAGTTAACGGAAAGAGTGTGAGAGCGAGGATGCGAATGGGGAGACACAGATAGTAGGGGAATAAAATATACTCTTCTGCTGATATCAATGCTCAATATTATATATGCTGTGTATAAATACATAATACCGTTCTTGCGCGTTTATGATATGAAGAGGGCCGACATTTTATACATAGTATATGTGGTGGTGAGTTCCTCTCTGCTCTGCTGTCTATTCTCCTTTTTGGTATATATATTCCATTCCATTCCATTATCCAAGTCCAACGAACGAAACTTTTAATGGATAGCAGCAGCAGCAGCACAGCATAGGCACAACAGCAAAGCAGAGGCTAGTGCTAAACACTGTCAGCGACGATAGTTAATTTCAGTTTGCGAAAAATCATCAAGTTGGGTGTATCCTGCATCGGAAGTAGAGAATTTTTATAAGAACAAGGATTAAAAAGTTTGTAATAAAATATTATTAAATAATAATAATAAAGAATTATCGTATACAAGGATTAATACAAGAAGTAATTGTAAGCTTTTAATTAAAAGTGTGATCCTTACCTAAGTTTTCTCTTTATATTTTCAAAAATTTCGCCGAAATTTCTTATTACTAGGGGTACCTACCTACCTACGTACATTATATACCTAGATTTTAAAAAATATTAACACTTCGGAAGAAAAGTAAATGTTCTTGTTAAATGAAAAAAATTTGGCAGTTCAAATAAATAAATAAATAAAGTTTTGTGATATTTGATTAAATTAGAGAAATAAAACACAAGAAGACACACAGACTGGAAAGAAATCTGTCGGAAAGTACCTATAACCTCTGTTACAAAAAAAGTGTGTGCGGAAAGGACGGTGTTTTTATAAAGCAAAAAGGATATTGAATTGTTCTTGTTTGTTTATTCTACCAATAAAGCATAAAATACATGCAAGATTTAACGGAATACAGTGATTGATTTCACTTGTTTATGATGATGACAAAGGCGACAGGATAAAGGCGGAAAGATAAGAAAAAAAAAGGTAGACAATTGCAATTTATTAATAAAAAAATAAAACAATACTTTTATTAGAATAGCTGTCACAGTATTTCTGGTTTAATTTTAATTGTTGAAAATAATTAAAATTTTAGTTAACTTTGTATTGGATTTTATTTATTTGAATTAAAAAAAAAAAAAAAAGACAAATAAAAAACTGATCGTTGAAGAAAATATATTTTTTTTTATTCTGTGATGGCTATTATAGTTTATTATTTTCTTTAAAAAAAAAAAAAACAAAACAAAACAAAAATTGTGCCGCCTTTTTCTAGGAGGAAATTCGTGTTCGAATTTTGGTGGTAGTAGGTTTCAAAACGAGGCAGCTGCTGCACAACGTGAAGCATTCATCCCTACAAGAGAGCCAGCCTAACAACGGCTTGCACCACTTCTTCATCATACCCTTTTACACACAAACGAAACTGTCTACCTAAAAATAAAAAACAAAGCTATACACTAATACAAAAATAAAATCATTCCATATACCTATACCTAACCCTCCTGAATAGAACGGGAGCAGCTAACAGAACAGCAACAAAAACAGAAAAGAGCCGGCAACAAGGAACAACAAAAATTTGTATTTTTTTTTTTTTTTTGAGAAAATCAAATTGAAGAAAAAGCAACGTCGATCAGACTCCCAGCAAAGCATAGAAGTTACAAGACGGCACACACCAAAACGTGCTGGTGAAATGCAAAGAACCAATTGTAAATGAGCAGGGAGAACGTACCGCGAAAAGGGAATGTAAGCAAGGATATTTATAACTACATAGATATACTGTAATACCACAGAAAGTTGTAGACAACAACACTCAGGCAACCGCCAGCAGAAATTATACTAAGAAGGATAAGAAGGATAACTCAGCACAGCAGGAAGTTTAATAAAGAGGAGGGGCATTCGTCGTGTATAACTGAACTGGATGTGTAGAGAAACATCTGATGCAACTCTCATTTGCAGCTGCTTATACATCTACTTAGGTCGTGCTCTGGTGCTTGCTATTACAGACCTGCTATACCTAACGTATCAAATCCATCACGCGTCTGGCTGCTACAGTTTTTTTTGTTAGTTTGATTCTTTTACTCGATAAGGGACATCCGAACCAATACAAACTTTTAACAGCATCTGCCTGCCCAGATTGCATTTGAAGCACAAAATTTATTTATTTTTTTATAACCGGTGTGCATTAAAATATTGCATTTCAATATAGTACGCGGGGTATAAAACAGCAGAAGTGTCGTGTTCGTATACTCGATTGTGGAGGAACGTATAGAGCATTAATTAAACTGTGCATTTAATTTTAAATAAACAAATAAAAAAAAAATTGAGATAAAATATCCTTTGTAACAAAACGGTTGTGCATTCACTAAAAATAGAGCTATTTAAAGAAAAATTGTTTTACGATCTTGTAAAAAAAAACATTAAATTCATTCATGTTAAGAATGCATTGTGATTCGTTTGCAAATTATAATTATATTTATGATGTATGAGATAAATTAACAAAAGTGCACTAAAATAATAATAAAAAAAAAATTAAAACAAAAAATTACACAAACAACGGTTTTTAAAGATTAAAACAAAAAAACATAAATTCAAATTGCAACAAAAATGTCGGCACTTTTTTCTGAATTGGAGCGTACCGCTGGAATGAATTGTTCTTCAACATATCCAACAGTTAGCTCGACATCGGTTCAATCTGTTTCAGCAGTGGCCGTAGCGGCAGCTGTAGCTGGTAACCAATTGGCAAACAATGCTCAACTACAACAGCAACAACAACAACAGCAGCAACAACAACAACAGCAACAACAACAGCAGCAACAACATCATCAACATCAACAACAACATCATCAACAACAGCAGCAGACAATAATTCCACCGCCATCATCATTAACTACATCCCCACATTCATCGCAGGCTGGATCCACGAGCGGATCACCTCCCGGTCTTGTTGAAGATCAGCGCGCCTTGCAATTAGCCTTTGAGTTATCTATGGTTGGACTATCTGACGCTTTAACAAATGTCAATCAGTTTGATCTCACTAACGGTATTGATTCAACAGCAGCATCCCTTCCACCTGGTACTACATTAAATTCTTTCGCATCAATGTTGCCAGGAATGGAGGATCGTTCTAAGAAGTCGCAAAATATGACTGAATGTGTACCAGTGCCCAGCTCTGAACATGTTGCTGAAATTGTCGGCAGACAAGGTAAGTCACAGACTTTATTTTATTTTCTTAATGTTTTTCTTATATTGTTCATACATTTCTGGGAAGAATTACATGAAATTTTGTAGAATTTTCTCTTTTCTACACCTTTTTAAGTGTTGTGTGTGTGTGTGTATGTGTGATGATGTTCCTGCGTTTATGGACCTCATAAATTTCAATTCGCAATGGCCAACTCTAATCACTTTTCGCCGTATTTTGTCAAATTTTTCTGTGTTTTTTACATTTTGAATAAGGACATGATTTTTATAAAACTGGCTAGGTATATCATTTATGTTTGTGCTAAATTCATTAAGAGGAGAAAGAGGACACCCCCTCTCTCTCTTTCGCGAGGATAGTGTAAGCGGTGCGGTAGCTATGATCGGGATCCTCTTGAGTTCGACAGACTTGGGCTCCTATAGAAGTTTTCGTTTTTCCTTATGGGGGGCCTCCTATATAATTATCGCTTCAATTCCACTTTGTCGATAATTTCCTCTCTTGTGTTTCTCCAAAGTCCTTCATTTGAGATTCAATAACCAGTCGAATTTTGGGAAAACTTTATATTTTGTCAATGAGATCAATTTTGTTGTTTTTTTCTTTTATCAAATTTAGCCAAATTTTTGGTAGGCTTTGGTAGGAAAATATGATAAGAAATTGAAGTAAGACCACTTTAGAGCTGAAAAGGACGCATCGTTGACCAATTATTTGCTTATTTGCTCCCAATCAAGTCGCATGAATTCTATTAAATTATTTTGCCAGAGCAATTTTTTACTTGGAATCGAACATCGGTTGCAGAATAATAGAATTATTGGGAGTATTTATTAAAGAGCCAAAGTTTATAATGTTCTCTCTAATAGAGCTCTGTTTATGGCCCATTCTCCCAATCATCTCTCTGGTCGAAAAATAGAGCCTACCATGCAGAATTTTTTTTTGCTATGCTCAGGATGGACGGTGGTGGTGATTGTAAAATTATTCGGCCGCCATTTTGAAATAAAGGGTGTTTTGTTTTTTGCAGAGAGATGAATTTTACAACTTTGACACATGCAAATGCACCCCTTGACGTTAATAATAAAAAAGTTATTAGCCTGAAAAGAAAATTTTTAAGAAAGAAATCTTTGAGGCGACATGACTTCTTTATTTTCAATTTGATGGGAAAATTAATGCATTTAAGATTTTTTGTCGAGCATTTTTAAACGAACAATTTTAGCTATTCACTTTTTTATATACTCTCTGTTGTCATGGAATTAACAGCATTGCAAAGGTTTGGAAGTAAACGATAAGAGTAGTGCACATTTGTGATAAAAAATGCTACTACTAGTTTCGCTTAGAAAAATATCAAATTTCTTTTGATGATATCATGAATTTTTATATTATTATACAGGGTGTTTCCGCCATTGTGGTCCATAGGGCAGGAGGTGATAGTACTCACCTAGGCAAACAAAGAAGCGTACGGGGGGTTGGGGGGCATTTCAACCGTTTCGGAGTTGCAGGCTATTAGCTCTTAACTTATTCAGCTGAAAGATAACTGGCTCCCTTAGTGACTGAAAACACGTCTTTAAGATACAGGGTGTTTCGTGAACAACTAGCATATTTTCTTAGTCACACCAGACATGAAGTAGTGATATACCCGATAGGACTCATCCAAGAATTTTCGTTTGGTATCTACAGAGATCTTTATCTCAATTACACTTACAATTTCAGGATGTTTGTAGATGTGCTGAGGAATGTTTTCAGTCGTAACAGAGACTAATGTAAAATAATCTCTCTCGATGTCCCATTCAAATTTCCAGCACGTTCCCACAAGTTTCACCATAGTAATGTTGACAGCTAAGTGCTTTACTTGAGCCTTGCGGCATTTGAAGCTTGCATTAAACCCGGTTTTGTATATGCAAAAAACCAAAGCCCGAAAGTGCTGGCTCGTGAGAAACTCTCGAACGAGCCCCTTTGACTCGAACAGATTTTTTGAAGATTGCTCCCGCTGAGCTTGAGCCAAATAACTTTTACCTTAATGCTCCGTCCCCGAGCCGTTATACTGTTCCGGCTTAACATCGTAAAAATGATATTACAATACAAATTTTGGTTTTTTTCACTGTGCTTACTGAAATTATACTGAAAATAATCGGATGCACTGCGTGACTTAGCAAGAATGAGCAAGGGATAGTGTAAATAAAACAAGGAAATAGTTTATTTGTGCGAGCAATTAGGTAGCGAAGCTATAGCTCCCACTGGGGTCACTTGCAAACTCGCGAGAATTTTAGGAGCCGTGAGCTACATCCTAAGTCGCTCGCAAGTCAACACTTTTGCAGCCTTTCTACGTTTTTTTCACTTTTTCTTAGAATAAGTGCAAAAAACGTAGAATGGTTTACATTTTGTGTACAGAGTGTGATCGGTGCTGATGACTGAGTTAAAGTTTCGAAATTTTAACATTGTTCAGCCATAACATCAAAACGGAGAAGAAGAAGGGAAAATTTTATAGACCATTGGAAAGGTCTTAGCAGTTTAAGTCTAAGTCTCATCATCATGGAATTCCCCCTCCCCCACCCACACGATTCTTTGCTTGTCTAAGCTTCATTTTCCATAGATTTCGGATGTACCACCCTGTATATATTCGCCCCGATCTTAAAAAAAAAATCAAGAGAATTTCTGAACATCTTCACTATCATGAATCCTACTCTACTTCATGGAGTTTGAAAATCATCATATAATGCAAAATAATAATACAAAAATTTATGAAAAAATCATAAATAAATTATACATTTATCAAAACGAAAATATTAAAATTTTTTTTTATCTATACTTAACTATTACTTCCTAAACTTTGCGACGCTCTAAGGCTGCTCGACGTATTATGAATGACTCTTGAAAGAACATTGCTACTGAGAGATTTGTTGCAGATTGCTTTGCAGTTTTTGGTGTTCCCGGTATAACAATTAGTCGGATGCTCTGGGAAATATGGTATAAACACGACTCACCAAAAATTCTTGTTTGATATATGAACCCAACCCAAATGAAACGAAATAGCTATTGGGACTAAACAAGCCAACCTTGAGAACTCTAGTGTCAATTCTAACTGGGCACTCTCTTCCCAGGGGTCACCTGTATAGGATGGCGCTTGTTGAAGATCCGGTATGCAGAGGATGCGGAGATGAACCGAAACGGTGACTCATTATCTTTGTATCTCAGGAAAACGTTACAGATTACTTGGCTCACACCTCCTGGAAGAACTGCATGAAGCCGGTAAGGAGGTATGGGGCTAAATTTTTGAATTTTGGTAGAACGTCCGGTTGGGACTTATGAGCAATCATAAGCCTGGAGAGTCAATAATGGGTCTTGTTGTGGCCTACGTTCCAGGGATCCATTTCGGATCCCGTAACCTCAGTTCAATCCATCCATCATAGGTATAGCTGTAATGCTTCTCTTGATATGTAATTGTATCAGCACTCAATTTATAGCTTGGGTAAAACTAGCGAAACATACCTGCAGTCGATCGTTGTTTCTATTCCATTATAATCAGTATACGAAGCTTTCCTCCCGCTTATAAAAGTACAGATTTTACACGACCATTTTCGTAAGACACATTATAGCAGAATTTTCTTCCTTATCCCGGAAGTTACCCACTATACACACCTATATCTATCCTGAAATTTCCAGCCAATGCGATTCAATACATTTCTCAGTTGGAGATTATGGTTGCGTTTGCTCTTATTTCCAAAGCGGCGGTGGCAGTTAAGCCTAAATTTATTAAAAATGAGAAAATGTAAAACTAGTCCTTTTTGAACTTTATGTAGATGCGATATGTTTCCATTAATTCGGAAATACTTTGAGAGAGATAAAATTTAAAGAAGAACAATGGGAATTGATTTCAAATTTTTATCAACAGAACCGGCAGCTGAGGTGATTGCCCTTTTGTGACATGCGAATAGCACTATAGCCTTGTGCATCAGGGCTGTCTATCTATCAGGTCTCTACAATAGGAGGAAAACGAAAGGCTCTCTGTGGCGCTTTCTCTTTATCCCAGTTGTGTGCTCCTTTTTCTTTTTTTTTATCTTCAATAAGGAAATGTTGTACATTTACTTAGTTAACATTATATCCTTATTCTGACGGTTCTTTTCAATGAACTGATTTGCTCCCTATCCGCATGTCGGAATTTAGTAGGTAAAAGCTATGAAAAATTAATAATTTCGCTACAAGAATAAATATAGTGGAAACAATCATAATTAAATTTAGATATAAATGTAAATGCTCCATCTCTCGTCCATTTTATGCGGCAGATTGCCTTCCCTTGCTTACAACCCTTTTTAAACCCTGTAAAAAAGAAAAAAGAAAAAAACAACTCAAAACCTAGGGGTTGATTTATGACGCGGGTTTTCTCTCAGCAGGGTTCATCAACCGAGAAGCTATGTCACCAACCGGCAACCACCCTTCCTAGTAGGTACGGGTGTATATAATTCCCGCAATCCCGCTTCCCACAAAATGACTCACAGAGCAGAATCATAGATGGAGTGGAGAATGCTTTGAGTTTATATTCTCAACATTGGTCCCCGATCTGCTTATTCTTTCTTTGTGTTTGTATATTCATGCAGATTTCTACTTTACCGTTACAACTCCCAGGCCCACAGTTGCTGCTGGTGGAAAAATTTCCTGACTAGTTTTATCCTATGGACGGGGTTTTGTTAAAGATTTTTTTTTCTGGTTTATAATATAAAAGTATAAACGAAGTGGAAGGGGTTCAAATGAACTTTGTTTCTGCGCAATAAAATGAGATGAATCCCTATACCCCCTACTATGTTCCTTTCAGATATATCTACCTATATCCCCTATAATTTCTGTGGGAGGGGGTGAAAGAGAGATTGGTTAGGTAAAGTAGCGGGTGGTGTGGTGGGTGGCCTTTGGGCTGCGGGTGTCTATACTTGAAGTTTAAATGGCTACGGGTGGACTTTTGGTATGAGGACGGCTTGTGCATGTGTTTGTTTGAGTATATAACGCTGGTTGTCTATTGTTTGATGGAGTAACTGCTGTATTGATTTTGCCTGTGCATATGCGGTCTATATCGAACCAGATGCCGAATTTTCGGCATAACAACTTTAGCATAATAACTCAGTCTCCAAAAATACTTCTATATACATATTCATCTGCTTTACAAGCTCTGTGTACCTAGTAGGAATGGAGAGAACAAATATGGCTTGTTCAGAATACGCTCTTCCATTTACGTTAAGCCTTAGTCCAGGGCATAGTTTCATTCATTTGAACGACGATGACTTCTTAGTCGCGTGACTGAGCTGTTACAATTAAAAAAAATAAATAAAAATAAAAATTCTGTACACCATAACGACTGGGACTGGCGTTTCATTTCTAATTAATATAATATTAAAGTACCTATAGATATGGGAATACGCAGAAGTCCATCAGACCAATTTCATATCGATAAACAACTTTTGGACTCGCTAGTGTCTGCCCGCTATTCATTACTCTATTTTTGCAATTCAAACAGACTTTTCAGCCTGCGAAGGTCCCATGGAATTTATTAGGTTTTGACATTTGATAATATCTGACATGTTATATTATTTCTATTTATTTGTTGAAGAAGATGTTGCGTTTGCTGCATTTTAATTCTCCATTTATCTTCCTGGTCAAGGCCATTCCCAAATCGCATGGATGAATGGATTAAAGTTAGGTTGAAACCCCTAAGGGGCTGTCAACTTCCACTACTATGTTACTCCGTACAAAATTTTCTCCCTCCCAACATCCTTGCCAGCTTTATTCATGTCGTTTAAGAGATGCCAATAAAACTACATGGAAATATCGTTTAGCGGATAGTACGTACACTGACAAAAATCAATAAGAATCAATGCTTCGATCTTGTTCCCGCCATCATTTGCATTTCGATTTTTTATTCCCATCCTGAGTAGATGTCCATTGAAATTGGTCTGTTTAGCCTCAAGAGTTTCCTTTTGGAGTTTGAATTGGATTCGAACGAATAAGATCGTTTCGTTTTCATTGATGTTGCTATAACCTTATCGCAATAAGTTACAAATTGCACTCCAATACTAATTTGGAGATTGCAGCAAAGAGTTTGATCAAGGCTTTGACAGCATCTTGGATGTCCAAGCCATCTCCTTACTTTCCCTCTCAGAGTTGAGAAGATACTTTACCGCATAGGAAGACCGTGATGTGATTTTCAAGATGTAGGTATGTCTATTTCCACACCAAGGTCCTCGCAGAATCTGCCCGCTCTAGTATTCTGTTTTTCGATTTGAGCCGTCTATGTAAAAACAGTATGTTAATGGTTGAAGCAGATAGTGTGATTCCCATTCTGTCCCAGAAGGAATATATGCCTTAAATTTTAGGCTACCTTACATAGTTTCAAGGAGGTGATCGCTATCTCTGTTGATATGAGACATGATTGACAACACGAATGTAAAGAGGGACTTGTGGAGAACTCAGCTCAAATTGAGATGCGATCAAGAGTCTAACGGCGCCACTCGTGCTAAGGAGGCACATTTTTAGCATCATGCCCAATATATTAAAATATAAATAAATAAATAACTATTTGAGAACCGTAAAGACATTGCGAGAAACGCTACTCTTCCACTTCTACTTATTCCGTACTACCAAAAGTTAACAGATATGATCCTCCCGAACTGACAGTTGGTAGTTGCGTCATATGGTGTGTATTTGATTCATTTCAATTTCAATCCTTCTCACTAAGCAAATTGGAAATTTCTTTGCTTTGCCACCAGCACTATTCTCTTTACCCGAAGTGATTGACACTTAGGATGTGGAAGAAACTAATGTTTATGGTGCTGATCCGTTTCTTGGAACCTTCTGTCAGATGAGGTTAGACGCAGTGCTTCACTAAATTCATTCAAGTCTGAAATTCTGGACTTGTTAACAGAGCAGCTGTTTGTTTTGCATACTATACATATGCTAAACTATTAAAAAAAAAATTTTTTTCAAAAAGTAAAATTAATGAAGGAAAAGATCCTCCCGTGATGGTCTGCTCGAGAAATGAGCCTCCCTGGTTATCACTCCCAGGCTTGTGATGCAAAAAAAATGATTTCATAATTTTTCAATAATATAGAAATGTAGTTTCAGTTAAGCGTAGTCGTTTTTTTTTAATATAACTAATCAAGGAATTTAATTTTTCCTCAAAAATTCAGACAGTTTCTTTAAATATATTTTTGAAAATTTTGACTAAGAAAAAAAGGTTAACTGAAACCAGTGTAACGAGCCACCACTTGACTAAATTGCAAGTTGATCCAATGTAAATTGACTGAGTGACATCGAGAAGCAAAAGGAAAAATGGTGTTTTTAGGAAATCGCGTTTAAAGTCTAACAGCCTTTCTATGGTTGTCACCTCACTTCAAGTGACACGACTATGTAAAATTCATAGGAACGAAAGGAAGCAAAGAAGAAGAGACAGATTTTACCTGAAGAAATTAAGTGAGAAATGAGGAAAATGCAAGTGACAAGAGTCGAGAACTCACCGCACATTTCTCTCTGTTTTTGTTGCTGCGGTCGTTGCTTTTTATTTCGTTTCCTATGTATTCCTATGAATTTTACACAGTCGTGTCACTTGAAGTTAGGTGACAATCATAATAAGGGTGAAAATTTATATTCTTTTCTCGATAAATACTTATTCTTTGATTTTACCTTTATACGCCGATTCCGGGCCTAGACAAAGGCAAATAATATTATCATTCCCTGGATAAGGCACGCCACCGCTTCTACCTACTTGTTTTTGCAGTTATAATCATAAACATTTCCTTGAGAGGATTAAGAAAGGATCATAAATTTACAGACAGCTGCAGGACCCATGCACAGGTTCACTTAAGTCCCTATAACTTTTGTAATTCTTTGAATTTTAAACATAATATTTTATAAGCGCAATCTAGACATGCTAGACTACGAAAAAATTAAACCGTCACCATGCTGGACCCCCTTAACTTAAGCTGTCATATGTAAAAGCGTTTGCGTACTTTCTGGTATCGTTCTGCATTATATGTAGGAAGGCTAAAGTTATTGCAAGATCGTGTTACCCAATCGTTGTATTGCAGATGCACGGAATTAAGAATATACTAATGCAAAGACCTACATTTTTAGCGAATTTTTGCTACTGGAAAGCCGATCAGACATGCTTTCATATTGAAAATGTTTTAGGTCTAACCACTGACATGTATAATATGGACTACTAAGCTCATTGAAATGCACTGCAAAAAGTGGGCTTACTTCTATATTGCTGACTCATTCGGTCTAAGCACCAAGTAACTGAGGAAAACTGTAAACAACAAATAAATATGTGGGTCCGTCGAAATATATATTTTTAAATTAATTATTTAGGGTTATTACTGATAAAATTGTTTTACCAAAGGCCATATATTCATAAGATGCGTAGCAGAAATTCAAAACGTTTTATTATAATCTCTTTTCGAGCTGCGCGCTCATATTTTCAGCTTCCCGCCAATCATTTTTTTCAATGTTGGCACCGGCGTAAGAACTATTTTTGAAATAAGCAATTGAGCCCACATGAAATAGAAAGTCCATATTATATATGTCAAGTGGGTCTAACAAGGAAAAAAACTAGAATTGGTCTAAGATCAATTCTTGCAATAACTATAGATGAATGCATGTATGTAATTTTGTATGGCCGCCCCCCTTTGTGCAAGTTTGATTGTTGAGGTGGTTTTTCGCATATATCTCTAGAATGGTTCCGCGGACAGTAAAAATTATTATAACCAATTTCATAGAATTTTATTTTCTGAGAAACTTTTCATTACAATAAAAACCGTCTAGGACTGATCTGATCGTTTTCATAGTGTACACGTAAAAACCCAAAAAAAAATTTATGGCAACACCAACACCAATTTAGCCCATTTTTAAAACTGTATTTGCAATAGCTATAAAAAGACCATGTAAAAAATTTCAGCTCTCTACGTCAACGCCTTCTCAGGCAGTGCGCAAATATACAGTGAAAAACGAAATATTTGTATGGCAACCCTACGAAGAAGTTTTACAATAAAAACCAGAAACCGTAAATAACTGTTATTATTTTTTTGTAAGCGAAAAAACTCTTTCATAAAGTTGTCTAGGAAGTAGCGTAGTACAAAAGGGGTCTATGAACTTAGACTAGCTGCCTACGTTGAAATCAAGAAAGTTTCGATTTTAATATATAAATCCAATCCTAACTGTTATTGTAAGACATATTTTTTATATTTCAATTTTAACTGTCAAAAGAAATACTATATATTATTTTACAGTGATATAAAACTCTTTGCCAGAGTTTTACATATTTCGTCTATTATTATATTATTTTTTTATCAAAAAATAAAGCTCATAATTCGAGTGTTTTATTTTCCTCAGGAAATAAAACTTATCAATGGATGTTTTCTATTTTTGTTGTCATATATTTGTTACAAGATAAAGTTAGTCAATTATTTAAAAAAAAATTGTATAGCAACCGTACGAAGAAGTTGCGCGTTTGGTCCTATTTTTGAACTTAAATTTACATTTTTTTTTAAAAACGCCGTTTACAGTGAAAACTAAAGCTATATATGGCAACACCAAGAAGTGGTTACCGATTCCAATTTTTCTTTCCCTAAGAAACTTATTCGGACAAAGTGTTAAAACCAGACTTTTAAAATATTTCTTATAACTCTTTCGATCCCTGATAAAAACCGTCTAGGACTGATCGTTTTCACAGTATACGTAAAATACCACAATTTTCGTATGGCAACACCGAAAAGTGGTTGCCCGATTTAATCTATTTCTATACCGTAGAGATGATGAAATCATAGGGTACCTATACTAAGCTTGTAATTCCGTCTGTAACACATAGAAATAATGATGATATAGCAAAATGGATTGGGTTCGCCCACGCCATAGTATTAAAACTTATTTTGATTTTTGCATGTCCGTCCGTCCGTCTTCACGATAACTCCAGATTTAGAGTGCTGAAATTTTGCATACGGGGTTTTTAAAAAAAAAAAAATTATTTTCGAAAATGGGACGAATCGGGCAACTCCTTCGAAGAGTTGCCACACAAAAATTTCGGTTTTCACTACATATTTTCAAACTGCCTGAGAACGCGTCGACGTGGAGAGTTCAAATTTTGTACAAGGTGTTCTCATAAAAATAGTCAATAAAATTTCACAAATGAACTAAATCGGACAACCCTTTCTTAGTGTTGCCATACAAAAATTTTGGCTTTCATTTTATTTAACTGTTATTTTCATCTAGGGTATAATATTATTGGTCTTAGACCAATTATAACTTTTTCTCTCGTTGATTATAATTATAATTATTATTGATCTGGAGATTGTATAAATTTTCTTCTATTTAGATCTATGTAGGTACTCAAAATACAAATTTCCAGTGTGTGATTGTTTGTAAATTCTTTTCAATGTTTTCGATACACTTTGGATTTTTTATTTTTTTTATTATTTTTTTAACAAAAAGAATGTTGCATCTATTTTGTTTTTGCTAGTTCAGCAGTTATCAAAATGAAGATAATTGGCTTTGCGCGGCTAAATAAGATCAAAAAAGAAAAAAAAGAAAGGAAAACCGCATGTGCGGTGCTTTGCTTTAATGGTAGTACTACATAGTTGTTGTGGTCCTACATTGCGGATTACACTTGAAGATCATTTCGTCAGTAAAATGAGAAGGAAACGTATTAAAACAAACAATATCCCGTATGACAACAACAGAGCAGCATTCAGATTACAGTTTTTTGCTCAAGTTTTCTTTTTATGTTTAAATTCATTTCCTTCACAATCTTCTTTGGAGAGAGAGAGCATGTCGCATTCATGATTCTACTCGTGCTTTAGCAATTTTGAATATTTTGTGTGTAGATAAACTTAAAGGCTCATTTCCTACAACTATGCAGGTAACAACAACCTTTGAATCGCATTTCTAAGATGCCTAAGTCGACTGACTAAATTATTCAAATTACGAGGATGATGACGAGCAGGAATATTTACGTAAAATAATCGAAAAATTCAGAATGGCTTTGTAAATTGTAAAATTCCTTTCAAAATCAGCGGATATGATGATGATAAGATGAGGTCTAAGATGATATTTTATGAAGATATGTATACATAAGATAAGAATGAAGCTGGCCCATGATGATACAGCTACCTAACTGTGATAAACCTTAAATTATCTTAACAGAATGAGTTGAGCTATTCACAGGTAACGGTGGAGTAAATATACATACTTTTCTATTATACCCTGATAAATAATAGGGTATACACTCAGTTTGAAATACATAGAAATAATGATAGTAGAGCAAAATGGACGCATGGGCTTTTTTTAATAAAAAAGGTAAATATAAATTCGAAAATGGGACCAATCGGACAGCCCCTTCGCAGGGAGGGTTGCCATACAAAACTTTCGTTTTTCACTATATATGTACATATTGGGACACTGCTTGAGAACGTGTCGACACAGAGAGCTGAAATTTGGTTCATGGTGTTTTCATAGCAACAGTAAATAACATTTATAAAATGGACTAAATCGGGCAACCCCTTCCTGGTGTTGCCATATAAAAATATTGGTTTTTTTACCTATAGTGTGGAAATGAGTAGCCCTAGACGTTTTTATTGCAATGAAAAGCTCCTCAGAATATGAATTTCTATGAAATTTGTTAGAATCATATTTCCTGTCCGGCGAACCATTCTAGAAATAGATGTGAAAAACCACTGATCAATCAAATCTTCCAACCCTCACCCCTCTCACCTTATGAAATTACATGCGGACATTCATTGGTATCATAAGAATTGTTCTTAGACCAATTCTAGCTTTTTTACTTATTAAAAATGAATTTTAATTTAAGTTTTAAAGTAAAGTCCCGAAAAAAAAAAATCCTATTATCTCGTGTTCAGATGTGTTGCCGACGAGCCGATGTACAACACAAGAGGGAAATATGCAACTAACGAAAATGTGTTTCATTTGGCGCAGTTTTTACAGGGCGGGCGAGAGGGTGATTTGCATTTGTGTGCATGCCACTTTATGCACCCCAAATATATGCGCGCCGACCGCGACTACTAGGGCACCGCTAATACAGGATGGATGGACGAAGTAGACAGCGTAGTAGACACCATGTATGTGCATACATATGTATATACAAATCTACTTTGAATGGATGCATGCAGCTTCAGTGCTTTTTCTGTCTCACTGTTATACTGTGGCATGTGTATAGCTGAGTCGCTGTACTAAAAAACATTTTCAATGCATTTATTTGGCGGGGTCAGTTATTCTCTTTCAGAGTTCTTTTAACCTATCCACCACCACTACCACCACCACCACCGCAGCGATACTACACTAAAATCAATCGCTGTAGTATAAGAAGGAAGCATTTGGACAGCAAAGCAACCAGCATTACAATTACAACAGTAGCGTTTTATTATATGCTGGGTCGCCTTGCAGTGCAGCCCCAGCCGGTGAACCATTCAATCGACCGGCTCGTCAGACAGACAGCTAGTAAGCCGGCTGCTGCTTGCTGACTGCATTTTATCGAGTGTAGAACAACAACAACACTATAAAAGAGGCATGCAGCCGGCATCGGTTGGCTTTCTGAATTCTGACCTTTTCTGTGCACCACGACGCACAACGGATATAATGGACGTCACTCCATGGTGAATGATCGTTTTCAAGGTTGAAAGTCTGCATTGAGTAATTATCTGTGCCGATTTTATTTTTATAAATTTGTTTTCCTTTATATTCTCCTTTTCATTTTGTGGATAAATTCAACAGCTTGAGGCAAACTTGACGACTATAATATTATGGGGTATGGGATGGGGGCTCAGATAGGTTTTTTTGTTTGGCTCCGAGTTCGAGTTCGGTTTGTTACGGTCAGTCAGCCTGATTAATTTTATAGGTATATATGTACCTACTAGGTATATAGGCTTATTCAGCCACCTTCAGACCTTTTATCAATCCATTTTAATGTACGAGTCTTTCTTACCCATCTTATGGAAATATTATCTTATTTCGTTCATAAAATGTCTTTGAACCTTTGTCTGAACTTACAACGGGTTTCATGCTAACTAATATGTACATATACATAGAGGTAGGTACTACAGCCAAGCCAGGCGAAAAACATGGCAAGGTGAAGGTAAAGTCCTCAATAATTTACAAAATCAGTAATTTACAAGATAGAGTGAGAAGGATGAATTGGTGAAATTGCTTGCACAATTTGCCAAATTAAAAAAGGTAGGGTAAATGCATCAATTTGCATCCACTACCCGATTTGCGTCCACTTTATTTTATAACATGCCATAAAACGACGTATTTTCCTTACAATGCAGATATTTTCTAAATCCTCATGTTCGTGTATGTATCTGCTGCCTATCTAAATTGAGCAACAGGATCGTTGAGTTTAGATCTGTAAAATTCCAACAGTATCAGGACCTGGATGTAAAATCATTTAAGTACAAGTCCCGATACTGGTACTTAAAAATTTTTGAAGTACAAGTTCAGGTACTAGCACTTATAATAAGTCTCATATGTGAACTTAAGTACCCTAGAAGTATCAAAATACACATTTACTACAAATACCGCCATAACGCGAAGTAGTACTTTAGCTCTATCCGTGGCTTCTAAGCCTTTATTATTAGAAGGCGTATTTAAAAGATTTACATGAGCTGAAATACTTCGCGTTATGGCGTATTTATAGTAAGCGCGTATTTTGGTACTTATAAATTATTTAAGTTTATAAATGCGACTTATAAGTACAGGTACCTGGACTTGTAATTCAAAAATATTTAAGCACCAATATCGGGACTTCTACTTAAAAAAATTTGAGTTCAGGTTGTATTACTAGTACTAGTACTTAAGTACTTTACAGGTCTGGTTGAGTTAAAGTTCAGTCATCAGAGTTCAGTTGTCGAAATAATGCGAAATTGCAAAGAAAAACTTTTTTTTTTTAAATGTATTGCTATGAGTTTAAAAGTTAAGGGACTGTTTTTGTTTTTTATTCCATGAGAAAGTTTTTTAAGTATAGTTATATTTCAAATAAATATAATATTGTTTGAAATTTAAGTTAATTTCGGAATAATCAACCAGATTAATTTTAGTGGCAGCAAATCAATCAATAATTACTATCATGAGCCAGTTTGCGTATACTGCTGACCGGATATTAGAACTGAATTTTTTTATCTTGCCGCCAATTGCGGCCCACAGCAACACTTTATTAATTAGTCTGATTTAATGTATTACAATTAGGGAAATATGAAAGGATATGCTGCTACAGCACTAAATGAATCATTGTCGGGCATTCGACAAGGAAAATTTTCTATTAGAGCAGCCAGCATCAAATAAAATATTCAAAAAACATCATTGCAGGATAAATTGTCTGAAAGACATCCTGAAGGCGTAGGTAAAGTCTAGATCACAAAGTATTTTAGCGGAAACTGAAGAAAAAACTAGTTAAGTTGTATATGAAGTCATTCATTAGCCAATTGTGGATTTCCATTAAATCCTGATAGTCTTTTAAAGACAGTTAAAAAAAACCCGAATCTCAGAAGGCTTAACTGAAGCCAGAGATACAACGGTTTCTGTAGAGTTTATTCGAAAATGGTTTGATGAACTGCCAAACTATATAAAGGAGATGAACGCAGGAGACATATTTGAAGAAACAGTTGTTTTCCCTTAAATACGACCACCTAGCGATATAGTCAATAGCCATGCCAGAGGACTGGCTCTTAGGTCGTTCTGAATCAGGCTGCATGAGAATATATAACACGAACGGTATTTGGTTAATTAATGAAAAATATTCAATAACATGTGATCATGTTTTTTTTTTAAAGCGTAAAACTTCTTCGTAGGGTTGCCATACAAATATTTCGTTTTTCACTGTATATTTGCGTAGAGAGCTGAAATTTTTTACATGGTTTTTTGGTAGCAATTGCAAATAAAATTTCAAAAATGAGCTAAATCGGTGTTGGTGTTGCCATATAAAAATTTAGATTTTTTATGTATAGTACTATGAAAAGTATAGTCCTAGATGTTTTTATTGTTATGAAAAGTTGTTCAGAATATGAAATCCTATGAAATTAGTTATATCCATTTTTACTGTCCGGCAAACCGTTTTAGAAATATATGCGAAAAACCACTTCAAAAATCAAACTGACACAAATTGGTGTCCATACAAAATTAAATACGGGCATTCATCTAGATTCTAGGGTATCATAAGAGTTGTGGTCTTAGACCAATTCTAGGTTTATTACTTGTTTAAAGCAACATTAAATTAACACCCCCTTCTAAAAGCAGTTTTTAAAACTTTTTTTTCTTGTACCCTGGACACAAATTGGCTCCATGGTGGACGCAAACTGGCTTAGACTGGACGCAATTATTATTATTTCGCCAGACTATATAAATGTTTTGAGTTATTAATTTAAATTAAAAGATAAATGTTCAGCTTACTATTATACCTACTACAAAAGGTTAAACATCGACATTAAGCAAATTCTACTAAAAACTCTTCTTGTAAGGATGGCATTTCCTTAAATGGACGCAAATTGGTGCGTTTTCTTACCCTACATACGTTACGTTATGCACCTACTACCACCTACCTATGAGAAGAAAAAAAAAACTCTCAACCAACGAAGAACGAAAACTGTGGCTTAATTTCCTTACTGTGAGAGGAGACGGATTGAATTGGATTGGTTCTGAGTAGTGTCTCACAGCTGCATGTTAGCTGTTATCGGACAAAGCGAACAAATTTCTGATATTTGCTCTATCTTTGTGTAAAAAAATATTTTTTTTTTTTATTTTCACTAAAATTCTGTTACTCTACACATCGCAACTATTTGATAATGCGCATGGCTTACCTAAGGAGATTTGCTCGTTTCTTTATTTATTGTTACAGCAAGCATGGAACATGCAGCCGAGACAGAAATTCATACGCATCCAATTCGTAAAAATGTCTTGAATACACGAAAGTGCATTTACCCTTTGGCTAACCAAACAAACATATTTTATAGTGAAGAAGAACTCGCGTCTCGATATGTTCACTAATTGCACTTGGGATATACCTACCTACCTAGTCGCTAGCGTAACTGAATGGATGGATGGACGAGTTAAAATAGTCCGTTCATGCTTAAAAAGAAATCTAGAGAATTTCCCATCGCAGCGCCGCGCCGCCGTCGTCGTTGTGGCCGTGTTGTTTTGTTTTTCAGCTTTTAAAAGATTCCTTTCCTTGCATGAATATAATATCTGTATATCTATGCTATGCAGTACACATTGATACATGCCTACATATGTGTATGTTTCTTTCCGCGCTTTTTATTTTTACTTGTTATCTCGGTTCACATCGAATAATTCCTTCAATGATAATAGATCCAAGCTATTAGTGAAAAAGAAGAGCACAATTATAGTAGGTAGGTACCTATGTACATAATTATGTGTATAAATTCTAGATGGAATTAATTAGATGACTTTATACAACATTATTTTACTATACATACAAAGATACCTATTATATGTATTTTGAGGAACAAAAACAGTGTAGTGAGCGACCCAAACTCAATGCGTTCAAAAATATAAAAAATCCTGTAGCACGGGTAGTGATAATTCTAGCCTGGCGTGGGGGGGGGGGGGGGGGTATTGGAAAAAATATACAATCCTGTAGTGTCAATTACAATTACATTCTTACATTCCTAACATTCTTTCCATAAAGGTTTCAACATATGCCTCATCTACCATATCTAGCTGAATTGACATTCATGTAGTATATACGGATCACAAATCACTGGTCCAAATACTTTCTCCTTCAAAAGAGTTTCCGCAACATGTCGGCAACAAGAATGCAACATAACGTGATATAAATTACAAGGGCCTAATTATCGAATTACAAGATCAAATACAAAATTTCAAAAATGAATGGGAATGCGAACGCGTTATCGCGATTACCTACGGATCGAAATACCGCAGTGAGCATTGAAGAATCAAATTTCTTCGAAATTAATCAAATAAATGGAATGCGGGTCCAAAACCCTCGAGAAACATTTCCCAAGCCATGAAAGAGACTCCCTCACTACTACATGAGAGCCCCAACTTAGTCCTAAAACATTTTAAAATATTTGCAGTGTTCTTATGGAAGACTGACAAAAGTTTGATTTGAATAGCTCCTCCGCTCTAAACTACTACTCATACAGAAATATTGTCTTCTGATAATCTTAAGCTTACTTTTTTATCTTCCCAACCGTAATCAAATTTTTATACCTTTCCTAATAATATTATTTGAAAAAAAAATTTATCTTAACCAAATGACTACGATTCCCCAAACAAAAACTCAATTGCGCAATAATTACATATGCGAATGTGCTCGTGGTCTGATAAAATCGAATCAGTCTGCCTACAGATTCGGACTACTCAGCTGAGAGTTATTTGAGCGTAAAATGGTAATATTACTTTTTAATCAAAACTATCTTATTTTAAGTAAGGCATATAGTAAGTGTAGCCTTTGGGAAGGTAAGGAACCAATCTTAAAATTACTGGAAAACAATTTTCCTGATAGTAAATAGTTTAGGCTTTATGGCAACCATAAATTCAATGTCTAGTCACTTTTCCATAAGGATCAATCTAAAACCTGATAGAGAATTGGACTAGCATTTACACATAGATTTCTGTTTCATGGTTTCGGAAGATTTCTCGACTGTTTTATGTCGGTCTCATCAGAAGTAGTTTCAAGGGCTACCGTTCTGGACCAGCAGTTAAAGCCATTAGCGAATGCGTTGAGTACCGGCAAAATGTTGCAGAAAGAAAAATATTTCAATAGCGTCATCTTAGAATTTTCGCTACAACAAGGTTGTATTATGCGCGGACCAAAAGTGGTTATACACCTTAAGTTTTTTTGGTGGACAGGGATAAATGCAGACATTGAAAATTAGGTAAAAACCTGCATCGCTTGCAACCAGCATTCAGCTAACCCTTCAAAGGTAGATATTCATTACTGGACTCTATCAACAATGTCTTTTTATAGGACACATATTGATTTCACCGGACCTGCCACGGCACTTACTTTTTCCTAATAGTTGATGCCTTTTCAAAATGGCTAGAAGTACTGCCGCTGAGAGCAATCAATACATCAAACACCATTGCAGCTTTGAGAAGGTTTTTCTCAACGTTTGGACCTCCCAGAATTATTTGCTCAGACAATGGTAGGCAATTCTCTAATCCCCAATTTTAAAAAATTTATTCGAGAGCACAACATCATCCATAAAAGAACTGCACCTTACCATCCTGGTAATAGCGTAAGTCTAGAAGTTGACTTATGCGAAATTTAAACTCACTATAGAATAGCCCCAAATTCGAAAACACAGAATATCTCAGGCAGACGTAATTTTCAAATACCCACTACTTTCTAGGTTCCACATAATGATTCCTCAGGCACCTAACTTAAGTAACAAGGATTTAAAATACAGGTAATGTGAATTGGGAGATAGAGTGGTGGTACGAGATTATAGTCAAATGCCAATTTGGCAGGGTTTGTGACATCACAGGTAAATTATGTACATTACAATGTAGAGCTAGATGACGGGCGAATATGGCCTAGACATATTGATCAAGGAAAACCCATGTAAAGAATTTCTGCCTCCAAATATGGACCCCTTATTTGATTTCCAACTTCAATCACAGTTGCCGGAGCCTCAATAACAAGGAAATGACAGGGAAGTAGCTAGGGACGAAAACAACATTAGGGAATTAGTTAGGTACGAAAATAACACTTTTCCTGCCCTACGCAGGAGTACAAGAATTCGTAAACCAGTAATTAGACTTGAATTTATTGGAAGACATACACAAGTAAGATTAACACCCTTGTCAAGTTAAAGGTTGAATGTTATATTATAGAATTAATTAAGAGAAACTTATGTACTGAAAATTGTGAACCTGCGAGCAACTACTATGGCATAAAGAAAAATTTTTTTTTTTTTCTAAGGGGGAAAATTTGTTACAAATCCATTCAGTATGGCAATACTGCCTGCCATATAATAGGTTTGTTCGATGAGAACACCGTGCAAATTTTCGCCTACAATTTTCCCCAAATTTACCCGGGGTTTTATACACTCATCGAACAAGTTTTTAAAACACCGGGTAAATCTAGTTTAATGACATTTCTCTGACAGTTTTCCTGAGTATAATTAATTGTAAAAAGTTATTTATAAAATGGGTGAAGACGAATAAAATATACTCTAGCTAATTTCTATTTCTTTTCATCTAATTTTTGCTTATTTTTGCTGCTCAAGAAGTAACTTATATGCCTCAATCAGCAACAAATTTCATGTAACAGTTCTCAAGTGACAACTGTCAAACCATTACCCCGGGGCAGCGCTAGATTTTTCAAAATACAAGATAGTCTATCCCTGTGCTCTAGGTTTACCCGGGATTTTCATCAAACAGACCTAATAGCCTCCAACCTGAGAAATGACAAATCTCGGGACAGACTTAAAATAACATTGGGCTCGCTTCTCTACTCGACTGTTAAAGTGGTTGGTCGCACAGATAGTACCATTTAATAATATATTTAATTATTAATTAATAAATAGTAAGTAAGCATTACGCACGTGCTTTATTTATTGAATTTACAATAACACCTAACTCAACTTCAAGCTCGTCTGAGCCAAGTCAGTTATTGTTCCCAAGCTATATAATCCTATCAAATTTATAGATTCGTTGGATGAATTTTTGAAAACGTAAATTTGATTTTGGGTGAAATTTACATAAATATTTTGGCAAACTGATTATCTCGCAATGCAAATGAATATGGATTTAATGATTTAGAAAGAATAACAAGACGGGGCTCAGGGAATTTGTCTTGCATTGATCGGATATACTCTTAAAACTTATTGTCTTCGTTCGGCTCTATAGATATCAAGCGAGTATTACTGATAATTATTGTACGATAGTGAATATAATATGTAACTCAAGCTGTTCCCTAAATATCATAAGATCTACAGAAAGTCTCAGCTCAAATTCACTAATTACTAATAGGAAATATCGCGATCGTAGATTGGTCTCCCATATATATAATTTCCAAGGAACAGATGAAGTCACTCTGGCAATTTATTTGATATTATTGATAAGTCGTCAAGCTCTCATATAACGATAAAATTAAAAAAGAAAAATCCAAATTTCAATGCATCAAAAGTTGGATGACAGCTATTGCAATAATTACCTTCATTCGAAACAGAGATAAAATTCGTAGGAAACTTTAAACATATTACACCTGATGAAGCTATTCAGAAAATATTAATGTTAAGAAATAATAAAGCCCTGGTGTAGATGGATACTCTGCTAAATTACTTAAAACAGTTGCTTATTATATCGCGGGTCCAATTGCATACGTATTAAATTTAGCAATCGAACAAGGTATTTTTCCTAATAAGCTTAAATGTGGTATTTTGTCACTTCTGTCTATTATAAAAGTAACGATAAAAGGATCCCTAACAATTATAAACCAATCTCTCTATTACCTAACATAGCTAAGATATTTGAAAAATGTATATAGGATATTTATAGCTATAATTAAATATTTTGAAGTCAATAATATTATTTCAAAAAATCAGTACGGCTTCAAAAGTGTATATAGCACTTCAGATGCATTTTATGAAGTAAATGAGTCCATAAATTCAGCAATTGGTACTAATAAAAAAGTTATAGTTGTATTTTTGGACCTAAGAAAAGCATTTGATACTATTGACCACTAACTCCTTCTTGATAAGCTTGATAACATTTGGTATTATGAATATGTTTATCACACTCTTTCGGTCCTATCTCTCCGATAGGATAGAGACTGTAAAAATTGATCATACATTGAGCAATAAATTGACCGTAAGATGTGGAGTCCCACAAGGAACTGTATTAGGTCCTATCCTTTTTCTTATTTACATAACTGATCTCTGTAGATTTAATGAATTTAGCTTAAGAGGAGAAGTGGTAGCCTTTATTGATGATACAGTTCCTTTATTTAAAAGTAATGCTGGTCAACTGTATCTGTAAATGGTAACAGAGGATTAAATTAAATTTATACTTGGTTATTTGGCCCACCACTAACATGAATGAGAAAGTTTCCGTAGCAGTCGATAACTTTGTGCTTAAAAAAAGTAAAGGAACTAAAGTACTTGGGAGTAATACTAGACTGCCAGCTAACATGGGACAAGCATATACTTATTGTCACTATGAGGTTGAGGAGAAATATTTACATAATCTTAATGCTCCGTCGTGGTATTCTCGACTTTAGCTCTATGAGGATGGTTTACTTTGCTATAGTTCAATCTATTTTACAATATGGTATTATAGCTTGGAGAGCGACCTTCACAGATATTATGCCACTTAATAATTTACAAACTAAAATCATAAAATTATGTTTAAGAAAGTCAAGGTACTTTTCAACCAGCCAAGCTTTCAGAGATTTCGATGTTATGACTATTCGGTAGATCTACTGCTTTACATCTGAAGTTTATTTATTTTTTTAATCTATCAAATTTCCCAGTATACAGCACACAAATTACTTCACACGTAGACAAGCAACATTATCTTTGGCAATTAAGCGAAGTTCAAAGCCTTCACAAGGATATGCCAGTATAATAGGAGCAAAACTTTATAATAACTTTTTGATTGATTGTTTGATTGAAAACGAGGTTCAGACCCCAATGGGGTCCTTGGAACGTAGGCCATAATAAGGCCCATTGTTCATCCTTCCGACTTATCAGCAATCGCTCATAAGTCCCAACCGGACGCTTTAATAAAGCTCACAATTAGCTTCCAACCCTCCTTCCTTACCCGCTTCATTCAGTTCTTCCAGGAGGTGTGAAGCAAGGAATCTGTAACGCTTTCCTGAGACAGCCGGACAGTGACAAAGAAAATGAGTCATCGTTTCGGACTCCTGTCATTATCCTCTACCGGATCATCAACAAGTCCTATACTGTGTAGGTGACCCCTGAGAAAAGAGTGCCCAGTGAGAATCGACACTATAGAGTTCTCAGGGTTGGCTTGTTAAGTCCCAATAGCTTTTTCGTTAAAGTTGGGTTAGGCTTGCCCCACAGTTCATTTGTAGTTCTACCAAAGACGACTGTGTTCTCAGTATGCCCAAGTTGAAATATTAGAGGCAAGGTGTTTTGGTTCAATCCCAATTGTGGAGGGAGATGCCTCCGAGACTGCACCAAGGCGAGCAAGTTCGACCGCCTTTTCGTTCATGCTAATATAGCTCTGACCTGACACCAAAAAAAACATGTACTCTTTTGTACCGAGAGGGGGAATTCAGTGTGGTTTTACACTCCAGAGCCAACTTGAAGCCTGTAGAGGGTTTTAACAGGGCTTTGACGGTCGCATGGCTGTTCAAGCAGATTGCAATCTCCTTGTTCTCAGTGTCTGAGTTGAGGAGATACCTTCCCGCTGCGAGGATAGCCTTGACCTCCACCTGGAAAACCGTGACATGGCTTTCAAGGTGTATACCAATTTCGATGTTAGGTTCCTCGCAGAAAACGCCCGCTCTGGTTATTTCTTAAGATTTTGAGTCGTCTGTGTATATAATAGGGTTTGTTAATGGTTGAAGCACGGAATGTGATTCCCATTCTACCCTATCTGGAATTTTCGAATTTTAAATCGCTTTTCAGCATACTCTCGAGGAGGCGCGAATTTGAAGATGGATTTGTGTGGAACTCTTGTTCCAGTGTAAATCCAGCTCTAATTGAGATGCAGCCTCAGCGCGGCGATTGATGCCCCTTCTTGATGTGTATTTGCACGGGGTCTATGTTGAGGATGATCTCAAGAGCCCCGATGTTGGTTGACTTGAGATTGCAACTTACACTAAGGAAGCAAAATCTTTGAATATTTTACAATATCTTACTATGATTGGCGCACTCCATTGCTTTCCATCACTCAGCAAAACCATGTGTTAGCATGGGTCGGATGACACTAGTATAAATCCATAGGTTCGTCTGCGGTTTAAGTCCCCAGTTTTCCCTATGGGTCTGCGGCACATCGCGAAGTCTCCAAAAGCTTTGTTCACTCTGTCCTCAAGCTGTGGTTTGCAGTTTAGCTTTCTATCTAATATCATACCCAAGATATTTTACCCTGTCCTTTAGTTCCAAACGTGTGGAGCCAATAGAGGGATGGCTCAATTTGGGAATGTTCCTTTTCTTAGTAAAGAGACACAGATTGGTATTCAGAGGATTGATGCATTCTAAAATCCGTAGCTCAGCCTATTACTAGTTGAATTGTGTTTTGCACCAGTCCACAGTGTTCGGATATATAACTACCGATGACTAAGATCATCAGGTCATGTGCGTAATATACTGTTGTACCCCGTCCGGGTGGGTGAGTGTTATACCCTATACACAAGACTCAAAAGATGATAATTGAAGCAGGAATGATCATTGCTTACATCGTGTGTCTCCGCATAATTGAAGTTATTCATTGCTTTCATCATAGTTTCAGCATTGATTTGAATGATGGAATCAAAAGCTCATAGATTCGTATTAAAGTAAAGTAAAGTTTTTGTCGGCAGAGACCCTCGCGGTTGTAAGATATCAAATTTTATGGAATGATCTCTAATTCTGGGAAAGTTTGACAGTAATCAGCTGATTCCATTTTATGTATAGAAAAGAGAGAATTGTGCAGCGTACTCTTTTTTTTAATGCAACAATAGATTTTAATGCATGCAATTTTTACAAATTCTTTCGTGTACTGTGATCTGTCAAATCGAATTATCCTCAAGATATCGTGTGCTTGCCTTACCAAGTTATGATCATTAGTAGCTATTACCATAGATGGCGCAAGAACTGGATGTCGCATGGCATACTAGAGCATAGTATACAGATTGTGAAATGGGTAGTGCATTCTGAAATGGACCATAACATGTTTTAGAGCATGCCCAAAGCAAATGTTTTTATAATAACAGTTTTGTATACATTTGATCGACTTGTTCAATACTTCAGATCCGAAAAAATATAAATCACAGGACGTATACATCATTTCAAATGTTGTGGTCTATTCCGGAATGAATTACCCAGCCATATAAATTTTGTATACTTATTTGGTACTGCATGCGACATCTAGTGGGCAGTTTGAATATTCAAAAGAAGACTATCCATATGCGCGAGATCTGGACAAGGTAACTACTTCCCAAAATCGTCTTATAGAAACAAGGAATTTTTATGTTCCTATTATATTTGAATATTTGAATAAAGACGTCTATCAGTTAAGAAATCAGAGGACAACCAAGCAATCTTGTCCGAAAAATTATAGGAATCAAGCTTAGGGTAAATCGTACTACATATGTAAAGTATGGCATGAGTAGTGCCTTTACAAGCTTATGACGAGTAGTAGTTGTTAAGATACTCGCATAGAGTCAGAATCTCCGAAGACCGATGTAGAGACTTTTCTAATTCAATGCGTTAATTGTCACAGCACTTCATATCTTGGCTTAAAGTAACTTTACCGGAGGAATACTAATTCTATCAAAAGTGTATTCCCTATAATTCATTCATCGTTTATGCGTGCAAGGCAGTCTTCAATAAGTCCGATGGGTCTGCTCGCTGTAACGTCACAAACTCCTTCAGGTAGATCACTGATGAATAGGCTAAATAGGAATGTGCCCATGCTCATAATAGAGCCTTGTGGTACGCCGAATAATAGAGTGAATGAGTTTGAGAAATCATAATTTATCTTAAAGCGTTAATGATGACATGACAAAATTATTAATGAGGATAAGAGATGACAATTTATGCAGAAGGATGTTATGACCAACACTATGGTAAGGCACTAAAATTGTTCTGATCCAGGGCCAATCTAATGTGAGTGGATACCCTTAACCCCACAGTCTCATATAACTGTAAAAGCGTCTAAACCCTGATTGCCAACCAACGTGTAAGCAGCGCATTATCCTCAAGATACTCAAGCATCTGGTGGTACATTAACTTTTCCAACACATTAGAAAAGAGACATAAAATGCTTATAGGACGAAAGTCAGCAGATGATTTGGAAGATGTTTTCTTCGGTATTGGGAGTACTATCGCAGATTTCCAGTCTGAAGGAAACGTTGATTTCGTTAAGCATGTACTGGATCACATGAATGTATTTACCACAAAATGACAAGCGATAACAAACCATCGGGTCCAGCGGCATCAGATTTGATTGAATTGATGGAAATTAACAGTTTATTGATGTCGACACAACAAAAGGAGAAGACAATTTGATTGGCCAGAAGCTCCCCGCCCAATGATCCTCCACGAGGAACTTCGAGCGTTCCAGCTCGATTTTCCAGTGAACTTTGGTTAAGTGATATGGGACATGCATTAAGTTGAATCCACACTCAACTTCAAGCAAGGTACTCTCATTACGAATCACATTCCGCCATTTGTGTCCGAATGTAAAGGAAGGACGGTACAGAGAACATAATATTTTCTCTCCTCTCTCTATCTTTTCAATAGAAATGCATATACGTTATAGGACTAAGTCACAGCTCTAGAGTCAAAATTTTAATGAGAATAGCTTGTATTCTATATACCTTGGGCTGCGCCATAAGACTTTGGGTTGCAGATGGCAGCTCAATTTAGAACTAAAACACTGGCGCTGCACATGACCTGCGGGTTTAGTAGAACCTCGAACCACTGAGTGAAATATCATTGGCCTATACAGGGTGTTTCCTCCATGGTGGTCCATAGAGCAGGAGGTGATAGTACTCACCTAAACAAACAAAAAATCGTATGGCAGGGGGGGGGGGGCATATCAACCGTTTCGGAGTTACAGGGTGATTAAGTTTTTCACAAAACACCCCGTATCTGTAATTTTCAGAACCATTTTATAAAGATGGAAGATTTAATAAGAATTATGATGGATACATTCATAGGTTCTGTGTTAAAAAAAAAAGGTCAATTTTACTCGTATGTATTGAAAATTTGTTGCGAATTTGTGCAGAAGAATACATTTTTAACAATATAATAATAATAATTAAATATAAGGGCAACAAAACGCCGCCAATGCGTAATATTTGAACTCGTGTAAACTGTATAGTAGTAATTTGACGATCTACTCGTTTGGTTTGGCAGAAACTTCTAGACGGCGTAAGCCTGTTTAAGTTAATTATGATAAAAAGCTGAAGTTTTTTTTTCGTTCCTTTTTCAATGGAATTCATTAAATAGTTTAACATATTAGCACAGTAGTTAGCATGAATTTAGATAAAAATGTTGTTTTGGCCAAATTATCTGACTTCTTTTCGAGTATACTGTGCTTTAAAGAATCGATACTCGCTCCTTAAGCCCCACTTCGTGTCTTTTATTTTATGTCAACAAAACTATTAAAAAGGAAATTTCCGAGAGCATTTCTCTGTGAGAACCACCACTGTAGTAGATCTTTACTGAATCATTGCGTAAAACTGTCATACAATATTCAATATATTTTTATTCGGCAATCTAAAATACAGAAAAAAACAAAAACTGATTAACTATTACCCCATTATATAATCGTCCAACAACCCCTTATTGAAAAAAAAACAACACCTTCAAATTGTTGAAACAAATTTGGCCCCTGCAAAGACACGACTAGAGTAATTTTTTTTTTTCGTTTTACTTTCTTTACTCAAAAACCATAAAATAATGTTAATTAAGTACCTCTGAGAAGAGGGTATTTTGGATCAAGGTAAGATAAGGGTAGAATAGTTAATATTTAAGTATCCATCAGTTTTTTAGCTTTAAATGGAAATCAGCATCAACATTTAAAAGCAAAAAAAAAAATAAATAAATAAATAAATAAAAAAACAAAAAATGGCGCAAAGAAAGATACAAGAAATGGCGGCAGGATAACTAAATTTTTTAAAGTTATCATATACCACCACTGTGCTTAACCTAACCTCTTTGTCCCCGGCTTTCCCTTTTATCGTACATCGAAATTTGTCTGACTTCTTATAACATCAGATATACCTACACCCCTATTTCCCACTGAAGGGGAGGCTAAAGTTGCCATATTTCTGCTTATTTTATTTATTTTTTTTTTTTTAATTTTTATTCCCCGTTATATATTATTTATGTACTACATAGAGGGATCAAACTCAGCTAATGTTAATGAACCCATGTATAACAGTTCAGTTCTAGCCCTGTTTATTCACCCTCTTCCGTATATAAAGTTCGAGCTGTCTGTGTGGGGTGGTTGGCTTCATTGCAGCAATATTGTGCGGTAACACATACATATAGTGTTTCTAAAGGGTGTGGACCCCATGCGGCAGCGTGTGTAAAAGTTTTAAATAAAACAGAAAACAGTATGGAAAAAGGGTAAGTTACTAAGCGCATATTCTATTCCACGCACGTACGCTTGTTTTTATACCAATCTAGTATGATATTGGTTTATTCATCTGTACTACAGGGGAGACGAATGTGGTAGTAGAACACCCCCATATTGATGTGGAAGAAAAACATCAGCAGCAGGGTCCGCATCCCTGTCGCACTGATACTGGGATGGGAATACTGTATAGGCTGTATTCTATACCATAATGTACATAGGTGTACCGGTATTTCTTGCTTTCCTCTTATATCAATAGTTACCCGGCACAATTTCCAACTCCTGCGCCAGATTTATATTGTATCCCATTAGCTTGTATCGAATAATTATGTTTACTAAATTCAATTCCTGCCTATAGTATGTGCATTTGTTTTGTGCTTCCTTCTTCCATCTCTTTTTGCTGGCAGCGGTAGTACGCATGGCTGCCGGGTGTTGTACCCGGGGGAATTCATAATGGGAGTTTCTTGAACTCTATCTTATATGTTATGCTCTGTAATATAATCGAAGATATAAATGAAGACTTAAAAAATGACTTTATTTAATCTCTTTCTTTCTTCTTTTCCTCTCTACAACAGGATGTAAAATAAAGGCCTTGCGGGCCAAGACGAATACATACATTAAAACACCAGTGCGGGGTGAAGAGCCTGTTTTCGTGGTGACTGGAAGAAAGGAGGATGTTGGTAAGGCAAAGCGAGAGATACTGTCAGCTGCAGAACATTTCAGTTTAATTAGAGCGTCCCGGAAACCAGCTTTATCTGGGCTTAGTGGAAAGGGTGCTCCTCCAGGTCCCCCAACAAATATACCTGGACAGGTTACTATACAAGTAAGGGTGCCATATCGTGTGGTTGGACTGGTTGTCGGCCCCAAAGGTGCTACTATAAAACATATACAACAACAGACTCACACATATATTGTTACACCGTCAAGAGATAAGGAGCCAATATTCGAAGTCACCGGCCTTCCGGACAATGTACAGGCTGCTCGTAGACAAATCGAGGCTCATATAGCATTAAGAACGGGAAACATTGGAATATCGGGAGGAAACAGTATTAATAATAGCATTGGATCATTACTTGCCGAAGAAGCGAACTCAGAATTTCTTGCATCCTTGTATAAGAATGGATTTGGTTCTTTGCTTGGATATTTAGAGCCAAATGTTGCAGACACATATGTCCCTGTCTCGTCATCTACTGGTAGCCGATCTTGTTCATCAAGTTCATCATCTACATCGTCTAAAAGTGCCACAAATAGTCGCCCAGAATTAATTAATATCTGGAAAAATGTCGGTGACTCCATTGATGTTGATGAAGGTCTTGGAGAATCTCCAAATATTTGGACATTACCCGTATCAAGTACATTAGGATCACGTTGTTCACCATCAGCATCAATTAGTCCAACTGATTCATTACTTGGCGGATCAACTGGCAGCGCTGTCAGCAATGTAATGGCCGCCGCCAATGCAATATGCCGTCGAGAATGTCTTGTTTGTGGCGATAAAGAAGTTACAGCCGCATTAGTACCATGCGGTCATAATATGTTCTGTATGGAATGCGCAAATCGTGTTTGCGGTTCAGGTGATGGTATTTGCCCAGTTTGTAGTCAGACTGTAATTCAAGCAATACGTATTATACCTTAAGTGAAATAAATTTATAAAATGATATTACTTAAATATAACAGCAGCATACATTTTTTTAATACAAAATACAAATTATTGTAATTATAATATATTTTTTAAACAAAAGGAGAAATAAATCACTAAAAAATGTGAAGGAAAAATGACAGTAGTAATCTCAAACTAGAATTATTTTAGTCGAACGATTGTTTTGTGCAGCAACACACACAGTACACAAACTCACACACATACACATGTTTTATGATATGGCTAAACGAAAAAATCCTGACGAGCCGATTTTTTATTTTGTTTTTAGGTTTATTAAGAAATTAGATTTTAATGTGTCTCGACTGTTTTGATTTTCAATTGGAGATTTTTTTTTTTTGTTAAAACAAAGGTTATTGTACAAGTATTTTATAATTTTATTGAACTTTAGTAATGAGAAAGTTTTGTTTATTATGCATACCTTTTAGTAAAGAGAAATTTTTAAGGAGTAAGAAGAATTTATAGTAAAAGAAGGAAAAAATATTTTTATTTGCCCAACTATTAAACAAATATAAATTAAGTTTTAATGCGATTTGTTATGATTGTTTTCGCCATTATTATTTATATTCAAACATTTTATAAACCTATGTAAATTTTTTTTCTTACACCGAAAGCAAGAAAAGGAACATTAAGATGAAGCAAAACAGTAAAGAAAAAGACAAATAATTTTGCACGCGACATTTTTTAAAAGAGAATAGTAATATAATAATATTAACATATATATATATATATATACATATATATGTATATATATATATATATGTATATACATACATACATACATATATACATATTGATAATAGTTACATTTTTATTACATTTACTGATCTCTTTGTTTAAATTTTGGTTACTTAATTAAGCATTAAAATTTTTCTTTTCTTATTATTACGAGAAAAGGGAATGTTATTTAAAAGACAATTTTAAGAAGTTATATTTTAGTTCATATCATTATCAAGGTCATGTCCAAGTCATGCATGCACATGTAACATCAACAGAATCTGATGTCCAGTTTAAAAGAACCGATATTCATAATACACATAACCACAGCCATTTTACCGTAATCCATAACATTAAAAATGTCATTATTTCTCCATGAAAGTACAAGTTTAAAACAAATAGTTCAGAAATTCAGTTTTTTAGTTGATATTTGTTTAAACATTTGGGCTATAAGCTGAGACATAGCCACAGTTAATGTTGACTTGTTAATGGTACACGTATACCTTAAGTTTTTTTATTACACCAAATGTTTAATTATAAATTCTGACGAAATCACGTATCGAAAGTTATCCGAAGTAAAACAGACTTAAGATTCCAAAAACCATACAAGTATAAAATGATTCTGTCAAAAAGAACAATGAACCATGATACCCTTACAGCCTTTATTTATATCATCGATCACTTTATCTCGATGATTGAAAGATCAAATGAAAGTAAATAGAATTTTCTTTTTATGCACTCGTTTAGTAAAACAATAAAAACATCAGAACTCAATTTCAATCAGAATAGTAAAAGCTGGTTTGTTACTTATACTCGATGAGATCGCATTCGAAGCAATTTCTTGATCGCTGACAGATTTATTAAAAATTCCAAAATAATCTTATTTCTTCAAATAATTTTTATCGGTTTCCCAGTAAATGTATGTTAACCACATCTTTTGCAAGATTTGGAAACCTCATAACGTTATCTTTCAATTGTTTTCTGATTTTTCTGCTGGTAAGCATTCGCTCGAAAACTGTAACGATAACTGTCTGGCATACCAGTTTTGAGAAAATTCATCTAATATTTTTGTTGGAATACTGTCGTCTCAACAAAAACGATTTGCTATACAAACTGAAGATCAAAATTTAAAATATTGGACAACGCTTTCATGGGGTTGCTATACAGCCTTTCGATTTTTGTTCTATGTATAACGGGTAAACAGTGACTCTTCTATTTTTTAATGCATTGAAGAACTATTAGGACTGTAGAAACCTACGAAATTGATTATAACCATTTTTACAGTCTAATGAATCATTCTGGAATCAAATGCGGAAAACAATTTTAAAGATGTAACGCCATCATTTTCGAAACATCGTTTAAATAGACCTTCAACGAATTATAGCAATTATAAATTTTTCCGTACTTTCTCATTGTTGTTTTTTAAAGGCGGCGCAATTCCATACCTACATGGTATATATCTTAAATGGTGTGTCAGCAGTAAAAGAAATTAGGAATTAACTTATCCAAACAGTTCTACGATTCTTCATTCGGATTTGAACTTCTCCTAAACTGGAGTATCTTTATCCCGGATTGCATTAATGCTGTTTCGCGCATGTCAATACCAACATTTTTTTTATTAAAAATTGAATAAACGTTGAATTTCTGACACGACATGAAGATTGAAATGTATAAATCTACCTTCTATTTCAATATGATAAAATATTGATTTATTTAATCCGACTTAATTTCTATGTGATTGCAATTCAGAAAATTCCTATAAAAGAATTTGAAAATATGTTTAATGATATTTCTTTGGTCTCGTTTTAACTCACTGAAAGTTCTTGTGTTAAAATATTAATTATCAGTTTTCCCCTGAATTTGTTTTTAACTTTTATCGAGGAATTAAACGCTTCCTTTGGACATTTTCCTTCAGACAAGTACTCGGTATGTTTTTTGTTTTGAATTTTAATAAATAATAATTAGTTTCATATTTTTAATCAAAGAAAATAATATTTATACATGTGACACTCAACTGAAGATACTAAAACAATGTTAATGAAAGGTTTAATTTATTTATTTTTAATTTAAATTAAAAAGAAAAACAAAATTCAGTTCACGTAAGTAGTTTTTATCAATTTTGTACATTTTCTGAAGACATACAAAAAAAATTATTTTGTGTTATTGATTTTATATCATTATATTAATTTTTTCCTTATAAATTAAAAAGCAAGAATTGAACTTGTGTAAATGACGATAGACAATTTAAAAGGACCTTTGTAATACTAAAGATTTACCTAATATTATTTAAATAATTAATAATTATAATTGTAATAATATCTAATAAAGCAGAAAAAGCACTGATTGAATAAAGTAAGCGAAATAACGTAAAATTTAAGGAAAAATGTAGATTGTGCATGAAAATGAAAGTATATTAAATATAAGTATATAAATATATATTAATATATAAAAAATACATAATTAGATTATATTATATGGTTTCAATGAAATTATTTACATTAAAGAAAAGAGAAAAAAAATTTTGAATATTGAATAAAAGCGGATATTTAATAAAAAAAAAAGAAAAACAATTTAAATGTATAACCATAAGACGAAGAGAAAACTATTTTTTTTCGTAAAATATAATGCTAATATTCAATAGCAACAGGACATTTTGAAAATTACCTTCCTTCTCAATAAGAAGAAAGCAGAAATATGAAAAAAAACCTATTATACAACGAATTTTATAATATGAAAATCACACGAAAACAGGAAAATTTAGGAACAAAATTTCATGGTAAGAAAATGTCTATTTGCTTTTCCCATGATTATTTCTTTCGAAATATTGAAATTTTCCAATTCTATGTAATTAATATGCAAATATGTACTTTTGCTGTAAAAAAGAAAAACAAAGTTTCCTTTTTTGTATGGAATTTTGTGTTTTTGTTTACTCTTTCTAAAAGAAAATTTCTAGCCATTACATTGGTTTTGTTCATAAGTTTTTTTTGTTTTTTTTTTTAAATAGCGAAAATATTAGAAAAAAAATTTTAGCATCGTATGATTCCCACATTATATTACTTAAATATGTATGTAAATAAATAAGGTAAAAGAAAACATAATTCCTTCTAAGATATGTACGCATACTCAAAGCGACAACAATTTCCAATTCCAAAGGAACTAAAAGAAAAATTTATATAAAATATAATTCTTGGAAAGGTTGTAAATAAACTTTGATTTTTTTGTCTTTGTTATTGGAAAATAATTCAAGATTTTAATGAAAATTTAATGTTACTAAAAATAAGTGTAAACAGTCAAGTTAACAATAATTTGGAGAATAAGCAAATTTGGGTAACAATATTTGTAAAAACCGGGAAAAGAAAAAGTTGAATTTAATTTGTAATTCAAAATAATTTATACAAATTTGAATAAAAAATTTCAGATAATAGAATTTTTGTTAACCGTTTTAGTGTTTTATAATGTATGAACTATTTTTCAAAGTGAACTAAAAAACCTAATTTAATTCCGAGATTTTTCATGATATAATGCTAAATACAAATTTCGTAGAATCTGCTCAGCTTTTTACGTTAAATAAAAAATTTTTGATAGATTTCTGTAAGTCTTGTAAGGGAGCACAAAAAATATGATGAGAACAAAAAGAAAAAAAAAACTCGTGGATTTCTGTTATTAAATACTTTCAGATAAACTCATGTAAATATTTATAGAAAGACTATTATTTTAAATATGAACAAATATAAAACTTTTCTTTAAAATATAAAAAAAAAACAGAACTAGTATAAATGTGCGCATTTCAGATATCAACTACAAATATTTTACGGTTATTCCTAACCCCTGAAGGATTATCGTAGTTTTGGACAGAATCTAGTCGAATAAAATGAATATTCTGTCATCGTTTCACCATTTTCATATCAGAATTTAAAGCACAGACATTAATGCTACTACTACATTTAACTAATTTCCATGGGGGTTTTTTTTTTATTAAATCATTAAAATGGAAGCTATCTACAATTTCAAAATATCAAGATAGTAAAATAAACATATCGCAAAATAAAATAATTGATTTTATTGCGAAGACGTAAAGTGAAGACATTAACTTTCAATAAAATAAACAAAAATAGTAAATTCAAATTTCTGTCAATGCAGCTGAAATCCAGCAGCTGAATTCGAAAACGGGGCCTTTAGATATTTTAATATATAGTTAAATGTTTACTGTGAAATATTTAACTTTGATGTTTCGGAATATTTGTAGTTTAAGCGAAACAACAAAACTATCAGTGTGGTAGAGAGAGATAGAACATTTTCGAAACATTCATGAGAGTTAGAGCAAGAAATTGAGTGGTCATTCAATTAATAAAAAATAATAATCGAAATTTTCAATTGATGAAACAAGCGAGCTGTAAACTATTTAACATCCCTCAATATAACTATATTTGGAACAATGTTAACTGGATAGTTATTTACAATGAGAAAACTTGTTAATGTCTCGCCTGATTATATCCGTTTTGCGAGCTTACAGAAGAGCAAACATATTCTGTTCACATCTGCCCTCAAAGCTTAAAAACGGATATACGTAGTTTTACGCAGGCTCATTTACACACATTTTCGGTGCGTGTTGCAAGTTAAAAGCATTAATTAGTAATTCCGAAATTAATTCGAATAGCTTGCTTTCCGATATGATCGCATAAAAGTCAATGAGCCAATGATCTGACAACGAGCTGAATTCTGAAGTGCGAGCATTTGCAATAATTGATTTGGAACAAATTTGTATATATCTACTATTTTTGAATAATATTCATACACAAAAATATTCACATTTACATGAGATTTTAAATTTGGATTATTAAATCAAAGCTATTAATAGCCGGAATTTTCTAATCTTCGTTCCATTAAAATAATATTATATATAAAAAAATTATGTATTGAGAGTTTTCCGAGATGTAGAGACAATTGTTCTCCAAATTCTAGTGGAGAAAAACAGATGACTGAATACAACTAAAAAATGAGAATTGTAATAGAATAAAAAAAAAACAAATGTGAAAGAAATCAATTTATTGAGAGAAACTGGAACTCTAGCCAAGATTTATTTTTCTAGCTAAAAAAAAAAAACATAGCATGAATTTATATAAAAATATATTACTATAGTGTAACTAACAATAAAATAATAAAAATACAATTAAATAAATAATTGGGATATTTCACGTAATAGTAGATATGAACTCATAGAGATCTGATTTAAAACTATTCCCATTATCCGTATAAGGAAAGCTATTTGTGTTTTTTCATTTGCTCTTATTTTGTTTGCAATAATTTTCACTTAATTCTTAAAATTTTCTTATTAATTAAATTATTAAAAAAATTAATTACATATTCATTAGCTAAATTTGCCATATAAAGAAAAAACTACATATTTAAGAAAATGGATTTTATTAATAAAAACAAGTAGTAAAGGTTTTTTTTTCTTAGAAGAATATAACAAAAATAAGAAAATGTATAGGTCAAGGACCATTATTTTTCTCAAACTTTTTAAATACGTACATATATTACTCTTATTTGATAACTTCATAAAACTCCTGTGTAGGTAATAAACTGAAAGAGAAAATCAACGTAAAAAAAAAACAAATTTAATAAAAATAAATTTTACGGGCACAATACCGTCACCGGGTCTTGTCTTTGCAAGAATTTAAAATAGGAAAATTTGCTTCGTTTTAAACTACTAGTTAAATCATGTTTTGAAATTTTACTTGTATAATTTTCTTTAAAAGTAAATCTGTTATAAAAAAAAATTGGCATTTTGTAGGAAAATTTTTGTATGTTATACAAGTACATTTTTATACTATATTTGCGGCCAGGAATATAGTTGGACTGTTCCGGTTAGAATTAGATGCTTGAGAATGTTCCAACTGCTTCAGCCGATCGATATCATAAATGCAAGTTAATATTTTTTTGTTTGGTTTTTATTTGAAAGTAAAAGTGCAATAATTAAGAATTCTTTAACTTTTGGGCAAGATCAAATTGCAACATTTTTGAAAATATATTTTTTTGTGAAAATGTGAACAATTAAGAATATATATATCGATTAAAAGAAAATTGAACCGGAATCAATTAAGCCGCGCCTGTTGTGTTGTAGTGTTGATAAATAAAAAAGGAAGTGCTTAATATTGATTTATGTATGTAATAAAGAGCAAATTATCTAGTAAATTTATCATAAGGCGGGAAATAGAGTGTTAACGTTTCCAACTTCGACCTCAATCATAATTTTAATAGTTCTATAAAATACATTAGATTTGGTTATCTAGAACTTAATGGCAAACTTTGTGAAGTTTGGACAAGTTGAGACTGAACTAATGTGGAATAGGTCTACTTCGTACTCTGTTGTAACTTTGCAGCCTTGATGCATTTATTATTATTTTTCAATTGGTGCGCATGAAAGAAGTACATTGAAAATTTGCGAAAAGTTTTAAAACATCAAAGTTAGTCTTATAGCAGAAAATTAAATATAAAATAATTATAAAAGTTTCAAATTTCACAAAGTGCAAGCTCGCTAAAATTGTACTGGAGGTCAAGGTTGGAAAAGGTAGCACTGTTTTACCCAACTTAATTATTATCAATTTGTTCTGAACTCGTTCGAAAATTATTAGCATTTTTATTTGTTCGAGAATGAAGAAGATTGTTCTTTACGTCTTTCACATTACATTACCTTGAAAAGCTCTTCATTTTTTTGTTAAAGACCTTATCAAGAGTCTGTCTTCACCAACGGAGTTTTGTCGGTTAATATCCATTTTGGATTATATGTAATGGCATTCGTGGTGTTTTTTCATTGTTTTGAATTATGCATACTAAAGTTTAAAATTTTCCAGAAAAAAAAAATACGTAAAATTTGCAAAGTAAATTTTCTTCGAAGCCACTAAAATTGTTATCAACACTGGTTCATTCTAATTAGCAATATCCATATAACTGCATGCAGTAGATTCAAGAACGTTGCATTATTCCGATTATTCAAAAACAAGAAAAACAAAAAACGAAACAAAAAAATAAACAAAATCACATCTATTTTTCGATTAAATAGATACATATCACAGAAAACCATAAACGTAAAGAAAATGCTCAATATATAGATACATATACATGTATTAAAAACAAAAACAAGTTGTTCGATATTTTGATTTAAATACTAAATAAAAAAAAAAGTATATTTATAGAAATTACTATTAAAAGTTATCAGAAAAAAGCAGTAGAAAAAGCAATTTTCAAAGCGCTTATAATTTGTGTTTTGCTTCAGAAATAATTTTCTTTGCATACTTAATTCATAGTAATTACTGTTTAGTATTTTCTTCCGATAGAAGAAAAAAACACAGTGTTATCTATTCCAGCAGATTGTATAATTGTATAACAGTACATAAATTGAAGAGAATGCTTCAACATTTATATGAACTTTAAGCAGAGAAAATCGTACAGAAGACGTAATATATAAAAACAAAATTTATCTGAATTTTATTAGCTTTCGTACTTAGTATTAAACGATAAAGTGCCACAGATGTGTCACTTTAATTAAAAAAAAAAAAAAAAATAAATAAAAAAAAAATTTCGGTTTTTAAACAAAACGTAATGAAGATATTTAATATGCAGGAAAACAGTAGACGAAATTAAACAAGCATTATAAAAATTGATATTTTGTAATACTAAGCGCATTATTAGTGTTATTAATAAATAATAGGTGAAATTTTCTTTAAATATGCTATATTGCTCTTTTTTGTTTAAAATATTTGTTTCTCATGTGTTTCCGAACACCTCATTTGATTTATATAATATATATTAAAAAAGCTAAATTAATTTAATTGATTATGTTTATTGATTAAAGAGTAACTGCAATTTTATAAACGATAAATATATTCACTTAATTTTTAAACAGCATATAAATAGGAAGAAAAAGTATTTTTTTATAAAAGTTAAGTGACATTGGAGTATTGTCGTGTCTGATTTTAAATTTATCAATATATATTTTACGTACGTTTTATTCGCTGTACAGAGAATGTATAAAACAAAAAACAAAAATTCAGAAAAAAAAACCGAAAATAGAACAGTCCCTAAATTAACGTTATATAATTAATTGTGAAAAATATTATGAGACAAAACTATTGTATATATATAAAAGAAAACTGTTCGTAAGCAAAAATATAGGTAACATTTAAGAAACGTGACCACAAGAAAGTATATTAAAGAAAAAAAAAACAATATGAAAACCAGAAAAAAAAATATATATAAATAAATAATATATCTACATTATGTACATGTATCTAACCTGACTGACTGTATTTCAAACAAAGTTTTTATATATGTGTATATACATGCATCATAAGAAATACGAAAACTAAATTCGTTAGAGGTCTGTAAAAATTTTCCAGATTTAAAAGTTGCGGAAATGAAAATGAAAAAAATAAAACATACATAAATAAATAATAACACGGACATGAAACATAGAAAGGAAAATTTAATAATGAATTGGTTGGAATAATAATAATAACAATATTGTAAACTTTTGCAAGTACATATACTTAAAAATTGAATTGTTGTAAAAAGTTGTAAATTATTAATATCAGAAGCAAGAAGTATTTTAAATATTATAAATATTTATTATTTGAAGAAAAACAGTAAATAAGCTCAATTAGTAATAGAAATTTCATTACCAATAATGCAAAAGAAAAAAAAGACAGTCATACAAAATATTTTCGTAATAGTATTCCGCAACATTTAGCCACACAATTTGGTCGGCAACGCAAAAGTATATTTGACGAGCATGATGTTACTCCAAAGTGTGTCTACTACACTTCTGTCAAAATGGATGCAAGAATAGTTTTTCTCAGCTATAACAAGTGTAATTGAATATACTACTTCATTCGGTAGTGCTTATCTAGAGTACCTGATAATTGTTCACGACATTTGAGATACTAACTCGTAGTATGTTTCGAGTAATTAAGTGATCAACTATTCTGTTTGTGTGCGAGAGGTGAAAGACCACGTGATAGTATTTTTAGTAGCCTTATGAACAGATTTTATAATCTCACACTTTAACTTCTTCCTTTGCAACCAATAGGACAAATAATTTTGTATCCTTCTGAAAGTTACAGGCTGATGAAAAAGCTGAATGCAATAAATCTTCACACTGGCAGATGAATGCCAATCTATATGTGGTCGAAAAAAATTTCATTAAATGATAATGATGATAATATTATCTTTAACAATATCTTTGAGCCTGGTTCAGTGCAGGCCAATTTCTTATTCTATCTGGACTAAATTTCAAATGGCTTGAAGTGATTTCACTCAATTTCGATAATTGAAATGCACAGATTATATGCTCGCATAATGACAAAATTAACAGCTATTTATTAGCTTTTGTAGTCTCTAGACTAGCGCATACTGTAGAAACTTTCGCAACAGGCGTTTGAGCAGTTTCTTCTCTTTGTCTTTATATTAAGGGCTGCAATCATATAGAGAATTTCGTGTTCTCTACATTTTTTCCACTCTTAATATTTTGTGTTGAATAGTGTGTACCACGAAATAAATTTTATGAAATCGCATTAAATATATATTTTTCAATAATAAATTTATATATATATTGGGGATATTGTAAAATCTAGCACGCAATGATGTCTCAAAAACAAATTCGCCGCATTTATATCGAAGCCGTAGACTTAAGTCTTCAAATTTCATGACATATTTCACGTTAAAAAAATTAAAACAATCTGGCATTATTGGTCATAAAAACTACTTTATATAAAAATAATATTATCTTAATATTTTTGAGATTTAGAATAGCTTTTATTAATGAATTTGAAGACTGATTATACTCGTATATTATAATATGTATGTATAATACGCAAATCAAGTGTATTAAAATCCTTGTTCTAAGAATCTTTCATATTAAAAAAAAAAACGTAAATAAAAAAAATAATAATTAAACATAGTAAAACTAATATATATATATATATATATATATTATTGCACATTTGAACTTATTTCCTGTCGTAGAACTGTACAAAATAAAGTAAAAATTAAACGAATATAAAAAGGGTAACAACAATAGTTATAAAAAGAGCCATCAATTCAATTTATTTTACTTTTAAAATCAGAAATATATACAGATCATATTCATCATAATTGACAAAAGTAATAAGTGAAACTTACTTAATTTTCGTTTCTTTATTTTCTACGAATGTAAATGAAATACTTCTAAAAGCTTATGATTATTTATATTGATGATTTGTGCAAAATGTTTTTTTTTTGATATTATAAGAACAACAGCTTTTTACAATGCTCACATACGAATCATTATAACATATATAGAATCATATGTAGTATTGTATATTATACTACAATTTCAGAATGTCTAGTCTCTATTTCCAATTTCAAGACTTCCCTTGTTCTATCAAATAATGTCCTTGATAAATTCCGCGATTCGGTGCTTAGTAGTGAAAATATCCTGACACTTTGACACCACAAGGATGAAATATTTATTTGATATAATTTATCAAAGATACAGATAAAACTTTTGTGAAGAGAAAAAACAGGCAACAAGAAAACCATGCGGGTAATTTTTATCTTGGGTGTCTTGTTTCATTATATGAATTGATAATTTCAAAAAAAAAAAAAAAAACATGTCTTAAGAACAGACTAAATCAAGCCATTAAATTTCAGGAACTAACTGGCGTTTTATAGTGTGTGTTAATATAAACTCTGAATAGCAGTAACTCTTTGTAAACAAAATGAAATAAATAACAAAAATAATAAATTAAATAACAGAAAATACACAATATATTTGCATTGGCTGTGAATTTTACTGCCATTTACCGATAATTATAGAGAAAGATTATTGTAAAATTATGAATAAATGAGAAAAAAAAAATTATGAATAAATGAGAAAAAAAAAAATTAAGAAAACAATTTATATATTATATAATATAGGTATGTATGTTCGTATATATATGTTATACATAAAATACTTAATAGAGTTTAACAGTAATATTTAAAATAATAATACTATATTCTTTAAAGAGAAATGACATAGATATTGTAGAAGCAATATAATCACAGTTATATATACATATATATATATATACATAGATGTATTATATAGTATATATGGATATAATTAACATAATATAAGGCAGATGTTTTAAACCATAATTTACTATAAATCAAATAGCTGCAAATAACAGAAACTTTGGGAGAAAAATATCGTAATATTTAAGATTTATTGTTTACAACATAAAATATGTAAGAGAGTAAGAATTATTAACTAATATATTCTTAAAAACTATAGATATATATATCTATGTATAAAATTGTGTATTTGTATCTGAAGGTTTAATATTTTCATACAGAATTCTTTACAAATTTTTTCAATAAGACGAAAAGCTGGATTTAACTGAATATATTAATAAAAAAAAAAAAAACCTAATCTAACCTAATAATAATGTAAGAAAAAAAAATTATATAATCCGTAATTTGTAAATTCTAGATTTAGTTATACTATATAATATACATATAGTATACATATGTATTAACAAGTTAGCCTCCATTTATTCTTCTACCTTCTTACATAATTTTCCCTTAAGTATATGGAATCTAGCGAACAAAGAAAACATAAAGCAGTTTTTAAAAATGGAAATTCATTGCAATTAGAAGAGTATTTCATATGCAAACAAATGAGGCGCGCATATAAAATCCCAGTGGCAATTAAACAAAAAGAAAAAAGCTTCCAGGGCTGTTCTTTCTTATTTTATCAAAATTAAATTTTTTCGTTGTTATAACAATTTATAAGAAAGTTTAATTTATTCATAACAACCTTATGCAACAAAATTAATTTTCGTGATTTGTATGATTTTGCCAAGAAAACCAAGTTTAATGTTTTTTATTTCGCAATAAAATTATGAATCGAAATTTGATCTCTCAAAATCTGAACGATCGCTATCTAAAAATAATTGTTTTGTTTTTATTAGTGAAATTAATTGAAAGTGCAAAGTTTTCGATCGAATTGAAATTGAAAATCTTCAATTCGATCATATATAGATATCACATGCCATAAAAGATCAGAGTATATAAAATTTCATATGGTTGATTGTATATTCCTAGAATGGACTACAAAATTTAAAATTGTTGAGTGATCCATATTTTCTCGCAACTGCTGTGTTAAGGAGGTCGATCAAATGTGTATACAAAATTGCACTGTTAAACCAACATTTACTATCGGAACGCTCTAAAATATGTTGTTTTCTGCTCTGATTCTGTATTCTCACATTCAATGGTAGAAAATATAATTGAAAAATCCATTCGAACTAAATCTGGTAAAGCCATGGCATACGCGTGTATCATTTTTGATAACTGAATAACAATTTATTTGTTTAGTCAAAAATTCATTTGTCATTTAAAGGTTTCTAAAATGAATATTCATCGTTTTTATTTATTTATAAAAATTTCATATTTATTCGAAATTTCCAAAAAACCTTTTTCCAGGATGTACTTGCACTCCAGGGTCGATAATTGTTTTCCCCATATAGCCTCAGTGGGCGATAAATGAGCTCGCATATGCAGACACTCGTTTCCCAAAGTCTCGCCTAAGTACCCTAGATAGAAGACTTTCAGCTTTCAAGTTCCGTGCGCCCTCGCGGATATCTAGAGATTCCAAGCTATACAGCTTCATGAGAAAGTCGAAACTATTTACCCAAGTTCTCGTAAGCAGAACCACGTTTTTGTAGTTAGCAATCAACCTGTCGATAATGCCAACTCTGAATTCGTCCCTGCCGGGTAGTCCGAATTCGATCTCGTTTTCTTTTATTCCATCAATTGGAGAATTTGCCGCTCCCTTCTTGGTAAATCTGCGCTTCTATTACGCAGGAATAATAAAGTGAATTAATTTTTTTTACTGTCTGGTATCGTATGTCCTCCATGTATACTAATTCGGCCCCTGGCAGGGGACCCCCTACAAGTTTGGGCCCCTAGGCGACTGCCTAGTTTTCCTAGGCAGAAGTTCGCCGTTGATTGAGATCGCATATGCACACGGTAGTGAATCCATGAAATTTCTGTACTTCTAGATATTAACGCCATTAATTACAGGGACTAGCACGCATTTTGTGTGATTTAATCTAAATAAACATTCATTTCACTTGGCATGTATTTTACAATTTTTTAATGTTCGAAATTATAAATAACAAAATCAAAAGGTAAAATGAGAAATACCTTAATATTTTTTGATAACTTATAAGATTTATCTGCTATTCTAGTTATTATGATTACCACTTAGAAATCTTTACAATTTCTACATTGGGGTGAAATGCTTGTCCATAAAAAAACCCACACCTTCACGGTTTTTTAATTTTTATATCTTAATAAGTGGGGGAATTATAAAATCTTTATCAACTCTGTACAGGATTTGTTAAGGGCAATATTTACATATAGCTTGAAAACATATATTCTTTGCATTTATTTATTTATTTATTTATTTTCTTTTTTTATATTTTAAATTGACTATTTGATTAATTCAAAAACAAATAAGCGCCACTAGTTAGCTTTCGACGTAACATGTATTTTGAAATACATAAATTTTGCAAATGATGTCTATTATCAGAAATCCTATATGTATAGGTCTGTACCGCTAGTATAGGAAACTTTGCATATAAAATATTTATATAATTGAACAATGATCATTGAATTGTTTTCCAATTTTTTATGTATTATAATCTGAATTATAATGATTAACGTATTGGTCATTATGATTCGAATAAATCATTTTTGCGACATAAGGGAAACATTAGAAAAAATACTAAAAATTTTCTTATTATTGTTTGTTTTTTATCTTTATTCTCGTAACTGAAACATAAAATAATTCGTGCATTGAATTGTGTTAGTTTAAGATAAAAAAATAAAATAAATAATCAAAAGAACGCGATTAAATCTAAATAAATAAGTATGTGTGCAACCGTGAAAGAAAAACGTGTCGTAAAAAACTGAAGATACATATCTCCGTGTGAAGAAATACAAATAAAAGAAAAATATATACATTAACAAAAAAAAAATTTTTTTAAGATATTATATATTATATGAATGTGTATATGAAAAACAGAAAAAAAACTTTATGATTAGAACTCGAAAACACTTGATTATATTAATAATTGAATTTCAAAAACGTACACACCTATTTTATAAACCAACAAGCAAAATACTAGATAATTTATTAAAATATTTTAATCGAGAACAATATTAAGTTTTGCTAAAACGTATAATTTTAATATCAAAATAACCAACATACTCGAACAAGAAGTTCAATAAATTACGAAAACGAGTTGGGGATTAAAAAATCTATACTTGAATGAAAAAGCAATAGTAGATTATTATATTTTCCTTCTTTTGTTATTACGCATAGTTTTACGAAATAGAAATATATTTATAAACAAGTACATAATTATATAATCTATGAAAAGTAGGTACTAAAAAGAAAAGAAATATGCATGAAGAATCATCATTAATTAGACTCTCTTTTTATGGCTTCTAAGATCTCATATGAAAAGACTTAAATTTTAGTGAAAATATTCTACCTAACGTAAGTTATATAAAGAGTTTTTTTTTATTATTATTATTATATAGATATATATTATTATTTTGAGAGAAATTAAGTAAAATTCTTGTTATTTTTTTAATTGGATACATTTCACTTTTATATTTTGTTTTCATAGAAACTTTAGTGAATGCTTATGTTATATATTACATCGAATAAAATCGAGGTCCGTAGTATTTTATATTTTAGTTGAGTTTTCGTCGATATAATCATTATTATAAAATAAATTTATTTAATATTGTTAATGAAGCTTCAAGAGAATTTCTAAAAAAAAAACAAAAAAACAATTTTTAAAATGACATAGGTAGATACGTATAGGTGTAAGATAGAAAATATACAACAGACTGTGCGAGATTCGTTTAGGTGCATAAAATCTCAATTAAAGAGTTTTCTGTAGGAATGGGGAATTTGGGAATCCCACATACAGATTTTAGTTTATTGAGCAATACTTCCGATCTATTAAAAAATGTGTGCTCCAATGTTTTAGATGTTTTTTTTTTTTTTATTAATTTGCTAACGTTAATCCAAATTTTTATTATAATCATGAAATTAAGGAATGTCTTAATTCTGTGAAATATCGAGCAAAGTGCTTGCGACAGATTAATTAATCTCTTTTGATAATATACAATCATAATTATTATGAAGCTTAGTTTACACTTAGATACTTGTATCGGGATTTGTATGAGGCACAAGTAAATTCTTCATCAAATTGCGATACAACTGTTAACAGATTTCGTTGAGCCTCACACAAATGTTCTTCCATTTTGTTTGCATGTTTATTTTGCTTTTGATTTTACTTTCGTTCTGAAGTGCAGTTTATCGTGCATTTAGCTGTATTACGGTTAATTGTTTAAAAATTAAAAATCATATCATCGTAGTCAAAATAAAAGCCCCCCCCCCTCTTCTTATAGTATGTAGATATATAAAAAAAGTAATATTTGGGATGTCAGGTCTCAAAAGAATATAAAGATTTTAATAAAAAAAAGTATATAAATATAATTTAGAGGAAATCGCTGAAGATTTAAGATAGGCCTCAATACATTTCTCACTATGTCACCTATTGCAACTTTTATAAACTCGAATATCTACATCTTGCGTCTTTTCTTCACTACAAGTGGCGCCACTAAGGAGTTTCAAATCAATCCTATTCATTCTTACATGGTTTTTTAAAATCGCTGCCACCTTCCACAAAGTTTAGTCATTTATAAACATATTATATCCCTCAAGTGTGTAACGTTTTTTTTTTTTAAATTCACATTGCCACCACTTTGTTTTATCATTTACTCAAATTTGTGTAAATCGACCAACGATACACTTAAAAAAATGATATTTTCCGCATCTGATAACATTTTATTAATGCACAGAAACTTAGTATATCGATAAGTGACCCTCTAATGTGAACGAAAGTCAAAATTTTTCTGAATGTATACAAGTGGCAATACAAATTCCGATACACTAGTATCTTAAGTGTAAACGTACCTCAGCAAGAGGAAAACTTGAATTCGTTTAGTTGATTGGTGTGGATAAGCGTTTCAAATATCTCGTCGTCCACACCTATTTATTATTAGTTTCGTACCGCTGGTGATTGATATTCATCCATATAAAGTAAAACATTTCCATTTCAACAGAAGAAGAACGATTTTACATAAGGCTAGAAAAAAAACTAGCCGAAAGTTGTATATATATTTCCAAAGCAGCTATCCTGTAAATAGAACTGTTATTTGGAGGTATATTTTACAGAATATATTGAACATTTCTATCAACGTATATTAATTAAGATATACGAAATGCTTGCCATAATCCTTAATCTATGAAAATCTGTGAGATGTTTTTAATGAATGTAAAAATACGAATTTTTTCAAGTTTCAAGGCTTCAAATCTTCCCCTCCACAGCGTTCGGTACACCTTCTCAGATCCCAGGCGGATCTTAAAAATTCCAATATTCTTTATTGCATATAAGTCGCCATGAGATTTTCATTAATCATAATGAGAACACTGTTGATATACATATAATACCATTTATATTTACGTAAATTTTTTCTTGAGGCTTCTTTTTTATATACTATGTAAAAGAGTCTGCAATTATTACGCTTATTTTGTTCATTAATATAAATCAATTCAAGATTCTCTTCAATGTTATTATTACTCTTGGGAAATTTTTGTCGATCGTGGAAAAAACTAAACATGAGAAAAAGAATATTTTGTACGTTAATACAAAAAAAAAACAAAATAATTAAAAAATAAATTCAGTGGTAGTGAACTCTCGTACAATTATTATTATATTTTCTGTAAGCCATTCATTAAACAAAGAAATATGTATAACAAATTACCTGTGTCATAAAATAAAGAAAGAATAATTATAGTTTTATTTATTGAAAATTTGTTAATTTCTTATTATTATTTTGTAAAAGTAAATTATGTAACAAAAAATACAAATTAATAATCACTGTATAAAAACACCAGCAGAAAATCTGTATATTTTGTATTATACTTATAAATTTTATATATCATATAAATTGCATTATTTTTTTGTATGTGTTTAAAGTATATTTTGTCCGTAAGAAATAAAAATGGAAAAAATGGTTTATAAATAAAAATAATAAATAGAGATTAAAAAAGATGAAAAATAAGCGATAGAAAAAAGCTAAAGACTCTAATATATTATATTAAAATGGAAAAGCAAACAAGAAATGTTGAAAAGTTCGTATGTACTTAGTTTTTAAGTAAACAAGTGAGAGGAGCTACACATTTAAATAAATGAAAATTGCTAAAACAGTTATAATAAATTACAATATACAAAAAAAAAAAATATGAGAGATAAAAGACATAAAAGATGATAAACCGTGTTATAATGTATTTTTTTACTTTTATTTACTAAATAATATCGTTTTTTGTATACCGTCACTGCGAAAGATTTGAACAAAAGTATTTAATTTTTAATTTTGTACACTTATGCAAAAGAAAAACGAAAAACAAATAAAATAATAATAATAATAAAGAGCGGATTATAATATTATGTATGTAGTATAAGGAGAAAACACAAGTGTTATTATTTAATTCAGCTGTTTTTAAGTGTTTTGTTTAAGATTTTTTTTTTTTTTAATTTACGAGAAATAAAAGAATTTTATTTGTAATATCCCATCGATTTATATATGATATTATTTTTTAAATATTATATGTATTACGAAAAGAAAAAACTACATAATAATTGAAGAAAAAAAATTAATAACTGAAGCAGTATAAAGTATAAATAACCTAAAACACAAAAATTTTTATACGCGCGTATTCTTTGCTATGTATTTCTTAAAACTTTTCCTTTTTCTTTTTTTTTTTTGTCTTTCTTTTTTATATATAAAGAACGTTATTTATCACGCCAGTAATATATTATATAAGAAAATACTTCTATATTTATATAAATTATAGCAGGTAAATCCAAATTGAATTTTTCTTTTTGCAAAATTTATTAATTAGTTTTTGTTTTGAATATGCTTTGTTAAGAGATTTTCATTAAATAAAAAGCAAATTTATTTAGATTCTTTTCTTTATTTATGATATGTTCTAAATATAAATATATAAAAAGTAACAAGTTAATATAAACATTTTATGTTAGATATTAAATAAAATGAATTTTTAAATAAGTTCCTTACAAAGGATTGTTTTCATTTTATTACCCTTATTTTATTCCTTTTATATTTTTACTATATTATTTCTAAAATATCCTCTAAATTTGCAATATTTTCTTAAAAATTGTTAGTTTTGCTTTTAGCTTTTCTTTGATTTTGCATATACATATATGTATATATATATATAATTTCTGAAATATCTTACAGCAGCGCAAAAAAAAAAATAAATTCAAAACCGAAATTGTTAATTCTATACTGGTACCCTTGCGATCCCTTATCAATGTTGTTTTCGAACAATATTATTAATTATATATATTCCAAGCAGTGTGGAATGTATCATAATTTAAAAAGATGATAAATGAAAAACAATTATTTGCTTTCAATGTGCTCTTCCAGCTTATAATATTGGATTATATAGGCGGGAACTTCCAGCATCCTGTGTGCTGGTTCAAGGTATACTACGAATTTTAACATACACATACAGATAACTAAATCTATTTTAAAACAATATTGGCTAGTAACGTTTTTAAATTTATTTAATTCTTTTGAAATGTCAAATGTTATATAATTTTATTCTATCACAGTTTATCTCCGGCTGATTTTAAATCGTTAAAAAATTTTTCGGACCATTTACCGAGTCCGAATTTCTAAGATGTCGCTGACTCTCTCAGTCCATTTTTTATTGAAAAAATTTAAAAATCATATACAGGTTGTTCCAGTCCGAACGAGTATAGACGTGTGTATTGTCGGATTGATATCATAAAGTTAACTCCATTGTAATCATGTCTGGTAATAAGCCGTTGCTTATAAATTCTGCAAAAACAAATTGTTCATTCGTTCGTTTATTTACAGTAACTTCAAGTCTCTTTTCTAATAACTTTACGAAGGTAAAACAGAACGCCATGCTCATTTAAAAATCAAATTAAATATCTCTCATGGTTGATTAAAATTCATTGGGCATGTTCAAAATCTGTGAACAATTTTGTGTATACGTTTTCAAGGTCGAATCCCCAAAATATTATATTTGCCATAACAAAATTACGATTCACACAGCACTTCATAGATATAATAACATGATATGTAATGCTAGTAGTGTGATACTAGCTGGATAGAACACCCTATATACCTATACATAAATACGTTTACAGAGTAAACATAAATGATAAAGGAAACAATTTCTAGTATATTCCCTTCAATCGCAAAATATTCTTGATTTCAGTTGACTATAATGATTACAACTGCATTTACTCAAAACTTATCCGTATAAGTTGGAATTATGTTCCAGGGATGACTATTTTGATATCTATGCGAAAAATCCCGGTACTTAAAGATGAAGGCATCACCTTTGTTTATTGAAAATCATGAAAAATTACTTTAGATCTCTTAAATTAAATACTTCAGGGATAGTAAGGGTTTCGGGTGTGCATCTTTGTTTTCACACTTCTGTAAGATAAAAGAAAAAAGAGACAGAACAAACCACACACATAATAATAATAATAATAACAACTATTTTTTCTATGTATACAAAGAAGAAAAATCCAACATCCGCACTAAATTTACACTAAATGTAATCAACTGCAAAAAACGAAGGAAAATCAATACAATATTATAATATTTGTTATTAACTTTATTTATTTAAGGAAATCATAAAACTTAACGAATTAGTAATTTAATTAATAATGAAAATTCTGGAACGTAAAGATAAATTTTGTCTGGTGAACTTTGTGGTTTTTTTTTTATATATATATATATATATAATATAAAGTAATTTAAGTACATATTTATGAGTAAGCCCTTGGCAGCAGCCTCGCAGCTTAATTTTTTGTAATTTAAATAAATTGTTTGTACCCATTCTATGAACCCATACAATGTGAAAAAAAAACAACTTTTCCACCCGCATCTACCAATTGGTTAGGAATTCTTCATCCCAAAAAGCATGATTTTTTCGTTATCTGACACCGAAACCGAAAAAAAAAATCTTGCAGTTTAGACCGTACTGATAATTTATCGTTTTTAATAAGACAATCATTGGCTCAGAATTCTCCATGGTTCATTTTAATGACCAGTAAAACACAACCTTCTCTTTATATAAATTTATATATTTATTTACTAAAACAAGATGAAGCATTTCCTTTCTACATTATACTTATAGTCAATACCTGTTGAAATCATAAAGTTGAGTGTTGCCAAATTTCGCTGACGCGTTTCTGATTCTGTTCCTTACTTAATTGACAGGTTGATTGCTTGCTTGTAGGATATGTTTTACGTTTCAAACATAAATGCGATTTGCTAGCATGCAAAACTCTTCGTTTATGTTGCTCGTAGTATTATGATCTGAGTCTTATCACCACAAATTATTGAAACTATTGGCGTCTGTTTTAGCCGTAGCCAAAATTTCAGTACTATAATATCATGATAAGCTGCATCACCACAAATATAATAACGCTACCACATGGCCAATTTCCTCACACTAGAGATATATATTATTAGACCTGTAAAATTCCAAGTACAAGTACCAGGAGCTGGACGTAAAATCTTTTAAGTACAAATGCAAGTACCGGTACTTGTACTTAAAAAAAATTTTCAAGTACAAGTCCCGATACTTAAGTACCCTATAAGTATCAAAGTACGCACTTACTACAAAATACCGCCATAACGCAAAGTATTACTTCAGCTCTGTCCATGGCTTCTAAACCTTTATTATTGGAAGGCGTATTTAAATTATATACACGAGCTGAAATACTTCGCGTTATGACGATATTTGTAGTAAGCACGTATTTTTGTACTATAAAGTATTTAAGTTTATAAATGGGACTTAAAAATACCAGTACCAATATCTGGACTTCTACTTCAAAAATATTTAAGTACTAGCATCAAGACATGTACTTAAAAAAAATTTAAGTCCAGGTTCTGGTGCTAGTACTTATGTAAGTACCAATTTACTTAAATACTTTATATGTCTGTATATTGTGCATTCGTAATTTCCTGAACTTATAAAACATATTTACCCGTCACTTCTATCTCCCGAAAGTAAGTCAAAGAGTTATATTTAAATTATGACTGACTACAGTAAAGCATTTTCCAAGAGTTATATGCTATATAGCTTTTTGAACTTGTTATAGGAAATAGATGTGAAGAAAATTATAGAAAAGCCCATATTGAATTTTTCTTCTTGAACTCTGACGGGAGGAGAGCTGGTATGATATGGGAAGGAATATTGAGAAGAAATATGAGGATTTTTCCATTTAATATTTTTGTTTTTTTTTTTTTTTTGTTCTAAAATTATTACTTTATTCCTAATATTTATACTTCTTTAAAAATATTTTTATTACGATTTTATTTTGTTAGACAGATTCAAATTGAAATTATGTAATAAGACCAAAAAAAAAAGTCGTAAATCTCTTTACGGAATGATAAAAAAGGATTAGGTACTTATTTAAAACTATTGCCTGCTTATTTTGTTGTATTTAAAACTAGCCACATAAATTAAATTAACAATTAGATTCCTTCTTATCTATGAAAGTATAACCCTTGAATTTTTCTGGTACAAATAGAGAAAAGAACATATATAGACTTAAATGTAAAATGTATGCATGTGGTGTGAAATAATATAAAATAAATATTGTATTAAAAATATATTTCAAAAAGAATAAAATCAAATGACTAACGAAAAGTTTAAAAATCGAGTGAAATAAAAAGAGATTAGATTCAAGATACCTATACATATGTATATGGGGTAATTCTGAATATTTCCCCGATATTATTTTCCATATTTTTATATTTACATTATAAAAGAATATATGTAAATAAAATCTAAATAGTATTTAGGTGATATATCGTAAACTATATGAAAAGTGCGACTAAAAAAAAAAATAAAAAAAAAATAACGAAATCGAGATGAAACATGTATAAAGAAAAGAAAACTACGAAACAATATCGTCAAAATGATAATTAAGAAAACTTAAAACTTATTTATAAGAATTATGTATGTAGATTGATACAATCCATATTCAAATTGCGAAAATATATCCGATTATATTCTCGTATAAAATAACAATACAATAATAAAGTCGTGTTGTAGAATGAACGTTTTTTTTTGTTTTTTTGTTTTTTTTATTTAAAGTAATATTTTTAAAAATTTACACATTATTAAATCTTCATTTTACTAAAGAAGAAACTATATATGTATTATATATTATTACCTTGCATATAAAAAGATATTTTGAAGAAAACAAGAAAAAGGCAAAGAAATACATTTTTAAAGTTATTTCGTAGACTTAATTAAAAGAAGAGTATCAAGATTTATTTAATAAAAGAAGATTATATTAGAAAACTATATACATAACATATATATATATATAAATTATAAATATATATATTTATACCAAAAGAAAGAGACAGAAGAAAAGAGCATCGTATTTAATTTTCATAAAAAAAAATATATATATATATAAAGCAAGATTACGGAATGGTAAAGCAAAAAAATATGAAGAAAGCATAACAATTAATAATATAAATATATAAAATGCATAAATATATGCATTCGTATAAATATTCCAGAGGTTTAAAAATATAAACAGAAATGAATGGTGAGTGAAAAATTTCAAGCAATAAGAAAGATAAATAAAATTATTTTTGTGTCATCTTTAAAAGAAAAAAAAAAGTATTTTATTTTATGTATATCGTATTAAAAACAAACAGAGGTAAAATTATAGATAAATTTTAAAGTAAAACGAAAAAAAAATGCGTTAAAAACGATCAAGAGTTTTTTTTTTTAAGTTTATGAGTGAAGGTGCGTGATTTATTTCTTTTTTCTATTCAGATTTTGCACTTCCTTCTCCTCTTCTTTACAATAAATTTGTTCGCTGTTTTAATTTAAGATAATTTTAATCCTTTAAAAAAAAAAGAAAAAAAACCAAAAAAAAATGACTCAAGAGGTTGTTGATGTTATATTATGGAAAATAAATCCCTTAAATTTTTTTCTACTATACTTCTAGGTTGGTAGCTTAAATACAAAAGCGGATAAGCGTTATGTAAAAATGATCAAGTTTAAAGTGTAAAAGTTTATACTGTATCTCGTGATGAAAAGTCAAAAAGCACAAATTCTCACATTAATAGGGTTGCCAGATTATCTTAGAAAGCAGATTATTTATTTTGTCATACTAAATGTAACTAAAATATACACATGTATACGGTTTTTGTAATATTTTCTTATGACGAATGCTGTTTAATTAACTTTTTCTTATACACATTACTATAATTTGGAAGATATTTATACGAAAATGATTGATTTTTTTTTTTTTTTGTACCGTATTTAAACTACGCTGAACTTATTATCGTATCAAAGTAAACAAAAAATTCTTCACCATAATTTGAGAAAATTAATACAAACGAAATAAGAAAGATAATATAAAAATGTGTAAAGTTGAGTAAAAAACAAACTAACTCTACTATTGATTAAACCTGTCTTTTGAAGAATGATAATATATAAATTAGTAAACTGAAAGAGTTTTTATTACCCTTAACTATTACGTAAACTTATTCCTTAATTTTTGTAAAAAGAAAAAAAAAATCGAGATAAGAGGTATAAAAAACGAAAAAAAAAACAATTCCAACCATCATATCAAAGCTTTCTGTGATTCACAAGACTGATATAAAAAAAATAAAACTTATATGAAAAAGAATTAATAAAAAAAAAAAAAAGAAAAACACAAGAAACAAAATGTAATATTTTTATATTTAGTTCAGTTATACTTTTCTTGTTTATCAAACTTAAATTTGTATTTCGTTTATGTAATTGGATTTTGCATTTCTATATATACACCTAACAAAACATTGTGTTGCAAGGAAAAATATATTTGGAAAAGATAGGTTCCATCAAATCAGGTCATCATAAGAATAACAGGAAGAATTGGTAATATACAATATAAAAATAATCAAATAATTAAATATATGAAAATCAATCTTTTAAGGAAAAATACAGCGAAGAATATTAATGTAGATATATATATCTGCACTGATTAACATACTTAACAGAAACAGAATACATTATATATTTTGATTGCCTGTAATAAAATATCTGAAAAATAACAGCAGTAATATGTTAAGTTTTAGGTTTGTGTATTGTATTTGGGTAAGAAAATAGAAATAACAAAAAAAATATATATATATATAAAATAAAACACAAAAACTGAGATTTAAGTCATGGCAACACCTATTTATTTAATTAATTTAAATAATGACAAACGATATATGTAATTATTTAGTAATTAAAAATGTGAATGAACACAACTCGCCATCACTTGAAAAACTGACATAAAAATAATTAGTTTAATCATACAAACACATACACACGCATATACCCGCAAACAGAACTCAACCTACACATAACACACTTTTATACATAAAATGCACTTTTTAAAGTAAAGTGTAGACGAGACATTAAACAAGGCCTACATACATATATGCATCAACGCCAACTGATCAAATATCTTCGATTAACTTTCATATTCATCATTTTTCTAATATCACAATAAAACTAAAAATAGAGAAGAGGATGGCTTTGAGATACTCTCTAACTTTTAATGCAAACGGCCCTAAGCACTACTTTTTAGAAACAATCTCTTAGCGTAAACACGTTCAATTTTTATACTTAAAATCAAACTAATGTACTCGAAGTCTAGGTCTTCAATAAGTTATATTTTTCGATTATATCTAGTAGAAGAGTAGTAGATAAAAAAAACTTCCATACTAAAGCTTTTTCTATTATCATCAACGACACTTATTTAAAATATGTAGATGAGCAGTAAGGTAATATTATGTATACGGGCCACAGATCTACGTTTAAAAGGAATTCCATGAACCATCTTCTTTTTCTAGTTAAGAAAGACTATTTAGTTCAGCTACAGCTTCTTCCAATAAATATCCTTTTTTAATCAGATATCCAATTACTGAGGCTGCAATGCTTTGCAATGGGTAGCGACTCTAATCAATCAGAGATCCTCTAGCGACAAACTCGGCTAGCACAAAATACATATATGCAGAATTGCAGAGGAAGTCTAATACCTCTTTGAAGGCCCACAGAATCTTAGAAGTCATCCTAGTGCCGGTTGAAGCCTTTATCTATTTGAGACAGCAGCGCCGACATACATATGTATATTTTATTAATGGACTGACTCTGATCTCCTATTATATATGGCACCCCTAATTTTGAGTTCAGAATAATGCTCTCTTGGTAATGCAGATTCGCTATAGTTCTACAGTTTGTGCGTCATGAGAGGAGAACGACAGACCACAAATCGGTGTCCCCAACGCATCCTTTTGGTCGCGGGAGCTCGTGTGTGCATTTCCGTATGTTATGTACACACTATCATGGCGCACAGCATACGATGCTCATGCTCGTGCCCATCAAGCATTTACCTTACAGTTCAGTGAGAAATATTGCTGTCACAGAAAGAGACATAAATATAAAAATGGTGCCATTTGTTTTCATGCAATTTTTGGTTCAACGAACATTTAATTTATATTTTGTATGTCAGTGGGCAGCAGCGATATGCTTCTAAAAAGAGAAAAACAGCCCCGGCCTCTTTATCTGACGGAGAGCCGACTCAGAAGGTCCTTTACCTTTAGTAATTAGTCAACATTTCCCAGTTAGAAACTTTCACCGAAAATTGCTGGGAGCATACGGTTGGTATACCACACCACACCATTGCATCGTATACAAAAGTTATAGAATTGTTTTCTTCCAGCCTAAATGGCAATTATCCTTGACCAGATCCGATTTACCTGTCCTCCGCTTGTACTTGACTACATTCTGAATGACCAGATAGATCTATAGAAACCTTAAAATCTCAAAAAAAAAAAAAACCTTAAGAGGAGTCAGTACCAAGATTTGCAAGTTTCGAACATTTTTCAATGCGAACTTCTGGCAAACTATTGTAGCAGAATAGAGGTCTAAATTTAAAAAAATTGTATTGGAATGGATATATTAGCTCGAAAACTTGTAAAAAATGGCAAAAATTTAAGTTTTTCAAATCAAATTCCTGCTAGTAATGTATTCTAATTTCTTTAGATTGTAACTATTTTAGAAAGATAAAGCCTAGATCTAATGAAAATAACGTTGAGTTTTTCATTTTTAGTTGAGGTTTTTTTTTAATTATTTGTACTTACAACATTTCATTAAAAACTGTTGTGATACAAAGTACAATAGTATGTTTAACAATAGCATACAAACAAAAAATTTAGTAAAGTTAATTCTCGTTATAAAATTTTTAATTTTATTGAACTGTAAAATCATCTTAAGCCTAGTATTATTGTGTTCATTTCGCGGTGAAATTTTGTTGCGAAATGTTTAGCAGCTAAAAGTTTTAGTTTTGACAAATAGATGGCAGTAATTTCACAATCATATTTAGCATCAGATTAATCCGCTCAATACCTTTTTTCCACGTTAAAATTTTGACGTTTGATGTGGAATGAAATTGGAATACAAGAGTGTATTCTTATTATTTTTTCTAAAAACAAATCGTCTTCATTTAGAGTCTAAATTTTAGACAATTCTTTTGAAAAGAAATTAAAATAATAAGTACAATAAAATTACTATTTCGAGATTGGGTAATTGCAATAGCAATCCAAAAGAACACGAAATAATATAACAAATGCACGACAGATGTACTGATTGTCAAAAGCACTTTAAAACAAGGAACAATTTTAGCCGTAAAAAAGGTCCCTGTTTGATTGCTGCTAAATACTTATACGGTAGATGCCTCTAATGTAACCTGTGGTCTAGATCTGGGCTAATCTGATATGACTTTTATACTCTAGTAAATTCTATTGCCTACATATGTCGCTAGTATCTATAGAATTGTGGGTATTCAAGTCGAATTATTGGCAAATAACGATGGCGCCTCTCCTCAGTGACGAGATCAGGTGTTGAAGATTTAATACAATTTAACTCGTTATGAATCCTGGAGTAAGTGCGTAAAGGTTGAGTCCAAATATCCCTTGATTGCTGTTGCGATGATTGTTGATTTTGCTCGTAACGAATCCTGGAGTAAGTACGTAAGGGTTGACTCAAATTACTCCTTGATTGCTGTTCTGATGATTGCTAATTCAGCAAATTGTCATCTCTGTTAATGAATGTGGGTTTGATGCGCTCGGAAGAGATGGATGTATCCTTTTCATTTATTTCTATGATGAAAACGTAGTCATCTAATTTTCGAATCACTCGATGAGGTCCAGTGTATGGGGGTTCCTATGGGGCTCTGACAGCGTCTGTACGAACAAAAACGTGCGTGCAAATGTAGAGGTCCTTGAGGATGAAGACATATGGCTTAATATGATGACATGTTGCTCTAGGTCGGATTTCCCTCATATGTTCTCGGAATTTTTCGATTAAAACTTGGGGATCAGGTTTCATTTCCTAACTAGAGGAAAATTCTTTGGGAATGCGAAGGGGCTCTCCGTACAAAATTCGGCTGCTGAAGCTTGAAAATCCTCTTTGTAGCTAGTTCTTAAACCTAGCAGTACTGTAGGTAATATGTCTAACCAAGAAGCGCTGTGACACATTAAAGTGCCTAAGTGTGCGGTGCAATCGCTCCACTAATCCATTAGACGGCGGGTGATAGGAGGTCGTGTGTACATGTTTTGCTCCTATAAGTGATGCTAAAGCTTTGAAGAGCGCAGATTCAAACTGTGAACCCCGGTCAGTGGTGATTGTTTTTCAAGCCCCGTAGCGTACAATCCAATTTTCGTAAAAGGTGGTCGCAATTGTATTCGCTGTTATTTCCTTGATAGGGACCACTTCTGGCCATCGTTAAAACCTGTCGATCATAGTTAGACAATATCTATAACCATGTACCTCTGGCATGATAGCTATGTCTAAGTATATGTGATCGAAGCGTTGATTTACATATATGTTTTTGGGAAGATTTCTCTAGTGTCTTTGCATTTTAGCTCGTTGGCAAACGGAACATGTACGTGTCCACTATAACACATCCTTTCTCATGTTAGGCCAGACAAACTTCTGTTTGAGCTGTTGTAAGGTGGTCTTCCCACCAGAATGAGATAATCCGTGAACATTAGCGAGAACCTTTTTACGCAAAACCGCTGGAATGTAAGGTCTGTTGAGGCCTGAGGATATGTCGCAGTAAACAGATGCAGAAGAATCGATGACAAGTTTTTGCAGGCGCAGCGATGTCTGATGCATCTGTAGAGAGTGCTAGGCTGGAGTTCGGTGTCGGATGAGCTAAAGCTGTTGCTTGAGTCAGTTTCTTCTTGCACATTTCAAACGCAGTCTCTATTTCAGCAGTCCAAGGAACTGGACATTTATCGCTTTTTTTGCGTCATGTAGTAGCTCGTTAAGTGGAGCTTGACAGTCAGTGGGCCGATGCATGCATCGCCTGTAGTAATTTATGACGCCTAAGAAATGACGAAGCTCAACTAAGGTTTCCGGTTTCTTGTAGTTGACAATTGCTGTTATTCGATCAGGAGGTGGTTTGCAGCCATTAGCGTTTATAATGAAGCCCAAATAAATTACCTCTTGTTTTTCGAAATGATTCTTATTGTTGTTGATTGTTAAACCATTCTGCTGGAGTCTTTGTAAAACTGTTTGCAAGTTTTCTCGATGCTGTTGCTGTATTTCTGAGATAATAAGTATGTCATTTATATAACAGTATACATAGTCAAGGTCCCTGAAGAAAAAGGCTATTAAGACGCTATGTTCGGTCCAAGAAGAAAGCGATAGCATGAAGAAGTATGAACAACAGCTAGAACGTCAAAGATGATTAATTCATGTTTTTACGACGGTGTAGAATTATCGGCAAATAACGATGGTGCCACAGAATTGAAACTTTTACTGAGTTCTGACTCCTCTTAAAGGGGTATACCTAGGCAATCTAGTACTAGACAACTAGATTCGAGCTGCCAACTTATAGGCTTTCGACCAACCATACATAAATAAGACTGATGGATCTTGATATTGCCCAAAAAGCCTTAGAAGTACAGTTAATATTTGGTTGATCAACCAAACAATTACTTTCGATTTTATTCCACAAAATGTTAAGTTATTCTTTTTACATGAGACATGTTTTAAAATAAAATAAAAAAATGAATTAAAGCTCAAATTTTTAAGATTGGTTGCAATCAATTCAGACGATATTTCCTTGATTCTATTGAATCATAGATTTATGCAATTTATTTTTTTTTATTTTAGTTTTTTATAATAAAACAAGCATTTTTTACTTAAGCTGCTCGTACATTTATGTGCCGTCATAATTTCTGTAGTATAGTCCCTATTTTCTATCTCTAGAGTACTCCACACCCTAGACCATATTTTTACAGTTATAAATTCATATATAAATAAATAAATTGATTGTAAAACATTCTACTACATATATATATATATAATTGTGAAAAATAAAAACAAACATTCATAAAAGACTCACACACAGAAAAGACTTCATGACGGATACAATTAAAATAATAATAAAAATAATAATAATAATAACATTAAATAAAAGTAAAAATCGAAAACAAAAATGGAAATCAGACTTTTATGTAGAATAAAGTGTTTTCTATTTTATTCGGTCCATAGTTTGCGTTTTATTTTATTTATTTGAAATAATTGGCAGTTTTATATGTATTTCTTTTGTATAATTACTAAAATATTTAGTGTAAAGTAAAAAAAAAATAAAAATTTTAGTAAAAGAGAAGAATAATAAGAAAAAAATAACACATATTTATAAAATAATATTTAGATTAGTACAATTTTTCATAATGAAAAGTAAAAAAGTCCGAAGCAATAAGAAGTGGTCCAGTTAAAAGATAAGTGAAAAAACCTTACTTATATGTAAAGGCGGCCATTTGCGTTTCTAGAGCAATAACTTGATTATTTCATTTTGTATTTCTGTATTATAAGAATAAATTAGTTAAATGAAAAAAAAAAAACCAACATCCTAAGACGTTATAAAATTATTTTTGTTTCACTTTCGTTTCTTATTTTAATCAGTTAGGTATAAAATCAACATCATAAACAACAACACTGAAGCCATACACCATTAAAAAAGAACAAGCAAATAAATAAAAAAGTCTGATACCCGCTATTCTACATATATAAAATTAAGAACATATATACATATATATATATATTGAGGGAAGAAAGGAAGAAAACTATATAAAATAAACCAAGTGAAGATTTATATATATTTCCAAAAATATGGTAATGCATGTTTTGAGAGAGAGAGAAAGAGAAGAAATATATATTATATGTACTATATATACATATTGAACATATATGTATATATATATATATATATTGAGTGAAAAAGAAATGATTTAAGAAAAATAATGAAAATATAAAAAAAAAAAAATTAGTGTAAATATCATTCAAGCTCCTTTATATTTTATATAATCACAAGCACCTAAAAAATATCATCTTTCTAAGAATAAATATATAATTGCGCGGTGTACATACATACAACTGAACGAATACCTAAGTATATTTATATATGTATGCAATGGAACATAATTTATAACAGTACATTACATAATAATATATTGACAGCACTGAACAATTGTTGTATGTACACGAAAGGCAATTTCCAAATTAATATTGCATAATAAGTGCATGCTAATTGTATGTACCTATACATAATAAATATATTTAGAAACTTTAATTAGACTATTTACAGATATAAATGCGAAACGAAGTAAAAAAGGATATCTTTATATTGTGTTAAATTAAATACAAAATTATACAAAAAAAAAAAAAAATACGTGGAGCGAAAAAAAAAATTAAAAAATCGAAATTGTGGAGAATTATATACTGAAACAATACATTGAAATTATATATACGGATGTATATAAGCAAAATATAAGTATATATATATATACATATATATGTGTATATATATATATGCATACATATATATTAAACTTATTATATATTATTATTGAATAGTAAATAAATATAACTTATTTGTATTGCCAATGTTCGTTTTGAATTGTCCTTTTCCGTACCCAATATGGCTCTTATTTGTTCCCTTTTTATATCCTATTATATGATAAATCATGATCAGAAGATAATAATGACACGCACTGGCAAGACGTCAAAGGGTTCAAGGTGTTCACTGAACACCCAGCCTGTAAACGTATATTTCACCACATAAAAATAAAATAAAAATGAAAGAAAGAACTGCAAAAATATATGCGAAATGTATTGTCTGGGATGTATATGACCCAAGTGCATGAAAATGGTTTCCGGCTGCAAAAACGTCCCGAGAAAGTTTTCTGAAGCGGGAAAGAGGTACACCACCCGATAGTACTCGGCTAGACCTTTAATTTGATATGCAACATGCCATATTGGTACCCCCCCCCCCCTCCCCCCACACCGGGGGTTCCACCCCCCCCCCTCCCTAAAAGTATGCAAAGAAAATTTTTCTTCTACGAATTGTATCCGGTAATGAGTTGAGACGAACAGTGAATCCCGTTTTCTGATCGGACATAGCCCTACCAAGTTAGAACCGATGTAAGGTGGGAAAAATCTAGTACCTCAGTTCGAATATAAAAAGGGATATACTAAAAAAGTGAGTATTGGGATGGCTATTTGAATCTCCGAGTATATGAGTGTGGGTACTCAAACTTCTTCTCAGGACTTAACGAACTCAACCCCCCCCCCCCCGCAGCTTAATTGAAATAAACATTGTTAATAAAATATGTTCAGAGTATCATAATGCATCGTTTAGACATCTGTTATGTCTGTTGATGTCGGGCCTAAATTGCGCATTCCCCTTTGTAAGTTCCCCAGCCCTCATGACTTTGCATTGCTTATGCAAGGTGCTCAGATTCAAAAGTGAGCACGAAGGAGATATATTCATTCTGACTGAACTCGTAAGTTCACCAGACATCATGCCTTCGCATTGCTTAGGTCCGAATTACAATTATGACTGATCAGTCGACTGCGACTTTATTTTCAATTGAAGACGACGCAGAGATAAAATTTGTAATTAAATTAAAGCTTCAACTGCTTGAACAAACCAGAAGTATAGGCACAGTATATTCTGTATAGGCTATGGTAATTGAACTGAAGTTGGTCGCAGTCGACACCAACTTTGCATTTTGAGCAAAGCTCAGTTTCAATTACAGTCGCAGTTGTAATTATAAATTGCCACATGCCTTTACCATTTGGGCAAAGTCGCAATCAACTGATCAGTCGTAATTGTAATTTCAGGCCTTACAGTGTTGCCACCGAGCACGGTGTGCAGCCTAAAGGCCTAGGCACAATTGCGACGGCGACAGCAAACGGTAGCGGCAGCCTATTGCAATTATAGGAACAATTTTCTCCAGGAACGTTTTTGAAACGGGTATACATAGGAATCTGCAGTTGCCGTTGCCCGTCGGCCTCTCTCGCTGTCGAAATTCAATTAATTCAATTACTGCATTAGCCTGCCGTTTGCCGTCGAAATTGTGCCTAGGCCTTAAGGGCTCGCACAGGCATAAAGCGGAGCTGATATGAGCTGAGTTGAGATTATCAGCGCTGCTGTAAGTAAACACATTGTGAATAACTTATTTTCTTAATGCGCGCGCACATAGCCACCAAATCGGGACTGATAAGCATTTCGCTGACTGAAGCTGATTGAGGTTGCTGAATTTGGTTTGCTCGAGTATCAGCAAGCATCGTTACACAAAAGTAGAAACTTCAGTTTTTTTTGTGCTTTCAAAGAGATTAACTGTGTCAATCGTTTTTAAGCATTATATCTTGAAAAGTATTTTTTCTGAAACTCATATTGATTTTTGAAGATATTACGAGTGAAATTTGTGTGCGGCCACTACTTTGGGAAAGAACAAATAAAGATTATTTTAATAGAATAAAAACAAATAAATTATGGGAAGAGGTTGCAAAAAACAAAAAACGACATTAAGTTAAGTATCAGTGTTGCGAACTTAACGGATGTCCCGTCAGTTCTAGCGGATTAATATGAGGGTAAACGGGAAAAAAGGTATTCTAACGGCTGACAGATGTTTCAGCGAAATTATGAGATTTTTATTCAATTGTAGCATTAATGGCTGAACCGAATTGAATAAATTTACAAATTGAGTAGTATTGGGTGAAAATGCTGTACATTCCACCGCCCAAAATACGGATAAAATCACATGTGCATAAAAAGTCCGCCACAAGTTTGGTGGTATCTACGTCTGCATGTCTTCCGCGTGAAAACTTAACATATTGTTACGTGCAATAGAAAGAGACAGCTGATGACATCTACTGGCAATAGAGAGTAAACAACTTCAGGTTCGAAGAATCGATAATGGAATCTTCGGGAAAGTTCAGGAATAGAATAGTCAAGAGAAGAATAATCTGGAGAGTTTCTAGGGTATGGCTGAACTACAATAGAAGTAAATACCTTTATGAAGAGACTTACTTACGAAAAATTGTATTTTTAGCCTAAATATATATCACATTCTGGAAGAGTTATTATCTTGATATTTAATGTTTTCAATTTTAAAAAGTGGTAAAAGTGAAAAAATTAACAAGTGGAAGTGATGTAATTGAAGATTTGTGCCATCTATTAATTCGAAGTGCCCTAAGACGTTTTCTGTGTTAAATTTTAAAAAGTGAAAAAATTAACCAAAATGGAAGTTGATTATGCTTTCTATTAATTCGCAGTACTATTTTTATTCCATTTTAATTTTTACATTTCACTTTTAATCATTTAGTAATAATTTAATTGTTTGGCCACATCGCGTTCTTACGGAATGAGCGATTCTTAGCGCACTATACTTACGGAAAATTGGATATTTAAGCTTAACGAAATTTCCCCTCACACGAGTTAAAGTTAATTTGTGTATGCCTGTTAAATTAAAGTGCGCGTTCGCTTTACATAAGCAAATGGCTTACTTATACTTCTATTGTAGTTCAGTCTTATACAAGCCATGAACAAAGTCGAAAAAAGAGAGCAGCCGGCCGGTCAGCAGGCGACATCAACAGTCTTCTTGCCTTGTCTTACTGCAGGAATTTTTCATATAAAAGCTGCTTGTATTTTGCTCAAACGCTATAAGTTCCATAAATATTTTTTTTTTAACTATAAGGCCTGGTATTGTGTTCATTTCGCGGATAAATTTTGTATGGAAATTTAGCGGTGAAATTTAATTGCGAAATATTTAGCCAAATCGCTGAAGAAAGTGGTATTGTGCTTTATCAGCTAAAAGTTTGTTTAGTTTTGACAAGTAGATGGCAGTAATTTCTACAAACATATTTAGCATCAGATTTATCCGCTCAATACCTTTTTTCCACGCTAAAATTTTGACGTTGGAAGTTGAAAGAAATTGGAATGCAAGAGTGTCATTGTATTTTTATTATTTTTTTCTGATAAAATAATTCCGTCTTCATTTAGACAATTCTTTTGAAAAAAAAATTAACATAGTAAGTATAAATATAATATACATAATATAATCTAAAAGAACACGAAATAATATCAAAAATTCACGACAGCTGATTGCCAAAAGCAGCCACCTATAGTTCAAAACAATGAACAATTTTTGAACACAATACCGGGCCACCTATCGTGTCGGTGAACGCACCCTTTGTATCACCATTTCGAACTTTTTGACTGACATTGACAATACGGCTGGACAGTAAAAAACACGGGAATGTGTATTTTACTTCGATTTACTTTCATAACGAAAAGCTTAGAAAATACATTAAACTAATTTATATAGTCAATTATATAATTACTGAAATTTGCATTCCAGTTAAATTTTATTAAAATTAATCGTTCAAATTATGTAACTCTCATAAGGTTTTAAGCTTTCTAAGAATATACCATCTCATTTGACATAAAATATAAACTTAATTATCTAATTTTGTTATGTAGAATACGTAGAATACCAATTTTGCTCATTGAACTTGATTGGCTTTTAAAGTTGTTAATAAATTCACTTCCAGAATACGTTTATTATATGAGTCAAAGCGAACTTGCGATGACGGTGAATCTATGATAAATACCAAGTTTTTATGCATAATAGTTAATGTTATTTTAAATGCCGTAGTTGAAACTAAGTTGTGAATTAAAATGAATACCAAAGCTTTCTTTGCTATAATTTTCGTTTTTGTTGGATGCTGTAGCAATGTTGTGTTCCTGGAGCTACTTGTCAAGTAAGTGAACTATTTTCAAATTAAGGTTATTTTGTTTTAATAGATGAATTATGACATTGTTGTTAAGATTTCACCGCTTACTGCAAGGTGTCTGAATAGCCGAGCACAGTATTTTAGGATTTGACAAAAACTTATATAATGCAGGGTAAGATGTGGTATGGACAGTGGACACATCGTTGCGGCGGTAGGCGGCTGGCTTATGAAATTTAACACGTATCGTCTTAGCACTGTAGCTCTCTTATTAATTATTATGCACCTTAATAAGATAGCTTGAAAGTAAAATGATCAAATCAAATCAGCATTTATTCAAAAAACCCCTGCTTAAAGCAACGTACAACGTTGAATATACAGCTTAAAATAGCTACGATTTACATATTCAGCAAAATAAACAAAGAATAAAGATTTAAGGAAGTAAAATATCAATTAAACAGGAGGAGGCAAATTGCCATGAAACAGAAAACAGCTCAAAAAGTTCATAGCACCTAATTTAATAGTTTAATTACTTATTGTAGAAATATTGATAAATTTTTTTAATTTCATTTCTATAACAAACTTAATAATCTCGAATTGAAATTCAAATTTATTACTCCATCGTTTTTTTTTTCACAGCCCATTAAGGACGTGGTCAAGCGGCCGGGGTTGAAAATAAACAACTTTTCTATTCTATTCTAATTGGTCATATTGCTTAATATTCTAAGGTGTAAGCAACTAGTTTCTTACCAATTTAGTTCTTAGGATACAGATTTAGTTCTTTCTTTTCTTTGTATTCATTTATTAAAACAATCTCTTTAATTATGACAGTCTTATTCAAGTTACAGACACATTGTTATTAGCACGGTTATTGCCCGGGATACATGCCTAAAGTGCCAGCCAAGGAGCCTGAAAAGTATTTGAGCTTTTATGGATATGATATTTAGTTGATAAGCTATTATTGACTATGTTCATGTGACTGACTATATTGACACATTGCTGCAAATATTAACATTTGTTGTTTTGGCGTGAGATATCGATGGGGGTTTCAGCAGGAAATTAGGTTAATATTAAGATTGAAATCATTGACGAGGGAGATATCCCTAACCTCCAGTGGTAAAAAATTCCACTTAGGGATGCCCTGAGAGAAGATAATCTTGTTCCCAAACTGGGTGTTGACACGTGGGTGGATCAAACGGCAGCTGTCTCTTCTGCTCCAAGTGAATCTACTACGTATGTACCCAGGAAGAAGACTGATGATAGTATAAGAATTGCCAAAAATATACCCAATAAATTCTCTATTCCTATTTTTTAGAAGTTATACGATGTCAGTCAGAGAATTGGTAAAAATTTGGTAATTTTTTCTAATTTTAACGATTTTTGCGCCAAAGTGCATGAACTATAGTGATGTAAGAATTTTAGAAACCTCAGAATGCTACCTTTCAATTTAATTCAAAATATATTTATTACAATCTCCGGCATAAGTGGCACGTAAACAAACGTTGGGTACAGCGAATGAGGTGACACAAGTAATTAGTTAGGAACATAATAAGACTCGGAATGGCATTGAGTTAGGTAGTTGTTTGAAGTTAATATTACATACCAGGTAACATGTGAGACTTAAATTAGCACAATAGTGCGTTAAAATTATTCAGCTTGTGAACTAAGATGAACTATTAAAAACAGAATACGGTACGAAGTACTAAAGACAGCCTACTTTGCTAGGGCTATCTTAACGACAAAAAATAGGATTGCAAGCTAATAATAATAATAGTATTTTAGTTAGAGATTAAGGCAAAATTATCTAAGTTAAACAATTCAGGTACTCAGTACTAAGCTATCTATTCCTGTTATACTATTTCAGTCCTAGTTTAATTCAACATTATACTGATTATCTTAGTCGCTGTAACCAACGTTTATTTACGTGACGCTTATGCAGGGGTTTGTAATAAATAAATTTTGAACTTGAATTTGACGATATCATAATTAGGACTAAAGTTATAAAGCAAAAATTAGTTGGAAGCATAATAGTTTTGCAGTGCTCCGAGTCAAAGATTAACTATTATAGAAAATGTACACTTTTGGTCACAATACAGACTTGTCGTCTAAACAATCGATTTGCTCTTGAAAACAATTTGGAAAACTGATGGACCTTTGGGATAATATAATATACTCGCTCTTAAGCTTTATAATTTAAGTTCTAGGTCTTCTTTCCTTCTGATTTTGATTCTACGTGGACACTGTCCAGTTTTAAAGATTCATTTTTTTAAGAGTCTATCACTCCAGAGAACTTTAAGGATTAGTCAATAAATCCAGCAAAAATTCTTTCGGCGTAGTATGAATTATTACACTTAAGCTTAGTCCTATAATTGAAGACAACTTACTTTATTGTTTTACACTTCAAACAAATGCGATAATGACGAATACAAAACCTATCCTACCTCTACAATAATTGCCCTATATATCCGACAATAGCTCTGTTTTGAATGATTGTATTGGGCTCTCCAGATGTCTGTCAGCCAAGTAATTGCACGAGATCTCCAATAGTTTTTTTTCTTTTTATTGTCGTGAAAGCAACAAAATCTCGGTATAATGTCTTGGGACCTATAATTCTGATAATACGAGCGCTCACTTCAGTTCTATCAAAACAATGTAATGCCTCGAAGATTCCAATGTCAATCAATAAATCAATCAGAATCCTTCACACGCGATTACTGAAACGAATTATGACTATTTAAACCGAACCGATATCCTGGGATATTTGAAAAAGATTTTACGTACAGGCTTTTATTTTAGCCTAGGTTTCACTAATGTCTTTAATACATTTTGCACTTTAATTTCCGAATAACACAAATCTCTTGATTTCGCGATGACGATGATTATCACAGCTTGTTGCGCGACGGCAAGTTGTATTCTTGTCAGTTGTCTTACAATTATGGCGTACGCGGATTTAATGGAATGGGGATGTTGGATGGGTGAGAAGTTTGCGGAATGTTAGGGTTTCACTAACTTGTTCTGAGTTGTTATCTTGCAAGGCGAATGGCGCACGTCCGCAAGTCCTGAATGGTACAACGTTGATAAGTCCCACGATGGTGAAGCAGTAATGCTGATGAGCTCCGTCCAGGATGTTGTCCTATGAAAAATGTAAGTCTCTCGCCCAGGTAATAAGTGTTCCTCATTTCAGAGTTAATAAAGTGAAGAGGTGATAAGTGGTGGAAGTTTTCAACCTGAAACTGACTAATGAGAGGGCTTGGATGCTGAGAGATCTTCTCAAGTTGTTTGACCGCGAGACTTAGGGAGGTATTCTTCTATCGAAGTGATGTTTGCATTATTGTACAAAAAGGTGTTGGGAAAGTAGCGTCTGTCTTGTTTCCTGTACAGGCCCTTACGATCTTTCTTTCCAGGGTGCTAATTTGCTTCATATAGGATGGCGAAATGTTGTGCCAGATGGGGAAGCAATAGCAGATAATTGGGCGGATAAGCTGTTTATATATTAGTAGATTCGTATCTTTCGGGAGACCGTTTCTCCTTCTGATAAAAGGGTTAAGTAGGGCGTATGCGTAGTTAGCTTTCCTCATGATCAGTTTGGCGTGATTGTTGAATTTCAACAGATTGTTGAAAGAGACACAAAGAAATTTGGTATTCTTTGAAGGCTGAAGCTTTTCGTTATTGAGTTCGATTTCGATGTTGTTGGCGCGTGTGGCGAATTGGGCCTTCCCCTTGTGGAGGGGTTTCGGATACAAATCATTTCAGATTTGCTCAGATTGATTTTGATGCCCCTATTTCTATAGAACTCGTCGAGTTTTAGATCATGCTGCTCCACTTTGGTAGCAATGAAGTTGGCTGACATGGAGCAGGTGTAGGTAAATGAGTCATTAGCATAGAGCAGTGTGGTTGAGTTTGAGCCGTTGGCAGGCTGATCATAGGTAAAAAGATTGAAGAGAGTTGATCCGAACCTTGGGGGACACCAGCACTGACTGATGTTGCCTGAGACTTGGCATTCTCGAGTTCTATGTAGAAATTCCGGGATGAAAGAAAGCTATGAATAACCCGGGGAGATAAGGCGGGAAGTCGAGATTTATAGTTTTGAAAATTAGCCCGTTTGTCCAAACTGAGTCAAACGCTTTCTTTACATCAAGGAAGCAGCCTACTGTGTGATCCTTTTTGTTAAGGGCGTTTGTGGAATCGCAGAGGAATTTGAGCAAAGCGTGAAAAGTGGAGTGCTGGAGGCTTGAAGCCGAATTGGGTGTCCTGCCTGATATTTCGCTTGAGGCAGGTATTTTCAATGTGTTGTCAGACTATTTTTTCGAAAAAGCTTGGACAGAAGACAGATTGGCCGGATCCTTACGATTTTTCGAGTTTCCTTTTTTGGGAATTGGAAGTATACACGCAGTTTTCTATACATCAGGGAAATATGAGTTTTTGAGGCAGTTATTGAAAATAATTGTCAGAAAATTTATGGCGACATGTAGGAGGTTTTTATTAACTTTATTGGAAATGTTATCTGGGCCGGCGGACTTTCTGCCACTAATAGTCCTGATTAGGGCAAAAACGTGGGCAGGGTTTAAAAAAGGCTTAAATCGTCGGGTTTAATGGCGTGTTTGTGGAATTAAAGATTGTGGCGCAAGAGGCCACTGCCTATGCTGTGAAGTCTTCAATGGTCGAGTGTGCAGTAGCCCTAAAATTTGCACCGCTTAGAGACGAGTTGTCCCTGAAAGTGGATTTGAAATATTCCGCGAAAGCATTGCATTTTTCTAGAGGAAGGTTGTAAGCGTTCGAGCAGCTTAATATGGTCTTGGGGAGTTTTGCCTTTCTGTTGCAAGCCCTATTAATATCCCGAAAGCAGTATGGACCAGGTTGAATGAAAGCCAGTTTATTCCTCAAATCTTTATCGAGAAACATTTTCGTTTGTTCCTCAATAATTGTTGACAAGCAATTAATTTGCGACAATACAGTTCTGTAGGCTGGGTTGTGGCTATTAAGTTAAGTATTTTTCGAAGTTTCAGCCTAAATTTGTATAATTTTTGCAGTTGAGGTGGGAGAGTTTTGTATTTGTAGTGTTTGCTCCACTGGAAAAAAAAGCAACGCTTCCTTCAATGTCTTTGTTGAGGAAGTCAATGTGGAAGTCAATTTCCAAGTTTGTAAGAGAAAGCCTGTTTTAAAATTGTTGCCAGTCAACGTCTTTGAGTAATGTTGAGGCTGCCAAGTGATCAGATTCAACCATATGCGCTACTAGACGTAATTAGAGAATTGAAGTAGGAGATTTACTAGATAAGAAGTTGCAATATAGAAGTCAAGGATTGATCCAGACCGCGGGAAGGTCGGAGTATCTTGCGAGACAACGACGAAATCATGGGTGGTATTAAAAAGTAGCCAGTCATGTACTGCCTTGCCTGATTGCCTTACGATAGAGCCTGACGTTGAAATCGCCACCAAGTACCGTGTATGTGAAATTGTCCGAGATCCGAGCAATGCTGTTCAAGTTATTCTGGGTATCAGCTCCCGTTTCGTGACATCTATTATATAGGGTGGTTAGGAGAAGAGACTCGTTGTCTTGAAGTTTTAACTTAACAACAGTGCATTCCATATATGAAACGTTACTCCGAATTTAAGGATTTCCTTAATGAGAAGCGCAGTGCCTAGGGTAGACTTAGATTAGTCCTGCCGGACAAGCCTGTAGTGCTCAAAAGCTAACTTATGTCTCTCAGTGAGAAGAGTTTCAGAGAAGAATATCAACTTGAGTTTATGCTCAATGAGGAATAGGTTTAGTGCTGCTCTTTTGCTATGTTTTACCAGAGGATTGCAGTCCGAATGCAAATTGAAGGTAAGCTGCTTATTTTTCTAAGATGGAAGAGAGCTTCCTGTATTTAGGAAGGAAATTATTGAATTTGCCCATAAGGGCGAACAGATCGCAGCCAAAGAGGGACTTCGCTTCTTTGGTGCAGAAATTGTTAACTTCTGACACTCTAGGTTTTCTGGGTGCTGCCTTGGGGGCAGACCTAGCTGCTGCTTGTGGTTTGGGGACTGTGGGCTTACAAAACTGTTAGTATTAAATGTGTTTTTAGAGATTATCTCAGCGAAGGATTTACCTGGCTGCACGTAGTTGTGGCTTTCTTCACGACGTCTTCACGTTAGCGACGTGCCGCGCTCTTCTTGGCGCGTTGTTGTGCGACCTCCTTGTATTTGAGGCAACCTCTATAGCTGGCTGGATGTCCTACCGCTTTGCAATTGATACAGAATGGGGAGCCTTTCTTCTCAATTTTCCGCTCGCATTGTCCTGGTGAATGTTCATTTTTACACTTCACACATCTGTAATCGACCGCACAATCCCTAGCGACATGTCCGAAAGCCTGGCAGCGCTTACACTAAAAGATTCCCGAAACGCAATATTTCCCATCGTAATTATCGGCGAAATTAATTATGAAGGAATTTGATTCCTTGGTCCTGGGCGCTTTAAAATTCACGACAGAGTTGATTGTGAATTCACGCAGTTTTTATTCAAGAGCTGTCTTCACATCCTCGCCGTGGTAGGTGTGTTGGACTCCTCTCAGTAGAAGTGTCGTCGTCCTGTCACAGTCCGGCGTGAACGTGTAACTCTGCACGCCGATATCCTTGATAATTTTGAAGAGGGTCCTTTGGTCGTCCTCAGTGATTGGCTTAATGATGCACTTGGTGCTCTTTGCCGTCTTGATAAAAAATGTTGGCCTTAATTCTAGCTTATCGAGCTCGAAGTTGAATGCTCTAACATTCAGATTCTGAAAGATAATCGGTGGTGGTCTCACCGCCTAGCCTTTACTACTTAGGCCGTAGTTACTTTAGGCTGTATCTCGAAGTCCTTTCGATCACTCAGAGTTTGGTAGAAACCTTCTGTATTTTCCTCCCTGGGTGGCTGTTGCTTAGATCCAGTTGGCTTCCTCTTTGCTGGCAGATAGAGGAGATGTAACTGGAGTCCTCCTTGCTCTCTTGTTCTCAACGATTGTGAAATTATTTTCGCCTTCAGAGGAAATCGATTCCGATGATTATGACTCGGCTGAGTCTGTAGACACCTCCACATCGCTGGCTGTCTCTTCCTTTTCTCGGGTGGCAAAGCTACTCTGTCGTTGCACAATTTGTTGGCTTCTTCCTGAATGAAGACTTCCGGGGGCCCATTTCGTATTTGTTGTACAGTCTTTCTAGACTGCTTTCTATAGCGGCCTCAGTGCCGTTTTCTCGTATTCGAACTCAGTTTTGTTGACGATTACTGAAGATTTGAATGTTCTCTCAACGCTGTCTTTTATAGTCAATTTCTCTACTCCAGCATTACTCCACCCTAGATTACACAACTCAGTTGAACTGGTCTGCAGAACTGATTTCAACTATTTTACCGCGAGGATGTTGTATTCGATCAACTGAGTTGTCATTTTCAGTTCAGTTTTAAGGTTCCGTACCTCAAAAGAGAAAAAAACGGAACGGAAGAATGAAATCACTCTTGTGTCCGTCTGTCTGTCTGTCACGTGGCGTAGGATTTTGAAATTTGGCCGAATGTTAGATCTTTGTGACGAGCATAGTTTTTTTTATCGTGAGGGATATCGTTTGAAGAACTACTTTCAAGGATTCCAAATTTTACTTCTTTTTTCAAGGTTTTAGTGATTTGGTAATGAAGATATAGTTCAAAATGTGCGAAAAAACACCGTTCCCATTGATCTTCTAGGTTTCTAAAGCTAACATTTTGGTATTATCAGGGTTAGTAGGTATGAAGTCAATGATGACAAGGAAACTGCCTCTATTTTCGTCATATAAGACAACTCTTATAAGATGACCCTTGCGTCTGTTTAAGTATTATTGAAATTTTACAACACAGTAGAACAGTAAAACATATGAAATATAGAGCTAATATTTAAATAATTTAAAATAACAATTGTAATATAAATATTTTTAAGTACGAATGAATCTTTAAAGTCACTCTTGAGCATGTCCCTCGATGAGCGCTTGAAAATTTACTGCACTCGCCTGGGTCCTATCAAATTTTAATACTTTCACCGTTTACCAGTTTTCTTGATACGGAACCCTAATTGCACGAGTCCGACGCGTTCTTGGAGGGTTTTTTGAAAATGTCTTCGTAAGTGTAGATATTACTCATCCATCGTAATACCACTATTAAATTACAACTATTTAAAGTCTGCAAAGAAGGCGACTTCTTCTATGTGTAGAATTGTTTCAGTAATTTTTTTTAATTAAAGCCTAGTACGGAGTTCGAGTAAAAAGTGACTTCCATACAAATTTTACAGCTGGTAAAATCCTAAGCAAAAATTATATTGATCTCTTTACTAGTCCAGTACGGAGTTCACTGGTAAAATGTACCATTTTTTCTATTATAAGCATTTTGATGTGCGAAGCATTAAAATGCTAGTAAATTTTGAACATTTTTTCGATTGTTGACAAAGCGAGTTTATTTAGTTTTTTCCATGGATTCCTTTGACGAGGACACACACTGAGACCCGCCGAAACAACAATCTCGTCGTCGTTATGATGATTTATATCCATTATAAATAATAATCAATTAACATTTTTTTAATATTTCCAATTAATTGTGGTTTTAACAGTTGTCACTTCGTTTTCTCCACTCAAATTTACCAGCGTTAAAAGGCTATTTTTTGGAGACCGCGTTAAATTTTACCAATAACCGAACTGCATACTAGGATTAAGGCACTTTCACATCAAACACAAGAATCGAAAAAATGTAAACCGAAAAACTCAATTTATTCCACTTTGAAACAAGATTTTTGCTCCAATGATTAATAAAATCATGGGAAATAGGATAAGCTAATAGTTTTACTAATAAAATAGTATATATATTTCAGATTTTTAAGAAAAACACAACTTTTATGATTTTCTTCAAAATCTGAAATAAATATAACTATTTTCTCAGTAAAATTCTTAGTTTATCCTATTTCCTTGGATTTTATTAATCATTGGAACAAAAATCTTGTTTTAAAGTGGAATAAATTGAGTTTTTCGGTTTACATTTTTCTGTTCCTGTTTTTAATGTGAAAGTGCCTTTAAGCATAGAAAGTACAAATAGTATAAACACAAGTTTCCACAATGATTTTACCTTTTAATTTCAGTTTCCACCATTTCAAATTATTGGTGGGTCAGTACTGAAAAGATTCTAAACAAGTCTGTACTGACTAGTCAATATGGGTTTTTACGACTCTGTGTCGGCGACGGTGTCAGTTGACGCGTTTAAAGCAGTTGCTTTAAGGAAAATGAAGTGGGTGTCACACCGGGAGAGGCGCGGCGCTGCATTTTTAAGTTGCCTCTTTAGAAATAAGCTTGAAGCAATATAGACTGCCTTTAACAACGTTTTTACGAATAGATTTTTCCAGAATATTGATAAGTTTTATGTTTTATTCTTTGGCACGCACCTTTTTGAATTGCGTTACATATTTAAAACAACATTAGGCTTCCGGTGTAATGTAGGAGTGTGTTTAAGCTTTGAATGTAGCCGGCTATAGAGGCCATAGCCCTAATGGCTTTAGCTAATTATTTGTTTGTGTGAGTATATGACTTGAGTCTCATTTCAATTTCGTAAATATGTCTTATTTTCATTGGTAGAATTATGACGAGTAATAGAAGAAGCTAGTTGCCACAGAAACCCTAGTAAAAATGTATTGAATTAATAAATCGAACGACACAAGAAGTCATACTTTTCAAAGTAAGCAACACCACATCTCTATGACAACAACCAAATAAACGTCAAGCTCCTTTGGTTTCAACTCCAGGCCACAAACCAATTTGGCTACAGATAAAAGTTAAACACCAAATTCTGACGGTTAAGCCAATACATACGTACAAGATTTTTCTGGCTCTAAGTTGGCTATACCCAACAATTGAACGCTCCATTCGGGCTATAGAGCCAGCTATAGCTAAAGCTTGAACACACAGTCTGTCTGTTTATGTTTTGTGATTAAAGCACGCATATTACTGACAACAAGCTGTTAGGCTCTAGAAAGTTCTATGAAAAGGTCACCGTTTCTATAGGTGCTTGGGCTAAGCCTAGTTTTCCAATAACATTCACAAGGTTAGAACTATTCGAGCATTTCCGTCTAGGAATTGAATGAATGAAACAGTATATACCTATACATATGTATATATATTATATACAGGCTGTTTCGAGGTGAGAGGTCCAAAAGAAATAAGGTGATAGTACTCACTAGACAAAAAATAAATTGTATGGCACGGGGATCATCTTAAGGGGGTATTCTAGTCTAGAAATTCGAAAAAATATATTTTTTTTGTTTTCATATTTTCAAAGTTTAACTATTCAAGAATATGCCTATAAGAGGATTTTTCAAAATGGTGGCTTGTATCTATTATATTTAGTGTTCAACTGCATCCAGCTGCTAACAGTTGAATTCTAACTTCTAAACCACTTGGACTTTAAGGGGTAACGCTACTGTAACGGCTAAAAAAAAAGGTTTTTTCACGAATTTTTTTCTCGCGAAATTAAAGGTGTTTGAAAAAAACCTTTTAAGGGTATTATCGGGCATACATTGAACTTTATTGATAAATTTTTGACAACGAAAAAAAAAAACAAAATGGCGGCTCCATAGCCATCTTCCCGGGACATGTTTCGGAGCAAGTTTAACGCGCTTGGTGGCGACCTCCATTTTCAAATTAAAAAAAAAAATTTTCTCGCACAGGACCTTTTTTTTTCTTATTCTAGAAGGTTTAAACTATTTTTTAAGCCAATAAAAAAAAAACGATTTTTCAAAAAACTTACAGTGGCGTTACCCCTTAAACGCGTTTTTCTCGAAACTGCCTTTTTCAAGACGATGCCCACGATTTCTCAACTTCTACTGGACCGATTTACTTGAAATTTTTTTGAAAGGCTTCTTTATTGACTTGTCTATGTCCGGAACTAGCCGCATCCCCAAATATCAATTTTTACTATTTTTAAAAAATTCGAAAAAGTCAAAAAAAGTGGTACAAAAATTGCTTTTTTTTTCAGGCAGCGGCCATTTTGTGAAAAAATTTTTTTTCAACTTTTCCCTAGTTCCGGACATACGACATTACTCTAGACTAATAATCTTTTTTATTTTTTTTTTCGGATTGCTCGGTGGGTTGGAATCGTGGGCATGATCACGCGCCAATTTTTTGAGGCCCCCCACTTCATCAGCTGCTAATTTTTTTAATTTTCAACTTTTTTAATTTTTTAATTTTTTTCTGTATTCTTGTAATGTTAATAAATAACTCATAAAAAAATGGATAGAAAGATATTGATTGCCATTTTTTTACGGCACTTCAAAAATCACCTAAAATTCGGGCCTCTAGACTAGAATACCCCCTTAACTGTTTCAGAGTTACAGGGTGATTAAGAAAATATGCTAGCTCTTCACAAAACACCCTATGTACGACTGCTTTACTACTTTTTTCCTCTCTGGAGTTGTAGCGCTCTAAAATAAACAATTCGAGTTTTTTTACCCTTTTCTTTACTTTGATCTTTGTTTTTTTTTTTAAGAAAAAGCTGACTACAATAACATTTTTTTATAAAAACTGTAAACTGTGGGCTCTCCTCCTTAATTTTTTTGACTTCCAAAAATAGGTCAAACTAAAGATCAAAGTCCACACTTTCCAGTTCTTTTAACAGAAGTTATGTTAAAATAAGTAGAAAAAAACACAACAAAAAAAGTCACAGTAATAATAAAAGGTAAAAAATTCGATATTTTTACTTTAGAGCGCTATAACTCTGGAGAGGAGGCTGCTGGTTGAGCAGTCGTTGGATAGGCTATGAGGTTCTACATACGATGAGGTCTTAGCAGTGATCGTACACCACGGATTTTTTTTAAGATACAGGGTGTTTAGTGAAAAACCAGGTCTCCCGGTAACTCTGAAATGGTTGGCATGCCCCCTTTGCCACAAAAATTCTTCGTTGTTTGTCTAGGTGACTACTATCACCTCCTTCCCTTTGGATCTCTCATCAAGAAACATCCTGTATAAAAAACTCATCCTTAGTGTCTTTTTTTGTTTTTTCGGTAGGAGCGAGTTTCACAATTTAACACACAAGTGCGTTCAAATAATCCACTCCGAAACTTGTGATCATGTAATGATGCCAGATTTGTTCTCCTGCATTCCGTCATCTGCTTTCGCTAATTTCCAAAACCGTGATATTTTTAAGGTTAATCTCTGTAATGACTTCATACAATTACCGCTCTCATATTCTATTGTACAAATCATGTCATTGTTCGCCGAATTCATTTCATTCTTTTTGTTCGTTTGTTAAATATTTCTGTAAACCTATTTAACATTCGATGTTGGAGTCTTTAGTTCTTTAGTGGAATATTTTTGTTTTGATTTGATTTATGTTACTGATAAATAACTTGTTTTCTTTTTTTTGTATTCAGAACGGATCCTGGTTCCGGAAATCTTATAACGTTTTTACAATTCTTCTTTATATCCATTGAGGGATTTATTTTTACGGCGAAATTTGGAAAACAAAAACCAAAGATTGGACTCAAGGATTATTCGATTTTGGTTGTAATGTTCTTTGTAGCTAGTGTCTGTAACAATTATGCATTTGATTTCAATATTCCAATGCCTTTACACATGATATTTCGTGCAGTAAGTGATCTTTGTTTTCCTATACTATGTATTCTTTACTTACATATATTAATTTTAAACAATTTCAGGGATCGCTTATCGCTAATATGATAATGGGAATTTTAATTTTAAATAAACGCTATGATCTGTCCAAGTACCTGTCTGTAGTTATGATAACTGGAGGAATTATTATTTGTACAATAGTTTCTGGTAGTGAAGTTGTATGTTTTTTACTTTGTTGCTGTTTGATTCCTCTAATTTTTTCTTTTTTTTTTTTTCTAGAAAGATACCAGTAATCCAGAATTGAGAAAAATTAATAGCAACGAAATTGGAAGTGAGTCTTCAGTTTTCTTCTGGTGGACCCTTGGAATCGCTTTATTAACTCTTGCACTATTTGTATCAGCCCGTATGGGAATTTATCAAGAAGTTCTTTACAAGCGTTATGGGAAGCATCCAAGAGAAGCGTTATTTTACACGGTAAGGCAACAATAGTACAACAATAGTACAAAAATGAACTTGTCCAAAACTTTTCAAAAGGTAATGAAATAATTTCTTGAAACGCGTCAGAAGTCAGTATCAGTAGTCGAAATTGCCTCAAATGCTTGCATATTTATTGTGTGGAAAGTGAATTCAATTTTACTTTTTTCTCAGCAGCACTACAGAAAAGCGAATATACCAGAATTTACTTTCTTGTTTCGGAAATCATTAGTATTCTATTTAATTGGAAAAATTGTTATATATAGGCGTTCAAATACTTTAATTTCGCAACAAAGTTGAATGGTGAAGATCTCTTTAAATAAATTTATTAAAAATTATGACTGTTGATGGGAGATAACGGGAGATAACGCCTTATGATAAAAATTCAGATCGGCCGGCCCTTATGTATGTTTTTTCAGGAATCCTTTATTAAATAGGATTTATATTGGCGTCTTTGAAAATACTACTTACCCGACTAAATAGGGAAAACATGTTGTCCAACCTCTAATTGGGATTTAGGCCAAAGCTATTTGGCTTCCGTACAGTGATAAGCTCTATTTACTCATTCTTCCAGATTTTTCTTACTCAATGGCAAATCGGTATACGTTCCTATAATCAGTACATATATATATGCATTTAAAACTATGTATATATATATATATATGTATACACTTGGGAAATGTGCCAAGTGTATACCGCGTCAAAATAAAAGAGCTTTGTTTCGCTTTCGGGTTTGCGACTATGACAAGAAACATTTTTATATTCTTCTGCTGGGGTAATGGTTGCAATTACTTTTTGTAAGATATTATCCATTAAATGCATATTAAGAAAATGCTAAATCAAAAAACGTTGGAAGTGATTGAAGTATTGCCTTCGGAGTGGTATCTTCAGTTTTAGTAATCGGGAAGCATTCTGTGTGATGTTTGGATTATAAGCTTTATGGTTGATGTTTCTAAGCTATTAGTAATAAAAAAATTACTTTTTATTTTGCAGTTGCCTCTTTCTTGCACCAAGTGAAGGAAAATGTCCAAAGAAAATCTCATCCTTTCTTAACTCCTTGAAATAAATCTCAAGAAAGCTTTTTAAACTAAATCAAAAGCACCTTATTTCACTAGAAGGTATATAAAAATTAAAAATTTATCTATCTCGTTGGACAAAACTATGTATTCAAATCCTAATTAATAATCTGCATTCGCGTCGCCATCTGTTCCGGAATGATGTTCGTTGGTTTTGATAGAATGTACGAAATTTGGACATGCTGTTGAACAATGACATCCTTATACTTAGCATCTTTTATAGAAATTTGCTTTTCGTATAATGGTGTGTTTGGATGTATTATTTCAACTTTATGATTTTTTTTAATGAAAATGGTACTTCATATTTAGATATGGCGAATTTCATCTTTCTTGTTCCTTTATTGAAGACATTTTTCAATACTTTATCCAGGACACACTTTGGTGCAATAATGAGGTAGCTTCTGGTAGCACCTGATAAAAAAAAATTCTGAACGGTGAAGTCTGGAGCCATCGGGTCTTCACCGAAAAAATCGGTATCCCAGTATATGCACGATTGGATACATGCCGCTCTACAATGGCTTGAGGGATTGTATTACATCCTCAATGCACGGGATGATGGAATTCGTTTGGGCGTGTATGTACATGCATTACCAGATCATTTTGTCAGGGTCGAAAGTGCAAAATGAGCAATTTCGGCTGAGAAATGAGCCAAGAATCGAGGTAACTTATTCTAGATAACATATTGTAGGGTTATGTTTTTTCTGACTAGCTGTCGCAATCAAGATAAGCAAACGAGATCGAATGCTGAATAAATAAAGCATGAATATTGCGCGAGCTTTTTACTGTTTTAGTTCTTTTAAAAATAACATTATTAGGCTAATTTTGGTAAAGCAGTCATAGTTTTTGACTGTTATAAAATTAGTTTTATTTGCACTTTAGCTTGTCGTAGTACACTATAATTCATGTCATCAAAAGCGTACCATTTTTTGGTGAATTTGACTGCATTTATGATGGTGAAGATTTATATGACTTGCTTTATGAATATAATCCAAACACATTTTGCATTTCAATGACAAGAGGGCATGCTTCCAAGTTGATTAATGTACAAAATCATGTAAAACAGCACAAGCTCTTAATAATACGTTAAATATTAAGTTTGGCACACGAATTCGCACAAGTTAGCTTCGTCTAACTAATAATATTGTGTGACGTCACCAGCTGTTATAACAAGACGAAGACTTAGATTCGAATAGGTCCTTAATGCGTTCTTTTTTATTTATAAACTTTTTATATTTTCAGCATTTGTTACCACTCCCAGGCTTTCTACTTATGTACAATAACATCTGGGATCATATGTCAATAGCATCAGCAAGTCAACCTATAGCTCTACCAGCACTAGGAGGAATTATTTTGCCAATAGCTTATGTACATTTAATTGGAAATGTACTAACTCAGTATATTTGCATCAGCTCGGTATACGTTTTGACAACAGAATGTTCATCGCTAACAGTTACTCTAGTAGTAACCCTTAGAAAATTTGTATCTTTACTATTTTCAATTATTTATTTTCGAAATCCATTTACAATTTTTCATTGGATTGGAACAATTTTAGTTTTCATGGGTACAATTATTTTCTCAGAAGTTTTACCAAACCTACGAAATGCTATAGGCGGTATCAGATCTAGAACAAAAGTTGAGTAAATATGATGACTGCCCACAAATGCCGATCGTAAACATATGTTGGGGCTTTATGCATTTTATTAATAATTGGGTTTTTATTACGTCGTAGTTTAGTTATGATTTGTGAACTTTCGTTAAAATTACATACAATATCAAAATATTTTTTAAAAGGATTGAGATTATGTACTGTTGTGATTTTTACTGTTAAATGTGAAAAAGCATTAATAATTCATTAAAGAACTTGCGACTAAATTGTATGTAAAATGAGTTTTATTTTTAAGCTCACTGACGTAAGCTTAAATTTGCATGACAAATTATTTGGAAAATTTCTAATCCACACCTAATCGAGTTTTAAATAAATGGAAAGAAAATCAATTCAATATTACCATTGGCATAAATTCAAAGCTCACGAAATTAATTCGTATGTGAATGGACAAAAATTTAATATTTTTAAATCCTTTTCGATGGAATGTAAATATGTTAAAATAATTTCAAAATCATATACGTTAATTCTGAATTTTACATAGGACTATTTACTAAAAATAATAGAACAAGTAAAAAAGCTAGAATTGGTCTAAGACCAATTCTTAAGATACCCTACATGAATGCCCGTTTGTAATATGGTTATTGCTTAAGTGGTTTTTCGTATCTATTTCTAGAACGGCTCGTCGAACAGTAAAAATGATGACCAAGTGCGTAGGATGTTATATTGTAAAGAACTTTTCGGTACAATAAAAACTTCTAGGACTGACCGACTTCGCATATCCATTGTGGATGTGTACAAGAAGCAATACACATCCGTGCGAGAAATGTGTCCTTAATGAGATCAATGTCTCCAAAGCCACTGGTCCCGAGGTTTCTCACCGCTGTTAATTAAAAGCTGCGTCTCATCCTTGCCTAAACCTCTGCGAAAACTATTCTACTGGTCTTATTCGACAGGAAAATTTCTAACTGCTTGGAAATTAGCCCACTTTCGGCTTATTCTCAAGAAAGAGGTTGTAGCGATCCCTCAAATTATCGTCTAATTGCAATCACTTCGATTCTTTCAAAGGTTTTTGAATCTATCCTTAACTCCAAATTAATGTAGTATCTAGAAACCAATCAATGATTGCCAATACGGTTGACTTTTCTTATGGAACGATGGAACCGTAGTCTTCACAATTTTGGTTAGTCCAAAATCGTTGCTCTGTATATTTCAATGGCCTTTGATAGAGTCTGGCATCTAGCCATTTTAGCCAAACTAAAAGCACTTGATCTCTCTTATAAATTAAAAGTTTTTTTTCTAGTCGCCTAATACTAGATAGCGTTTCATCAGAACCTCAACGTATATAGGCTGGTGGGTCCCAGGGCTCTGTTCTCCATTTCTCTTCTTAATTTTGATTTGCTTTCCCTTACTTTCAATCCCATGCATAGTTTTGCCAATGACAGCACCCTTGATTTCGCTTACTTCTTTGACACTCTCGAACTTCAGAGGGAAAGTCACATCTGTCAAACGAGATTGCATGATTAGATCATTGAATAACAACAGGCAAACCGAATCGCGTCGAATTCAATGCATCAACTCCCAAAGCTTTCTCATCTCCTTAAAAGAGATCGTAACTTTTCCACTCCCTTTTCCTTTGATGGGGCACTAATTTACGATACGCCGTCTTTATTTATTATTGGCATTAATATTTCCAGTAAATTAAGCTGGACAGACCACATCTTCTCGAAATCATCGAAATCCTGGATTTCTGAAAAGGTATAAGAAATACTTCAGCCCATCGAATCTAGCGTTCCTCTACGAGGCCCACATCAGACCTAGAATGAAATACAATTTCCATATCTGGGACAGGGCACAGCCTTAACTACATTGGGTATTGTCCAAACCTCAAGCTCATTGGCGATTTGAAATTACTTGTCATATCGACTCACTCGAGCACCGCCGCAATGTTGGATGGCCTTCGCTCCTTAATCGCTACATGCATGGTCAATGTTGCGATGAAATATCTAGTCTGATCCCTCATAGAATAATTCCTGCACGAATTACCCCCGCTGCAAGGTAAAGAATAAAGTTTAAGTTTTTATTTAAAGCCTGCTCGAATTAAAGCCTCGCTTTTGGCTGACATCAAACAGAGCTATCTTCTATGGTATGTAATAATGGATCCTACTATTCTGTCAGCCCAGAGGTGGGTGAAGTGAAGGTGTTAGCCTTGGGTTCCTACTTTTACGTAGTGCGAGGTGGTAACCACTGTTTTGTGAGCTTGACACTGATTAGTGGGCTAAAAGCTGATCCCATCCTAAGCCAAGTTGGAACAGCATACGCCGATGTCTAAGGGGTGCTCAGTCGCTAGTATTCTGGATACCAGGCATCCCCCACTTCCAATTAGCCTTTCCGTAAGTAATGGGGAGATCTGCTGCAGGTGACATATCTTTCTCGCGTAATTCGTGGGATCATTTATGGAACTTTCAAAAATAATACCCCTTCAATGTGAGTAAACGATGCACGGATGTCTGAGGAATCGGAGGATTTAATCCTTGAGATGTTGACATATGTGGAAAATCTCCTCCTGCTGGGTAGCTAGACTGATGAGGGCGGTGTGACTCCTATGGAGATCGCAAATGCTCCTCATGGGTCGGGTCAACTCGGCACGGGTGGGCTCGCTGGAGCTGAGACTACAGTGCCGAAAGGCGCTGAAGGTAGTGACCGCAGCGGATCTTCCCAAGGTAGGAGTCTCTTTGTCACAAAGAAGAAGGGCTAAGGAGATGGTTAATGCTGTTCCTGGGCCTACTCCCTCTCTCTTCGCCAGACTGGGGGGAGGGTGAAAACAGCAAAAAGCTAAAAAAGAAATCTGCTGGAAACAACTCCATGTGACCTCCTCTTCCTAAGGCTCAACAGGCTGGGCGTCATAATTTAGAAGGGGTTCCTGGGCCATCCAAGGAGCTCCAGAAGAAGGAGGTGAATGAGCCTGGAACCGCCCTGCCTGAGCAAACGAGGGAACGTAAGGCGACCCGCTAAATGGGCTCTTCGCGTGATTGTGAGCGCGAGCGACCCAGACATACCACTTACCGACAGCCAGATTGCTGCCTTTCCGGGTATAATAGGGGGATATTATGACACTTACCATAAGGACGTTTGCTGTACGGACGTATTACAAATAGTTCATTCCACAAAATAATATTTTACAAAAGCAATCGTTCCCAACTGAGATCAAAGAACAAAAAGTCAAGATATGTATGTAAGGAGATAGGATAGTCACTTCATGCTAGTTAAAATTTCGTTATGGATTTAGGTATCTTGAAATTTAAAATACAAGCGTTTTTCAAATTAATGTAATTATATTTTTAAAAGTATAGAGGTAAGAGTGTTCTTAATAATTATAGAAATATAATTCATGGAGGTAGATGTGTCATTAATATCTTATTTTAAGTTTAAATTTTTAGCTACATATAGCAAATAAAAAATCACATCCTTCATAGTCGGATTTTTTGCTCAGGATTATTTTGATTCGCTCACCTTTCAAATAAAATTTCTTTTTCTTTTGTAGAATTAAAGGTCCACCACATTGAACCTTTTCAATTTCACCTTTAACGAAAGCAATTTCGTTTTTTAATTCAGTGCGTAATATTTAATTATTAAATTTTTCAATATTTTGGCAAATGTCCATTTGGTAATAATATTTTGGTGGAGATCTTTATTTGGCAATCTTCCTTTTGAGAACTAGTCATTTTTGGAAAACAAACTTTGGGAAAGCATACTTTTGAACAATCGATTTTAAGCCGAATTTCTGTTATGAATTAGGTAAAATGGGATATTCCCCAATCTGGGATGGGAGACTATTGGTAGGAAATCGGCTGTTGCACCAGAGTTCAGCGGATTCTCGATTCAAGATGGATCCATCTAGATTAGTTGTGAAGACGAGAGTTCGGAGGTTGATGGAACTCGGTTCGTCCTAAGACGTTCTAGTGAAATCGACCCCCTTATCTGCATGTGAGCTTGGAACCCCGACAATACCAGCCATAGTCGGGATGTCGGTGAAATCTTCAACCGGCTCGAGTACAAAAGTTCGGTACTCAGCACAAGAAGATGGAAGGTCTTTCACAAGACAGGGGACTCCACTCCAAGAACCCAAAAGGGGAAAACGGGACCTTACTGATCTTGGTGATAGAAAAGAAGGCTGCTCAGGCTTTGAAGAAGCAACCTAGCAAGGTAGTGTCTTCTTTGCTAGGACGCTGCCTTGATGATTTGCGTACAAAACAGCAACAATAAAAAGGGGTGCTCGTGCAGGAGCCTTGGGTCTGGAAAGACCATATGCGTGGTCTATCAAAGGCGCAAGTTGCTCAATTTCAACCTTCTCGGCTTTCAAAGCCCCGGATCCAGACGAAATTTTTCGGGTCCTTCCTAAGGTACGTCTGTGATTCCTGGGTACATGAGGAACATAGGGAAAGAAAGGGCTGACCTCCAGGTCTAGATCTGGTTCTTCTTCTTGGACTCGAACCTAGCAGCGGAAGCAGCGATGGGCGAACTTGTGTGCTTGCAGGCCTAATAGGAATTTCTCTGAGTTTCTCTTGGGACTCGAAAGAAAACAATGCGGAGCTGTGGCTGGCATCATCACCGACTACAGCTCGATTCATGCTCATCTAACAAGGATGGGAGTTGTTGACAGCCCTGAGTGTCTGTCCTACCTGGAGGGAGAGCCTAATATGACCGAACACTTTCTGTGTGCTTGTCCGGTCTTTTCCCGGAGCAGGCTGGATACGCTTGGGTCTGCCCTCCTATCTGTGGATGAGCTACCAAACTTACCTCACCTAGACCTGATACCCTTCATTAAGAGGACAGGAAAGTTTTGGTTAGGGGATTTTTAGCAGGTTAGCACATTCGGCCGCCTTGGCCTCCACTGCCTTTTGAAAAAACTGTTAAAATTGATATGGGATCGGGCACTTTAGTAAAAAAATTTAAGAAGACTTGTGGGCTCTTATCGTCCATTTTATATACCAAGTAGATTAGAAGAGAGAAGAGTAAAGGCGGGAATTTTGAGGTAACGGAAAAAAGTTAAAAATATGGAAAATTACTCACTTAATATTACATTGATCTCTTATTACTTCTAGGCAAGAACAGCGAAGAAAGCCGGATAACCCAGGCTGTTTTGTTACACATGATTACTCTGAAAGTGAAGGGGACTCTCCAAAATGAAATTTTTAATAGTTATTTTAACTTGAATTTTCGCTCAGCAGGGAATCCAACAAGATGGAAGCAAGTTAATATATAAAAAATTATTATTAAACCAATTTTTAATGTATACTTATTGGCAAAGAATAAGCAACTAGTTTTTGGCTCTAAATGTAAATAAGGTAAATTATTTCAAAATAGTTAAAATACTGTGTGACTGATTTCTGCTAATATATTAGCTATTAAAGTATGACGTTAATATGAGAAGAATAGATGAATTGCATGCTTTAGAAATCAACCCAAGCCGAACTTTCTAGCCACAGGAGTGAGAAATTCTGCAGATATAGCTGTTTATAGTAGATTGCCAACTCTAGATTATCTTTGTGTTGCCAGAAACCCACATCGGGAATTAATAACGGGCATGTGCTGACTTGATGATCAGGTTCTAAAAATTCTAACGTGGCTTTATGGAGAATATAATTGAAGTTCATATGAATTTCCCTGATGGAGGATAAGAAGTATGTCCTACTTTCACAAATATTTTGCCGATTTGAGTTCAGGATTGTAAAACAGCACAAAGGTATAATGTAAAATATTAATGTAGCTTTATTTACTTTTATTATTAATTTCTTGCAGATCGATTCGTTATGGTTTAGAGAATATAATTAAATTGAGGCACTTTCATTTAACGGTTACATACATATATTTAATGCAGAGACTTTTAAACAAAAAACTGTCACGCAAACTAATCCATCGTCGAGATAATGTTTGCATGGCTTATCGCACTAAATTGAACTATACGCCGTTGGATGACTCAGTGAAAATTTGATAAGTCTTTACTTTAAAAAAATAAATAAAATAACCATAAGTCTATAGGATGTGAAATGTAGTGAATAAGGGTATAAGATCAACTAGTTTTCAAATGTTGGCAGTGGAGTGAGCACATTGAAGTTCTATGATATTCGAGCTGAGAGAAATATTTGCAAAAAGTAGTGTAAAAGCCTCACGTAGTATTTAGTTCCAAAGGCAAACAGGAATTGTGGTTAGATTTAGGTTACCAGAAGCTCTATATTTTATACTCATTTACTAACTTGGGCAGTATCCTGAAGAACATGGACGGATTTCAACAAGTGAAATATATTCCAGATACTTACACATATTACTTCGCCACAGCCAGAATACGTATTTTTGCAGCAGGCGGCCTCCTATCTGCAAGATCAGTTAGAAACAATGCTAGAGTATGGCAGTAGCATATATGATATTTTAATAAAGATTGAGTAGCTTATTTATCATTTTATGTATACATTTCGTCTTTTCTACAATATATTGTGTTTGAGAATTTTTATATAAATAATGTTTGTGGAAAAACTATTGAAATGAATGAAAAGACAACGACTCAAATTTGTACTATTCATCTCACTGCGTGCAGTGGTGTTTGTTTTGAAGTTTGCTTGCTGAACGCCACAAGAGACGTACACCAATCGAGAATACTTTTAATCCTAACTACACAACTAGAAATTGCACAAATAGAAATAACTTTCTCATGTTCTTCATTGTTAGTTGAATCCGAGTGGAAGAATGCCTGAGTTGGAAACTTGGAAGTTATGATGTTATTCCAAAACGAGTAGACAATTAATCTATGAAATTTAATATTGAATTTAGGTTAGGTTAAGAGTAGGGGCGACTAGGCTACTAGGACCGTGCGGACACCACGACTAGAGTTGATCCATTGTGTCCTCCCGTAAAGTGGCTAGGCTGCTAAACTGATTCTTTTTACAAGCTCCATTATTGCCTATGGGATTAGACGACAAACCTTATTTGGAGATATAAGTGCTTTTCCAGTGATTTTCATGCTTAAAGCTGCAAACACGGGACAGTCAGATAATTGATCTACTTCGAGGTGTCGTCTTCCTCTTCGCACAGACGACAATTCGCTCTTGGATTTGGCTATCTTCTTAGATTACATTTTTGGAGGAGTATGTAGGCGTTAGCCTCGCATTCACTGCCACTTAAAAGATCTATTGTGAGTCCCCTACAATTTACTCCCTTTCTAGGTTTAGAATGTTAATAAATTTCAGAACCAGTCTGGAATTGAGATCCCAAACATAATTTGGTGGAGGAAAAGCATGTTCGAGGTGAAGTAATCTCCGCCTGGCTATTACTTCGTAATTGTAGAGCAGATGCTCCGAAGTTTCATAAGCATCCTGACAGAAGCGGTAGGATGAAGTCTCGGCAAAATCCATCTGACAGAATATGCCGTATCTAGTTATTAATTATAAACAGCTTGAGCGATTTTCCGCTAACACCAATTAGTTTGCGTATCTGGAGAGGAGAGGTGAAGAATTCCTTCATTTGTCTCATATAAGGTGCGCTACGACAGAGGAAATATAGTTGCTTGTCTTCTCATTTTTGCAGCTCCATCGTAAAGTGGCTTTTTGAGTGGCAAATGTTGAGAAAGACCAGTATACGGACTGGCCGATCCGGTTTTAGCTAGATCATCCGCCTTTTTATTACTGTCCCATCCGTCGTGTCCAGGAACCTAAAGCAAGGTTACTTTGTTGTCCCTAGACAGCAACTGCAGTTTCGTGTGGCAGCTCCAGATAAGTTTCGACTCAAAGTCTTGAGGAGACCTTCGCCCGAAAAATGGAAGGTGAGACACCAAGCGGAATAAAGAGTTCCACTTCCTGGCCCATAATGCCTGCGCCTGTTTTGTCATCCTTCCTGGATCTGTTAGTATACCAGACCAGGAGCCCTCTGTTAATATTTGACTTAAGGGCCAAACACAATTCCGCCGTTTAGATGGGGTATATTTCGCTCAACCGAATTCATGAACACAATAGCTTCGTTCGCTTTACGTTCATGTAATTTTTGTTTGTTGTATAATTCCTCGATTTTTGGTTATCCTCAACAAAAGCCTCTTTATCTATCTTTAAGCATAAGGAAATTTTTAAACAGCTGATTTTTCTAGGCTATCTCGTCCGTGCTATGGATGTATGCTGGTGAGTTTTGGAGGACGTGAAGTATGGCCTATTCACCGAAGTCACCAACTCACCTTGTGACAGTTTCGGCAGGTCTGGAAGCGCTCCTCGGCTCAAGTTCGCGGACGGTGTGGCTTAGGTTTTAAAAAAAAAAATCGTGTCGTGTACTTTCTGTTATCTGAAAGAGAAGATTGGGAGGTGGAAAGGATTGTAGACCAAGAAAATTTTTCGAGGGGTACAAAGTGTTGTCTTTATCGGCCAGTCCTACCATTCCCTGAACATTCGGAGCCTCTTTAGGAATTTTCCCTGATGAATCAAAAACCGCGCTACCAGCTCCAAGAGAAGCAGTAGTAGGTGTGAGATAGAGGATAGCGACTAAATTATTCCCCCGAAACCTTTACTTTCGCTGGTGCTAAAAACTCTTTCCCGCCAAAGGGAATTTTTGGACGTTCTCTGAATATTGACTAAGGAACAAGAAGTAGGGTGTATATAGCGAGATCTATCGCTGATCGAGGGTAGCATGTAATCGCTTAGGAATTAATAAAAAAATGAAACTCATTGGGCAATTAACTATTTGTTTAATCCAATCTACGAATTGTTAAATACAACCGGGTGTATAAACGCAAAAGTCAGCCATATCTGGGGCATTACCATTGCATGGAAAGTATCAGTAATTATAATACGGAATGAAACTCAAACTTACTAGCTAGTAGCTACTATTCAAGGAAGTAAACATTAACGCATTTGATGTTTGCTATAGTTGAATTGTTTACATTTAACAATCCATTTTAACTTAAATTAGTTTGTCGTGATTTCGAGCTTACTCCATAAAATCCCTGTTCTTTATTACCCCTTTTTTTAGCTGTAAATATCCTCTATTTTCTCTTCTCTTCCTTATACATATATACAGTGAATAACTATGTATAATTCTTTAAACCTGTTCTTTAATTCATTTCTCTATTTAAACATGTATTAATGATAGTGATTAAGGCGCCACCCTATGGTAACTTTCTTTTATTTTTTTTGTTTTTTTCTTTGAAAATTGTTCTTTACTTTTTGATATTACTCAATGTCAGATTTTGGTCCCGAAATTCGAACTATTTTGGTTTTCTCAAAAAAAGACATTTGACCAGCGTGAATTAAGCTCGATTAAAACGAATCGAGAGTAAAAAATCACATAGGAATGAACTTGCAGTTGATACGAAAATCTCGTATTCTCAAATTTAAGTGTTTCTCTCGAAAGTATGTTTTTCAAAATGGTGGGCACTTTCAAAAGAAGAGTTTTCAAGCTATCCGTGTCAAATTTGGCCACATCATACATCACGTCCTTCAATTTAATCAATTCTGATTAATAACTTTTATTTTTGCTTCAGCCAATTTTCAGAGGAGGCGAGGCGAATCTTCCTCCACAGGCACAACTTTTTTGAGAGGCATCGTCTTACAGTGGCAAAAAACATTATCTAAAAAATAAACAATTATTTTATGTATAAGTGTTTTGAATTAACAAATAGAAGTCCTTACCTATTATCAAATATTATTCACTAAAAAAAAAAAATTATCATGTATCAGCAATTTTCAAGGCCGTCACGCTAGGATGCTATAGCGAATTGAAAGGAAAGGAAACCCTCAAAATTTTAAATACAAGGAAAGTATGTGTAGGCTTTTTAATCTAATCCTACCAATATGTCTACTCCCATACCATACTGATCACAAAGTTTAGCAATTCTTGACTCTATTGAGCATGTGAAAATGATTCTAGATGTGCAGGCTTGTAAACTGGAAAATCAAAGATGGGGAGAGCTGACTTCATGCGCGTTTTCAAGACAGATTTGGCCCGAGATTTGCCCTGTGCAGACTGAATCTCTGCCGAGGAAGGACTGGAATGATGTGCGAGATCTTACCGCACTTATTACGGGCAAATATGCAGAACGCATACAAGCTCCATACAATGACTTATGCAGAAGCCGTATGGACGGGGAAGAGGTTGAGGGCGTTCAGCACCTGCTGTGCGAATGCCCTAACCATGCTAAGCGTAGGTGGAATACGCTTGGTAGCTCGTTTTTCTGCGAACTGGGGGAATTAGCAGACAAAGATTTGGGAAACCTGATAAGGTTCATTAACTCCTGTGGATAGTTTCAGCGCACCCGCTAGCTCTTCGATATCTTTTCCAGACAGGGTCCCAATAAAGTAGCATCACAATGGACCATAGATGGTATAAGTGTGGGTGACCGTACAGACTTTTTACAATGGCCGCCATTCTAACCTAACTTAATTTAAATCCGGGATTAGCAGATCTTGTAAGATTCATTAACTCTTTTTGCTGGTCTTTAACGAAACATGCTCTCATCGGTACTTACTCTGGTGTATGTTGGTTGACTCACTCATTACGGCAACGGCGCTGAAAAAGTAAGATTCTCATGTAAAAGGTATGCGGTGGGGGAGACATCCCACTGCTGCTCATCACCTAGCACAGCATGGCTGCTGCCTGTGCCTTCATACAACGAGGTCTCAATGATATGACCAGCTTAGTGTTCTTTTCCAGGAAACATAAACTTGGACACTTTGTTCTTTCAAAGCTTTTTGGACACATACTGTAGCTGTCTCTCCACGTTAAGCACCTCGGTGGCTACCTAGGCTCGAAGTGACCTGGGGGCTCCATGTAGAAGAACTTTGCTCAATACAGGAGATATTTTGGCTGCACATGGGACAAGAAACCGAGTCTTGTGTACTGGATGTACATCTAGATAGTAAGACTCATGCTCGCGTATGCCTCTAGTGTGTGATGGCCGCAAGTGGAGACTGCGATCCGAAAGCTTACGGGCCTGCAAAAGCGTGCTTGTCTGGAAATTGCAGGCTCCATGCGATCCTCGGCTACTAATGTTCTTGAGGTTTTACTTAGCCTGCCACCCTGAATCTTGTCATTCAGGTAGATGCCAAAAGGGTTGTGTGCAGGTTACGTTCATGGAAATATTGGGAGGGCGGCTGGAGTGGTCTTCCCATGCCATTTGATGCGATGATACCAAAACTTCGTTTTTGACGTGGCTTCTCTATGGGTTTTCCTGATAGAGCGGTCTAACGGATCATGGTGAATAAGAGAGCTGACCTGCTAGCCAGGTCCGGCTCTAGTTCTTCCTTCTTTGGTCCACAACCCTCTACAGCCGTTGCAATCACGGTGATCAGGTCTCTCCTCAAAACGGATGTTCGCATAAAGCATTAACAGCGATTGACGAACCTGAATACTTGCAGGTGTACAAAACTTTTTCTTAACAATGCAGAACTCTAGTTGGCATTATCACTGGCCATATTTCGTTGGTAAGAGACAAAAATCCAGCTCTATTGCATATGTCTGTTTTCAGATCATTTTCGTCGCTTCTGTCCATAAGTCTTACTTTTCACAGAATTTTTTCTCAATCACTGACTTGGTATTCCAAAAATTGGATGGAAACAGGAGCGAACGTGGAAGCAAGGTAATATAAAAAAGTAAGTAATAGTTTTATAGATAACTTCATTGATGGCCCTTATCACCTGTTCTATGAAATGACGCCATAATATAATTATTATGGAACGCGTAAAGTATAGAAACTGATTGTAATTTTTCATTATTACTTAAAGGATTTAAATTCATTCGCTATTTCGAATTAATGGATGATGTGAGCTCTTTCCTTGATTTTGCTATCCTTGTAGATAGTTATATCTGGAACTAAAATTCGAAATAAAGCAATTTTATGTTGCTCATCTCTTGTTTGGATGCGTTCAGTATTCCAGGTTATCAATAAATATACAATGATAACATGGAATACTGAAAGCATCCAAACAAGAGATAAGATTAGTAGATAAAATCAGTTATATTTTTGCAAGTATAACAATATGTACGCATCTGCCTTCAATATGTTGTTCTTAACAGTGATCCAGATAAGGGAAATATTTTGGAAGTTACAAAATGATTCCTTTCACTAGAAGAAGAAGCTACATTCCCAATAAATCAAGACCGATCGGAATGAAACAAAATTGTCTACTAAATTGTGTGTGTACTTGGTTACCTGATCGCTTGCAAAAAGTATTACTTTTCTTACAATTATAAATTTTGAAAAATATTGAAATTTTTATTTACTATAATTATTATTCATTGTAATTTATTATTAAAACAAAAAATTATGGGTGAGCTATTTTGGCATTACCTACAAATTGAGAAAGTTTTATCCAAATCGGAGAGGTTTCGTGTAGAATGGCTGCATACATATACAGGGTGTCCCGTAAGTGGTGTGATACCCGAAGGCTATGGATAGGTCATACCTTGTTGAGCAAAAAGTTGTATGCGTGTGGGGGGGGGGGGGGGAACCTAACGGTTTCCGAGATAACGGGACTTAAAGATATTGGGTATATTTTTATAGATCACCCTATGACTGTAACCCCCCCCCCCCCATCCTTGCAAGTTTTTGCTCGTCCAAGTATGACCATCGGCTATCACACCACTTATGGGACACCCTGTATATACACCATAAATACTAAGTTCTAATGTGTTTTAAATGTGTTTAAATAAAAAAAATTAAAATTTGAGTTGCATTTGCAAAGTACGCAAGCCTCATTCTTACCAACTCTCTCTGTGTCTCTTTGTTGCAAGGCTTCTTACCTGTTTATTTGTCATAGTTCAACTCCTCAATACATAGCCTTTCCAAAAACCTTACTCGACTCAATTACTATGTTTCCATGCAGAGTTCAATCTGAATTGGATCCGAATAAGCGCTCATGGAAACGAGAATTGAGTTGAGTTGAGTTCAATCCATATTAACTCCACGAAACCAGTCGGGTTGAGTTGGGTTTTGTGTAAGTATTAGTTAGAGTAGTGCGGATGGGTGGCTCATTCAATACAAATGCAGAAAGTTTGTATGAAATATATTACATGTCAACTCAATTCAAGCCGTTCATGGAAACAGCATCGAGTGAACTCAGCCAGCAAAACTTAACGCCAACTCAATCCTAACTCAATTCTGGCTCATGGAAGCATAGTAAATGCCACATAAGCTTGGCCCTCCTCAAACAGCTTGGAGAACCCAAGTACACTACAACATAGTCAACGGGATTGCCCGGCATTTTTGGGGTGGCGGAAGTCAACGAAAAAATCAATGGCAACATCCTTCTCTCGGCCGTTCCGTAATTAAACTTTGCTGAAAAGTATATGGCTTTAGGATGGATAGGGTGTACGTCGTTCCTTTCAAGGTCAATGTGAACTGATGGTATATCTGTTTCATTCATTTGCGTACGACGAAACTAAGGCCATATGATTGCTATGATGTAGTCGATAGCACCATTCACAAATCTGTTCGAAACATCAACGTTACATAACTTTACCTCCCACAAATATGTCAAGCTGTTGTGATAAGCCTCCAGTCATGTTCAACGTATATATGTATACCTTGGTCATGTTGGTTCTTGCTGATATATGATATCGGCTAGATACGAATGTGAAGATAAATAAAACCGTTTAATAAAAAGGTAATCCACCATCTTGAGATATTCGCCATACTGTGTTTAGAAGGACACCACAAAACTACCTTGTCGTATTTTACTCTTCATTTGATACCAATATCAAGGGGTAGGACAATGACTGATAAGTACTTCCGCCATCTTGGCGCCGAAATTTTAAATTTCTAAATGCATAAAATCTTTAAAGTGTACTGTCATCGAGCTAACTACATGTATGTGTGATACTTCAATCAAAACCTTCAAGAAATACTTACCAAGCCATGAAACAGACTCTCCCAATGCGTGACAGCCTTAACTTAGTCCTAAAGCTCCAAAATATTTGCAGTGTTCATGTAAGGCTGACAAAAGTTTGATTTGATTAGGTCCTGCGCCCTAAATTGCTATTCATACAGAAAAATGGTGTATTGATAATCTTAAGCTTGCTTTCTTATCTTCCCAACCGTAGTCAAATTTTTATAACTTTCTTAATAAAATACTTTAAAAAACTTTTTGACTACGATTCCCTAATCAAACTCTCAGCTGAGTAATAATTGCGTATAGTACATATGAATGATGAAATCAACAAGAAAAACCTTTTTTTTTTGTTGTTATCAAGTAATATTTATTGAACGATTACTTAATCATCATTATACACAACCTACATGATATAATTATTACGTGCTATAAATTTGGTTTTTGCTTTACGTTCTTCATTATATTTTGTACAGAGACAGTATCGAACGTATCGTACGCTTTTTATACTGGCCTTGTAAAAGTGCCTACGTTAGAGGAGTGTTTTTTTTTTTAATTTTCTTTTAATATTAGCCCAATATTTTTCGCTTGGCCTTAATTCCGGACAATTTGAATGATTCGCTTCCTTAGGTACTGCGGATATTTATTGGGCATCGGCCAAAAGAAAGCTGATGCATCTTGCTTTCTGAAGACAGTATTTAATGGCTTGCAGTTATAAGCGCACACCTTTTTTTAGATGCAATCTTATCAGTGTTCCCTAATTTTTTCACCTGGTAATGAGTAATAGTAATAGTTTTTTTTCTGAATCAGTCCTTATTACTGGAATGAGAGCTATTAAGCGTAGAATAGTAAGATTACTTTTTAAAAATTATTTTATTTTTTGGAAAGCCAGCTTTAAGTTTCCTGTATGGATAGTAGTTTAGTAAAATTAATGTCTAGTCACTTTTCCATAAAGATCAATATACATAAAACAAACTCGGATTAGCACGCACACATATGAATTCCTATTTCATGGCTTGGGGTTGGGATGTATTCCTTGAGGATTTTGCTTCAACACAATCGGTTAAGTAATGTTTTTCAGTAGAGGTTATATGACAGATTACGCGTGAGACCTGAAACACAATTGGAGCTTTTCAGCCAGCTTGAGATTTACTGACAATGTAAATCAATGTAGAAGAACACAATTGGAGCTTTAACATTTTTGCCAGCTTCAAGCTGGCTTGAGATTTGATCAAATTGCAAATTTCAAGCCCAATGACTGCCAACTTGAGGGAATTTTGCATGTTGCCAACTGTGTGAATGTCGAATATTAGATGAGAATGGCTTCTGTTGACACATTTAAGAAGTAAAGTACATTTAAACCCAAGATTTTTAAATGTACCTATTTTACTCGCAAAAAATAAATATCAACTAATAATTTTATATGCAATAAATATTATTTACTATTCTTTTGTACGGATGTTTTATTATTTTCATCAATTGTTCGATAGAAATATTTGCAAAATTTTGTAGATGGACTTTTCTAGTTTTTTTCGCCGCGAACTAGTTTATAATATTAAATAGTAATATTTTCGAAATGCTTCTCATTTTTTTTTCGATGGACAAAACAGCTATGTATATTCGACAATGTTATTTGACCCATTGTAGATTGGAGGTAATTTTTTCATGAAGCTTTCGGCGTCCATTTCGCTGAGAATATCGCCGGAAAGGAATCCAAAATCTTCCAAAACTTGTTCCAATGTTTTGTGCTCTCACGTCATAAAGAATAAAAGAAGATAAATTGATTCAAAATTAGTGTACCTCCGAAGGTTTTGTTTTGTTGACCTGATTTGGCCCATTTTCGAATTTAAATTTACTTTTTTTTTAAAAAGCCTGTGAGCAAGATTTGAGCCCTCTAAGTGAACGCGTTCTCGAGTTATCGTGCGGACGGACGGACGGACATGCAAAAATCAAAATAACTTTTAATTTTATGCGTGGGCTTCCAATCCATTTTGCTCTAGGTGTTACAAACGGAATGACAAACTTAGTATACCCTTTAGATTTCATCTAAGGTAATAATATAATATAATATATATGTTTGTCAAATGCAATGTTGTTTTGTCGTCCATAATAAATCTTTTTTTGTCAACAGCGTCCCTAACCTACAGCGCCTGAGACAAGTGGCTCACCTGTCTCCCCGAAAAGGGCTGGTTTGTCAACATTTGCCTGGGCCACCCTAAGGACCCAGTCTCGCCCAGATCTTGGGAACTGAATAGTTAACTGTTTTTTTTTTGTTTTGTTTTATTGGCAATATTTATCGTTGTTATGTACAATGTAGGTATTTGATATAGTTTTGCACTCGTGTTGCGGATGAATAAATTCATCTGCGGTGTGGTGAACACTACCCTCATTTGATTTTCTTATATAAAGCTTGGTTACAAAAAACCTTTCATCAGAATTTTTATTGTATCTACGTTATTAGCTTACAATACATTATATACATAACAATTACAATGAGTTGTTTAACTATTCAAAATATGAATTGTTACCTTTCTACATTGAGAACGAAAAAAGTACGGTTCTGCGTACATTTTTACATAAAACTTATCAAATTTCAGAGGACAACATAGAATTGATAATTTGTGATTTTCAAAAGAAAATATTACCACAGTTCAATAAACGTTGGGCTCAAGCTTCACGCAAACGCAAGAAGGATCAATCTTTTAGAACTAATAACATTTGGCTTGATACAGAATATTCTTTACCTCTGCCTGTTCCAATGACAGAAGACGAATTAACTCTCCACGCCTTCAACTTTTTCTACAAACAAAAGCTGAACTTATTTCAGATGCAAATTTGTTCATAACTTCCTTTGTTCCCATAAGGTTAATTGATGAAGCAACTGGTACTATTGTTTGGCAAAATCCAGTGCCTTCATCTGTAAGGTCTTATTCGGGCTATTTTGATTGAGTTCTCAAAAGAAACTCCCGAGAAAACTAAAGTTGTTGTGGGAATATTCAAAGTCAAATTGACAATTTATATGAATATATGAATTTATTTCATAGCAAAACTCTCTATGAAATCCTAGTCCCACATAGGACTAATCTTGCTAGGAATTCAAGTAAATACCTGGTACCTATTTCACCGTCTTGTATATAGTTCACACTTAAAAATTATTTTAAGTGCATATATGACGTCAGCTTGGTTGCTCACTTTGGTGTATACGGCAGGCAGGAACCAAGCCGCACTGATGATTATACGGTTCCTGCTGATACGAAACGCCTGCTTTTGCATAGAAATTTCTTTTTTTAGCGATTTTTCAATTGTAAAAGCGTACTCGATTTATATCCATCATTGATTAATAGTGGCGACTGAGTACAGGTCAAAAATAAACTTTTCCTAACAATGATAGACGAAAAGGTGGCTAAGGTATTAACTGGCACTCCTTCAGGATGCACACATGTACTATATATATGTGGTGCTCCTCCACGTCTCTAATGAACAATTTAGAGAAAGTCACTGCAAGGCCAGAAGACGAAAATTGTTTCCAGTATGTATTATCAATATAACATGCTTGGATTAGGTGCATAGAGATGATTTTAAATCATCATCATATAATCTTTCCTTTAAAAATGGTCGGCGATGAATGACAAAACTAAAGGACTAAAACAAGAAAAGAGCAACTTAAAAAGTTAAATTGATCTAAGACCAATTTTGATGATACCGTACTAGATAATGACTCTCTTGTTGATTGTAACCAATTTCATAGGATTTCATATTGTGAACAATTATTCGGTACAATAAAAACATCTACAACTGATTGTTTTCACAGTATACGTAAAAAACCTAAATTTTTATATGGCAACACCAAGAATTGGAGGCCAACAGTACTCGCTTCATTGGCTAAATACCACTCGAAATACTCGAAAGAAAAGAATCCGTCACAATATTTGAAATAAACATATATACGAAAGTGAAGCTAAGTAGAACCATTTAAAGAGGCCCTGACTTGCACAATAGTATGGTTTCAATTATAGTAAAAAAAACCACTTCTGAGGCGCATACAAAATTATCTATTTAGATGCTCATTGGAATGATAATAATTTTTTTTATTAAAATTATATCTACTGACATCACTTGAGTAACAGCAAGAAATAAATTTGCTTGGAAAATTAAAGATAAACCAAAACCACCAAACATTTTGTTACAAGATTGAGCCAATGCTAGATCGCCCAATATCAATTATTGTGGAAGCAGGTGGTTGAGAAGAAGGCGGGCTGTTAAATAACTCTTTTCGAGGGTAGAAGCACGGTGGAATGAAGACAATGCTTATATGAGACCTATCGAAATTCAATGTTATGATATAAGACAAATAGTCATCCACACAAGTCTAGAAAAAAATTAATTAACTGAAGAAAAACTTTATTAATATCACGGTGACTGGCAAAGACATTTGTTTCTTCTACAACATGCAACCACAACAAAAAAAAAAGTCTTATCTGACTAATTGGATCCAAACTAAAAAAAAAAAACAACTTTCACATAAATGTGCACACCTATATGTGTGTGTGTGCGAATAAATCAAGAGTTCTTCCCACTTTCTGTCATTATCAGATTTGCCCTTGATCTTGATGAGTGATTCTTCATGTTCATAACGACAGTTATAGCAAATTAATAATTAAGCGCAATATCAGTGGATATACAGAATAGTAGCTTTTAGTCATGGTAGTTTCAGTTGCTGCAAATAGGGTTTTACGAAATTATATACTTATAAATGCTACTAAAAGGAATCGTAATATATACTTGAAACTTAATAACTGTATCCGTTGGAAAGTAATTGCGATTGTTATCCACATTATCTCTGATGCCTTCGCATCCTCTAAATATTTTTTAAATCAACTTACTATTGTAAAGCCTTATCTCTAGGTTGAATCTGATTACCCCATGCAAGTGCATCCTGGATATTACAGATCTTGTAAATAACGTGCAATGACCATAAATAGTGAATTAGGCCGATTTACAGTACGGAAAGTATTCAAACGAAAAACATGCGCGGATCTTTCTTGCGGCCGTTTGCTAAGCGGCTGTTATGTAATTTGCTCGATTTTCCTGGTTCGGAGCTTATAATACTTGTAGTCTTTCTCTCTTTCCTAATAGTCACAATCCATTTGAGTTCAAAGATGCGAAGAAAAAATTCATCACGGCCGTATTAAGATATCAAGCTTAATATGTAGAGCTATCTAAAACCAGCACCTTGCCCGCTCCTTTATTACTTACTGCAAATTAGTGCTTATTGCTCGCTCACTGAATTGTGGGGCTCATATCGTTTGACTTGAAGCTGCTGTAGTATGTAAGCACCACCGATATCACCAACTGTAGTAGCCCAATATTTGCCTAATGTGCGGAAATTTAAGGTTTCTCATTTAGAAACTGTGCTCTTGATTTATACCAAGCTGAATCTAGGTCTAGACGGCTTTAAAATAACGGATATTATTCCTAACCTACATCTTATTTATTATCTAGAGATCGGCTTTGGATAGAAGTAGGTTTTTATAACCTGGATGAAATCTATAGGGTATACTAAGTTCAACCCTTTGGGCTGCCACACAATACTTTGATTTTTCACTATAATTACTTTTTCCGAAATGATTTTCATGAAGAAACTAATGTTTTTATTAAATATATAACCGGCTGTTGCTTTTGTAACTTAACATTGCACAACTCAAAGCAACTTTCAGTAGGTAAATATAGTCGAAAAATTCGAAACAAATTCGCTGGTAAAAATCCGTCACCAAATTACGTGTCAATTTGGGTCGAGTTGCTGTACTATGGGATTGTGTGACCAACATTCCGATTCCTCAATTCTTCTCGTTGCCATCTGTCATTTCATGTTCTTTCCCTTCAGATAAAATGACACGAAACACAGAACAAAAAAAAAATTTAAAAAAAGTTAAATAGAACAAAAAAATTAAATATTATTAGACGTTTTTTTAAAACATTTTTAGAAACGTCAATGACAAAATGTTCAGCCTTAATATTAACAGTAATGCACATGCGATTAATAGGTTCATACATGCTAAATTTAGACCTTGGGGAGTTAACATGCAATAGAGGTAGCCTTCTCAAATTGTGCCTTCTATCACGAAAAGAGAATTTGTTAAGCAACAACGGAGAATCAATATTCGCGTTAAAGAGTTGATGCACAAAAGTTACATCGGCAACCATGTGACGTTTCTCAAGCGAGTGTATATTTAAAAGTTTCAAGCAATCGTCATAAGGTGGAAGAATCAATGAATTATTCCCAAGAAGTGGTTTCACAAAACAAGTATACAAACGAAATTTTAACCCTTACATTTGTGAGTTAATTTTTTTAGCATACACGTCCCAGGAGTGAGTTATTTTTGAATTATTAGATAGATTGCGCAAATTAAAAATAACTTTTAAGCCTACTAACCGATTTTAATTAAATTTGAAATATAGATTTCTAACAATATTTCACAACTATCCAAAAACCAAAACATTTTTTGTATGCACGGGTTGTAAACTTTTTTGTACGAAAGCTAAAAAGTTGAAAATTCAACATTTAGAAAGAAATAAAACACAAAATATTTTTTCCTATTTTAGTTATAGTACATTGAAACTCTAAAAATATGAGAAATATATCGTTGGGGGTTATCAACCTTTAATATAAAATATTTTATATTTATGAGATTTCATTCTCAACATTTTTCACATTTTTGAGGTTATAGTGCATTGCAACTCTAAAAATATGAACAATTTATCGCCTGGGGTTTCCAACCTCTATATATACTTACATTTTTTTTTCGTCAATATTTATCTTTAGACATAAAAATACAAATAAAATATTAGTATAAAAAAGAATTATGTAAAACAAAAAACAAAAAACTACCCAAAATGTGCTGGACCACGGCTGGACGTACGGCGATACCACGCGGGACCAACGCTTTATAAAGCCCAACATAGAACTACTCTTTGATACGTAGCTTATGTGGGAGATAAGATTCAATTTAGGATTATATTTAACGCTCAAGTCACAGACAGAAACAACACGGCGAATCGAGAAACCCGAAAACCCATAATCATAAGTGATAATAGGTGAGCTAATTAGGGCGGTTTCAGCATAAGTGACTCAAAGTTTTGCAAGGTAATAGTCCCAATTTTGAGGTTCCATATAATCTAAAACATGTTTTTATAGAATTGTCGTTGGACACACCTGCATACGGGTAAGCAAACTCGAAAATTTCTTTTTTTATAATAGATACTAGGAGTAAACCCGTCACCGATGTGATAACTATAAGATTATCTATATTCTATAATTTAAAAAAAGGATCAACAGAATCGGATAAAAAATAGTCGAAATATTAACCAAAATGTTTCATTCGATCGTGCGACTCCTAATCCTTACCCCTGGAACAGAATGAACGTAGCTACCAGTAAGTAAAGAACTTTACAAATTTGAACGAGACTGAGGTTTACTTACGAAAAATTGATATTTTTAGCCTAAATAGATATCACTTTCCGTAAGGGTTATTATCTTGATATTTAATGTTTTCAATTTTAAAAAGTGGTAAAAACAAAAAAAAAAAAACAAAAAATAAATAAATAACAAATCGAAGTTGATTTAATTGAAGTTTGCGCTTTCTATTAATTCGCAGTACCATTTTTAGTCCATTTTAATTTTTACATTGCACTTTTAATCATTTAGTAATAATTTAATTGTTAGACGCATCGCGTTCTTACGGAATGAGCGAATCTTACCGCACCTTTACTGACTGAAATTTGACATTTAAACTTAACGAAAGTTCCCCTCTGACGCCTTAATATATTCATATAATGTGACTATACCCAGCTGGAAAAATAAAAACACTTCCAGAAAAAGCTGAGGTAATGCGCTTGTAACTTGCCTCAGACGGAAGTCCTTACAAAACAATTGACGCGAAGTAGAAAAAGTGGAGCTGAGTTCAGATACAGGCGATCAAGACTCTGCTCGACGGGACTACGGTCAAGCCCAATTGACTTGTAACTGCTTTCCTTACTGGAAGAAAGTAGCTTAGGCGATCAAGACACTGCTCAACGTAACTACCGTCAATCTCAATCGACTTGCAGCTGCTTTCCTTACAGAAAGACGGATGTTACCTCATTCAGAGTGTCTTAACACTCCTAATAAGGACACATATCCGGTAAAATACAGAATTGACATCTCAGCGCCAAAAACTGTTTTTCGTTTCCTTTTTACCTGAACTTAAGAATAAATATAAAATTAAAGACAGAAATTGGGATTTGACGTAAATAATTCCCCTTAACTTGAAAAAATTCAAAAACCCGCAATTGAAGGAATCAGTGTCCTTACACAGGTTATTTAGAAATACCTCGGGTTACCTAGAGGGTTGAACAAATCTACCCCTTATATAGAGAACGGAACACGTTTTTCAAGAACAAGTTTTTTTTCTCCTGTTTTAGAGGTCCTTTGTGACCAAAATTATAAATCTGACAAAATTTAGGACAATTCAATTGCCTGCCCCCAATACCCTGTCTCTCATAGTTTTCGAGTAGAATGGCCCAGCCGTGGTCGTGGGACACCGAGTGTAGCTTGCAAAATTGTAGTACTGCATGAGTTACATTCTCTTTGCAATGAACTTTCTTCTTATTTAGTTTTTTTTTCTCTCTTCTTTGTGTTTTATAGGTACATTTATGTAATGTACGTGCAATCTGTAACTGTAAATATAAATTTAAACTGTGATAAAATGAAGAAGTTATACTTCCTCCAATAGCTCAATGGAGAAAACTTCGTGAGCAAATTGTTGAAAGTTATTCAAAATGTTTTACATACTTTGTCATCATGCAGAAGAAAAACACGAAAAATCATAAAAAGTTTTAATAATATTTGGTGGTGAAACAACGGACAAAATGATGCCAGAAATGAAACGTAGTTGACCTCTGTGTTGTTTTAACGTTTTTGTGGTTATAAAGAAAGACATCTTGAGAAACACTTTCTCGTGACAGCAAAGAAAGGGGGAAGTGAGTTTGCTATAAGAAAACTTCTGATACACATTTACCAGTTTTTTCTCTTCTTTGTGATTATTTTAATAAGAAAATTAGCAAAACCGTTTCTGATTTTTTATAGGTAGGTATGTACATATTTCCGTTATTTTTTCTGAGTTTAATTAAATCTCACCATCACGTACATATGAGGAAGGTTATTTTGAATAAAAAAAATTTCCTATCCTCGGGATCTGTGCAGAAATGCATTTTAACATCGAAGCGTGGATCAAGCAATTATTTAGCCCCTTATAACCCAAGGCACATGTGGGCACACGAAATCGAACATCATTTATTTCTTGAGAATTGCAGGCACAAAGGGGAATGCCCACTTTTCATACAACTTTAGGCCCGACATCTCCAGAAATGAAAGATATGTTAAACGATGCATTATGATACCCTGAACATATTTTATTAACAATGTTTATTTTTATCTAGCGGGAGAAAGCTTGGCGATCGGATGTAGCCTGAGCGACTTTTTTGGGTGAAAAAGTGGACTTTTCAACTTCTTGTGATTGCGCGGAATTGGTGCGTCGTGGAAAATGACATCCTTTAAGAAAAATGTTCACAATAGAGCACTAATCGCCATGAAAGCGAGAACTGCAAAAATATATGCGAAATGTAGTCGCTGGGGTGTATGTGACCGAAGTGCATGAAAATGGGTTTTCCGGCGGCAAAAACATCCCGAGAAAGTTTTCTGAATCGATAAAAATATCAGCGAGACCTTTAATTCAATATGCAACATGCGGAATTGGAACCACCCCCCGCTGGGGGTTCCTACCCCCTACCATAAAAGAACTTAGAGAAAAAATTTCTTGCACGAATTGTAGCTGAGGTGAACAGTGAACCCCGTTGTCTGATCGGACATAACCCTACCGAGTTAGAGCTGATCTAAGATTCGAAAAATCTCTCAGTTCGAATAAAAAAGTGGGATGGCTATAAATAGCTATTTAAGCCTCCGAGTAAGTGTGGGTACTCAAACTTCTCAGGAGCTAAGGAATTCGGTTGTGTACTAGATTTTCCAAAATGCACTAGATCAAGCTTTGATTTCCCCCCCCCCCCTCTTCTCCCACAGCTTTCTCCCGCTAGATACAATTGAAACTAAAGCTGGAGGTGGCAAAATTACCACCAGCTTGAGTAGGAGAATCACTGCTATTGTGTGTGTATGAATAGGATTATATGATTTGCGACTCACAAGGTGCTCATTAATAACCGAGGGGTCAATTACACACTTCTTCACCGAATCACTATAAACTCCTGCCTGCCACAGCTTTTTGGGCGGCAGGTTAGCACTGAACTTATCAGCATAAAATACTCGTTTAAAATAACGAATTTTACTAATTAACCGATTCCTTAATGTTTTATATAACCTATGACTGTGTTCGGTTTTAAGGCGCTGATATTGCAAGTAAAGAAATTCACATTCTGCAATCATAGAACGGATTTCAATAGTCATCCATGGACAAGTGTAGGGCTTAATTACTTTCATCCCAACTGGGACATATTTATTGAATAAATAATTTATTAAAGTATTTGCCACCAATCGAGCTCAACTGTTCTAATGTTATGTTAAAAAAAAATTAATAAAATCGAGCTGGTTTCACAGCCACAGTACAAGATTATGAGTACGGATATATTTTTGAGTGATCTTAAATGATCGTTTATGCTCTTTTATGTCACCTACTAGGCTTTTTAGCGTATCCCATAGCGTAACAGAGCGCTCTCAAAATAGTCCTTCGGAGTCAATATGATTATAGTCAGAGGATGAAAAAGTCCTTTTAGGATCAATTAGATCTAGCTCCAAATCATAACATAAAATAAAATGACATGATCCAGAATACTAGGTGGTGTTCACTCATAACGTTGAGTAATCGAAGAAAAAATGTGTTTATAAAATCGGAAATTTCTAACGTTTTAGGTGGACAATAAACTGCACATAGAACACATTTTTGCCTGCCAATGTCCACTTCAATGCAAATAAAATCCAATACACCAGAATTGCAGCAAGCAATAACTCTAGCCTTTAGCTTGTTTAATGTAAATAGCAGCCCCGCTTCCTGGGCAATCACAGCGGTCAACCCTGCATAAGTTGACACTAATGATGAAGGGACTTCGGGATGCAACCACGATTCAGTTACAAAGATTGAATGTAATATTATAATCACAAAGCAGTAATCCCCTTATATGGGATGTACTACTTTTGTAGTATTAAATTGAATTTTATAGTAGTTAAAAGTCACTTTGACTGTTCTCTTTATTTTGTATGAATAACTTATTGCGATAGTAAGTAATTGGACTTGTCCTGTATAGGTACTGTCGCCTTACCTTAAAATTTAAATAAATAATAAATGAAATGCGCCAAATACAGCTTGGACAAGCTTTTGTTTGACTAACTGAAGGAACAACGAAGTTGCCAGGTAAATACCAGATTTAATTCAAATCGAATGGATTGAGGTTGAGAGAAATGTATATGCGTATATGAATTACAACTTTCTTATTATTTATTCTTTATGTACATAAAACTTAAAAAGAGAAACTTCACCCAAACGAGTTTCGGAGCAAAACAGCTCATAAATGTCGAAGTGGACTACTAAAATACTTCCGCAAAAGTTCTTGTCTCTATCTACCATAACCATTTCCCCCCATTAGAATTTCCTCTAGCGAACGAAATAACTATTTATGAGGTGACTTAGTCATAACTACCTAAACTTTCAAATCAAGAGGAGCTGTAGGTGGCTTTGAAGCAAAGATCGTAGCTAGAGCGAAAGCAACCTACAAGCTTCAGGGGGGTTTTGCGATTTTGCTCATTTTCAGCCTTTTGCTGTTCTTCAAGGTGGAATGTTTGCATTTTTTTTTTCAGTTAAAGGATAAGTATCTAAACTTGTTGTATCAATCAATGTTGAAAAAACTAATATTTATTTGATTTGTCAAAAGAAATATGAAGTTGCAATCTATCCCAGTTCATGCAACTGAGGTGACGTGATGGTAAAGAAGAAAGATAAAGGGGTTTAGTGGTACTGGATGGCCAATCAAGTATATTATTCACAATGATAAAGGATAGTCTTTCCATGACGATTTTTAAACGGTTAAAATTGCAGCCGTACAGCTCCTTTGAAATCTTTTCTTATATCTTGAGGAGTACCTGTATTATTATCATAGGAAACAAAAATGCCAGCCCTCGGCTATCTGTGAAGATGCCCAATTAATTCATATAAGAAAAAAAGAATAGTCAGGCTAGAAAATATGGAGAGATTGGTGGAAAGTATTTAAAAACAAAAAACAAAAGTATGTAAATAAAAATTCGTAAATTCAAATCACTTTTCGCTGGCTCATTAAATTTGATCACTGTGGGATTTTCAATATTCCCAAAATAATCCAATCTACAAGCAAACGTAATTTTTTTTTAAGTGTCTTCAAAATCCAAATTAGTCTTTTCCTCAAAGTTTCTTACAATCAATATGTTCATTTTGCTTTTATTATTGCACCAAAAACTGTTTAATACTTTCGGATGATAATTACCGCTAAAGACAATATGGGCATTTGCCATGACGCGCGATCATAAATTACCTGAGCACAAAATTCCTCTTTTGAAGAGACAAACACTGAATGATCAATTCGATATTCGGGAAAGTCTGAGTCATTTGGGATTTTTCTTCTTATTTCAAAGGCATCTTATGAATATTAATTAATTTTTTTGGACTTTTCCTATTTTATTGTTTTATGTCTTGTTGAAATATATATATATATCATAAACAAATCGCATTAATTTGGTGTTGTAAAGAAATGCATTCATATGAAAGTCGGTCCCACAGATGGTTTTTATTTCGTTTTTAGTGAATTCACAGGTAGGTATGCCTAAAAAGGTGAAAGATCAGTTGACACACACCTAGTAGCATACTTGAATGAAATAAGATAAGCGCAGTAAGTCCACACATATACGGATTTCTTTTTCGCGATATGAAGTTCCAATGGAAAGAGAACTTTTTTTTTTTTTTATTGATTAAGTACTATAAGTATAGGGACACGACAACACTATAATATGTATATCGTCTCTGTGTGCAAAACTTGTTAGGCCTCCAATTATTATTATTGAACGTATCACCAAATTTACGATTGCCTTAGGAGAGCATGCTATTTCAATGATTGAAATAGTAGGGACCAGTCGCAATTGTGGTTATACTCTTGGGTATAGAAAAATTAAAGATCACTGGCACTGCTTTGTATGGCGGTAAGTAAGATTTTTATCTGTTAAAGAAAATTACCAAAAATTAGAAGGTATTGGCTATTTCGATATTTATCCTTTTATGTGGTATTCATAACTTATATTCTCTATTCCTAATTATAAGTAAATATCTTCATACACCCAAGTCACTTCAGAGCTAATTTTTGACTTACTTCCCAATTACATTGTAAAGGGGTTTCCAATAAGAGGTGTTATTTTGATATTCAAAGAAAAATGCCATTTTTTGAGATAAATGATAGGATCTTTATTTCATTATAAAGAGGAAGGTATGCCGTTAATAATCAGCCAAATGACCACCACGACCACGCCTACAGGACCATATCCTTTTCATGAAATTTTCCATAACCAAATCGCAAAGTGGCTGCCCTATGTCCTCGATAGCCTCACGATTTCCATCTTTGAGGTCTTGAATCGACGCTGGGCTGTTGGCGTAGACCTTCTCTTTCACGTGGCCCACAAGGAAGAAGTCGCAAGGTGTTAAGTCACAAGATCTCGGTGGCCAATTGTGACCACCTCTTCGAGAGATAACACGGTCCGGAAACTTTTCCCGTAAAAGATCAATGGTTTCGTTGCTTGTATGGCACGTAGCGCCGTCTTGTTGAAAGTAAACGTTGTCCAGATCAATACCATCCAATTCCGGCCATAAAAAATCATTAATCATCTGTCGATAGCGCAATCCATTCACCGTAACTGTTGCTCCAGCCTCATTTTCGAAAAAGTAAGATCCAATGACCCCGCGGGACTATAAACCGCACCAAACAGTCACACGTTGAGGATAGAGAGGCTTTTCAACAATAACTCTTGGCTTTTCCGAGGCCCAGATGCGACAATTTTGCTTATTGACGAAGCTATCGAGGTGGAAATGGGCCTCATCACTCAAGATGAGTTTTCGATGGAATTCCGGATCATTTTCATGCATTTCAAGGACCCAATCAGCAAAGACTCGACGTTGTTGATGATCGGCCGGCTTGAGTTCTTGTGTTAACTGAACTTTATAAGCCTTAAGACCCAAATCTTTATGCAAAATACGGTGTAATGACGTTTTTGGAATGCCTAATTCCAAAGAACGACGAGGAATGGACAAACCTGGGTTTTCTTCAACACTTTCGGCTACAGCAGCAATATTCTCGGCTGTTCTTGAGCGACGTGCACGGGTTTTATTCTTCACATCACTAACTTGTCCCGACAGCTCGAATTTTTCTGCCAATTTCTGTATTGCGGTCCGACAAGGTGCTTCACGACGACCCAAAAATGTTCGAGTTTTACGAACCGTCTCTGCCACATTTTCACCATTTTTATAGTGAATTTTAATAATTTCAATGCGTTGTTGAATCGTGTTTCGTTCCATTTTTATTAATGGCGTAGTTTCTACTTGTCAAATGTCAAAAAATGACAGCTCCAAAAGTGACATCTACCGAAATAGCGGGCTAATTAAAATAACACCTCTTATTGGAAAACCCTTTATGTACTGGAAAAAAGTGATCCAGCTTGGTATGCATTTGATATGTTGAAAAGTTTCCATTCTCTCTCGCGATATTACCACTTTCCTACTTTTCCCTTAGATTTTGATTTGTGGAGAGGGTTGCATGTGCTAGCCTTACATTCTATTGTGAGTCCCTCTTTAGATTATTTCCTTTCTAGGTTTTAAGACTCGTAATAAAGTCTACAACCATTCTGGGATTGAGATTGCACACGTAGTTTGGTGGAGGAAATCAGGTTCGATATAGAGTATTCTCCGCCTGGCTAATGCTTCGCAATTGCATAGTAAGTGCTCTGAATTTGCATAAGCATCCTCGCAGAAGCGGGAGATTAAAGTCTCAGCCAAGCCCATCTAGTTTAGGTGATACAACAAGGAGGAAGTACAGCCTGAGTAGAACTCTGTGATTATTTTAAGCTCTGTTCTCCTGAAGAGTAGGAATTCTTTTGGTTTTTCACCATCACCATAAATGTTGATAAACTTTTTTACCTGATGAAGTTCTTGTAGCTTTTCCCAATAGAGGGATTTTTGTTTATTCTCTCAGCTATTTGTAGGATATATCTAAGGACAATTTTAGAAGTGCCACAAAATAAATGGCTCTGATCCGACAAAGGAAGAGACGCTCCCAAACTATTATTGACTTAATAGTGAAGAGCTTTAAATCTATGATAGTGGCTTGACTATCTTTGACTATCTAAGCGAATATTGATGGTTGAGCCATTTATGACCATCTATGGCTAATACCTCAGCTTGGAATACGGTAGGGGTACAACCCAGGGCCTTTGATGTATGGCATCTGGGGCCGCAACTCCACTGTTCGTTTTTTAACCGTCTGTATACCACACCATTGACCCTTGCTGGAAAGACGGTTTAGTGGGACTTCATTGATCTCGGTCTCCCAAAACCGCGTCAAATGGTATTACAAAATCCAGGTTTAGGTTATTTAGGTTTTTTACGTATACTGTGAAAACGATCAGTTCTAGATGTTTTGATTTTGCTGAAAAGTTATTCAGATTATGAAATCCTATGAAATTGGTCATAATCATTTTTACTGTCCGACGAACCGTTCTAGAAATATGAGCGAAAAACCACTTGAACAATCTATTGGTCTTAGACCAAATCTAGCTTTTTTCTTTGTTTTATTAGAACTTTATATCAAAGTTAAGGACCTTTTCGAATCCTTGTTTTGTTATATGTATGAGTTCGCTTCATCACTATTAACTTTTATGAGGCGAAGGCGAAATTAACCTGTTAAAAAAACAAATTCACGACGTTATCCATTTTAAAGTGTTTAGTCAAAGGATGATTTCATTTGTGGCAGAAAGGGAGAACCTTGCTCCTGGGTCGGGCATACACCTTCGACACCGGGAAACTCAGATGTGAATAGGTGACTGGTGAGACCTTATGGGCAAAACTATTGTTTAGTGGCAAGGAGTAACTATTGAAAAGAAATGAATACGCTTAAAAAATCGAAATTAGCATTCATGGATATCGGTTAGCCGCTAAATGTGACATAATTTTTAAAACTAATCGGTTTTTCGAAAATTTATTGCGAATGTCGTAATCGACTGCCGTTTTGTTAAATTTATCGCGATTTCTGTGCGTCTTTATTGTTGAGGCAAATCTTGTTATTTGAATATTTTTCCATTGACCACTTCGTGGAGCAAAATTTTCACAGTGAAATAAATCATTATTTTCATTTCTTTGCGAAAGTGCTTAAAGCAGGATGTCGGCTAATTCCACTTCTGCTACTGGTGTTGAAACACGAGACAAGAAAAATAAGCCTATCACACCTAAGCCGCGTACCGCTTGTGTGGGTAGTTTGCCAAGGAAATGGTTTAGTGCAGCAGTTGATGATGTTTTTGTGAATCACCTACTACGGCGAAAACAACAACACCCACTACAATTGCACCGAGGCTGGATTACTGCAACTTTGACTGATGCTGAGATGACGTCCGATGACACGCCAGACACAGCTGACTTGCGAACACTCTTAAATGAGTTAAATTCAACGGAGGCTTGGAAGTGAAAAGAATTTCTGCGCCAGCTAGAGGAAATGCATAAAAAATATGCCAGTGACCTGCAGAGAATTATTATGGCATTCGAAGCAAAGATTAGTGGAAAGTTTCAGGTAATATGTACCTCTATTGACTTGCTTGAGGTAAGACTGGATTGATTGAAGCGCGAATGCCTTTCAGCTGATATTGTCATAAATGGACTTCCTTCCATCAGCGCTTGATGCAGACCGTATAGATTGTCTTACAAAATAACGTTCTGCACACGATATCAAGTTGCCAAAAATTGTAAAAGTTAAATTATAGAGAGTGTTACTCGCCACATGAACAAAATGGGAGAATATCGGGATGAGCTCGAACGTACGCGTATACATGAATGAGAGCTTGATCAGTCGTAATTATTCTTTGTACCGAATTGCTTGCGATTACACAAGCAGAGTCGTTTGGCTGCTACTTCTATTCTACCGTGCCCTGTGTATACCCGTAAAACCCCGAATAATGAAGCCTGTTGCATCGCAAACTTGCAATAACTGAAGATACCGGTAAAGAATTGTTTTAAAGTTTTCTTCTTTTTTTTTTTTACATTTAATAATTCTAATTCTTGACCGCTGACGAATTATTGTGGCTGTTTGGTTACTTAAACTCACGACATAAGCAAAATAAAACCAAGGGCCATCTTGGGAGGAATAATTTGAACACCTTTGATCAAGTAAATCACTCCGATTTTCGTTTGTTTGTAATACAATATTATTTTTGATTTTTTTGTGCTTTGGTCAATGCTCACTGTGTGATGAATGCTTGATATCGTAATGACGGTAGGGTTATTACGCTGGTAAAACCAAAAATTCAAAAGTTAAATGCCCTAGATTCAGGCGGTATCTCTCGCGTATTTTTTTCTTTTCAAAATATCCACTAAAGCTAGCTGTTTTTTTTTCTAGCGCATTGACCAGTTTGGAACAAAACCAATTATCAGCGATGATGTTCCTGATGGATCCCTCTATTGAGGGAACTAGGCGCAGACCTGTCTGAATAGGTTTCGACAATCGGTTTTGCTCTTGGGTCAAATTTAGTTCATCTCAATCTTTACCTAGATAAATGTAGGCATCGAAAAGTTAGCAGTTTCTCGCATCTGTTATGCGCATTATTCTCAAGTCGGTATTTGGCAAGTTTCTTGGGCATATATAGCTTAAGCATGCAACGACCTCGAAAAGTCAAGAACATGTCATCTATACAAGCACAAAATGAAATCGTGTAAACTTTGAAACAATTTTGCCTAAAGGCCGCTACACACACTCAATTAAATCATACGACTGGGCCATTAACTGGGCATGGCTCAGTCGTATAGTCGTATAATTTGCATGAGCGTGTGTAGCGCAAGTCGGAGCTTGAGTTGAGGAGACTGAAGTCTGGCATGAATGAAATTGCTATAGAAATGAATTAAAGTTTGAATAAAATTCGTTGCGAGTGGAGGCAAAAGTTAATATCCGATTTTGTCTAGTTCAATTCTATAGCAAAGTATAAGCAAAGAAATAGCTGATTTCACTCATTCTCTCTACACTCAAGTTCCGACATTCGCTACACACCCTCATGCAAATCAAATGTCTGGGCCATGCACAAGTCGCAAGAGTTGCTTGAAGATTCCCAAATAGGTGCAGATATCTCCACCTCAGGCCGCTGATCTCGAGTTTCTGCAACATCAATCCGAATAGTATTCAATAAGAATTCTAGCCTATTCTTACTAATGATACAACGATATATTTCTCTTCCAAAGCCATCAGTATTGTACCATGAAATTAAAGCCTTTTAGCTCTATGAGACCGAAATCTTGAACACATATGTTTGGTTCTTTACGCGCTGGTCTTACGTTTCGTGTCTTATCATTGGTATGCAGTACTATTTTGTTGACAATTTCGTCAGTACAAAAAGTCTCCAAATATCAAGAGGCGTGGTAAAAGTGTTGAGAACATTAGGCACGCAGATGAGTGCTCTGCGCTGCTCTTTCACGACGGATGTTAGGCTGAGATGACCAACGAAAGCGATTCTTACCAAGATAGCTTTTATTTCCTGGTTGAAATTGCAACATCGCGAGTAGAACCTTATCTTCGGAAGACCATTGCTCACGAGATCCTGAACGCGTACCTTGTGGCTGAATCTGATCGATTTCTCCTTCTTAGGAGCCATCTACTTCAGAATCAGACTTACAGTCCTCATAGAGCACATAACGGCACAACTCAAAATTTCCCTATTCACATTTTAAAACTCAAAACTGATGCAGACAAATTAAACTTTTCGACCTAGCGATAAGAGAGGGGTCTCATCAGTAAGGTTATAAGGTTATCTTACTGATGAGATCCCTCATTGTTCGCTGGGTCGAAAGGTTTAATTTTTCTGCATCAATTTGGAGTTTCAAACGTGAAAACGTCGCTGCAATCCTCGTTCAGCATCTCTACCTCATCTGACAACTCTTCGTTCAGCCATCTATTCATTTGTTCCTCGTTATTATTCACTTTTCAATAAATAGCCTTCATACATAACTTTTACTAAAGAAGTAAAGAATATCTTTTTCTTTCTCTGATATACACAAGAAAAGTTTTATTGTAAAATATGGAATGCTAGAACTCAAATTAAATCTTTAAAGTTTTGGCATCAATAACTATAATCACAATTGTCTAACTGCAACTCATGCTCAAACTATTAAGATTTAATCTGAGTTCTAGCATTTCATATTTTGCAATAAAATTTTTCTTGTGTATATCAGAGAAAGGAAAAATTGTTTTTGTTTTTTTAGTACAAGCTATGTATGAAAGTTATTTATTTTAAAAGTCTTCTTAATATATTTTATTTTCTACTTTTTAGTCATAAATTCAATACACTCTCTCCACTTTCGACTCTCCAATTTCAACTCTCCATTGTCGAATTCGTCTCAACTTTTTTTTTATCTTTTCTTTACCTTTTTTAACTTTTTTTAGTTTTATTTACCTTTTTTTTAACTTTCTGAACTTTTTTAACTTTTTTAACTTTTTTAATTTTTTTAACTCGACTATCGATTCTTGACTCTCGACTCTGTTCTATTTTAAAAAGAAAGTTACACAAAAAAAAAGTAATAGATCAAGTCTACTTTAGACTAACAAAAATCAAAAAAGAAAAGAAAACTCATTAAAAAAATTAAAAAAACAATATAAATTAGTTAAAGAAAAAAGAGAAGTAAGGACAAAATATCAAAGTTAGTATATAATAAAAGAAAACTTGAAATAAAAGTTTTAATCAAATGCAATAAATTGATTGATTGCTACTTAGTTTGCATCATTCATAACTAAGAGCTATGTAAATTTTTAATAATTTTAGAGAAGGCCCTACCGGAACTCGCACGAACAGGAAGAGAGTTCCACCTTCGAATTGTTTGAAGAAGATAAGAGCGGTCGCCAAATCGTGAACAACATCTAGGAGAAAGGAGTTTAAGATGTCGTGCTTAATTTAGAAAAGGCTACTCATGCTAAAATCAAGATTGGGTCAATTCGAAATCTCATTGATGACATTATTGGTAGAAGGTAGTACAAATTGCAAAAAAATCATTCAATATATTAGGGTTAGCATTGATTTGGATATGAACGTATTTATATATACCCTGGCTGCGAATGTTTTTCCAAAGTTTCTTTGCAGATTGATTTGGGTCCAGTTTCATTTCAAGATATGTACCTTTAGAAGATCAAGACAATCCTATATCTATTGAGATCTGTCTCACTTAGATTTCTTCTGTATTTTTTGAGTAAGAAACTACGTTCAGCCATTGTTTGGCGGATTTCACAGTGATGCAGGGACAACGCTGAGAATAAATATTACATGTTCTGCGTGGGGCATATTTATCATATAGATACAAAACAGTGCTATTTAGAATTTCTATTTTATGATCGAGAATACTTCAGTTGTAAGGATTGTCCCAAAGAATATTATTGCATTTGGATTCTTATAAATATATATTAATATTTAGATAAGGCACTCGCAGATCCGTCAGCGAGGGGCCCCAAAGCTGGTAACAAAAATTTTCGAAGAATATTAGCATTTTACCAAAAATAATATGCATAACATATAAGGATATCGCATGACCATGCTTGGGTTGTACCAGAAAATTGCTTCCTGAGATTTGTTAGCAGAACCGTACGACCTCTTCTCAGGCATTATCAAAGCCACTGCAGACATCGCTCTCTGTTTACAATTTCTCTGACGATTTTATTTTATTTTCTTAATATCCTGAATTAAAAAATATATATATATATATATATATACTTAGGAGAAGATTCCTCTCTTAAGACTAATTTGGAAGGGAGTTACTAGCTGAACGTGAGCTGCAGCTCATTAATTGCGAACCCACCCGGTATGGTACCTCTTCTGTCCTCTGGCCAATGCACAGGTATTTCTGAAAAGTGAATTTCAACCAGACAATAGGATTATACACTAGACACACAGCAACATCTAATTTAGTACTAATTATTCATTAAAATGAAGAAAAATGTGTTAGAACTGAATGTATATATGCCAAAATACATTCAGTTCTAGCACATTTTTCCTCATTAGAGCTGTAATGAAAAAAAAAAAACACTTAATTAGTGTACATCATTATGAATTGATTTTCGAGCCATAATTATAAATACTAAGCGACACACGTAATTTATAAACCTGAAGCTCCGCTGCGAATCTCCCTATTTCAAAAATATAAGAAGAAGAAATGCAAAGCACAACTATATATTATCAAAATACTTTTTAATGTAATATTTTTTTCATTTGCAAATCATTAAATTGAATAAGAAAATAAATAAAAAGAAAGTTTATCGCGTTGATTAGATCCATTTCGCTTCTTAATGCTATGTGCCTGCAGTTTCTTAATGAATCATTATAGTCTAATGAGTTGTTAGTTAATTATTCATTGCGCTGTGAGTCTAGGGGATTAGAGTTCGTTGCAAGGGGAACAACTGTAAATTCCGAATATTACAAGGGCGTACTGGACCGTTTCGTTTTGTCTTGATAAACAACGACCCTTGCCACACCTCGCTTCTGATCAGCGAGTTTTTGGTCGAAAGAAACAATTCTTGTCTGTCCATATCTACCTTACTTTCCAAATTTTGTAACATCCGACACCGTGCTAAAAGTAAAACGTTTTGACACCATTTTCGACATTGAGAGGGCCATGACAGAGCAGCTGAAAGCCCTTATTCCAAAAGAAACCTTCCAGAAATGCTAGCCAAGGAGAGTACTTTGAAGGAGATTGATTCAAATTTGATGTAAGCTTATTACTTTGTTTCTAATAAAATTATTCACCGTATTTTTTTTTATCACACCTCGTATAAGGAAATTTACAAAGATCTTTTAACTAAAATAACAGAATTTTTGGATCTGAAGATAATGCAGAAAAATTCTCATAGGATGAGGATATCTCACAAAAAAAAAAACGCGCTCGGTTAATAGTGCTTGGGTGATGACGAAGAAAGCTTGTTTAATTCATATTAATAATATATGTATTACTTCTTAAGAAAACTTTAATAAAGATATTCATCTTAATTATGAAAATATAATAGCATGTTTTTTTTTTTAATTTTTGGAACCTAACATCCTTTTTTTTATTTAGAGCGTAACTCCTGAACAGGTAACCCCCAACATGTACTTAACCTAATGACCCAAAAAAAAAAAATTGCAATACAGATTTTTAATTATAGTAAATCTTTAAAAATGAATTTAGGTATAATAAAAGAAAAACCAAGAAATCAATGCTCTTGGAAACAATTTAATTAACAAGAAACAAAACCTATACCTGCTAATTAGAAATTAAGTAACACTCCCCGTATTAAATGACCACTAAGCAGATCAGAGTGTATAATATGTACAATCTCTTTAGCTTTAAAGCTTCTCTTGAACTTCTAGGAAAAGGTGGCAAAATAATTATTTCCGTGCAATTTGTAAGAAAGGGGAGTGGGGCTAAAAAAAAAAAAAAAAAAAAAAAAAGCAAAAACAAGTGACAATGAATAAAAGATTCATTTTGCGCGGTACATAATTCCCACAGTAACGCATGATAGTAGGTATATTTATGTACCTAGTTGATGGACATCCGTCCTTGTGCCCGGAAAGCGTGTTTCCTCTTACTCAAAATATTTGTGCTCTGCTGAATATACACAATAATTATTCATGTAAAGTTATTATGTTACTTCAACAAGACAAAAACCTTGTGATTTACCACCAGAATATTAATCATTTGATAAGAATTGTTTAAGCTTTTTTTTTTAAGCTTCAATTTTTCAAAGATGTTTTCTCGATTCCCAAAGCAATATACATACCTACCTATAAAATCCCAATTTCCAATTGTAATTTTCCATCACAGATGAATTCGTAGAAAAAAATCGGAGTGTTAATTCCGCAACCAACTGATTTTGAAATAAATCTCATACATATTAGGTATAATTTATACATTTCACTTGTTTTATCTTATGGAAGCACTTTAGTTACAGTTACCTATTTGCTATATATGTAAATATATGTATAGGTAGATATTATTGCGGAAAGTATTATTATAGATTTTTTCGAATCAATAAAAAAATTGTAAATTCTCAGAATTTCTAACTTGTCCGAAAACCCTTCACTTTTCAATAAAAAAATTTGATACCTTTTCTTATACCTACATATGTATATAGTCCGCTACCTATCTGAAGACCCCTGGTAAAGAAAGATGCCTGCCAAAGCATAATGTAAGGTAAGTATACTTCATACATATGCACATACATATTTCGCAAGAAACAGCAAGACTTATGCCGATAATTTTAACCTTGTTTCTTGTTTTTTACGTTTTAAATTCAACAAAGGCAATAGCTGGATTTATTATAGTTGTGGTACGGACTAGCCTAGGATTTCGAAATTATTCGAATTCATTACATTGGGTATGTACCGTTGTACGTATACACGTATTAATATATTTGTTTACCTAAGTAAGTATACATAACATATGTAAGTGATAATAATAATTAGTTTAGTTTAACAATTAGCATATAAGCAAAAACATTTTTTTTTCTATAACTAGGATTATACGTGAACAAGACATAGCTACCATAGGAGACATTTGAAATTCGTCATAGATTACTACATACAAACGGTCAAGCCTAAATTAACTGGACTAGAAAATTGCAATTATAAGTGCCACCTGCACGGTACAGAATAAGTAAAAACAGGTAGCATTTTGTTCCTACTTGGTCTTATTAAATTTCTGTACAACAAGCAACTATATAACATTAAAAAAAAATTAAAACAAAAGAATGACGAAGCCACATCGAATAAGTAAATAGAAATACCCCAAAAATCATCATTTCATGATCGCAGGTAAATACCTACATATATATAAATACATGTATCAAAACCTAACTAGGTACATAAGTTGTAAATAAAAAATAAATAAAATAAAACATTAACTTATACCTCACGTATAAAAATGACAACGAGAAAAAACCCAGAAAAGAATTGGCTTGGCCGTCACAGTCCACACCGACGATGCTCTGTAGATAGCCTCCCACCACGCCTGGTAGGTAATCCACGTATTCAGGTAAGCTTTCCATGCAGATATTAACATTGTACCTACCTACCCGACTCAACGACACAATTTTGCACACACCGCACTGACATAACGCCGAGCCGAGAATAAATATTAAGTAGAAAGAAAACAACAGTAACACAAGCACACACATTTATACATATCGGTCCCTTGCTTTGTTGATCAATTTCCTTTCTCCACTATAAATACCGGTGTTAGCTACAATTCCGAATTCATTTCAGTACACACTTTCACTTGATTCGCTCTTCTCTTCAGTCAAAAAAGTAATTAATTTTTTTCTTCCAAAAAACAAATATTAAAACAAAATAATTTTCGTATAAATTTCCAAAATCTGCTAAATATTAATTATAAAATCGGATTAAACGGTTTTCTTTGAATAATTCTTTTTTCCCTTCCGATAAAGTGAAATTGACGTGCAGATTTAGATTCACCTAAAAAATAAAATAAAAAAAAATAAAAAACGCCAAAAAATTTGAATAAATTTGTGATAAAAATAATATTAAAAAAAAAAACTAAAAGAAAATGAAAGCATTCTTTGCATTTGCCTGTGTTACTCTCTTGGCTGTTGCGGTCAATTCAGCAGAGGAGAAAAAAAAGGAAGAAGCTGGAATTAAAATTTACAAACGCTTAATACCCGCTGATGTCCTCCGAGGTTTGTAACGTTTTATATTGTTTTCTTAAACAATTATTGTGTATGTGTGACAATATTTGTGTGATTTAATGTTAAAAATAAAAAAACAAAAACAAAAAGGAAACTGTGCCGATGAAAGAACTTTAAAAAAATACACGTCGGTGATCTATAGTGGATAAAACATTTGCTTATGATCCCATCAGTAATTGGTTCGAGCCTCATCGCCGGCCAGCACCACTTATTTTCCCCAAAAGGATACACACCGGATTATTGTATCAAATAAAAATATTTCCTTCGCTTCGATGATCGTGGTGGGGCCTGTGAACGATCAATCAAACATACCCGACAGATATAAGGGTGTAGGCTATATGAAAAAAGAACAGAGGCAGCTGTTTAGTGCTACGTTTTTCATTTGAAAATGATTCTTAGCACCTTAAATATAACAAGTAAAAAAGCTAGAACTTGGTCTAATTCTTATGATATCCTAGATAAAGTGGTTTTTCGCATATATTTCTAGAGCGGTTCGTCGGACAATAAAAATGATTATTTGCAATTTTACAGGATTTCATATTCTGAAGAACTTTTCAGTACAATAAAAATGTCTAGTACTGATCGTTTTCACAGTACACGTAAAAAACCTAAATTCTTATATGGCAACACTAAGAAGGGGACTTAGTCAATTTTTAAATTAATTAAATTAAATTTTATTTACTATTGCTATGAAAACACCATGTACCAGCTGTACCTGCTCCTACGTCGAGGCGTTCACAGGCAATGTTCAAATATATAGTGAACAACATTTTGTATGACAACCTTACGAAGGAGTTCCAACAGTGGTCCCATTTTTGAACTTAAATTTATTTACTTTTGTTTTTGTAATACCTGCGTGCAAAATTTCAGCCCTCTAATTGAATTTGTTGTCGAGTTATCGTGCGGACAGACATACAAAAATCAAAATAAATTTATTATGCGTTGGTGTCCAATCCATTTTGCTTTACCATTATTATTTCTATGCGCTACAAACGGGAGGATAAACTTAGTATACTCTATAGATTTCATCTAGGGTATAAAAAAGTTAAGTGAAATCTACTCTTTAAACATTTTTTTTTATTAATAAATCTGTATAAATGGCTTCCATCGACGACGGTTCGTTTCCGACATTCAAATATTATTATTTCCATGGAGAGAATGATGTGAAAGCCAATATGAATAATGTTGTTCATTTTTTTTTGTCAGAACTCATATTGTGGTACCCTATATACATATGTATACTGCTGAGTTGTCGGAATATATGCGCACACACAAATTTTAATTGCGATGACTCATTGTGGGTCACCCATCAAACCGGTGACCTACATACATCTAGAACTATAAGCTATAAGTCGACGAAGCAAAACCGCAAACTTGTTTTCTTAGCGCGATAGATAACATAAGTAACATTATGAAAATACGACATTCTGACTTCTTAAGTCAATTCTCATCCATCATGACATCAGAATAACTCAATTTTAGGACGATCGTTACTGCGCGGCACTTTTAATGATATCCCAAGCCAAAGATGAAGGCTTAAATTAAGTTAGTCATATCATTTTTTTTTAATTTTCCAACTATATATGTTAAAAGATTAAAACCTGTGTGTAAAACTGTTATATACCTACTCCCAAAGGAGCCAGAATGGTATGTGTTCCTCGACAAATTTACCGATTATTCAAATATTATCTGAGTTCTGCATAATTGTTTTAACTTTCTAGCTCTTTAGTTGCGAGGATAATTAGCCCAATTATTCGATGATCCCAGGTTGTTCAGATCAAAGTGTGTTCCAGTGGTATACTGCAATTCTTTTAGATTTTGGCTAATAAATAAATTTTTCCTTAGAATTTATAGCCATTTTAAAAGTATTCATGAACTCTCTGGTGGGAATAAAAAAGTATAGTTAACTTTTGAACCAAACTCCACAGATTTTAATTTTTGTTACGGTTATTAAATAACTAATTAAAGTAGCTTTCAAAACGGCTACTAATTTTATTAGGCTGACTTAGTTATTCACATATATGTATCTAAAAACATTTCATTTTTCCATTTTCACAATTTTATTATTTTTAGAAATTTCGGAAATTTAGTGAAAGCTCCTTTTATTAGCTATTTAATAATCCAACGAGAACTGAAATCCATTTGAAAGATATATTGGTTTATTTCCACCAGTGTTTATGAATATCTTTCTATAGATATGATAAATGCCTATAAAAGCAAAGGGATGCAACAATTTATATGTGTTCACCTCAAGGTGTTACCTACATGGCATTTTACACGGCACCTTGTATACATTTCCGTCATAACAAGCTTTTGTATAAAAAAAAAAAAAAGAAAACAAAAAATTAATTAAAGTAGATGCCGACCTGCCTCATCACGAAATACATGTCTGAACCGTGATCATCAACCCAATATCATCACTGTATATCCAAACTGTTAGCTTATTAATATTAGACATAAGAAGCATAATATCGATACCGGATGATCATGAAATGGCGGAAAAGCTCTGGGGAATTGACAGAGGATTTGAAAACAAACAAAGAGTTCATATAAGGTTATGGTCGATACCTGAGTTACATTCTTTGTTTTTAGAAGTTGATAGTGTGTTGTTGTCTTGGTTATTGCCGTAAGTCATCTAATAACAGTTTAAATATAACGGAATAAATAAGCCAACTAACTATTGCATGCACAAAGAATAGTATAGAATTTGTATGTCCTTACATTACATTTATTTTTGGGTTTATATCAATTCCTCAATTCTTTAGATCCGGATTTGCTAAAATCCGGATCTGCAAACTAACCGATTCATGAAATCTGGATCCAAACTAAGCAAATATTCATCCAGATTGCAATGCTTCATTGGGAAAATATACATTTCATGATATTTGATGATACATGCAATCTGGAGGAAATTTTGAAACTTTTTTGCTTAGTCTGGATCCGGATAGTTTGGACCCATCCCGGATAATTCGGAACCGGATTATCTGGATACCCGGATTTGAGGAATCGTATTCTAATTATTCCGGATAACAAATTATCCGGATACTTTCAACTCTATTCCTCCGAGGTTTCCCTCATGTATTGCGGTACGTAATTAATTTCAGTCTTGATTATCAAGCCAACAGATAACAGATTTATACTATGGTACATATCTTAGCTAGATGTATTATCATATTAACTGTTATATAATAAAACAAAAATCCCACCATGATTTGGGTATACGCTCTTAAAAATACACCTAATCCCTATAAATCTTTCAATTTAAAATAATGTTTCCCCTTTGTTTAATAAATTTTCTTCTTCATAAATGATAACTATTAAAAGAAATAAAGCAGTGTCAATAACTGCATTAAAGTAAAAAATAGAAACCATGATCACAACACTCTCATTGAATAAACTTTCATAAAGATCAAATCTATTACGAGTCAGGGACAAAACTAGTTTTTAACGTAGTGAAAGTGGATTCATGCAGTTAAACCACTTTAAGTAATGCGAGTGACTCAGTAAAACTCAAACCAGAAAGGTAAAAATGTCGAAAAATTTTATAAATCTCAGAGCTATAATATAACCTACCTAGTTTATACTTATGATGGAAATTTGCGTGTTAAACTAATATTAGTCATAGCATTTTTTTTAACTTTCATTTATGAACGTACATACATACCTACCTACTTATATACGACCTTCTATCTCTATTGTTGCAGAGGTAGATTTTGTAGTGGCGCAGATAAATATTTCAAGGTGAGAAACAATTTACAAACAATAAGCTCTCGGTAAACAACTGACTTAAGTTGCGTTTCCGTAGCGTTATGAAAATCGTGATTAAAAAAGTTACTCACTTACAGAATGTTATTGTATTTCGTTGTAACAGGAAATTCCATTAAATATTTGCTAATTTAGAAAAACCATCAACTTCCTGCTGCTTTCTTTTGTATAATGACTGCAAGTTATATCCATAGTGGCCTAATTTGTTTTTTTTTCTTTTTTTTTATATATTTTGTATGCACATGCATGCAAACAGGTCAAGCCACATTTAAGAACTTAAATTTTGGTTTTTTAGATATTATTGCAGTCCGTATAAACTTGTTTTAAAATTTTAAGGTTTGATTGAAATCCATTTGAATCCAAACATAATCTATACAGCTATGTAATTAGAACTTGAAAAGTTTGATCTGAATTTGATTTTAATCCTTTGATTAAATTGAAAAATATCTGCTTCTCTTCTATTCCAAAATTTAAAAAAAAAATTAAAAATAGTGTCGATAAACTTTTCTCCCAAAAAGTGCAATTAAAGGAAAAATAAGCATACAACCAAATAGGTCCCGTCTTCGTTTGCACGTAATCCGTTCGGTAATTATGTAAATGTTTACGCGTGTCGGCCCTATAAAACAAGTCGAATTTCATAAATAATTCTTCAGTCCTAATGAGAAATAAATGTACAAAACACATACAATGTAAATTCAGCGAGGCGAATGGAATTATCAAGTTTTTATTACCCGCGGTTTTAAATCTACGCCCATTCGATAAACTGATGGAAATCAAAACACCTATCCATGTTGATGCAATTATTCAGTTTTCATTTACAGCCAAATGACCCAGTTGTGATATTGAGAAAGGGAAATCTATGCATAATGCATAATATGTATGTAGTATGTATGTAGGTACACATTACGCATGCTCTCATGGGTAACAGATTGTTACTGTACCTGTGCAGTAGAAATATCAAATGGCATGTAAAAGTAAACGGCTGTTCATTCATTCCCCACTTAAACAGGCCACCATAGCAAGAGTCCATGACACTTTAGTAGAGTACACTACGCAGCCGCACACGCCATTCTAACTGTACTGCGTGTACGCGCGTGCAGCAAAAGCGAAAGTAAAGAATATTTTACCATGCGAAAATGTAGTGTAGTAGCTGCAATGAAATGTTGTTTTTAAGATCTCATTGGGATAGCGAAATAGACAGAGATTTTTTTGCATAAGATAACTTGGCCATTGTTAATGAAAACTCTTAATCGTATAGCAATTGAAGGTTTTCGCTTATATTTTATGTGACATGCTTACTTCCAGGCTGCGCAAGCTGTAGGATAGATCCAGAGCTTTTCGTCCTTCCTAATATGTTTTATGAAAATAGAGTAGTATTTGGGGGTACATAGGTACATATTATCTTCGAAACCAGAAGGGATTCCATTGCTGCATCATCGTAGAATCATCACCCTAAAACCCCCAATACCTGAATTTCAGTGGATCAATATCAAAATTTTGGTGTACAGTTTTGTTTAAACTCTAAAAGAAATCATACAGTTGTGCCTGTAAATCTGTTTTCACATTAGCTTTGAATACTGAATACAACCGCGTTACCTCAGGCAGCTCAACCTATGTAACCGAATTTTTTATAAAATTTCTAGTCCCAAACTCAAAACGTAGGAGAATCGAAAAGCCTTTGTAGGGTTGCCATTAAACATTAAGTTTTTCATTATACAGGGTGTCCCGTAAGTAGTGTGAAGCCCGAAGGCTATGGATAGGTTATACTTAAACAAGCAAAAAACTGCGGGGGAAATCCTAGCGGTTTCCGAGATAACGAGACTTAAAAATACATAATTGGGTATGTTTTTACAGACTGTGTATTCTTGCAAAACCTTTTAGAAGGCATCCCAGTAGGAAAGGCGACGATCCTACGAGTAATCGGGGAGCTCCACTGACAGGATCACTCGTTGTCAGCTCCATTTGATCTCCTTTTAACATAGGCATATCATTAGAAAGAACATTCATTTTAAATTTCGAAATGATCAAAACTGAAGCCCTTGTTTTAGCTGATTGATTTTTAGCCCAGTATAATTCATTTAGCACAAAATGATCGATCATAAATTGAGCTCTTCTTTGTAATTATCCTACTGAAATGAAATCATTTGAGAGAAAATCAATTATAACTCAACATTTTTTAAACAGCAAACCCAACACGCACGGTTCAACTATCATACATAAAATAAAATACACAATTTCATCTCACTCCAGAATTGCTCCTTTCGGAGTTCTCTTAGAGCATTACTGATCTCTAACCAAAGCTCTGTCCTCCATTATTGCTTCTAGAAGAAGTACTCTCCTAATTTCTTCTACCGGGATTTTAATGAGTATTTTATAGTGTTAAATTTTAGCAAACACTTCAGAACAACCTGTTGTATGAAGAGTCTATTTGCTTGCTTTCATTAAATTCAACTGCCACCATGCCTTGGAATGTAGTCACATTTGAGGCTGTAAAATGTCCTGGGAAGAAATGTATTGATTTTAGCCGATTATATAAGATTTTTAGATTTGTTTAATACTGACTGTATATAATTTTGCAAATATTAATGCCAAACTATTTAAGATTGTCATTAAAATTGCTGCTAACTTTCGTCCCATTAGCATCCTGTGCTTTCTCTCCAAAGTTATCGAAAACATTGTAAACATTGGTAATTATATTGAAAATAACAATTTGTTATAACGTTGGCAATCCGGTTTCCGACAGAATCATAGTTGTGAAACAGCTCTGTTGCGGGTAACGTCAGATCTGAGAAGAATCATGGATAATGATGAGGTCGGTCATTTTGTCATGCTACACTTCTCAAAGGACCTTGATAGCGTTAACCATCAAATACTGTTAAATAAACAGACTTCAATTTTTAGTTTCTCATCCTCAGCAACTAATTTGATTGGATGCTTTCTTGATGGAAAATTTCAGGTGGTTTATGATGGCATTTCTAATATGTTACTATTGCAACCTCAGGGATCTGTTCTAGACCCCTTATTGTTTAGTATGTTTATAAATGATTTACCAAGTATCATTCTCGATGTTAACATCCACATGTACATATTCTGACGATGTCCAGTTATACTACAACAGACCTATTGGGCTTATGGAGGACTGTATGGCTCGGATAAATGATGATTTGGACAGAGTCTATAATTGGTCGCTACATAACAAATTTTCGTTTAACACTGGAAAATTCTATTATATCACAGTACTGTATTAACATCCATCCCCCCAATACTACTTGCAGTACAATTTGCCTCCTTGACTTATTGTTGCGATAAATCGCCCCCTCCCCCTCTGTCTTAAAAAAAGTCAATCGTCGTATTCCAAACCAATTTATATTCTAGCAATATATAAAGGATAAAATATAAGTTTCAGGACCTACCTAAATATATGTCGCCTTATTGTAAAAATTTTTATAATTTAATTTTCATTTATATTTCAGATTTCCCGGGCATGTGCTTTGCTTCAACACGTTGTGCAACAGTTGAACCTGGTAAAACATGGGAATTAACACCATTCTGTGGTCGGTCAACTTGTGTCGTCTCGGAAGATAATCCTCCAAAGTAATTGAATTATTTAATTTTTTTAATTTTTAATTTTTTCTATATCTATAACTTTTTTTAAAAAACCATTACTCCTAGAAACTTCCAATCTTAAACAATTTTTTTTTTTTTTAATTTTTTTTTTACAGACTTTTGGAATTGGTAGAAGACTGTGGACCACTTCCATTGGCCAATGATAAATGCAAATTGGATACAGATAAAACAAACAAAACTGCATCATTCCCATATTGCTGTCCAGCTTTTACTTGTGAAGATGGTGTTAAGTTGGAATATCCAGAAGTCAAATCAGAAACTGAAGACAACAAAAGTGGAAAGACAGAAAAATAAAACGTTAAAAAAATTCAAACAAGATGCACATCTATTTTTGTTGATTAGGAAAGAAGCATACATTTTCAACTCGTATAACATTAGTCTCATGTTTTCATTGCTTCGTTTTCGTTTTTGTATTTCATAATTTACGAAGAGATTTTTTTTAAATTTATTTTTCTATAATGTGAATTGGAATAAATTAAATCACGAATACAGAATTCTTTGATTCCAAATGTGATAGAATTGCACAGGTTATCAGATATTCACCCGAGATTATACAGGATGAAGAAGTTATCTGAAAGTTGAAGCTTAAATAATCATATAATATTTAAAGAGAAAAATTGTTATCTTGTAATTTTCGATTGTTAAAAAAAAAAAAAAAATATCACTCATATATGTACAATGTACATTATCGCAAGTCCCATGCGATACCAATTGGAATGACTTATTATAAGGTATTTCCCAAGCTAAGGAAACTTCATATATTTTTGTAGACGTCCACCAATTTCAAAAAAGATTATTAGAACACACCTGAATACTATATCAGCGGAGTACAACGGTAGATACGTTCCTCAAAAATTCATGTAGAAAAAAAGATAAAATTCTTACATCCTTCATGGTGGTCCATAGAACGTGAAGTGATAGTACTCACCCAGCCAAACAAAAAATGTTAAGGCAGGAGGGGGCAGCATATCAACCGTTTCGGAGGTATAGGGTGCCTAAGAAATTATGCTAGGTTGTTACAAAACACCTTGTATATTAAAAACTACGGGGTGTACGGTCACTGTCTAAAGCTGATTGTATGAAGAAATTCATGGCCTTTCCAACGACTGCTCAACTAGGCCCTCAGGAGTTATTGTGGTCTAAACTAAATATATCGGATTTTCTTACCTTTGTTTTTATTTTGACCTCAGTTTTTTTTTTCAAAAGGGTAATTAACATAACTCAGTAAATACTGTAAACTGTGGACTCTCTTTAATTTGACCTATTATGCCCTATGGCACTATCTGTAGCCGTTAAAGGGTTATTAGCTCTTAGCCTATTCTCAAACCTATACAATTTTTTGCTTGACTAGGTGAGTACTATCACCTCCCGTCCTATGGACCACAATGGACGAAACAACCTGTATAGTAAATATATACATAGATAGATTTATATGATACGTTCCATGTCATCTGAAAACTGTGTCAGATGAACTAAACAACTATATTTAGTTTAAAAAGCGTGTAAAAAATACGAAAAACTTCTGATATATATACAGGGTGTCCCAAGAATTGGTGTCAACCGGAAGTCCAGAGGTACCTGAATCACCCCCATGTATGTTCCGCGATTTTTTGTTATTTACGAGTTATGATTTTTTTTCGTGATTTTTCACCGAACTACTAATTTGAAGACATTTTTGGTCATAGTGACTTGAATAATTGAGATAAATGGCTGATTTTTTATTTTTTTATTTAACTGAATGGCCCATCCAATTCAAGAAAATTTGATTCCGTAGCACATACCATTACGCCAAAAGAAATTTTCAAATTCCATCAAGTTCAAAATAATAAAATGTGTAAAAATTTTTAAGGGAGGTTTAAAGAAAAGGTCGCGTACACTTTCTTCACCCAAACCTATTTTAAAAACTTCCTCATTTCATTGGCTATTTACCGTGCAAAATTTATTGAGATATCTCTGTGGCATAATACCTAAAATTCGGTAAAACGTACTAAGTCTTTTTTTCCATTAGTACTGCGGCTCTAGATTTTCGCATCTTAGATCGGCTCTAACTCGGTAGAGGTTTATCCGATCGGAAAACGGGTTTCACTGTTCACCTCAGCTTATTACAAACTACAATTCGTAGAAGAAACTTTTTTCGTTGGATACTTTTAGGGCGGTAACTGGAATATATGTAAACCAAGTGCATGGAAAATGGGTTTTTCGACGTCAAAAACGTCCCGTATTGGAACTTACCCAAAACTTACCCTAAACCGCACCATAAAAGCATAAAAAAACGTTTCTTCCAAAAAAGACTTAGTATGTTTTACCGAATTTTGGGTATGATGCCATAGAAATATCTCAATTAAATTTACATGTAAATAGCCAATGCAATGAGGAAGTTTTAAAATAGGTTTGGGTGAAACAAATTATGCGATGTTTTTTTTAAATCTCCTTGATGGAATTTGAAAATTTATTTTGACTCAATGGTATGAGCTACGGAATCAAATTTTTTTGCGTTGGATGGGCCTAACATTCAGTTAAATTGAAAAATAAAAATCAGCCATTTATCTCAATTATTCAAGTCACTATGACCAAAAATGTCTTCGAATTAGTAGTTCGGTGAAAAATCATGATAACTTGTAAACTACAAAAATTCGCGGAAAATACATGGGGGTGATTCGGGTATCCCTGCAAGTGCTCAACCTCTTGATTTCAGCTTGACACGATTTTTTAGGACACCATGTATATATGCAATTTTGTAAGCAGCGCAAGAAAAAAAAACAACAAAAAATCTGGTAAACCAAAATTTGGAATATACATGGAAAATATCAAACTAAAAATAGAGAATCTGTTATAGTCAGTTGAACTGTTTTAACCTCTTTATACAACTCTTGATTATTCTTCATATTTCGTTCGAATTTAATGCGCTTTCTATGTTTTGATTTGATTTTGAAAAAGTTATTCACCAAAAATATCCCAAATGTTAAACGCTCGCCAATTAACTAGCAGTTAGTTGACATTTCAGCCAATTCCTCGTTATCGCTATTATGATCCTTAGTATTACCTACCGTCATCGATTCTTAAATCAATCAGATCATCCACATAGAGGTTTATCTATCATTAATTCGTCGATGTTTTCAGTATGAATATATGTCTAGTGGAGGATTTCATAGGGCGGCCCCTGGAATCAGTGAAGAGGATTCTAGATGTACAAGCCTGTAAGCTGCTAAATCGCAGATGGAAGAACTGACCTCATACGCGGTTTCAAGACATCTTTGGCCAGAAATTGGTCCTGCTAAGACTAAAACATTCTCCGCTGAGGAGGAACCGGAATGATGTGCATAATCTTACAGCAGTTATCGCCCTTACCTTGCTAAGCGTAGGAGGAATACGTTTGGTAACTACTTCTTCTGCGAACTGGGGGAATTAGCAGATAAAGAGTTGGGGGACCTGGTAAAGTTCATTAGCTCCTGTGTCTAGTTTCAGCGCACTTCCTAGATATTAGCTATCTTTTGCAGACCTAACCTAACCTATGTCTTCAATTTGTATGTCCTTAAGTCATTCCATGTTTGGGGCACTGAGTTACTACTCTTAACGCATTCTGGCTAAAGTGCTTTTCAACAAGCATTTAATGCTTATACCCTACTTCTCTTTGGGCAATGAAGCATAATATGTAATGCAATCCATGGTCGAATATTTTTTCCATGCATCAACGATCGTGAGGCTCTCATCTCTACTGCATCTAAAATTAGTTTGAATGCTCGTTGAATATAATACAGCTTAAAGATTTTATACATATATGTATACATACGAAAGCGATCAAGTTGGACTTAGATTGAATCTGATAATTTCCGATTGGGATAGAAGTTTGAGAGTTTGTATGGAATACGAAAATAGCTCTGTTTTGTTTGGGGGATAGAAATTTCGTTAATTTAACCATAAAACGTCATTTTCAAAGAAACCATATCCTATATTTTTTGTTTCAAATTTTGCGATACTTTTACTTAATCGATTAGGTTAAAATTTTGATACACGTGCAGTTCCGATGACAATACACTATACTTTAGCGATTCTATGTACTAAAAATTCAAAATTGCGACGCCAAGATGCGGAAGATGACCACCTTGATATGGATACCAAATAAAAGGTTTTTACGAGTAGATAACGATACCCTATCTGAATTCAATCTAAGCTCAAGATGATGGACGCCATAAAATGGCAGACTACCTTTCCTTCACAACACTCCTTACATGGGTATCAAATGATAGGGTTTAACGAGTAAAAACTTACAAATAAAATAAGTAAAAAGAAAACTTTTAAGTTAAAAGGTAGTATCATTTTCGAAAAAGACGTAACAAACCCACTTTTGCGGGCAGGAGCTCTCCAATGTTCGATCACTAAACTTAATAAAAAAATGTTTTTAGAAATAACCATTATATATATTTTGAAATAAATAAACTGAATTAAGTATTACCCATGGTCGACTACCAGAAATAGTACGTAATGTCAAAAAAAAATTAGTTTCCTATGCATTTCCATATGTGGTCGAACTTAGGGAACTAAGCAAATTTTGCTTTCCTTTCTTCGACCACACAATAAAAGATGCTTTTATTAAAAAATAAAGTAGGTATGTATAATATCTCTGGTTTATTCAAATAACTCGTTATCTAAAAAGCCCGTTTTGAGTAAACAAGCGAAAAGTGGAAAAAAGGGAGAAAAAGTTTGGGAAATCATCAATTTGTGGAATTTTTTTTTATGCAGTTTATTGAAAAATAAGAAAAATTTTTCAACAAGTTAACTGACTGCACTTGAATTATCTGAATAACTGCTCATCTTAAGATTATTTTATACAAAGCAGAACGTGGAAAGTGTATTTGTATACATATTGTATTATGGGGGTTTCCACCAAAAAAGAGCTCACGATTTCTGTTCTCAAAAGCCCAATGGAACATAAACGCATAAAAATATGCAATTTGAAAATTGAAACAAATCACTATATGTACATGCAAAGCTATATGATATTCGTGTGCATTATACTCCAAAGCAGTTCGGCCATCTGCATAGCAGTAGGATTGCATAAACATGGCAAGATTTTAGATTTGCTGTCGGATTTTTCATAGATTTTATTTTTAAATTATAAAACGTTTTTCGTGAAGAGAAGGCAAGGGGCGAACGAAATGTGTGTGCTCTGTGCTGTTGGTCAGACACTTTTCCTTGTATTTTGTCTGGCTTCATTTATTGCTCGGGCAAATTTTATTTTACTGAAGCCGCTCATCAAATAAAATTCTACCGAGAACTCTGAGTTGAATGTTTCATATAATTTTGGCAATGTTCACACTATGTCAGTTTTACCATTTTATTAACTAGATAACCAAAGAAATATTTTAAGGGGTAACGCCACTGTAACGGCTAAAAAAAGGTTTTTTCACGAATTTTTTCCTCGCGAAATTAAAGGTGTTTGAAAGAAACCTTTTAAGGGTATTATCAAGCATACATTGAACTTTATTGATAAATTTTTTGACAGCGAAAAAAAAACAAAATGGCGGCTCCACAGCCATCTTCCCGGGACATGTTTTGCTTGCAGGGCTCCGCGGCATGCAGCACCACTGGTGCACATTTGAATCTAGACCAAAACAAAAAAAAAACATTAATCTAGTGGCTTATAGCTAGAGAATGCCGTACAGATTTTTACAAATATTAATTTTTGTAAATTTGGCGCGCGTTTGTAAAAAAAGTTTGATTTTTGACCAAAAAAACGGCAGGTTTTTTGTTAATAAAAAATCAACAAATAAAGTTATTGAAAATCCCGTACGGCATTCTCTAGATAATGTTAATGTTCACATCTGGTCAAAATTTCAAGTCGAAAATATGAAAATTGTTCGAATTATTCTGCGTGCCATTTTGAAAAACCGTGTTTCGAGAAAAACGCGTTTAAAGTTTTGAGAATAGTTTTTTATTGGAAAAAATAAAAAAAATGAAGGTAAAAAATAAAAATTTTCCGATAAACAAGTTACAATTGCAAATGTCAAAAAGGTCAGTTGTGTTCAATTCGGCTTTTTCAGTCAGCTTTAGAAGAAAGCTGGAGATAAAGCTGGCTGAAAAGCTCCAATTGTGTTTCAGGCTTCAGGTAGTCGTTTCGGAGCAAGTTTAACGCGCTTGGTGGCGACCTCCATTTTCAAAGGAAAAAAATTTTCTGGCACGGGACCTTTTTTTTCTTATTCTAGAGGGTTTAAACTAGTTTTTAAGCCAATAAAAACAAAATCGATTTTTCAAAAAATTTACAGTGGCGTTACCCCTTAAAGAGTTGGATTTGACTTTACCAACAACCATTTTCTTGTTCCTACAGCTTCACTAAAACCCATTAGGGATTAAGATCAATAAAATACAAAAATATCCGGACTGCACATTTTGAGATATTCAAGGATAACCGAAATATCCATTATCCTTGAAAGCAAATTTTCAGAAAAATGACTTTGATTCATTTTTCTTGGAAACCTCAAAGCTTCCCAAAATAAATAACATTTATTTCAAAAGAGCGTATCTCGGTCATATAAGGATCGCAACATTGCCAACCTTCCTTGTCTGTGTACAGCTTATCGGATTATATATTCCATATACACAAATTTACATACCTAGTAACATTCAGTTTTCCTTCTTTATTCCATAATTATTGGACTGAATTTTACTAACACGCCCCATGATTAAATAATAGTTACTCACAATTAGGAACAAATAGATTATAAATAGAACTGCCAAAATAATTTATCGCCTCCCAAGCAAAAATAAGAAATTACCAATGATAAAACTTAAAATATTCAGCGAAAATGCTTTCTGAAAGTACATCAGTCCATCTGACGATGATAAAATGAATTAGAAACGCCAAATTGTATATGTATTATTACCTACAAGTCAAAGTCATAAATAATATTTTATAATACTGAAATCACTAAATATTTAGTTCTAATGGAACACGTGACACTCTCATCGGAAATCTCACGCAGAGTGAAGCAAATAGGACGTTTATATTTCAACAGTAGTAGTGAAACTCTGCAGTGAATCCGTTAGAAATTCATAGAGCTAAAGATTACACTCTTAGTTAAAAGAAGTGTAAATTTTACCAATACCCGAAATTGGTAAAATTTAACGCAGTTTCCAAAGAATAGCATTTTGACGCTGGTAGAAACTTGACGTAAGTTTTGTTTGGGAAAAACGAAGTGACAATTAATCCGAAATATTTTTAAAAATGTTAAGTGATTATTATTTATTATGGATATAATTCATCAAATCAATTTGTGAAAATACCCCGTTTAATTTTTAACTTTATTTTATTTTCATGTTGTTGTAGCAGCTATAGTATTACTCACTCTGAAAATTTCAACGGTCTAGCTCGTACGGTTAATGAGATACAGCCCGCTGACATACAGACGGATGGATGGTCCCATTGGCATCCTTTGGGTACGGCACCTTAAAAAAGGTACTAAAGATCAGTTTGTAGCAATCTTTTAAATTCGTGTATATAATAAAAACTGTCTAAATTCGATAGCTTTTCAAATTTTGCATATCAGCGAAAGGTCGGCAAAGTCTTACCAAATTCAAATGGAATATATCGTGACAATAATTTCACTAAAATTCTCTTCCAAGGATATCGCAGGACCAAAACTTGAGCACACACAGGGTGTTTCACTATCGGTCCACATAGCTCAAGGGTTTGACAGCTGAGAAGGAGACAAGCACACAAATAATTGGGCGAAGAGAGGGGGGTGGCAAGACGCGTCGTTTCGAGGGGGGATAAGATCTTTATTACTTTTTCCACTTTACACCGTGTAACTTTCTTGTTATACACCCTATCAATGTGAGAATGTTACCTTTAATTGGACTATACACACGTACCTACCTAAATGCAACCATTTTTGAGATATTCCCATATGATTCATAATTTCATTAATAAATCACCTACCACGGCATACTAACATCCGCAAATTAATGAAGTTATGAATCGTAGAAATGGGAATTTCTCAAAAACGGTTGCATTTAGGTAGGTACATGTGTATAGTAAAATTAAAGGTAACATTCCGGGGTTTTTAAATCTTGTAAAAAACTGTATAGCTATCATGCATTTTCGCGGAAAAATCGTTAAAATTTGAAAAAATTAGGAATTTTTTTTTTACTTTGACGACCTACAACTTCCAACGGATGTTGACAGGAAAGCTGATTGGGCATTCATTGGAAAGCTTAGACCTAGACGGTTTGCTATCATCTGAGATGAATCTCACCTTCTTGATAGATTAGAAAGTTACAGGGTGTAAAATGGAAAAAGTACCGCCGAAACGACGCGCCTAACCCCCCCCCCCCCCCCAATATAATTTGTTGCTTGCTTTTCTACCTATCAAACCATTGAGTTATACGGACCAAGTGTGAAACACCCTGTATATCAAACATTTATTCCAAATTATTATTTAACGATATCCAGCATGTTACGATTTCTGGTCAAATGCTTCATTATCTTCAAAAAAAAATTTAACGCAAATTTCCAGTTTTATCCTGGATCCTGTAAAATATTTTTACCATGGGAGGGGGGCATGGAGAACATTTGTTATCCTCTGGAAATTCAGTTTTTCACTTTTCGCTTGTATGTATGTATATCTTCTATAAGTCACTGGTATTGTGGCCAAAAATCAAGGAAAATTTGAATTTAGACCTGAAATCGTAATGCATTTAGACATTAATAGTCGTATGATAATGAGGAGCATATTGCAGCAACTAATGTCAACTCGTAAAAAAAAATTCTTAGAAAGTTCCAGGATTTAAAGGGAAATGACAGGATGTTATGGGTCATAAATATAATGGTAGGAAAACGTGCTGTAATTTTTGTGTTATTTATCTGTAACTTTTTTTTTTAATATTTTATTTTATTTATTTCGTTCTTTTTTTTTAAGTGCTCACACATAAATAAAAATGACATCAAAATCCGGCAATGTAAACATAATACATTGAGAAAAATAATCACGTTAATGCAATACTACTTAATCTAGTTCGCATCCTGAAAATAATTCAGTTCCTAATCACATTCATTTTATTATAAATCATTTTTACATTTAGAAAATCTTAAGACAATAAAAGGAAAAAATAGGAAAAAAAAAGAAAATTGTTTAAATGAGGAACCGAAAATAACCATTATTTTGGATTTTCAAGCAAAAAATAACAGAAATATTGATCGGATCTTTATTTTTTTGTTATCGGATAATCATTACTTCGCATTTTTTTTTTTTTTTTTTTTTGTTATCGATAACTTTTTGTAATTTTTCTATAAATAAGTTATTTCTCGAGTTATTTTTATTGGTTCAGAATATACTTATGTTAGTAGGATATGTAGGTCTAATTAAAATACTTAATACGAGAGCAAAGACACAAAGTAAGACATCTTTGCATGGCTTTGCCCAGGCTTGAACTTATCTAATAAAATAATATTTTTTCATGTAAGGATCGAACGGGAAATTTCAAGACTTTACACATATTATACTGTAAAAGCGCGCCTATCTTCTCAACATCTTAAAGATGTCCACCAGCTTTTTCTAGTACATTTTGTTTTTTTTTTTAAGCTTCCAAATCACATCTGCTGTGTTGTTGGATATTAAATATCGACAAAATACACAACTTTGTTGTCATACGATGAGCTCGACTCTGCGCTTCAACTGGCGTCTTGATTAATTGTTTTTGGTTATAAAAATAAATCGAAGAATAACTCTTATTGCATAACGAAAAAAAAGTAATTGTGAAATAATGATTATCCGATAACCAATAAAAATAACTCGAGAAATAACTCTTATTTATTGCAAAAAATTACAAAAATTATGGATAACTCTTATATCATAACCAAAGACAATAAATTTTGAAATAATGGATATGGGTTAACCAAAAAAGATTGATTGAAAGATAAGTGCAACTTTTATCATAGATCTCATAACAATTACGGTCCCTGGTTTAAATATAAGTTACGAAAATATGTAAAATTTGCTATACAATATGGCAGAAGTGTTTAGCTTAAAATACCATCCGCAACATATCACTTGTCCTTGAAACGAAGTATCCTTGTGAGCATTGTCGTAATGCACGGAATCTGCTTTTGTTGATGCATCATGGGGCAATCTGGAGTGTTCGATTCAAAGTCTAGAGCAACACGTTGGCAAACGAACGTCAAAAGCGTTAGGATGTCAAGTTTCCGACCATTAGCATTCAATTCATGACAAAGTGACTGCATAAACCACGAACCTTTTGTTGTATTTCGCCACGAATAGAAGCCTGTCAAAAATCAATGTGAGAAATTGAACAAGGTCCAATTGAGGTAGTGAACCAAATTAAAGAGTGAAGAAGATATCAAATGAAATATTTAGCAAAAAGCAAGATAAATTGTAAGAGGAGAGGTTAAGATGAAGGGGTTCTCATTTCAAAACGATCTTAACTAAAGGCAATATGCAATTGGATTTCGAAATGTTAAATTTGACATACGTAAGAATCGAAATTTTGTCAAATATTTGCATATTTTTGGGGAATACTTTCAGAACGAACATCTTGTTTCCCACAATGCGAAAATTAATAGAGCTATAGTTAGAAATATCCGACAATTTTTCAATTTAAGGGTCTCTCTAGATCCAAGCATTCGTCTTCAACTTCGTCATATTATAACAGCCAGTGACGTCACAAAGCTAACTTGTCCGAATTCGTGTGTTTAGCTTGATATTTGAGATTTTATTAAGAACTTGTGCTGTTTTACATGATTCTGTATTTCTCTCTCCGTGTATTAATCAACTTAAAAACGAGGTCTTTTATGCTTGCAATTCAAAATGTGTGAAGGTTATATTCATAAAGCAGTCAAATAACTCTTGACCATCATAAATGCAGTTAAATTCACCAAGAAATGATTTAATGAATGATGATGAATATTTGGCGACATGATATATCGTACTTACTACAATAAGTTATAATGAAAAGAATAAAGACCAATTTTATCACAGCCACAAATAATTAACCAAATAATTTTGTTTTTAAAAGAATTAAAACAGTAAAAGGCTTTATGCTTCACTTTGTTAACGTTCGCCATTTATCCATCAAGCTGTACACAAACAAGCAGTTATCTTTGCGTCTGCCATATATGCACCGACAAAATACCCATTCTGGCTATCAAAGACAATTTGTTCGGAATTAGTTTTCTCAGTCGCTACTAAGAATCCGCGTAACACGAATTCGCATAAGTTGAGGACTTACTGTACAAGCAAAAATTTATTTATTGTCCGAGGCTCTGCTTAAAAAAAAAGCGACTCGCCTGATTATGAATAACTGGCGTCATGAAGACCTGACCTGTCCTGCAGCAGCCATGGATTAGACAGCAAAAGGAAAAACAGGCGATCTGGTTGGTCATTTCAGTTATCTTTAAACAGATACACCTGCCGTATTCCAGATCGAGGTATTAGGCATAGAAGAATGAAAGAGCCATAAATGGCACAACCATTAATATCCTCGCGGATAGTCAAGCAACTCTCAAGGCCTTAAACGGCTACATTATCAAGTCGAGGATTGTCTGAGAATATCTACAAACCCATTGTTACCTAAGGGCCTTCCCAAAATAGCTGGGAGAATAATCAAAAATCCCTTTATTGGAAAATGCTACAGGGCCTTAGGAGGGCAGAGCTCAAAATGATTACAGAACTCTTTTCAGGCCATTGCCCATTGAGGTATCACCTATAAAAGATTGGCTTGGCTGAGACTACCGCTTGTCAGGATGCTCACGAAAACTCAGAGCACCTACTTTGCATTGGCCTTGCATGCTTTTCCTGCACCAAACTAGAATGGTTTTAAACTTCATTAAGAGTTTAAACCTAGAAAATTAAAGTGGGATTCACAATAGGATTCAAATAGCTGTAAATGCGAGCCAAATCTAATCTAATTGTTAAAGGAACTCAAAAATTGCAAGAAATTGCTCAAAGCTAAAAGCGCAATGTGAAGATCATCAGAATCTTATCAGCACTGAGAAGTCATAATACGTTGCTCACAAAAAACGGGAAACAACACATCAGAGTTGCCGCTTAAGTTAGCCAATAAGTCAAAAATTGCTGAAATTTTACGCATTTTTTATACCTTTCTTTAAAAGTAATTTAGCAGAAAACCATACTTTTAATTCAATTTGGGACCTGATTATCGCCTGTATACTGTTATTCATTTTGACATTGTTTAGCGCTGATAAGCTCTGATGAGCATCGCAATGTGTTCCCCACTTCAAGCTTAGTGGAATATTTCGATAGTATTCACGACAATCATAATTAGTTGTAGCATCTGCCTATGAATGCATATTAGGATAATTAGTATCAAGTGTTCTAGTAAATTATACAAAAGCTTAGTTAAAATGGAAAAAGTTATAATGAGTATTACCATTATGAATTGTGTTACCTGGAATAGTTGAGTAGGCTATAAGAAAATCAGCATGAATAGGAATTTTATAACTCATAGTTGATTCTCCATCCGTTTCAGTCTTTGATAGTACAGTACCACCATCTAAGCGATCTCCTTGACATGCTTGTATAAAAAATAGTTTTGGTTTTCCAGCCAATGTTGGACAATTGTTCGCAGTAAAATAGTGCCATATCGAGTCTAATTTATACTGCACATCTTTGGCGTAAATATAACCCAGTTCACCATGAGATAAAATGCTTATCAGTATACAATCATTATCAGTGTGATCCATCCGTGAAACTTTAAAAGAAATGTATTTTAAATGAGAAAATTTTATCAGTATTATTCAACCACTCAAATTAATTTATCTCTAACGAAGCTTCATGCGTGAGTAACTGTTACAATAAAGCCGATAAAACAATTATTTAATCAATAAAATTAAGTAAACTATAATAAAATAGTGTTATCATTGAAAACTGTATGAGCCAAATGGGTATGTACTTGACCTTTGGGGTGCTTCATTTAAGTAGATAAGTAATATCTATTACTTGCAAATGTAATTCCAAATAACTACGAAACTCAAGCAAGCAAATTATGAAATTACATTGTATGCTGGACTGTCTCTAATTCTAATATTGATTACTAAGCTTGGTACATTTTTATTTATATTTTCATTTTCATGCTATTTATATTTGTCCCAGTTTGTATATATTATCCTTTGATCCTTTTTCTCTATTCATCACCTCATATGCTACTCAAATACAAATACAAAACAATTTGTTGAAGGACGCTGCGCCTGGCCAAGGCCACGTCCGTACATGCGTACATAAATTGACAAGAAATAATTAATAACAGATCGAAATTACCGAACTGACCATGGAAAATTAATACAAGTAGTTTTATTTTAGTAAGATAGCCTAATTTAGTCTGAAACAAAAGAACTACAAATTGAAGAACAGAAAAGAAATCCAAAATTAATACCAAAACTCGTACTCTTCATTTTCGTGGTGACACATTGTGCGTAGCTTAAGCAATATAATAAATACATAAATGCTTTTTTGATTTGATTTGAAAATTTACTCCAATTTAAGTGAAGTACAATTTTAAATTGAAGTTTTTTCGATTTGTTATTCTCCCCTCCCCAAGTATACTAAACATAACCAGCAGACGCCATAACATAACCTTCAACGCCAAGTCAACTTTTATTGGATTTTTCAACAAAAGAACATACCTGCATCAATATGAAACTGAATTTCCTTTAATTTGCAGTCCTTATGCACGGTCACGTCGAAATCAAGTTGCTTAAGTGAATGATAAAGATTTTCACAGTCAACGTTAGTGCCCGCCCGGGACTTCAGTGATGGTATATCGAAATTTTCATGATTGAAAATGAGTGCAATCCCACGACCTTTATGTTTCATATTATATTCGGTTGCGTATCGTTCAACTGGCATTCGGGCTGTCACCTTATGATTAACATATCCGCTAAAAAAATTACGATAAGAACATATTTCAGAACAAAGGGTCTCATTGCTGTGAAGGGAATTTAGATTTACCCGCCAGTACCAAAAGCGTCACCTTCTTCATTCGAGTTTATTTCGCTCACTTTTGCACTTTCTACTAAATCCATTGTACCGAATGTAATTATTTGAATTAATTATTAGCACACTATGGTTTACTTAAAACAACTGCTTCAACTCTTATTGTTCAAGTCACAAAATAGCAATGAAATTAGAAAAAACATTGAAGCACCTCTGTAGTCTGTACACACTTGACAATAAATGCGAATGCGACCGACAGCATTAATTTTATTTCGAGCGGCACAGCACAACAGATGTCATCATAGATTGATATCTAATGCACAAACCTTATACGTTGATACAAAATAGATTTGAAAATTTATCGATTTCGATATAATTTCTAATATTTGTCAACTTATAAAAACAAAATTAAATTATAAGTTATGTTATTATAAATAAAATGTATTTCTCTCTTCAAAAATTCCCTTACCTGAAAAAATTGTTTAAACCCCCACGTGACATCTATATGTGAGTATATGAAAATGCCAAAATAAATTATCTATTTTTTTTTTACATAGCATTTCCGAAAATGGTCAAGTGTAGAGTACAACGAATAATTGTGCCAATTAAGAAATAGAGAAGTAACTTTAGCCGTAATGAGCAGAAATTATTTCACCTTAACATTATTGCACTTATTTAGTAATCCGTAAATTGATTTCATCAAAGCATGATTCAACTTTATTTATTTATCTGTATAAATACGCTACTCATTATTGTCAATTTTAGACCGCTAGTCGAAGATTTAGCTAAGCTAACGCTTGATTTTGAAGTAAATGATTCTGCAGTTTAGTTCAATTCGTGGAATGTTTGTTATATTTGACTAGATATAAGTAGTGGCCATGATGTAACTATTTATTTTATTTATTTTTTTGGAATCTCCATGGTCAGACTACAGCAGAAAATGTCGAGCGATGAGCGGCCATTGGAATTACATATTTGGTCATTCATCGCACCACCATTTCCGCTATTGTGTGGCGGTTATCCAATGCTATTTTGGAAAATAAGGTCAACAAATTTCGAAATGAAAAATAATAAAGTGTAGCTAAAGCAAGAGAGATACTAATACCGATTTCCATTGATCAAGTTTTCTAGCAGAAGTGTTACATTTTTCTTGCAGTGTTACACCGAAATTGTTCCATTGACCTGCACTACTAGAAAAAATGTACGTGAAATGAGTCTGGTGCTACACCGGAAAAATCGGCGGTGTTACACCGAAAAACGCACACGGCACAACTGACTGTCATTGAGAATTACATATCTATCTTCAATTATTACACTACCAAATTCATCCGCAATCACACCAAAATCTTTTAAGTAAATATTTTCATAATTTTTACGTTATTCGTGATGTTATTTTTTCCAGAAAATTTCAGTCTGACAAATTACACGGATATAAGCTACTATTGCATTCTCATCGCGTCAAAAGTTGTTCCATTGAACTCGTTTTTTACTGATTGACGTGCACTTTTCTCGTAACTCAAACGATACAAAATTTAAAAATGTATGGCATGGCCATTCTTAAAATATCAATTGGTGCACAATTCGTCGGTTGCAATTGCGCTTTTCATAGTGAAACAAATTCGCTCTCAAAAATTGCATTGATACCTTTAATAAGGCCATACTGGTTCATTTTTGTATCAATTTAACTATTTATCAGTAAGATATATCACATAGAATTTATGCAGAGTATTCGTTGGTAATAGCATCCGAAAATGAATGGAATTTCCTATATAAATGTTGTAGAGGACGTCTGCACGACACAAGTTAAAGCGAAATATTTACGTAGCTCTACGAAGAATCTTTGCTAGGGGTGGCTAGGGCCCACATCGTACAGTTTTTACCGGGGAGAGGAGTTCGTAGGTAGGAAAAATTCCGAAATTCCAGGTTTCAATCGGGAGGACGGGCAGCATACCAATAGTACTGAAAGGAAATAGATTCGGTAATTTTAAAATTACGGCCGGCTTTACAGTAATTTACTTGCAATTTGAGGTGATAATATGATTATTTAATTATCATTACGTGCTGTGAATTTGTGATAGAGTTATTATATCAAAAATTGTGACTTAATTGAACACGCACACAATTAATTTCGGTAATCATATAAGGAACTACCGCGGAACAACATTATTGTGCCGGCACGTCTCAGCACAAGGGGAGGAAAATCCTCCTGGTTCGACCTGAAGCGTGTGGGTTGGCCCAATAATAGATATATTATTCACGTAGTAGCATCAAACGACTAGACTAGACAAGCAGTAGTAGTACTGACTATACGTGTCATCACCGCGTTTAACTGGGTGCGTATTCAATAAAGTTACAAGTATTGATATAAATATAATTGAATCAAAAATTCACAGCACGTATTGAAAATTAAATTATTATAGTATCACCTAAATCGCAGGTAAATAATTGCACAGCTGTCCGATCAGATATTTAAAAATCTCGAAATGGCTGAAACTACATATTTGCTTGAAGCAGTATTGGTAGACTGCTCGTGCTGCGGTTTTAATCTTAGCATTTAAAAGGTGCAGCGTGTACGTCTAGGCTAACAGTGCAGCAAGGAATTTTGTCTTCCCCTGGTTGTCTATCGTAAGCGAAAAGGGAAGTATGCTGCAGCGTGTAAACCCCAGCAACGTGCATTCTAGTTCAGAGCCAGCAAGGTATATGGAGGACAAGTATTCCCATTCAAATTTTGACACATTGCAGCTGATGTGTTGTGACGTAATTCTTTGACTAAAGTATATACATTTTTATAGATAACGATGCATAAAATAAAATGATAAATATTTACCGAAAGAATAGGGCCCATTTTTTGCTTGGTAGAAAGGAATAGTACCTACATAAAACATAGTAAATCAATATGTAGTAGGTAAAATTGGGAGGGGATCAAATAGAACAATATTAACATTCTTTTATGTGGAAATTTAGTAGTATTGTCACAGTATATATCATACAGTAGCCCAGCTCTGTCAAAACTGTCAAGTGAGTAGGATGCTTCTATAAAGAGACTATACTTTCTCTTTCAACAGTTTTAACTAAACACTAGTCAATTTTTAATACATGGATTCCTATGTAAATCTAAAGTGGAAGAAAGAGAACTGATGGCATTCTTAAACTTTTACTAGAGGGAAAGAGGCAAAATGACACCACTTTACCGTCAAACAGCTGTTTAGTAATGGAACAATACATTTGTCGCCGATTGCCGATATGTGTACATACCACTGACATATATAATATGGACTGATTAACTTTCTATTTCATATGGGCTCAATTGCTTATGTCAATAAAAGTTCTTACGCCGGTGCCAACATTGAAAAAATCATTGGCGGGAAGTTGAAAAAATAAGCGCGCAGCTCGAAAAGTGATTATAATAAAGCATTTCGAACTTCTGCTTCATATCTTATGAATATATTGTCTTTGGTAAAACAATTTTATCAGTAATAACCCTAAATAATTAATATAAAAACATTTATTTCGACGGACCCATTTATTTATTTGTTGTTTACAGTTCTCCTCAGTTGGTACTTGGTGCTTAGACCGAAAGAGTCAGCAATATAAAAGTGAGCCCACTTTTTGCAGTGCATTTCCATTAACGTAATCAGTCCATATTATACATGTCAGTGGTACATACATAAAACTAATACTTCCGTCAACGGTCGTGCAGCTAGCTACTGTTCGCCCATTTATGTCCGTATCATACTTAATAGTTCCCTTTTGTGGGAGAAATTTTAAGGTTATGTTTTTTTAATTGAAATTCTAAAATTCACTTTTCAGTAGTTAGTTCTAAGCTATTCTACTGTATGATATATACTGTGGTATTGTCGCGAATTTTGTAGAACTTATCGGTTTTCGGTTTCGATATGAAAGTGCCTTTAGTTCAGTTTCTTGTTAACTTTTTGTCCATAAAAAATGGTGTGGCATTACAATATAAATGTCAAACAGTGTGTGACATTTCGTTGGCACAATAATTAATAATTTCATCTATTTCTGACAAATCTTCGACAGTACATGTCCACCCGGTTATATAGATTCTTACATTTTTGTTAAATCTGATTTATTTTATGTATATATTGTATTTTGGGGGGTTCATTATTGTTTACTGCAACTACAATTACTATAAAAAGCAAGTACTAGTACTAAGTACTGGCATCACTGGCAGTGCTGCTTGCTAAGCTATGATGGGCGCAGTGCTGAATTGAATGAAATAAACTATTCTCTCTATATCGAGCGAAACGGAAGCAGAAAATGCCAGTCTGATCTGACGGCTGACAGAAGTCAGTCTACCTTGTCTCTCTACTTCGGTTTGTGAGAATAATGTTCTGCTTCTGCTGCTTCATTGCTCGTTTCGTATCGGTCGCATACCTACGTAGTACACCTAGCCTAGCATCACGTACGTGGTATATGTCATCACTCAATCTCAGAGTCGTCACGTCAGTAACAGTAAAGTACTCACCTCACCACCGCTGAGTAAAAGCCGTGGAGCGTTCGGATTTGTGAGTTAAAAAAATGAACGAAGTGCAAAAATTCGAAAACCGTATACAAAAAGGTAAAATTTGTCAGATAATAAGAATATTGTAAATTATTACATTTAAATAAAAATCGCGAAATTTCGCAGTGAAAAATCAGCAACGAGTAGAATATGTATCCGACATATTGGAAATTTCCTCTAAAAGTTTGTATATGCATTAAGAAGTATAGCTGAGAGAGATGTGTGTGCATTTTTATTCGAATGTGTATGTGTTTAGAGTATTTTAATGTTTTGTATTGTGTACAATGGCTTCATTTGCATCAATTTTTCTGATATATGTTTTATTTACATGTTTGGATATTCCACAGGGCTATAGATATACCAATATATAATGAGGGAAATTTTTTTAAAAACGAAATAAATTGAAGTATAATAAATAGATGCATTTATAACTGGAAGAACAAAGATTTAATAAAATCGTGAACTTTTGATCCAATCAATATAATGCTAAAAGTGTGAAATGATTGACAATTTAACACATCTCTAGCTTCTATTGATACCTTTGCATAGGCTGTGCAAGTACACGGTACTTAGAGTAAATAGTATGCTTACTAGTTATTTTGACACTTGAGCTGTGATGTCACGGTATCATAAGTTTATACAGAATTCAAAAACTATTAAAATAAATTATTTGGTAACAACTTTGAAAAAATAAAACGGATGATTTCGTAGTAAATAACAACTATAATATTTGAAAAAATTATAATTACTTGACAGCTTAATAAAGAGAAGTAATACTTTTTGCAAGCGAACGGTTACAAACATTTTAATCCGTACATTAAAGTATATTTTGTTCATGATTGCTGAAATTAGTATAAATATTTATATTTATATAAAATTCTTGTAGTACATTCAACATAGTCAGCCGTGGTTCATTGCAGTCATACTTGGTTGCTGGCTGTATACGGTGTGCAAGTACGGCTGTCGAGTAATGTCAGACATTGATTGGTCGCAAAACTAATTTTTTATAGATATAGCAGCAAAACCGATCTGAAATCTGAATAGTAAAGCATCTTCTCCGTTTGCACATTTTAGCTGTATGGCCCGAAGAAAAATGCTAATATTTGCCAACCTTCACAGTCTTAATTTTTGGTTCAAAATTCATTGAAACAAACGCGCTGTATCATGTTAAAAAAGAAGTGTGCAGTTCGTCCGGGAATTGAAGATGTTATTGTCATTATAATGGCTATAGTATGTATAATATAGGTGAATCTGTCAATACAACAGCAGGATATAAAGAGACGAATGAAGTACTTCCTTACACTCTTTTCCAGAATTTTTTCAATGATATATACAAGCCAGAGTAATGCCAATGAGTCGAGAAATCTGGTCAAAATCTGCGTTTAGCAACATGTGATTCAGTTCAGTCATTTAATCACACCATTTCTGAATTTGTTTTTTCTGTTAAATCTTCATAATATTTTTCTGGAAAAGTACATGGACATTCACTTGTGAATGGGTATCCGAATATCTGTTTCACGGGTAGCCTATACTTCCACTATTTGTAAGATAATTAATGAAGAAATATTTGAAATAAGGACGTTGAAAGCACACTAAAACTGCGTCATTATATATATATGTACCGAGATTATGGTACAGCGTTACCCCCATTTTGGTTTAGTGGCCAGGCCCAGCAATACTCCCAACACAAAACATCCGGAAAAAGGTATTTTGCTAGGTGTTAAACGCAACAGCAGCTCATATCTTGGATAAAATTTATAAAATAATTTTGAATTGTTCAACGGGGTATGGGAAAGATTTTAATTCATGCATGTTTTTTTCCAAGCAAAAATGAAAAACGTGGAAAATTAAAAAAAAAAAAACATGAAATTGAGGGATACCTTAAGCTCGTAAGCTATCTTTTGGTACTCTGTCGTTTACAAGTTAAGCTGGTTGGATGCCTTCTTAGGGCTACCTTTACAGAAAAACTTCTCCTTCATCAAATAAGTGAATACACAGAATGGTCGTGCTTTATTCGGCCCATCTTTTTTTTTTTTTTTTTACAATCAATCTGAAGAGGACGATTTTATTACAACCAAAAACATCTAATAACTCATATTTTCCACATATTCAGTAGCAACTTGATGACATTCAGTACATTTGATCATTTCGATTTCTTCATAAATCACTCATTTATCATAAGCCGTTGGTGCAGTGCTTGTAATATTATTATTATTAGTATTGTTCCTTGAGGAATCCCATTAAGTCACTTAATTATGAACATCATTACTTCTTTCGCTCATTGTCTTAAGAATATTATTTCCTTATTAATTATTACCTTGAGTTCGTGGTTCCCCAAGATATTAATGTACTGTTCTGACTATTATTTTGCTTATTTCTAGATCGTGCTTCAGTCGAAGTTCTCCAATTAGAGTTTTGCCTTTGATTTCTTTCTTTGATCCACCATTAACATCTGCTTCCATCATCAAAGAAAAAAGCTTCAAGACTTTGAAGATCCGCTTCAATTGTTGACAAAATTCGTTCACTTCTAGTATAACTTATTTCAGAAACATTTGTATTTCAACTGCTTGACTCTGCATTCGTCGTAGAAAAATTTCTTCTTCTTCATATTATTGGATCAGACTGAATTACCACAATTTCTACTTGCTGTTGTACACGAATATTAGATTTATATTTGTACTATTAGTTGCTTTAGAATGTTCATTGCTTACAATAGCATTCACTATCTTTACTGAATCATTATTAATTTGAAAACTTTCCCTGAAATTAGAGTCAAATGTTAAACATGTTACATAAATGTTACTAGTCCGTATGAATTGTATAGAAATCAAACGTTTACGGTCGCCATATAGAGAATAGTAAAATTAATTGTCAAATAGTGATCTTACTACGGTGTACGTGAAAACGTCACGTTATGTCGCCTTGTAGTAAAAAGATTAAGGCATTGACCATTGATATTGAGTAGCTTGAAGTAGCATAACTCCTAATTAAAGTTGATTGAATAGCTAATATAGTTCAACTCCTTGGTTAGGGTTTGGAGTATCTTGATTTAGCTCGCTTTCTAAGCAGTTTGTAGCTTGAGTAAGCTCAACTCCACGGAATAACGAGGGTTGAATGCTGGATACAACTTGTACTGTCCACTTAGCCTGTAATTCAATACCGTTCTTTATTCAATTCTTTTAGCCTATTTATATACATAATCGAAACTTATTTCATATACCTAATTTACCTTACTCTGCGTAATTACTTATGTCGATGATGAATTTACATCATATTTGTAAGTGAAAAGTGTAATGTAGAAAAATGATGATGACACACATTTATGCGTGTGGCTCCCGACAAAGCATGCATATAGGATTTTGATGTAGGTTGGTAATTTTTTCATTGGGTTTTGTAAATGTATTTTTATTATTATCTGTTGTTCTATTGAGGCTTGTGTAATTGCAAGAAATTGTGTTGCTTATGTAATTTGTTTCAATGATTGACGATGGATGATGCATATCACACCTTTCCCCCATAGAGAAAATAAAATTTTTATTAAGGTTTTTTTTTTAAACATTTAAATTATTACCTGCAATGTACCTGTTATAATTGTATTTTTAGCGTTAGCTATAGCCTGCTTATAGTATATACAGTAAATTATTATGTTTTAATACATCTATACATCAATAATTTCATTTATGGTTTACATTTATAATTTTTCGTATATCCAATAATATCTTATATTATAATTAACATTTTTAATTTGTATGACTAGGTATGTAAGGTTCGTATACCTTGTATAAAACACGTATATTTTGGTTGGCATAATTGATCGTCGCTAATTTGAACTCTTAAATATTGCAATAACCGTCCCGTCACACTATGGAACATGCTAGTACAAGACCTTATCATAAATACTTTTTAGAAATATTGCAAATAGCATATGTTTTTGGTTTTATTATTTACTTAAGAAGTCGCACTTTAATATTCACTTCGTTTTTTATGTACATAATACACAAAGTAAAGCATAAATTGCATTAGATACTGACATTATGGAAATTCTGTAAATTTTGAGTCGCAATTTATATACTTTCAGAGATAAATTTAGTTTTAATTTATACTTAAAAAGTCCTATTTTTTTATACATATTTAGAAAGCACATCTTTTCTAGATTTAGAAACAGTTATTAATATTATATTTTGGATAAAATATTCCTGTCGTAATTTTATTATAAAATGCAACAACAAATCTTTTTTTTTTTTAAACTTCTACAAGACTTGACAGCTAGGTTTGTCTAAATTGTAAATTTTATTTAATTTCGTGTACAATATTTTTATCTTATATATGTAAGAACATTTCCGATTTTTGAAGTTATGAAGTATCATGTGATAAAACGTCCCAAAGGTATTATCTTGGAAACTAATAGTTACTTTTTTTTTTTAATTGTATTATTTATCGTTTTTACGTAGATTGTAAGTATTTGATATACTACACTACCCTAATTTAATTTTCCTATATAAAGCTTTGTTACAAAAAACCTTTCATCAGCATTCTTATTGTATCTACGATATTAGTTTACAATACATAATATTCATAACAATTACAATGAGTTTTTGAACTGTTTAAAATGTGAATTGTTACTTTTCTTCATTGAAAACGGAAAAAATGTTTCGGTTGTGATTACATTTTTACATAAAAATTATCAAATTTCAGAGGACTACATAGAATTGATAATTTGTGATTTTCACCTATTACCACAGTTCAGTAAACGTTCGACTTCAACTTCACGCAAACGCAAGAAGGATCAATTTCTTAGAACTAATAACAATTGGCTTGATACAGAATATTCTTTACCTCTGCCTGTTCCAATAACAGAAGACGAACAAACTCTCTCCATGCCTTCAACTTTTTCTGACAAACAAAAGCTGATCTTATTTCAGATGCAAATTTGTTCATTACTTCCTTTGTTCCCATAAGGTTAATTGATGAAGCAGCTGGCACTATTGTCTGGCAAAATCCAGTGCCTTCTTCTGTAAGATTTTATTCGGCCTATTTTGATCGAGTTCTCAAAAGAAACACCGGAGGAAACTAGAGTTGTTGCGGGTAATATTCAAAGCCAAATTGACAAGTTATTTCCATCATTGATTAATAGTGGTGAAGGAGTACTGAAAGTTTTCCTAACAATGATAGATGAAAAATTAAAGCTAAGGTATAAACTGACGTTCCTTCAGGCTCCACATGATGCGACCTAATGAACAATTTAGAGAAAGTCACTGCCAGATCAGAAGACGAAAATTGTTTCCAGTATGGATTATAAGCATTACATGCCTGGACATGATTTTACACATATTATATAATCTTTCCTTTGTGAAATTCTCGGCGGCGAATGACGAAAACAAATGGTCAAAACAAGAAAAAAACAAGTAAAAAGCTAGAATTTGTTTGGGACCTCTATGCAATTTTGATTGAAGTGGTTTTTCGCATTAATTTCTAGTACGATTCCTCGGACAGTAAAATGACTATGATCAATTTCATAGGATTTCATATTCTGAAGAACTTTTCAATACAATAAAAACATTGTTTTCACAGTATACGTAAAAATCCCAAATTTTTATATGGCAACACCCAGAAGGGGTTGCCTGGTTTAGCCCAGTTTTGCTATTTTATTTACTATTACTATGAAAAGGCCATGCAGACAATGACAGCTCAGTACGTCGACGCGTTCTCAAGCAGTCCTCAAACAGCATGAAACGAAAGTTGTCTATGACAACCCTACGAAGGAGTTGCCCGAAAGTCCATATCTTCAAAAATAACGAAAACTACAGATTTTTGATCAGCAACTGACCCATGTGCTCCATAGTGTGTCGTATCTACTATGAAAATGCATACTACACATTTCGATATATGCCTTTATAAAATTAGTTAACGAGATATTTATGTTTAATATTCTTGGTGTGTGTGCGTTGATGGTACCACCCGAAACATTTCCGGTTTTGATTCTGGCTGATAGTTTTGATAATCCGTTTTGTGAGTTACTGTGGTTATAATTATTTTGCAACGAATTTTGGTATTAAAATTTGATCGCCGAATTTAGATTCGAGTTCGCTAAGATATTCTTGAAATTGACGTTGCTTTACTAATTTTACTTTAACTTTACTGATTAGTAAAAGCGTTAGAGAGAAATTCAGAAAGTTGACCATATAAATTTTTGGAAGATATTGTAAAGACAAAAGATCTATAAATTTATACTTAACTATATTCTGACAAGGGAAAATTACTGTACTCTTACTGCAGAAGTTGTGTATGAGGAACTGTACTTGATTAAAATAAAGCATAGAAAGTATTAAATTTCATAAGAGGTTAAGATGTAAAAATACGCCTTTTTACTGATTATTGTTCAGTTTCCATAAATATTTGGCAACAATATACTTTGCAACAGTCCAATTTTCTAAAAATCTTGATAGTCAAGGCTGCAGGGTAAGCCATTTGGTTTTCACTGAACGAAAGTGTATTCTTTCTTCAACATGCTGACATTCTGGAAAAGTAGCAACGCTTTGACTATCAGAAGTAATTTACTATAGCACTTAAAGATCCTGGCAACGTTGGTGTCGAGATACTGAATCACTCTGGAGAGAGCGTCGCGCTGTCGCGATATATACGCGATCTCCTCAAGGGGAGCAAAGAGAAAACTTTTATTTTATTTGTGGAGAAGCTGCAATTCCTACGCAAAGTTACCGATAGTTTTTTTCTAGCTTCAGCTTCTAATCGCGAGCAGTGATAATTGTGCCTAAATCATGTGATATTGTTAATGTCAGCTCCACATGTTCCCCGAGTATGTATAGTCGATATAATCATAAAATAGGTACTAGCACGCATCATATCAAAATTCTAATTTCACAAAATATAATATGAAAATTTACCAGAATGGTTTTTTTTTTATTGTATGAATACTAAAATTCAAAATACATATAGAAACATGTAAAGTTCAGTTGGGCAGCAAAAAGTCTTCAATTGGGCCACGCCTGATCTAAGATATCGCAGGAATTGGTATTAAACCAATAACTTTTTTACTTGTTATACACGCAAAAAAGTGGGTGAATTCGACACAAACAATTTATTATAGAAATAAAAAATAAACCCACTATCTGGAATACAGGATCCTTATTATATGCGAATAAGAAAATAAAAAAACTAAACAGATTAAGAAATGCTCTGAATTAAAAAATTACAACCACTCAAGCGCGCTTGTAGCACAAAAGAAGCTCTCGTGTGAAAAGAAATAGCCACTGTCACTCGATTGTGTCACCACTGCTTGTAGCACGATAATGGACCGTGTAAAACGGGCCTTACTATAAAAATTGGCGCACCAATTATTTTTTGTTTTTAAATATTACATAAAAAATTAGGCAATAATAATGTAGTCCACGCGAGTGGAGCCGGGTGCAGTTGTTAGTAAGTTATATTACTGTTAGAAATGTTTATAGCAGCTTTGGACATTGTTCCTACTAGATTGTTCTGGTAATCCACCGTCATTTGCACCGCAAATACGTGGTGCCCAATTTATGTTGCTTCTACCTGGTTTCTTGTACTGTGCTCTTCTTAGCCGTTATGTTAATCACCGGGTGCATGCGCAACCCTTACGACTTTTAATTTAAAGTAAGTTTTGATCGCGGCAGAATTATCACCAACTATTTCAAGTCGATACGTCAAAATCTGTTACATATTTAAAATAAAACTAGTTTATTTAGTAAGACTACACAAAATTATGGTAATTAAAAAAAGTCATGACTTTTTATTCATTGATTTGCATATATTTTTTTAATTTTTGTCATCGAATACTGCCTTGTGCTTTTGGTCTTCCCAGTTATTCTACATCTTCTATTTGGAGATTTTTAACAGAATTAGCGTGATCAACAGCCTCTTCCGTCCTTTTTAATTTTGCCCTTGATTATCGAAAGGCTGACTGCTTTAAAAACTATTTTGGTTGAAATCGAGAGATCACATGTTTGTATGCCTTTGTGTAGTATGTACAATGTCTTTCCCGATTTCTCCATACATCGACAACAGATTTAGATTTATATAAAACTGTGCAGTATCTGGCTTTTTCTGTTAATCTGGAATTGCGTATCATTATGCGTGATAGATAACAATACGACCTCTTCCTTCGGCACATATGGGTAAATTGTTACATATTCATAAGTCCGAAGGGCGTGTTCACTGAAAGATTTTTCTTGTAGATATACTACTTTTCTATATACAAATAGCGATTCATACAAAGCCGAACATTTTTGGCCAATTTTCATACCAAGCCCCTACGAAATATACAAAAATATTCGGCCCATTCTTTTTTGTTTTGCAGCTTGATCCCCTTCCCACCTTTTTAGAAGGGGTAAAAGTTTTGTGACTTTGTTAATAATAGTACTTTTTGAAACTTATCTGCTTTTGGCCCAGTAGAGACTTCTAGTTGATTTTTTAAATCTAAGCTGTGGATGTTAAAAAATCGTGGATGTGTTCGGCTTAGATTCTGAGTTATCTAATTTTGAAATTCATGGGAGCGTGAGATTTCGCTACGAAACGAATCTATGTATCTACATACAAAAGTCAGCCGAAATTTTATGTAATATTAATAATAGTTTTAGGATAGGTCAGTAACAGAGTACTATGTAACAGTTGAACAAAATTTCTGGCTCCGGCTTATTTCCAAATGAAATAAGACCCGAAAGCAAATGTGAAATAAAACCCAAAGTATGTGAAAAAAGGCCCAACAAAAAATGAAAACCGATGAGTATATGAGAGAAACGCTTAAGCAAGCCAAAGTGAACACTTCCCATATAAGTAGCCAAAGTAAGAGCCCGAGTCCACTGATCACAGCACCCGTACAACAGTGTTGGGAGCTTGAGGGAATTTCAAAACTTTTCAACGTAAAATTTTTTAGCTTATGCATATTTTAATTTTCGTTGAATGCTTACTTATCTTATTCTAAAATTAGAGTAATACTCTTCTATCATCTACGCACTATGATGCATGCTAACAGCGTGTACGCCTAGCCTAGGGAAGTGAACCAAATATTTCCCAGAAAATAGTTTACAGTGTTTCAGGCGTACATTTTTTCCTCCGTTTCCATGATGGTATGAACACCTTTAGATGGAACTGAAATATTGAAATCATTACAGAGTTAATATAATTTTTATTCAGAAACCGAATTTTAATTGAGTGAGTCTAACTGCCTTAATCCAGCGTTGTCATTTCATATGAAAATAGGGCGAGCAGAAACTTGTAGAGCACATATTGAAGTGATTCGATTTCCTAACAGCTTGACAGCTTCGACAGAAATTGTTTGACTTTAAACCCAGTCTTTGTTTCCTATGATCTAATTATTTGTTACGACCCCTTCTTATTTCCTTGTGCCGGCTCTGATTCCATCAGGAGCTCCATTGTTTTCTTCCTATTATACATAGGTTCATAATAACATCGCAATACATCAGGTGTCCCGGTTGACACAGTTTTCTTGGTGTCACCTTTTAGAGCTCCCGATCAGGATTCTCACATAGTACTGCTTTGTTAGTTCATCCGCTATCTCATTATTTACAATATTTCTATGACCAGGCATCCAGCATAGGGTCACCTTGTGTCATATGGAAGTCGCCTCCAGGCTATCTTTGCATAACTGCAACCAGCTTCGATTTTTACCACAACAGCGTCCAATGTCTTTATGGTCGTCTGGCTGTCACTATAGTATATACAGATCTAAATCCGACTCCCTAAGCATAGATAGAAATAGTACCGCTTGGTGACTGGCTACATTTGTCTGGAAGTTTATATAATTGGATCCAGTTCCAGTTGCTAGAATATACTCTCGCTCCTGTACCTGTAACTGTACTCGTCTTGGATCCACCTGTAAAAATTGAGTCTGTTGTTGCAATTCCCTCATTCCTTTCCCAATTGCTTCTAATGGGTATCAATTAATTGAATCCCCTCCTTTAAAGGATAGGACATGTGGGATCTATGTTATTATATTCTCATGCCATCAATGTAGTCTATTGTCCGAAGGACATTTTAATATACATACTCCCTCTTCTTCCATGAATCTATTACTTTAAACCTAAGTACATTGTCTGCCACTATACCTCTATGGTAGAGGTCCATCGATAGAACATTAAGCATGGACGTGGTGCACAGGTACCCAGTTACACCAAGACATGCCGCTCTCTGGGTTTTTGACAACTTATACAGGTTATATTTCTTCTTGAGTGCCAGAATATGGAGCCGTAGCACAGGATTGCTCTTACCATGGCTCTCCACCGTACCATTTTGGGTTTTAAGTTAACGCCAAAGATTGTTTCACGCGTTCTTTTGTATTGTCCGAAATACTTAGCCTCGCTGGAACTTTGCAATCTTGAATTTGTCTTTCCCTAGTGAAAAGTGCAATTTTCGTCCCCCCAAATTTACTTTTAAAAATTTTTCGTTTTTCAAAAGGCGTGCAATCCCTTAAATACTCATAAGTCCTATCAAGGATAATACAAGATCTCAATTGAAAACTTGCTCCAAAGAGGACATTGCATTCTTCTTAGTGGTATTCAACATACATATTACGGTTTATGGTGAAATACTTCGTTATCGAGCCAGTTGCATTGTTGGAAAATATGTCATACAAATTTTTGCATTATTCCTAAGTCCGTAAAATTTTTATACCAAGGGCATAATTATTTTTATTCTTAAATGTAACCCGTTAAAACAAAAGAAAAAGATTAGCTAAATAACTGGTTCCATTTATATGGAAGTTATCAGCGCATATATTTATTTGCTTCCTTCATTTCAAGTATGGGGGGGGGGGGGGGGATTGAACATATTTAGGCCAAGCGTCCCGGTCTAGTATTTTGCAGCTGGCCATTGGATAAACGATACCTCTGGACCATCCACGATTCTTCGGTCAACTTTTTGAAGCGATGTAACCGATTTAGATGAAATTTTGTCAGCTTATTGCTTTACATATAATTTAAATTTCTTGTTTACAGCATCCCAATGAAATGGAAATAGAGTGATGATATAGAAAATTCGTACCTTGTTCAGATAGTCCCCCTATCTAATAGTTAACACGTCGCTATCCAAACAGACACTTTGTACAATAGATTTTTCTTGCCGTTGGAGCTTCACAATTATATCAACATAAGCTAATTTGATTTAGATTATTTTATTTTGTATTTTGTTTTTTTTTCCTTTCAATTACCTCTGATAGGGAACCCTGATTGTGCTAGCTCGACTCGCTCTTGACCGATGTTTTTTAATCCCTATAAATAATAGATGCTAAGAATTAATGTAGAATAGCCTTTATTTATATGTTATCTTTGAAGAAATCTATCTATCTAAACGATCTTATTATTAGCATGACTTTGTAGTGCACTATGCATTTAAACTGACCGAATTCCAAAGACTTGGATCGTTGAAAATTTTAGGACATTTCTTTGCTAATTTTTTCAATATACAATTTTATATAGATATATTTCTTTAATTTCACAGGTGATGGTCGTATTCGTCTCCAGTTTGACACTAGCAATTCAAACGATTCAATAATATTTCACAAAACAGCAAACTGCAATAAAATGATGTCACATCAGAAAGCTGAGCAATCGCTACAGGATCATATGAATTCATTTTACAATTCAATTAACTCATCACAACCAAAAGAGCTCACATCCGATGCATACAGGCTATCCGGTTATAGTGAGAATCTTTGTAAAAGCAATAAAATTCAGTACAAAACTAGCTGTAATACGAACAATGAACGTAATATCCATAATTCTGTCACAACGGTAACAGCACCAGATAAAAATGTTAATAGACAACAAGAACGGGACAATATAGATGGTAGTTATTTATCTGAGAGTGATTCAGTAGATTCCGATTTCTCTAACTTAAGCGGCCTTTCGAATTTATCCGGTCAGGAATGGAAACCGATATCAAAATCTATGATATGGGTGCAAAAACAAATAAATGCAGGTGTAAATCCTCGCGATATATTGTCACATTATTTTTCAAATAGTGCAACAATATCGCCTAATTTAAATCAAAAGTCATTATGGCGTATACTTGCAAGCATGCTAACCGAACCTCCTAGACGACAAAAGTTACGACATGTAAACACAATCGATGATATTGTTCGACTTTTAAAAGTCTCATCAAATATTATTGTTCTTACTGGTGCTGGAGTATCTGTATCATGCGGTATTCCAGATTTTCGTTCTAACGATGGAATTTACAGTAGGCTCGCTAAAGATTTTCCCGATCTTCCAGATCCTCAGGCAATGTTCGATATAAATTATTTCTCAAGAGACCCGCGACCGTTTTATAAATTTGCCAGAGAGATTTATCCAGGACAATTTATACCATCCCCCTGCCATCAGTTCATAAAGCTTTTAGAGAAAAAACATAAATTACTTCGGAATTATACACAAAATATTGACACACTTGAACAAGTAGCTGGTATTAAAAACGTTATTGAATGTCATGGATCATTTGCCACAGCAAGTTGCACAAAATGTAAATACAAGACTACTGCCAATGCAATAAGGGATGATATTTTTGCCCAAAGGATTCCATTATGCCCTAAATGTCATCCGATTGATACAATTTCAAGAGGGGAAACAATGAATATGCCATCAACACAATCAACTGAAACAATGTCATCGTTTAGTGAATTAGTACAAAGTGGGATTATGAAACCAGATATTGTATTTTTCGGTGAAGGTTTACCTGAAGCATTTCATTCTGCAATGGCTAGTGATAAAGATAAATGTGATCTATTGATTGTAATTGGTTCATCACTTAAGGTTCGACCGGTTGCATTAATACCCAGCTCAGTACCATCAAATGTTCCACAAATTTTAATAAATCGTGAACAATTAAATCATTTGGAATTCGATGTTGAATTATTGGGTGATTCTGATATCATCATCAATCACCTGTGTCATTTGTACGTATTTTTATATACATTGTTGTTAGTTTTTGTTTTAAATTAATATAATTTTGTTTTGTTGTAGATTGAGTGAAGATTGGAAAGGAATTTGTTGGGACTCGAATATTCTTACAGAAACAAAACATCTGAAAACACATTCAACGTACAATAATACCCATGTACCTTCAATTTATTTAAATTCTGAACTATCAAGCAATGCAGTGACAGCAAATAGAAATAATAGTGGTGTATTTTGTGATGGAGGATTTGACAATTCATCATCCTTACATGCTGCTCTTAAAAATACAGAGTGTGAACAAAAAACAATTACTCCGAAAAATGGATCTTCATTACTGACTAAAGATCTATCCTGTACGACAGATGACGAAAGAATAACAATATTTGGAGCGGAAAGTGGTAGTAGGTATTATAGTAGTAATCAACCGAACCGTTTTGGTAGGTCAGAAAACAAGCTCAGTTTACGGCATCTTTCTGTTGATTCATCAAAGGATAGCGGAATCTGTGACTCTTCCAACTCAGTTCCTTTATCAGGCTGTGCGAATTCACATATCGAAGTAGAGGAGGACGGTGATGATGAGGGTGATGATGACAACGATTATGACGGCGTTAATGTAAGCAATGATTTAGATGATGAATACTGCAGGATAAGTGGAAAAATGTCTATTTCATCACCAAGTACAAGCTACATGAGTCTCAGTAAACCAATTTGTGTAGCGGATAGATTACAAGATAATACCTACTATTATAACCCATCAACATGCTCATATGTGTTTCCAGGAGCACAAATCTATTGGAGTTCTGACTCAGAATATGAAGAAGAATGCGATGCAGATGTGGACAATGATGATGATGACGACGATGAAGAAGATATTTATGATGCTGAAGGTGAATGTGACGATAAGAAGGCAAATAATCGACTTGATTCAAGCGGTGAGTTAGACAAGGAAAAGCAATATGATGATAATTATTGTTATGATGATGATGATAGTCCACCCAATAAACGACGACGAAACTCCTTAACATCTTGAATGCAATTATTTTAATTTTTTAACATTTTATGTATACATAAAAAAAAATTCCAATGAATTAATGCATTATAGTGCTTTAAGGAGAAAGGGAATTAAAGAAAAAACAGTAAAATTTTACGTGTATTGTATTGTTAAGCAATATTAATGAAATACGATAGATTCATTTAAATGAAGAATTCTATATTTTTTTTTTATAATTGTTATTGTAGTCCCTGGATAATTTGCTATAGGATTAAAAATTTTAATATTTGCATTTAGAAAATAATGAGGAAATTTTCATTACAACTGATAGTTGTACGAAATATATATGTATATTTATTTTTTTTTAGTATAAACGTATCAAAATCTAATAACAAACATGTTTCAAGCTAGGGCCATATAAGATGCCTACTACACTTTTTCTATTAATTACACTAAAGCATGGTTTTCACAAGCGAAGTTACTGTTCCAAGTAACCTCGTTTTCTGCCTTTCAACTCTTCAACCCACCAGTTTACTTGCGCCAAAACGAGTTCCACGCACTTTGACTTTTTAACAAAATGGAACCTGAGAAATAATCAACTTGAGAGTATTTTCTACAGTGGGTGTATTTTCTTGAATTAAGTAGGCATAAATAATATCAGCTTGTGTGGAACTTGTGAAATGTCAACACATTTGTGTGATGTATTTGCATAATATACAAATAATTACTACTAAAATTCAATTAGCCCACAAGGCTTTACTCATTGGGCCAGAGTTTTGGACTGAAATCGAGGTTACTTGGGACATTAACTTCGCTTGTCAAAACCATGATCAGCAAAAAAATGGTCGTGATCTTTTCATGTGCTACTCCAACCATTTTGAATGTACTACCAGTATACCCATTCCTGTTTTTTAAGAAGCGTTATATCGCACATAACTAATCCAAAACTCAAGCCTTCCTCAAGAAGCAGTCAATGAAGTGTTTTAGTTTGCTTTTATGACCTTTGCTGCTGGAACTTTTTTTATTTACATAAAATAACAATTAGGTTATTTTGCTGATATTGTAATGGAATTTACCTTTCTTTCCTTATAAAACAAGTCAGTCAGCGGTAGGAAATCTTCTGTTAAATATTTTCACAAAATTGGGGGAATATTTAGGATACAATTAGATCCTGATCGATTTTAGTGCATGAATTCATAGGGATTTATGAATGTTGTAAACGTGACAACGTAGAAGTAATAGGAAAAGTAAGAAAAATTCTCCGCAAACTTTTGCATTGAAAAAAAATTAAAAAAAAATAAACAAATATATTGAAATTATCACAGTTCCACATTGACGGAAAATAGGGGAAAGAAATGTATCCTGTCAAATGTGAAATTTGTCTGTCGAAGAGCATATATTACCGGGAAATGTAATCTTTTACGTCCATCACTCTTCAAAACGCTTGGTTATATCGCTGATAAGAATTTTCATGTTCTGCAATGTATAATTTAATCTTATGAATTAATTATAAGTCGAACGCATGTAGGTATTTATCATAAATATATTTGGTCAGAGATAAAAAAGAAAAATTCTACCGCTAATCAAAGTCAGGACTAAATAGTTTTCTATTAATAGTTACAATAATCGAATTGAATATATCTATGGCATTTAAGATCCTTTTCCATCCAAAATGATTTCAATTTCTATAATTACACCCTAAATATTTCAAATTCCATAGTATGGATTAAAACATTAAAATTAACGTTCAGGAATATGACACTGAGGCTGAAAACTAATCACTTCCTTAGCATGTAAAATACAGCTAAGTTACAAAATAACCTACCACCATTTATTTCTGTGTGCAGTCGCAGTCGGTAGCCTGGAAAAAATAAGAAAATCGTAATTGGTAAAATTATATAATATATGGAGTGATAACTAGTGTAAATGAAAATTTTAATTAAAATAATACATAGTATAAACAAGTTATACATAAGTATTTACTTAATCCTTTAAGCATCTTAACTTGTGGTTTTCCATTTTGTACTTCTCACCTAGTTTCATATTCATGTTTAAGGAAAAATTTTGCTTTTAATTTTATTGCAACTAAGAATGGCTATATTTATGAAATACATTATGTTTTACACAACTATACATAAGTAAAATAAATACCGGTACTTATGCAATTTATCGATTTGATTTATTATTTCGTTGTAATACATTTCTACCAATATTATTATTTTCTTTTCTTTCATATAGTAAATAAAATGAGCTAAGTGTACAGAGAATGATTTCTAGTTTCATTTATAATTTTGGAATTATGACATAGAATAGAAACTTATGCATACAAAAATTAAAATAGAACAATCATTTAACATAACATAAAAGTACTATGTTATATTACATTTTTATTACTATTCCTAATCAATAATATAACTCAAAAAAAGCATTGCTAAGCATATTAAAAAAAAAAAACTAACATAATTAAACAAAATTCCCCCAAAGCACAAAACGTAAATAATGTAAATAAATAGACGTTTACGAGTACATACATAAGAATATAACTATAAAAGAAAATGTTTGGATAAAAATTAAGCTGAAAAAAAAAACAAAACTCTTCCGTCCGCTAAATATATACAAAACTCCACGCAATAAATACATTTATAAATGAAATGTAAATATTTGAAAAAGTATTAAAAATTAATTTTCTAACATGCAAGAAACTCGCGTGCATAATACTTATAAAACAAAATAAATAGGAAGCAAGTTAGGAATGGGCCATAAGTGCTCGAACTGAGGAGTTCACGAAACGCATTTTTATAGTAGAACTTTTAGAGACAAGAATTGACTTGTGTGTGTGTGTGTGTATATATAGGGAAAACATAGGAATCTTTCAAATCAACAAGAAAATGTGCTCCACATTGAATACAACAATTTAAAAAAAAATATGATATGTAATGAGGAGATCCAAAATACTTTTTGTACAATAATAAAATCAATTTAAACCAAATCAAAACCGGACGCGTGTTCAGTAATAGATGGGTGAGTGATAGGAAATAATTTTATTTCATAAATATCTCAAAACCATAAAAAAATACTTTAGAGTAAGAAGAGAAAAATGAAAAGTATCAAAAATAAAAAAAGATCTAAAAAAAAGTAAAGATTTTTACTAAGAACTGATTTATGATTGCATAGTGTAATCTATTGCCTCCTGAGTTACGTGATCGCTTCACTTTCCCTGCACCTCCTTTCCACTTTCACTTATTTTCAATTTGTCTTGGTATGCAGACAAATTCCTTTATGTTCCCGGGGCTACCTGAAAAGGTAAATAAAGAAAGGTTTACAATGCGCATGTCTTTTTAACGAACTATTCTTAACAAAAAGCAAATGTTTATGTTATGCAATGAAAAATCCCCACTGATGACCCCACGATTAAAAGAAAATATTTTTTTGTTTTTACTTTGTAACCATCCACATAATGCCAGCAACAAAGCAACACATTTTAATGAAAAGAAAAATTTTTCCTAAAAAATGGATGGATAAAGTCTTTCCTATAATCATTTCATTCCTTCCTTACTTGTTAAATTAGACTTAACTCATTCACTGCCAGAAAAATTTAGAATCTCTTGCCCTGGATGCCAAGATTTTATTTTAAAGAAAGCACGGAATTCAGCAAAATCTAAGAATATTAAGTTACAGATATAGTATGGAGATGGGCTTTACTGTAATTTGAAAATAAAAATAAAACACTACGAGATAACTCGTAGCTGGCGTCGGTGAATAAAATTCCTGTACTGAGTGCCACTTATGAGATATGTCGTGTTTTTTTTTTTTTTTCAATCAAATTTTTCATATTCAAAGACGTTTCCTTTTCCTTAGCCTTCACTCATTTGTATCTCGTTCTTAGCTGAACATAATCCACCTTTTCTTCTAAAATAATGCACAAATCAAAATATTTTTCATCTACGCACTTTTCCTTCCTTCATTGTTCTTAGAAAAACATTGTAACTATATGATGCATTTTCTACCTGAATGCACTGAGATTAGAAGGTTTGAATCGTGCTAAACAAAGACAACATGTTCGGCCCTTAAACTTAATATTAAGTAAGACTGAAATAGACAATAATGCTCTCATTAGACTTTCTAGTTTTGAGCAAAAAATACTGTTTTTTACATTAAGGCAATTCTGATAGATTCCATCCAACGATTTTTGCGATGCATAAATAACCTAAATTATCCTTTATACGAATATGCTTTGATCATGGAATGCACAATGACCTACTTCTTTCTTTCAGTTTAACATGAAAATTTTTATTGAAAAACGTGTTTATTTCCTTTTCAACGGGTAATCTCGTTCGGGAAAGTCTTTTCTTAGATTCTTGTTACAATCGTTTGTTTTCCGTGGCTCAAAATTCTGATGGAGTCAGGACCGCATTAAGGTCCTTAGAAGCCCTAGCAATGAAACGATTTTATATCTCACTCAATATTGAAAATATTAACAAATTGGTTGGCTCTCGCTCTGTTATGATGCTCAAAACTACATGTTAAGTTGCATATGTGCGCACAGAACCAAAAGTACAAATAAAGTGATACGATCTTTTTTACAATTGAAAAATACTGATAATGGGAAAGTGAAAAGGATGAATGCAGTTTCTAACCTCCCGGCGCTAGTATTCGCATTAATCCCGGCTTTTCGATGACGTCGTACTAGGATGGCATTAAAGTTTCCGGAATTATCAAAGAGTCATGGGGCGCGTCGCGTTTAGGCGGGGACCAAGCCAGTTTGGAAGAATTGGAAGCGTTTGGTCAAAACCATGTAAAAGTATCAAACACTTCGGTATGGTTTGCAATTACGGAGAGGAAAAATCAGTAGTTTTAACAGGCTTGGTCTCCGCCTAAACGGGCCCACGATTAATCATTCGAAATTCATCAAAGTATACGCATACGCTTATGTTTCAGCTATGCCCTAACCAAATAAAACTGATTGCCACAAGAACCAAAACAAAAATTTTGATGCAAGTAAAAAGAGATTACCCGGTGTAGTTATATGGTATGTATGTATACATAAGAACACAAAAAAGTTCAGCTAAAATTCTAGTAATGTAAAACTGAAAGAGAGAAGCAGGCATTGTTCATTTAATTGCCAAAACATATTCGTGTAATTGGTCAAATCGCTTTGAACAATTTACCCAGCAAAAATAGTTTGGTGTAACCAATCAGAGCTCCCTTAGTTGCGTGGAACTAATCAGAAATATAAACAGATCACACTGTGGACTCGACTCCGCCACATTCGAGCTTTTGGAGAAGAGCAATTTCGCTCAAAAATAATAATCTCATTTTGCTCCACCGACATATTAGCTGTCTTGTTTTGTGTCCGCAGAACAAAAGATACACAAAAGAACGCCACATACATTTTCATAGAAGATGTATAAATGAAGCGAACAGTATAGTTCGCTTCAATCGAGTTCTAGAACAAAGTACATAAAAGAACATAGCTATTATGAGCTTAATAACCGGTCATTTGAAGTTTTTTTTTTTTTAGCATATACGAATCGCGTTCACTCTGTTTTTTAAATTTATTAAGTAATTTTTGATTTTCTTACTCGCGTTGTAACAATTCAAAGCAGGAAAAAAAACTGAAATTTACTTTTATTTTATATTAAGCTGATAAAAGTGAAATCAGCTGATTTTATGATCAATGGGACTTTTTGTTAGACAAATCTATGCTTTTTCTCTAGGTATTATGTGCTCGTTGACCTAACCGATGAAAGCATGTGGTTTACTTTCCGCTCTGTCTAGTGACCTACAAGAGGACTTCATAAGCTCGACATCCATCAAAATTTTAATTGTGCTGGCACTAAAATTGGCTAGTAGACAGTAAAACCAGGACTATTAAAAATGCCGGCTGCCGTCACGGTTTTCATCATTCAGTACGTTTACATGAATACTTGAAGTATACTTGAAGTAATCAAAATATCATGAAAACGATCAAAATTTCAACTTACATTGGAAAATTAAACTAAAAAAAAAATTCAAGTCAAGCAATTGGAATCAATTCAATCAACCGCTCTACCTAAGCTTCAAGTGGATTTCAAGTCAAGTACTCAAGTATTCATGCAAACGTACTGATTTATCTTTGCATAACCAGGATTGATATTATTATGGAACAAGGAAGAGAAAAATCGAACTTTTCAACCCAGCGGTCAGAAAAAAACAAAGTTCGATTTTTCTGCATTCTTAATGCATTTTAGAAATTCATTGAAATTATTTTCAATGAATTTCAGTCTGCTGTAGACGAGAAATAATCCACCTCCAAGGAAGAGAGCTCACGTAGGAGTTTATATAAGAAGAAAAACATTTACCATTTCTAAAGCAAGGTGTGAAACTTTATATTCAACTTTTCTTAATTTTCTTTTTACACCCTAGATGAAATCTATAGGGGTATACTAAGTTTGTCATTCCGTTTGTAACACCTAGAAATAATGATGGTAGAGCAAAATGAATTGGACACCCACGCATAATATTAAAAGTTATTTTGATTTTTGCATGTCCGTCCGTCCGTCTGTCTGTGCGCACGATAACTCGAGAACGCGTATGCTTAGAGAGCTGTACACGGACTTTAAAAAAAAAAGTAAAATTAAGTTCGAAAATGAGACAAATCGGGCAGCTCCTTCGTGGGGTTGCCATACAAAACTTTCGTTTTTCACTATATATTTGGACAGTGCCTGAGAACGCATCAATATAGAGAGCTGAAATTTGGTACTTGGTGTTTTCATTGTACTAGCAAATAAAATTTCAAAAATGGACTAAATGGGGAACCTCCTTCTTGGTGTTGCCATATAAAAATTTAGGTTTTTTACGTATACTGGAAAACGGTCAGTCCAAGACATTTTTATTGTACTAAAAACAAAACAAAATTTTGGCGCCCCCTTATCCACAGATAATATTCCTTGGCGTTGCCTATGATAATGTAAGTGACTTGTAAGCAGAATTTTCAAATAAGTGACTAGCCCTCTCGTCATTTCTCCCCCCCGCTCCTTGTATTTGACTCCTTGAATTGCCTACTCACGTCCACTGTAGTACACGAAAAATTGCTCCAATATCTTAAAGCCGTGGTCACACCGGGAGCGGCGGGGCGCCGTGCCACGCAGCAAAATAGAGTGCTCACACCGAGAGCGGCGGATATTTTGCAAATGTATTCTAGTTCCGATGAAGGAGTCCTGTTCTAAGTAGCTCTGGTTGAAGAAAAGGAGAGAAAAGTGATGGTGGTGTGACAAATACTTAAAGAACTTTAAACATGCAAAGGATAATGCACAAGAATTGAGCCTTGTTGCTTGTACCGTTATCGAAATGTTAAAAAAAAACGGATTTTTCGGTCAACGGTTAAATTTCGGGATCAAAATGTAATTTGTGCCAAAAAAAGAGGTATGTGTGACGTCAGAAAGTACTGTTACGTTACCACTTCCTGTAACAGTACTCTCTGACGCGATGATAGACGTACCAGACAGCCAGCCGATACCGACCGGGCATGAACGTGAGATCTTTCGTTTTCAGGCTGGGACTGAGAGGAATTGGAGCTGGGAGGTAACTAACTAGCTACTGATTTAAGAGTCAAGATTATTTATTTATACACAATTCGCTTATAAATGCTTAACTGTTAAAGTTTTAACTATATATAGATACTTACTTCTACGAGCTAGTACAATATTTGGCCCTGAGTTCCTACTATCACTGAACTATTGTGCTTTTCTATTAACTCTAATATATTTATTATTTAATAATAATTCTAATACATTTACATTCTTATTATCTAGCCCTGCGCAAAAGCTAGCAAAGACTATGTCAAGGCAACTTGCGGAAGTAATGGGAAAATTTTATATCTTTGCTAAATCATTAGTCGCCTTTCCAAATACTACTAATTCGTTTCGTGCATATGGAGATTGTCTAACTAGAAGCTAATGGTTAATTTCATCAAAGGCAAAATAAACTAATAATAATATAAAGATCATCAAAAATGTAAAAATGAAAATACTAAATAGGTATAAATTCTACTACTAAATAACGAGCTTTATTTTATTATTTATTGTCTTGGACGTGAGCCTTTATGATCCTAATTAATTGCTAGAACTAACCTTTTGTACTTATCGCTAGAGTGTCACTATAGCTTTTACAGTATAGATTTCAAGACTATCTATTTGCAGCTAGTTCATGTTCAAGTTCAATAGAGTAAAAAACCAAAAGTTATCGGAACTGTGTCGCTTGCTTGAATCTGTGGCCGTACCCTTAAGTGTAATACAATTCTGATTCAGTTTAGTTCATGGCAATCATATCTTAACAAGTAGCAAATTCAGTTTGATTCATTGCATAAAATAAAAAATGGAAAAAAAGTACGTGCTTCGAGTGGATCTTGCTTCAGTCTTTCGTGCGTTAAAATCTCGTTGTTAGTCCGTTGGCAGTCGGGTATTGTTTGAGTGCAGGGATTAGCTTTATAGCAATATTTTGTTACTTCAGCCTAACAATTATCTATTTTACACGAATTTTTCAACACTACAAGGCGATCCCTCCCTCCATATTGTTTGCTTTGGTAGAGGTACATTGTAATGCGATGCTTCTTATCACGAGTTGTACTAATGAGGAATAACTTACCATCCCATCTGATAAATTCCCCCAATCCCAATCCCGAGCCCCCTATCAAAACACTAAGAGAGAAACTATTATTTTTTAATAGAAATGTATTGATTTCGTAAATCGTTCTTAGGTTTTTGTTAATATGAAAGACTAAAAAGGTGCAGAGCATACTTTGCTTTGCACTATAGAGAATTCGTTTGTTTTTATATAAAAGATAAAAACAACATTAACATTTGGACTTTCTAAATTCGAAAAGCAAACATTGGTCTTGTCCGTATCTCAAATCAACAAGATTATAGTTGCCGTTCCATCAGTCTCGCCAGGGAATGAATTAATGGATAGCATAATTCAGACATAATACAGCAACCTATATCTTCCCTTTGGATCATCAGATTTATAATAAAAGACGAAAAAATTAATGTAATCAAGGAAATTTTTTTTAAGGAATTTATTTAAAAGAAAAAATATAAGCAGAAATGTTTAATATTACCATCGTTTACGGCCCCCACCCCCTCTTCCCCCTCCTCCACCACCGAAACCTCTACCACCTCCACCGCCGCCGCCACCACCACGTCCACCACCGAATTTGCTAAAGCCTCCACCGCCGCCACCTCGACTACCACCGAAACCACGCCCACCACCACCGCCGCCACGACCACCTCCACGGCCACCAACACCTCCAGGTGGTCCTTTTTTCTTAGGTCCCTTTGGCTGAGGAGGTTTGGGTAAGAACCTTTGCAGCGGCAACAGTTTGCCTGGATCGATAAATAATTTCTGTTGCGCTTTAAAGCTGGATGCTTTCATATTTTCACTCAACTTAATAGATACGGAGTAGTCTCTTAAGGTTCCAAATATTTCGTCAACTTTTCCAATCTGCTCTTTGTTTTCAAGGTAAATGGGTGCATTGAAATATGGTACGTCTTCAACTTCCACTTTGCATACTAAATCTTCCTGACAATTGTATAAAAAGTTCCCAAATGGAATGACACGTTCTGGTGGGCCGGTATCAAAATTTCTTCCGCCTCCTCTTCCACCTCGGCCACCACCACCAAATCCTCCTATTAAAGTAAGATTTAATCACAATTATAAAAGAATATTGCAAAATAAAGCTAATGTTACCTCTTCCACCACGAAAGCCACCTCCACCGCCACCGAAACGACCACCACCACCTCGGCCTCCGCCACCGAAACGGATTGCACCACCACCACCGCCACCGCCACGACCGTTATATCCCATATTTTATTAAAATATTTACTGAGTTAAATTTTTGCTTCCTGATTCCGGAATATTATTTTTATAACAAATGAAATTAATTCACACAGCACACAAATTCCCCTACTACTGACGCACATGAAACAAAACAGATTATCAGATCTGAAGGCAGCGGAGAAATGTCAAGAATAAACCAAAAACGTGCTTGCTAACTGCGAACATGTCCAATTAATTATCAATGGGCCCTCCCACACTTGAAGTTTTTAAGGAAGGAAGAAATTTCCTCCCCTTTGTGCTTAGACGCACCACCAAAACAACAACGGATTAAGCACTGTAAAGCACTGTAATCACGTAAAACAATAACAATGCAATAAGCACTGACAAGACAAGACAAGACATAATGATTATTAACTTATTATATTATCACCTCAAATCGCAGGTAAAAAGCTGTCCAACCGACTTAATAGAAATTTTGCAATTTTAAAATGGCCGGATCTAATTTACTTGCAGTAGTATTGGTATGCTGGCCATATTCCCGATCGAAATTTAGTAGCATGAAATTTTTCCTACTCTCGAGTACTTCTCACTCATCAAACCTGCCTATAATTTCCCGCGTGTGGGCCCTGGCAATTATGTCGTATTTCTTTATACATTCGGAATGTTTAAAATATTCTAAGCCAATGCCCACACAGGGGAGGATATTGGTACTTTTAATTGGTGAGAAATATTCGGGGATAGGAAAAAGTCAATATTTATTTATGTTATCAATATTTCATGAAAACCGGTTTTCACAAAAGCGCGGGAGCATTTTATGAGAGTAAAACGTGAAAACTCCGTCAGTTCTCATTTATTTACGAAAATGAAACATTTGCCATTCTGTTTCGGTGCATGCAACTTGCGCTTTCACATTTTTTATCTTCGTTCATAAAATTTTTAAAGAGAGTTTGATTTTTTTTCGATTTTTTTTTCTTTCTTCCTTCCTTTTCTTGCCGTGTGCATTTTAAATGTAAAACACTCGGAAATCTCACCAGCATCTTAACTTATTATTAGGTTAACTTTGACAATACTCTCTTTCCTCTCTCTGTCTTTCCTATAAAAAAGTATATACATTATTTAGTCACAGAATTAAATTTTAATTTAATTTTAAGGGCCACCACCAAGCCATTTAATTGAAATTTAATTTTTGTTTTAGTACTCCCGTTAGAGAGGGTTAGAGCACGGGCCGTATTCACCAAGCCATTTAATTGAAATTTAATTTGTGTTTTAGTACTCCCGTTAGAGAGGTGGGGCCCACTTAAATTAAAGTTATATATGCATTATTATAACATAAAATAACCCAAATTAAATTTTAAGTGTGCTCTAACACTCTCTAACGGGAGTACTAAAACAGAAATTATATTAAATTTCAATTAAATGGCTTGGTGAATACGGCCCTAATAATAATAAATATGGCTCTTTAAATTAAAATTAAAATTAAAATCTGAGTACCAATTAAGCATACATCTAGGCATAGTCTAGCAAAATGCGCCTGTTGTATGCAGCAACGTGTTATTTGTTGTTTGAAGGGGACCTTATATACTGCAGCAGTGAACAGCTAGTAAGGAACACGTCTAAAAGTAGTCAAGCCGCAGTAGCTTCGGAAGTATGAATTTTGTAATTAAAAATATTAAAAAACGTTTTTTTTTTGTATTTTCGAAATGTTCCTATGTATATCATTAAAGAATTATTCTTTTTTTCATAACCTTCTTAAAATTGTATTATTCTAATATTATTTCACTCATAAATTAAAGAATGGTTAGCAAGGAAGGATAAATCAATTTTATGGCAATATACAGGAATACTCCCACTTATTTTCTTATTTGCAAGTCGTCCTTTGACATCTGTTTGTCGTATGTCAGCCTCTGAACAAACATCGCGGAAGCTTTTCGAAGTTTTTCTCGGATTTCATTTATATATTGATATTATTTTTGAAAGTTAAGAATAAACTGAAAATGTTCAATCTGTTATAAATAATTATCAGAAATTAGTAAAAAAATGAGTGAAGAAATTGGAAAATCTGAAAGCGATGAAATGGAGGGGCCAGGACCAACAAGTGAACGTTGGGATCCTCTTGGTGCTGATAATGAGGAAGTTGATGCTAACCAAGGAATAATACCATACGAAAGTGAAGTTGGTTATTCCTGTTCAAGTGCTGTAACCATTGATTCAAATCGAATTAAATCTTTGGAAGATGAACAGGAAATATTAACAACATCTCTCATGGCCTTGACATCACATTTTGCTCAAGTCCAATTTCGATTAAGGCAAATTGTGGAAGCGCCAGCTGCTGAACGTGATCAATTGCTTAAAAATTTGGAGGAGTTTGCTTTTAGAGGCATACCTGAGGTATTTTTAATTAATTTATATATATATATATTAGTGAATGATTGCTACAGTGATAGCGCTCTGTAGATTACTGGCATTCTGGACTCACCAGAGTCAGAGGAGGTAATTTCAAATCTTGAACACACCCATCAACAACAATTTGAGCTGATTGAACGTTTAAAGCGTCAACTGACTGAATTAGAAAACTTTGCCTATGAATCGGGAGCACCTGTTCTGCCACAGTCAATTCTTTTGGAAAAACAAAAAATAATTATCGATGAGCTTAAAAGTAAGCTTAATTTGAATGTAAATGAAACGGATTTACCTCAGTTATCTTCAGAAGATTTGAAAAGTCATGTTGAGACGGCTATAGGGGAATTTGTTGGTCCGTTGAAAATGAAGGAACAACTGGTCGCCCAACTTAAAACTCAAATAACAGACTTAGAACGATTTATAGCATTTCTACAATGTGATTCAGAGGAGACTAAATTTAAAACGGCCCAAGAAGATATTGGCAAACAATCAGAGGTCTACAATACCTATGTGATGAAGAAAAAGAAAGCGAATTCTTCTGGAAGATTTAAGGAAGACGCAACGTCCACAAATGACGATCCTAAAAATAATGAAAATAGTGCAAAGTTTTTCCACAATACAACAAATTTAAGCAATCCTGGAGTTACACAGAGCCTAAACAGTAAGGCACATAGTCTTATGGACAAGGCATCTACACTGCTACAAATGTTTGCAATAGCTCAGTTTGGTTGTGGTTCCAACAGGACAACTCAGAAGAACAGCTTAAAAAAGACTTCTAAAGTGAATCATTGGGGGTAAACTGAAAATAATATTTATGTAAGTTTTTAAAATACATGATAAATTTTTTTTTCTGATAGAGATACTCGCGCTCAACTTGAGGTGGACATCCAAGAAGTAATATCACTTGCAATGGCACTAAAGCGTGATAGAGAAAAGCTTACCGAAACAGAAAAACACGATAATTATAAATCTTGTTCAGAATCTTATTATGACTATTCAAACGATTCGGATGATGGTGTTAGTATGTATTCAGGAAAGGTTCGTGGAGCATCTTGTATGGCTCCAGAACCATTTTCCCTAACAAATGTTGAATTGACTTCAGTAGTTCGACGAAATTTTGCTGTGACATTGCAAAAATTAATTCAACATGGATTGCGAAATGTTTCTGACGTTACAACAAGTTTGGTACCATTTATGGGCTGTCTTAATCCGTCTGGATTACAGGAGAACTTTGGTAATACAGGTGGCGTGTATAGTAGTGATGATGAAGGCAATAGTGGACTACCAGGATTTAGACAAATGCATGCCTGGGAGCTTATTCTTGAATATTATAATATCAAAAACGGAGACCAGTATAATGAAACACCTGCAAGAAAACTTTCACAGAGTTTCAATTTGGATATCGTTGGGGCAAATGGAATTTCCAATAAACAGAGCTTACTGAGTGCCATTGGAAGCATTGTAGCAATGCACACCCCATACAAAAGAAGTTATAATTCACATTTCAAAGCGTTTGTTTGCGCTGGTCTTAAGTATGTTTTTTCTTTTATGCTTTAATGCAATCAAATAAGATTTTCCTTTTCCCAGTTCACATAAGCTTGTCCAATGGCTTAATCTCATATTTCAATGCACCGAACTAGTCAACACTTATTACACCAGCTGGAGCTATGTGGCTCGAACTGGATTCCGTGATGCCTGCGCGCGAATTGATCGGCTGAGCCAATGCGATTTTGATTTACCAGTCGATCTGGCAATTCGACAATTTCGGAATATCAAGGATGTCTTCATGTAGTAAATTATAATTTCTTTTACCACTCATTTCAATTGATCTCATCTTTATTTATTAGTGATAATTTTCTCAGAGGAATTTTTATTGTTTTCCTTAGTCATTCCAATATTTTGTGTGGAAGAATTTTGCATTTCTGCAGAGCCATACAAATATTTTAAACTTGTGTGATTTATTTCTCCAAAATGTTTTGGTCATATCGAATTCTTGTTCTTTGTTTTATTTATTAAATACAATGTACTTAAGATATTGACATTATAAATGCGATAACGAGTGCTATATATTAAAATATATCAAATATTAAACAGTGTAAAGCTATTGACTCAATATTTAATAATAATTATTGCAAACGTGGAGATGCAAAACCATTGAATAAATAACTAATAAGGAAGCGGGGTTTCGTGCGAATACAGTGTACGTGAGTAGGCAATTTAATGACAGCCAAACCCACGGAGCGGGGAGAGAAATGACAAGAGGGCTGGTCACTTATTTGAAAATTCTGCTGACAAGTCACTTAAATTATCATAGGCAACGCCCAGGAATATTGTCTGAAGATAAGGGGGCGACAAAAATTTGTCTATTTTACATAGCAATTTGGATTATAAAAAATGTCCCCCTTCAAAATTTCACGGTTTCACTACTGCAATGACGAAACGAATACAAACACAGCACACTAATACATTTCGCCGAGTGGCTTAGGTTTTAACCTGATATGCCGTTTCCTTATTAGTTATTTATTCAATGTGCAAAACATGTTGTGGAATGTTTTTTGTGATCTTTTTTTTAGACGACTTGGTGGTATAGCGGTAAAGTTGAATTAAATTTGTTTCCTTTAGAAAACAAGTTGTCATTTTATAGCACCTTTTTATAATCAGAATACATCAAGAAACAAATACGAGTCCCTTATTCTGTAATCTGCTACAAAAGAGCTTTGCGGTTGCGGTAGATAGTTGTGACGCTCTAATAATAATACCTTAATTTCGTTCCAGTTGAAAATCAGATACAATAACAAAAGTGGAGAGACTTAGACCCTGGCATCCATCGGACAATGCTTTGAATCATTTACTGCAACTTTCTTCTTACAAAACCAAACCAGACTATGTAAAAGCATATAGCCCTTCCAAAGTATTTATAAATTTTATTGAAATGCTTAAATTGCAAATTTTTAATACTAATGCACGGCTATTGATAAATAGATTCCGAATGCATAGCGAAAATCAAACAAAAGACGGTAAACGTTTCTCTTCTTTTAATTCCATGTAATATCTATTAAACTTTACAAAAGTTTAGGTCACCTTTTTTTATATAAATTGGAAAGAAAAAATAGTTTTCTGTCACTGTTCCCGTATTCAAAACAGAGTTAAATGTTCTTATAAGACAAATTTTCTGCAGTAGTCTTATAAAACTCCACCGTATATAGGATAGCGGCCTCATCACACTTCGCACTAAATCTCTTTTCAAGCGCCTCCAACTCTACTAATATGAAGCGTGAGGCAAACATGATTGATTGCTCAAACGGCAACATTTTTTTAAACATGCTGAAATACTTAGACGTTCGTACACGCTAAAGTTAGACCTTGAGTAGTTAACATGCAACAGAGGAAGCCTTCTCAAATTGTGTCTACTATCAGGGAAAGAGGTTCTGTAAAGTATACACAGAGAGTCAACATTCGCGCTTAATAGTTGACGCAGAAAAGTTACCTCGACAACCGTGCGACATTTTTCAAGCGAGTCATATTTAAAATCTTCAAGCGATTCTTATAAGGTGGAAGAATCAATGAGCTATTCCAGGGTAGATGCCTAAGAGCGAAGTGTTGGAAGTTCCGCTCAACAGACTCAATACGATCGATGTATGTACCATAAAAAGGAAACCAGACCGGGCTTGCGTATTCAAGAAGTGGCCTCCCAAAACAAGTGTTCAAACGAAATTTTCGAGAGCTCTCGGGATCAACGTTTCATAAAATCAGGGGACAGGAACGAGATAGGTGTAGGATTACGGGATATTAGGAGAGTTGCGGAGGTGCCGATGTATGTCGTCCTTAAACTTCTGCAGATTGTATGCCAGAGGAAACACAGAATAATGGTAGACTGTTCTACATCCGCACAGTGCGGGATAAAAAAGCATCACGGAATTTTACTGTACGGCCGAAAGTAATTTGAAGGGTGAAAGGATGTGTGCGGTTTGCAGTGCGAGTATTGTGTGCAGGAATCATTTTACAAGGGAGCAGACTGGATATTACTTCAGAGCATATACCATGCATGTAGCGATAAAGGAGCGAAAGGCATCCAACATTGCAACGGTGCTCGAGCGAACCGTGTGGCAAGTTTTGCCACATCGCCCATGAGCTTGAAGGCACTTTTCTGGACAATATCTAATAATAATAATTTATTAGCCTAACAAACAACAATATTTACATTTTCTCTATTACATAAGATATAATATTCTTTCGAAAATTTATTTCATACTTTAGTCTGTCTAGAATCTCGAAAAGATGGCAGTCTGAAGTCGTTTGCAGATTTCAATTCATACGGCTGGATATCACACAAGCAGTTTACTTGTCCAGTTAAATACTCCGGTAGCATGTTGTTTCTAATTTTGAATATGAATATATATTTATTGCCTTACACTTAGCCAGATCAGTGCCCTCAACATTAATGAAATTGCTGTTTATCTGGTGCATCTGAGAATAATTCGCATTGTTTTATTCTGTAAGGTCTGCAGTTATTGTAACATTTGCTGGCCGCCCATGAAAAGAAAAGTAGAGCAATATCCGAAGTAGGCCGTATAAGTTGATAGATTACCTCTAATTCTTCATAGAAAGTTAATTTTTGTTTTGCTATTTTTTTAGTGATATATTATATATTATATTATTTTTTTGACAACTTCAATTACTGCTCCCTCAACCATTAGGTTCAAATTATCTTCACCGTTAATTAATAATGACTTAGTTTTTGATACATTTAATTATTTACGTGTTTTAAGTCATTCATTAAGTTTGCTGAGGTTGTCTTGCAACAATCTCTCCGCCACGACAATATCTTGTCCTGCAATATATATTAGTGTGTCGTCTGCAAAGAGTGCTACCTTTGAATATTTTACTACTCTATTAATATCATTAACATGAGTGTGCTCAGTACTGAGCCCTGCGGCACCCCTGTACTGACCGATACCTGATGATGCTGCTTGTCCCAATTTCGTTTTCTGTGTTCTCTCAGTCAGAAATTCTGTAAACCAGTTCAATTCTTTACCTCTTATTCCATATTTATACATTTTTTGCAGTAAAAGTTGATAGACAACAGTCTCGAACGCTCTTTTGAAACCCAGGAACACGTTAGCGATTTTATTTCTTGAGGCTATCTGATCTTTTCAATCTACATCACCATATTAAGTGCCGTTTACCAGGAATCATCCTGTCTGAAGCCCGAATGATTAAAGATTGTTTGACCAGCCCAAGTCCATATATTGGAATTGAGTTCCATTCTAGGTCTGATGTAGGATTTGTAGAAGAGCGCTAGATATGACGGGTTGAAATATTTCTAACACCTTTTCAGAGATGCTAGACATTTTGATGCTTCTTTAGCAACAGATCTTTTGTGGAGATGTTACCTTCTGTTTTTATACTTCATAATATCGCTCGCTGAAGAGAAGCCACTTGAAACTAGAAATAACAAAATTCCTAACCAATGTACTCACCAACAACAGTTTTACTCTTCTATTTCACACTGGCAAAGGATGCCTCCTTGCTGCTTTTTATTGGAAGCACTTTTGATACTTTTGATTTCAAACAAAAGTATACCGTTCAATTTAAGAGTAAATTCTTTCAGACGTCAGCGATTTTGTTTCGTAATGAATCAGTGGCAATATATGATATTTAAGTGGGAAGTAATACATAACTATTGTATATCATATATGTAAACCTTTGATAGGCTTTTGTCTTTTTCTCAACCAGCACCAGCTAGAATTGCAGAGATATTGTATTAAGCCACCTAGATGAAAAAGTATTAAATAAAAATACGAAACGACATGAAACGACCATCAAACAAATTACACAATACGCGGACGACAAACATTGATACATTTTTCTCATTGCGGTATATTATTGAATTCAGTTGGCTAAAAGCAAACAAAGCAACAGTTATAAACTTTAATCAATTGAGGTTGATATTTGTGCAAGTAGGGCAAACAATTTTGTTGAGGAAGTCGAGTTTCTTAGACTGGATCGCAAATCACTTTTTATGTTTGTAATTAGCGTTATTAAAAAGTGACATTGTAGCTTGATCCTTGAACATAGAACTCAATTGAAAACCATTCCTACAATGAAGTCATAAAACTTGATTAGAGCTGAAAGTATCCGGATAATTTGCTATCTGGATTATCCGGAATAACTAGGATCCGATTCCTCAAATTCGGTTATCCGGATAATCCGGATCTGGATCCGAACTATCCAGACCCAGGCTAAGCAAAAAAGGTTCAAAATTTTCTCCAGATTGCATTGTTTCATTGGGAAAATGGAAATTCATATTTTCCCAATGAAGCAATGCAATTTGAATAAAATTTTGACCATCTTTTGCTTAGTTTGGATCCGGATTAGGATAGTTTGCAGATCTGGGTATCCGGATCCAATTTTCAGCTCTAGTCAGTAAGAGATGCGCTCAGTTGCTGCAACAAATAAAAATGGAACAAAACTTAATATAAGTTTGTTCACTTAAGATAATTATTTTTTCAACTTAATTATAATAGAACTAATACATATAAATAAAAATAAAAAACACACCTCTAAAATTTATGGAATGACAAATTATGTAGAGCAAAAACATCGCACTGCAATGCTTGATCTTGAAAGTGGAATGATCATGTGCCTCAAAATAAGTTACGCCATAAGAGCTGCCATCGAACTTTAAGCTGCACTTCATTTCCGCTTCCCAGCCATTATCCTAACTGTAATTTCGTGCAGGAGGTAGCATAATTACTTACCCATCTAAACAGGCTCTCATACACTTCGGGAGAAGGATAGACAGACTTAGAAAATTTGTTTTTTGAGTATATCCACATTAGTGTTAATTATAATCACCACACAAAAATATTTTATATGAATTTATTAAATTTATCTACATTCGAGTATAAACTATAGTAATGCACTTACGGGAATGGCTTGGATTCCTACGATTTTGTTATAGATGGAAGATTTCAGTTAGAATCCTTTTTGTATCGTATGGTGTCTCAACTTTGTGTCCGATTGTTAGTGAGTGATTGTATATTTCATGATCATTGCCGCCAGGCTCAGTTTTATCGCCGAAAAAATGAATTTCCTTGAAACTGAAATATATATATATATATATAATCAAATATATAGGAAATGAAATATTACTCACTTGTGGTACTTAGTGATATGATTTAAACAATAAGTTTTGTCCCAGCCATGTGGAAAGACATCAAAACTAATCTGACCACCGATGCTGTATGTTAAATCTATATCATGGAATTCATTTCTCAAAACTTCTATCATTTCTGCTCGAATTCGATGTTTCTTATCGTACTCAGCGAACATGTTACGCTCATCACGGGAACATTGTCTTCCAATTGGGCACACGTTCATCATACCATTACGGAATTCTAAGAATGTTCCTCTCTTAATAGGCAAGTGAAGTTCTGATATATATCTAAGAACAAAATTAATAAATCTTTGTAGCTTTTCTTCACCTAAATGTTGTTGGATAGATTGCTTGCCAACTTCTTTTCCATTTTCAATTTGCACCAAACCATTTTCGGGGAAAACAAAATCGAAATGCTTTAGAATCTGTTTACCATTCAATTGTTCAAACATCTTTTCCAAATCCGCTCCTCCAATTATGCCTATAGTGGCAATAGGCTTAATTTTTGTATAGAAAAATTTCTCAAATTCAGGCTCAATAACAGATCGTGGGAATGTTAACGTTCCATCCACATCAAACAATAGGAGAATTTCGCAACGATTTAAAGAAGACATTGTAGGAATTACTTATGGCAATAGTAGGCACAAAATATTACAAGTCATTATAGCTGATAAAAATTTAGTTTCCGCTATAAAATGTCGCCAGTTCATCAACTGGGCAATAACAATGTCAAGAGATATTTTAGCGCTCGGCACGCCATTCATTTGATTCTGAGAAACCAGGAGCTATTTTAATAGTTGTTGTTGCCTGCTTATCAATTCGCCCCTAGTGCCTACCTGCTATACGTCCTGTCAGCGACTATCATCACAACACAGCACTGTCAAATTTTTAATAAATTTTAAAATTATTTTTGTTATTGCCGCCGTGGTAATGTCGTACAATACAGAGTTCGGTGCGGTTACAGTCAATAGATGGAAGGTGATAACAACTCAAAAGCAAAACAAAACAAGAAATTCTCGTAATTTAAATTTTTCTCCTGCTCGTACTTTTCATTTTGATTGTAACTGGAATGGCTGAATCAATTTGGCTACACGTACAGCATCACGGCGATTTTTCGACTCTTATTACCTGACTTGTATTAGTTGATAAATATGTATATATTGCACGCATAAAAAAAAATACTTTCACCAGTCAAGTAGAAAGTTAAGTTAAAGTGCTGCAAGAACGAAAATGGCTCATAAATGTTATGAATTATATATTTTTGTTATTTATGCCTTTTTACTAAGATTTTCTACAGCAAAAGTAAATAATGTAGTCTTATTAGTAGGTAAGTACTAGAAAAATCCCTTCAAGTATATATAAAACTCATTTAAATCTATAAACTTCAGCTGATGATGCCTCCTTTGAGATGGGCGCATATTTAAATCGTTACTGTCAAACACCCAATCTGGATGCTCTAGCAAAGAAGGGATTAATTTTCAATAATGCTTATACTTCTGTAAGTAGTTGCTCCCCTAGTCGAGCTCAAATATTAACAGGCCTACCGAGTCATAAAAGTGGAATGTACGGGCTGCACCATGGTGTCCACCATTTCAATGTTTTTGATAGTGTTAACTCTCTTCCGGATATACTACGCCTCAGTAATATTTCAACAGGTTTAATTGGAAAGAAACATGTCGGCCCAGGCGATAATTTCAAATTTGACTATGAGCAAACTGAAGAGAATCATTCAATCAATCAAATTGGTCGTAATATTACGAAAATCAAACTCTACGTTAGAGAGTTCTTAGCAAAATCTAAAAATGATCAGAAGTCTTTTTTCCTTGTTATTGCATTTCATGATCCACATCGCTGTGGTCATATAACTCCAGAGTTTGGAGAGTTTTGTGAGCGTTGGGGTTCCGGTGAGGAAGGAATGGGATTAATTCCAGACTGGAAGCCAATCTACTATGACTGGAGGAACCTGCCGTTTGCACCATATTTACCTGATACCGAGAAAGTACGACAAGAGATTGCTGCTCAATATATGACAATATCACGACTTGATCAAGGTGTTGGGCTTGTTCTGAAGGAAATTGAAAATGCTGGATATGGACCTGATACTTTGGCGATATATACATCAGATAATGGACCACCATTTCCAGGTGGCAGAACAAATTTTTATGATTATGGAGTGCGAGAACCGATGATTATGTATTCACCGGAGATGGGATCGAGACGTAATTCAGTCACTTATGCTATGACAAGTTTACTGGACATCTTTCCTACTGTTTTGGATGCTTTCAATATTGGTAATATGTCGAATATAACTTTGGGAAAATCTTTATTGCCGCTGCTGAGGGAAGGTAAGGAGTTTTTTTTATTCCTTAGATGAAATCTATAGGGTATATTAATTTTATCATTCCGTTTGTAATAAATAGAAATAATGCTAGCAGAGCAAAATGGATTGGATATCCACGCATAATATTAAAAGTTATTTTGATTTTTGCATGTACGTTTGTCGGTCTGTCTGTCCTCATGATAACTCGACATCGCGGTCGCTTAGAGATATGAAATTTTGCACACGGGCTTTGAAAAAAAAATGTAATTTTAAAAATGGGCTTCATTTGGTGTTGCCATATAAAAATTTAGGTTTTTATGATTATAATCATTTTTACCGTCTGACGGACCAATCTAGAAATATATGCGAAACACCACTTACAAAATCAAACTTGAGTGACCATACCAAAGAAAATTAAATTTACTTTGGTCATAGAAATGGTTGCAGTAATGTTTCGGTTACCTTAATAAACTTTGTTTATAAAGGTGATGGTAAAGTTTCCACAACGCTTGGAATTCTCTGATTAATTTCTTTTAGATATTGAAATTTTAAGGCAATTAATTTCCTTTATAAAACTGTTTAATGCAAGCATTTATGAAACATCTTGACATAGAATTCCGATATGTTTTTACATCTTAGAATGATAATTTTTGGGCATATACGTGGTGAAATTCAGCCGTAATTAAAATTTTACTGTATCAACATAGATATTTCTGAAAAATACAAAACCCACGAGAAATAAGCAATATTTAAGAATTTTTAATTAAATATGACAAAATTTTCAATTAAATACTTAAAACGATCTATTTTCTACATATAAAAATAAATACGGAAGCCATATATCTTCAATTTAAAAAATTGGCTTAACCGAAATTTTCTTTTTTTCGCAGGGACCGAATCAGTTATGACTTTTTACGAAAAAAACCAAATTTACCTGTTATTCCTGACCGATAATAATTTGAAGCTAAAAAAAACTAAGCTGCAAAGGCTTTTTATTTTATCTGGCAAAAATAAAAAGCTAGCTTGGCTTTTTATTTTTTCTGGTAAAAATAAAAAGCCAGCTTGACTAGAAAAAATAAAAAGCTGGGCTCGCTTTTTATAATTTTTCCGGAAAAAAGTATCAAGCCGTTGCGCTTGCTTTTCTAGCTTCAAAACTATTACCGGCCAGGAATAACAAGTAAATTAAGTTTTTTTCGTAAAAATTCATAACTGATTCGGTCCCTTTCGGCTTAAAAACCTGTTACTTCCAGCTAGAAAAAATAAAAAGTCAAGCAATTATTCGTTCTTTGACTTTTAAGTACATACGCACTGTCGTTCTTTGCATTCACGAACTGTATTTATTGGAGTAAGTTGAATTTTCACTGTGCACTTGTATCTTATCGTTGATTTGAATTAACTTCCTACTAATATTCCTACTGGTATGCCGTACATTTTGCCTACTCGCTATTTTTATGGAATTTCAATGAAATTTTTACCTCAATAAATAGGTACTTTATCATATTTAAAACATTTCTGATGTGGGAAACAATATCTTTCGAGTCCATGTTTTGTTAAAATTTGCAATTTTCTTAAATACTTAAATCAAAAAATGCAAACTCTAATTTGGTTGTGCCGATTAGTGATAGGCGGTTTGGCGTTATTTCTTTAAATGTGCGGTTTGTACCCATGCTAATAAATTTCGTTAAAGTTTGTAATTTTGTATGCTTATCCAACTATTAAAGAAGTAAATCTTTCGTTGTTCACCTCCACCCACCCACATCTCATACTCAGCTCATTCTGCAAGATGGTAGACAGAATTTGTTTGGACCGTCTATAACCACCAATAAACCACACGAATTGTGAAGAAATATGGTGGATTTCAATTCTAAGAAATAAATCTTTCTTTCTTCCATTGAAAATAATTTAGAAAGAGTTGAGCCAAAAATCTGAGCTGATGTACCTAGATCTACGCTCATAAATTTTTTTAGCTAACAAGCCAAACCAACCAAATCAATCCAACTTCCACGAAGCCGAGACTGCCCAGACACAACTTATTCGAATCGTCTTTAGCAGCCATCAAAATGCACACGAATTCTGAAGAAATATGGTCGATATGAATTCTACGAAAGAAATGAGTTTTGGCCAATAGGCTGAACCACAATAAAAGTGAGCGTAAGTACATTTACTTACGTAAAGCGAACGCGCCCTTTAATTTAACAGGCGTGCACAAATTAACTTTAACTCGTGTGAGGGGAACTTTCGTTAAATTTAAAAGTCAAATTGCAGTCAGTAAAGGTGCGGTAAGAATCGCTCATTCCGTAAGAAAGTGTCAAACAGTTAAATTATTACTAAATGATTAAAAGTGCAATGTAAAACTTAAAATGGAATAAAAATGGTACTGTGAATTAATAGAAAGCACAAATCTTCAATTAAATCAACTTCCATTTGTTAATTTTTTCACTTTTACCACTTTTCAAAATTGAAAACATTAAATATCAAGATAATAACTCTTACGGAATGTGATATATATTTAGGCTAATACCCTAGACCAAGGTATATAGAAGAAACAAGTATGCCCATTAAAATTTTGACATACCACAGCTGATCAAACAGCTGATAGTCTGTGACGTACTTCAGTGAATGAATAAAAAAGAAAAAGGAAATCTGACAGTGGCAGTACAAGCGCAAAGAATTTTGACACATTACAGCTGATGCCCTGTGACGTACTTCAGTGAATGAAGCAAAAGGGAAAAAGAGTTTTAACAAAAATGGCGGAACGTGGTTCGAGTCGGGAATACCTTGTCTTCTATATACCTTGCCCTAGACAGACTGTGCCCATAATGACTTAATTTGAAATTCAGTCATTTCAAGGAAATGAATTGGTGGGTGACAGACACTGACTTATAACAATGGACTGAGCGTATTGTCATTTTCCTATAGGAAAGCATGGCACAAGTTTTATAGTTCTCTCTTTCGCCCTATGGCAGAGTTGGAGCTACCAACACAAAATATTGCATTCTGGAACATTTGCTTATGCCATTTGATGTTTTTATGTTAGCTACAGATGCAATCACTTCAGAAGGAATAAGGTAAAGATAGTGTTTACCATGCTCCGTCTCTCTTGTCCATAAGCAGGATTCAGTTAAGAATAACTTTTGAAAATTAAAGTCGGAATGAGTTTAATTCCTTATAAGCGATTAAAAAATCACTTGGACACAAGAAAGTTTATTTTTTTAATTTAATTCGATTTTCGGGTGTAAAATTTCATCTGATTGGTTGAGTTTTACATGGTTTTTATGTAATCGTTTTAAAGGGTGCTCTAACGGTGATATACAGAAACACAATATTTTTTGTGCCACATGAAATAGAAAATCGCTCAGTCCATTGTTATAAGTCAGTGGTGACAGACTATGGACGAAAATTATTTCATTTCGAATGTCATTGACAGTTCCTCAATGTGCGTAAAAATCATGGCAGAGTTCAATAATTTAATTAAATGCTATCAAGAAAATTTGCGAGCATTTATTGTAGTTGCAAAGTATTTAGTAGAAAACAATTTTTGTTGTTCAAAGAGACCAAAAAAATAAGAAACCGGTAAAGAAATTTCTTACATGATCAGCTGATGGCTGTCACTGCTAACTTTATTGGAAAAACTTTCCACTTTCCAATAAATTTAGCTCATTTTAATAACGGTAGGTGGCACTTTTATTGCAATTTCACTAAATGGAGTAAAATTTGGTTCATTTGAAAATGATTCGAAATGTTCCAAATGGGTCCTTGATGTACTTCATTTGTGTGACACACTGCATATTTGACTGCATTTAATTAAAAATTAAGTCATTATGGAGACAGTCTGTCTAGGATATTAAAGTATCAATTTTTTGTAAGTAAACCTCAGTCTCGTTTAATTTCGTAAAGTTATTTACTTCTATTGTGGTTCAGCCTTATATTGGAAAACATCTTTGGTTCGTACCCATGATATATTTAGTCAAGATCAGTGAGTTATTGAGGTTTGCTATCAGCTCTTCCATACATCGCTTTCTTAGTACTACCGTCGATATCTGAATATTTCTTGCCTGTGCTATAGTATAGTAAACTAAAAAAATGTGTGGAACTGAAAGTTCAAGTTCCAGTTCACAGCTATGTACATGAGGTATTACTACATCGTTTGTGCTAATTAACTACTACACATATGCCTAATCTACAATGCATGATAAAACCACACGAAATATGCAAGTAGTGGTAAACTGCAAAATTAAACAGCTGTTGACCTGTCAATTATCATAAATGTAATTGCTTCCTCGATTTCATTGCAGAACTACATCAAAGGAAGTATTTGGTCTCAATAACTTATACTATAATATAGTAAACCTAGTAAACTAAGAAATTGCTTGGGACAAGTCGAATAATATAAAATATTGCTTTCAAGACTGAAAGTACAAGTTCCAGTTTACAGCTGTTTTGTTCTAAATTCCCCTACATAGTTCTAAATTATGCTGAATACACCTGAGGTATTAATACATCCTTTTTGCTGATTAATTACTACGCATAAGTTCGTGCTCATGTTGTCAAATGAATGAAAGAGAGGAGACATTTTTGCAAACATGAATTTTCAAATGCATGAATGGGAAGCAAACACAAAAATCCATGTCGTTTTGACGACGTGGTTTTACCATGCATTGTAGATTAGGCAGGTAAGAGCAGTCGCCTGGAAAGCGGAAGGTCCCAGTTTCAAACCCCGGACGAGGCAGTTGTTTTTTCCTCTTGTATTTATGATTTAATTTAGAATCGTAAAATTTAAAAGTTCTTAAAAGTCTTCTATTCTCCATCTATGATCGATTCTAAAATGATATAAATCTTGTTGATTGGCGATTAAAAGTGCGTAAGTAGCGGAGGCCGTAGGCGTTTCTTACGGATCGGCAATTAATATTTTGCACGAAAAGGTGGGGTTGAAAAATCTGTTGGCCCGATGGGTGCCGCGATTGCTCACGTTGAACAACAAGCAGATACAGCTGAAAACTTCGAAGCTGGTAACGTTGGGAAAAGTATATCACATTAAAAGGTAACTACGTTGAAAAATAAGAAACAAATTTACTAAACTTTTGTGTTTTCATTCCTAACACGGGTAATTATTGATCCACCCTCGTATATTTAGTTAATTCCCAAAACTGAAGAACTAAGAATCCTTTGAATTACTAACAAATTGTAATCACTTCGAATCTTTAAATTATCGATCGCACCCTCTGCAGGATGGATCGTTGGAATCGTTATATCTAAAATTGATAAGAGTCTGGCAAGAGACACAGTCTGGTTGAGTCTGATGCCAAGCTTAAAGCACTTGGTGGTATTCCCATCTTCTTTTAGTTTTAATTGAACGTTTTATTTTATCTCATCCAGTACTGGCTGTACTTTCATTAAATACAGTCACTTCCTGCTATCCATACCTTAGCATTAGAGAGGTTGGTGATAATTATAGTTAGTTTTTATATCACGACTAGTAAGAGTCTTCTTCAATAGAATATTGAAATCTAGGAATTATTAAATTAATATGACGCAGAGAATTTGAAAATCTAAGTTGGGTAAAAAGGTACGTCGGTTTACCAGAGTAAATAATTTTGTGAAGAAATATGGGTAATCGGCAGTGGAGGAACTCAGGGGGGAACACCCCAGTAAATTGTTACTATTCGAGGAAATATGATCATATAGCCCAAGTCCATAGATAAATCTAACGCAGTCATTGAACGCCACATTTTGCCTTCCTGAACAAACAGAGTCCAAATGAGGGAACAATAATCTACCATTAATGCAATGAGGAAAGTTGTGATCTACCCAAAAGAATTCGAGTGTTTGCTGACAGCAGATTAGCAGAAAACCAAAGGCAACGTAAGCCACCATATATTTGACCAATTATATATCATATATGATCACAGCATTTCATCTTAGTATTAATATATTTTCACACGGAAGAGATTGGGACACCAAGAGGTCTAAAGAAAGGGAGATCCAGTAAGGGGGCCAGAAAGATCATTTCGATAAAAACGAATACACTGAGACTTCTGAGGATTCAAACTCAAACATTTCAAATTAGCTCATAATGACACTCTCTCTAAATTCGAATTCAGACGATCAATGCAGTCTTCATGCAGGCCAATAGCTCGACTAAGATAGAGCTATACATCATCAGAATATAGGTGTACGCTACAATTCCCAACAACATCGGGCAAGCCGTTGATGTATAAGTTGAATAGCAGTGGACTAAGGATTGAGTCCTTGGGCACACCACAGTCAAGTTGAAAAATACCAGATTTAGTATAACCTATTTTTACATATTAATGTCGGGCTGATAAGAAGCTATCAATAGCTGTGTTCTTTTGTGTCCGCAGAACAGAGCAGAACAAAAGATACACAAAAGAACGCCTCTTGCATTTTCATAGAAGATGTATAAATGAAGCGAACAGTACAAATAGTTCGCTTCAATCGACAGAGCAATTTATTCTATCCAGTATATGGGAGTTCTAGAGCAAGGTACACAAAAGAACATAGCTAATAAGTGCTAAAGAAGAAGATAGGAAGTTAAGTTGTGATCCCCCCGCTTCGAGAACAAATTAGAATGATTAACTGATTCGAAAGCTTTTGAAAAGTCAAGTAGCACTATAATACATACGTGATTTATATCGAGACATTTCCGAATATGTGACGTAACGTCAATAAAAGCAGTTTTACAACTATTGAACTCCCGGAAGCCAGACTGGAAGGGACTCAATAGACTATAATCATCCAATGTGTTATTTGTCGTGACAATCATTTTTCGAATACTTTCCCTAAGTAACACAACAAACTAATTGGCCGATAGTCACCAAGATCTTTCGCCTTATTCACTTTCGGCACTGGCAAAGCCATTGCCACTGCGACGGAAATTGTGAAATCGTGGGATAACTACTATAAATATGTAAGAGTAGCTTGGTTATCCAAGGCATCAAAATCGTAAGTGTAGGGAAATCCCATCAGTTCCAGTAGCCTCCGATTGAATAGAGTTCATCGCTCAAACTCATCAACGCATCTGAAACTAAAAGACAGATTATCAGATAACTGGTGATCAAAACCAGATGAAGAGCGAGAATCGTTTCTAAATACAATAGCAGAGTTCACTGATGCAAAATGAAAGTTTAATAAGTTAGGATTTAGATCATATTGAGGATCAACTCTGCCAAAAATTCCCGACCTCTTAAGATTAGCCCATAATTTTTTCGAGGATAGGCTGGGAGTAAACTTAACTGCATTGAAACGCTTTTTTGCAGAGCGGATTTTGGTATTAACTTTATTGCGGATCATCTTGTAATGAGTATGGCTATCAGCAGTTTTCGACTACAGAGGTACCCATATAAAAACTCCTGTTCAACAATAAGAGATCTTATCTCATTCGTAAATCAGGGGCAGCCGTCATATTTAATTCTGCGGAAACAAATCGGATCATGTCGATCATGCATATAGTTTATATGATCATTAAGAATTTGAACTTGATCATACACTAAAGTCAAGTATAAAGCCTTTCCCAAGACAGAGATTCACAATCCTCAGCGAGTAAAAATGAATTAGTTATTCGTTAATTAGTTATGTTTGTACTGAGGCTTAAATCGTTAAAGGATGATTTTTCGGGTGTACTCTTGTTTATCTTAAATTTGGGTGTATTTTTCTTTGTTTGGATTCTGTTATCGTTTTGCTTCCATTTAACTCTACATCCACACTTGTATTATATATGGATGTAATTTTATTAACTAAGTTGGGAAAGATTGCGTTGGCTTCTTGTGATATCCTTTTCATTTAAATCTCACTTAATTCCGGTGGAGTAAAGAGCTAGTGGCTAAGAAGTCTGAGTCTTGTGTGTGGGCAGTCCTTAGAAATTGCATAGAATTAGTTGTTCCGTTTTCCCCGCCCTTATCCATCATATAGTTTGAGCATATAGCAGGAGTTGAAATAAAATTACTTTATCCGTGAGTTGTGAAGTGAAGCGAGCTTTCGCGTTCTCCCAACTGGTTATTCAAACCATCTAAACTTAAATTTAAATACGAAAATAAATGAAGAAAAAACAATTCTTAAAAGATTTGTGCTTAATACTCGAATTCCTGTGGTTGCTTGCTCTTTGCTTATTATATTATTTTTTATATTTGTGTCTCTTTACACATGCTCTTCTATTTATTATCTTAGAACCAAATCCTGATCCAGAGGATGCAGTTTTTGGGAGTCAGAATTTCCATGAAATTACAATGAATTATCCAATGCGAATGATACGTACACGGCGATATAAATTAATACACAACATAAACTATCAGGCATACTTTCCAGTTGATCAAGACTTGTATACGTCCCAGACATTTCAGGTGAATTAATAATATTAAAGTAATTTCTTGTAATTTTTATATTTTAAAATTTAGGAAATTCTCAACCTAACTATAAGCAAAGAGCCAATTCCATGGATAAAAACACTAAAAAATTATTATGAACGACCAGAATGGGAGATGTATGACATTAAAACTGATCCTCTAGAACAGTGGAATATTGCAGAAAAATCGTCGTTCAACGGTATCAGAAAGAATCTCGAGAAACGTTTATTGGACTGGCAAAGGAGTACTAGCGATCCATGGCAGTGTGCTCCACATGGTGTTTTAGAAGCACAAGGACCTTACAAGAATAATCCGACCTGCTTATCTCTTGGCCATGAAACATTGAAACCTCTGAATTTTAAAAGATCAATTAGTTAGAGGTCTACGTAATACAACCTTATGTCGGAATGAGTATGTATACTGGCGTCCGTTAGCATAAGGGCATTAAATCTACATATTTTTATAGTATTAATATTATTAAGCTTAATAAAGTTCATCCTTTCATAGTGCTTGATATTTTATATCAATATTAATATATGGTCAATTATAGGAAGTCGAAGAAGATAAAACAAAGATGTTAGCCGTAGACCTATCTATACTCGGAGTATTTACATACATACGAGTACTATTCAGTATAATTGTTACCATGGACGTCCTTAGAATTTCCAGGAATAAAGGTCTTTATATGTAACTCGAACTTACGCGCTAGCCGCCTGCTCCAAGTACTGTCGTTCATTATTTTAGAAAGGAAGGAACACTATGATCCTTCGATTGAACTTGTATGCTTAAGGTCCACAGAAACTTTTACATTGCCGAGCGAGCACGGCATATAAAGATGTCTGTAAAGTGGTTGGCATGCAGTCACTTGGACAGGAGCCGAAGCGTTCATTCATTTTATACAGTTTTGATTAACATTAGATGGCAGCAAATGAAAATATTTGTCGTTGAATGATGCTAAATTATTATCGAAAGTAGGGACAGCAGGAAAAGAGCGACAGCGTTTCTTTGTTCAAATTACCTAAAACTTGCGATGCATTCGTAAAATAACCAGCTTCGCAATTTTCCAAAGTACGTATTAATTTTATCAGCATGTTAGTCTAGGATGCAGATATTTGAAGTATATTTCTTTTGCGGTTAGTTTTGTTACATTTTGGTCCTTATTGGCAAAGTTCTGGGTGTTTTGTTTTGAAGTTTAAATTTGATACTTGTAGGTATCATCCAGTTGTGTTGGTTGGTTCTTGTGAGGTAAAGTCCTTCCAAAAGACTGACACCCAAGTTACGTTGAATTATTTTAATTAATATTTGCAACCAAACAATCTCTCCAAAGAGATTGTTTTCAAAGAATTCCCGGTGATTGGAATTAAAGCTACACTCTCTATTCCAGTTCATGTCAATGAAGGATCTACCACCAAATATCTTTGTTTGAGAGACTAGCAATCGGTAGGATTATTGGAAGATGAACCTTGGTGATGTGATGGTGAGTGAATGTTATGCCTCAGAGTTGTTTTTTTAATTTGCTCTTTAAGATATTTGTAGAGTAGTGCAAGAGTTGGTTTGTGCAGGTGAAAAATGAAAATCTTAAATCGTTTTTTTGTTTTTTTATTATTTTTAGGTATTTTTTTTAGAGCTCTTGCTGCGAGAACTGAAGCTGGTGAGCTGAAAGAAAAATAACCGTTGTAAAACGAAAGCTATCTATGGGATCAGTTGGATCTTTCGTGTATTTTGTAATGTCTGTCAGTTGATCGGATTAGGATTTTTTTAAATACTTCTAGTTACGTCTACCGAATGCTTCTGGAAATTGATCAAATTTGAAATAAAATCTCGTTGCAATGTTATACCAGCGTGAGGAAGTAAATAAAAATATTTAATTCATTTCAATATCTTGTAATATGTTATAAGATATAAGTTGGGATTCTCTAACAAAAGGATAGCGATATTACAAAAGCTTAAGTAAGTATCACAGGATCCATGCGCTGAACGGCTATAGCCGATTTCGAGGTTTTACCTACCCCTCCTATCTGTGGATGAGCTGAAAAACTTACCTTTCCAAGACCTGCTGCGCTTCATTAAGACGGGAAGGTTTTGGTGAAAGGTTTTTCTAGCAGGTTAGCACAATGGGCCGCCCTGGCCGTCGTGCTTGGGATCTCTCGTCCCCTGCCAAAAAAAGGAAGCAAATAGCCCATTGTACTTGTTTTTGAGGAGGACAAGCGAGATATTAGCTGGATAGGTACTAGAACGTTTCGAGTAGGAAATTATTCCTCACATATAAAATGGTCGATGTTTGGGAATCGTATGGATTGAGAGAGCTGAACTGTTTGTCTTGCCATTTTAATGGCTAGTAGCTCCTCCTTCATTAAAATGTTTGTAAGAGTTTTTAGGTGTGGTGAACTGATCTAGATTTAGTTGTGTAGCGGAGCGACTTGCCTTTGCACTACAGGCTTCTAGGGGTTTATTGGTCTAGATGTTTTTAGGTAACTCTTCCTCGACGGGCCAAAGAGAAAGTTCATTGAAGAAGACAATGCAGAACTGCTGTTGGTGTCATTTCTAGTCACAGCTAGCTTAGTATATTCCGTAGCCTTGGTCATAGGTGTACTTGCAATATTACTCTCCTGCACTAAAAAATAAATCTTAAATTTTAGTAAAAACATCAGTCAAAAAGTACAAGTATATTTGCTATAATATTATAAGAAAAAATATTAATCTGTCGCTAACCAAATATCTGATGTACAATCGCCTCCAGGATATCGCATTTCATGAGGCAATGTAGGTCCATATGGCTCAGAGCCAAAATCAACTAGGAAATTTTCATTTAGCTTCATTCCACCATTTTTTACATCGCAATCGATTTGCACTATGGTACCGCCTTTCTCAACCATTTTTGGATAGAACTAGTAAAATGAATATTATCTCAGATGTATCTGAAGTAACAGTAATTAAAAAAAATAAGTAAAATCCATTTTACCTGTTTATCCCATGGGGAATAAAGCGATGATGAGACATATAAACGTTTTCCATCTAAGGAAAGCTGTAACATTTGCGGCCCTCCTTCTAGGCGTCGACCTTTAATCAAACATGGTGATGGTTGTTCCTATATCATTCAAATTAGAAATTTTTTCGAAGAAAAGTTATATTCGAATGTACCTGGAGCTCTTTATCTTCAATTACTTTAGTGTCAGTATCATTGAGTATGGATCCACCAAGGAAAATTTGTCCAGTCAATTTTGGATGTGCTCGATCACTTATATCATATTGTCTAACATCACCATGAATCCAATTGCTGAAGTATAGAAAACGATCATCCAATGATATTAGAATATCGGTCATCATTCCATCCACTTCACTAATAACTCCGTCTTTCTCGACCTTCTTTGATAGCACATCGATAACTTTTTCAGCATTAAATTCCATGGAATCATGTTTTTTATAGAAGCGAAATACTTTGGAATATAAAGCAGTGCCAACGTATCCTTGGGATTCTTTAGGATTATGTAAAAATCGAATTTCAAGTGGAGTTATTCCCTCTTTCCCAAGATCAATTGTTTGATATAAAGTGTGATCAGACCACTTATAAAAATTTAGCCGTTGACCGTATTGAGTGGGATCGTCTAGATCAGTTGGTTTGTATCCACTGGGGATTGAAATTATGTGTGGTGAATTACTTACATTTTATATATTGCATGCATCAATTACCTTCGGAACAAGTTTGGAGCACCCCATTCAGATGCGACCATTACATCATGATATGGCTGATACCAGTAATCATAGCCACAAAGTGCACGCTTTTCACCCTTAGTCCATGTACCTTTGGAATTGAAATTTGGGTCAAAAAGTATAAAATCACCCTTTGCTTGTCCTTTTCCATTTCCCATCGTTGATATCATAATATTGCCATCAGCCAGACAGTGTGTGGTATGGGGCGCACATACATCATTGCTCCTCAGAATCTCTCCACTGATTTCCTTGAAGATTTTTGGTTTTCGTGGATCTTTACCCGTGTCCACTACATAAATATTGTCCGAATTAAGACAGGGTAAAATTAGTTTATCACGCTTGGGAATATTTTTGCAACTTGAATCGATCTCATGGCAACTAGAGCATGTATTCCAACCGCTGTGATGGAGTTCATTGCCTGTTTTATTAGTAAAAGTTCTATGGATAATCTGAAAAATGGTGTATGAGAAATATTTGTATAGTTATACTTATGTAATCTTCATCTAAGTAGTTTATCCTGCTCACCTGACAATATGTTGGACTATCGGGATCAACATCGACAGTTGATAAGTAATCTCCGTGCGATTCGGTTAAATCGGGCTGAACTGTAATAACATATAAGAGTTTTTCACGCGGTCCATTTTTAAGAGCATCCAAGGGGGTCGCATAGCCAGGACCTCTAGAGCATTCTGAAATATATAAAGAAATTTAATAATTCGACTTCGAATTCTAATTGAAAATTTTTATAGTTATTGTCAAAAGGACATTTCGAAATAGATTGAGAATCGATAGAAAAATGATCATAGCATTCTCAAACAAAATGCATATGGAACCGCAGGTATCGTTTAGCTTAAGTTTGCTGAAATGGAAGTAATTTCCAAAAAAGCTGTACACCCCGGTCGCATAATAGGCTCTGATATAAAGATCATGGCCACTGAAAAAATATGGAATCTTTATATCTGCTGCCATTGATAATGTGGCTCGTGATGCTGTCCCTCCGATTATTTTGCCAGAGCAGCTTATTCTTTCATTATGCTACTCTAACAACTTCCAAAATGGCATTTAGATATACACAGAATAGCAATGTTGATAGAATAGAACCCTATGGAACTCATCTGCCTTTTTCTGGCTGTTTTGTTTGATCCTTCCACCGATGATAAGCCTGACTTAAAATTATTTTACTATTGCTGCATCTTGGATTTTTTCATTTTCAAAGGAAAAGATTCTCTTTCAAATTGTTCCTCCACAGAATATCTTTTTTGTCTGATTAAGTAATCCTTAGGGGGAAAAATGTATCCATCATTAACGCTTTTTTCCATAGTATTGTAATGCCAATACCAAATGCTATCGCGTATTAGATTGTGCTTCCTTTGAATTGTCATTTAAATTGTGTGATCTGCCTCACCAGCTGAGATGTGTATTCTACAGAACAGACACTGCGTGTACATACCTTGGATAATTCCCAGGATATTGATGTATAGTTTTTGTTAAAGGATGATGCCGCTCGAAAGGAACATCAGTACGATATCGAAAAATACTCAAACAACTTAAATGTAGTGTTGTGTTCAGCCGATATTCACAAAGTCGGTTTTTTGCCACGCGTGCCTCATTCGTTGGACGTCTGTCCTTCCGTCTGTCTGTCTGTCCGTCCACTCGAGAACGCATGTACTTAGAGAGCTAAAATTTTGCATATGGGCTTTTATAAAAAAGAAGGAAAATTAAGCTCTAAAATGGGACAAATCGGGTAACTCCTTCGTAGTACAAAAATTTCGTTTTTCACTATATATTTGGACACTGATTGATAACGCGTCAATGTAAAGAGCTGACACAGTACACAGGGTTTTCATAAAAATAATAATTTGAATTTCGAAAATGGGCTAAATCGGGCAACCCCTTCTTGTTGTTGCCACATAAAATTTAAAATTTTTACGTATAAACGTTTTTATTGTACTGAAAAGTTCTTTAGAATATGAAATCCTATGAAATCGGGTATAATCATATTTTTACTGTCCGATGAACCTTTCTCGAAATATATGCGAAAAACCACTTCAACGATCAAACTTGCATTGATTGGTCACCATACGAAATTAAATACGGGTATTCATCTAGGGAGGTTGTGCTCAACAACCATTCTGTCTGACATCATATCCATTATTGGATTTGCTTCAATTATTTTGGTTATGATGCGTAGACTTTCAGAGTCCCATTCACTATAGCCATCCGTTCGGGCTCTGTACACCATGAGTCCAGCCTCTTTTGCAACCATGTCGCCGAGTGCCGGTAAGTTTAATAGTGTTTCTAGAGCGCCGGTGGATGTTGTGCGCATGGCACCAGTTACACTTAGACAGGCCAGCCTTTGGAGCTTATTTAGCTTCCTGGTGATTGTCTTTTGTATGCATTTATTCCCCCATGCAACTGCAGCATAGGTGACCATGGGTCTGACTACTGATTTGTATAGCCAAATCATGATATTCAGCTTGAGTCTCCATGTTGAGTCAGCCAGTTTTCTGCAGTTCCACAGCATTAATGTACCCTTCTAGACTGTCTTATCAACGTGTTTATTCCAATTAAGTTTATCATCGAAAGATATCCCGAGATATTTGACTTCTTTGGACATTGATATCTCCTTACCAAATAGGATACCGCTTATTGTGTTCCTCATTTTCCTTCTTTTGGTAATGGGTATAATTGTTGTTTTGTTGGGATTGTCTAATTTCGGAATGACCTGAAGAGGTTAAGTGTTCTTCCTTAACCGTCACAGATATACTTAAGTCCATGGAAAGAATCCTAGACTTACACATTCGAAGTGAAATTTTGATTAAATCACCACTTCATTCTAAGCAGTTCGCCTACCAAGCTGGCAAGTCTACCGAGACTGGCATTCACACATTAGTGAAAGACCTTGAAAAAGCTCCCGAAGCAAAAGAGGTGGCCTTATGTGCATTTGCGGACATAGAAGGAGCCTTCGATAAGACCTCCTTCGCTATAATTAAATCAGCTGTCGAGGATAAAAGCTTTGAGCCATCCACGGTAAACTGGATAGACTCCATGCTTAGAAGCAGGAAGATAACCACAACTCTAGGGAGCCGTTCAATAACGATCACCGCAGCAGTAAGCTGCCCACAAGGAAGAGTTCTCTCTTCACTCCTGTGGTCGATCGTGATTGATGACCTGCTAGAGAAACTGACCAGTTTGGGTTTTAATGTACAAGGCTACGGTGGATGACCTAGTAGTCACAATATGTGGCAAGCATAATCAAGTCATATCCGACCTCATGCAAAATGCCCTCTCCAAAGTCCGCACGTGGTACTTAAGCAAAGGCCTTAGCATAAACCCCAAAAAGACGGTTATCGTTCCGTTTACAAAACGATCGAAGCTTTCACTAACGGCTCCTCTTCTTGACAGCCCGGAATTGATATTTTCAGGCGAAGTCAAATATCTGGGGGTAACTCTAGATAAGAAACTTACCTGGAATTCGCATCTGCCCAGAGTAACGGATAGAGCGGTGCGATCTCTCTACACGTATCGTCGCGTCATTGGCAGAACATGGGGTCTGAATCCAAAAATGATATACTGGATGTACACCACGGTTATTAGACCCATGGTCACTTATGCGGCATTCGCATGGTGGCCAAAAACTAATCAAAAAACGGCTGAGGCTCTGCTTCAAAAAACCCAGCGGCTTGCCTGTCTAGGAATAACTGGTGCCATGAGAACCTGTTTTACAGCAGCTATGGAAGATTTATTTAACCTTCCATCCCTACATTTACAGGTGAAAAAAGAAGCGATCTCCTATGCTATTAGAATGCAAAAGGAGAAACAGTTAAAGCCAGGGGATCTGGTTGATCATTTAAGTATGTTAAAACAGATATGCTTTGAGCAAATGATGACAATATCTGATATAATCACACCCAGGGTGGATTTTGTAAGACCATTCCAAGTAATTCTGAGACACCGGCAGCAATGGCTTCCACTAAATCGTCCTTCCAACAAAGATCGATGGTGTGGTATACAGACGGTTCAAAAACGAACAATGAGTCGGACTGGCCGTATACGGCCCCAAATACCATATAGAGGGCTCTGGGCTCTACTCCTACCGTATTCCAAGCCGAGGTATTGGCCATAATAGAATGTGCCAATACCGGGAATGCCTACAAATCCTCAAAAACTTATCAAGGAGAAACAAAATTATCCTAATGTGTGTACCTGGACATGAAGGCCACAAAGGCAATGAAATTGCTGATGGCCTAGCCAAAAGAGGAGCGGAAACTCAGTTTGTCGGACCAGAGCCATTTTATGGCACTTCAAAGTATTACCTCAGAGCTGCCCTAAGCGAGTGGGAGAATAAACAAAAATCCCTGTAATGCAAAAGGCTACAAGGACTTCGTCAGGCAACAAAGTTTATCGACACTTCTGGCGGAAAAACAAAAGAACTCCTACTCCTTAGAAGAACAGAACTCAAAATGATTACTGAGCTCTTCTCAGGCTATTGCCCTCTTAAGGTATCACCTAAACAAGCTGGGCTTGGCTGAGACCTCATCCTGCCTTTTCTGTCAGGATGCTCACGAATCCTCGGAGTACTTGCTCTGCAATTGCAAAGCATTGGCCAGGCGGAGACTACTCCACCTCGAACATGCTTTTCCTCCACCAACCTACGTCTGGAACCTCAATCCCAGAATGGTTCTAGACTTAATTAACAGTCTGAACCTAGAGAGGGAGTAAATGCAACGGGGACTCACAATAGATCTTCCAGGTCGCAGTAATAGCGAGGCTAACGCCTACACACCCTTTCACAAATCTAATCTAATCTAAGGTTCTGCATACAATGCTTAGAATAGACCGCATACCCTGTACTTTTCAAGATATAGGGGGTTTAATAAAAAAGAGCATATTTTACTAATCACCCTGTAACTCGGTACGGTGACATTTTGCCCCATCCCCTGCCATACAATTTTTTACTTGTATAGACGAGAGGAATGATTTGGCAAAATATAGTCATATTAGTCTGGGATACCCGGTATACCGAATGCAAACCTAGGTAACAAATGTATTTGTTATGCTAAACGAAGAGTGAATCAGCTAGTATTTTACGGTTGATAATGAAAGACAAAAGATGTGGGCATAACAGCGAACTTTTCGTGACCTTACTGATGCGGAGCGTGCACGCAATGTATGTGTTGTGCACTAAGTGCTTTGAAATTAAAAAAAAAAAGTTTTTTTTTAGCAGCAGCGAATACGGCCAGAAAGTGAAGCAAAAAGATGCAATCGTCAAGGTAAGCATAGTGAATGTGTTGTGTATACATCTGTCTGCCACCACGATTCGAAGGAAATAATTTCAAAATTTAGCTCAAATACCCAAAACTCACGAACCAGCAAAATGGAATGGAAATGGATAGACCTTTTTTAGACGGGCTAGTTTAAGATGCCCTCTAATATTACTCAAAATACCCTTCATGTAAATTTGCACCCCTACCAGTCAGTCATAAACAGAAAACGGTTTCGAATGAAAATTCATACTTAAAACAAATACTTACACAGAAAGCTTTACGATGTTCATTATGTACGAAAATAGAATAATCATGATACATTCTCGAAACCACCATATCTGTATAATTTTTTTGACTTCAGGTTTCGTTTCGTTTGCTGATCTTCTCAGAAAAACGTTATTGTTTGATGGATCTCATAGGTTAACACGTTTCCATTGGTTTGTGCCAGCCAAATGCAGGTCATTATTGTATTTTCCCAATTTTTTGAATAAAAGAAACTTAAAATGATTTTTTTTTTAAAACTGTACTGCAATAATCCCCATATTTTCCCCTAAATTTAGCCAAATCGTAGTGGCACCCAAAAATTTTCCCACCGAGAGAGAATCCCCCAATGGGGGGGGTACCCCAACCAGGCAACTCTGAAAATTATTCGATGAGCTCCAGCAGAAGTGCAACAAGGGGTGACCTAATCTAATTATCTACGAATCTATCTAAACTGTGGATTTTTCCACTATTGTGCGAAGTAACGCATTTCTCATTTTTAATGTGAACTTCAGAGTGAATTAGGTTAGGAGTAATCTGCTGTAGTTCTTGTTATAAAGAGAGAACAAAATTGAGAATATTGGGTTATTTAATCAATTTAATAAACCCACAACTAAGTAAATATGCAGATAACGAATCGAATACGAAAATTAAAAACCAGAAGTCAGATACATGTTGCGAGTCAAATAAAAAAATTTGCAACGTCTCGCTCGAATATAAAATCGACGAGGCCTCGACCTGTTGTAGGAAGGCCTCAATTCTTCCTTAAGCCTCGTTTCCACTAATACAAATTCTGACAACTTGTTCGGTAACATGTTGTGTACTTGTTGGGAGCCGACATGTTAGCTTAAACTTACAAGTGTTTCCATTTAAATAAATTCTCGCCAACTCTACTCCATTGTCTTCCACTAGTTTAGCCAACACAACAAATGAGCGGTTCCACTGAAATGAAAAACTCACCCAACAAATTCTGTGAGTTTTTACAGGCGACATCGAACAAGATGCCAACATGGTTCTGAATTTTCATGTAGCGTTTCCACTTATATAAAATGTTGCCAACTTGTTTCAAAACTTGTCGGGTAAGAAAATTTGTATTAGTGGAAATGAGGCTTTAGAAATTTTATGGAAATTTGTTCCTTTGAAGTTTTATGGAGGCTTCATATTCTAGTCTACGCTTATAAAATGCGTATAAATTCTAAGAAAAAATTTGCAGTAATTTTCTAAGAAAAAATTGAGGCCTTCTCGCACCCCTGTGATCAGCTACGCTTAAAGCTGGCTTCCCACGACGCGTAGTTTCACACGCCGCGCCGCGCGAGCACAAGCCAACGTGCCGTGGGAAGAGTCCGGCTCGAGGTGGCGCGAGCTCGCTTGTGCTGGCGCGCCCGATCCATTTCGAGTCGGTAACTTCAAAGGCGCGGCGCGAGCATGCGCGAGGTGGCTCGAGGCGGCGCGTGACATTTACTCTTCATTTCGGCGGCACCGCGCAGCAAATCAACTCAAGCTAACACGCGCCGTGGGAAATGTATAGGCGTGGCGCGGGCTGACGAGAGCTCGTAGCAGGCTTCCCACGGCCTGTGATTTCACGGGCCGCGCCGCGCGAGCACGAGCTGGCTTGGCTCGTGAAACCACGCGCCGTGGGAAGCCACCTTTAGACCATTTTGATTTTATATTGTAGCGAGACAATTGCTATCGAGCTCGACCAATGGATAAAAATTCGAAGGAAGAAATTTCCAATAAATTTTTAAGAAAAAATTGAGGGCTTCCTACATCAGGTCGAGGCCTCGCCGATTGTTGATTTAGGTCTACTTGCGCAATCTTTGTATGCCATTAGCATAGAAACTAAAAACATATAAAGTCTGGACACGTAGAACAAAAATATGAAACGCTTTTCTGGAATATAAAATTAACGATGTCTCGACGATGTCTCGACTTGGCACTTAATGACGTGCCCAAAGGGTAAGTCACCATCGCCAATGCCTCGCTCCATACAAAATCACTGTTGCCCCGATCCGATGAAGAGGAGGCCAGAAATTTTTCTTAGAAATTTACTGAAAATTTCTTCATTCGAATTTTTATGCATTGGCCGGCCGGGCCGGGAGCAGTGCCTCGCTAGAATATAAAATCTAACAACGATGCCTGACCTGATGTAAAGAAGGCCGCAATTTTTTCTTAGAAATTTACTGGAAATTTTTTCCTTAGAATTCAGACGCACTTTTGGAGGGCGACAACAATTTTTATGAGCGTAGACGCTTGAAAAGCATTAAGGAATTTTTTTTTTTTTAGAAATTTACACAAAATGTTTCCGTAGAGTTTTTATTCACTTTGGGGGTCGCCTAGACTTATTTTCAGGTACAGTAAATTTCTAAGAAAAATTTGTGGCCTTCTCTTCATCGGATCGAGGCAACAGTGATTTTGTATGGAGCGAGCCAAGTCGAGGCATTGTTCATTAATTTTATATTCTCGAAAAACCTTGCATATTTTTGTTTTACGTGTTTGTATGTTATTAGTTTGCCTATGATTAAGGCTGGGTCTATGTCATAATTGGGACAACTCGGTGCACAGTTAGCAAAATGGGCGGGGCGTTAAGATTTTTGAATAAATCGCAAATTAATTAATAGAATATTTATTTAAACACCTAAGGCAACATATTAACGTTTTCTAATTTTTAAATTTGTCCCCCAAGTTTTATTGAAAATGATTTAAAAATGAAAATTCAGTGATTTTTTTTTAATTTCTCTGGTTTGCGGAGCGGGGCTGCCACAAATTTGAACTAAATTAAATAAATTTTTAACATAAGCTTTTTGAAGTTAATAAGCATAAAATAACGGTTTCCGATTTTTAAAGTTCTACTTATATCTACGACAATTCGACGCAATAATTTGTTTTACCTGCATTTTACCCAGTAAGAAAGCAATCTATTGCATCAAATTTTCACGAAAATAAGTAGAATCTTAAAAATCGAAACACGTTATTTTCTGCTTATTAACTTCAATGAGCTTATATTAAAAATTTATTTAATTTAGTTCAAATTTCTGGCAGCCCCGCTCCGCAAACCAGAGAAATTAAAAAAAAATCACTGAATTTTCATTTTTAAATCATTTTCAATAAAACTTGGGGGACAAATTTAAAAATTAGAAAACGTTAATATGTTGCCTTAAGTGTTTAAATAAATATTCTATTAATTAATTCGCGATTTATTAAAAAAATCTTAACACCCCGCCCATCTTGCTAACTGTGCACCGAGTTGTCCCAATTATGACATAGACCCAGCCTTAAAGCATTTATACCTTTCTCTGGTAAAAGATATAAACGGATGTCTGCCTGAATATTAGGAACATTTTCTGTTAATAAAAACATTTCTTCGCTACAATTTTTTCGTAGCTAACTAATTTGGTTACCAGAAATGTTGATAAGGTTTTAATTTTTCTGATATGCGTTCTTCATCTGGATATTTACTTATTTGTGATAAAACTTAATATCAGAAATAATCATAAGCAAGCGCAAGCACCTAACTATAATGTTCTCAGGAGGGAGTCTTGAAATTTACAGAAAATCTTTCGGCAGAATTTTTATTCATTTAGTGGCCGAATGGAGTTACATATTTTTAATTTTCATGTGTATACCGTTGTCGGCCCCCAAAAATTCATTCAAATTCTAATGAAAAAAAAAATATCCAGTAAATTTCTAAGAAAAAATTGAGGGCTTCCCTAAGAAGATTTGTTGGGTGTGAAACACTGTGGAGTTTCAGAAATTCAATTGTATTTTAGAAAAGAGTTTTATAGACAGGCTATACCATATGCCTGCAACATCTTTGTATTATAGAGTCTTTGGTAATAGTTTAGGGCGCAGCACCTATTCAATTCAAGGGTTTGACAGTTTTACATAAGAATATGCATAAGAATACTGTATAATAATTTAGCACGTTATGAAGGACTAAGTTAGGCTTATCATATTAGTTAGAGTCTGCTTCAAAAATTTGGTCCCTTATTGAAAATACTATATGGGATGTAACACACGCAGTAGATCATTATTATAAGATAATGTTACATTCGAATTAAGCAACCCAAACTGCTGCAAGGCTCTGCCATAATTGTTTTGTTGATTTGAAAATACTCCCAACATTCTACAGCTGCATTGATAAAATCTTGTTTTTATGCCGGCAAACATCAACACGATTAAAATAAATTTTATTACGAGTCAAATGTCAAAAGTTAAGCTTTGATAATGGAACTAGAGTTTTATGTGCAAGGGTGGCTTGATCAAAACACTTAAAATGGATTTTTTATTAAACGGGCAAGCAATAAACTTCAAGACTTTAGGGCATAGAGTGCCGGAAACTTATTTCCAGAAGCATAACAAGTATATCATAAGATAACGAAGTGTATGGATGAAAAATTGATAATTAATTATTCAATGATGAAATGATCTTCATTACATTATGCATACATACATACATATCTTAAGTTGGACAAGCACGATTAATTATTATTAACACTATTATGAGCTTCCTCTAATCACTTAACAATAAACAACTTAAAAAAACAAAACAAGAAACAATTATTACTTTTTGTACTCATCTTGCAAATACCGAAGATCACCACTTGTTGAGCTTGCAATGATCGGTTAACGAACGTACGTTTTAAGACTAAATGTTATGGGAACAAAATGAAAATCCTGTTTCACTTTTGCTGTCAAAAACTTCTCCGATCAAACTCAAATCGCGTCGCACTAATGACTGACTTATTTGAAAAGAAGGGGGAAGCAGAAGCACGGTTGTTTTTACAAATACATATATTCACAACAAATGCATATACATATTTTTTTGTCGTCATGTTGCCACGCCAAATGGCTATAATCAGTATAACTGCAACTTCAGAAGCTTTTGAACTTGTTGGAGTGTTCTAGGTAATGTTGAATTAAATGTTCTTTGATTAGGGCGTATTTCTTTTATCAGGCCGGAAGGAAGGAATTAGTAGAATGGGTTATAAAAGAGAAATACTTTGGAACGGTTGTTACAAGTGTTGACATTTCAATCGAAGAGCATTAATGTAATAAATATTTTTTTTTTAAATTTAATCGTCGTAGGACGCAAAGAAGGAAAATTGCCAAAGTGAACAGGTAGATGGCAACGGTATTAAGAGATAATGGAATTTAAAGTAAAAAAGTTAGGTTAAATGATATCAACGAGATTTGTAGGTATATTTCAATTCCATTTTCGTGTTAGTCGTAATGGAGTGTATAGAGCTTAGCAGGTGTTGTAAGGTGAGATTTGAGGAGATCATTTGTAATTTTGCATAAGGCGAGATCTACCTACTTTTATTAAAGAGATTGCTTATAACATTAGGCCTGAAACACAATTGGAGGTTTTCAGTTGGCTTGAGATTTGTTGACAATGTAAATGTGTTCTTGAATTAGAGCTTTAATTTTTATTTTGCTAACCTTCAAGCTGGCATGAGATTTGATCGAATTGCATATTTCAAATCCAATGGCTGCCAATTTGAGGAAATTTTGAACACAACTGTGCAAAAGTCAGATATCAGATTCGAATGGCTTTTGTTGACACAATTTTGAGACAATTGAGAAGTAAACAGCTACCAAAAATATTATTTTTTAAAAATAACTGGTTCATCTCGTAAACTAGGAAAAGAGCATGAATTTATCGTACTTTGGAAAAATCAGATGTAATTCTGTCTTTCCTTAATGATACTCACGAATAAAAGATCACACCATAAACAGCTTAAAGTTGCTGATGTCAAGAACGACAGTTGTGCTCAATTCGGCTTTTCAGTCGGATTTAGAAAAAGCTAGCTGAAAAGCTCCATTGTGTTTCAGGTCTTATGGACACTTTCGAATCAGAAATCGTTTAGAGCAGAGGTCCCCAAACTTTTTTGTCTCGCAGACTACTTGCCATGTTTTTCGGTTTTGGGTAGAACCCTTGTTTATCTGATATCGATGTTTTTGCAAATTCATCAACTTCAAATGTGTTTTTCACAGCTGGTATACCTAGTGTTACACACTTTGAAAGATTTAATTTTCTAACTGTAGTGAAGTGTAGTGTGAAAACTTTAAAAAACGCATGTTAAGTTTTTTACATTTATTAATTAAATTCAAATTAAAACGAACCAAATAAAACTCTAGTGTCTGTTACATAAAATAACTAAGCAAAATATAAATGCTTCTAGTGAGAGGGAGGATCCTGATGCTTTAATAATAAATTTTCAATATTTGGCATCAATTTAGTTAGGTTTAATCTCAAATCTCCTCGGTTAATGATGTTCAGTCTGTTTTTTTCTTCTTTTTGTTAGAACATTGGCAACCGCACCGAAATCCATTTCCACTAGGTATGAGGATGGAAACGCTATTAAAAACTTGCTCGTGATATTCCATAATACGGGTTAAGTGACATATATGTCTTTTTGAAGCCAGAGTTGCTGATATCCGTTTCTAAACTGTACCTTAAATTCTTTGTTAGTGCTTATTCCGATTAGTTCCTCTTGTAATATGACATCCATTTCTTCAATGTCACCATATGGATTGATTATCCACTGTGGTATTGCCATAGTCAAAACATCCTCAAACCTAGTTTCAAAATCTGAATAGAGGGCATTAAATGTTGAACCTAGGTTGAAACGTCGTCTTTCGGGCAGTTTGTCTGTGACAAATTGGGAAACTGGGAAAAGTGCGCCGTCCAATGTTTTTCTTCAATAGCATTAATTCTGGCAAGGAACGCTGAAATGATGAACTTTGTTTTTTTATAAAATTTAGACTTTCACCTTGTAACTACAAGTTAACTTCATCAAATTTAGTAAACAAATCTGTTAAGTACGAGTAGGTAATATCTGGTTTCCACTTGATTATATTGAATCTTTAACATATAGAAATTCTAATAATAGTCTCAAAAAGTGAAAAAAATCTTGTCAAATATAAGTCTTTCGACAGTCAGCGTATTTCAGTGTGAAGGAGTAATTGATGAAAATTCTCGTCATTTTCTTCACACAACTGCACAAATAACCGCATATTCAAAGCGTTGCTTCGGATTCGGTTTACTGCATTAATGACTAATTGAAAAGATTCATGTAATCTACCATTCAGATTTTTAGCAACTAAATGTTGTCGATGGATGACGCAGTGTATTGCTAACACCCCCGATATTTTGTTTTAGATAGTTTATAAATCCACGATAACGCCCAACTTTCAAAACATTAAATATTGATCTGCCTTTATTTAGTGTCGGTTATGAAAGATCTCGCGAAGATCAGTTCTTAGTGGATTTCTTAATGTATAATATAACGAACATATGCCAATAATAATGCCAGGTAAAGTTGAGTCGTTCACCTGTATAGAGAAATGGATCGTTTGCAAATAATTATACGAGAAGCTTTAAATATCATAGCTCATTTGATCAATACGTCTTTCAACTGTGTTGTTGCTTAAAGGAATTCCGTTAATGATATCAGATGAAGGTTTGTGTAAAATAGTTTTTAAAACTTCTTCGACGGATGGCAAAGTTAACTTTTCTCTCATAGAATGCAGTTTTCCGGATTTTGCTATAAAGTGAGATATTGTAAGTCTTTAAGCTGGAAATTTTTCGTCTTTATTAGACTGAAATTGTTTTTTTCCCCAATGAATTCACAAAATGCATTGAGATGCAGAAAACATATAGAACTTTTCGACGCAGCGATCAGAAAGGTCTCATCAGTGTGGTTATCTCTGATAAGTTGCCCGCAAACCATCATCTTCTCTTTGTGACATCGAAGCAAACATTCTGTCCACCGTGGGTCTTTTCTGAAGTTTTTCCTTGAATGTTTGAAAGTATTTCAAATCCTTACCTGTTTTACCAGTGTGACATCTTCTAAGATGATCCTTCAGCTTAGATGGTTTTATAGCGTCATTGCTTAAAACTTTATTGCACATAGACAATTGTATGTCCGACACTGTTTACATTCAGCGAAACAGAATGACTTAGCTACTACTATTATAATTGCGATAAAAGTATCTATACAAAGCCGTAGTAGTTTATTGTCATCTAAAACCTAAGCAACAAATTTTCTTGATTTGTACACAAATAAAGTTCGAGGCCTATCTATCTAAAAAGTTGACAAGGATTACAATAGGTGAACATTTATGTTTTAAAAATAATAATAATAATAATAATAATAATAAGTATTTTTATAATTATGTATATATTATAAGCAAGTATTATGTGAGTAAACAGGTATCTGAGTGTGTGGATTATTACATTCATGAAAAGCCAAAATTAAAGTTATGACCTGCTTAAATGAGATCCACTATCGTTGACCCCCACTTACATCTCATGGACCACCAATTTTATTTTTCGCTGACATGGACCCCTTGTAGGTCGTCGTTGACCCCTGGGGGTTAATATAGAGCACTTTGGGTATCACAGGTTTAGAGGAATTTGACGTTGCCCAAAGTACTGCTCAGCGAGTTTTTTTTTCTAGAAAAAGCAGAATATGTATAAAATGGCCTACAAGTTTCCGATTCCTTTGCATTATTGGGTGACAAAGCTTTTCCAGGGGTAATCGATGTAGAGTGAAATATCAATATTAGGTTTGTTCGATGAAAACACCGTTTAAATTTTCCCCTACAATTTTCCCCAAATTTACCCCGGGTTTTGTGCACTCATCGAACAAGTTTTTAAAACACCGGGTAAATCTAGTGTAATGACATTTCTCTGACAGTTCTCCTGAGTATAATTAATTGTAAAAAGTTATTTATGAAATGGGTGAATACAAATAAAAAGTGCTCTAGCTTCTTCTAATTTTTACTTATTTTTGCTCAAGAAGTAATTTATATGCCCCAATCAGCAACATATTGCAAGTGACAGTTCTCATGTGACAACTGTCAAACCATTACCCCGAGAAATTTTTAGTGTAAGCACGGGGTAGCCCAGGCACGCCCAGATTTTTCAAAAAACAAGATATTCGAGCCCGGTGTAGCCCGGGGTTTACCCGGGGTTTTCATCAAACAGACCTATTATTGCACCGAAGAATGACCCAATAAGTTACTACATCAGAAAAGGCGCATACACTCCACCGAATTGCGAGGAATTTGTGATCGTTGTATGCTCTGCTCTTTATAAATATATTTCTTGGCACTCCTGGATCATGTCATGATGCGTCTCTCTGGCGTTTAAGTTGAATATTTCAAAAAAATTTCAGCCAAGAAAGCAATTTATCATGTATCTCCTTGGGAATTCTGTTTACCCATTGGACATATTTTTGGTAAAATATCTTAGAGATAACGGTCATTTAGCGAGAGAACAAATTCATTTCAATAAAGTATTGAGCTCTACAAGGTGCATTATCGAACACGCACTTGGGCTTTTAAAAGGTAGATTTTGACGACTTAAATATTTATACCTATATGTTGAAAGTTATAAGAAATAAAAAATGTTCAATTAGCTGCTTGCATTCTACACAATTTCATTATTATGAATGGAGATGCAGAGAATGTTTTGTTGGAACAGATATCGTCATTGGTGGAAAACATCGACGTTCAGGACGACTTCAAACAAAGTGCGGAACGTAAAAGGAAACGCCTTTGCGAAGAATTTTTTCAAAATATTTCAATTCAACATACTTAATACGTTTTTAAAAAAATAAATCACACTTTTTCAGGGTCTTGTTTTTATCAAATTAACACAAAGTGATCAAAGGAACTCAGGTTATTTGGTGGAATCTTGAAACTTTATTTTTCTTTTAAATATTACATAATTTCTTTCAAGATTACATTTCGATCTTCATATAGTTTTAATTTCTTGGCCATATAGGTTTCTACTGCATCACCATGCCTTCTATGGAACTCGTACCTGGAATTTGCTATATTTTGATGCTACAGCTTTATTTTGTATTCTTTTATAACTGAAACTTCGGCTGCTTTCACTCGCATCACTTGAATTCAGTGAAATACCTTTGTTTGGAATATTTATTTTTTCGCGACGACATCCAAATACGATTTCCACATCCATAGTGTTCTCCTGTCAATTTAAATTTATTGGGGAAACTTAGAGCCGTAATATTAAGGTAATCCTTATCATTCATTCGCCGAGTAAGCTTCGAATAGAGGGTTATCCTTTTTTGCTTGACGCTTTTGAAGATTGGCTCTATTTGAATCCTTTCTGTGAGAAGGAAACGAGTAGCCCGATCATTTCATTTATTCTCAATTCGCATCCATCCTCCAAACTTGTGTCACGTACATTGCCATATAATAAGAATGGACTAAGCCTTCACCGTAAAAAATATCTACTGAAAATTCCGCTACTATAATAGTCAACAAATTGCCAACAATGGTAGCGGAAATTTACACAACTTTATGCGCACTGCATAAGCTTATGTAAAGCAATTTCGTACTGTATGTAATTTTACACTGTTTATGTATTTTTCAATTTCCGATGTAAAATGCGATTTGTAAATTTACATCATGCTGTGGAACAAAGTTACATAAGTTGTATGTATTTTACATTGTTTACGCATTTTTCAATTTCCTAAGAAAACATCATTTTAAAAAGCAATAAATATTTGTAGGTATGCAGTATTTCCATGATTGAGTTTTTTTAAGCGAAATTCAATTATAAAACTACTGCGTACCTAAAAATATTTTTTGATTTTTAAAAGGTTTTTAAGGTAACTGTTAGGATCGAAACTAGTAACATTTCTTTACATGTTTTATGATTATTAATCCATCGCCAACTGTACTCCACAAAATCAAACTATACACTGACCGGCGACTACATTCTGATATAATTACCCGTAAAGTGATTCATAGCAACGCATCCTGATAAACGTATGACCATGAGCAGAGTACTGAAGGAAAGAATAGAGATAAATGCAAACGTCATTACTTATGTTTTATTGAAATTTCCTTTTTAAATATGAGGAATTCAATGCAAATTACAGTATTGTATGGAATTTCATGCAAATTTACAGTACGATACAAAAGTTTTGTATGATTAAATGTAAAATCACAGTACTGTATGTAATTTTACACAAATTGACAGTACGATACAAAATGTTTGTGTAATTAAATGTAAAATCACAAAAATTATCTAAAAAATTATTTACTTTACTTATTTTTACAATTAAAAATAAAAGTTTGCAGATTACGTTAAAAGTATTTAATTTCTTAATGATTATGTGTATATACATACATTTTAAGCGGTAGTGACTATTTTAACCATAGTAATTTTCCACAAAGTTAGTTCATGATTTTTTACGGTGTTCCTATCGAATTCCTATAGTCAAAAATGGCACAATTTTTAGGTAAAATCTGTTTGTCTCCTTCATACTCAGAATGTACGTTGAACTGTGTCCACTTTTGGAAACAGTACGGTTGTATTAAATGGAATTGATATAAAAATTCAGACAAATATATTGCTTATATACGTCTATCTCCTTCAAGCTCAATTATATTTGACATCAAATATGCAGAGGAGCACATTTTTCAGTAATATGAAAAATTCATTTTTGTGTTAATTAAAATAAGTTTAACTTCCTAAACAATTTGTATTTAATTCAATACTAGGTACGAATGTTTTATAGCATCTTTAGTGATTCTAATCGAAAAATAATAATAAATTTCCACACCCTGTTCAAAATTTCTGCCATTTTTGAAGCAAAAACGCTCACGCCGTTCTTATTGTCAGTGACCAGTGAACAATGATTTTCATATTTAGAATATAGACAGAACAGGAAATTTGATAAGCCAAATTTAACGTAGTCAAATTCTGGTTGGGTTAGAATCTGTTGCCTATGTACTGAAAGCTCAGTACAGGCGTGTAGTATGAATCAACATAGAGAGCGGGGCAGCAAGATATATGGTTGAAAATATGGCGCTTCCTCAGACCGGAAATGTTGTTAGACGCTGACACTAGACCAAGAATCTCAGGAGTTTCTCAGCTTTTCAAACGTAAACAAATCAAGCAGCTGAACATACATTTTCCATCAGATATCTCTTTCTTTAATATATTCTGTCTTACTTCAAGGACTTCTAAAAAAGCCACGCTTATGTACTTGAATTTAATTGGTATAACACTTCCTGTTCTCCCTATATTCTAATTTTTTATACACTCCCAGTTGGAAAACCTAGAAGACCTTCCTGTGGAAGGTATGCAAAAGGAATCGAATTTTTAGTAAAAATTCCAAACCTTCCCAGGAAGGCATATGCGATACATCGAGAAGCTCCGAAATTTGTCAAGCATCGTTAGTAATATGGTGACTTATGCTTTACTGCGAAGTTTTAATATGCGTTATGGACAATTTCATATTAAATGTGGTGCTTGACGTGTTCGGACGTCCTGTGAAAGATAACATAATTTTGAAGTTTAAAGAAATTATTGGAAGGTAAAGAATTTTTAAGGTAAGTGTTTTAAAATAAAATTAATTAGGCTAAGAAATTTTTTAAATTTACAAGGTTCTTTATCCGTCGACCTAGTGGGTTGGAAAATAACTTTGATTTCAAAATTGAATAAAATTTGTTAACCCGTTCTTCAGAATTACTTCCAGATCATGCCATCAGAATCACTTCCGCATCATGCCAGTATAATCACTTCGTAAGAAGTTTTATGCATGCCTTCTCTCCAATGACATCGCAATATAAAAACGAAATTAACTGAGAAACGAGGATTCATTCATCCAAACTTCCAAGGAAGGTCCCCAGCATGCATGTTATATGATTCTTTTTCCAACTTGGCTAGAATCAAAACGCTCGAGAATATTATTTTGTTAAGTAAGGCATATAGTAAGTAAGTGTATCCTTTGGTAAGGTTAGTAAGGTAAGGAACCAAGCTTTAAGTTACTGGAAGACTATTTTCCTGTATGGATATCAGTTTAGGTTACACAGCATATATAAAGTCAATGTTTGGCACTTTTCCTTATTTATCAATATAGAAAATTTTAGGAAACGGACTCCGAACGCACACATATAGGTTTCTGTTTTATGGCTTGGGAAGTATTCTCGAGGGTTTTGCCTAGAATAGATGATGAAATCTATAGGGTATACCTACTAAGTCTGTCATTCCATTTGTAACGCACAGAAATAATCCGCGGACTGAATTTTATCTTTTTGAAATATAATGTAAAGTGAAGTGTAATTGAAGTCGTCCAGTTCCAGTTAAGTTTAATTATTTTTTTATCATTAGTAAGTAATTTTTCATATTTTTATGGATAGATATTCCTATTTAGATAAAAAAAGTAAAAAAATAACCAGTTTGTTGATGATATTTGTAATGGGCATATGTTTGCGAATGCGTGTCGTATCCCTGCACGAAAGTACAACAATATAGTAGTTGTATTTTCGTGCAGGCATATGGACATATTCATATTACATGCGTGATAATCCCAAATCTATTATTTTCTGAATTTAAAAACAGAGATGGGCATTTTTTATTTGAATAAAAATAAAAGATAAAAAACCGAATAAAATGAAAAATCGAATAAAAATTTATTTGATTACAAATATTATTCGTTATTTGGTGAATTATTCGCAAATAATTATTTGTTATTTGGTGCAAATTATTTGAGTTTCGAATAATTATTTTTTATTCGATCGTGCGTTATTTGATAATCAAATAATCTCATTATTTGATGAATTATTTGTGATTTCTTATTATTGTGATGGTCATTATTTGAATTTCAAACAATTATTTGTCATTCAGTTATTTTACGCCTATATCCTAATGACCCTTGAGTAGACATAGATTTCAGTTCATATTTAGGAATTTTTAAAAAGAAACCTCTTCAGACGATGATAATTTTTTTTATTTTTGATTATAATACATTTTAACTAAATTTTGATATGCACTAATAATATGCGTTTGCTTTTAATAAAATCCGCTCTTCAAAATGCTCATCAGTTAAAGAGCCACATTTAGACCCGCTTAATATTGTGACTTGCGAAAAGAGCCTTTCTACAGGTGCTGAAGAATTTTCAAAAATATTGATATTTTTTACTATAATGTTATCTATTGTAATTTGCCAAAACTGTTACCAAATAATTTTTCTGAATTCTTCATATGGGTTGTGATGTCGTGACGTCACAACTCAAGTATTAAATAATTAGTAGGCATACTTTCTTACTCTGGCTTGAAGCAAAGTTTTCACTTCAATCGTATTGTCTTAAGCACAAACTCACTTGTTTTTTATTTAATTGACTCTGATTATTCTGAGTAATGAAACCCAATTAATTTACTTCAAACGCTTCACAAATACTTAATTGAACAAAATTATTAAATTCCTCTTAAACCTTAAATTAAATTAAGTAACGAAACACCTTGCGAAAAAAAATGCGTGTACCAAGACTTAATTATTTGAAATTGGAACTAATGGACACCAGAAAACATATATCCATAATCGAATGACAAATAATTGTTTGAAATTCAAATAATGACCATCACAATAATAAGAAATCACAAATAATTCATCAAATAATGAAATTATTTGATTTTCAAATAACACACGATCGAATAACGAATAATTATTTGAAACTCAAATAATTTGCACCAAATAACAAATAATTATTTGCGAATAACTTAAAATAAATTGATACTCAAATAAAAATTTATCCGAATAATTTTTTATTTGATTTTTTAAAAAAATCGTTATTTGATTGAAAATTTATTCGAATAATGCCCAGCACTGTTTAAAAACAATATCATTCCTTATAATCATGATTACGCTGAGAGATGAGTGATTTGATTTATTCACAAATAAAATCATTGAATTGCTCATCATATGAATGCGAAGTATATAAGTGAGTTTAGTCCCGGAGCTAGAATAAAGTTCAGCATTACATTCATCCAACCAATCATCATGAGCTCATCAGTGCGCTCATGATGATTGGGCTATCAGGGTGATTGTAGATTGTAGAGCAAAATGGATTGAACACCCACGCATAACATTGAAAGTTATTTTGATTTTGCATGTCCCCGTTTGTTCGTTAGCACGATGAATCGAGAAAATTTCTACTTAGAGAGATTAAACTTTGCGCACTAGCTTCTAAAAAAAAAAGTAAATTCAAGTTTGATGATGGGACAACACGGGTAACTCCTTCGAAGGGTTGCCATACAAAAATTTCATTTTTCGCTACATATTTGGATACTGACTGAGAGCGTGTCAACGTAAAGAGCTGAAATTTTTTACATAATGTGTTCATAAAAATAGTAAATATAATTTCAAAAATGGAGTAATTCGGCCAACCCCTTCTTGGTATTGCCACATAAAAATTTAAGATATTTACATTTACTGTGAAAACTATCAGTCCTAGATGTTTTTATTGTGCTGAAAAGTTCTGCAAAATATGAGATCCTATGAAATTGGTGATTACTGTTCGACGAACCGTTCTCGAAATACCTATATTCGAGAAACAATCAAACTTGCACAGAGGGATGGCCATGCGAAATTACGTATGGGCATTCATCTAGGGTATCGTAAGAATTGGTCTTGGACCAATTCTAGTTTTTTGGTTTTGTATTTTGTTAAGATAAAACTACACAAATTTTTACCGTGAGTATACAGCTAAGGTAGCCCGAGCAGGACTAGCTGCGACAGAAATATTCATCTCCATTGCAAATGTAATCAATCATAATTAGTCAGAAAGGTTCGGATGAACGAACGCTGAAAAACAAAAGAGGAAACAGCGACAAAGCGGAAGCGTCTGCTCCAGATGGATTGATGCTATTATAAGAGAGTAATCAAAGTTATTACAATTGCAGAATCCAAAATTCAAGCAGCATCCAAATCTTGTTTCCAGTCTGCAGCTCAACCAACATAATCAACTCCAAAAATAAAAAAATTGCTTTCTTAGGTTATATACATTTATACATACATATATAGTAGGATGATCCACCGAGAAGGCATACATGCACCCGTCTAACCGTTTATTTATATGTATAGACACAATATATTTATACAGGGTGTCCAAAAAAAAAAAAAAAAATGGTACCAAGCGGAAGTCCAGAGGTAAAGCACACCCAGGGGTAACCGAATCTCACAAATATATATATGTTCTGTGATTTTTTGTAGTTTACGAGTGATCATGATTTTTTTCGTGTTTTTTTACCCAACTACTAATTTGCAGAAATTTTTTGTTATAGTGACTTGAATAATTGAGATAAATTGCTGATTTTTTTTTTTTAATTTAGCTGAATGTTGGCCCCATCCAACGCAAAAAGATTTGATTCCGTTGCCAAGTGAAATTTATTTTTAAATTCCATAAAGTTCAAAATAGTAATTTAATGTACCAAAATCTTTTAAGGCGATTAAAAAAAAAGTCGCATAATTTTTTCCACATGATAAAAAGTTTTTCGCGCTCTAATATTCTGTCAATTAAATAATCTAACTGATTCTTCTATCAAATATCTGCGGGCATTAAGCAGGATTAAGAAAAGTATTGCACAGAAGCAGTTTCCTCATAGTAACAAGAATTTTTATTGTGAATTATTTTCAAAACGTAACGGAATCTCGAATTTGTTGGGAAATTATCTATCCTCCACACCTTCTTTAAACGAAAAATAATTTCCAATCGTTGCTACAAATAGAAACAAAAAACAACAAAATTCAAGCCCTCAAGCTATAAGCAACATGTTGCTAGACTCATTTTTATTTTTAATTGCCTTGCTCTCTCAAATCTGCTGAATTAATTCTTTTCAGTCAGCAGATTCCACAGTCCACTGTTCTGGTGCTGTTTGCTTTTTGAATGTTTCCTGTATTGCGCCTGAGCTCTACCGCTCCGCTAGCTACTACCAGACAAGATAGCAGCAGGCCCCCCAGTACAGTAGGCCAATTGCTAAGCAAAGCTACCATGCCGATTGCATGATCGCTTCGCTAGCGCTAGCGCTACCTCAAACCTCATATCAACACACCACCACACATTAATAATTTGCTTGCAGTTTTAATTTACAGTTGAGTTCGGCAGTTCGTAAGAAATGGACGCGTTTTCATTTAGTCTGTACGTAATGTGAAATGTTCAGTGGTCGGGAAAAGAGGACGCGAATGTCAGTGGTCGCGATTGAATAGCACTACTCATAAGGTTATTCATAATTTCAATGCGTAGATGGTGTAGTTAAGTGATAAAAACAAATCTTTATTTGTTTTTAAAATGATCAAAAAAGCAGATGGAATATATTATAAATGTTGTGTATTAAATTTAGTGAGTTAAGTGCAAGGTTTTCATTGATTTCGAATAAGGAAATCATCATCATCAGAGCAATGTTCATTATCATATAAATTTTAGCGTAAGTAAATAATTTTTCTACACAAATTGCCAGAAAAAAAAATATATAAGGGGAATCCTTGCGCCAATTTTGTTACGAACTCATCCGATTGTCAGAGATGTTTAACGTTTGTTTCGGGTAGGTAGGGGTAATGAAACGGACATTCTCGATGTATTTGTGTGTATAGAATCTGAAAGCCATAAGCACTGTCCTGCTTCTATAAAACTAATAAAATCCTGGAAAGTCCTCTAGCACAGCGCCAATACTAGGTACCCGACAGTGTTCTGTAATTTTATTTATTTTTTTTTTTATTTGGAATCCGTGATAGATAGAGCAGGTCTGCTGTAGCGTTTCTTTCTCGTCCTTGTAGCAGGACTCGTCATCAGTCCTCATTGAATTTTAACACTCTATCTACCATATATGTTTATTGCATGCCATATGTTTGCTTCGATTTTGGTAGTGTAGTGCAGACTGTATAACCATGACAATAATCATCCATATTGTTTACTAAAAACTGCCGGTTTCGATTCTACAAATTAATTTTTGATGTTTGTGCTTCAAAATGGCAGAAATTTTTAAATTAGCTAATTCACCTTCAACTTGAATTTCCTTAATCGTCTTATCTCTTCCAAGACAGGGTAAGCTGTGCAAATTTTTATATGTGCTCTAATTCAAGTTTCTCAGATTTTGACAACACATCCATTGCCTGACAAAAATTTTCAAAATGCTGTTTTAACTTCCATTCATAGTTTTCAATATGATTTTGCAATAAAATATGTGTTAAGACATTTTCCATTGGTAGACGTAGGACATTAGGGAAAAATCGATACAACACGGTGCGGTGCTGCGCTCATATATAACATCTGTGACCATGTTTCGATATCCTTTTCACACAGTTATTTCTTCTATTTACATATTTATAGTTAAATTTACATACCTACATACATATATATGTATGTACAATCTCAGTTTTGAACTATCAAGACAGGAATATTTTAGAAAAGATTTTGATCGAATCTTGCTTTTCATTTACAATTTTCTTTTTTTGCTTTTAAACTAAACTGAGAGTACCTAATTACTAATTGATGATTATTTAAGTTAATCGAAAAAGTGATTACCTGCAAAAAATACTAAAGAATCATAAAAACAAAATATAAATATAAAAAAGAACAGACCTTAACTAAGGTGATTTTTCAATTGATTCTTAGTTAAATTAAAGTCGATGATTAAGCAAAATATTGGCTCGTGTCTATCATGATTTGTGCTGTGATATGAAATTTGGAAGAAGTCAGGGAACGAAAAGGAACAGAAATTCTCATGGTATTCATTCAACAATTTGATTGCAAAAGTTGATTGCTCCCTGTAAAATGTTGAAAGCAAAAACAATTCTGGAATTATTGCTTCTCTTTTCGAGAGCTTTTAAAGAATGCCTGGTTAAGTATTTCCCCATACGGCAACAAGAACTCCACATATGATCATTCCAAGGAACTCCACGAAAAGCAGATCTAAGAAACATACGTTGAACTGCTCGATTCGATTAACGTGAACAGATTAGGAAGGAGCCGGCAAACAGGACAGGCATATATTCTTAAGATTGGTGTCGTCACCAAGGTTACATTGGAGAGACTTGGTAGAATGGGGATTATTAAATTCACGGAATCATCTTTTTACGTAGCCCAGGGTAGCATTAGGCCTGTTCATGATGCAGCATTAGATTTATGATCATCGAAAGAAAACCGAGAGTTAAAAAAAAAAAAATGCCCAAATTCTTGATTTTATCAAGCCTAATTATGAATTTTTCTTATACTGTGATTAATCGAAATGCAAAGAGGCACTTCTTACGAACAAATTTAAATGGTAGCACACTGATGAATCATTAGTACTAATTATTAATTAAAATGCCTGTCGTGCATCACATAGTATTCATAATTATGGCTCGAAAATAAGATCATAATGAAGTGTTTTTTTCCTTCATTAGAGCCCTAATGAGGAAAAATGTGTTAGAACTATTTTTATATCCTTGATGAAATCTATAGGGTATACTAAAATATGTCATTCCGTTTGTAACATCTCGAAATATTGATGGTAGAGCAAAATAGATTGGACACCCACGCATAATATAAAAAGTTATTTTGATTTTTGCATGTCTGTCCGTCTATCCATTCGTCTGTGAGAACGATATCTCAAGAACGCGTTCACTTAGAAAGCTGAAATTTTGTACAAGGACTTAAAAAAAAAGTAAAATTAAGTTCGAAAATGAGACAAATTGGACAACTCCTTCGTATGGTTGCCATACAAAAATTTCGTTTTCCACTATATATTTGGACACTGCCTGAGAACGCGTCGACTTAGAGAGCTGAAATTTGGTACATGGTGTTTTTATAGTAATAGCAAAAAAAAAAAAAGTGCAAAAATCGACTAAATCGGGTAACCCCTTCTGTGAAAACGATCAGTCCTAGACATTTTTATTGTACTAAAAACTTCTTCAGAATACGAAATTCTATAAAATTGGTTATAATCATTTTTTCTGTCCGACGAATCGATCTAGAAATATATGCGAAAAATCACTTCAAAAATCAAACTTGCCATACGAAATTTTATACGGGCATTCATCTAGGCTGGGGTATCACAAGAATTGGTTTTACAAGGAGAGGGTTCCTACTCGTCATCACCGATTTCGTCTAAATTCACAGTATATGTGGGGCTTGAGTAGCAATGAAAGCGAAGCCGAAATATTGCATAATGTAGGTGAACCCGGGGTTAAAATTAACGTTTTCGGAAAATTTTGATAATTGCCATCTTGCGGGTATATTCGCAACATTTAAGCCAGTTTCTTTTCGTTATAATTATCTGTAATCTGTTATCTTTCATATGCAGAAAACCGTTACTCCAATTAGTTTAGGAGCATTTTCCAAAATAAGATTGCGAGGTTTGCTAATGACTTTCAACTTACGTTAATTAGCAGTATATACAGTAAATCTTGCCAAGTTCCAATCGAATTTCAAAATTCTTTTTGCTAGTTCATTGTGAGTTTTTTATAATTTTCTGAAATTATTACGAGATTCGTACTTCAGCGGGTTACAGTGTGGTAACCCGTAGTGTGTTACTTATATATTATTAAAATAAAAAAAAAATATGTATTTTATATTCTACCGTCTGTGTACATCTCATCAAAATCGGTTAAAAAATTCAATGTTAAAAGGTCATTCATATACACCAATGGGGAAAAGTTTCTCATTGTCCGAATTCGGGTGTTCTGAGGGAGGTGGGGTGAATATTATCCGATTTGCAAAATTCCTTTTGCTAGTATTTTGTGATTTTTTTTTTCTGATTTTTTGAATATATTTTCCCTCCACTTCTGATTAAGTTGCGAAATTTAATTTTTGACGGCAAAAGTTTGGTCTGAAAAATTTATTTCGAAATTTTTTTCTACAACATATCGATTAATCCATTTTTGTTTGTTTGTTTTTTTTTTTTTTGGATGCGTTTTTACTAAGAGATTATCTGTACAAAATTTCAGGAAGATCGGATGTCTTTTATACATATTTAAAAGAAATTAAAAGTTTGCATACCTACTTTTCGCCAGACCTGTCTTGAGGAATTAACTATAAGGCACAAAGTGACCCTATGCTGGATACCTGGCCATAAGGATATCTCAGGCAACGAGATGGCAGATGAGTTGGCTAAAAAAGGCTCCGAATTGAATAGCTCCGCAGCAGTAGCTTATGTGAGGATCCCAATCGGAGCTTGAAAAGAGGAATTCATCAGAGGCGCCTATAAAAAGGCAAGCCTCCGGTGGGGTACCTGCCGTATTGCGAGGCAATTGTGGCCTGCATATGACAGGAAAAGGACAAGTGAACTGCTTAATGGCAGCAGGACAAATACCAGGGATCTATTGGGGATCATAACGGGTCACTGGGCCATAGGGGAGCATGCTAGAAGACTGGGTATAGCGGTGAAGAATTTCTGCAGGAGCTGTAAGGACTCGCAGGAAATCGAATCCGTCGAACATGTGCTTTGCGAATGCTCCGCTTTGATGAATAAAAGAGGTAGGCTATTGGGTAGCTACTTCTTTTCAAGTCTGGGGGAGCTGCGAAGTGTAGAATTTAGATGTATCCTGAATTTTCTAAGGAAAGCAGGATAGATCTGAGGCTTTTAAGGTTACCCCACGAGGACTAGGGGCACAATGGACCCATTAAAGATCCAAGTGATGCAGGCTAGTCGTCTGCCGGCACCCCTCTTACCTAACCTAACTTAACTTAACTTGCTATTCCCTTTCAGTAGTAGCTATGTTCCCCACATTATAAACTCATTTTTGATGTCATCATATTTTCCTAGCAGCTGGAAAGTTGCCACTGTTCTACCCATACCGAAAAAACCTTCTCCTGAATATTTGGCGGGCTTTCGCCCAATAAGCCTGTTATCTTTTCTGTCCAAAGTGCTAGAATAGGTTCTGTCCAAGCAAATTCTTTCTTATGTCGAAGAAAATAATTTGCTGACGCGTTGGCAATCTGAATTCCGTCCAAACCATAGTGGCGAAGCTGCGATCTTCAAGGTATCCTCTGACATAAGAGTTGTCCTCGACCAAGATAACCTCACGACGTTGATATTGGTAGATTTTTCCAAAGCTTTTGACTGTGTTGATCACACCTTAATTACAGAGAAACCTCAAAAATCTTTCAATTTTAGTAGCTCTGTCATCGCCCTGATTGGCGGTCTCACCGCAGCCAGAGAGTTAAAGTCAATGGTATACTGTCTAGTGCATGCACTCTCACATGTTGTGTTGTTCCTCAGGGTTCAATACTGGGTCCACTACTATTTAGCTTTTTCATAAATGATCTTCTAGATGTGGTTCGCGATGTCCAAATCCATCTTTATGCCGATGACGTACAGATTTATCTAAGCAGACCAAACGGTCTTCTCGAGGACTGCATCGTACGTATAAATGCTGACTTGGACAGGATATATGTATAACTGGTCAAAGCATAATCGTTTTTTATTGAATCCAGGGAAATCACAGTGTATAACATTCTATAATTCAACCTGTAACAAAATTGATATTCCTCCGATTACTCTAAACGGTTTTTCATTACCTAGCCTTAGTAATCTTGAGATCATCCTTCACTGTAATATGAAGTGTTTTGACAATGTTAGTGCGATGATTAGAAAAATTTATGCAGTACTGCGACGATTATGGCTTTCAGCCAATATTCTATCAAGTACCGCACGATGTAAACTAGTTAAAACATTGATATTGCCTCATTTCATTTTCGGCAGTTTGATTTTTCCTAGATTGGATAGCTCATGTGCACGTAAGTTGGAGGTTACTTTCAATGACTGCATTCGGTTCATATATGAATTAAGAAGGTTCGACCATTTCTCAGAAAATTGATATTCTTGTATAACTTACTTCAGTCGAATAAGCCGGAGTATCTCAGGGAAATGTTTCAATTCACATCATCCCGACAGCAATAAAAATCTAATTCTACCGTGCTACTATAAATTGGTAATGGAAAGTTCTTACCTTGTCCAAGTAGCTCGCTTATGGAATTGTTTTCCACTTAATATTCAAGCTGCGGGCACTGTCAATTCATTCAAAAAGCTTAACTTGATTTTCTCTATCCTTTTATATGTTCTCCATTGTCTCTCTGTATTGGAAAAATAGTATAAACTTATTTGTGATTACTTTTAATTTTGTTTAATTATTTATATTATGTTTCACATATATTTTGTTTTTATTTTTTTACATCCCTAGTTATTAATATTTTTAGTTTGTATTCTTTTTTCTATATTATTTCGTTTATAACTTGCGCCACCTTCTAATCATACTACAAAAGATATCATCCAGCGAATAAATTTTTCGTTCGTTCGGCTATTAAGTTTTTAATTCGGTTTCGGTCTCGGTGGTAAATTTCAAAATTTTTTGTTGAAATTCGCTCGTTTAGGGACATTTTTATTAGATTATTTTGAAAATTTGGAACTTCTTGGAACTGTCACTTACCCAACTGTCAAAATTGGGACTATTAAATTTTTTGTCTATCCTTTAGATCCTTTTCAAAATTCTTGTATCCGTTTTTTAGTCTCTTTTGAGAATTTTGTGTCATTTGTTTTTTTATTACATTTTTGTGCCATTTTTGTTGTATATTGGTTTTTTGAATTGTTTTATGTGTTGTTATTTGTCCCTATTGACCTTTATAACATTTAGTTTAGTTAGTGTCTTTTTTTTACACAATGTAGAGCCTTTTGCTATCTATTTTTAAGGTATTTTGAAAAGAGCCGAAGCGCAACAAAATAAAGAGCCTATTTACATAAAAAAATTATTATTATTTATGCTTTGCCTGGAAAACGGTGAAGGCTGAAAAGAGTTTGGTCGGGAATTATTTTCTATTTTCTTTTGCTTTTTTTTTTTGGCTGATTATCTCTTCTTTTTTAATTTATTTAAACATTAAATGCCAAATTGTGAAAAACGATGTACCTATTTGCAAAGGTTATTATTTTCCTAATCAAACTTAAGCTTTAATCTACAATTTGACAGCTAAACCAAATCTGTATCGTTCTAAGAACTAATAATAATAATAATAATAATTTATTTACTGCCCAAGTACAAAGATTGCAATCTTATTATGTACTTCTAATTTGGTACATTAAATTAGGGAACCTTAAAATTATGCCTGGGTACTTAGATACTTACATTAAAAAAGATTAACCAAATAATTAAGAAACATGAATAAAATAATAATGAAGAAATAAATCATTGTAAGATAAAAAGAGAGGGAAAAACTACTAATGCTAAAATAAATATAAATGGGGGTATAAATAAATAAATATGTAAGTACGAATAAAAACAAAAAATTAATTAATTAATAAATAAAAGTACAAAAAATAAAAATATAAAAAATAAAATAAAAATACAAAAAAAAAAATAAGTAAAGGATTAAGTATACAAAAAATTTAGACTAACAAAAATCAAAGAGACGAAAACATTAAAAGAAAAAAAAATTAAAAGAGAGAAATTTGAATTAGTTAAAGAGAAAAACGAAAAAGTAATAGCAAAATATATATAAAGTTTTAATTAAAAGCAATAAATTGATTAATTACTATATAGCTTGCACCATTTATAACTAAAGGCTAGGTAAGTCCTTAATCATTTTAGAAAAGGCTCTGCCAGAACTCGCACGCTGAGCACCACCGGGAAGAGAATTCCACCTTCGAATTGCTTGAACAAGGTAAGAGCGGTCGCCAAATCGTGAAGAACATCTAGGAGCAAGAAGTTTAAGATGTCGTGTTGAGTTTAGAAATTGCAGTTTTTCATAAAGATTTCAGGTGTTCTCTTATAAATCAACGCATGCAAGAATGTTAATTCGCGACGTGCTCGGAAAGTTTCGAAGGAAATACCAAGGAACAAACTTGCATACGGCGACACATGAGAATGCCTACGCAATTTATAAACATAACGAATTACGTCGTTAAATGCCACAGTTAATTTTCTCTGACACTGTGAGTCAAGTTTGGCAAATACAAGGCTGCCATATATAAAGTGAGGGAGAACAAGTGCTTTTGCTAATCTGGATCTTAAGCCTATCGACAAACAGCTCGTGGTAATCCAGAGTTGTCGAAGACTTCCATACACTTTACTGAGTAATGCAGACATATAGTCACAACAGGTGAATTTGGAATTCAGTGTGACACCTAGATTTTTTACATAGTCTACATACGCCAATGGCGTATTGTTCATTGTTACAGATGGTAGGTCAATATTTTCAGTATTATTCCTGTACACAGTTAGGTACTTAGACTTTGAAGGGTTGATTGAGAGGATATTATTTAGTGACCATTCATATATGTAGTGTAGATCCTCATTGATACGTTGCACACAGTCTTCAAGTAGAACAATTGGTCGACTTAAATAAATCTGTACATCATCAGCATATAGATGTATGGATGTATTCTTCACAACGCTTGTTAAATCATTGATATACATGCCGAATAGTAAAGGACCAAGGATAGAACCTTGAGGATCCCCTTGATAAAGGAGCTTTACATTAGAAAATGCATTATTCACTTTAACGACTTGATTTCGCATCGACAGGAAATTACTGATTAATTTTAAAGCTGATGAGGAGAAAGAAAACTTATTCTTAAGTTTAAAAAGTAAAATAGAGTGATTGACACTATCGAATGCTATACTGAAATCAAGAAGAACAAGTATTGTTAGAAGATCATTATCAAGAGCTTCATGAATATCAGTTGTAACTTTTAAAAGAGCAGTTTCACAGCTATGTTTTGCTCTGAATCCAGATTGCCACTTTGACAGTAGATTATTAGATTCGATATACTCAGTTGATTGATTATACATTATTTTCTCTAACCCCTTAGCAAGAAAATTTAATAAACTAATTGGCCTAAAATCGCTAGGACCATTAGGGCGAGCTTTCTTAGGAATGGGAACAACAAGTGCACACTTCCACTTAGTGGGGAATTGTGATGTCATTAGACACTGATTATAAATGTGCGTTAACGGGCTTATTATAAATGGAGTAATTAATTTCACGAAATTCGTAGAGAGTGTATCCGGCCCGGAGACATTTGACTGGATAGAATATATTACATTAATAACGTCAACTCCAGTAACACACTTAAACGAGAATCCATCCATTTGAGGGATGCTCATGCTAAAATCAGGATTGGGTTGATTAGAAATCTCATTGATGAACTGTGTTAAAAGTTTAGATGAATTTAAAAAAAAAACAGAAAATTCGATTGCCTAAAACTAAAGTTTGTAGAACGCTTGTTAAACACAATTCAACATTTGCAGAATGATAATAAGTATAAAAATGCGTAAACCTTATCTTCTTTATTGAACTCCATTGTATAATCACAATAAAAACTGTTGAAATACAATACGATGTACAAAAGAGTCTCGCTGACTCACAGTCTGTTTCAGGTCATATGCGCACGGTTAGTTTATTCACTTTAGCTAATGAAGATTTGCTTGAAACGTAAAAATATTTATACCTTGGGGTATCCGTATCCTACTTTGCTAATTAGCTGCATAGTTTCATTGGAATTAAGAGGACGCATTTTTTACTTTTGACATTTATGGCAAAATCTTCTGTGCGTTTCTTCAAATTCCCATCACATTATTGGGGAAGCAGTTATCAGGAAGAGAAGTCAATCAAGGAGAATGCGTGCTGAAAGACTTGTGTATGCAATTCAAAGGAAGCGGAAGGAATATCAGAGCTAAAAAAATCTAAAGATTAATTTTTCATTATTATTTCCTTATTTTATAAAAACTTCTCCAACTAATGTTTATATCACCTATATAGGTATACTGGGTACCCGTGTAGCCTGGAAGTGTACATACACCACAGATAAAACAGTTTGAATTTGAAAAGTCTACCTATATTATCATCTTTGTATCAAATTGTTTTTACACAGATCAACTCAAGTAACTTTGGGATGTCATGGATCCTCATCCTAGTATATTTCTACTTGAAGTTTTTACAGGCAATCATAGTTAAAATCGGGATGATAATTTTTTTTAGTAAGTTTATGATTAGTTAAAAATGTACGTGTGCAATTAGCTGTGCATTTAATCGAATTTTGTAATTTTTACCGTTAAGCCTTAATAATACAAAAACCTAAAAAAAACACACAACCATTGTTTTTAATTTTTGCTTATCAGAAAATGCGATAAGATTAGATCATGTTGATAAAGTTTTGTGTTTAGAGAGCACATACTGTATGCATACTTGAAACACGAGATAATATAGCACAGTTTTCCAAAGCGTTTTTCCTTATATTACCTGATTTTACTATGTAAATATTGAAAAATGTAAAAGTTACACTTAAATTGTATTTTTTCATGCATTCTTGCTTACTTAGGAGGCCTATGCGCATATTGAATATGAATTTCTCGTCTGATATCCGATATCAAATGAAAAGAAAAATTAAATTTGATTGATTAATCAAAGTGTCTGCCTGTTTCTGACAAAAAAAAATAATTTAAATTCTCTGAAGGAAAGAAATCGATCTCAAGAAATTTATTCAAGTGGAAAAGTGCCAAACAGCTGCTCATGTTATGAACAATATATAAATTCAAAGAAATCCTTGTATTTTCTGCTGTTTATTGAAGAGATACACTTGAATAAGCTTTAATCAAGTGTGGACAGAGAATTTTAAAATACTTGTGTGCATACATATATGTATATATATATGTGTGTATGTATGCATATGTCATCATAATACAAAGGGTTACAGAAAAATAAATAAATAAAAATTTCATCGAATTGCTGTTACAGAGTTTTGTTTAGTGATTACTCTAATGAAAATTCTTAGGTGTCAGCAGTTCAATTCAATAGCACAGCGGGCTTTTAACTTTTATAAGAAAAATTCTCATATATTGTCGCAGACGCGACTCTTCAATTTAATTGAGTAGTAAACAACACCGAAATGGGGTTTAATGTTGTTTGGATATAAGAATTAACCAAATTTAGGATGGTAGCTTAATTTTATATACATATATGCAAAATTCCGTAGGCTTGTAATCAAAAAATCTCCAAATAGAAAATCCTACAATATACGATGTACCTGAGCAAAAAAAAAAAACTCACCGTAGATGAAATCTGATAGGATATACCTAACTTACATACTAGATTTGCCATTCCATTTGTACCGCATAGAAATAATGCTGGTAGAGCAAAATGGATTGAACACTCACGCATAATATCAGAAGTTATTTTGATTTTTGTATGTCCGTCTGTCCGTTTGTCCCCATGATAACTTAAGAACGTGAGAGCTGAAATTTTACACACATACTTTAAAAAAAAATGTAGATTTTATTTTACTCCTCAAACTTACTTATACATATTATGCTTGAGTACTATATTATAATACATATTGGGCCAAGTATATATGTCGCCTTTGTCTTAAAATTGATTTTATGTTATTCATAAAGCACTTACAGTTAACTTTAACTTTAAAACAGACTATTAATGACGTAAAAACTTTCCGACGTCCAAAAATATATAATTCTTTACAAGACACTTTTAAAATGGATGACATAAAATTTTTCTCACGGTACAGATTTAGTAAGGAATCTGTCCGTTATACAGGGTGTCCCACGTAACGTGTTCCCTGGGCATTTTTCCCGAAAATGTGCGGAGTTATCGAAAAAGTCCTAATAATAAAAGTTACGTATCATTAGTGAAGGTATCCTTTGCGTAGCCAAAGTCCTTGAAAAAGGATTTGGAAAAGGATTTATTAAAAAAATTTCCTTTTCGTCCTTACCAAGGATATATTTTGATTACATTTTTGAATTGCGGGAATAAAACTAAAACGAAAGTGTTATATTGAAAATTCCAGTTTAACCTTTTATTATCGAGATATAAGGTCTCAAATTGTACTCTATGTACCGCGTTCCTTAGCCATTTTTCACAAAAATACCCACAAATTTCACCGAAATGTGTGGTCCATCGTCTGATTGATGCTTTAGGAACCTCGTGGACATCTGTAAGCACAGAAGTGATATTCTCGACCCTACGGTTGTTTCGGGGCCGGCCAGGTATGCTAACCCGATTTGAGACAGTCTCCACGAGGCGAGTATTTTGCCATAAAAATAACGGCTTATATCAAAGTCGCGATAACCTGAAAAGCAATTTGCAAAAATGAGACCATCTTCCGATAGGGTGATGACTATTGACCCACCTGTTATTTTGTATACCAGGATTTTGTGTTTCGTAATTTTAATTTTTGAGACTTCCGGATTTTAAGGTCCATAGAATATTGATACTAATCAATTTTGGAGATTTGCAAATACGTGATCCTACATTCCGGGATGTACAACATTCTTTACCCAACCCACCGAATTTAGTTAAATCATGTTTTTTTTTAGAAAGGCGATCAGCGTGAGTTCAAAAGCATGTGCCCCGTTAAAGGCAAGTATACACCTATTGCTTTGCTTCGTAATTTACTGTAGTCTCCTCGTCCTCATAACACGATCAGTGTAGTTAAGCCGCTTCTAATGTGGTTTGGCGTGATCTACGTCTACACTTAAGGCTATCTTCTTTTGTTCCTTACTCTATACAGTATAAGGGGAGATCTATCAATAAATTAATTAGCTATGCCGAACTAAAGAGTGAATTGCCATTGCTATGCAGAAGTAAAATTATATTGAAGGATCAGGTGAACAAAATCCATGAGAGCAGACAATTATTTTTTTATTTTTATTAATATTATTTATTATTTATTATTATCAAGCATGCGGCAGGGACTCGGGATTCGGGATTCCATCTGAGGTCTAGTATTTCCACAAATTAATGCAAACATCCAAAACATCCACCTTAAGCAGTTCTCATCCTTCGTTTGACGAACTTTTGAGAAATTAAGGATGAACAAGAGTTTGCAGTATTCCATTGCATTAATTAAGTGAGAAATCTTGACCGGATCGAATACTATTTACGAGATGATATGGAAGGAAGGATCACTAATAAGTTGGTTGGAGGGAGTAACTTATGTCATAATTGCTTTCCGTAAAAAGAGAGATAGAAATTTGTATGAAGCAATTACGTAGAAATTTTCTTGCTGCATAAAAGCCGAACGTTTCAAACATATGTTAAACAAATTCTGGATGACTATCAGTTCAGCTTCAGAGGTGGAAAATCAAGAGCTGATCTTTACTAATACTCCTACTACTCCTACTACTACTACTTCTACTTCTATTACACCAGGTTTATTTGGAAAGTAGGGAAGGTCCCATAAGGTATCAAAATATTCAGTCTTAAATCGAATCAAATCAATTTCATGGAAGCTTAACATATGTGTCGTCCATGCAGTCACCGGAGGATATCTCAATTTCAATTTCAATTTTATTTCAAGGATAATGCACAACAAGATACGTAAATCTTTTCAGCATTTACATTCTAAAATTTCTACCAGGAAATGCTACTAAGATGAAGAAAGAAAAGAGAAAACAAAACAGCAAAATAAAATAAAAGTGAGGTAGGAAAAAAGAAAAAATAGATTAAATGATAATGAAATACAAAAAGTAAGAAAAAAAAATTCAAAACTGGGAAAATAATATGTTACTGCTATACTGACAAATAAACCTAAATACACTACAGATTTCTCAAGCTCATCGGACGTATGCCTAATTCTCGTTTAATAAATACTGAAAAAGAGGCCTCTTAAACATGCCGGCTGATCCCATGCGTTACAAATTCACAGGAAGAGAATTCCACTTGCAAGTTATATGAACAAAGTCGTTGGTCCAAGACTGTACGGTAGCGGGGAATCAAAATACCCAGATGTCTAGTGAAATGCAAGAATCTGATATCATTGCAGAGATAAGCAGGCTGATTGGTATAAATTAGCCTATGAAGGAAAACTAGTGCTTTATGCAAAAGATATGTTTTAAGGGAACAGTTCAGAATTACACTTCTATATTGGCTTATATGATCAAAACGTCGAAGTCCAAATACAAATCTTTTGCAATTATTAAATGCAATCTCTAATTTTCGAGAGCAGCTAGAATCTAGGGCAGTGAAGACTAAATTTCCATAAGTAAAATAAGGTACTAAAAGTGCTCTGATAATTTTAATTTTAACATGTACAGAAAGTAAATGTGCTGAGAGCCAAAGGCGACGAAGTCCGTTATACACTTTTCCCAACACGCTATTTACATAATCGCAGCAGCTCATCCGAGAGTTTAGTATTATACCAAGATTCCTGATACACTCTAAGTGGGGTAGCGGGGTATTTCCAAGAACAACAGGAGAAAAATTCGAAGGATCCAAACTTTTTCGGTGTATTAGCATATAATTAGACTTTTTAGCGTTCAATGCAAGGTCGTTTAATGCTGACCATTCATCAATCCGCACAAGATGATTATTGACCTTGAGAATGCAATCCTCAGACAAGCCAATAGGACAGCTCATAAAGAACTGCACGTCAGCCACATATAAATGTATATTAGCATGACGTATAACATTCGGTAAGTCATTAATATAAAGGCTGAATAGCAGCGGTCCTAAGATAGAGCCTTGGGGAATTCCACATGTCAAATTTATTGCATTAGAAAGGCAATTCTTTATTTTCACTTGCTGTGTTCGTCTACACAAAAAGCTGTTAATAACTGAAAGTGCAGATGAAACGAAGTTAAAATTCGAAGCTAATTTATGCAATAATTTACTGTGATTGCCACTGTTAAAAGCTGCTCGAAAAAAGCTTGTTGAAATTCCTTTTGTTTTGTTGATGAGCTGCACGATATTTTTTAACAATCTTAAGTGTGAAACACAGTGCTTGACTTTTTCAAACTGGCCGGCCTCACCAACTTTGACAATTCTGTAGAATATATATATATGAAATCAGATTTTCTAAGGTTTTCCTTCTTTGCCGGCCAGGTTGAGGTTGAACTCGAGTCTATACTTTCTACTCTGTTGAAACTTTGTCAGATTTGACAGCTAATGTTTGTTATCATTTGATGCCAGCACTTTACAAAAAAAATTAAGAACTTTTTGAAAAAAAAAAAAAAATGGGAGACATCTTTACCATCAAAATTTAGTCCTTCTGTAGTAAATTATTACAAAATAATTTGAATTTTGAAGCCAACAGCCCAATTAACTGCTATCATATAGAAGTTGTCAAAGTTCGTATTGTGAGTTGCGCAAAAGCTTGCAAGGCTCATCAGGTTGAGGTTCTTAAAGTTATTCTGAAGTCGAAGTTAAGCTAGCACTGTTTTTCCCACTTGAAAATTTAAAAAATTTCAGGAAAAAACAAAGATTTAAAGGTAAAAACAATTCCTCACTTCACCCTCTTGATCAATTCGTCTCCGTCCCCGATGACAATCTAATTGTATTCTCCTGAAGCCATCTACATGCCTCCTGAACAACTACATCTCCTTTCAATATTGTTTCCTAAAAGTGATCTTGAAGGCCGAAATACAATGATGCCGACACGACAATTACGACAACGCTATCATCGTAAATGTAGCCGAATTAACCCAATGACACCGACATTCTTATGTTCGTTGACATAAGAATATATGTAGGTGCTAAAATTGTTTGATGAAGTTTATTAACAAAATGCGAAAGATATCACAAAAAAAGTTGTAAAAGTGTAATAAACAATGATTATCGCAGAGTTTATGTGGATTACAGAATATCTATCACCTACCACTTATATTCAACTTCTCTCCAATTTCTTTTCATTTTTTTTTTCTTTTAAATATGTATTTCGATATTGGGGATTTCTTTTGTCGTAAAAATAATTCGTTTCCCTCACCAAATTAATTAAAGAAAGAAATTTTTTGCTCATTGCTCTGAAACGTCAAAATCAAATTACGACGACAACAAAGACAAAAGTTCAAGACTGGGGGGAAATTCGCACCCCATTGTGCGAATTTCCCTTGCACGCCTAGTAAAAGTGAAATTCGCACCCGAGCGAATTTCACCCTATAGGGGGGAAATTCGCACCGTCATTTTTATTAACTGAAAAAGCACGTACAGCATGAAAACATCGAAAAAATTATCGTGCGAAATTCCACCCTATAGAGGGAAATTCGCACCGATGTAATTTTTTTTACAGAAATCACAAATTTATAAAATTTATAACATAGAGTAAAGGAATATTACAAAATATGATTTTAGAGCTCCGAAGGGAATTCTACACCTTAAACAATGTTCACAAAAACAAAACGTTATCTTGTAAGTAGCTTCAGCTTCAAGTTCAAGCAGTTCAGCTTATAATCGAGAAGATTAACCTGTGTGCGAACTTTACCAGAGCAATTAATATGATGTGATTTATGGCTTTGCATTTAAAACAGGGTACGAAAGTTACTGGTGAAATATTTGAAAATTCGAGCGATAGCCTTTTACTTTAAACAGGGTGCGAATCTTATACATGCAGTTTTTGGCAGTTCGAGTAATAACCTTCTCTTTTAAACAGGGTACGAATATTGCAGGTACAACTTTTGGCAGTTCGAGTAATAACCTTCTATTTTAAACAGGGTGCGAATATTGCAGGTACTATTTTTGGCAGTTTGAGAGATAGCCTTCTATTTTTAAATAAGGTGCGAATTTTACAGGTACAATTTGGTGGGAGGCTTATACATGCAATCTTTGGCAGTTCTAGTGATAGCCTTGTATTTTAAATACGGTGCGCATTTTACAGAAAGAATTTTTGGCAGTTCGAGAGGTAGGCTTCTACCTTAAACTGGGTGCAATTTTTGGAAGTTCAAGTAATAGCCATCTGCTTTAAACAGGGAGCGAATGTTGTAGGTACAATGTTTGCCAGTTCGAATGATAGCCTTCTACTATAAATAGGGTGCGGATGTTACAGGTGCAATTTTTGAAAATTTGAGCTATAGCCTTTTACTTTAAACAGGGTGCGAATCTTATGCATGCAATTTTTGGCAGTGTGAATGATAGCCTTATATTTTAAATAGGGTGCGAATCTTACACGTGCAATTTTTGGCAGTTTGAGTGATAGCCTTCTATTGGAATGAGATATATTCAAAGGTTAAGAAAGAAAGTTTGCACTCAATTATAATTGATACATATACTAGCGGCAAAAAATGCATCTATAAGATTCGTACCCTGTTTAAAGCAGAAGGCTATTACTCGAGCTACCAAAAATTGCATGTGTAAGATTCGCAACTTGTTTAAAGTAAAAGGCTATCGCTCGAATTTTCAAAAATTGCACCTGTAACATTCGCACCCTATTTATAGTAGAAGGCTATCATTCGAACTGGCAAAAATTGCATGTATAAGATTCGCACCCTGTTTAAAGCAGACGGCTATTACTTGAACTGCCAAAAATTGCATGTGTAAAATTCGCACCGTATTTAAAATAGAAGGCTATCACTGGAACTGCCAAAAATTGCATGTATAAGATTCCCACCCTGTTTAAATTAAATGGCTATCGATAGAATTTTCAAAAATTGCACCTGTAACATTCGCAGCTTGTTTTAAATACAAAGCCATAAATTACACCATAATAATTGCTCTTGTAAAATGCGCACACATGTTAATCTTCTCGATTATAAATTGAACTGCTTGAACTGAAGGTATATTTGCTTACAAGATAGCATTCTGTTAATGTGAGCATTCTTTAAGGTATGTAATTCCCGTCGGATTTCTAAAATCGTGTTTTGTATATTCCTTTACGCTATGTTATAAAATTTATAAATTTGTGATTTCTGTAAAAAAAATTACATCGGTGCGAATTTCCCCCCTATAGGGGGGAAATTCGCACGATCATTTTTTCGATGTTTTTATACTCTACGTGCTTTTTTAGTTAATAAAAATGACGGTGCGAATTTCCCCCCTATAGGGTGAAATTCGCTCGGGTGCGAATTTCCCCTACACGAAGTTCAATTATTCCCAACTCTGGTTACGGCGACAAAATCGGTCGGTGCCGGGTATAGCAACATGGTATTGCCACAAGGTCAACATTTAATTTGTCGTCGTAAATATTGCGTCGGCATCATTGTATTTCGACCTTGAGAAGACAATTTGCTAATTATCTGACCCTTCTAATTACTTTCTTCGAGTCTCATGCACTTCAATCACATCTACTTCTAGGAGTAATAAACGTGCAAACATTCTATTCATTCCATGTAGATTAAAGAAAAAATCAAACATCTGGCGTCTTTCTTAATTACACTCTCATACACACATCTACCCTCCTACTATCTAGGTACTTGCTTTTCGGAACAAAAGATTATATTATCCATGGAGACGAGAAGACAGCCCTTCGGCTAATCTTTAAAAGTTCGCACACGGGTGAAGATCACTCTAATTGGTAAAAAAGTTGTTTGTGCTTCTTCCATCGTTTGGTTGTTTTTACGTACATTAAATATGTATGTAGTCCTCACTAAACAATTTTGGCACCTTTGCGATGATTTAATAAAAGACGATTACATACTGAGATTTGAGGAAAGTTACTCCTCAACCCATTTATTGTGGTACACGCCCTTTCATGAACATTTTCCTGGATTCGCTATTGCTAATATTGATAGTCGGCCATTATCGCCGTTGTTAGCTTGTGCGTTCAAAATGGTTTTTACAAGCGAAGTTACTTTCCCAAGTAACCACGTTTTCAGCCACTCACCACTCCTCTTGACAGACCCACCAGTTTACTTACGTCAGTATGAAAACATGAGATCCACGCATTTCAACTTTTTAGCGAAGTGCAACCTGAGAAATAGTCAAATTGAGTATATTTTCTGCAATTGGTACACGCTTTGATGTGTATGTTTTCATTTATAATTTTTTCTGGTGTGGAATTTGTGAAATGTGAGCACATTTTTTTTTAAGGAAAACGGTTTCAAGTGAAAAATTATATATTGAGAAAGTTATAAATTGTGCAATTACGAAAAAGAAAATTCTAAAAAATTGTTGTTCTTACTGAAAAATAAACCTGTATACAAGATACAAGCCAAAACACAAATGTTGTGACATTTCACAAGTTCCACACCAGCTGTCATTATTAATTACTTAAATAAAAAACAAAAACTGACTGACTGCTAGTCGGACTCGCACACGAAGGATTGCGTACTATCATAGAAGATTTAACACTATGTACGCCAACAAATTTTATTTTAATTTTATTTTTATTATTTGTTATTATAGCGGCACTCAACTGTCTACCTATTACGGTTCATGATATACAGCCGGTTGACAGAGAGACGGTCGGACAGCGAAGGCTTAGTAATAGGGTCCCGTTGGCACCCTTTGGACACGGAATCCCAAAACTGCATCAACTGTAGAAAACGCTCTCAACTTGATTTTTTCTCAGATTCCACTTCGCTGAAAAGTTGAAGCGCGTGGAACTCGTTTTCATACTGTCGTAAGTAAACTGATGAATATGTCAAGAGGAGGTGAGAAGCTGAAAACGTGGTTATTTGAGACAGTAGGTTTGTTCGATGAAAACACCCTGTAAAACACCGTGTAAATGTTTCCCTCTAATATTTACCCAGAGTTTTGTCCACTCATTGAACAAGTTATTTGAATTGAGGGTAAACCTAGTGTAATGACGTTTTTCTGGCAGTTCTCCTTAGTATAATTAACTGTGAAAAGTTATTTATAAAATGAATGAAGACAAATAAAATGTGCTCTACCTATTTACCTATTTCTTTTCTTATAATTTTTGCTCAAGAAGTAATTTAAATGCTCCAATCAGAAACAAATTTTAAGTCAGTTCTCAAGTGGCAAATGTCAAAATGTCAAACTTCGGGTAGCCCAAGGTTTTTCAAAAAACAAGATAATGTAGACCTAGCAAGCCCTAGGTTTACTCGGGGTTTTCATCGAACAGACCTAGTAACTTCGTTTGTGAAAACCATGCTTTACTGAATTTTCTCTACACCTTAGTTGCCATTCATAACTTCAGTGTTTTGATGACGATGGATTTTAACAGTATTGAAATTTTTCGGATGTAAGAAACGTATAGCGTAAGTACATTGTAATTGGCGGAATTATGATTTAGATTGCTATTTTAAGATAGGCCTAACGTCTGCGTATATACTAAGAGACAACATCATAAAACGTTAGATTCAAAATGAACCAAAATAACAAAATAGAAAAATTTAAGTGAGAGTTGGATGTTCTTTCGATTAGGTGCAAGCAAAGTTACCACTTTCCGTAACAGTACCCTCTGACGTTATAAGTACAGTGGAATATCTATTTTTTGGTGCAAATGCATTTTGATCTTGAAACTTTACCGAAAAAAAAAATCAGTTTTTGTTTTTATCAGGTGTACAAGTCAGTAATGCAGTTTTCAGACAACAGATGGCGCACCAATGCAATTTGTGCTATAAAGATTTGACACTGCGCCATTTTGTTGTGACATCAATAACTGTCAGACGCTGTGTTGTGTTCAATATGTCGAAATTTATACCGAACAAAGAGAACTCGCGGACATCATTAATTTTTTGTTTTCATTTGAAGAAAACTGCTGGCTGAATCATACCGATTATTTCGAGAAGCTTATGGTAAACATCTCCCACCGCAAGATACGTGTGAACAATGGTTTCACCGTTTCAAAAGTGATTACATCGATGTTGCAGACAGGGAACGTGGAAAACCGCCAAAAAAATACGAAGATGTGGAATTGCAAGCATTGTTAAACGAAGATGATTCGCAAACACAAAAACAACTCGCCGAGCAATTGACGATTGACAATGGACCGATTTGAACTATTCGCTGTTTGAAAAAAGGCCAGAGTACCCAAAAGATGCAACAAAAAGTCATTTTTTCTTCATGACAATGCTCCATCACATACGGCAAAACCGGTTCGCCACACGTCGAAAGCACTCAGCTGGGAAATTCTACCCCGAGCGGCTTACTCACCAGACTTGGCTCCTTCCAAATACAGCTTGTTGCATTTGGGTCATACATTTGCTGAGCAGCGCTTTGGTTCCTAGGAAGATGTGAAAAAATGACAGCAAAAGGGGAAGATATTTCAAAACTACAGTTTTTGTTTTAAGTTCTGAAAAGCACTAAAATTTCTACAATAATTATCGTGTTTCTTCAAATCTTCAATAAACACACCTGAAAAAGATCCTTGTTTTTTTTTTTTTTTTTTTTTGGAAAAGTGGAAATAATTATTTAGAAACGCGAAAACGTCCTTTTAAGAAGTCATAGCCAATTTCAATCCTGAGTAGAATTTATAATAAATTCGTTTTTTGTAGATTGAACTACCAAACATGATTGACTGTAACGACTTTTTCTTTTCTCTCTATACCTGTGAAGAATTCTTTACTTATGATGCAAGATTATTTCTTTAGATGGGGCAATATGTGTAAGGTTAAGGGATGACACACTATTATCAAAAATAATATATCATTTTTGCTATTATGTTCTAAGACATGATTGATCTTCTATTTTTGGTGCGATGCCTGAAATTTAAAGGCGCTTTGTTTTGTTTTCATTATGATTTTCCTTCTCAACATTTCACGTTTCTAGAGAGGTTATTGGCCACTCACAGGTGAGGTCCAACATTGTTTTTTTTGATAACGACAGATTGAATTTAATTGTACTACATATGTTAGTAACGGTGCTTAAAGTAAATCTTAGAGTTATGATGTAATTTTGACTATATTTTCTTGCCCACCATTATAAAAAATTTTGAATTTTGAAACAATTTCGCTCAAGTATGGGCGAGGTACCCACGTTGCAAGACATCTTTTCATGTATCTCAGGGAGTTCTTGAGCTACGCTAATAACGATGTATTTATCTGAAAGGTAACAGATCAGAGATATGAGATTTTTGACCCTCAAAGAAGATAATCTTTCGAAGGTAAAAACATTTTTGAAATTATATCGGTAATTTTTTACTTAGCTATTAACTTTTTTGAAAGCAAGCTACTAGTAAAACGAGACGAAAAGTGCGGATCAGTAAGCAAAATGAACTTAGTTACAGTGAAAAATGCGTTGCAAGGACCATGTTTAAAAAAAAATCTAAAAACACCTTTAATTTCGAAAATTTCATGAAATCGAAAAAAATTATTATAACATTTGCGCGATTGCAAATCACCTCATCTTTTAGCGGTTTCAGTATCGCATCCTTTTCCTGGAACACTCTGTACAGTGTGCAATATTAAATATTTTATGTAATCAATAAATTAATTAGTCTCCCGTACACTTATACTTACATACTTATACATAAAATATAAGTCTTGGAACCTGTGTACAAAAGGATTAATATTTCATTGATGAGCATCCAATAAATGACTGAAGAAATTTAGCAATCTACCACACACTCATAATCCCCATACCGGCACCATTCATAATAATTATGTATCTTTCCCACGCAAAATGAGGACAGTTAGGAAGGGTATTGTTCTGTGTTCGATACAGTTTCTGTTCTCTCGAGTCTGTACCTCTATCGTTTTCTTAATTTCCAGGAAATTTTGGAAAAATAATTTAACGAAGGAGATTTTTCGCTACTACAGGTAAAGTACCAACTAGGGTTAAATTTAATTAAACCGTCAGAGATTATTGTCCCCAGGAAAATTTCATAGCTCGACTCGTAGCATTGTTGTTGGTAGGTATGTACAAAGGCGCAACATGATTGTTGTAAACTTTCTGGTGGCTGGTGAAATGGTTGGTTGACTTCGATGTGGGTTGTTGAGCTTTTCAGAAGAGGAAACCCCACTGGCTAGACGAGGTTACTGAACGATTCAGTTATGCTATATTTTGCTGTACATTCGTTGCTGTATATGCAATTCCATTGAAGTGAGTAAAATACGTGACAATAGTGGGCGAGATTCATCGTATCTATGGCTTCTCGTTTATGAAAATAAACTTTCCATTGACACCGTATACACACCTCTATGAAAGCACAGCAACAGGGACGCTGCAGTGGACGTTATTCTATATGTTCACCCGGCAAAGTGTGCACTTTAAATGTAATATATGCGCGATATTAAGAATTGAAAAGGGGAAAACCTTAGTACGACAACTTCTTCCCACGAAATTCGAATACCATATCTACTGTACAGATACAGACCCTCGGTGATTGCAAATTCTGCTTGTACATAGTATATGTATTAAAATAAGGAACAGATATCTCATTACATATTGATGTTATAGGGAGGCTTCCCACTCCTCAGATTTCTTGATTAATTTTTTCTTATTTATATTTGTCCTGTTTTTTGAATAAAATTGTTCAAAAGAAAAGTATGTAAGTTATAGAAGAGTGAGCCTAAAATATGTAGGTTAACCGTGAATAAAAAAATAAAATTGGTTTAATCCTGGCAAAGAACAATTGGAAAAAATTTATTGAAGCTGGTCTAGTTCTAGGAACCTACATATAAGAACTCCACATATGTCATTAGATAGATATTATAATGTACCGCAATAACTATTATGGCAGCTCATTTCAAACCGCTGTGTGAAATAAATTATAGCGATATTATTTATTGTATTTTGTTGGACAATAAAAAGCAAGTAGATTGCGTCTGCGTCTTCTCGATCTCTGTGGAAAAAAAAATTAAAATTAACTGTAGTAAGTTCTTGATCTCGATTGCATATTCGTACTCTTAAGGGGTAATATCACCTTGTGTTCACTAAATTTCACATAATTTTCTGAGACGTACCACGAACGATAGGAAAGAGATAGAGATATGAGGTTTTGTGCATATGAAAGTACTAGTCTTTAACTACAAAAACATATTTTATTTTAATTTTACGATACAAAATGGTGCCATAGCAGCGTACGCAAGGAAAAAAAATATCTTGTACCGTCGACATGGGCGTACCGCTACAGGTAACAATTTTTAATTTGCAACAAAAAACCAAAAAGTTTCTTAAAATATAGTCCAAAATCTTGTAAAGGTCGTAGGAATTTTTCGAAAAATTGATTTACGAAAAATGGAACTTTTTTTTTCTTGTTTTTTCGAAAAAATCGGCCGAAAATCACTTGATAAGAATTGAGGGAGCTACTGGTAGCTATTGCGCGTTCTAACGGACTTTCTACAAACCAAACAGCTGTTTGCTCAGCCTTAAAATAGGGGTAGAAGAGACATCTATTAATCAAAATTGAAAGCTGGAAACTAATATGTATTGGTATAATTTAACTAAGGAATAATAAAGACCCCAACGCAAGCTTTTCCACGTCAGTCGAAAAACCGTTAATTTTGCTTCACGACTACGCTCGTAAAAACGATTCCCCCCCCCCCCCCCAGTTTTTTACTCACAAAGTGATATTACCCCTAGCCATACATTTTGTGGCATTTTATAACAATGTAAGTTGGCGAATATGTTTTCTTAATATATACTTCGATAAAGTACAGACTGCCATTTAAGTATTAACCGATTGCAACGGCCAACTTCGAATGCCATATTTGACAACATCAGACGTCGCCACCGATGTTACATGTTGGAGCGTTGGATTGCAGATTTTGAACAAGAAGAAGATTCTGGGATTTTTGTTGACCATGAAAGTTACGTTTTTATAAAACACTATTAAAACTTTTCGCCGAATTCATTGTGTTAATATTTATCTATAGCGAATAAGAATAGCAAATTAACATGTGACCTCTTGCCGCGTTAAAATGACAAACTGGCATCCCATTTAATGTCGCGCAACTGTCACTAAAATACGTTTCAATTGGCTTGGCAATATTGAGACTGCGACGGCAGAAATAGATAGAAAATAGATCCAAGCTCGACTTTGTCTGCAGGACGTCTTTTCGCTGAAGTCGCAATTATATTCCCTCACTTTCTAAGAGAGACGCTGAATTCAGCCTTCGAGGTCGCAATCGTGGTTAAGCCTCTGTATGTTCTCTGCAGTATGACCTCGCGAGTTTTAAATGCAAACATTACAATCCCAACAGTTATCTGGCTGGACTTATTGGCTTGTTCGGTATAGTTAATTGTGTTTCTGGTGGCAACTGGGGATTAAAGCCAGGGTGATACGGTGGATGTACACAACCATAGTTCGGCCGATCTTTTGCTACGGCTCCACGGTCTGGTAGACGCAGAGGGCCGCTTGTGTGGGAAAAACTGGGTGCTTGCGCACCACGCCCACAGTGGTACTGGAGGTCAAGCGGCAGATTGGTGAACGGAGAGGGATTTTGGGCATTCCAATATACTGCAGAAGATAGACTGCAATGATTGCAGGAAAGAAACTGACTATCAAATATACTTTTCTTAGCTTTTGGTGGTGTTGTCAATGTAATGATGCCCACCAAATGTTTCTGGGATGGGAAGCAGATAGAGGTAATATCCGATATTTCTATCATTACTGATGGTTACAAGACGAGTGCGGGCACAGCGGCTGCAAGTGGCACGAGTTTTATAGACTGCCGGACAAATGTAGTGTTTTTCAGGCAGAGCTCGTAGTAATTTACCAGGCGGTAATATTGGCATCTATGTGCAGAGAGTCCGCACGGAACATCCGCATATACACTGACAGCCAGGCAGCCATTAAGGCGCTGGATGCTGTGCTAGTTAAATCAAAATTGGTGCAGTTATGCAAGACTAGACTTGAAGAATTGACTACATGCCACAAAATGACCCTATCCTGATTAGCTGATCACAGGGATATCCCAGACAACGGGATGGCTGATGAGTTGGCTAAAAAGGGTTCTGAAATGGATAACTCCGCAGCGATAGCTTTTATGAGAATCCCGATTGGAGCTTTAAGCAAGATTTACATTATGATGGCATACCATTTTTACAGAAATTGTGAGGGAGATAGTACATCGTATACGGAAATTTATTTATGAGTGACGAGAGAAGCAAACGCGCTCTGCATTTTTTCCAGACCTCGATTTGTCAATATGTGCGTGACCGGAACCATAAAAAGACCTCAAGCATAATAAGTTTTTATAGTTACTGAAACTAAAACATTGTTATTGGCAACCCTAATTTGTCAATTTCGACTACTCGTGCTGCCATATTGTTGTTGTTACTATAATTTTATGGCATATACATATCTGTCAAGTCAAATTATTTGCCGAAATAAATCAAAGTAAGTTTTGCGTTTGTAATTAAATATTGCGAAATTGAGAGTTTTTAAATATTTCTTTATAGAAAATATTGAAGTTATGTCTGAGGACGTTTTCCGTCCACAAGCAGGGAGCAGTTCGTCCAAATACTCACTGCAGTGGTCCTTTTCCTTTATAATTTGCTGGAAAAATTCCCCCTTTGGGTAGAGTTGGCAAATAGATTGAAAATTTCATCTCCAGTATCAATGTCAACTGTTCCGTTTGGCGATTTCAGATTTTATAGAAGAAAACTCGTACTGGAGTAGTGGATTAGCGTACTTTGGAGTGATATAATCAGCCATGTGAACACGAACCGGACTGGAATTATCTTCACTGGTATTAGTTAATTAGTGGAATGGAATTATTTTCATGTGAGCATTTGAGTGGATCGAAGTGGATTGACGTTTACATATTAGCAGATTAGTTACTGAATTTTTTGTTTACTACGAAATAAATAATAAATAAAAATTTCGTTATAGTACAAAATGTTGATTGTAGAACTGAATTACAGTACCCATCTAATATTTTGTGACAAATTTTTTCGATATACTCTCATCCTTTGCTTCGAACTCCTTCGTGCTAATATTTTAGAAATTGTAAAATTATACTTCTTTCCATGATCTGTCTTTCAATATCTACGAAAAAAACGATTAAAAACTTGACAATTTACAATTTGACAGTTTGCGATTTCTACGATAAAAACTAGAACTTCTTTAGGGGGTAAACAGGGTAAACTTATATTTGTTCAAGAAGGAATTTATCTGGATTCTCCGGTATATAGCAAAAGCTAAAAAATGTTTTTAATTTGTTATTTCATCACACAACCCATTTGATTTTTGATGACAGGTTTCAAGTCTTGGTTTTGACTCATCAACAGGTTCCAAATAGCGAAATTGAGTGACTTGAAAAAAGAAAAAAGAAAGAGGAAGAAGAAGAAGCGTTTTGTGTTAGCAACCCACTGCGGGCGTATACGGGTTCGATTCGTTTCGAATGAATCTAGTTTTTAAAATTTTTAAACATTTTTTTAATAATTATTTTTCTCTATTTGTCTCAATTTTTTTTCATTTTTTCATTTCTTTTCTTTGTTCTATTTATTCATTTGTTTTTCAAGTCACTCAATTTCGCTATTTGGGACCTGTTCATCACCAGGTCCCAGATGAGTCAAAACCAAGACTTGAAACTTGTCACCAAAAATCAAATGGGTTGTGTGATGAAATAACAAATTAAAAACATTTTATAGCTTTTGCTAAAGGGTTTTCCAATAAGAGGTGTTATTTTAATTAGCCCGCTATTTCGGTAGATGTCACTTTTGGAGCTGTCATTTTTTGACATTTGACAAGTAGAAACTACGCCATTAATAAAAATGGAACGATACACGATTCAACAACGCATTGAAATTATTAAAATTCACTATAAAAATGGTGAAAATGTGGCAGAGACGGTTCGTAAAACTCGAACATTTTTGGGTCGTCGTGAAGCACCTTGTTGGACCGCAATACAGAAATTGGTAGAAAAAGTCGGGACAAGTTAGTGATGTGAAGAATAAAACCCGTGCACGTCGCTCAAGAATAGCCGAGAATATTGCTGCTGTAGCCGAAAGTGTTGAAGAAAACCCAGGTCTGTCCATTCCTCGTCGTTCTTTGGAATTAGGCATTCCACAAACGTCATTACACCGTATTTTGCATAAAGATTTGGGTCTTAAGGCTTATAAAGTTCAGTTAACACAAGAACTCAAGCCGGCCGATCATCAACAACGTCGAGTCTTTGCTGATTGGGTCCTTGAAATGCATGAAAATGATCCGGAATTCCATCGAAAACTCATCTTGAGTGATGATACCCAGTTCCACCTCGATGGCTTCGTCAACAAGCAAAATTGTCGCATCTGGGGCTCGGAAAACCCAAGAGTTATTGTTAAAAAGCCTCTCTATCCTCAACGTGTGACTGTTTGGTGCGGTTTATGGTCCCGCGGGGTCATTGGACCTTACTTTTTCGAAAATGAGGCTGGAGCAACAGTTACGGTGAATGGATTGCGCTATCGACAGATGATTAATGATTTTTTATGGCCGGAATTGGATGGTATTGATCTGGACAACGTTTACTTTCAACAAGACGGCGCTACGTGCCATACAAGCAACGAAACCATTGCTCTTTTACGGGAAAAGTTTCCGGACCGTGTTATCTCTCGAAGAGGTGATCACAATTGGCCACCGAGATCTTGTGACTTAACACCTTGCGACTTCTTCCTTTGAGGCCACGTGAAAGAGAAGGTCTACGCCAACAGCCCAGTGTCGATTCAAGACCTCATAGATGGAATTCGTGACGCTATCGAGGACATAGGGCAGCCACTTTGCGATTTGGTTATAGAAAATTTCATGAAAAGGATATGGTCCTGTAGGCGTGGTCGTGGTGGTCATTTGGCTGATGTTATTTTACATTATTAAAGGCATACCTTCCTCTTTATAATGAAATAAAGATCCGATCATTTATCTAAAAAAATGGCATTTTTCTTTGAATATCAAAGTAACACCTCTTATTGGAAGACCCTTTATATACCGGAGAATCCAGATAAAAACTAGAGGGGAGCGTACGTGTCAGGTATTGCAATGATTGTTTCGGCAGCATTTAAATTTCAATAAACTATCTCCCTCACAATTTCTGTAAAAAATGCATGTCATCATAATGTAAATCCTGCTTTAAAAGAGGAGATCATCAGGGACGCCTATCAAAAGGCAAGCCTCCGGTGGATCAACAGGGAAATCTGGCGCATCGCGAGGCAATTGTGGCCTGTATATGATAGGAAGAGGATAAGAGAACTGCTTAATGGCAGCAGAACATATACCAGGAATATATTGGGCAGTATTACGGGTCATTGGGTCATAGAAAACCATGCTAGAAGGCTGAGTATAGCGGCGAACGATTTCTGCAGGAGCTGTAAGGACTTGGAGACAATCGAATCCATCCAGCACGTACTCTGTGAGTGCCCTCTATGATGAATAAAATAGGTAGGATATTGGATAGCTATTTCTTTTTAAGTTTGGGGAAGTTTCATAGCAAAGAGTTCAGATGCCTTCTGAGCTTCCTAAGGGAAGCAAAATGGATCTAGGGAAATTTTAAAGGTTATCTCATGAGAACAAGGGGCACAATAGACCCACTGGTGGTCTAAATGATCTAGGCTAGGTACGTATAGCGGCACCTCTCTTACGTAACCTAACCTAATTGTGTTTCGCGCCTTAGTTTTGTGAGCGAAATTTGTACCTCATCCGTATATACAGAATCACGGAAACCCCTATCAAAAATCGCTACATCATTTTCTTTGAAAAACCAGTTAAATACGTCGTCCTCATTATTGAGGGCACGTGTCGTAATAGTTGTGTCTGACTTGGTAGCGGGGAAAGGCCCTAAAACGTCACTGATGTATCCGTTAGAACCGTTAGTAGATACAATTAAAAATATCTTTAATAGATTTTCGTATTTGAAATAAAAAATTGGAACTCTGTAAGTTAGGTACCATTATAAATAATAATGGCCTTAGTATTTCTGTACATTTCCAATAGTCCAATTACCATGAAAGTGCGGGCCCCTCTTCTGTTTCTCCCCGCAGATCCCGCACTTCTCTATAACAGCCAATCACGGGAGGAATGCAGCATTTTGTATCGCCATAACTCTTTTTCCACAGCAATTTGAAATGAGCCATGAGCCGCCATTAAAAGCTATTGTAGTACATTTAGTTAGCTTTCTAAGTACCATATGTGTGGTCGTTATTGGTAATGTAGACCAATTTTTTCGGTCCTCCTTTATGTTGTATAATTTTTGAAAAACTACCTTAGTATTATAAACTTACATTTCTAGCTCCCCGTATAAAATAATCATACCTTGACATATTTATGATGTGAGCTCTAGACTTCTACACATAATGCCCGAGGAAAATGTCTGATGTTTGTTTGTTGTAAAAGTTAATTAATCAAAATGACTATATTTCGTGAACTTCTGCCATTAGTTTTACTACTACTCATGGCGATAATGCTAATGCAGCGACTATTAAAGTTTAAACAGAACTATAACTCCGACTGTTTGTTGACTTGCTGAAGTTGTAGGAATAATATTGACGCTAGAAACTTTTTTGAATGCACTTTTTTGTTTTTTGCATTTGAGATGGCTAACAACATCAAGTCTATCAATCTCGCTGAATGGCTTGGATTTGGACAACTTTTTTCAAAGCCATGAGTTCATAGTTAAATCTCTCAAGTAGAAAAAATAAGCACTGTTGAATCTCATCTTCATCTGCTTCAAGGCATGTATCATAATCAATGGGGATAATTTCGTTTTATTTTTTTTTTCATATGACTACTGTAGAAGTGAGGATGTTAGACCTTTGCTAGTATTGAGTGATTCTCTATATAGGTTAGCGACTATGAATGAAAAGTAAATAATTGATGATAAATGGTCAAATCTGCTTAAATTTCATATGGGAGTCATGATCACATACATATATATAAATATGCTTAGATGAAAGAGTAATCAGTGTTGTGACAGACTGAAATAATAATAGTTTTGTTGCCACTAAAAAATTCATAGAAAAATTACACAATCGATATATGTAACTAGACATAATCATTGCTATAAATGTAATACACTAAAAAATTATCTTTTATGAATAATATAAAAAATAATGGACCAAGAATTGAGCCTTGAGAGTCTCGGAAGAGCAAGGAAGTACAAAGATTATCGAAAATACTTTGAAATTTATTCGAAAGCTCCTCTCCAGTTAATTTCCTGCAATAGAAATTATGATTTAATACATCATCAAGTGCCGTAGAAGAGAGTCTACCAAGACTAAAAATATTAATAGCTTTTGCAATATATTATTAGAAATGCTTAAGAGCTCCATTGAGTATATAATTTCGTAGCAGGAACAGAATGCAAGTATTCTCTCTTCCTGCTAGTGGGTAATAAATATAAAAAAAAAAACCTCCACGTTAACACAGAGCTTCTCCAAAGATAAAATGATTATTGGTTGACTTTCTAATCCAATTTATATTATTCTTCCCCCCCCCCCCCCCCCTATCGACATCATAATCAGGAAAATTTGCCAGCAGTAAGTAGTATTCCAGCTAATATGCGGCTTATTCATCAACAACAAAAGAAATGTGCATTAACACAAGCTTCGTCTCTGAAACTCACATAGATGATACGAATACAGGGTGTTTGACATTTTACAAGGGTTGATAGTGAGATTGTTGAGATAAAAAAAAATTATGAAAGGAGACGAGGGTCTGTGTTCTCAACGGCTTAGGACATTCTGAGAGATGAAGAGTTGTTATCCGTTCTATTTGAGGAGACACCCTGTACCTTTAATGTCGGATAACCCACGGTAATTGTTGTTGTTTGGAATAGCAGCTTTGCCCCTTTCAATAAATTATACAATTATGCTTGTATCTTTTCCCACTCCGAAGTTGGTGTGTTTGAAATTTCGCGATTTTCGTATTAACATTAAGAGCACAATTTTTACCTCATGTACCTAGATAAAGGAATAATGGTACGTTAAGACTCGAATATGTAATATTTTCTTTTTCTTAAGAGTTATAGATTTGAGTTCAAAAATGGGCAAAACCGGGCAACTCCTTCGTAGGGTTGCGATACAAAGAAATTGATTTTTCACATACATCGTGCCTTTCCTCGATATTCAGGACTCCTGACTTAATGTGGAGCAAAATTATTGGAGAGGAGGGTGGGAAATGCGAGATTTTTTTCCCCTAACACTGTAACATTTTTTGGAAATCCTAGACAGTTTACAATCATCAGTTATTTTCGTACACGGTGTATATAAAAAAAACGGTACAAGGTGTTAGGAGAAAAAGTACCTAAAATTCCTTCCGACCAGCCGCAGCCCGTATTACCCGCCCTCCACGAATACAATTCTTTGCTCCACACTGAATGAGGAATCCTGAGTATAGAGGAAACGCACGAGTTCTGGGATACCCTGTATATTTAGGTGCTGGTTGAGAACACACAAATTTTCGGGTGCAGTAATTAAATTAAAATTTCAGATAGATTTTCAAAAATTGATTAAATCGGACATCATTTCATAGCTTGGCCAAACACAAAATTTTATGGAAACTGGTTAGTCCCCGACCTTTCTGATATAATTGACAAGTAGTTCGGATTCGAAAAAGTTATGAAAATGGTTATTACATTTATATCATCCGACAAACTGTTCTCAAAATAGAGAGGCGCGTCTATGTTTATGGATTGCCTTATGATATGGCCTAAGGTCTTAGACCAATTGTTTTTATATTACAAATCAAATGCTCCGAGTGTACTCTTTCTTATAATCTTATGTAGTTTTATAGGTAATTCTACCATGTACGAATTATTTACACTTTTCAAGATTGAACATTGAAAGAAAATAGTGTTCATAACAAAATATTGCACAATTTCACCGTTTTCCGTTCAATTTGAAGTAGGAAAAATCTAAAAAATTCGTATGGTTGGTAATGGTTGAAGCATTCTATTTAAAATGGCGCGCATGTCAACATAAACGTAGGTCGTAGCTGTTTTTTTTTTATTGAAGTTTCCGACGATTTTTCAATCGTTTTAACCAACAAAAATACCGGACGCCATCAAAACACTTTCGGCAGACTGATTTCTGCGTCAGGGCCGACATCGGTCCACTTCACCTCGAGACGACCGTTGTAATGTCAACAATGTTTTGGAAAGTCGCTTCTGTACAGCTGTTGAAACTGTTATACCGGACACAGACTTTCAATTTCAATATTGCAATTTGCCCTAAGCCGCAAGTCTTTCTCTATATACTGAGAAACAGTTCGGTGTACACTCAGCATGTAGTGCATTGGAGCTCAATATTGAAATTGCGAAAAATGTACGCGGTATACGAATTTATTGCAATATGATCCTAGTTATAAACGATACTCATTTAATACACGAACCTTTTGCAACCAAATCTTATACTGAAATCTTGGTTGCAACTTTTTCTGAGATTTAATATTTGACACTTGTCAAGTTGAAGTATCTATTTCGTTTTTAATTTTCATAATTTCTCAATATTTGTTCGCATTTTGAAAAATTAAGTGACAAGTCAAATGTTAGTCCTGTAATTAATTTCTCAGTATCGTAAACCACAAGTGTGCCTCTGAAATTTTATATAGCAATATCAATATTGAATTTGCTAGTCTGTCTCCGGTATTACTGGTCTTACTGAAGTAAGGAATGTCAGCGTAAGCGAAAGAACAACAATAATAAGAAGGTTACGTGAAAGAAACTTTGGAGCGTGCCGTCCGGTACGCGTCCTGAAGTTCTTTCAAAGCATTTCTTATGAGATTTGTAGTACCGATTTGCTTATTTTAGTGGCAATACTCATGTTTGTGCCACTTATTGGAGAAATTTTTCTCTGAAGGTCGAAACGCAATTGTGACTGCGACGGTAGACTTCGATGTCGATATTTGTCAAAATCTTGTACGTCGCTACTGATATCAAGTATAACTGCGGCGCTTAATTTTTATCGCTGTGACGCTTTAAATTGTCGACAGTGCATATTGGGTTGGCTCTGTTGTCAGCATCGACAAGTGCAGTGGCTGCATTTTGAAGTCTATACCTTTCTCATTATTCTATAAAGAAACTGTCAATGCAGATATTCCAGTTGACATGAAAAAAACTCCTGGCTGAGCAGCCCATGTTAAACTGACTCCACTGTACGAAAGGGCTATAAAATTAAATTTGCTAAGTACAAGAATCTAATGGATTTCCTTCCATTTATGCTTCCCATTCAGTACCAATTCTTCACGTTCCTTTCACATGAATTGGGTGGGAAGAAGAGAAAACAGCGTGGTCTAGTAGGGAGTAGAGCTGAAAATTGGATCCGGATTTGCTAATATCCGGATATCCGGATCTGCGAACTATCCGATTCCTGAGATCCGGATCCAGATCCGAACTATCCGGATCCATATTACCCGGATACGTATCCGAACTATCCGAATTCAGACTAAGCAAAAAAGCTTGAAATTTGTGTTGCTTCATTGGAAAAATGAAAATATCATGAATTTTCCCAGTGCAACAATCAATCTGGAGGAAATTTTGTCCTTTTTTTTTGCTTAGTCTGGATCTGGATAGTTTGGACTTGGATCCAGATAGTTGGGATCCGGATACTAGGATTAGGATTACCCGGGTTTGAGGAATCAAATCCTAATTATCTCGGATAATTCGGATAGCAAATTATCCGGATACTTTCAGCTCTAGTAGGGAACCCATCAGGACATAGTAACGAGCCAGAAGGACAAATGGAAGGGGGCTCGGTCAGTGAAGCTAATAATATCTTAGAGTCTGAATAGAGTGATTAACTATCTTGATAATAACAGAAAGAGAAGATGAAGATTTTACGCACTCAATATTGAATTAATTTTCTTTTTTTGAATTTAAGGGGTAACGCCACTGTAAATTTTTTTGAGAAATCGTTTTTTTTATTGGTTTAAAAAATAGTTTAAACGCTCTAGAATAAGAAAAAAAAGGTCCCGTGCGAGAAAAAATTTTTTTTCCTTTGAAAATGGAGGTCGCCACCAAGCGCGTCAAACTTGCTCTGAAACGACTACCTGAAGCCTGAAACACAATTGGAGCTTTTCAGGCAGCTTTATTGCCAGCTTTCTTCTAAAGCTGAAAGAAAAAGCCGAATTGAACACAACTGACCTTTTTGACATTTACAACTTTAAAGGCGGAATTACAATGGACGCAACGGAACGCAACTGAACGGAGAGAAATGTCAAATCGGTTTTCTTTATATGCTTTTCAAATGGAGTTGCGCACAGTGGACGGACGAAAATGCAGTCGTACGCAGCAAGTTTAATAAAATCTGAAATTAACGCAACTGACGGATAAACATAATCTCAAATTAGCTTTGGGATTGTTTATTTTGTTCCGTCAAGTGAAACTGTGCTGCGGTAAGTGTGTAATAAGCAGAGAGGAAATGGAATGAAAAGAGTTTTTTGATTTTATCCATATTTGTTTATAAATTTTGGGTCAAACGTCACTGTCAATTTCAATTAATCATGCGTCCATTGTAAGCAGCTAACCTCGACGTCCGTTTTACTGCGTAAATTTGACATTTCTCTCCGTTGTAATTCCGCCTTAACTTGTTTATCCGTTAGTTTAGCGACAGCAAGGGTATTTTTTTATTTTTTCCAATAAAAAACTATTCTCAAAACTTTAAACGCGTTTTTCTCGAAACACGGTTTTTCAAAATGGCACGCAACATAACTCGAACAATTTTCATATTTTCGACTTGAAATTTTGACCAGATATGAAGATTAACATTATCTAGAGAATACCGTACGGGATTTTCAATAACTTTGTTTGTTGATTTTTTATTAACAAAAACCTGCCGTTTTTTTCGTCAAAAATCAAACGCGCGCCAAATCTACAAAAATTAAAATTTTTAAAAATCCATACGGCATTCTCTAGCTATAAACCTCTAGATTATTGTTTTTTTTTGTTTTGGTCTAGATTCAAATGTGCACCAGTGGTGGTGCTGCGTGCCGCGGAGCCCTGCAAGCAAAACATGTCCTGGGAAGATGGCTGTGGAGCCACCATTTTGTTTTTTTTTCGCTGTGTCAAAAATTTATCAATAAAGCTAAATGTATGCCCGATAATACCCTTAAAAGGCTTTTTTTCAAACACATATAATATCGTGAGAAAAAAATTCGTGAAAAAACCTTTTTTTTAGCCGTTACAGTGGCGTTATCCCTTAAAAACACCTTAAAAGTTTGAACTATATTTTCTTTTCGATTTTTTTTTCCTTTTGTACTTTTTTAAATAACTTTTATTTGTTAAAATACTAAATATTCGTTTTTATATTTGAATAAAACCTGCAACGTCATAGGGATGCAAGTACACTTTTTACAGGAAAAGGGATATAAGTAATTGCAAGGGATTTAATTATTACCTTTTTACTAAACCAAAAATCATCAAACATTATTTTAATTACAACAAACAGTTATTAAGATATTCATCTTATTTTTAGTATAATTACATAAAATTAAGACTTTGCGCAGAATTAAGGAAATATCCAACCAACTTTAAAGTGTTATATCTCAAAAGTGTGAAAAGTGTACTTGTACTCCTCTGCTTTTGAGTCCCTCATATAATGATTAAAAACAAAAACAACTTTTTTTTTGACAAACTAAAAGTTGCAAATTAAAAAAAAAAATTGGGTCTATGAATAAAAGAAATTTTCAATAAAATAAAAATTTGTTTGCAATATTAAAATATTCCCAAACCAAATATTTAATATCATTTGTTTATTGCTGAACAAATTCTGAAATACATAATCAAGAAAAATTGGGTGACCGGCCGGCCGGCCGGCCCTCTGAGTGTAGATTGAACAGAAAAAAAATCACCACCCTGTATTTCCTCTATAACCCTGCACAATGGTAATGTTTAATCCGGACACGATGTGCATACATATTTATACTCATATATGTGTATATATATTTGATTTCCTTCTCAATAAAAACAAAATTGTATTAAATTCATAAAGAAAAACAAAAAGACATTGGAAGGCATAGCATAATTCACTAATTAAGCATTCAAAGATAAGAGGGGTAACTGCGTAAGAAATGCATGTTTTCCCAAGCAACTTTCACTTAAAATTTCAGACAAACATTTTATACATTATCAAAGCGCGATCTGTTTACATAGTTTGCGGTTGCTTATAAAAAGCATATCTGTGGATTTCATAATCGAAAGTAATAATTATGCTCACGGGTAATTGTCTATGCATAAAGGCAGCAATGGAGATATGTATGTATGTATATGAAACATGAAACCAAATGGTTACCCACATAATCATGTAACAATGTTGTTTCGATCCTTTTACCGCAACTATTTAATAGCTTTAAAATACCGGTCCATCTCATCAAGTAGGTACCCTACTACGAAAAATGTTTAGCCTAAGATGATAAACGTTTTTTTATATCCTAGATTTGGGTGTACTAAACATATGTAGGACACTGTAATTTGGATTTCAGATATCCTGTAGGCACAAGATATGCATGAATTGTATTCAATACATTTTATGCGCTATAGTTGTAGGTGTATTGTGTAATTGTGTAATTAAAAACAACTAATCGGAAAGATGCGAGGTCTTTCGCCTCTCTTATACATTGCCATGTAGATGTACATATAGATGTACATACGTACTGAAGTAAACGAACCTAAACGACAGTGAGAGACCGTCAAAGCTGTAAAATTTTCACATCCGAATGAACCACAAATGATTGTATGCTTGGCAATGGAGAAAGGTCTTTTGTAAGCTGAAATACAATGGTCGAAATAAGTTAATCCAACCAGAAAGTACGGCACGATGGTATGGCGTAAATTCATAACTTGAAACGATTGATAGGCTCATTATGTGTACGTACTTTGTGCAATGGTTGGACCAAACGAGTCAAGTTGGTAAGTATGTATGCAGATATAAATACGTACCATAACCATACGTATGTAGTAATATTATGTATAATATTGGATATAATGAAAAATGCTAAAATAGTAAAATAATAAAAAATGAATAAAATAAATCAGAGAGGATAGTTCATTCAGCGGTTACAATGAAATTAATAAGGAAAAAAAGAACAATTACTATTGGTGTCCAGGGAACTAGAACAATGTCTTGTGGTCAGTTTTTTAATTTCCCCAATAATTTTCTGTAGAATTCATTATCTCTATTGACAGATCTCGTATTGCAACAGAAAGCAAAGCAAAAAAAACAAGAAAAAAAGAAAAAAACCTTGAATTTTATCTACGGAGTACAGTACAGCCAGCAGCGCGGCTGTTGTAGAACTCTATAGCAGCAACAGTATTTTTTGTTTGCCTTTTGAAACATACTGTGCGGGTTTCAATGGGAAATGTTAGCATTAACAGTGCTCTTGCGATTTATATTCATTCTATAAATACCTGATAAAGACAGAAGAGAGTAGTTTTTGGCGCTTTGTTGTTGGTCTGGATTTCCTCGTTTCTGGCCGGTTGATCTCATTTGAACGAACACAGTAATCAGTTGATGAGAAAATTTCCAAAATAGAAAGTCGAAATAATTTCAAAGTCGAGCGCTATGTTTTTTTTTTGTTTGTTTTTTTCATAAAAGTAGAAAATTTTGTTTGTTTTGCTGATGCTGATTTGATGCTTTTCATATTGAAAATTCAAAATTTTTCGATTCGAAAGAATACAAGCTTGGATCAACCAAATTTACAGGCAAAATATAGTAATTTAACTTAATATAGAAAATATTATAATGTGAATGATGATAATATATTTAGTATAAAAAAGACCCGAACAGAATCATCCCGTAACGAGTATGGAACACATACACTGCGCATTTACTCGACCACAATTAAGGGACCGGCCGGCGCCACATTGTGCGAATTTACCAAATCAAGCGGAACAAAATTGTAAACAATATCGAATGAGCTTAACTATATGCCGATGGTTTTGACAAATTGTTTATTTAAAGTGTAAAAAAATTATCTATATTAGGTATTAAAAAATATACAGCAATACCATAACGATTGGGGATTGATCATCAATTTTCAGACCAGATCCGCTCTAATTTCGATGAAACTTGCAGAATTAAATCATAATATTGGACCCATATTTTTTTTTCTGTTTATTCTGACGACGTGAGGTCTTGAATAAAGGGTGACTCAAATTTTAATGTTTTCACTGTGGACGTATTTTTTAATTTGCTGATTACTTGGGATTGGGCTACTCGACTCTTTTGTACGATATTTCATTATAAAACTAGAAACACAGTGCAAACTTTTCCAACCTCGACCTCAGTATAACTTGAAGAGCCTCAACATGGTGAGCCTTGCAAACTTTTGCAACTCACAATACGAACTTTTACAACTTCTGTATGATAGCAGTTAATTGGGCTGTTGGCTTGAAAATTAAAATTATTTTGTAATAATTTACTACAGCAGTAATAACTTTTCATGTTAAATATGTTTTCCAATTTTTTTTAAAACAATTTCCAGTACATTTTTCCCCGTAAGCAACCAAATAATAACAAAAATTAACTGTCAAAGCTGACAAAGTTACATTAGAGTAGAAAGTAGACCTACTCGAGTTCAACCTCAACCTGGCCGGCCTCATCAACTTTGCCATGGGCAGCTTGATAATCTGAACTCATATATTCTATTGAACTGTCAAAGTTGGTGAGGCCGGGCAGGTTTGAAAACCCAGCATTTTGTTTTACGCTTAATGGTATTAAATGGGATTTTCGAAAGAAATACAAAAAAAAAAATTAAATTAAATAAAAAACACAATTTTTATGAATTTTGAGTTTTTGATCACATCCGGAAAAGAAACACCCTGCTAAGAAATATTATTGTTGAAATACTCTAACATTAATACATATCTCATCAAAAATTTGCGGATGTTCAGCTCTTAGTTTAGGAGATATATTTTTTTTTATTAGCGTCTCTGCAAAATTTTATATGAAAATTTTAGAATTTACTAAAAAAAAAATAATGATTGTTTTTATTGTATTTAGATATACTTAAGGAGGTCATCCGGTGTGAAGGCACTTTTTTTAAGTTTTTTTGGGAATTTTTTCTGGCGAACTCAATAAACATACAACTGTGAAATTTTTACTACATATTTATTCATGCCTTGAGTACACTCTCCAAGTTTTTCAGCCCGAATTCGTCGCTCATTGCTAGAGTACACGGCAACTTAGTCAATCATCTTCAAAAAAGGCATTTCTCGGTAACCACGATTACGGGCTTTCTGCTTATACAAAATAAAAATTTCAAACGGCATTTTAATCTGAACTAGTTTCTGAACTAGGATTAATATAAAATATTGAAAGGTAAATTTCTGGCATCTTTTGTTGAACATTTTTTCGTGAATTTTTTGTGTTTTTTCATTACTTCTTCAACATGTAAAAAAAACGGCTTGATGAATCCGAATTATCCTGGTTTTCAAAGTGTTGACATGAGTACTGAATAAATCAGTCAAATTTCAAAGTAACCCGTTCGATAGATTTCAAGATATCGTGGTCATCAGTTTGAAAAATACAGTTTTGAGAAAAACGAGTTTAAAGGTTCAAATACGATTATCACCAATGAAATTCGAATACTTTGGCCTACTCAATCAAGACTAAACTAACCGTTATATTCGAAACAGGAAATGAGTTTCGAGATATAAGGCTTCTCTATTGTGCATTTATACCTGCGTTTGTATTAAAGGCGCTCAGCGAAAGGGTCCAATGCTGGAGCTCACGCTCCAAACACGTGGTCTGTTCAACGCTGTACCTTCCAAACGATTCCGAATATCGGAAAATCACTTTACCCACATTTGGATGCAATTTATGTAAAAAAAAGTTTTTTTTTTTTAATCAGGATGACCACCTTAATTAAAAATATTATTTATAATAATAGTTCTGTTTTTTATTTCATAAATTTTATCATTTACAAGTGTAAAACTGTGGTACTTTTGAGTGCTGTTGCCTTGACACGATTATATTTATTTTGAATTTTTAACATCGAACATTAAAAATTATTTCGTATGATTTTATATTCTGACGAACTTTTTAGTACAATAAAAATGTCTAGAACTGATCATTTTCACAATATACGTAAAATGCTTTATTTTTTGTATGGGGCAACACTAAAAATGATTTGCCCTATTTAGTCCATTTTCAAAATTGTATTTACTATTTTTATAAAAACGTTGTTACAAAATTTTAGCTCTCTACATCTCTGGCAGTGTAATATATAGTGAAAAATTAAATTTTCTGTATGGCATCCCTATGAAAAAGTTACCTTAACTGTCCCATTTTCGAACTAAGCTCTACATATTTTTTTTTAACAAAATTTCAGTTCAGGTAAAAGCCTTAAAAATTGAGACTTAATATGAGTGAGCATAGTTACAAATATGGCATAAAAGGTCGATATAGTACAGAAAGCGAATTTAGTGAATATGGAAAGAACTCAGTTATCTAATTAGGCACAAATACAGTAATTTTATGTAGGCAGATGATTTATGAAACTCTTATTTTTCTTCAATCATTATCGCTGTCATTAAACGTGTTTTGTTTCAGAAGAGGTGCAGATAACAACGAAAGTACCTACTTCTCGTACACCGTGACCATGAAGTTGGGTTTTGTCATACAACCTTTTTGCCTTGATTGGTATTTAAATATAATTAAAAGGGAACCATTAATACACTAAAAAGATTTTCGTCCGTTTGACCCTGTGATGAAAATGTCTGTTTGTATTGTTTTTTGTTGAGTTGCATCACATACCCATTTCATTAAATAGTTAGTTGATTTTCACCACTTTCTAGCTCCTCCAGAAAAGTATCCTTCTGAGCTAAACATAGCTTTTGTATAGTCGTTTACACTTAGTAGATACCTCAGTATCTTCTTTTTCGGACCCGAAGAGTTTTCGAACCATAAGCCTCCGCTCATTCCTTTTGAAATGCCTGGATAGGCTTGTGGATGAATATATCAAGGGAGTAGCCCTAAAGACTTCTCCCTTAAACACTTCACAGCATGCTTTCCGAAGGGGCAGATCTACGGAGACGGATCTCCATTCAATGGTTACTGGTCAAAGAGCGGGGACTGGACCGCGGACTATTTACCTTGAGAGGCTCTCTGGACATCGAGGGGGCTTTTGACAGGGCCAACCCCGAGTCGCTATGTGAGGCAGCTCGTCGACATGGTGTTGACCGCACTGTAGTGCGATGGATCGACCAAATATTAAGACGACGATACTTAACTGTGGAGGTGGGCGCCCAAACCTCTCTCAGTGCGCTGGTGGAGAGAGGCTGCGCGCAAGGTGGCGTGCTTTCTCCAGTACTCTGGTGTATGTTGGTTGACTCACGCATCACGGTTTTGAAAAAGTGGGATTCTCATGTGAACCGTATGTGGATTTTCAAGCACAGCATGACTGCTGCCTGTGCCTTCATGCAACGAGGCCTCAATATTGTTGAGGATTGGTGCACCAGTCATGATATGACAGTAAACCCAACAAAGACCAGCTTGGTGCACTCATCCAGAAGACGTAAGCTTGGGTACTTTGTTCTTCCAAAGCTTTTTGGACACACTCTGCAACTCTCTCCTTATGTCAAACACCTTGCAGTCTTCCTCGACTGGAAGCTGACATGGGGATTGCACGTAGAGGAAAAAGTTAATGCGGATACGAGGGTCTTCGCTCAATGCAAGAGAGCCTTTGGCTGCACATGGGGCATGAGACCGAGAGTTGTGCATTGGATGTACACCTCGACCATTAGATCCATGCCTACATATGCCTCCTGTGTATGGTGGCCGAGGACGATTGTGGGGACTGCGATCCGGAAGCTGGCGGGCCTGTAAGGGCTTGCCTGCTTGGGAATTACGGGCTCCATGCGATCTACGGCTTCTGCTGCTCTTGAGGTCCTACTTAATCTGCCACCCGTGGATCTGGTCATTCAGGCAGATGCCAAAAGGGCTGTGCAGAATGCGCTCATGGGGATGCACAAAATTGTTTCTTGATGGGCCCAATGTGAATACCTCCGAAGGAAATAATGTAGAACTGTGGTGTCTGTAAGGAGAGTCCGAGGCAACCGAACACTTTTTGTGTGCGTGTCCGGCCTTCGCCCGGTGAAGGCTGGATACTCTAGGATCTGCCCTTCTATCTGTGGTAATACTACAAATGAACAGATGAAATTTGAGTAGCAATAATAATTTATTATCCGGATTATCCGAGATAATTAGGATCCGATTCCTCAAATCCGGCTATGCGGATCCTAACTATCCGGATCCAGACTAACCAAAAGAGGTCAAAATTTCCTCCAGATTGCATCGTTTCATTGGGAAAATATAAATTTCATGATGCTTTCATTTTCTCAATGAAACAACACAATTTTGAAGCTTTTTTGATTAGTCTGGATCCGGAATTGGGTAATATGGATCCGGATAGTTCGGATCTGGATCCGGATAGTTTGGTTCTGGATCCGGTTAGTTCGGATCCGGATTTCAGGAATCGGATAGTTCGCAGATCCGGGGTACCGGATATTAGCAAATCCGGACTCAATTTTCACCTCTACCACAGCCCCTGACATATTTATAGGTATTTCATCTGAGTACGGTTTCAATTATAGGTTGAACAAATTTATCATAAATTTTAAAAATAATAAAAACAGGATACACATCCCAACAACAAAGTCGCAAGTAAATAGGTATTCACAATTTTTCTTTACCAAAATCTAAGTTACTTGGAATACTGTCAGTCAGTATTAGCTTTTACCATATCTGGTATTGTGACAAATTTAACAAAAAAAAAAGAAAAACAGTTTAAATTTTTATCTATTGATCGGAAGATATCAAAAACATTTAGTCATAAACAGCTGACAATTAATTAGGCAATCCATAAATTTTCTGCCTCACCAATCACCACCTACACTTTGTGCGATACTTACCTACCAAGACCAAAAGCAGCTGGCGTGTGATGGCTGACTTGTTTCTATGTACAGAAAAAAAAAAAAAAAAACAAAAAATCTTCAACGAAGTGTGTAATAATTAATTCGATCTATACTGTCTGCATTTTTGGGTATACGCTTATTTCTATTGTTGTTGTTATTGGCAAAAAAAAAAAAAAAAAAAGGCATACATATTTCTTAGTAGATGCACGTTTATTTTCAAGAGAAGCAAGAATTCAACTTGCTTGACCGGTTGTGTAATTTCGAGCATCTTCCAAAGCGTCCCACTTTTGTATTCCAAACCAGAGACTGACTTTTATCTTGTGCTAGGATTTATCATCTCGTCTCCGACGTCTGAATCACATTTTCTCTCATTTTCCGGTTGATGAGACCTGCATACCTACCTACCTACCTACCAACCTACCTACCTACCTACCTACCTACCTACCTACCTACCTACGTACCTGTGCAATATCTATGTAGATAATTGTAATGTACCGTGCTGCAGGCAGGTACCACGTTAGATTCTACATTGGTGGGAAGGCCGAACCGATGATGTTGTGTACTTATTTTTATGACCGGTAATTTTGAGAGCACGACACACAATTTGGCTGGATGTATTCTCTATAATATTTGAAACGCATACCCATGTTAAAGTTGCTATATGTAAATTGAGTACTGTTATCGCTAGATATTGTACATACCTACATATGTGCATATGTAGCAGGTATTTTGGTATACGAGGTAAAGTAGTTCACCAAAGGCTGTCATAATTGCACTGATGCTGCTGCTTGCTTATGTGCAGTATAACAACTGTATTTATATAAACACTGTAAAGACGATTTTAATTACTTAAATTATTAGACATGACCAGATTTTCTCCTTGCATCCTAAATTATATGAAATTATTAAATAGAAGGTGAAGAGAAAACTGCTCACTGGCACTGTACTAAGTCCAGTCCCAATCGGGTACAGAGCATAAATAATATGTGTACATAGTTATACTTGTTGCTCAAGAAAAACAATAAAAATTGTCAACGCATGTAAACACGAAAGACCATTTCGATTCAACCTACATCCTACATTTTATGGGATGTATTTAGTATCTACATAGGTACTACATAGTATTATGTAGGCAGTAAATTACTACGAAATTGGAATAACAACATCCGAAAGTTTTTGAAATTTTCCAATTTCTTTTGCCTACACGATATGCGTACATACATATGTACATACATACACTCTATGTAGGTATGTAAGTTTTGAGATTAATTTTCTTCCGATGAAGAAAGCCATTTCTGAGCTAATTTCCAAGTAAAGCTAGAGTGACAGTTCTTCTTTCAATGTAGCCAGAATCTATATTGAGCCTTGGCCTCATCTTGATTTTCTGATTTTGGTGAATCCAAATTATTTCGATCATTGATTGTTTTCATATACCCCCTACCAATTTCGATGAGCTTGACAGGAAGTTTCACTTAGATTAGAATTGACAATTGAAATTCAATTTCATTTTGGGAGAATATTTTTATTTTAGGATTTAGCTTTATTTCGATATTCTGGGTTCTCCTGAATTCAAGAAAATTTTATCCCGGAATTGGAAAGGGATCAGTTTCAGATCAGTTCCTCTTTATGGCTGAATTCACAGCGGACGCTTTAATCATGCTTTAATGATTCTTCAGAGCAACTGATTAAATCATTTTGTTTTACCGGTGTGAATGCAAAGAGGGATGTGGCACTTTGTTTGAATCAAGACTGAAACATGATTAAAGTGTCCGGTGTGAATTCAGCCTAAGCATTTATTCCTATCTCACACCGAGTTGGTCCGGAGATAAAAGAAATATTTCATAATTTATTTCGATGAACTCGAAGAGAAACTTTCAGAAATATTTTTTTCATTGATGAAATCAATTTATTAAGTACAGAAAAGTTAAGGAGAATTGTTTCCGCTACTCTGTTAATACCATGAACCAAACAAGTGATATGTACATATTTAGCTCCATTTGTTACAAATAATATAATTCTTTTGGAATTCCGCCTAGGCAACAATTTTAGCAAGGACTCGTTAATGAATCTAGAAATAGTGGCGTAATTTGTTGGCGACTTGCAAGAAGATGCGTTTGGGCTAAGCTAGATCAAGAGCTACACGTTACAAGCTGCAAGCTTTAAGCTATAAATTTTATGGTGAATTATTTTCACTTGAACTGTACCTTAACTCGTTCGGTTTATGAACCTAAAGTGTTTTCTTACCACTCTGACACAGAACTGGTTCCCAACGTATGTTATTTTGATTTTTCTTGTTCCATGAAAATTGGTGGTTACGGTAGCTCCGAAAATCGGAAGTATTTGTAATTAAATGTAGACATTTTGTAAAAATACAATTATTTTATTGAAGTGGTTTATTTTTTTTTTTTTTTTTTAAATCATAAAGGACGAATATTTTCGGATATTCTACTTTCTTGCATTCTTTCCAGCTTGTCCCCGTTCGGGGCAGGGCTAATGGCTGGAATAGAATGAACGGATCAATGCCGGAGTAAACACACAGCTAACTGTCAAACAACGCAAGAAATAAAGTGCTGCCCAGAAAGAAATTGCCGCGACTGCGTTTAATGACAATTCAATGCAATTTTCATATTTTCAATATTATGCTTGTGGATATTTTTATATTGTTAAAACTTGTGCGAATAATAAGAGTAAAATTTGAAACATCCCGCAGCTCAATAATTAATTTTACATTACAAATTTCATTCAAAACAAACGTTTGGTTCAGCTGTCAAAAATTTTCAATCCGGCTCTTGCGTAAAAGTTGAAAGTTGACCAACTTTCTTGCGGCAATTTCGGTAACTGCGTTCACTGTGTGCGCATTAATGTATTTCAAATGCAATAAACTTTTGCGTGACATTTCCATCTGGCATTGATCCGTTCATTCTGTTTCAGCGGTAAGTTAGGTGTAGATCTGACAGATTCTGGTTCAGTTCAGTGCCTATTCGGTTATGTTGAAAAGAATTCTCCATTAGTTTTGAGCACTAGTAATAAATATGAATTGCACACACTCAAAAGATAATTGCATATGGCATGTCCGCTTCTGTCTTTAAGACATATCATTACTCTGTCTCCTTTAGTCAAAACTAGATGGCGCTGACTAAGTTTCCACTAAATCAATCAAGAAATTGTTTCTCTTTCTTGCCTATGTGTATTTTATGTAATTGTCTCATTTAAGACATTCTGCAGACATTTCTTTCACTGGGATGGCATATCGTAGAGACTGTGTTACATAGAGAGCTTCAAGCTACATGCTGAAGCTGAAATAACACCAACTTGATAATGAAGTAAAAGTTTTATGTCAAAAACATTTTGTGTTTTGTAAGTTGGCAATATGGATAAAGAGCACGTAGGGAATAAAAAGTTAATTTTGTTTAAGAAAATCCTTTAATGCATGATTTAAATCATCGCTTAATAAAAGAGTTAACCTGCAGGAAAAGAATTGGCAGGAGTTTGCCAAAGAATTGCAGTAGAGACGTAATGCTTTTAATTGTTTATTTTGATATTGTTAATAAATTGGTAAATGTCAAGTTGCGATACGAAAATGAATCTTTAAACCTGAAATCCTCATTGTAGCTGATTGCGCTTCATGAAGCTGAAAAGAGCTTCATGTAGCTTGCAACTTGTAGCGCGTAGCTCTCGATCTAGTTTGGACTTTTTTTTTCTGTTAGTGGAGTAGAGGGAGTCATAATACATAGACTGCGTGCCTTTCAGGCAGAAGTGATGGCGATTTACCAAGCAATACTGCTGGTATTTATGCGTTGAGAGTTGGATTTAAACACTTGCATATACAGGGTGTATCCACATGGTGGTCCATAGAGTAGGAGATGATATATAGTACTCACCTAGGCAAAGAAAAAATTGTACCGCAGGGGGGGGGGTTATCAACCGTTTCGGAGTTACAGGGTGGTTAAGGAAAAAATCTAGTTTTTCACAAATACCCTGTATCTTAAAAAGTATAGGATGTACGGTCCTCCCCTCAGCAGTTATGGTGGTCTAAGCTAAAAATTTCGGATTTTATTACCTTTTTTTTACTTTGATCTCTGTTTTTTTACAAAACGGTTGTTAATATAACTTTTTTTTTTATAAAAACTATAAACTGTAGACTCTCCTCTTTAATTTGACTTTTTAGACCTCTATGTGCTATCTGCAACCGTTAAAGAGTTATTAGCTCACGTCATACCGAAATTAGCCGATATTTATTTTAAAATGACGTTTTGTCACTAAGGCAGTGTTTTTCAACCTTTTTCATTGAGTGGCACCCTGACTGAAAAATCGTGGCACCCTTGACCAGTGGCAGACCTAGAATCTGTATTAGGGGGGTGGCAGGGGCTAATGATAAATTTTTTGCAAAAACGAATATCACGCGTAATGCTGTGGTGGGGTCCGAAGAAGGAGTCCTAACCGGGGGAAGAAATTTTTTGAAAATTTACAATTTGAAGTAGCATTTTAATGAAAAAAAAAAGCATTTCTATGTGTCCAAAATCAAAATAAATTTAAGTTCATTGAATTTTGTCGAAATACCTACATGTAAAGTAACTATTTTTTGAATCTAGTTTTATTATCAAATATATCAAATTACACAAAGATGCGTAAATACGTAAATAATAATAATTTTATTTAATGCGAGATCTGAGCGTGACGTGATGCAAAAAATTTTATTAATTCTGGGCGGAATATTGGAGAGGAACACGTTCTTTGCAAACGTTCTCTTTTATTATTTTTGATGGACGTAAAGTCTGAAAATCCAAATTCGCACAAATATGAAGTCGAGAATTGCAATAATATTGTGAGAGATCTCTTAGCTAATTGAGGATACTCTGGCTTTATGTGTATCCAAAATTCATTAATATTCAATTCCTTATATTTCAGTTTTAAATTGCCATCAGTCTTTAATCAATTAGTGCTTTTTGCTCTTCAAGATTTATCTTTACTTCATTAACATCCACAATGAATGGATTTCTTATCCAATCGTAATCCTCAACACGTAAAGAAGGAAAGTAGTGACTTATATTATTGAGTAAGATTTGTATATGTTCCGAAATAATAGGTACTGGTAATGTTTAAACGTGATTACATTCCCTTCTTTTACTGCTCTTAACCATAAATTTAATTTATCTTGCAAACTCTTTATTTTGCAATTTGAAGACAGAATATGTTCTTCTTTGCCTTGCATAATTTGTTAATTTGCTGCACCAATCACAACTAGCAAACAGACAACAAAATTCTTTATTAGTAATCGCTTCTTTGCTTACTAGATATCTCATAGCAAATAGACCTGACAATGAGTTATCTTGAACTACAGTTAAGTAAATTTCAAAGAAAATGTCTAGACTTTGGGCACCCCAATCCTGGCTCCGTTGCATTCCAAAGTACCGCGGCACCCCGGTTGAAAAACACTGCACTAAGGAAACAAATTATCTTTGAGAAAAGGTTTGAGAATAGGTTAAGGAACTCTTAAAGGCACCAATGACAGCTATGTTAAAGATAATCATTAGTGTATCAATCCAGACACCTGTTGTATTGCGAGGCAACTATGGCCTGTTTACGAAGAAAGAAAACATTGGAACGGCACCAAAAATTTTTTAGGGGCCATATATGTAACCATACTATGAGGGCTGGGTCTAGAGTCAAACGATTTCTGCCGTAGCTGTAAAGCTCCTCAGTTCAGCATGTACTTTGCGAGTGTCCTGCTCTAGCGACTAAAAGAGGTGCGCTATTTGGTAGCTACTTGTTCTCGGAGCTGGGGGAGCTGCAAGGTAAAGAGCTTAGATGCATCCTGAGTTTCCTTAGAGAATCAGAGTGGATCTAGGGTTATTCTCATCAGTATGCATTGCCGTGTAATCTACGGAACATAATGGACCCTTCAGTGGTCTAAGTGATGCAGGCCAAGCCTTCCCTTTCGGCACCCCTCTAACCTAACCTAACCTAACCTTACCTAACCTTACCTAACCTTTCAGTTAATGCTATGAAGGTGCTTTCTTGCCTTTATTATTCTGTTCAGTTCAAAAGTTCCAATGGGACGGGTCTGAATACCTTTAGAAAATGATTTATTGCTTAAGCTTCACTCTTGTGTTTTTTTTCCATTAATTTCTAGCCAATTATTGATATACTTATTACCTACTGTTTTGATCTCAATCATTATACAGTTGAAAAACATTCTCTTCCTGGAAGCAATTCCGAATTGATTCGATAATGGAAAAATTCCTACCACGATATTATGAATTCTCATTTCTCATTAAAAAAAAAATCCAATATTGCGGTCCGATGGTTATAGGTGTAATGAGGGAACGATACAACCAATATCCACTTTTTAAACCCATTCACATACATACATATGTATATAACCTATATAAATGCATATGTGGCTTGCAAGAATAGTGTCAAAAGCCAAAAGGTTATAGAGCATGGAAAATGTTTTGTTATGTACATCGCCGCTGTATATTTCCTCTCATATAAATATTGAAATGGTAACATTCATATCAAACATTTTCTTCTTGTCAGATTCTGCCCAGATTTAGGAAAAATTAAGAATGATCGAGACACAGTGGCGGATACAGCGGGGGGCGATCGGGGCGATCGCCTCCCCCTAGAGCTCTAATAATAATAAATCAAACTTTATATTCTTATCCAATGAAATAGAAAATACAAAAAAAAAAAAATTTTTTTTAAAAAAGACCGTTTCTAAACCGGCGTTAAAAAAATAGAAAATAATTTCTCCCTTCATTTCTCCAGAGTTTCCCTTCATTTTGCATTTAATTAAATTTTTAAATTATATTACAATATAAATTTTAAAATTTTCAAGGTATACAGAGAAAACAAGAGCAGCTCAAATTATACTACAGTGAATAACAATTTCCCGAAATTTAAATTTGGAACTCCTAATGTTTAGCAAAATACTTAATTAAATTACTTTCCTTTGAATATGCTTTCTTTGTGTACCATGAAAATTTAAAATTTTTTATACAAATGTAATTTGATTAAATGGAAAACTCTAGATAGTTATTTCATATATTTATTGTTTTTCCTTTTTAGTCATAAATTATTCTCAAAAAATGTAAAATTATATCACTAATGAATTTTCAGTACAAGCATTGTTGCACTTTTTTGTGATCGAAAGCTCACAAAAGCCGGGTATTTTGATGAAAAGTAGTATGTTGGAAAAATTATCATAGCCGGGGTAATTAATCTCAGATTCAGTTGTCCTGCAAATAATTAATTTAAGGCAAATAGGAAAATATATATATTAACCCTAACTAATTAGCATTCCTCGAAAATTTCTTCCACCATTTAAGTTGCAAGAAATTACAGTCCAGCCGAAGAAATTATGGTGTTTTAGCGAAATGCAAGCGACCTATGCATGAAAAACACCAGTAGTAAGGCAAGCAAGAAGTGTATAATGTCTAATTTATGTGGAATTAAATTTTACTATGCTTACGGGATCAAAAACTTATATTATATAGATAAAAGAACTCTGGCGATATCTGAATGCTAATGAAATTTTCATGCCAAAACGAAATGAGAAAGCTTTACAGATCAGTCCACAGCTGATGGCAATTGCGGTTATAGGGGGCGATGGGGGCGATCGCCCCCCCCCCCCCCCTAGAGCAAACGTCTGGATCCGCCCTTGTCGAGACAAGTCATGCTTTTATTACAAAAATAGACGATTAGTAACGAAAGGTGTTAATTAACAGATCAAACTGGGATCTGACTAAAGTTCGAACAGTTAGGCCATCGCTGAAGGTTATAATCATTTTAAATTTTTTGAATTTATTAGCTCTAGGTATACAGAAATTTGAGAGGCTATAATATATGTTTATGTATGTATGAATTAGGTAGATATATGGTATATGTTTTGGTTTACAAATTGATATACATTCGTATTATATTATATGCAGTATGAACAAAATATGGCAGCCGTGTGAATTATAGAAGACAAGAAGGATGGTCGTTAAGCTCTTAGCTGATCTTAGTTTGATCTGATTACCGGCCACTATCAATGGAAGAACATTATTGGTGCGATTATTGGCGATTGAACTGATACTACATGAAGGCCTTATCCAGAGGTAGTTGAGAGTGATTTATGTACATGTCGTGTTTGAATGTCCGGCGATTGCTAAGCATTTAGAATGGCAATCTATAATAAACTACAGCTGGGTCGTTGTCAGCTGTACAGGATTTTAAGAACACTAAAGAGGATTGGTATACTCTAAGGTGGTCGTTTCACTTTGGTCGCAGTGCTTTTTATTATTGTTTGTCACCTTTTTTTTTTTAAATAAACCAATCAATCAAACTGCCATCGAATATTTCATCAATATTGACCCATGTTTGCAGAAAAGTTTCAGTAAAACATATTGTGTGGCAAACGTTGAGAATATGGCTAGTTTTGTAGTTTCGAATTTAATATAAAGCCCCCTTGACATTTTCATATTTCTAAGAATTTACATATCCAACTTGACAGCCCGCCCGATAACAATTTATCGCCTGATGTACTACCGATCTAAGACTAAACTATTTTTACCTCGCAATATCTTACATATCCTTAACTATGCATTAAAATGCTGTCGCTGTTGTTAATTATCCTTAATCTATACTGTTCTCTATTCTAACTACACTACAGAGAAATTTGGAACCGGTATATATAACCTGTCATATAATCTCTATTCTATCCTGAGTATCCTCCTAATGCATTTTCTCAAGAATTGCTGCTTAGTTTCGACTTTTGATTTATTGTTCGAGCCATTAAGAAGGTTTCTTGGGCCTTTTGAATTTAAAAAGATATTCACAACGATCTCGTCAGATGGGATTTGTTTCGCGACGATCGTTATATAATAAACAAATTTTTACATCAAATGAGATCCAGACTAGAGCTGAAAGTAGCCGGACAATTAGGATCAATTTCCTTCAGATTGGATTGCTTCATTGGAAAAAATGTAAATTTATTTATTTATTTACACATTATTTGCTTAAATATAGGACTTAAATTAAGTCTACATCGAGTTACAAACAATATTTTTTAGGTCTACGGCTACAAGGCCATCTGGGCAGCGGTCAGCTGTTTTGTCAGTCTGCGTTGGGACACGACTTATTACATTTTTTAATCTATAGGCCGTTTGTTACATCTTGTGGTTTTTGTAATGTAAATTTAAATATTTCTAATGAGGCAATACAATCTGGAGGAAATTTTGAAACTTTTTTGATTGGTCTGAATCCGAGTCCGGATAATTCGGATGCAAGTAGACCATAGAGGATAAAAGTAAAATGGTTTCTTATTGGCGCCAGTGGAAATAAATATGGGCGTACCTCAAGGATCAGTTTTGGGAGTGATTCTTTTCCTCCTGTATAGCAATGATATTAAAAGTTTTGTTCAGTTCAGTAAAATAACTCTTTTTGCGGAAGACACTTTGATTTATCTATAAAGGGAGTATCCATTATATATGTGAACACAGCTTTAACGTTTATCTGTCACCTGTCATATTTGTTTTGCTTTTTACTAAAATTCGGAGTCGGTGGTTGCAACTTTAAGAGCGTTAATGCCAATTTTTGGTCGTTATAATAACCCTACCCGACCCTCAATTCGTAAGTTTTTTCTTGGGTCAAACGAATCGATTGCTGCAAGCGCGCCCGTGGTGGGCATATGCCTGATGTCGAATTTCATTCTTAAATGGTACGATGAGAGCTTTCATTTGCAATAAAGAAATTGGCAATATCTGAAATACTTAAAAAATTTAAATGGATTGGAAAACCCTTTATATGTTGCTTCAAAAATTACAGATTACAATGAACAAAATGAAATTGAATCCTATATGAAGACGAAATGCTCCCTGGAATTAACCTCCTGTGAATTTTTTCTATACGTCAACCTGGTTTACAAAGTTCTACCTCGAACCTTCAAAGCTCTGAAGGAGGCAATTGAGGACATATTCACTGTAGATCTAGAAGAGATATGCTGGCAAGAGTGAGTGAAAACTTTGTTGAATGGATCAATATGTGCATAGCCAGCTAAGACCGGACGATATTATCTCTAAAATTTAAACAAACTATTGCGTAATATGTACCTTTCAAAAATAAAACCTTTTTCTTTTATGTTGAACTGTTTTTCACAATTCACCCGCCAAATCAGGGATTGCATTCTGCCCCAGAATATACAAAATGCTTTCAGAATATCTGAAAGACAATTTTGTCAGTGTTGCAGAGGCTTAACATACAGATTGCGGCATAATACCAATTTTAGGCTGTAAACAAAATCGGCCTGCAGTTTTTCAGTAGTTGACCTAAGGATGTGAAGCTGGAGGCTACAATTAATGTTTTCAAATATAATTTGATAGAATATACCTATTAAGAATAATTCGCGAAGCTATTGGTAGTCGAAAGGAAGAGAAAAGTCATGAGACTTTTACAAAATGCAATTAAAAAAAAAAATATATAGCTAATACTGCAATATCTGCAATTGGAGCAGATAGCAATATGTATAAGGCGTTTCGTATCAGCAGGAACCAATACTCTTCAGTACGGCCATTTTCTGCCTGCCACAGACGTCACTAGAAAATGCTAAGTAGACCTCATATATACTCTCAGTATAACTTCTGAGTACAATGAGGCGAAATACTACGTATTTACTTTAGCGCTTTCCCAATACAGCCCTATATGCATATGATTCGTACTCAGAATTTATACTGAGAGTATATATGAGGTCTGCTTAACATTTTCTTCTGGTGTCTGCAGCACGCAGGAACTGGCCGTACTGAAGAGTATTGGTCCCTGCTTATTCGAAACGCCTTATACACATTGCTAGTGGTTATCAGTTCAAGAATTTCAAATTTATTAGTCTTTTTCAAGTGTAAACAGCAATTAAGTTCATGCAACTAATAAATATTATTATTATTATTAATTTTTATAATATGAAACTAAATAATAATAAATTTCTCCATCCAGTCGCTCATACTATGAAAGAGTAACGATGATGATGTTGATGCTGGTGGTGCATTTTTACGGAACCCCCATTGAATGAAATGAACACTTGACATTTTTTGTTGTTTCATAATTTCAAAGTGTAAGCAATGGACCATTTCCCACAAATAATTTTCTCAAGGAATTTCAATTGTACTAATTAAGTTCAATTTATGGGAATTACTGAGAATATCTATTATCTTTACGTCACTTCTTCAACTGTGAACACAATAGCAGCGAATTCAAGATAAAGAGTAGATGTAGGAAGACGAGGGGGAAACTTAAACATTGAAATTGGGTGCGCTTGGTAGAATATCCAACAAAAAAAAAAACAAAAAAACCCCGTCAGCACAGCATAAGGAATTCTTAATTCGACTTGAATGGGCGACATAAGACAAGAATTGCCTGCCTTAAAAAAAAAACTATCGTGCTTATGATGACTACTTTAAAAAAGCGACCACACTAATTAACTGGATGAAGAATACTTTTGTTTAATTTAAGACTTTGGCTCCGGGTGATATTTGGGAAGTTTGTAGGACGAAGAGGAAATCTTATCGGTGGATTAGGCGTTCTAATGAAGGCGTTTGTTTACACTGATTTTATTATGCGTGATAAAATAAAGCGGAAATGTTTTCACATTCATTTCATTTATGAAGACTTGTATTTTCAATTTTACAAGGCGGTGATTTATATCGATTTACATATTAACATAATATTATACATATCTACATACACACTTTAAAGTATTACGTACACGTGTATACAATTATAAAACATACTAGACTCCAATTTAATGGCAAAGTTTTGATATTACAATTAAGATTTTTTTTAAACAATTCGTAAATTCAAATTTTAACATTATTTAACAAAATTGAAGAAAAGGAGATAGTCAATATAACTAGAATTGAAATCCTCTGTGCAAATTTAATTGCTAAATTCGTTTTTCGCATTATTATAACAAATTTCATAGAATTTCATATTCTGAACAACTTTTCAGTACACCAAAAACGTCTCGGACTGAACGTTTTCACTATATCCATAAATATCCGAAATTTTTATATGGCAACACCAAGAAAAGGCTGCCCGATTTCCGTGACCGTAACTTCGGATCTCTAGGTCGATGTGTTCTCAGGCAGTGTGCAAATATAAGTTAATCTTTCTTCGTGTAAAAACTAAAAAAAAAAAAAACAAGTAAAAAGGCTAGAATTGGTCTAAGACCAATTTCTCATGATACCCTGGATGAATTCAATTTCAAATGGTCACCCATCTGTGCAAGTTTTATACGTAAAAAAACGTAAGTTTTTATATGGCAACACCAATAAGGGGCTGCCTGATTTAGTCAATTTTTTAAATTTTATCTAAGTACTATTGCTATGAAAACACGATGGGGAATGCCATTTAGCCTGCATTAAAGCTAATATATTTGTCACATCTATTTTCAAATTGTTTACGCTTAAAAATATGTCAACTGATTTGAAATGTGAAAATATGGTTTGTCACATTATGCCTACCCTTTAATGTCGTTTAGGGGCACTTAAATATTCGAAATATCCCGATATGGATATCTAGATATCGATACCCCATGTCTGTCACAAGCATTAACTTCCAAAGGTAACTGTGTCTTGAATAATTTTTGCATTTTAAATAAAAATTTCTCTTTGTTCCATTTTATGTTAATTTCTCTTAGCCCATCTTTATTTGTTTTCTTGAGTGAAAAAGTGGACTTTATACTTCTTCCGATGACTTCCGATGACTTCTTTTAAGAAAAATGTTCATAATAGAGCACTAATGGCCATGGAAGAAAGAACTGCGAAAATATGTGTCAAATATAGTAGCAGTGGTATTGTGACCGAAGTGCATGAAAATGGGGTTTCCGGCGACAAAAGTGTCCCGAGAAAATTTTCTGAATCGGGAAAATATGCACCACACGATAGTGCTCGACGAGACCTTTATTTCGATATGCAACATGCGGTATTGCAACCCCCCCCCCCGCCGGAGGTTCCTACCGGCACCCTAAACAGAAAGTTTTCTTCCACGAATTGTAGCTGGTAATGAGCTGAGGCGAACAGTTTTCCGATCGGACATAACCCTACCGAGTTAGAGGCGATCTAAAGTGCGCAAAATCTTGTACCTCAATTCGAATAAAAAAGAGAGGGAAATACAAAAAAATGAGTATTGGGATGGCTATATATAGCTATTTAAGCTTCCGAGTATAGGAGTGTGGGTATTCAAACTTCTTCTCAGGACCTAAGGAATTCGGTTCCGTACTAGATTTCCCAAAATGTACAAGATCAAACCTTGATCCCGTCCCCCCAGCTTTCCCACGCTAGATAGAAATAATCATTGATGAAAAATGTTCAGAGTATTATAATACATCGTTTAAGACATCCTTCATGTCTGGGGGTGTCGGGTCTAAAATAGGCATTCCCCTTTCAGCTATCGAAGTCGACGCGTTCTGAGGCAGTGTCCAAATGTATAGTGAGAAATGAAATTTTTGTATGGTAACCCTACGAAGGCGTTGCCCGATTGATCCCATTTTCGAACATTTAGAACGCACGGACGGACGGACATGTAAAAAATCAAAATAACTTTCAATATTATGCGTTGGTGTCCAACCAGTGTTGCCCGCTCTTCTTGAATACTTGGGAAGTAAATTACGGCATTACACTATAGAGTGGATAAGGATCTGATTTCCACGTTTATTTCACGTGCTCTGAACTGGAATGTCGAACGCTAGCCGTTATGATTATTCCCAAAATTCCTTCAAATGCATCTGAAAGTATCACATACAGAAAAGTATGAGTCGATCTTGCATGGGCTAGGTCGAAAAAGGATTTCGATGCCATATTGTGTTGTCTTTAGCGTGAAAAATATCTAAATCAGTTTGTAGTTCAGAGCACATATCATTATCTTCGTAGTTATCGCTATCCGTATCGTCCTCATCTTCTATTTGAAGATTTGTGTCTCTATGAACATGTTTAACATCTGAATTCTCTTTAACCCAAGTCTATTCAGTTATACATAGGTGATGGAATCCATTTGTCCTCAGAACCATTTTCTTCTGGAGGGGTGTGATTTATTGTGACTCTCCGTTCAAATTATTCCCTTTCCAGATCAAAACTGTTAATTAAGTCTAGAAGATTTCACACGTGGTTTGGTTGAGCAAAATCATATTTGAGGTGGAGTCATTTTCCGCATGGCTAATGCTTCTCAATTACAGAGTAAGTGCTGTGAACTTTCATGAGCATCCTGACAAAAGCGGCAGAATGAAGTCTGGGCTTGCCTGAGGAAAGCTCTGTGATTATCTTAAGCTCTGTTTCCTAAGGAGTAGGAATTCTTTTGTTTTTCTTTCCGCCAGTTTTATATAGTGTACAAACTCCTGGTTTGCAACCACAAATGTCTCACGACAAGACTTGTTATGTGTAGGAAGATCGCAAGTTAATGCGTTATGACAAGGTTGGTGGGAAGATTGCAATGTAATGTGTTGCAATCAAAGGACAGGATGAGACTGACAAAAATCCCTTTGCTTTACAGGCCTTTTATAGTAAAAAAATCAGCAGGCGCCCCAATAGGTCGTTTTTGAAACTTACGCACCATCGGGAATGCCTACAACTAATTGATGAACTTGTGTGCGCCATCTGGCTCTGACTTTAATTAGTGTGCATGCGCACATATAGACTATCTTAATAAACGGATTTTTGTTTATTCTCTCTGTTATTTAGGGTAGGTCTCTGAGGTAACATTTAGAAGTTCCACAAAAGGTTCTGGTGCGACAAAGGCATAGTCTCTGCTCCTCTTTGTCTAGAACAAAGTGTGGTCAGGACGCTCCAAGGTATCCGTTGGCATACCCCATTCTACTTATTAACCGAACACCCTATATAGAGTAACTATTAATGAGTAAACAGTTTTTGGTACTATTGTTAGGAAAAAAAATCATTAAATTAATCTTTTTAAAGTATCTCAATATTCCCAACACGATTATATAATATTCAAGATAAAATCATTTAAGCCTCTGTCAAGTGACGGTAATGCATTAATGGCCTAGAGTATACAGAAATAAAAAGAAAAAAACACTGGAAAGTACCAGTTTTGTCCTTGATAAGATTGTCTCAAGTACACCACTACCCCTTCTGTGTGCTGCTTTCCTCCTCATCCTTGCTTTTTTGGAGTTACAAAATAAAAGAAAGTTTGCAAACTCCTTTCTTTTATCGCCTCTAGTCTACAGATATACATAGGAACTGCGCTCTTTACAATTACATACATACGCGAGTTTTTCTTTAAAAATAGCGCATCTTCTTGAGGCAGTCATGCAAATATTTACGAATACATATATACATACATATATGTATACCAAGGAGCAACAATGTAATAAAACCCTTTCAGTATAATCTTTTCTCCTCTTTTTTATATAAATTGTACACAGAGTTCTCTTCTATAATACTCGTACATGTATAAAAGGAATCAGGAATGTCATGGTTCTATCCATTTCTATCCTCATAACTGCAAATTTTATTTTGTTTACGGTTAATATTGGTAAGCTGTATAGGTGTAGTGGAGGTATATTGGTTTTGCATTCCTTAATTCTTTAATTTTCTAATTTCATTTGCAGTGTACAAGAGTGGAAATTTTCAGGAAAGAAATATTTTGAATTTACAGATTGAGTTCAATAAGAAAATATGGAAAGTTATAGCTTCGACATTTTCCTCATGTTTCGAAGCTGATTTTTCTTATGTAGGTATTTAAGAGGAGTCAGTACCAATATTTACAATTTTCATACATTTTTCAATGCGAATTTTTGGCGAACTATTTGTAGCAAAATAACGATTTATATCTTAAATTAAAAGTAACGAAGAGGTCTAGTAAATAACGTCGAGAAAAATTAAAAAATCCATATTGGAATGGAGATATTAGTTCGGAAACTTGTAAAAAATTGTAAAAATTGAAGTTTTTTAAATCAAATTCCTCTTAGTAGGTATTCTCATTTCTTTAGATTGTGACTATTTTAGAAAGATAAAGCCGAGATCTAGCTAATAATGTCGAGTTTTTTCATCGCTTTTTTTAATTATTTGACTCGAATAGTACGTTTTTTCTCTCGATATTTCACCGACTAAAAATTGCAATATTCCGTGAAAAAAATTTAGGAGAGTTTTTAAAAACAGCAAATTTTCATTTTTCATCTTAAATTGTCGCATGTTGGGTTTCTGTATTTTACGCTAGATGTCTCTAACGTGGTCTTTGGTTTAGGTCTAGGCTAATTTTATATGAATTAGCTCATTTTCAGGACACAAACCTACGTATAGTAAATTTTATTGCCTACAGTTCGCTGCTATCTAAATTGAAGCTTTTTCTGAGTACTGACTCCTCTTAATAGATACTAGGATAAACGTACTAATTCGGGTCCATTTAAGCAAATGTGCTCCCTATAAGATGGGTTTGTGGTAAAATTTACTTAATGTCAGTGTTAAAGCTTTTCTAGTATAATAGTAAGCTGTCAATTTATCACCTAATTCAGACCAGACATACCATACAATTTTCGTGCTCACCTCTATACGGTATTTGCTGCTGTAAACCAGCACCATGGGATATATAATATGTTTTTGGCTCCTGCTTCACGTGTACCATATTTATTTATTTAGTAGACCCAACAGAACAAAAAATTTCCTCCTGACCAATACAAATGAAAAGAAAAGATAGCAAAAATAAAAAATAAAAACAAAAACAAAACCATAAAACGAAAAAAAAAAAAAAATCATCAAATGTAAATAAAAATAAAAAAAAAATAACAAAAAAATAAAAATAAAATAAAACTAGAATAATAAATTAAAAGCGAAAAAATTACTTTATTCGTAAAGCAGACATTTCAACTTTGTCGAAGTTACATAAGTCAAAATCAATATGAGGTCTGAGCGGTCATTGAAGGCTCTCAACATAGAGCATATAGGTTCTTTGTAACCATAGTTGTCGCAATGAGGAGGTTTCTGTAACAGAGTATATGATACATCCGTTAAAGTTCGTGGGCGAATATTGAAGTTAATTTTAGATAAGAACTCAGGATCGTCTACGGCACTAGTAATTATTTAAAACAAGAAGACTTCCTTGGTTACCACAGTTCTTCTAGTGGGCGCAGGTAGCTTAAAAAGATTTAATCTCTGCTCATAAGTAAGCGTGAAAGGATTATCCCATGGGAGACGTCTAAGTGCGAAGCGAATAAATCACCTCTCTATAGATTCCAAGCGCCTTAGATAAATGTCGTAAAAAGGACACCAAACTTGGATATCATTCTCAATAAGAGATCGCACAAACGCTAGATACAAGATCTTTAAAGTAAAAGGATTATTAAAATCAGGCGTCTATCTTCTTACAAAGCTTAATTCGGCATTAGCCTTATTGATTGTCTTGCCAATATGTGTTAAAAAGCTAAGTTTGGTGTCTAAAAGTACACCAAGGTCTTTGACTTCATTGGTTTTATTAAGAGCGATACCATTGATATGGTATGTAGTCAGAAGTGGGCAATTTTTACGGGTAAAGCTAATGGCTTCACATTTTTGTCAATATTTAAGTACATAAAATTTTTATTACACTAAATGAAGAAACTGTCAATATCTGCTTGCAACGCGCCAGAACCAATAGAGCTATCGACCTTTGATATCGTGAGCATATATCACAATATAAGATAGATTAATAACGTTTGGCAAATCGTTTATATATAAGATGAAAAGCAACGAAGCAAAATGGCTGCCTTAAGGAACACCGGACAGTCGACCTAACAGAAATTGCTGGATGCTATTTGATAAATATGACTCTAGCCGTTTCATTTAAGAGGAGTCAGTACTCAGCAAAAATTACAATTTAGATACCTGCGAGCCTGAAGGCAATAAAACTTACTATACGTAGGTTTGTGTCCTGAAAGTATGAAAATTCATATAAAATTAGCGTAGGCCTAGACCACAAGTCACATTAGAGACATCTTGCGTAAAAGACAGAAACCCAACATGCGAAAATGAAAATTTGCAGTTCAAAGAAATTGAAAATTTTTAACAAGAATAAACTCTTCTAAACTTTCTTTGCACATTATTGTTAAATATACTATTTTGCTATATATTTCTACAACTTTCAACGAAATATTGTAATTTCTCGTCTGTGAAATATCGAGAGAGAAAACAAGTACTATTAGAGTTAAACAATTAAAAAAAGCGCCACTAAAAATGAAAAAACTCGACGTTATTTGCTAGATTTAGGCTTCATGTTTCACAATCTAAAGAAATGAGAATACCTACTAAGAGGAGTTTGATTTAAAAAACTTCAATTTTTACCATTTTTACAAGTTTCCGAGCTAATATCTCCATTCCAATACATTTTTTTTATTTTTCTCGACGTTATTTACTAGACCTCTTCGTTACTTTTAATTTAAGATATAAATCGTTATTTTGCTACAAATAGTTCGCCAAAAATTCGCATTGAAAAATGTATGAAAATTGTAAATCTTGGTACTGACTCCTCTTAAATACAAATGGTAAGTAAGTTTGTAATATTTTTGGCATTTAGTTAGATTTTAATTTAGTTAATTTCTGTAATTTAAATTTTTACTTTCCACACTTTGGTCCATTGCAATTCTTACAAAATAATATAAAATATTCTCGATAAAAATCTGTTTCAAAACCCTCAAAACTAATAACATATGAAATTTCAGTACCTTCTTCTTTTACAATCGCCGATCACTGCCTGTCCTTGCAATTGTACTCCCAATTTTTCGACTACCTGTTTTGACAGTGAATTTCCCGCTGCCGTCTATCGTCGGAAAATCAGATAGGTAAAAAAAAATTATGATCACTGACCAATTTCGTAGAAACAATAACACTTTTTAAACTCGAAATTGTGTGCTTTTATATATATGAGTAATTGGCGCAACAAAAATATAAAAGCATCTTCATAACTGGGCTGCTAAGCATTACGTTCCATTTTCTAAACAATCAATACTAAAATAAATATGCATTCCAAAATTACTTACTATCCTGTGATAGGTATGATAGATGTCTTTTCGACACTATATAAAAACACAAGAAAATTCGAAAAAATTTGTACATGTTTAAAAGACGAAGAGCTACGAGCGAATGACTGTTATACCAAATCCACTATTACTATTCATAAGAAGACAAAGAAATCATACAAACCAAATCGTACTATATTTACTAAAATCATCCTGTTAAACTTTTACAGCTCGCTCTGCAGTCCAGCGCCACATTCAATTCACCGCGAAGGTTAAGCGGGGGGTCATGACCCCCCCCCCCCCCCCCCCCCCCCTCAACCCATCTGTATACGAGCTTGGCACTATGGGGAAGCTGTGTCAACGCATGAACTTCTATATTTTATTGTATTTTCGGTTTTCGCGGAATTATCAAACACTTCGTGTTCACTAAAAGATCATGAGTCTTCAGTGCGCTCAGTTACTTCGGAACTATTCATCGTACGCCCAAAAGGCATTGAAGAATGCGACCCTTTCCATCAGCTGAGCAAAGTATTAGAACACGTTGTGCATATTTGACTTGGTGCCAACTCCACATTTTTGAAAATTAGCCTTTCGAAATAATATTTACAAATTTCTTCAACTAAACAAGTTATATCCCGTTTTTTTCGGCTAACTATATACATATGTAAAGGGTTTTCCAATAAGAGGTGTTATTTTAATTAGCCCGCTATTTCGGTAGATGTCACTTTTGGAGCTGTCATTTTTTGACATTTGACAAGAAGAAACTATTAATAAAAATGGAACGATACACGATTCAACAACGCATTGAAATTATTAAAATTCACTATAAAAATGGTGAAAATGTGGCAGAGAGGGTTCGTAAACTCGAACATTTTTGGGTCGTCGTGAAGCACCTTGTCGGACCGCAATACAGAAGTTGGTAGAAAAATACGAGCTGTCGGGACAAGTTAGTGATGTGAAGAATAAAACCCGTGCACGTCGCTCAAGAACAGCCGAGAATATTGCTGCTGTAGCCGAAAGTGTTGAAGAAAACCCAGGTTTGTCCATTCCTCGTCGTTCTTTGGAATTAGGCATTCCACAAACGTCATTACACCGTATTTTGCATAAAGATTTGGGTCTTAAGGCTTATAAAGTTCAGTTAACACAAGAACTCAAGCCGGCCGATCATCAACAACGTCGAGTCTTTGCTGATTGGGTCCTTGAAATGCATGAAAATGATCCGGAATTCCATCGAAAACTCATCTTGAGTGATGAGGCCCACTTCCACCTCGATGGCGTCGTCAACAAGCAAAATTGTCGCATCTGGGGCTCGGAAAACCCAAGAGTTATTGTTGAAAAGCCTCTCTATCCTCAACGTGTGACTGTTTGGTGCGGTTTATGGTCCCGCGGGGTCATTGGACCTTACTTTTTCGAAAATGAGGCTGGAGCAACAGTTACGGTGAATGGATTGCGCTATCGACAGATGATTAATGATTTTTTATGGCCGGAATTGGATGGTATTGATCTGGACAACGTTTACTTTAAACAAGACGGCGCTACGTGCCACACAAGCAACGAAACCATTGATCTTTTACGGGAAAAGTTTCCGGACCGTGTTATCTCTCGAAGAGGTGATCACAATTGGCCACCGAGATCTTGTGACTTAACACCTTGCAACTTCTTCCTTTGAGGCCACGTAAAAGAGAAGGTGTACGCCAACAGCCCAGCGTCGATTCAAGACCTCAAAGATGGAATTCGTGAGGCTATCGAGGGCATAGGGCAGCCACTTTGCGATTTGGTTATGGAAAATTTCATGAAAAGGATATGGTCCTGTAGGCGTGGTCGTGGTGGTCATTTGGCTGATGTTATTTTCCATTATTAACGGCATACCTTCCTCTTTATAATGAAATAAAGAGCCTATCATTTATCTCAAAAAATGGCATTTTTCTTTGAATATCAAAATAACACCTCTTATTGGAAAACCCGTTATATTCTCCACACACATAACAAAACTGATTGATACTTTGTTGGTTTGCACACTTTTCCATTTTATCCAACATTTCACCAGAACAGTTACTGAGAAATACACCCACACGTGTGAAAAATATATTTATTATTATTTTAAATTTGACCACTTTACCTGTTTTAATAAAATTCGCATGAGCGAGCACCCACAAGTTAATGAGCCCCTTTTTGATTCCTACGCTTAATATTAACATGAATGACGTTTAGGTCCTTTCTACTGTCTAATTTCTTGTACGTTTTAGGTAAAGTACACAAGTAAAGCAAACGCATGCAGTGGTTATAACAATTCCCCTACTCTTCTTGATACGTCATTTTTACAATCGGGAAATTATGCATGTTTTACTATCAGCTCACAGGAACGACTCCTTGTCTGACTCTTTTTCTCAATATTTAAGTTTAGTGAATTGACTGGTTCTTAACATTTGTGCACATTTCCTGGTAAATATTTGATAATGCAAATTATAATAATATCAAAGCAAAAAAAAAAAAACAGTAATTGAAGGGAATTATATGTATTACTCATTTCAAGGGCAATTTAGCATGTCTATATTAAAGTCCCCTGCTATTATAGTAATGCAACATTAAATTGGACATGCAATTTTATAATGGAAGCAATTTCGTCCCCAGAGATTTTTATCTAAACACTATTGGCTGCTGTTTATTCAAACTATCGTTGCGCTCACACATATACATATGACTTGTCAATATACTAAGTTCAAGGCGTATGTTATTATTAGGTAATAAATACCTATCTATTTTTTACACAATTCTTGCTGCATTATACTGAAAAATCGATAATTGTATTTTTTCTATGCTACAGACCAGGCAGCATCCGTCCTCAGATTTTCATAACAAAAGTCATAAAAACTTGTTTTCATGTAAGCGCAACATTCATTTAGTGAATGGTGAAAATAGGACGAGGACTTATAATACATACTTAATACAAAATACTATTATAATAAGAGAAGAGATCTCGCCAGATTTATTCCACTTCATATATGCTTTATATTATCAAGTTATTGAAGCCAAATGCGCGAGTACATTTCAAATTAAGTGGAACAAAATTGAAGCGGAAATAGAACGAGGAGAAAGTAAGTAACAATTACCAATAACACGATGCGCGATATCTCCATGTCATTTTGACTTGTATATGAATTACCGGATTGTTTTTTTTTTATTTATTGGATGATATAATCCACATTATAATGTTAGGTATGTATGTATATGGATGGACACATTTATCCTGAGCTTAAATGATATTTTTACACAGCTTTTTATTAAATTTACTGAAAAATATTAAAGTTATTGCCTTGAACTTACTAGAAATTCCTAAGTTGATGTTTTCTTCTTCTTTCCTGATGTTAATTTATGTGTATATACATATGTATGGAAGATATTAACAGTATAGGTATAGTGACCATAAATAAATTACTTTAGAACAGTGGTCTCCAAACTATGGGCGGCTGGCCAACACCGGCCCGAGACCACCAAGAATCCTGCCCGCAGCAGCGGAGCCGTACATGCCCGATATTCGGCCCGCCGTTGTTTATTTTGATAAATTTTACAATGCAAGTAAATTATACAAAATAAAAATCAGGTGTTTTCATTTAACGACCAACTAAGGAACATATTATTGACATACATTATGAAATCGGACACTTTCAATTGTAATTGATGATATGAGATTTATCCTAATAACTTACAACAAGTTGGTAATTCACATAATGCAATTAAACATTATAATTATGATTAATGCGATTTTTGTAGCTGTAACTTTTCACTGGCAATTGTTTGCAGTTGTGGGATCAAGTGAAAATTATCAGCAGCAACTTCAAATGTTCATCACTCAATTTGGATCTCTAAACATTTTTTTATATATTTCATTTTGAAGAATGTTTTTTCACACAGAATATAAGTAGTGTCGAAAGCGAAAAAAAAGATACGAGAAAATTTTTGGAACTGATCAAACTGTGTGAGTGGAAGATTCTTATAAAATTCCATTAATGATGACTTTGAATATTTTTCTTTAAAAATATGGCTACACTGCAAATCAATCAGTTCCATTTGAATTTTTTCGGCAAGGGTTTCAATATCGACGTTAAAAGAATTTTGAAAAATCTTGATATCGTTTGCATCAATTGCATCAAAATCTGAAGAACGAGACTCGAAATTTATTTTCAATGCCACCCAAGCTACTGCTGCGTTCTTTTTCTCGTTCTAAATGAATCTGTATGAATCGACAGAACGATGTCATAATTTAATTCTGTGCTCATAGAAAAGGAAAAAAAAACAGAACAATTTCAAGTGTTTGACATTTCTTTCATTTCATAAAAGCAAGTATAAATTCGTAAAAATTGTTGTTTATGAAAAATATAGGTATTTTCCAACAAAGGCAACTTAAACTCAACTAATACCACTTCGTCCAAATTGTAAACAACACATTCACGAATACAAATTAAAATCGTTCTGCTTGAATCTGGGAAAAACTCAGGTGCATTCAGAACGATTCGGAGTCCGAAAAAAGCGATGACAGATTGAAACGAAATCGTATGGCCCTAGAAAAAGAGCGACATGGATTGAAAAAATTCATTCTGAACGAGAAAAGTAACGTTCTATTGCGAAATCTACCAGTTTGTAAAATAAATGTTTGGCATGTATTAAAATGCATGAAACATTTTATGTTCAATTGAGATTGAAACAAAACAATTCTTTGTCGAAAAGACTTAATATGAGTGTATAACTTAGGCAGAAGCTGGTTTTTTTCTGCCTGTAATTTAAAATTAGGTCATTTATATGTTTAGTTAAATCTGTATTAAATGATTATTTCCATAACCATTTTTGTAGCTCAGCCTTAGGACGCCTTTGTTCGGAACTAAAAAAAAAATCACTTAGAACTTTTCCGCAGCCAAGCTAGCGTACTGCAGTATAATATTTCAGGTCATTTTCTTCAATCTCTTCAATAGATTCTCGGAATTGAGGATGATTGAGCGCATGTGATCTAATATAATTAACAGCTGACAATAACATTTCTAAAATATCAATGCATTTTCCGTACAAAAACTGTTGATGAATAGTTTGGATTCACTGTAACCACACCTTTATTTTTTCCACAGATGTTTTTGCCACTATCAGTAGAGATATACTTCCAGTTTTTCCATTGAAGATTGTTTTTTTTTTAAACAACATTTTCAACAACTTTAAAAATATCTTCGTCCAGTGTTCGTGCCGTGAATGCTATGAACGTCAAAAAAAGCTTTTCATACACTTCATAATTTTTATCTATTCCTCGAATAAAAAGTAACACCTGAGCAGTATCTGAAATATCTGTTGACTCATCCAGAGCCAGAGAGATCGACTCTAAGCGTCGATTTTTGTCATATAATAGAGTTGATAAATATCATCTACACTTCGGAGCAAACACTATGCTGACAAACTAATATTGTGAAGCAAATTAGTTTTTTCGCTATTGAATGAGCCACGCGCAAACTAGCACGAGTTGCTGCTACTTGTTTAGCTTTTACTTTCTTAAGCAACATTTGCTGAGATTTCAACTCGCGCTTCAAAAAATATATTTTTTCTAACCGTAGGCTTTCTGTAAATTTGGAGTAATTCTGAGAATGTTTAGTATTATAATGACGTTTTATATTGTTACGTGCAATAGAAAGAAACAAGTGGTGACATCTACTGGCAATAGAGAGTAAACAACTTCAGGTTCGGAGAGTTGATGATGGAATCTTTGGGAAGGTTCAGGAATAGAATGAATAGAATAGTCAAGAAGATTCTGGAATAGAATACTCCAGAATAATCTGGAGAGTTTCTAGGGTATAAATATAACAGTTTTCACCGCCAGAAAAAAAGTCTTGTCTTAGACGTTGCAGTGTTGACAACGAAAGTAATAAACGGGCGAAAGTGTTGTTATTGGATTGCGATTATTGAAAGTATAGTCTTAGCGATAATTAAAGTTGAGTTGATTAATTGAAGGTTTATGAATTTTGTATGATTAGAGTGAAATAAAGAGCTTGTATATTAAATATTTAATATTGTGTTTTAAATAGCGAACCAAAGGCCACGCTCGCAACAATAATGTAATATTTGAGGGCTGATATTGTTTTCTTGCAAATTATACACATTACCTTATTATTTGATTCAATGACGAAATATGGATCTCCCCATTGGTCGTTAATTGCTCTGCACTCATTATCTAATTTTTCGTTTCTTTTTCATATTTATACAATACAAATCCAAAAAAGAAGGACGTTACTGCTAATCAAAATAATGTGTATCTTCACTAAACCTAAAAAACAGCAATCACACGACTCACTAGTTTTTCAGATAGCACTTGTCGCTCCGAATTCAAACTTTGGAATTGTCCGAGTTTCGATTGTTTCCGTATTGATACATCTCCTCGATTCTCGAAAATGTCCGATTCTTCCTGACAAACAATCATGCAGCACAGAACTTTTCTATAACATGATGTAGCTCCGCTACTCGCTAAAAGATGGCGTTATATACTCGCCAGTTGTCGTCAGGTCAGAAAAATTAAAATTTGTGTGTAATTTAAAACTATAGTATGTTACTACAATGAGATAGTTATGTACGTCTGGGACTTAATGGAGGAATCAGTATGACCCTTATAGACAAGAAAGTTTGGAGGCCTCTGGTTTAGAACAAGAACAAAACTAATAATTAAATTGTTCCTTCCTCTTCGTGTTAAACAAAATTTAACAGCCAAATTATAATAAATTCTGATAATATATACCATGCCAATAAAGGCTAAGCAAAGGTGTTTGTACAAGTCTAGGAGCCGCTACACAAGCTCAAGCAAATCGTACGACTTGTGTATGGCTTCGATTCTTTCGAAGGTTTTTGAATCTATTATTAAGTCCAAATTAATGAAGTATCTAGAAACTAATCAACTTATCAACGATCGCCAATATGGCTTCTGGACTGGACGCTCATCTGGAGACTTGCTGACTTTTCTTACGGAACGTTGGAACCGTAGTCTTCACAATTTTGGTGAGTCCAGAATCATTGCTTTGGATATTTCAAAGGCCTTTGATAGAATTTGGCATCGTGCCCTTTTAGCAAAACTTAAAGCACTTGCTCTCTTCTCTCTTCTTCTATTATGGATTGAAAGTTTTCTATCTGGTCACCTAATTCGTGTTGTATTAGATGTCGTTACATCTGAAGCTTACTCTATAAATGCCGGTATGCCGCAGGGTTCTGTTATCTCTCCGTATCTCTTCTTAATTTTTATTAATTATCTGCTTTCCCTTGCTTTCAATCCCATTCATAGCTTTGCCGATGACAGTACCCCTGATTTAGTTTGGTACTCTTGCGCACTCCAGAGGGAATGCCGCATGTGTGAAACGAGATTGCATTCCTAGATCATTGAATAACGATCTTGACAATATCCTCGCTTGGGGCAAAGTGAATCGCATCGAATTCAATGCATCTAAGACTAAAAACTGTTTGATCTCTTTGAAATAAGATCACTATTTAACCACTCCCATTTCATTTGATGGAGATTTAATTTCAGATTTACCGTCACTAAGCATTGGCTTGGCATTAACAATTTCAGTAAATTAAACTGGACAGACCACAACTTCTCTGTAGCTAAAGAAGCATCGTAATGTCTTGGATTTGTGCAAAGGTTTAAGAAATATTTCAGCCCATCAAATCTAGCGCTCATCTACAAGTCTTATATCAGATCTAGAATAGAATACAATTCTCACATCAGGGTCGGGGCTGGTCGTACAGCCTTAGCTTCATTGGATATTGTCCAAAAGAGAGCCTAAAAGCTCATTGGCGATTTGGCAATAACTTGTCATATCGACTCACTCGAGTACCGTCGCAATGTTGGATGTCTTTCGCTCCTTTATCGCTACACGCATGGCCAATGTTCCGATGAAATAGATTGTAGATCAATTCCTGCACGCAAATACTCGTGCTGCAAGCCGCGCACATCCTCTCAGCCTTCAAAGTACTTTCGACCGTACAGTAACAGGCCATAATGCTTTCTTATCCCGAACTGTGCGAATGTGGAACAGTCTACCATCTTCTCGGGCTTACAATCTACGAAGGTTCAAGAGTGACATACATCGGCACCTCCGCCCCTTTTCTCATGTCCCCTAATCCTATCCCTATCTCCTTCCTGCCATGCTGTGCTTTGATTCACAGGGTATTCCCTGAGCTTGGCTTAATAAAAAAAAACAAAATTATGTCAATAATTCGAAATTTCCACCATTGATCCTTGATGATGGTACGCCTCGTGCCAGAATCGGCTCGAAATCTCGGAATGATATTCGGTCGGGGCATGTCTATTCAGTTTTGAGTAAAATTTACAATGGATTGAGTGAGAGTCTTGTGGATTCATTCAGCTTATACTCCCAAACAGACACCCCTCCATCTTGTTAAAGCCTTGCTTATCCTAATAATTATCTACGCAGATGTTGTGTATGGGCACCTTAGTAGTACTTGTGTTAAGTTCAATATAGTCTATAATTCATGCGCCCGGTATCTATGGGGACTAAGACACTTTGACCATGTTTCAGAATTTTCAAGGAGTATTTACTGCCTTATCAATGGATGATACTGAAATGTTAATCACTCAAAATGAAAGCAATAGTGAAAATTAATTTGAAGGATACGGTCCTAAACTTCAGGGTTATTCTCAAGAGGAGCGCAATTGCTTGATCCGCATTTAAATTTATCAAAGAAATTAGCTGAACTTCTTGCATCCAGACTTAAGGAAAAACATTGCCTTTAGCCTGGCGTGGAAATAAAATCTTATCGAATTAGAGAGGGAAGAAGATGATCTGGTGTATTGTAACAATGTTCCTGCACTTTTAAAATTTATGCGTCTACCGGAATATCGGCAAGAGGAGTGGCGACTCTTCATTTGTTACTGCGTAATGGTAACAAATTTGGTTTGATATCGATAGGATATTCAACAAAACTTTAGGAAGAATACGCAAATATTAAATTTATTTTAGAAAAAAATTCGTTTGTTCAACATCAGTGGTCAGTTGATTAAAGATGATAAGCTTTTTATTAGGTCAGCCAAGTGGATACACCAAATACCTTTGTTTCCTCATCTTTGGGACAGTCGTGGAAAAGAAGAACACTGGCTAGAAAGATATGTACGCTGAGGGAAAGTATTATTATGTAAAAAGCACCACATCATTCATGAGCCATTAATTGGCCGCGAAAAAATCCTTCTTCCACCACTTCATATTAAGCTTGGGCCTTGAATAAGTGTGGCGATTGTTTTAAATATATTTGCCATACATTTCCTGGCCTTAGTATGGTAAAATTAAAACCAGGCATCTTTGATGGTTCGCAAATCTGTAGCCTTATAAAGGATTGTAATTTTACAAACCACATTGCTTGGAGAAAATTTTGTATCAGTTATCAAAATTTTTTTTGAGCAACCAAAAAGCAGCGGAATATCCTGAAATAGTCGCCAAAATGCTTGAAAATTTTGAAAAATTAGGAGCTAATATGAGTGTCAAACTACATTTTTTACAAAGCCATTTAGAAAAATTCCCTGACAACCTTGGCGATTATAGTGAGGAGAGCGGTTCCACCAGGACATGAGGATAATTTAGGACTACTGCTGGACTTAAAAAAGTGGTTGTCCTTTATAATTCAATTTTTATTTGAAAATAAAGCTCTCAATAATATATTTTTTACATCCTTATCTTATTACAAGTAGGTTGTTGTTGTTATCTCAAATACTAGAGTCAATTTAACAAATCTGATATTATTTTTCGTATTTAGCAAACTAAATTACTCTAAATCGGCTCTCAAACCCCGTCCCGCAGAATCACTGTTCCCCAGTGTTATGACTTGGTGTACAATTGTACGCAATTTAGGGGTTTCATAGCCTGCTCAAAACGTGTGCCATTTTTGCAGATATTCGCTTTTCGAGCTGCGTGCTAACTTTTTTTCAACTTCCCACCAATGATTTTGTCAATGTTGGCACCAACGTAAGCCTTTTTTTGACACAAGCAATCGCACGCACATGAAATAGAAAGTTAAGTTGTCCATATTATATATGTACGTATGTAGGTATGTCAGTGCTTCAGATCAATAATCTCTCCTGCGCATGTCTCTAGAGTGCTGATCTTGCTCTGCCTTGCATGTCGTTAAATGATATCATTACTCAGTGGAAATCTGATTTTTGTAATCATCTTAGTTGAGAGAGCATAAATCATTTAATTTTTTTCAGCAGATATATTGTGACGTAAGGCCATTGCACTTACAGCTTGTAAAGGCATACAAAATAAGTAAAATTTGGAGTTAACTTATTTACACTCCATAATTAAGTCTGGTGTTTTACAAGGTTCTATATTTGGTCCACTGCTGTTTCCTCTGTAATGTCAGTGACTTGCCTGTTGTTGAGCAAAACTTTGATATACATATGTATTTCAACGTCAATTTCTAGATTTATGACCTATTGCCCTGGTAGAGAGCAGTATCTGTAAGGTATTATACTGAATTCCCAGAAAAAGCCCATTGTTTCCAGTTTTTCTAGGGTAGGATTTTTTACTGGGACCACAGATGTAATCAGTTGTACAGGACCTGAAAGTCGTCATACCGGTCGTTGGATTAGGCTATTTCTTTCATAAATTCTTTCTGAGTTGCGAGTAGATAAAAAAAAGGCTTTCTGATTTGTATTCAGTGTCACAGAACCCTTCAAACTGCAGAAAAAAGATTTATGACTTTTGGACTGTCGACATCATTCTGGACAGCTAAAATTACTCATTTTTAGCACCATTAAGCTGTATTTAAATATGCTAAATATAGGGAAAGAAACGCCACTCTCCATGCGATCTTAGCTGTTTTTTATATATAAAAAAAAAAAAATTAAATCATTTATAATCGGTTTTGATTTCATTTATACGCTTCTGAATGAAGAAAATAATTGAACTGCGCTGGAGTTTCAATGCTTACGGATGTGCATTTTGTTTTTGTTCTCAATCTTTTTCATATATCCATATGAATGCATGCTATGGGAGTTGGCAACCGTCAGATAACGTGAGTCGCAAAATTTTAATGGGAAATAGGAACATCACCCAGTTTTTCCGCCTTATTTAAGACATGAGGAAGTTAGATGCTTTTCCTATGTCATTCGAGGTCGTTTTTATGCGCCATCATACATATATAAGATTCTCATTAGTCTTAGGAACTAGATGATACCACATACCAGGACCGCAGTTTATGAAATTGGGTCTTATGTTATATACACGGCAGTACATGTTTTCCTTTAAGTGAAACAGACACAGGAACCGGAACGACTTGCCGGAAGAAAATGTTGTTCATATATGAAATATATGAATACATCAAATCAACATCATACATATCGCATGGAACTGTGAAGCAAAGAGGATGAATAATGGGTAGTATACCAAAAGCTTCCATTTTCCTCTTGAATAAATAGCGAAAAATGCTTTATTGCACCCAGGATCGTACAAAGGTGTCATCGTTAATGAGTGTATATAGGACCATTTTCAAGGGAAGTTACTTTGATATATGCTTAATGATATAACTACTCATTCCCAAAGGTACAGCTTTTATCATTTCAGATTTATGTTTTTTTTTTACTATTGGGTGATGCAAATTGGAACCAACATCGTCTTACCAAGTTTCCTAGTTATTTTTGTTCCATAATGCTTGGTTCTGCAGTAGGCCGCTGTATATTTTCATTTTAGGTACTCCCTTCAAAACTATAAACCTCATCTGATAAGATATAGTGAAGATGAATGGTGGTGTTTTTTTTTAAAATGAGCTTCCCAACTCTAGTTGTATAAAGAAAGGAGTTCCACTGTGAATTTTTTACTGTTTAATGAGAAAATTTGGGAACATCCGTGTAATATGATGTCTTCTTCTCTGTGATCATTGGCGTAACTAGGATTTTAGCCGGTGGGGGGTGGGGGTGGCAAGGTCTCTTAACTTTCGTACATAGGCTTTAACAAATATTTTGTTTGCGAAGTTTACCAGCTGTTGGGTATTCCCAGCTTTATTGACCGACATTTTTCATCCTTTGCTTTGAGCACTTATATAAGATAACATGTCACTTTAAAAGTCGCGGTATATAGAAGACAAGTATTAAGTATTCCCATTAAAATTTTGACACATTACAGCTGATAGCCTGTGACGTAATTCTGTGACTAATGTATATACATTTTTATAGGAAACACAGAGAGAGGAGAGAGAGTTAGTATTCTGTTCTCTTTGCCGTACTTTCCTATACATTTCACAATATTACGTCACCTAATAGGGGAACATGATTCGTAATGGGAATATCTTGTATTCTATATACCTTGGTCGCGGACATCACGTCACCTCTTTTTCAATATGTAGTCTTCTACATGAAACCTTAACTCCGGCCCCAAGAAAACAAAAAGACTAGATCAACACTTTTAATGTACTGCAAATGCAGGCACGTATGTGAATTCGGGGGAATTTTGGGCAATCTTTGTCGAGGCTCTGATGTTAGAGGCCAGAGGAATAACAAACACTTTGGAATTGTTTCCCATTTTTTATAATAATTCTCGTTGAATGTTATTGAGCACCCGGAGACTGGGAAGTAAGGTACATCACTTATCAGTTAGCATAAGTCATCAGCATTCAATCAATCAGTCAAAATTCGGCGATCGTGCGATAAGCAATAAAATCGGGTCGAAATAAGACTTGATTCCTTTTCTATTTGTGAATTTTAGTTGGTAAGATATCTTTTCAGGCGGTAAGATTTCTTGAAGAATTTCTAGAAGGCGTATTTAAATAATTTACAAGAGCTGAAGTACTTTGCGTTATGGTGGAATTTGTAGTAAGTGTGCGTACTTTGGTACTTAAAGGATACTTAAGCTTATATATGGGACTTGTGAGTCCAGTACTACCTGAACTTGTACTTGAAAATTATTGATTACCTGTACCGGGGCTTGTACTTGTGCTTAAAAAACTTTTAAGTCCAGGTCCTGGTACTGGTACTAGTACTTCAGTACTTTACAGATCTGATTTATATCATCTGCATGCGTTTCAAAAAATAAAATTGGATACACATCTTAGAACAATTATTTACGAAAGATAATAAAACACTTCTTGTTATTTCCACAACGTACATATATATTTTAATTTTACAACGCGTTTCGCCTTATTAGGACATCATCAAGGGCTCTTGTCGTACTTTGATTTTAATTATTTTGTATTATATAAGAGTGCCATATTCGAGAATCTCTCCTGAAATATAGTTGCTCTTAACTCGACGCATTGGAAAAGCTCCGTTCACAGCCGGCCGAGCAGACCAAGAGCTGCTCGCAGTAACTTGTATAAATTTGGGAAGAACTCCTTATTAATTTCTGTTTTCAGTCTTGCTAAATTCAGCTTGTACACTGTAAATAAAAGTAGGACAATTCTTTAAATTTAAGACACGTTTTTTCCTGAAAATTAGTTTAATTTCCCCAAATCAATGGAACATTCAATGGATTTAGGTATTTGGGACCAGAAAACCTATACAGTACGTAAAATTCCCGAAATTTTCAGCTTTCTCGGATAAAAGAAAGAGAACATTCAATAAATTAGGTATTATTCTACATTTGGAAGTACTCACACTTTAGGGATAAAAACCTATTCCACTTTTTCCAAGGTGGAGCTTTTCCTAATTTTATCAAAAAATACCTAAGCTTAGTGGCACGAATTGTAGCCATTCACTTTAGGAAATATTGTTTTACTGTGTAAGTTGGAAATGTCTATATTGAAAACATTTTACAATTTTCTACGAATAACTTACTTAACTTTATAAATGACTTAAGTGATTGTGCCAAAGGTAGATTTTTATGTTGCCCAGTATTCGGAATGCCTTGTATCTGATGGCAAGTCCACTAAATTACTTTTACCTACAGTCGACTCTATCACGAAGTCTTCTTCTTTCTCCGGTTGCCGTTTCCTTTTCGAGACTCGAGCAAGTTCTAGCAAAATTTCATGTTTTTATGCGACTTTCTCGATTTGCCGAAGTATCAGTCTAAAGTTCCTAATATAAGAATATTATTGAAGTCCGTATTCTTGGGGGGCAGGCCTACCCTGGCCTAGTTACACCAATGTCTGTGATAACTTTTATGGTAAAAAACATATGATTTTTATATTAACAATCGTTTGGAGGAAAACTGTGTAAGGGAAGAAGGTCCGGTAGAGTCTTTGGTATGGCGACCGATAGCTCGTAGGCAAACAATCGTGTAAATTTTGTTTTTGGCCACCAAACAAATACGTGTATAGTGTATGTGACTGAGAGTCATTTTCGTTTTGGGCTGCCAAATCTTGTCGGAAGGTCTCCATACACATTCATAAAGCCTTTAAAACTTTTCCAAGCTTTTATTCATTTGAAAATTAAATCAGTCTCTTATCAAATCTTAGTTTTTCTCATGAATAGAACGATGACTGTGTCACCAGGATATTGCTGAAAATTCATCTAGTGGTGCAATTTATTCAATCATTTACTTTTATTCGAGATTATCGACAACCAAGCATCATATCAAAGGGGTTAGAGCCTCTTTTTACGGTCATACCTTGCTGTTTTCTATTGTTTTGAATTATTTTACTAAATAGACTGCGATTCTCCTTTTCTACAGTCCTCTTCAGGTGTCAATTCATGTATTTTTTTGGTTCAGTTGTGAGACGAGTCAGATTTATTTTCTTTGTGAGAAGAGGTTTTTTTGCGGCCTCAGGTTTCCTCCAACGCATCGTGTACACTCCGGTATTAATGTTATCGGTTCTTCTCATCTCCGCTACTAAATTCTACTTCTGCTGTGGCAAAAGCATTTCTCAAGCTTCACTTAACAATCATGTGATCTTCCGACAGTGTCATCTTCCGGACAAAACCGGTCGCCGTTTTCCGCTCAATGCTCCCCAAATCGATGCTCCGTCGGAGGCATCTTACAACGCTTGAATGGCATGACATCCGAATTTCTGTGCACTCAGGTTTTCCTATTAACAGTTTGTATCAATCGAATTTTAATTTTTAATTTTCCATTGTTTTTTAATTTTTGCTACTCAGTCAAAATTAATGTTGTCTTGTGATGACTATTATCTACATCATTAGATGAGCCCTGCTTATTCCAAATACCTTTTTCATTATGTATTATTGTTTGGGAGACCAGCAGAGGGGGGGGGGGGTGGTTAGCTGAGCCTGGATGATGCTAAACGAGGATCAGTGTAACGCTAGGCTATACTCTCAATATAAATGCCTACTTACCTGCGTTTATGTCTTTTTTTTTCTCTAGGAAATGTAGAGTGATTTTAAAGTAGTGCAGTTTCTATGCTCACTACTGTAATATGTATTTTCACGTTATACTAAATCTACATATTACACATCCCTCATGATATTTTTCAATTTAATAACAATATTTCTTTTTCTTTTACAGAAATATATATAAACAGCACAATTACAGCAAAGAAAACTCTACGTGTTACTACAGCATCAACAATCGCACAAAAAAACAAACCAACATGAGTCTGCCTTATAAAATTTTGGAATTTGTACGTCATCGATCGACATTGCTGCTTTGTATATACGGTTTGCATCATCAACATGTTGACTAAATAAATGTTGACCCGCATAATTAAAATCAACATCAATTCAAATTTAAATTAAATTAAATTCTTTTTGCCACAAAAATATAAATTTATAAACTTATATAGTGAAAATGAATATTACTCAACATAAATCTTAAAGCTAAATAAATTCTAATAATATTTTTCTTTGGTTTTAAAAACAAAAAAAAAAAAAATCTCGTGAAATTGTTTAAACATTTACTTAAATATACTTTCTGAATAATAAAACCAAAAAGTTAATAAAATTTAAATTACATATATGTATATAACAACACTGAAATGAGGCAGGCTTGGAATATTCAATGTTTTGTTTTATTATTGAAAGAAACCTTTTTTAATACCACTAAAAGTATGGAAATTTCAACAGACCAAATATTTATTTGTGAAAGTGCTGTAAAATATCTATTACACAAACCACAAAAACAACAACAACAACAGGCTCAACGTAATATTTGTGCAAATATTTATAATATTCGCAATAGTTTAAAAATAATAATAAACTCAAATTCCTTATCGATACTAACATTTCTATTCATGAATTTGTCAATCATAAAATTTGATAAATTTCCGCTGTGATAAATTTAAAAGTTAGTATAAATAAAAAAAAAATATAATAATTAATAATAATAGTTATAAAAATAGTTAAAAATATATCGTAATCAGATTGAAAATATTAAAATATTCGTTTCGAGAGAAAACAAATTAATTCAATATCAGAAAGTTTTATGTTTTGTTTGTTGTCTTCCGTTTTTTCTGCCAACTAAGCAAACCAAAAGAAATTATTTTTAACATCTAAGTGGACTTTATTAGTTCTCTAATTCAAGAAAAATATCAATAAAGTAAAGAATTTTCAAGAATGTATATGTATTTACATAAAAAAATTATAAAGTGATATGTTCTAAAAAATTAAGCAACAAAGCAAAAAAAAAAAAATAAAAGACTTCAGTGATTTAAAAAAATTTAATTTAAATCATAAAAAATATTTTATATATAATATGGGGGCAACAATGGGCAAAAGTGGCGGAAATTTACTGGATTCACTGCCTTCGACACAGGTAAGAGTTTTCTTTTTCTTTGTAGATTATCGAAATTTATTTTCTTATGTCATAAATTTAATGCGATGAGGGACACTATATGTTTGAATATTATTATATTTGTAGTTTGAGTAGAAAGCAGGATTGATGCATATATTAATAGCCAGATTAGTTATTCTTTCGCAAAAACCTAATAAGAGTGGAATTGAATCATTTCTATTTCTCAAAATTTTCGAAGTAATTTAAAAATAATAATTTACATCAGTTTTTATTTTATTTTTTTATTTTTTTATTTATTGACAAATTATGACAGTTTAAACCAGAATACACACGCCTTTATAGAATATCAGAACCAACTTAACACAAGCTGGATGCATGGACACGTTTAGTAAATAAACGGTCAACAAGACATGCGTTTAATAATTTAGTCGGTGTTAGTGTTAGTATGTTAAACTAAACATAAACCAAACACCCGGATGAAACTACATGCATACTTACATAGAACAAAAAAATTGAAAGAACATTAAATAGAATAAAAAAAGATTAAATATTTTATAGACGTTTTTTAAAACATGCTAAGAAACGTCAACAGCAAAATGTTCAGACTTAATATTAATAGTAATGCACATGCGATTAATTGGTTCATACATGCTAAATTTAGACCTTGAGGAGTTAACATGCAATAGAGGTAGCCTTCTCAAATTGTGGAAAGAGATTTTTTTAAGTAATAACGGAGAATCAATATTCGCGTTAAAGAGTTGATGCACAAAAATTACATCGACAACCATGCAACGTTTCTCAAGCGAGTGCATATCTCATAGGGTGGAAGAATTAAAGAATTATTCCAGGGTAGATGCATGAGAGCAAATCGTAGAAAGTTCCGCTGAACAGACTCGATAAGGTCGATGTGTATACCGTAAAATGGAGACCAGACCTGGCTAGCGTATTCAAGAAGTGGTCTCACAAAGCAAGTGTATAAACGCAATGTTATGATAGAATTCGAAAACTCTCGGGAGCAACGTTTTATAAAGCCGAGCATAGAGCTACTCTTTGATACCATATAGTTTATATGGGAGACAAAATTCAATTTGTGATCATATTTGACACCCAAGTCACAGACAGAATCTACACGGCGAATCGAGGAATCCGAAAACCCATAATCATAAGTGATTGGTGTCTGATACCTATGGAAAGACATAACCTCACATTTGTCGATATTGAGTATCAAATTATTGTTCTTGTACCAATTGTATAATTTTTGAAGGTCACATTATACCTGTTCAAAATCGTTAACAGATTTAATCTGAGCGAAAAGCTTAACATCGTCAGCATAAGTCAATATCGTCAAAAGACAGAATAAAGAACAAGGGGCCCAAGTGACTGCCTTTAGGTACGCCAGACGAAGTCTTCAAGACTCTAGAGATAGAATGGTGGAATTAGATTTGGTATGTTCTATTATCTAAATAAATGTTGGGGGAAACCCATACTTTTCCATTTTAAAGAGTATCACGGAGTGAGATAACTTGTCGAAGGCTTTACTAAAGTCTGTATAAATACAATCTGTCTGATAGCCTTTTGAAAACCCGCGAATGGTATCTCAGACAAATTCCAACAAGTTAGTGGTTGTAGATCTGCCCGAAATAAACCCATGTTGGTTTGAAGGGAGCAAATTCTTACATGAAACCGATAGTTGAGATTAAATGATAGATTCGAATAATTTGGGCACGCAAGATAGTTCTGCAATAGGCCTATAGTTAGAAATTTCATTTTTACTACATTTTTTGTGGATAGGTATGATAAAAGAATTTTTCCATAGCTGCGGGAAACAACCACTATCGAACGATTTTTGGAAGATAATTCTCAGCGGAGCTGCCAGGGCGAGGCAGCATGACTTAAGAGTCGTTCATATGAATGAAGTTGCTTTTTGAGGTTGAAAATTTGACGAGGCAAAGGCATTGTCAAAAAAGAAGTAAACATGTGGCAAATTTCAGACGAATTGTCACTAGCAGAGTTCTTGTACCTCGTGGTATTGGGGTAGTTGTCCGTTTTTTTTTCTTCATGTTAATAAACTTAAAAAAGATTCGCGGGTCACTAAATAATTTCGTACGCTGCTTTGAATATACTTTGAATTTATTATAGGATGTGAGGAAATTGTTGTGACTTATTGTGACTTATAACGTCTTTGTTCCTCATATAACTTTTCTCTAGTTTATCAACACTATTGCAAGACAGATTTGTGTTGAAATCAATAGAGGTAAGTCTACTGGAAAATTCCGGAAAGTCAGCCTTTCTAAAATTGAAAAAGTATTGCGTTTCGTCCCAATTTCGAAAGCATAGCAATATGTAATTAGTAGGGAGGGGGGGGGGTGGCATTTGTTAAGAGTAGTCATTATAACTGAGCTAGGTTCAACTAATAAGTTACCCGCGTGAGTAGAAAATACCAGGTCTAACTGCCTATCCGAGTCATTCATAACATTACTGTTTTGCTGAGATCACGAGACGAAATAGTGTCCAGGAAGAGTGATTCCCTTGTTGTAAAGTTATTAAGCGGAAGGTAGTCATCGTCATCTTTATTTAGTACCCATTGTATATTGGGTAAGTTTAAATCATCAATAAGTACTAATTCGTCAAGAGGTTCCATCTTACTATGGATAAAATTAGATATTGAAATGAGTAGGTCGTAAATATTCTGACCTTTGTCGTCAACAATATTTAGGGAGTCTGGAGGAATATAGCAACAATAAAGTATGTATAAGTCATATTTTAAGAGAGACACCTTAAGAACTATAAGTTCAATATCTAAAGTGTTGGAGAAACTGGGAAGCTCAACTTAACTTCAATTTAAGTGGTTTTTACAGCCGATGAGTACGCCACCGCCACTAGCTTCAGACGTGACATTTTTCTTTGACGCCTTATTATCGTTGTCACTTAAAATAACAGATAGCATCAAGGCACGGCACCGAGAAGGTATTCTTTGTAACGTGGCGTCAGGGTATGAATTGCATTTGTAGACAAAAGTGAGGTTTGATTTTGTGGTATTGTTGTTATTTTTGAAAGTTTTTTGAAATTATTTCAACCCTTTAGCTATAAAAGGATTCTTCACCATGAAATCTATCATGACTTTAAATTGTTTTTGTTTTCTAATTTTTACACTAAAAATGAAAAAAAAAAAAAAAAAATTGTTTAATTAATAAAAAAACATTGAATTTTATTTTGTAATGAACAACTTTAAAAGTCACCACCAAATTTACCTAATTTCCGCTTGCATTTTTCTTTTCCTCACACACACAACATCTGTCACTTACAAGAACCAAGTCCAAAGCCATATGTTTTCGGCAAATGTCCCTTTAAATAACAATTATGATTCCATTTTTTGTATCGTACCGCCATCTCTCACTTAAAGTGATAACGATAATAAGGGTGACAGTTGACAGGAGAGGACTTTTAATTACTAATTTACAATTTATATTTTTCAATCCCTTCTTCCAGGCAGCTAAGGATGGTATAAGGAAGAGGTTGAGAGATCAATTAACTAAATGCAGAATATAGCGTTCATTATAATCTAATGTCGTAATATAAGCTTACTCATCGTGATATTAGTCAGCAAATACAACTGCATTTAAGAAAAAGTGTTTTAGGTACAGAGTGTGATAGGCCATTTTAAAGGAAAACTTTTGCGCTTCTTAAATCCGATATTAAAAATTGTTGTTGATGACGTGTTTTTTGATAAATATAGTAGTTAAAAAACAGAGTTAAAAATCCGAAATTTTAAATTTGTCGAACCATAACTTCAAAACGGAGAAGGGGAGGGGTTGGTCAAATTTATACAAAATTTTAATTTTAAGTCATCATCATAGGCTGCAACGTTAAGAACTTACAGGGTGATGTATATAAACATACCCAAATATTTTTAAAACCTGTTATATCGAAAACTGTAAGGATATTCTCCCACCTCCTGTTCAATTTTTTGTTTGTATAAGCATGGCCTATCCATAGCCTTCAGATGCAAGACCACATACGGGACACCCTGTATGGAATCATTGTTTTTTATTTGTAGTTAGTTATGAATGAATTTTTGTGAAACTTTCTTGATTTTTTACTCCTTGATCCCGTTGAGAACCCAAGTTGAAATTTTAATATGTTTTAGTGGATAATATAATATAAGGTATAAAATATAGAAAAATGAACAAAATTAAAAGTACGTCTTCCAGGATATTCAAGGATAAAGGATAAAATCCGTTATCCTAAATGTACTTTTTTGCGTATATTTTTAATATTCTATTATTCTTAGATAGCTTGAGATCCTATCTTTCAAATAAGCCATATTTCACTATCCTAGCAGGAATAGAAAATATGTATGAATTTTTTAAAGAAGACTAGAATAGCATTTTTGTGAAATTTTGAAAATGCCATAACTCGTGAAATACGCAATGTAGAAGGAAAATTTTGAATTCGTATTTTTGTTTTCACAAACCCTCCAAGTATGTAAAATTTCAACAAAGTTGGTGATAGTGATAGTCATAGTAATATGGAATGATTTGATAGAAACCAAATAAAACCAGAACTGTTTTCACCTAGCAAGTGTGTACTTTCTCAATAAGTCGGCTCCTTAACCTAAGTGATCAATAAGTGGAACTTTAGCGTGATCACACTTTGCACGGGCGCTTAAGCCAAAAGATCAATAAACCGGCATATAGCCTGATCCTCAGCAATATAGCAGCATAGGCAATAAATCCACATACAGCCTGCCCTATAGCTGAGTTGACGATCTACGACTCTTAGATTCAGCAAAGCGGCATACTTAGCCTAGTCTAGAGTACGATTTTACTAATTTATCATCTTTGTCCAACTGAAGTAGAAACTTTACAGATTTGATGTGAGTTTCTCATAAAATACCCAGAAACTTCACAATTTTGGAAATTAACCCCCGAGTCTACATAAAAGATAAGATAAGATAAGTAAGAGAGTTTAACAGAATTAGTATTCTACATAAATGTTTTTTTTTGTTTTTTTTTAAGAAATTTTAACTTTAAGAGATTAAGAGGCTTTGAAGAATCTGAACACTTCCCTTTTAATTAGCCCACCTGTCACAGGCAATTCACTTTACAAGAAGACGAAATAATTTTTGTGAGGCGATGATGGCAATTGGGCCAACCCACACGTAACTTGCATGAAACTACGCTGTAGTTCCTTTTATGATTACCGAATTTTTATGAATTTTGTGAATTTCCTAAGATTGGTAACAATCACCATCGCAATTAACTAATTATTCTCGATATCGAGGGTCGGCTTAAATTAAGGATGTCGTTACGTCCAAGAAGATTTTCGTATAAACCTGTAGGAAAAAAATTAATTGTTGCCAAAGTTTGTTGATGATATTGAAAAGAGTAAATCCTCAAATCAGCTATGCCTCAGATGTCCTGATAGTAGTAGCTCATACTGTCAATTAAATTTTGTAGTACATTTTTCGATGGTTTGGGGCCCTTTTCATGAATGGCTTGATTAATATTATGTGTAAGTGGCTACATCGTTTCTGAATGTCAACATAACAGTGATCTTTAATGAAAAAAAAAAAACAACGGTAACCTCATCTCCGCGGGGGTCAAACAACATCACCAAAACGGAAAACTACACGATTATTGAACTCAATCCATAAAATATCGATTGTTGGACAGCTTGCGTAACACGTGTCGTTCTTCTGGAACCAGAGCTCGCCCAAGTCCAATTCCTCAATATATATATAACGATTATCATTTATTATCAAAATTCGTGTTCTGTGAAAAATGTGTTTCGGCGACTTTGACCATTTTATGGTCGTCATAATCGCCCCACTGAGCAGGCTATTCAAGCCATAGTGACCAAATTTTGCACCAATTTCAAATTATTGGACATCAAGCCACCCACCCGTGTGCGTAGAGTGTATACAGATGAAAATATTGCTGCTGTAGCCGCCAGTGTTGATGAAGATCTTAATGTGTCCATTCGTCGCCGTTTGCAGCTACTGGGAATGTGTTATTCTACTACGTGGAAGATCTTACGCAATGATCTTGGTTTAAAGGCGATCTACCACAGCATCGTGTTTTCGGTGAATGGGCGTTGGAAAAGCTGCAGGAAAATCCGATTTTTTGCCAAACAATTTTCTTCAGCGATATAGCACATTTCTGGTTGAACGGATACGCAAAATTGCCATATTTTATCCGACGAGCAGCCACAAGCAATACAAGAGCTGCAAATACATCCTGAAAAATGCACTGTTTGGTGTGGTTTATGGGCTGATGGAATCATTGGTCCGTACTTTTTCAAAGATGACGATGAGAACAACGTTAACGTCAATGGTGCTCGTTATCGTGCAATGATTTCCAACTTTTTATTGCCCAAAATACACGAGCTGAATCTGGTTGATATGTGGTTTTCACAAGATGGTGCCACATGCCACACAACACGCGCAACGATAGACCTATTGCGAAATGAATTTGGTGAGCAATTCATCTCTCGTTTTGGACCGGTGAATTGCCCGCCTAAATCATGAGACTTGACACTGTTGGATTACTTTTTGTGTGGGTACGTCAAATCCCTTATTTATGCCGATAAACCAGCATCGATTCAAGCTAGAAGACAACATCATACGTGTTATCGGTGAGATACCATAGCGGCTATGCTCGAAAAAGTCACTCAAAATTTGACTTCCCGTATGGACAACCTGGACCGTAGTCGTAGCCAACATTTACATGAAATAATCTTTAAAAAGTAAAATGGCAAAGATTCATTTTTAATCTTCAATTACAAATTTATACCTTTTTCTAATTTATCTGTATTTTTGTTCTTGAAAATTAATAACCAAACAGTTAAAAAATCACCCAATGTGCTTTGCAGTATTTTCAAGTCATGAAACAAGTCCTTACTTGTTACTTGCTATGGTTCAAAAGACCAATTCTTATGATACCCCAGATGAATGCCCGTATGTAATTTTGTATGGTCATCTCTCTGTGCAAGTATGATTTTTGAAGTAGCTTATCGCATATATTTCTAGAACGGTTCGTCGGACAGAAAAAATGATTATAATCAATTTTATAGGGTTTCATTTTCGTTCGTATTTAGTACATCGTGATCGTTTTCACAGTATATGTAAAAAACCTAAACTTTATTATGGCAACACCAAGAACGGGTTGACCGATTTAGTCGATTTTTGACATTTTAGTTTTTATTACTATAAAAACACCATGTACAAAATTTCAGCTCTCTACATCGACGCGTTCTCAGGCAGTGTCCAAATATATATTGAAAAACGAAATTTTTGTATGGCAACCCTACGAAGGAGTTGCCCGAACTTAAATATGCTTTTTTTTTTTTAAAAAGCCGGTGTGCAAATTTTCAGCCCTCTAAGTAAATGCGTTCTCGAGCTATCGTGCGGACGGACGGACGGACGGACATGCAAAAATCAAAATAACTTTTAATATTATGCGTGGGCGTCCTGAGTTTAAGAGGTCGATTATAGCTTATTGCTCCCCAGACCATTATACCATGCTTTCGGCTGTGGAGACTCGCTAAATATTGTTTTTTCTTCACAACGTCATGGAAATAAAAGGCGTGTATCCGTCGGATCCGTCAATGCAGAACCTTTTTTTCTCCTAGAAGATTACGTTTCTCCACCCATCTCCCCATCCAATATGATCAACTGGAAATTTTTTTGCGATTATCCTTATGAGACGCAGTTAACTCAGATTTTTTCCTTATCTTTAATCGTTTTAAATTTTTGAGACTCCTTTATTATTCGTCTGATAGCCCACACACTTGCCGAAATGCTTGCTTCTGCATCGATTTCGCGTGCAGTTTTCGATGAATTGGAGGCAAGTCGCGAGATTTTTCGTCGCTCCCTCTCAGTTTTGCGGTTTTAACACCGCACTTGTAATTTTTGTTATAGTTATCAGGATTCCTTACAAATCGACTCATTACATTATGACTGCACCCGATTTTTCTCCCAATTGCCCGTGCAGAATATCCTTCTGATTTGAAGGCTTTAATTTTGCCTTCTTCCTCAGACCTTAATTTTTTCATGCGACCAATTTTAACTGTTTTTACTGTAATTAGGTACAACACTTTATTTATTTTGTCACTTTTAGATATATTTCAACATAACACCTTTAAATACACAAATTTTCTTAATAAGGGATTTAAGGAAAGAAGACGAGAGGAAAGGGAGTGAAAATATCCGTTAGATTGTTAAGCCTTGTGAGCCTCATGAAACCTTGTAAATGAAATTTTCCGACTTCCGCAAGGTTCTGAAAAATAAAAAAAATATATGGTGGACGTAACCTGTTGCGAAAGACTGCCTGTGCCAAAATGGCATCCAATTGAAAAAGAAATCAACTCATGACCCATCTGGTATAATACATAATAAAATAAAAAAACAAATTTGAGAGTCTTTAATATTTTTAAAGTCTGTTGGATGAAAAAAAAGCTGAATTAATATTTATAATTAATTAGAAATTTAACCTCTAATCACTGTGACCTAAAAAGATCTTTTGTGCTACGCCTCTATCGGATTAGTTCGCCCCTTTTTAGGATAGTTAATACCTTATTAGGGTCAGTTTTCCGTACGTCTGATGGGGGCTATGAATCCCTTACCCAGATATTGGAGCCTTTGCCTAAGCAAGTCCTGCGCAATCTCAGAGTGCATATATGCTGTGCAGAATCCACCTCTTCGTTAAAGAATTGGCAGTTCATTCATTTCATTTCATTTCATTTTATTTTCAGAATTACACAAGATTATTTATCTTTTAATGTACATTATAAATTGGAAAATAAAAAGAGAAAAGCGTGCGTGAGTTAAAAATCGAAAAACAGAGTTCAATCGATATAACAATAAAAATAATAGTTCTAATAAAAATTACAAAAGAAAAGAAAAAGAAAAAGAAAAAAAATATAAGATAAAATAACTAATATTACCTACTAATCATCAGAAGCAATTCCACCACCACTAAGGTATATGGGAGTAAAGCAGTGTTCTGAACTCTCCAACTGTACCCGCACCCCTCACTCTATTTGGCAAATTATTCCAACAACGAGCACTATAAACAAAGTAAGAGCCTTCCAATACTCGCCTATTAAATCGCATGATCAAGACGTTACGGTGCCGCGACGATTGAAGGAAAGAATTGTAGGTAGCCATAAAATCCGGGACATCCGTCACACTAACTTATAAGAAAAGACAAGTGCCTTGCGCCTGAGATGTGAATCTAAGGAACAGCCGAAAAGATCTTTACTGAACGGGGAGATGTTATCAAACCTGCGAAGACCGAAAACAAATCTACTGCAGTCGTTAAAGGCAACATTAATTCTGCGACGGCAACATGAATCGAGTAGTGGATAAATAAGACTTTTATTGGAAAAATGGGGTATGACCAGGGCTTTAACGAGTTTCAGTTTGATGCTGTAGCTTAAAATCTTGGCTAATCAAGAAAGATATGTGATCACAACAGCTCAATCTTGAATTGCTCTTTATCCCCAAATTTGTAGCCTGCTCAACATAGGGTAACACATGACCGTCGAGAAAGATGGGGGGAATATAACACCTGTAACAAAAACATTGAGACAGACAAAAACACTGTTTTTATCATGGTTATAGAAATTTTTTATTGGTTTTATTTTGAAATTTGAAATTATTAAAGCATAAGAATTCAGAAAAAAATTTAAACAATAGATAATGGCCTATTGTCCTCAATTTTTCTCAATTTATATTTGACTTTCTCATCATAGCCTGGATGACACTAACGTCAACTTTTTTTAGTGAAAAGTTGATTCGCCGATGCAACTGATTTTCATTATCTGCTTGCCATCCATCTTTGTACACTTGAGCATTTAGTAATGCCCAAAAATCCTCTAAATACTGTGCTTGAGGAACGTCCGGAGGGTTATCCTTCTTCGGTACGAATTTTATGTTCTTCGCATTGAGCCGTTCGGTTCTTTTTTTAGCATAATGACAAGAAGTAAAGCCCGGCCAAAATATTGCATCATCTGTAGAATGTTTCTCCTCGATGAACTTTAACAATTTTTGGCAAAAATTTTTCAATATAACGGTCCGCGTTGAGCAATTGCCTTCGAACAGTGCTAATAAAAGTTCTCAAAACACCAGCTTTGGAAATTGCACACCACATTAAAATTTTCGGCTCAAATTTGGCAACGTCCAGATATTTTATGTTGTCTGGAGATGAGGCAAAATCATCATTGAAAAAACTTCGATTTCCCGCCAAGGTTGTGTTCCCAAAAGTGAAATATTTTTCGTCGTCCATTATATTTTTCTTCTGCTTTTGAAATGCTTCAAGCGCAAAGCATGGCAACATTTGGACAATTTTTCAAGTTTCTTTTGGGATTATTTTGGTGCCTTCTTTCTCTTTCTTAACAGAAAATTATTTTCCTGTAAGCACCGTTGAACGGTCATGTGCGATACATGAAATTTTTTGCTCATTGTTCGCATGGACACACCAATCTTGTTTTTCATTTTGTCTATCACTTTCTCACTCTATTTATCTCTTAAAACTCTTGGTCTTCCAGTGGACCTCTAATTTTCGCACTTATCACCACTTTTGCAAGCTTTTATGGCACCATATATTGTTGCACGACTTATATTTTTACCTTTAAACTTTTCGCAAATTTCCGAATTTGACAACGTTCCAACCAAACAAAAAACTTCTTCCCGCAATTTTAAGTTTTCATTCATTTTTAGATGTTGTCCCAAGTAAAGGTTACATAGAACTACACATTATGACTGTTGGCATGTCATAATAAAAAACGTAGGTACTGCCAACATGATTAAACATGACTTTTACATGATAGAAGTTTGTCTCAACCTTTTTGTTACAGGTGTTATGCATCTAAGGAGTCATGGCGCATCACAAAGAATTGAGACTTGTCTGGATTAATCATAAGATCGTTATTTACTGCCCAGCCATAAATTCTTTCCAAGTCCCCATTTAGACGTGCAATACAGTCTTCTATATGAGACCAATTAGTCTGCTAGTGTACAATTGAACATCATCGGCATATAGGTGAACGTTAGTATCGCGTACGGCATCTGTGAGATTATAAATAAATAATATAAATAATAGCGGACCCAGAACAGAACCCTGAGGTATACCGGAAGACAAACGAAGCATTTCAGAGAACAATTCATTAATGCGAACATGCTGAGATCGTCCAGAGAGGAAGCTAGAGACTTACCTAATTAATAGCCGAGGGGTAAAAACCAAAATTCGATGATAATTTATTAATTAGCTTAAAATGATTAACACAATCGAAAGCTTTGGTAAAATCTAGTATTACAAGAACACCCATTTCCCCTCTATCCAGGCTGCATCTCAGGTCTGTGGTGACCTTTAGCAGAGCAGTTTCACAGCTATGGTTCGAGTGGAAACCAGACTGCCAGCGGGAAAGCATATTATTATTTGCGATATGTGCCAGCATCTGGCTGTACACAAGTTTTTCGACGACTTTAGACAAAAAACACAGAAGACTTGTGGGTTGAAAATCAGAGGGGGAAGATATCACAGACTTTTTCGGGATTGGAATAACTGTCGCTTTATTCCACCTTGACGGGAAGACAGATGTAGTCAAGGTCGTATTAAGTATATCCAAGATATGTCGTCCAATGTAGGGAATATAATTTTGATAAATTTTAGTGAAAGGCTATCGGGACCAACTGCATCTGATTTAATGGTAAAGAGCACTTCATAAAGTTCATCACTATCAACACATCTAAAATTAAATATAACGGGCTTTCCAATAAGAGGTGTTATTTTGATATTCAAAGAAAAATGCCATTTTTTGAGATAAATGATCGGATCTTTATTTCATTATAAAGAGGAAGGTATGCCGTTAATAATGGAAAATAACATCAGACAAATGACCACCACGACCACGCCTACAGGACCATATCCTTTTCATGAAATTTTCCATAACCAAATCGCAAAGTGGCTGCCCTATGTCCTCGATAGCCTCACGAATTCCATCTTTGAGGTCTTGAATCGACGCTGGGCTGTTGGCGTAGACCTTCTCTTTCACGTGGCCCAAAAGGAAGAAGTCGCAAGGTGTTAAGTCAGAAGATCTCGGTGGCCAATTGTGATCACCTCTTCGAGAGATAACGCGGTCCGGAAACTTTTCCCGTAAAAGATCAATGGTTTCGTTGCTTGTATGGCACGTAGCGCTGTCTTGTTGAAAGTAAACGTTGTCCAGATCAATACCATCCAATTCCGGCCATAAAAAATCATTAATCATCTGTCGATAGCGCAATCCATTCACCGTAACTGTTGCTCCAGCCTCATTTTCGAAAAAGTAAGGTAAACTGACTCCGCGGGACCATAAACCGCACCAAACAGTCACACGTTGAGGATAGAGAGGCTTTTCAACAATAACTCTTGGGTTTTCCGAGCCCCACATGCGACAATTTTGCTTGTTGGCGAAGACATCGAGGTGGAAATGGGCCTCAACACTCAAGATGAGTTTTCGATGGAATTCCGGATCATTTTCATGCATTTCAACGACCCAATCAGCAAAGACTCGACGTTGTTGATGATCGGCCGGCTTGAGTTCTTGTGTTAACTGAACTTTAAAGCCTTAAGACCCAAATCTTTTTGCAAAATACGGTGTAATGACGTTTGTGGAATGCCTAATTCCAAAGAACGACGAGGAATGGACAAACCTGGGTTTTCTTCAACACTTTCGACTACAGCAGCAATATTCTCGGCTGTTCTTGAGCGACGTCCACGGGTTTTATTCTTCATGTGACTAACTTGTCCCGACAGCTCGAATTTTTCTACCAATTTCTGTATTGCGGTCCGACAAGGTGCTTCACGACGACCCAAAAATGTTCGAGTTTTACGAACCGTCTCTGCCATATTTTCATCATTTTTATAGTGAATTTTAATAACTTCAGTGCGTTGTTGAATCGTGTATCGTTCCAGTTTTATTAATGGCGTAGTTTCTACTTGTCAAATGTCAAAAAATGACAGCTACAAAAGTGACATCTACCGAAATAGCGGGCTAACACCTCTTATTGGAAAACCCTTTAGATACATGATTCTGCTGAGGAGGAGTCATGACATTGACATCGTCATCAGTATCTATTAAGTTGTTATGATTGGATACAAAGTGTTGATTAAGTTCATTGACATTGAACTCCTGCTGTTTAATCTTATCCTTTCCATAGATCCCAGTCACTCTGAGATTCTTCCATAAAATTTTAGGAGGGAGCATAGGATCAAATATCGAGCGAAAGAGATTATATTTTGCAGAGCGAATTGCAGAAGTGGCCTTATTACGCGCATTTTTGTCCTGAGCCGTTTAAATAGATGGTAGAAATGTTCACGTTTCGCAATAAGGGAAGCGTAGCTGGAGTTCACCATGGACATGGCTTTCTATTAATCCTCCTAGTTACTAGAGGTACATGCTTTTCGAAAAGGAAATTAGTGAGATCGTTTCTCTCTTAATGATCATGGCAATAATCAGTCATTAGTCCAGCAACTACTACTACAGTTGATATTTTTTTAATCGTCTTTGTATGGAAACTTTTTCGCGTCTCTTAGTCTTGGAAGGCTCTTCCATATTGTAGCTGGTGATCTTTTTCTGTTTTGTACATTACTTCTTCTCCTGCTAAGTGCCTCTTTGTATGACCTTCGGGTTTGCTAAATAAATTTGTAGTTTTTTTCCGTCGAATTACACACACACAAACATGCTTTTCACCATCAAGTAATTATTATTTAAATATAGTAAATATTCAATTTTTCAGGGTACACTTCATGTCGTTATGCTTGGACTTGATTCAGCTGGGAAAACAACAGCACTGTATCGTTTAAAATTTGACCAATACTTAAATACAGTGCCAACAATTGGTTTTAATTGCGAAAAGGTAATTTTTTTCAAATTGCTTATAAAAAATTTGTCAATTAATTTCCATGATGCTATTGTACGGACATATAGGTGCGAGGTTCTGTAGGCAAAGCTAAAGGTGCTCAATTTCTAGTCTGGGATGTTGGAGGGCAAGAAAAATTACGGCCACTTTGGAGAAGCTATACAAGGTATTTAATTAGAATTGCTCTTGTATAGATAAATATCTATTTGGAGCTAGGTATATAGTTAGAGTTTTTGTTTGTATTTTATTTATTCAAATTTTGATAGATGTACAGACGGAATTCTATTTGTTGTGGATTCTGTTGATGTTGAAAGAATGGAAGAGGCTAAAATGGAACTTATGCGAACAGCAAAGTGTCCAGACAATCAGGTATGGTTATTTAATTCTAATATCTTTATAATTATATAAATATAAACATATCTATATGTGCATATATAATTGGTTAGGAATATTCTTGATTAGAATAAATTTACAAATGGATAATAATTCTAAAGACAGCTGGTCTTCATGTGACTCTTGTTCTGTCGATGCATCGGCTTCCTTGAAGCATTTTTTTCTCTTTAGATTTCTTCATTGATCCTGACCTGTCTGAGCTTCTATACATAGTTCTTCATTTGATCTTTCATTTCGATTTGTCTATTAGAGCTTTAGGGCCATATTCACCAAGCCATTTAATTGAAATTTAATTTAATTTCTGTTTTAGTACTTCTGTAAGAGAGCGTTAAGGCACATTTAAAATTAAGTTTAAATTTAATTTGAGGTATTTTGTGTTATAATACATAATTTAATTGGGCCCCAACCCTCTCTAACGGGAGTACTTAAACACAAATTAAATTAAATTTCAATTCTCCGGCTGATTTTCGTCCAATCAGTATACTTTGTTTTTTATCTAAAGTGTTAGAAAAATTATTGTACCAGCAAATACTTGAACATGTGGACAATAATAATCTTTTAACTCGATGGCAATCAGGCTTTCGCGCATTTCACAGTTATGAAACGGCCCTATTAAAGATAACTTCCGATATTAGAAGCACGATGGATAGTGACAAATTCACTGCGCTAGTCCTTTAAATTTCTGAAAGGCTTTTGATAGTGTGTATCATGGAACTCTTATACAGAAGCTCTGTTCGTCTTTTAAATCTGGCAGTTCAGCAGCGTATATGCTGGATAGCTTTCTCAGTGAGCATGGCCAGCGAGTCAGGGTCAGCAATGTTTATTCTGCATTTTTGCTTCTACAGTATGGATTTACACACGGATCGATATTGGGTCCACTGTTATTCAGCTTATTTATTAATGACTTGCCGAAAGAAATTCATCATCTAGAAATACATCTCTATGCGGATGATGTTCAGGTTTAACTAAGCCGGCCTATAGGTCTTCTCGAGGATTGTTTATCACGCATTAATAGTGATCTGGATAGAATACATATAATGCCTGGTCTATGGATAACGATCTGCAACTTAATCCCATAAAATTCTTTCTATAAGTTTTTATAATAACGCTTTCGATGTGTCTGGTGTCCCACCAGTGATTCTGAACCATTCTCCACTACCCATCCTGAGTTATATTTCTCGAAGCTCTTTCTGTCGTAATAGATAATAGTTCTGGTGTTCCTCAAGGCAACCAACTCGGACCACTCTTTTTTATTATTTTCATTAATGACGTTTGACTAATCAAGAATACTTTACTATGCTGACGGTGCCAAAATCTTCCGCATTGTTTCTAATGAAAACGAGTGTGGAATTCTAAATTCATCTCAACATCATCAAATGTACTGCTATGTCCTTTGCTCGTAAAAGAATGCCATTGAACTTCAGTTATACTTTAGATGGATGCTTATTAACTAGACTTGACAAAACCAAGAATTTAGGTGTCGTCCTTAATACTCGTCTTCTCTTCGAGGATCATATTAATATAATCGTTGCCAAGGCTAATGCTACTCTGGGGTTTGTAAAGAGATAGTCAAAAGAGTTTAATGATCCATTTATACTGCACATTCGTTAGACCTATTTTGGAGTATGCCAGTCCGGTCTAGTCTCCTATTTATGCTGTATACATAAATCGTATTGAGGCTGTCCAGCGGAGATTCATTCGTTTTTCCTTCAGTGGACTTCATTGGGATAACCCTATTATTCTACCTCCATATGTTGACAGGCTTAAATTCTTTCTAATGGATCCTCTTGAAAATAGGCGAAAAGCCTGCAGAGTTGCTTTTGCGTTTCCATCTTTCAAAGATCAGCTTAGTTAAAGTTACTTTTCATTTTATTATTATTGTTATGTACACTTTTGGTCATTATATAAAAAACAAAAAAAAAAACAACACTCGCCTGACCGTAGTAAAGATGTTGATTCTGCCTTATTTCTCGTTTGGAAGTGTTGTTTTTCCCAAACTTGATCGTACATGTGCACGTAAAATGGAGGTTGCATTCAACGACTGTATCCGATTTATTTTTAGATTGCGACGATTTGATCACGTTTCCCCAATTACTTGGGTGGTCTTTGGAATCCTTTTTAAAGCATCGGGTTCTCTTTCTTCTATTCGGCATACAACGGTCCAATAAACCGGAATATCTTAAGGAACTTTTCCAGGTTACTTCGTCTTAGCGGAACAGAAACCTTATAATGCCGCGTTTCTATAGATCAGCTTTGGAAAGTTCTTACCTCATCCAGACAATCAGATTATGGAATAATTTACCCGTTGCTATACAAACCATGATTGCGTTTAGAACGCAAGTTCGAACTCACTTAAAATAACCCCTTTATAGGGTAATAGTTCCTATTCTCTTCTAGGCTAAGAGGCAGTTTAAAATTATTTAAACTATTATTTAAACTATTTTTAAATTATATTTAAACTAAATGATAAAATGCAGTAGATACTATTTTTGTATCCTTTTTTTTAGCTTTATGAAACAACAACTTTTTTATATATTTTTTTTTCTGAACTATCAACTCAATGCAGATTAATTTTTATTAATTGCTCAGTTCTTGTTTTTAACATAAATTTGTCTAGCACCGACTTACTATTTCGTTCTATAAAAGGTTGCAGATCTTGTGTACATTTATTAGCAATAAATTATTATTATTATTATTAAAAGACTTGATGAATACGGCCCTTCGGGTTCAATGTAGATTTCTACAAAAGTGCAACCGGCAGGTTATAGATTGGATTATCTTCCACGTTTCACAAAAATATAGTATTCTAAGGCTTGAAGACGTTGAAGTGTTTTTTTTAATATTCATACATAACTATAGTTTTAGAAGACATCCAATTCGAGGCGAAATAAAGACCTCTAATTCCAAAGATATGGATAGTATTGAATAAATTATGATAGAAATAAGCCTACATAAGAACTAAAAAAAAGAAGAATAAAAAGAAAAAGTTTTTAATTAAAAAAAAAAAACCATGCGTCCTTGGACCGAAACTGACACGTTTAAAGGCATCTTAAACGTTTGAAGAATTAAATGAAAGTAAGTAGGGTGGACAAAACATGATTCGATCATTCCTAAGATCAGAGATGTTACTCAGTACATGTCGCAGTACCAGTACTTATACTGGAAACAAATTTACCAGTAAAAGTAAGTATTTCTTACTGGTACTGGTGTATACCATAATTTTCCAGTACTTTCCAGTAGTCGCCAGTACCTTACAGTACCCGCCAGTACTAACCAGTACTCGCCAGCACAACACTCCATTTATACCGCGCAGTAAAAATTAATTGTGGGAGACAAAGACTTAATGCTTATTATGAGGATTTTCATCAACATAAAGCAAAGTTGGAGTATTTGTCACTAGAGTATATGGAAGAAAATAAAGAAGAATATGATCATGTAATCATGTACACCATTTATGCGTAGTAAACTAGAAAATACTTAAAGGGTGAAAATTTGCTGGTACTTACTTACTGGTTTTTATAAATTTAGTACCCAAGTACAAGTAAGTACCAGTAAAGTACCAGTAAAGTACTGGTAAGTACTGGGAGATACTGGGAAGTACTGGCAATGGACATTACCAATATTTTTACTGGTACTGGTAAATTTTCGAGTAAAAGTAAAAATATATGATCTGCCGAAGATCTAGTCTGTGACGTCGATAGGGTCCCAGAGTAATTTTTCACTTTGTTTCCATACATAAATACATAAATTTATTTTGTATGTATGTAGGTCTGGGTACTCTTTTCAAACAAATTGGATTTCTCATTTTCCCATTTATTTCTTTTTGTTTTTCTATAAAAACCATCTCAACGAGCATTTTTGATTTTGCATTCTAACAGCTTCAGGTAAGCAAGATATTTTCGTGACCATGTCCATTATCTTGACCGATTTCGTACTATTTGTGTATATGTATGTGTAATGTTTAGTTAGAGCTACCATGCTGATGCAGAGAAAACTTTTTTATCTTTTCCCATGGCCATCAACTACTGACTTTGCACATGATTTCATGGTCAATAACCGTTGAATAACAGTAGCTTCAGATGTTGGGAAGATGCTGCCTATATTATAAAGGGATTGCACGGCAGTTTCGTAATATGCAGTTTATTGTTATTCTTTCTGTTTTTTTTCTCTCAAACTGTCGATGATAATTTTGCCAACTGATAACTTCATGACAATAAGGTTAATGGAGGCTTCCCATCGAACCGGACATAAAGCTCTCGGTCACTTGGTCATTCTCATATCTCATTACATAGGGAATTGGAAATCATTTAAATTGGTCGCGTTGCAAGAGATAATTATAGAGTTACATATTTTCGAATTGCATTTGAATCTTCATCAATCCAAGTTCTCCTAGTTTTTTCTGATACGATTCTCTAACATTTTGAAATGATGAGGATCGTGTCGTGATGTGAAAGTAAAATTCATCTTAAAAGTGAAAAGAATATGCAAAATTGCTTTATTTGTAAAATTTTAAAATCGTTTTTTCCTCTTTGTTATTTATTTTTGTTTTCGCATATTATTGGACTAAGTTCAGGAAGAATCCTATGATGCAAGCAGAGTAAGGCGGACAGTAAATAGGGTAGGGAATTTGGGACATGGCCAGTATTGTGGAAGTATTGATTAATGTGGGTTTTAAACTTTTGTAGATTTTTATTGTGAAGAAAAATGGGCGATGGTCAACTATTCCACATTTGCGTAGTTTGAGGTAAGAAAGCATCACTACAGGTGAAAATAGCTCAAAGGGTGAAGATATGAATACTGTTTGTACTGCGACTATTGCATATATGGACTAATTTATAAGAGATTAGAATAGATAATGCATTAGGTTTGGTTAGAGTTGCGGCTATTGGAAAATCCCTGCGATCAATCACACTTAGAGCATCCATTTTGATGTCACTTTATTGGGACCCTACTTGGAAAATATTGTTTTAATTCAGAGGGCGCGTTAAAACCAGCCACAGTACACAGAACATCGAAAATTCCCCAACTCCCTCAATTTTGTTAATTTGCGTGGAATTGCATAAAATTAGGTGTGATTTCTATTATTATTAGCAAAATTAATGAAATTATGCACCATAAAAACGGGAACCTATCAATAACGGTAGCATTTAGGTAGGTACATGTCAAATTAAAGGTAACATTCCGGGGTCTTTAAATCTTGTCATAAAACTGTATAGTTATCATGCATTTTGGCGGAAAAATCGTTGAAATTGAAAAAGAAATTGCAAAATTATCCCATTTTTTACTTTGACATCCTATAACTGCCGACGGAAAGGGAGTAGAGAGGTGGTTGGTCATTTGTTGGAAACGGTAGAGGGTTTACTATCACCTGAGATGCAAATCACCTTCATAGGGTGTATAACAAGAAAGTTACATGGTATTAGGATAAAAAGCACCCAAAATCACAAAACCCCCCTACCGCCAACACCGTGCATTTTCCGGCTCTCCTCACATACAATTTATTTCTCGAAATTGAGTGAGGAATCCGTGGTATAAAGGAAATGCGGTACGTACGGGACACCCTGTATATGAGTTTGGATTTCATTCCCCACGTTAATATAATTTAATTTAATTTTCATTTAAAAAAAAAATATTTGCAGGTTTCTTTCCTTTTTCTTAACTAATAGTAGATATTTTCTAAAAACTATTATTGTTTCTAATTTCCGAGTGATTTGACTTGTTTATATGTAATAAATATTGTAATTTTTAAATATCTTAAAATTTATCACAACTTCACATTATTATTACACAGACTGATGTTATATATCTTCTTATTATTTTTAGGGTGTTCCAGTATTAATTCTTGCCAATAAACAAGATTTGCCAGGTGCTCGTGATCCAAAAGAATTAGAAAAACTTTTAGGATTGCATGAATTATCTCCAATATATCCATCAGCAACAACAATATCACTTAGTTCAAGCTCTTCACAATCATCGAATCAACAACAACAACAGCAACAACATCAGCAGCAGCAACAGCAGCAGCAACAACAAATACAATCTCCAATAACAATAACAACGACAACACCAACAACAGTAACGACACCTACAACTGGTAGTCATGGTCATCATCAAACATCACAAACAATATGCAGCAGTACAACACCAACAAATACATCAACAACAATAACACAATCATCAATTCAGCAACATCAACCCTTTAAGGGATGGTATATTCAGCCAGCGTGTGCTATAACTGGTGAGGGTCTACAAGAGGGTCTAGAGGCTCTCTACGATATGATAATAAAAAAACGAAAAATGAACAAATCTAACAAGAAAAAACGGTAAGACAAAGATTGTTAACTATTATTTATTTATAATTTCTTTATATATTGAAGTAAAAAAAAAATATTATATTTAAATTTTATAAGTAAAATTGTATGTATTGTATTAGTAGTATTAATAGTAGTAAAAGAAAGCTATACCCATACTGATATTAATTTAAGAGTATTATGATGTGTGAATAGCAGAGAGGCGTTTCTCTGGTAGCCAGCGTTTATCAGTTTATATACATAGTATAGGTTCAGGCAGAGATGCTTAAATAGGTGTACCTACCTATTAAAAAAAAAGTGCAGATTAACATATGAATTATTTTTGGAAAAAGCAAAAAGAGAAAAAAATTGTTCTATTATTTTATTATTGTTTTAATTATCGGAGAATACATCAGTAATATCTGAAAAATACTTAGAAACAAAAACAGTTTCCTCAGAATCTGGTGAATATCTTGATAATTAATTTCCTAACCATTCAAAACTGATTTATACCATTTCAATGAATGTTTTAAGGGAAAATTTCAACGATCCTTCTAACAAATTATTCGATGAGCACTATAATACCAGTTATAGTAGCAGAAAATTCAATATTTCTAAAAATATGAGAAGCTTTTCAATTAGAACTAGGTTTTCTCTTAAAAAACATATATCATTGTCATATACTCTGAAGGTAAAACCTAAATAACACACAGTTACGGAGACGAAATCAAGCAAAAACTGTAATATTATTCACGTGGCAAAGAAATGAGGTATTTTTTTTTATCATTGGAATCACAGATATATAAATTGAGATCTTAAGGACCTAAAATGCATTATGGTGGGATAAAGTTGTAGTTGCAAAAATCTATTAACTTTGTATCAATTACTTGCAAATTTTTCCAACTAAGAAATTGAACTCCATGAAATTCATTTGGTCATTTTTAATAAATAAAAAACAACTTTAATTTATTTTCCTTATGCATTTTTGGCGATGTTGTCAGATGAAGTTCTCATGCGCAGAGAGGTATCGTAGAAATGAGATAATAAAGATAAAGCCGGGTAGTTACGAAAGTAACGTAATTAAAAACTTGTTTAATTAAAATATTAAATAATATGTGTTTAATATTGCATAAGTATTAATTCCTTTTTTCCTATCTTAATAAATGTTCGATGTGTTCTCTTTGTTTCAGGATACAATATCGCAATTCCCGTCGTATCTCTGCCATAATAGTAATTGGCTCCATCCACATTTTCTATAATTTTCTCACCTGATACAATTATTAAAGCCCTCAGCTGTTCTTCCACTTTATATTTTATGGAAATACACACACTCCTTCATAGCTTCCCGAACACAAAAATTAGGAGATCTTGTTGGCCAATAGATTGGTCATTCCCGACCAATCCATAATGTGAAAGTTCGAGGCAACCATTATCAAGTTGCCTTCCGTGGTATGGAGAGCTCCGTTTTGTTGGAATATGATGTGGTTCCGTATGCTTAAAGGAACCTCATCTAATATTACCGTATGTAGTTCTTCCTAAAATTGTAGATAGGACTCTACGTTTAGAATACTTGGAAGAAAATACGATCTGAAAACGGTTTTACCAATTAAACGTGCACAAACATTTAACAAAAATCTATGTTGGAAGCTCGTTACACGCCTTGTTCTTTGATTTTATTGTGCTCATCAATGGAGATTATGATGGTTCATAACCCCATCTTGGGTGAAGTGGACTTCATCTGTCCAAAAAATCTTGTACAGAAAATGGTCCTACCTTGCCTTCTTAGTTAAAATTCTTAAAATTTCCAAACGTTTTGGGTGATCCTGTGGCAATAGCTCCTGAACTGGTGTGATGGGATGTGGATGGAGTTTATTCCTTTTCAGCACTCACCATATCGTACTTCTTTGTATTTACAAACGAGAAGAAATTCTCCGGACACTAATGCTGCTGTCTTTTCTGATCATCCTCAGCACTTAATCTTCAGCATCGAACACCTATCAAAAACAAATTATTAACAAACTATCAAAATCCCACTCACTCTTGCTGGTGTGCCCCTCAGAAATATTTCGTGATATATGCTCGGCAAGTCGTATGTGGGTTCTTGTAAACGTGTCCGCGCGCTGGGATGCCACACCAATTTGGATATCGTCGGCGCTATTCTGCTGCGCCAAGCTTACATTTCCATTACAATATCGGTAAATGTAATGAGTATCTCTAATATCTCCCCTCCCCCCACACTTTTTTTTGCTTGTTTAAGCATCTCTTATCCATAGTTTTCGGGTGCAAGGTTGTGGTGTACTAACGTCAAATTGTGAATTGTTACTTACACCACTTGATATTATATATAGCCCAAATTTGTCCAGAATAGACACAACAGTTCCGGTAGATTAAGTTGCGACTAATCTTGTGCTATATAAGAACTTCACAGCGCCTAGTTTGGTTGCAGGATAGTCGTACGTGGTCTTCCTAGTACCTGTCGTCACCTAGATCCTGCTATATAAAATAAAATGAAATCTTTTATTAAGCTCCGAAGTGAATTCTAGTATGGCTGGCCGTTTCTGATGAAAAAGTATTCGTTTGGATACGAAGTTTCGTTGTCTATATATTGGTAACCGAACAAACAATAAAATATTTAATTATTTTAATTTTCGGTTATATTTTCAATCTATTGGATGCTCTCTAAACAGCAATCGTAAAGCGAATGACTTAATATCTAACATTATTTTATTTTTTACAATCTTATGCCTACTTATCAATATTTATAAACTATACGCCCACGCTACACAAAGTAGGAATTTAGAAAACGTAGCATTTGAAAGCGTACTTAACATTAAGGTCAATACAGCGGTTAAAAGAGCAGAACCTATTTCTCACTAAAGCGCCTCGAGTCGCCACAAGGTCACATATGGGACACTTTTTATAACAAAACAAAAATCGAGTAAAACTGAACTAGTAAGCAAGATAAAACAATTTATTGTTTCAAAAAATCCCTTCTAATATACTTAAAACGCGTTTTCGGTAGCTAAGCTACCATCATCAGTAACATAGTTTTGCAAACTTGGAGTTACTACTACTTACTATTCCGATTTCATGGTCATTCAACAACTTCTCATCGAAATCTGATTCTTCAGTCTCATTTTCTTGAAATTTACATTTTTTTTCATTTTCTTTACTCTCTTTTTTACTCACGTAGATTTCAGTTCTCTCATTTGCAGGTTCGCCTTCCTCTTCATTGCAGCAGATTCTTCCAGACCAAGCTTCCTAGAGCTCTCTGTCTAAATTGCAGAATACTGCTTCTTACGACCTCCTTTAACTTGTGGAAGTGGTGAGAGATGAGCGAAGGTGGCAGGATCTGCGAGGCACCTAAGTGTCCTTCTGACAATGAATAGGGAAGGTGCTCTTAAAAACCACCTTCAGCGTCACTATTTAGATATTGTGAATCATTTAACGGGGCCACACTAAATTCAAATTCAATCATAATTTTCCTTCCCTCCATATGATGCTCTTGGCTACTTCAGACGTTCTCGGTTGTGGTACATTTGACAACTTTACTGCATATGATAATGTTTGCTGGTTTTTGGTGGTTACACCTGACGTTCCTAGTTGTAGTTCATTTGAGACTCTTTCTGCTCGTGATTATCTTGGCGGGTTTCGAACGGCTACACCTGACGTTCCTGGTTGTGGTTCGTTTCACACCCTTACCGATCGTGATGGTCCAAGCTCTGGTTGTTGGCTTTCTACACATGTAGGTCTCGGTCCTTCAGTTTTCTGAAATCAAATTCATTAAATTTATCCGGGTTTAAAGGATAAATTCCTGACGCTGAAAACCCAGATATCGCCTTTTCTAAAGACACCACTTTACGTTTTTAAATATATCCGTCATGTCATACATTAAAATTTTGTTGATATGCATGATTTCGTAAGAATAAGCTGCATTCAAAACGTAAGATCGAGTGGTGTCACATGTGGGGCGGTATTGTAATCATAAAAATACCCTTAGTTTTGCAAAATTTGTAAGACTTCAACAATATGTGGCTAGAGTGGTTATCCAGTACTGGGTTGTTTATCGAGGCGCTAACATTTAATCTGAACTGTTCAAGCCAGTCGTGAAAGAATTTCTCGTTCTTCGAGCAGGTATATTACGCTTCAGTTATGCCACCTTTTCCAAGTAGAGTTGTCATTCGCTGAATTGCTAAAAGAGCAGATAACTGTTACGGTTCGACTGCGCTGACCAAGCTGTTTCGTATCTTTTGAGGTTTTTGCACATTGGTGATGCGCCTGTCTGATCCATATTGAAAATCCGATTATTTGGTAAGGAATATTTATCTTGGATTTATTGTCATAAAATAATTTTAGTTCTGTCCGATTAAAAGCGGTTATTCTGCTTAGACTTGTACTCTCCGTCCAATGCAAACTAATTTCGGCATTATTTCTTAAGAATAACTGAAACCAGTCGGGACCAGCTAATCCAATATTTTTGTTGAATGTGTTCTTTATATTATTTTACTTCTGCGAAGCTGAAAGCCAATCTTCGAACATCTCGTGGAGTTAGCCCGTAAGAGTTTAGAAAGTATCTTACGACACCTCTTATCGTACTTCCTTCTTTCACGCTTTTAATAGCGAATTTTAAATTTTCAATACTCCAAGCACATTTTGTGATAGCCAATCATCTTATTTCATGCCAATTGACTACTTATGCCAGCAAATATGCCAGCCACACATAGGGTTGAATCATCATATTTGCTAGTTTGATTGATTAAAATAATCGAACTAAACTTAAACTTTACATGCACTAAGTGGAGCCTAACTATGGTAATGATAACCAATCACCTTATTTCCTAATCTTGGGTACTGTAAGAATGCCAATTAGCCACTTATTCTGAAATAAGTTCTAACAAATATTGCTAACCACACATAAAATCTTGTCATCATGTATACTGGTTTGATTGATTGAAATAATCAAACTAAACATAAACTGTGCATATACCAGGAGAAGCCTAATAGTTGAAATGATAACCAATTGTGATATATTCTACTAATTTACCTCGTTGTCAGTATTTATGTCGCCTTGTAGTAACAAAATGTGTAAAACGCATTACGGTGAAGAGTGGAAACAGGCAGATCTCCTTAGGAAGTAGCTAATATTAGCAGAACTGCTACACTAGGTATTAAGTGCAGCTATAATCAGCAAACACCAAGATTGGATAGGCGCAGCTATTACCAGCAGGCACCAAGTTAATAGACCGAAGTCTGATAATACTATTTGTCTTTTACTCTGTTTATTCATTACTTTTCCAGCTTATTTATACACAAGTCACTATCCTAGTTTAATGTTAACTGTTCTTCGTACATATACTTAAAACTATGTGCTTGCAATTTTACATTCAGTATTTCTAGATGTGACGCAACTCCCTTGCCCGTTTTATGCATGACGCAAAGCATGTAAACAAATGCAGTCACTTCTTACGGGTGGCGTAATTGCTTAAGTGTGACCTGTATTTGATTAAACGCTTGTTTTGTTTAGAATACGTTATTGTAATTGTATCATGCTTATTGTGTTTAATTTGTTGGAAAACAATTTCAGGACAATTAAATGAGATTGCCTTTGTGCTAAATGTACATTATTGCATTTTTAATTGATTTGTTAATTGCTTCTGGCTTTAGGTAGTTACACCATATAATTTGATCTTACGATTGGATACTCTAGAGATGCTATTCGGTTGTTCCTCCAAAAATAATTTCTAATAAAGATGGCATTCATACATGTGAGACTTTGCTCAATTATATGATTAATATATTTGAAAAATTTTTCAAGGCTTTTTCAGGAGACTGGGCGCCTTTCCTGCAGTGCTATCAGGTCGTCGGAAGCACGGCGCTGCCCGCACTGGGGACCTGCATAATAGTTCTCCCAGTCGCTCATGCTCATTGGGCGTGCACATTTTGTCTTTTTAACAGCCACTACGTTGTCCAATATGAACACAAATCTAACTTATATGGATAAACCGTTTACAAAAAATAACCTTTTTTAATTTCTCTTTAAACTCCACGCCCGACTACTGAAAACTTGATTGCGTCACAGCTGTCAACAGATTGAAGCTACCGTACACAAATTTTGGTGCATTAACTGCGCAAGCAACAGTCATGCCTTCTGCTCGACTTGATTTGTCAAAACATGTGGCAAATGCTTTAAGGGATCATGCGCGGGATTATCCATTGCGCGGAAATACCCATCCTGCCCGTAAGTCTTTCATGGTTATCTGCATACTTTGAGCTTAGATAAATATATGAATAATATATAAATAACTCACTCGATTCTGTTACTTTTACCGGAGCGCTCCTGGATCAGCCGGGTCTGTAACGTAGGATTCAAATTTAAAAGGTCAGGCTGAACTACTGGAATGCCCAATTTATTTGATTACTGATTGAGGGAAACCTTATCTACTCAAGATGCCCTTGCGAGCAAACACAGTTCTTTAAATTTACAAGATACTATATTTTATATGTAAACTTAACTGGAATAAGAATAAAAGAATAAAATAAGCTTGGCTGTTTGCTTTGGCGTATACGGCAGGCAGGAACCAAGCCGTACTGACGATTATACGGTTCCTGCTTATATGAAACGCCCTCTTTTTGCAATGAAATTTCTTTTTTAAAGATTTTTCGTTTGCATAAAGAGTTTTTTCAACTGGAATAAGAACGTAAAACGATGCCTATAGGTGGCCTAAGTTCGGCGTTAGAATGACTTTCGTCGGACTATTCCGGTTTCTGTTTTGATCACTTTGGTTCTTCGGTAAGACACCTTTGTCAGTTTTTTCTTTTACTCTTGTGGTCTGTCCCAGTAATTCCTATAAAAAAAAAAAAAAAAAATTAGGCACAGCAATCATTCGCCATTCGATTTCTTTTTTTATCCAAATTTTACACGGCCATGGTATCAAATCGACTTTTGTGAATGAATAAAATGGATATTAATAACCCGTTCGTATTAAAAAAAAATCGACAACATGAACTCAACTGTGCCTCTAAGTATATTAAGTCAGTGCGGTAGTTCTTTGAATCATAGGTGATAACACACTGCCGGAAACAGAATTATGATTGGTGCAACCAGATGAGTTTTTTTTAAAATTAGCTTTGAGTCTATTGAAACTGTGGTTTTGCTGCCTCCGTGCTGCAGTGCGCTTAACCACTTATGTATGGCACAAGTAGGGTGCAAATTGAAAGCTGCCGTTTGTGATCAAATCTTTATTTTCACCAATATAATAACACTAATGCTATTCTCCAATCACTAAATTAAATTCAAACAAACTGATTGATTCTCCAATTACTAAGTTAAATTCAAGGAAACTGATTATGCTTTAGTTGATTGACCGACGTGACACAACCACTGACAGGATGGTAAGCTGATATAAGACTGACTGACTGACTAGCATTACGTTAGCTTAGTTGCGTGCGACGGAGGACAAGAGAGCATGGCGTTTGATAATTTTGGTGTTGCCAATATGTCGTATTTGTGCTATGTTTCAGTGCTGATTACGTTTTAGTTTTCTTGTCTCTACAAAACTATTGTTATTTTCAGTTCAGTTTAAGTTTTTTTCTTCAATTTGTTGTTAAGTGTCGTTGTTCGTTGACTATAATTACAGTAGCATATAAATTTTTAGATAAGTCGAAAGTGTAGGTACCTAACATTACTTCTCGAATATATAAAATAAAAATAAAAATACAAAATGAACAGAACAAGGAAAAATTTTTAAGTTTACTAAGCTTAAGTGTGTAATTAAACAATATTAGAGTATTGTTGCTAAGCTATGTTGCAGTATTTACAAAGAAAAAAAAAACAAAAACAACGTGCGTGTCTAATTAAATAGTTACATGTTTACGTCCATTTTCTATTAAGCTTTCTTCGGAAAATCGAATCGAAATGATAAAAACAAAGCCTTGAAGTGAATCGAACGAAATACTTATTTTAATCATGTCATCGTCATCGTCACTGTCGTCTTTAAGTCTTACGAATATGTATTTAAGTAAACTGTAGATCATTTGTATTTAAATATTAATTGTGATTTTACAATGCATACTAATTATTGCTTCCCTTATTCGTTTACATTTAGCTATGCATATGTGTTTATATGTACCTATACATATGTGTGAATTTGAATTTTGTGTAATATAGAGTTTATGGTGTTTTTCATATATTAAAAAAAAAAAACCAAACGAAAAGAAAAAAAAACAGGTTATTTAAATATGTAGGAAGCGCATTCATAAAGGAATCTAGTGAGCATTTTATACAGACAGGAAACATTAAGTAAAAAACAGTTATAAGATATAGAAGCAATATGTTGCAATTATTTCAAATTTATATGGATAATATATTCTAAAGTGGTGTTGAGATGAATTTCAAAAGTTAATATGTTGTGTAAAGAAAAGTACGTGTGGTTTTTGTGTTACAACATTTAATGATCACTAACGAACCACAGACATTATAATTAATTTGTCAACCATTACAAAACTATGTTGATGTGATGTGCGTATTGATAACCTGAAGGTTTCTCGACTAGCAAAGTGTTATTGCTCACCATTTTCCATTCTTGAACTTTTCAGTTGAGCTACCAAAGGTAGCGAGTATTTCCCAGCTCTAGCCGTAGTCCTTTTGATAATATGTATGTGTATGTGTTGCGTTACTCTTTGTATGATTGGAATTGGTGCAATAAAGTACGAGGGAGTGCGTGCTTTAGTTTTAAGGAGAAGTTCACCGGCCCTTTTTATTCAGCTGGCTGGATAGCCGACTGATTTGACTTTTGTAATGATTGTCCTCTATTACGGACGTTTGCAAGAGGCAATAGTGCCGATATTTAGCTTTTCAGGCTATGACGCCAACTTTACTTTACGCTATTACGCCGATTTGATTTTTAAGGATATTACGCCGACTTCTAGAGAATAAAAATGCTCTTGTTCAAGCTTGACTTTATTCTGATTCTCTTCGATCACTTACGCTAAATTTATACACAAAATTTTCACTTACTTAGCAATTATGACTATCGATCATATATTACAGAAATCAGAACAATTCAGAACAATAAAATTGGTTTAGTTATTTACAAATGATTTCATATTCACACGTAACATGAATCACACCTTTGAATTTTACGTTCACTCATTGTTATGAGTGATCGGTCAGTACATGATGTAATTTGACTCATGCGTTCTTTATTTCATTCATCGCGAGCAACGATTTGACCCATTAACATACTTACTTTTGTTGGCATGTTTTTCATGGTTATTGTTTTGATGATTAATTACGTGTGCTTATGATTCAATTTATTTAGTAGTACATCTTAATTTGGGTTAAGATGTATTACACTTTGGATAATTCTTTATTTAACCAATACTAATTTTATGTTAATACATACTGAGCGAACGATCTATTTTGTTTTTCTAGGGGAGCTAGAGGCCTTAGCGTTCTCTATAGTTCTTACAAGTTTTTCTACTACAGGTTTTTTAATTTTTCTGACCCTGGTCAATCGCTGAACCGGCTTTTTATTATATTTTTATAATTAGATCGATACCTACCGATCATCATTCTGATCACCACAGTTCTGAGGGAACTTATTTACTTGTAAAAAGTACACCCATCACCATTGTTTTCTTAATATATGCTTATAGACACGCCTTCCTTATATGGAATTTTTCAGTAAAATATTGTTATATTTTCATCCTGCGGTATACTTGAGTGTTATATACTTTGTATATTGAAATAATTACTTCTGGTTTGTTCGGTAAAACAGTTAACTTTATTAATTAATTATATAAAAGAAGACTTAAAGATATTATGATGATGGCGGACTACTGTAATGCTTCGATCGCCTATTGCTATATCAGTGTAATGCTTGGATCGCATTCGCTTCCTTTCAGCTTTCTTATGCGGCGATGTGTGGTACTGCTGAGCTCTTCTTTAGCTTGTAAATCTGAAACTAGTCATTGGCGAGTACGCTCAGCCTATATCTCACACTATGGACAGTATGGCGTCTTGAGACCGCCTAATGTATTGGATGAGGATCTGCGGGTCTAAGTGAAACCCAGATGTTCTCCTTTCACAGGCCAAAAATTAACTGTGTTCATTTATTTTTTTTTGTTAGGAATTCTAGACCAATTAAGCCATCTGTTGTGATCGGAAAATTGTCCTCTACTAAGTGTACCTTATGTCTTATGATGTTTATTTCAACATGAAGCTTTATTTCTATTGCTTCTATTGTGTCAATTTTTTCATCTGTTATTCCTGGTATCTCTATAGTTTCTTGTCTTATCCTGAATTTATCTGTTAAGCTACCTTTCTTGATTATAGATATGTTTGCTCCTGAATCTATAAGCCATGTTGCATTATCTGACGTTATATCACCTTTGATGTTGACGTAGTGGGTGAGTTTGTCAGGTGAAACCTCATGTGTCGGGTGTAATGATCTTTTTACCACTTCTGCTGATTCTACTTCTTATCCGAAGAGACCGGAAAGAAAGAAAGAATAAATTTATATTAACGAGGAGATATAAGCGGTAGAGCTTGACAACGGCTCTATACTCTTATATCTCGACCAAGTGAGAGCAGGGAAGCGCAAAGTTTTGTTTTAATATAAATTGAATCTTGTTGCAAATGATGCCTCGCTGGGTCAGAGGTATGAAACTCAAAGTAGAGTTTAGCTAACTTGATTGAATTTAGAGCTAAGAAGCTCAAAGTGCAGTCAAGCTGAGGGCTGAGAGCCAATAGGCTCAATTACCTTTTAATACTTCCATTTCGGAGCTAAGGGAGCTCACTTAATCAATGTATACCAAGTGGAGTCAACATCAAACTCTGTTTTATTCAATAAATTACAGTCTTTTTATACATTATGAAAATCGCTTACCTAATCAATATCGCAAAAAGTATTTAGAATTTAAAATTAATTTCACACCGATCGATCACCTGAAATCGGTCAATGCACAACACACAAAGCGTCGAGTAAGCTTTTTCGCTACACTCAAAGTTCACACGGCATTATGCATTGTGTTTATTTGCATGTTTACCTATGAGTTCACTCGCATGGCTAGTATGCTTGAATTGTAATTTCTTCTTTCTCTTCATTTTTTTTTTTTACAATTTTTCTACTGCAGTTTCATTCATGCAGTGAGTCTTTCATTCATAGTAAACCTGCAACACTGTTTTTTTTTGTAATTTAATGCTTTGCTATTGAATATTGCCTTTTTTTTTGTGCACGCTTTGCTGTGTGCATATATGTATGCTGAGGGTCGCTTAACTTGCGCTCTACACGGGTCTCTAAGCAATTAAAACACAAACTTCATTAAATTAAACCTTTTTATTTAAACTACTGTTATCACTTCTTTGTTAAACTATTAACTCCGAACGCTTTCTGATTAAAACCCGAACTGAATACACCAATTTAGTTGTGCACTACACAAACTTGCACACGGAACTCGGAAGAAGAATTTGACTCTCAACCTATGTAATTATTATGATGCGGTAATATTCTACAACCGTCGACGAGACTGCTGGCCAATGTCACCGATAGCAATCAGCTGTGCTGTTGTAAACAAAACGGGCAATGACCGTGCTCTATGGGAAGTAGCATATTTAGTCACTGCCACCGTAGTGTAAACATTCATCACATTATTTAGCAATAAGCGGGCACTTTGCTGTGCGAAGTGTTCCGCTATTGCTTGCTACTTTACTACCAGTACACCTGCCAGCCTGTTGCTTCCGCGTACTAGCAGACTGGGCCACAACACATGGATCTTTATGAATTTATTGTTTGATATTCGTCGTCCCGTGTGTGGTGGTCCTGGGGGACTCCCAATCCGTTTCCCGAATTCATTATATTTATTCTTCGTGCAAAATTATTTTTATTTTGTCCTCCATTGCGTGATCTGTGTTTTGTTCTGAAGGAGACAGTTGTATTATTTTGGATCTGATAGGACCGTGGCCCAAAATTGTTCCTTCTAAACCGATTCCGGTAGTTTCTGTTAAATGTGCTATCACCCATGTCACCACGTGAACCTCTATTAACTTTAAATTGTTGTATCCCTCTGTTGAAAGGTGCTCGGAAGGTTTGATTATTATACCAATGGGGTGCAGCTTGATGTGCAGTAAATGTAAGTAGTAGTAGTTGGTCGTTTAGCTTTGCAATTATAACAGTTATTCAGCTCTGCTGTTAAGGATTCTATTTTGGTGGAAAAATCTTGGACTGATTTTTCACCTTCAAGGGATTGGTGGCGCTTTTAAAAGTTCTTCTGAATAGTGTCTGGAATTCTGAGAACGTCAGGTGCTGTTTCATTGCAAATATTATTGCGAACTTTCTCAGTTAATTTTGTTTTCATTACAAAGTTAATTAATTTTTTCTTATCATCATTTTTTTTTTCTAAAGAATTATGCAGGAATTCCACTAAATTTATGAAATTCGTGAGATGTGTTTTATTACTGTTGCTATGTCATTTCTATAGTGTACTCTGAACTGGCGCTGTATCCGTCTTCTTCCTTAGTTATCGAATTTTCGAGTTTGTCTTGCAATACCTTTGTTCTATCATCAATAATTCTTTCCACTTCTTACAATGTCAATTGACATTTCGTTTGCAGCTGCTCAGAAACTTGCTTCTCATTTTTCGAAAGTTGACTAAATTTTTCCTCAAAACTTGTTTTTTATTTTACTATCAGACCAGTTTTAACTAACAAAAAATTGGCTGTATTCCATTTGGATTTTTCTTGAAATTTTCAAACAAATTTTTAAGTTCTTTATCAATTGTCTTTAACCACCTCATCATGTAAAAATTTGAGTCGAAATAAAACAACATTTTTATTTTATTACATTATTATGCAGATATTATATTATTTGCTTCCTTTTTCACTTTCTGTATAAATTTTCTTTTAATGTAATTGTACCCTACTAATATAGCTCCTATCATATTCTTGTCTGTAGCATGGACCCTAATGATTTTTGCATCTATGTAGTAGTTTGTTGCTGTAGCTACTGGTGCAGCTTTGACCTCTTTAGTTTTCTCCACCTTTGCCCATGCTTCTTGTCTATCTTGTATTGATGGCGTTGCTCCCGTATTGCGCCTAAAAATGCGTTTTTCTCCTTTTTTTGTAACTGCCAGTAGTGATGAGCAAAATTGGTCTTGGTCTTGGTCTTGCAGAATATGCAAGACCGATACCAAGCCCAAGATTGTAAGCATGCTCACAAGACTAGTGATGTGAAAATACAAGACCAAGACCAAGACTATAATGGTCTTGGTGTTGGTCTTGGTCTTGCAAACTTAGTCTTGGTTTTGCGCTTGGTCAGATTGGTATAATATTGGTCTTGGTCTTGGTCTTGGTCTTGGTCTTGGTCTTGCATAGTCAAGTCTTGGTGGTGGTCTTGGTCTTGTTCTAGCTCTTGGTCTTGCAATTCAGTCTCGGTATTGTCTGTGATCTTATAGTAGGTTTTAGCTTTGGGCTGCACAGCCAGCTTTTGGTTTTAGTTTTAATCTAGGATTTCGTTTTTTTTTGCGCAATTCTATAATTGATGTATCATGCCATAAATTTATAAATATTTAAAAACTACCTTATTCTCGTCTAAATAAATCTTGTGTTATTTGTGTCCTCTTAATCTTTATGTAAATAAAATACAATAGTGCTATGACTTGTGCATAATGTGGTCTTGGGCTTGGTCTTGTTAACGTACACATGGTCTTGGTGTTGGTCTTGTGAGCATGTTTACAATCTTGTTCTTGGTATCGGTCTTGCATATTCTGCAAGACCAAGACCAAGACTGCAAGACCAAGACCAATTTTGCTCATCACTAACTGCCAGATTTGTCAGCCTGTACAGATCAGCTATGTTCCTACGAAGCTTAACGACTTTTCTAGCCCTCGTTCTCTTCTTCCGCTTCTGTATTGGCTGTTCTTGTTGTTGTAGGGGCTTCTGTTGTGGCAGCTTCTGTTGCTGTCAATTCCTCAACCTATATTCCTCTATGGTTATTGACTTAGGTCCAGCATGCGGGTTTGATTGTATATTTTACAACAGTATGGACGGCAGGGTTGGTATGTAATGCTTCGATCGCCTATCACTATACTATAACATGATTAAAACTAAAACTAATACTAGCATGCCTATTGCAGTTGGGAGGTGAATCTGCGTGATCGAGGCAGATGCTGTTGCTGGTGCTGCTGCAGCTGTTTGCGCGATTATTATCTCTTCTTTAGACTGCGTCTTTCCCATTTTAGTCCCTGGATTATGTTTATGAGTTGAATTTTTAATTTATTATCCCTTGTTATTGGGATAATTCAATATAATTCTGCCAGTTGCTGTCTAATCTTTACAGCTTTTCTTCCTCTTTGTCTTTTTGTTTTTATTTGTTTGTCGTTCATTAATTGTAGATTTTTTTTTTTTGATATTCCTATTTCTGTAGTCTTCAATGGTAATTGGTTTAGGGCCGGCTCGAGGTTCATCTGTTATTAGTTCCTTTATTTGTTCCTGTTTTGATTTTGTCAGTCCTTTGATTTGGCTGGAAATTCCTTTAATTTCAGCTTCAATTTGTTTAATTTCTTTTTCAATTTTTCTTGATGATGTTGTCAGTCTTTGCAGGTAACGTTTGTTTCCTTATAAATTGTTCCATTGGAACGCTTTGTAGGGTCGCCATGTAATAAAGTTGAATTTTCCTGTTGATAAGTCGTCATTGTTAATAAATATATTTTACCTTTGATTTTACTTGCCTCTCGGTAATATATATTGATGGCTATGAAGCCGCAGCTATCGCCAGCTTAAGTCTACTCGGATTTACTTGGATATTTTTAATATTTGAATTCCCCGGCTCTTATCGCCAATTGGGATTTATTCCTTTTGCTAGTAAATAGCAGTTCGGAATATTGACTGTCTAAAAATCGACTGTATTTTCCATATTCAAATGCACTTAATTTATACAAAAATTGTCCACTCAGAATAACACAAAAATATCATCGATAAACAAAGCAAGAGAAACATCTTGCACAATAGATTCTTACTATGGCCACTTCAAATGGGTCAGTCAGTGAAATGTGTGAACCCATTTGTTATGACACTCAAGTGCAGTCAGAGCATGTTGACATGCATTTCTTCGCACTTGCGATTCATTATGCTTGCGGTTATGAAATCTTGTTTCTCTCTTTATTTTATGGGGCAATAATTTATGATTTGAAAATTCTTTCACAATTTAGATTCATGTAGGCATGTTAAAGAATTTGAACTGTGTCGAAATTGTTTTTACTTGTTTCGACTAATTTTGTTTGGACTTGCTTACAACTTAGATTTGTAATATGTATGCCTGTCTGTATGTATGTTACAGTAGGCTATAGTTAGCTATAGGTATGTTACAGCAGGGAATAAAGTATTGTAAAAAAAAAAAAAACACAAGCTTTCCCAGATATGGCTAGGACCATATCTACAAATAGGTAAACGAAAAGTAACCGTACATAATAATAGAATGAAACCATTTTGTTGTGGTTAATTTGAGCGACTGCTCAATGTAACTACCACAACACTGGAGAATGTTCTCTTGCACTTTGATCACCAAAAAACAAAACCACTTGACTTATTTTTTATGACATTTATTAATACAATTACTACATAACTATTCACAGATGAGTAATACGGTTCTTATCAGTGATTCCCGAAAGACAAGTAATTTGACACTTCTGTACGCGCGAGTGGTCAGAACAAAACTCTCTCTACTACTCGCCTACCTCTGCCTCGTCGCTTCTTTTCTTCATTTTTTATTTTTGTTTTTATTCTACTTAAAACAATGAATTAATGTACTACCGGGCTATTGAGTAATATTTTTTACGCACTGACCACAGGTGTACAATTTCAAAACAGTGCCGCTTAAATTCGTGGTCACTGTGATTACATATATTTACTTTAGTTCCGCAAATGCATTGCGATTACCTCATAGCTACCTACACAATTCATAGCGGCGCTTAATGGGTCATCATGAAATTGTGCAGCTGATGAGTGTCATCACATTGCATTGCGTTCGATCTACAAATATTATTTTCACAACAATTTCACGAATAATGGCTAATCTTCAGGGAAGGGACTACAATTGCATTTTTGATGTGAAAAAAAAAAATATCTATATAATCAGCCATTCCACACGAAACCGATCACCTTGGAGCCCGACCTGCTCCGATTTGGATGAAACTTTCACAGTTTGTAGGGAATACCAAAATAGCTCACCCATTTTTTTTTGTTTTCCCCTAGCACCCCTCATCTCCTCGCTAGGGGGGTAAGAAATTTTGTGATTTTACGATGAAGCTTCATTTTCAAAAAATCATATCTTGAGAAAGGAGCAACCGATTTTTCTGATTCAAATGCCAAATGAAGATTAATGCTTTATATTTGTTAAAAATATAGCACTACCGAATGAAATTTTTTTTTCAATAATAGTATTTTTTTTCAAAAAAATAGTATTATTCACTAGAGAGGACTTCTAACACGTTTTTTATTTATTTTTATTTTGAAGCTAGAAACCATGCAAACAATTGCGATGGCGTTCGGCTTCGTTTTTGAGTTATGAGTTTTCAAAGTCACCATATAAAAAAAACAATATCACTTGAACATTAAGTTTAGTGGAACTGCTCTTAGATTTATCCTGCTCCTCTAAAGTTACCGCCATGAGTCGCTCTGCTATAAAAACCTAATGGTAGTGCTCAGAGGAATAGAACTAATAGACCCACCCACCGCGTTTAGGTGCCAGTCAGAGGGGGGAAAACTTGCTAAAGAAACGTATTATATAAGAATTTAAAATTTTTTTCTAAACGATTTGTTAATTTTATATATTAAAAACTACAGCTGCGTTAGAAAATGAATAATGCCTTACCGAAATACAATAATGATACTTTTGGGTTCTTCGTATTTGCTTCACATTATCATATCTATTCTTCAGTTTTAGATCCATTCCTTCTTGATCTTCCTGTTTACAAAGGATGAAATTAATTTTGGATTGAGTGCTGATTGCCAAATCGTACAACTCCTTTGCGCTGGTAATATGTCGGTCTAGTGGTCGTTTAAGGCTGGCTAATGTGGCGTTCCTCTTTAGTACACCTCCTATAGCATTACATGGCCCCTTCTCGTGAGCAGTAGAAAAGTAGTGCCATTCCACCTCGATTCGAAACTCTTCGTGCATTTTGCACAGGTTATAGAAATTCATCCTATTTTTATACTGGCCTCCAGAACCGTCGTTATTGCAAAGGGATGTATGCAGTGCACTGTATATGTGAAAGCCTTGCACAGCATCTTGAATGACAAAAGAATAATTTTCTGAGAAATCACAAATAACAACACATTCATTTTCTCCCACATTTTCTTTTCTGTGCTTGAAGTATTTTGTTTGTTAAACCGCTATATAAGAATGCGGTAGAAACTTATAAATTTTTTCACAGAATGAATCAACAAATTCTAAACTTTGCATCACAATAGTTTGAAACGTACACCTGTCGGTTTGGTTCCACTGTTTGAAGGTCAGGTCTACAATATCTTTCTCCAGCAGAGCCAAATGTATTTTTTCACGAAGAATTTGTAGCATTGGACAATTCTTACATGTAGCACTGTTCGTTAGGATTTCCGCACAAAATTGTTGGAAAAAGTTCACGGTGTGACATAATTTCGTCAGAAATTAGCTTATTTCCTTTTAAAGCCTCAAACATCAGTTTTATATTTTGGTGGTATATACAAAGACAAATGAAGAGAATCCAATCATTCTGTCGGGATATTTTCCCTTAAAAAGTTGATAAGCCTCCTCATTTTTATTTTATAATCATACAAAAACAATGTAATTTAACTAAGCATTTTTTTTATTGGCATTTATCTTCCTCGGTCGTTGTTCTGCTAAGCTCCTATACTTCTTCTTTTCATCTGCATTGGTATGTAGACTGGCCCTCAGTCTAAAATAGTGCAACTTTCTGCACAATCTTGAACGTTTCCCTCCTCGGTCCAATCTAGGTTGCTTCAAATTGCTCACGTTGTCTTCGCTGCTACTTCCCACTTTCTTCTTGTACTCGTCCAGTGACAGTTTCCGTGGCCCTGGTGTATAGTCCGGAATATCCTGTGCTGTTCCAGGAGATGTCTTAGGCACGTAGGGTTTAATCGGTCTGTCCACTGGATACAAGGTTAGGTCGCTAGTCTTCCTTTCGGGGACGTTCAGCGATTCCGTCTTGGCGATCAGCCTGTCAAGCGTCTTGGTAATCTGGTGAGCAATATTTTAAAAAATACCCGGAAAAATATAAAAGACTACTCAAAAGAACACTTGATACCAATAAGTGAGACTGAATTGTTTTTCATGATATTTATAGCTAAAATTTTTGTTTACCTCCAACTAATTAAAAAATTCCGGTCAACCAAATAATGCCGGACACTATTGTAATTATTAGCGAAGAATGCATTTGCTTGCATTGTCATGATTGATTTAAAATCGAATAATAACAGTAAAGTGCACACAAAACATAATCAGTAAAATACAAAGTCAGTCAGTTGACATATATACACCCTTATTATCGTTGTCACTTTAAGTGAGAAATGTCGTTTCGACACAAAAATGGTATTATGGTTGTCGTTTAAAGTGACGTATTAAGTAGACAAATTTCGATGTAAGTGACAATTTTACTCACTTGGATTTCGTAAGTGACAGATGTTAGATGTGTGTAAGGAAAAGGAAAATGCAAGCAAAAAATGATAAATTTTATAATGGCTTTCTAAGTTGTTCATTAAAACATAAAATTCAATAGTTTTTTATAAATTAAATAATTTTTTTTTGCAATTTTAGTGCAAAAATTACAACAAAAAAAAACAATTTGAAGTCATGATAGATTTTATGGTGAAGCATCCTTTTATAGCTAAAGGGCTGAAATACATCGAGTTTATAATATTTTTTCTTTTAAATACTTTCAAAAGTAACAACAATACCACGAAATAAGACAAACTTCAATTTTGTCTACAAATGTAATTCATACCCTGACGCATACCCTGATGCTACCTGTCACTTTAAGTGACAACTATAATAAGGCTTTGTGGACACACAGCCTTGGACAAAGAGTATAAATCACCTTTACCATACAAGTCAGCTCACTTAAGTTCATGCGAAATTCGAGATCCGTACTAGAACTCCAGTTTATCCCACTTTGTTTCCCCCCCCCCCCCCCTTTTTTTTCGTGCAGAAAAATTCCGAAAATTCGGCTTAAATGAATTTATTATAAAAAGCAGACGGTTATAAGTCTTCTCAGCACCGACAGTTAATAGAATTGTATTGGATTTGTTAGCTCAAAATTTTGATTTACTTGTCACTTTTTGTATCATCACAAAAACTAATTGGTGGTCTTTTTAAACCAAATTTTAATTATGCTATTGTGCTGCGACAGTGTTTTAAAAAGACATAAATACTTATTTCATACTAAAAGAAAAATCTTCCGGATATTTATATTTTCATTCGCGCTTCATTTGCAGAGATATTTTATAATTTGTTGAAGGTCATAAATCACCTTACCCTTTAACACATACACCTTTTGGTATAATAGAATAGTATTCCATACCAGCCAAATGTTGTATTTCGTTGGTAATTATTATTGTAGCGAAATTAAAACAAAATATTCAATATATCCCTATCAAATCTGGATATACGTATATCCGCAAAGAACTAATGGGAGTAAGAGTTAAAAATGAAAGCAAATAAAATAAAAACAGTCATAAAAAGCAAAACTTGAGTCAATGGTACTTTTGTCGTCGTGCGGCTTAGGTATATACATATATATATATTAAAAAAAAGTTATATAAAAATCTTACAATTTTTTATTTATTTTTTATAATTCCTTAGGAGATATACTGTAATGATTGGACGTTTTAATGTAATGATTTGATCACTTCTCAATCACTATATCAGCTTTCTTCACAAGATCCAGTGTTTGGAGAGCAAGGTCAGCCTATATCTCTCACTCAGAGTACTTGGCGTCTTGCGACAGCCTAAATTGTACTAGGAGCAGGGTGTGTTGGTTGTAACTGAAAACACTGATGTTCTCTCTTCACAGGCCAAAATTATACTCTGTTTATTCAATTCAAAGTGTAGTGAACTTACTTCTTATACGAGAAGATGTAAAGAGCTTGCTTCTTATATCAGAAGACTGGTAGGCAGGAGTGCCGATTTATCAAAAAAACTTAGGCTATTACGCCGACTTGTGAATAATAACACTCCTGGTTAAGGTTAAGTTAATTATTATTTTATTCAATCGATTACGCTAAATTTATACATAAATTTTACTTACGCTTGCAATTATGACTATCGATCATACAAATCCAATCGTGAGAAACGCGTCAACAATGAAAGTCGGTCAGTCATTATACTTTATGCAATATTCATACATAACATGAATCACACTCTTGAATTTTAATTCATTCATTGTAGCCTGACTCATGCTTTCTTTAATTTTTGTTTTCTTTAAGTCATTGATTGTGAGTGACGATTTTCTTTCTTGACCCATATCTTTCTTTGTTGATATTTTTCCCATGATATGTCGCTTAATTACATATAGCATGTCGTAAGCATGCTTGTGACTCAATTTAGTATTTAGTGATATATCTTGGATTAATTTATACAAAATCTTGCCCTTCTTCAACATAATTTTGATTACTTAACAGAACTAATTTTACACAAAAAAAAAAACGTGAAGCAATATGACACAAGAATAACTTACGAAAATATCCTTTGTTTACAAATTCATTGTGTACAACAGTGACCCACACCAGCAGGCGGATTTATTGAGGGTCAGTACATTGTAAAAAAGTGAGTGCATTTAATTGCTCAACGCATTGTTTATATTTTATTTGTAGGTCTTCATGCTTCATGCATGAAAATCAATTACTCAATTCTTAAGCCATACATATGTGCTGATATGCGGAAGTGAAAGCGTTTAACTTATTCGAACAGAATTTCTTCATAGTTCTTTGGTTTAATTGTACTTCCCGCTCTATGTAAATTCTGCCTGCATGATATGCGTATTTTTTAGCATGCTATGTTGGAATTATCTTTTTTTTTTATATATGTACTCTTGTAATGCATCTTTTTGTTAGATTGTTTTTACTATATCTAGTTATTTTATCATAGATGCATTACAATACTGCTTCAAAAAATTTCAACGTTTGTACTGCTTCAGTTTCAGCTGCGAGTTGTCAAGTACTTGCACTTGCACCTTTTTACACGCTTTCTTTTCTTAAACAGATTTCTCTCTTTTTTCAATCAATCAGACTCAATTTCAGGTTTGAGGGTGTAGAATATCTTGCCCACACTATTCAAACATTACCGGCTGCGCCAAATGTTGTATTTCGTTCGATTAGGGAAGTTCACTACACAAAAAAAAAAAACTTTTCTAAGTTTAAAAATGTTTATTTAAAAAAAAAACTTCTTCCCTTTGATCACGTATTTTTTACTTAAAGCCGCACGAACGAGAGTCTTCGTAACTTGACTCTTTACAATCTTAGAAAGAACTCGCCGAGGTTTCTCCGGCCAGTCACCATGTCACCTCACTCATTCGTTTCATTTCTGGGCCATTGCTATTTGGCGTTACATTAGAATATTTTTAAGCAGGTAGCCACTTGTTGTTTAGTATACGCGCTTTCATAACAAACCAAATAATTTTCAGTTTGTTATGAAATGCGATACATTGCAACTTTTAATGGGGCTACCGTTGTCACACTTAACCCTCCGATTGGTAACAAGTCCGCGAGTTGTAAAATGGGGTACAAGGTCCCTAGGGACCTTTAAAGAAATATACTGAGGTGACCTGGATTATAAATATGCAGATCTGTTCAATATATATGCGCATGATTTTGCGTGTGAACCTCATAGTTATATAAATTGCTTTTATATATATAGACCATTTGAGGCATAAAAAATAAAAAATCAAGCACGATTTTTTTACCTTGATTTTTCTCCCGTTCTTGACCTGGCACCTTTCCACCATAAATTATACCCTTGAGCGGGTAGAAAGACTTTGAGTCACATAACCACCATACTTTTATTCCATATTTGTCTGGTTTAGATGGAATATATTGCGTGAAGCGTGTGCGGCTTCGATAGGGAAATAATTCCTTGTCTACGGTCATCATATGCTGCTTCCAGATTTGCCTGTAACATAAACCAAATATCATCGATGGCGGCAGTTTTGCTGGCGAGTAATTTCTGCACCCGTGAATTCGGATTATCAAAGCGAATCAATTTTGTTATAGACATAAAACGATCATGCGATAAGGCAGCTTTGAATATTGGAGCATGAGTTGAGTCCCATAGTTCCTTTATAGGCTCGGTGTTGGATATGGTCAACCCAGCATACAAAATAATCGCCACAAATGCATCAAATCCTTTCAAGGTCAATGCTTCCCATTGCTTCTGCTTCGTTCCTTGATTCCATGTAGCTGCTACTTGGTTGGCCTTCCGATTCGTTTCACGTATAATTATGTGTGCAATGTGTCTTCGATGATCAAAGAACGAAAGATTGACAGCGGATCATAAATCATCTTCTTCGATGGCTCTGGTTTACTTTGTTTGTAGTCAATAACGTTATGAGCACGTATACGAGTACTCGGTGGTTGATCCTTGCACCATTTCGTGCCACTTTTGGACATGAAGTAAGCAGCTGTAGGGTCAGCCTGTGAAGAAGCAGCAACAGCAGCAGAACCTTCTTGACGAATCAAATCAACTTGATTATCGTCGTCTTCATAGAATTGGTCGTCATCGATTTCCACAATAGCTTCGCCTTATTTTAATGATTCAGAATACCATTTTTATGGAACCACAAAATTATGAACACACAAAAGTTGTAAAAGGTCCCTACGGACCTTCTCACCAATCGGAGGGTTAAGTAAGACCTGTATGCATTGTATTTATTGTGCAAGGTCTTACTTAGTAACTCACAAAGCAATGACTCAATGAGGAAGTGCCGTGCAATTGGTTGTTTCGTTCTATGATAAAATCAATTGATCAGCATCAAGATTTATATTCACAGGACCAGGTTCCAAATTCATAATAATTTAGGAGTCTGAGACTTCCGTGAGATTTCCCATTCTGTCTCCCTTAATGACGTATGTGCAGCCGACACTGAGTCTACTGTTCCGTCTTCAATGCTGCACACACCTAATGGTCATTAGTACTTTTTATATAACAAAATTTACAGCGGTAATCTCTCTCAAGTTACCTAAATACATTTTTATTACCACATACACGACAAAATTGTAAATTGCTTCAGTCAAAGCAAAATTCTATATAATGCAATCGCAATGCAAACCGTTCACAAGATTTGTTGACCCATGTGCAATCACTATTCATTGTCACTTAGTGATGCAATTTTTTAGATATTTTCATTGTTGTTTCTGATATTTTCTGATATTTTGTATGAGGGTAGTATGTATGCACTACACTAATGTAGGTAAATATATTGACTTAGATAAGTAATGGAAATTAGTAAAAGCCTAATTTTTGCTCTTCAATGCTTCTAATTTGATTCATTGCATAAACAAATTTGCACAGCCGAATAAAGTAAACAAATTGAGCGATTTATGATTTTCTGTAAATGAAAAACATTCTTAAGATATGTGCACTTCTGTGTTCTTCAGCTTCTTTGTAGTTGGGATATATACTGGGATGTTTATGTTGTTTGTTGAAGTAGGCGTATAATCATTTGTAGTAGACTCTTCTGGTATTCTTCTTTTTGGGCATGCTATGCGCCTTGGTGCCGTCCTCTTCCGTATGGTGGGATTATTGTTCTGTATTGATGGTTCGATGTACAGGGTCGCCATGTAGTAAGCTTGCTCCAAGTGAATGCGATTTCCTATCCATGATGATGAATAGTTAAAATTTTTTCTGTTTATTTAGAAAAAAGGCAGATCACTGCCGAACTTACTTTTGATGGCATATTCTGCTGTTTTAATTATAGGCAGAGTATGCCGATTCACTTCAATATGGCAGAGTATGCCGCTGTTTTAGTGAGAGATTAAAAGAAGGTTTTCACGATCAAAATAACTCTAATTTTTAATGACCCATGCTTGCTTATTTATACAATTAGTTTACATAGAAATCAATAAATGTCATAATTCTAAAAGGGGGGAGTTATTGCCAAATTGTAATAAATGAAATTATAAATCATAGTTGCAGTGTCAACAATTCTGATCACTGAACTTCTTTATGATTCATTCATTGATTTGTTATAGCGATGACCGCAGACACAATTACAATTGAACATTTTGCTTGCATAGCGAAATTTGCGTGTGTTGCAAATTTCTGTTAAGGTGGAGCAATTTGTTTTGTTTTTATTTTCTTTCAATTTCTTTCGTTTCGATAATTGTTTATTTTCCTTGTCTGTGGTTATGGTTTTACAGTGCATTGGTTCGGTATGTAATCATATCTATTTCAGGTGACATAAATTTGAATTGAAAGGTTTATATATACATACATTACAGAGTAGTAGAAGTTATAATTAAAAATTTCTTTTGCTGAAAAAAAAAAAAACAACAACAACAATAACTATAACGTAAGTTGTGGATTAAAAAGCTTTTAGTAAACAAGAGTGATCTTGTTATTCGATATCTAAAAATAGATCACGGCTGCTTGGGATGCTAAAAAACATGAAGTAATGTCCGTATGAGAAAAATTTTCGATGGCCAGGTGACTGGTAATATGACATCGCCTCCTACATTCGCACAGCTAAGTAAAGTAAACAAATTGAATGATTTATGTTTTTTGTGTATTGAAAAGTCTCAATTTTTTTGAAAAAATAGTTTTTTATTATTATTTAATAAATTTCATTATGTTTAAATCTTAAATTATAAACTATTTCTGTGTGCTTCATGTCCCAAATTGGTAAATATATCTGAAGTTCTATTAATCCTATTTTGGAAGCGAATGCGATCTAGAACATATGTCTCCCATGGTCCATTTCTGGGTTCATATTCAATTATATAAACTTGGCCTTCATTACCATGAATAATTTACGATACTAATAAAAAGAAACTCGTTTCGCATTATTAACTTTTTATTCAACGATTATAATAAATAATTGGATACAGATTTATATCATGCTGGATAAATTCAATTTTGTATGTTCACCCGATAGAGCCTTATTTATTACATAGAAATCTCCCGCTGTATTTATCTCCAGTAAAATATCATCTGAAATCTCGTTGTCCTGTGCAAGAAGGAAAAGCTGACAGTGCTCCAAATCCAGGACGACACGGGGTTCAAATGTGGTTTTACATCTTCTTGCGCTCAGAATTTTACATTCTTTATCCAACTCCATTGCAGAAGTCTTTAGAGATGGTGGGTACTGCTTCAGCTTCTTCAGTTCCTCCAATGCGTTTGCCATTATTACTGTCTCCTTGCTTCCTATTCGTTTGAACTCCACTTTTGTTACTGTGTTTGTGTAGCAGTCCTTTTCCAAAGTATATTGCACGCACCTGTTATCAAAATTAGCAGTAGTTGCTATCGTCACAGCGGTCGGTACGTGAAGGACATCATGGATGGAAATTGTTTGTACCACCGGACTTGTCGCCGCTGCTGCTGCGTTTTGAGTCACAATCACTACTTTCGTTTGCGGTTTTCCCATTTCAGCTTATTGAGCGTTTGAAACAGTTTATTTTTTGACCTCTTATAAGCTGTAATTGGTATTGCCATATTAAGCTCGTCTATTTGTTGTTGGAGTTTCACTGCTATGCCGCCCCTTTTCTTTTTTACATATAGAGGTTTCGTTTTTTCCTCTTAGAGCTTGGGGGCCTATTCTTGAATTACGAATGGTTTTTACGTATTCGTTATATAACGAATGGTTGTTAACGAATCGTATACACCGTTCGTATTCTTGAACCTCATCGTTATAAAGTCGAAGTGGTGAAAAAGTTTTTCAACATAACGAGTGTGGTAAGATTATTTCTGACAAATTACAAAATAAATACAGTCAGCTGTGGCACTTAATTAAAATAATATATTTGTTGTGCTTATTAGTTTTGTATAAAATATAATTAGTATGGGACATTGGGGAATTGTGAGTCACACTTTTTCCAAGCTCGATAACTGCCACAAAAATCAAAATTTTTTAAAATTTCAAAATGGTTTATGTTACTAGGAAGGAAACCATAACTTTTAGCTTAAGCAGTATCTTGAAATTATTATCTGCTGAAAAAATCTGAGCGTTGGCAAAAAACATGCATTTTTGAGATTTTTAAAAATGTTGGGGAATTGTGAGTCACCGTCTGAATTAAGTGGAAAATCAAAAATATCGCTGTAAAATATTTATTTTATGGTTGGAAATTACATAACAATTAGTTTAAAAAAATATATAAAAAGGAAGGTATTAAAATTATTCGGATTCGCAATTCGGGCATGTGAAATAGGCTCCAGTACTGACGCATTTCAAATGAACAGCTCGATCGCATAAATCGCAGCGAATGGAATTGTTTCGGTTCAATTTCTTCGGCATATCCTCCATACAAAGTATGCAGAAGTCAACTTCTTCGTCTTCAGAAGAAGAAGCATTTCGTTTCGTTGTTGATTGTGCTTGACATGTTCGCTTTTTTTAACTGGTGCCTTTCCATCTTCACCTCGACTTTTTTTTTTCAAGCTTTTTGCGCCTGGCATCAGCTTTCTCTTTCAAGTCGGACACAACTTCAGGCGACGTTAAAATGGCGGTTTTCATTGGCTTGCGACCACGATTAGATTTTTTAGCTGGTGTACCTCGTTTCAGTGGACCAACTTCTCGCAATGCTCAATCGTTGTCACATCAATGCAAACAGAAACGCTCGGAATAAATATTTTGAGAAAATTTTCCAAGTGGTTGATTGTTTTGAACTCTCCGATCATAAATTTATGAAACTTTTTCGACTAAAGAAAAATATGGTTGATGACCTTATCAATAAGCTGAATCCACATATGGTTGGCGCATCACGTTCATCAGTTATAGATATTCAAGAAAAGGTAATAACTCTTGGAGTTTTGAATGATATATAACGTTTGCTTTGACTCTTGTTAGGTTCTAATTCTGCAGGTTCTAATTTTGCAGGAGGACCTCCACCAGTGCCATACAAATGTTTTTTTTGCCGTTGCCGATTTGCTTTTTACAATACTTTTTAAATCGTGCCAACTCTAGGAATTTAATATAATATCAATAACAAAAAATTAATGAATTTATATTCATACCTTTCTCCAACTTTTCCAATCTTTTTTTGCTCCGGGTATTGCATTCAATATTTCTGCCAGCTTTTGCCACAACTCCGTGGCATTTTTTGAAATGAAGGAGTTATCGAATTTCCCCCATTTCAGCTTGGGGTTGTCCTCCAAAAATTCTAGAATTTTATTTTTTTGTGCCCATGACATTTTTCCATATCTTCTGTCCATCATTAACAACCGTAAAATGTCAGCTGACTCACTCTTCGTTTAGAATAACGAATGGTTGAAACCCATTCGTTAAATAACGAAGGGTTTGCGTTCGATATATAACGTTTTTCAAGAATAGGGCTCTTGGTCACTGGCTTTTGTCTTTCTTTATATTGTGCAATTGTTATCACTTTTTGGCCAGTGGCGTGGTTTTGCTGTAGTACTTCTTGCAGGGAGAGTTTTTGTGTTATTTGTTTTTGATGAATATCGTTCGGCACTTCTATTGTGGTTGGTTTGTATTCTTGTTTCTCTAGTTTTGCCGCATTAGGTATGTACTTACGTGGATTTTTATGTTCTGCAGCGTCTTATTTGCAGCGATCTATGCTCGGATATTTTTATTGTTTGTTGTAGTAGGCGTTTATTCTAACTCGATTGTGGTCCTTTCCTCAGGTGTTCTTATTTAAGGTCATGTTATGCGCCTTAGTGCCGTTCTTTTCCGTATGGTAGGGTCATTGTTCTGCGTTGATGGTCCGGTGTGCTGGGTCGCCATGTAGTATGACTACTTCCCGATGTTAATGAATGCTAATCATGGTTGTTTATAGTAACAAGAATGATTAATTTTATTGCTGACAGAGATCTGCCGAACTAGTTTATATGGCTAAGAAGCGGCCGTTTTTCTTATTATTCCTTTAACTTCCCTTTTTGGTTTTTAGGCAGTGTATGCCGATGATTGCTGGGGCTGGAAGTCCCAATGTATAACGTTATGGCAAAGGGTGACTCTTGCTAGGGCAGAGTATGCCGCTTTTGTTTTAAGGAAGGCTGAATATGCCGTTGTTTTATGATAGGGCAGAGTATGCCAATATCCACTGGAATGGCCGAGTATGCCGATGCTAAGGGAGAAAATAAAAGATATCTTCCGATGTTCAAATATGTTCTGATTTTTATTAACCAGTCACTGGTTATTTATACAATTTTCTTACATAGGAATCGTTTTGTCTAATAATTATAAAGGGGAGGGGGGGGGGGGAAGATTATTGCATAGTTTCAATAAATGCATTGAAAAATTATTATTGCAGTGTCAGCATTTCTGATCACGAAAATTCTATATGAATCACATTATATTGATATTGTAAAGCAATGACCTCCGGTACTGATATTCTCACAATTAAGAATTAAGCTTGCATGGCGGAATTTGCTTATGTTGCAAGTTCCTCTTAAGGTCGAGCAAATTTTGTTTGTTTTATTTTCTTTTCTTTGTCGTTCCGATTTTCGTTTATTTTTTTTTTTGTTCGTGGTCATGGCTGGGTACGTAACATTATTAATTACATCTGTTTCGTTTGAATGTATCAGGTGACGTAAAGTTAAATTGAAAGATACTATTCTTTCATAGCTTTACAATATACCTCCAATCTATTGTACAACATACATCGATTTAATCCCTCATACCAACCATGAAAGCTTTTATTGTAATTCTTAACATTACTTAATACACCTCATCTGCACACATATATAGGTATATAATACCAAGCTCCAAGATGACAAATGTTTGACCAATTCCACCTCAAACATGTAAGTTACAGAGAGATAGAAGTTGTGTGAGAGCGATATTGTTTTAAGGTATGGTATTCAGTAAAGCTTCGTAATGTATTAGAGCGAGAAATTTATTTACTTTATTCAGCTGCGCGTAGTTATTTACACAGGTGTGCGTGACTCATTCAGCTTAAATACGAATTTATAAACTTGTTTAGAGGAAGTGAAATGATATCAAATTACATGATAAACAGAATGACTCATTCGATTAAAGGAGAAAGTAATAATGGCAAACGCATTGGAGAAACCTAAGAAGCTGAAGCAGTACCCGCGATCTTTAAAGACTTCTGAAATAGAGTTGGATAAAGAATGTAAGATTCTGGGCGCAAGAAGATGTAAAACCACATTTGAACCCCGTGTCGTCCTGGATTTGGAGCACTGTCAGCTTTTCCTTCTTGCACAGGACAACGAGATTTCAGATGATATTTTACTGGAGATAAATACAGCGGGAGATTTCTATGTAATAAATAAGGCTCTATCGGGTGAACATACAAAATTGAATATATCCAGCATGATATAAATCTGTCTCCAATTATTTATTATAATCGTTGAATAACAAGTCAATAATGCGAAACGAGTTTTTTTTTATTAGTATCCTAAATTATTCATGATAATGAGGGTTACAATAACATGGGATTTTGTGCTAGTGCTCTAATGTGTGAGACAAAAGAATATACCCTTCTCCGACTTCCGGTCAAAATGTAAGATGGTGGAAAAGTGAAGAAATAACTTGGGAACTCTCATAGCTTATCAACGGAGGGCAACGCTCAGCACAAAAAGGGAGATCAAATCAACAAAATAGGGTGTATAACATAAAATAAAATTTAAAATTTCAGTGATCTTTCTCCCGAGAACATGGGAATAATAATATAACAGAACGTTATAAATTTAATTTTAATGCGTCGATAAATACATCCTATATTATGCAACTTCTTCTTGACTTCTTCCGCATCCATTTGCAATTCTGAAGCAACTTGTGAAAAAGCTTCCGCGCTTCGGTTTCGGCTTTTGAATTCGTTGCTCTCGTGCTGCCACAATATTGGATGCTCTTCTACTAATTGCAGGATAATTTTAGTTTTTTCTGTTGTCCACTCCATTTACTATAATATATTAACTAAAAACTAATAAAAGAATTTCTTTGTAACAATTTGTCAAACTCACTCTACTTTATTCCTTTTCCTTTCCGCGTAGATCAACACTTAACTGACAAGTGCATGCCCTTCAAGTTTTTGAAAGTTTTTTTTTGAAAACTTTGTAACTTCCTAGTGTTATATATCTGGGGTAAATGACTTGTTATGCACCCTTATTATCGTAGTCACTTTAAGTGAGAAATGTCGTTTCGACACAAAAATGGTATTATGGTTGTCGTTTAAAGTGACATTTGCCGAAAACAGACGACTTTGGACGTATTATTGTTGTCGTATTAAGTAGACAAATGTCGATGTAAGTGACAATTTTACTCACTTGGATTTCGTAGTAGTTTGTTAGATGTGTGTAAGGAAAAGGAAAATGCAAGCGGAAAATCATAAATTTTATAATGGCTTTCTAAGTTGTACATTAAAATATAAAATTCAATAGATTTTTGTAAATTAAATTATTTTTTTTGCAATTTTAGTGCAAAAATTACAACAAAAAAACAATTTGAAGTCATGATAGATTTTATGGTGAAGCATCCTGTTATAGATAAAGGGCTAAAATACATCGCGTTTATATATTTTTTTCTTTTAAACACTTTCAAAAATAACAACAATACCACAAAATAAGACAAACCTCACTTTTGTCTACACCCTGACGCATGTCCTAATGCTATCTGTCACTTTAAGTGACAACTATAATAAGGCTTCGAAGAAAAATGTCGTCACACCGTTCGACAACGACAATACGAAAATGAAGTGAAGTGAGAGTGACTGCAAAGCTTGTCACTTTGGTGAGTCGACAACTGTAATAAGGGTGATGGATTCATATTTAGTGAGTACTTTTGGCTATGAAGTCCAGTCTGTCAGTATTAGCTGACAGCTCACTCTGTGAACAGCTAGTTTGCCTCGACTATTGGGGGAATTTGGGGGGGGGGGAGCTCTACAAAAACGTGCCGCTGTCATATGCCACATACAAAACAAAATCGTGCCTGCCAAAAACACAAAGCACCGCATCCGACACCACTTACATTTAACTGCTCAATGACACTGCGGGCACTATGTTTCTAATGTCCCTGTGACGACCTGAAAGAGTAGAGGAGCGGACCTATTCAACCATTGTCAGCGAGCGAGGGCTCCCGTAGGGTGCAGGTTTTCTATATTTAAAAATAAATCTGATATATATAACTTATGGTTTGTGTATTTTTGTTGAAGAACCATCGTAGAGGCCCCTCGTAGATGCTCCGCTTACCACTATTAAAATGGTAAAATAATTTGCTTCTTTTATTTTCCGTCTTAGAACTACTACTCAGGTCTTAAGTCAGTTACGCAATACGACAGTAATAATAAAAATTTATGACTTACTCATAAAGATGACCGCGAACTGTGTGGGATAACACCAACATTGTGCGAATATTATCCAAATTTTACGTTTGATGGAATTTCAAACAATGTGATTTGTACCTTTGCAAATCATACATTTTATAGCAAACCTGTTCCCTCGCGAAGTGTCGACCACTTTCCACAAATATTATCAACTGACTGCCTTTTGGTTCCTTTATCACCGCTCAAGAACAAAATAAAATGCGTATTTTTGAGAGGGTTGCCATTATGCCATTTAATCACTCTTCTATTAACAGTAATTTGATTCCCAACTGATTTATTCGTTGTCACAAAAATCTATAAATATCAAATTTATTGCTTACATCTAAAAATATGCTATGGCACCATAATGAGTGAGATATGGATGGATGATAAGTCCGGTTTATCAACCGAGAGCTGATATCTCACTCCGTGGCAGCTTATGGTACAGGCGGGCACGCAATCACCTAGGGATATATGCGGAGGGTGTGGGGAACCTGCGGAAGCCACGCACCATTAACAAAAACAAAAACGAGCAAGAAATAGCACAAGTCTAGTCCGGAAGGGACTGTTAACACGACTTACCTGAAGCTACTGATGAGGATCTCATGGTATAATCCTGTAGTGCCTGTCCCCCGCCTCCCATGGGACCGCTGGAACATGTTGGGTTGTACCTTACATCGACTGATCACGTAACAAGTAGGATAAAGGAGGCTAGACCTTAGGGAGATCCAGAGCTTAGGAAATTCACGACTGATTAGCTTATATTTTTATAGATGTTTCTTCTCAAAAATTATGGGAAAAGGAAAAACGTGAATTATCCAACTTATTCGCTTATCTAAGTTGCCTGCCCCCATCGGCTACTGTGGAGTTCCATTCTCGTCGTCGATTCTCCTTCTTTTTAATCTTCTTGTATATGTATTCTTTTGTGTACGCCTTACTTTTTATTTTCCACATTAAAATTTTTCTTTCAGCCGGCGCACTCAGATTCATGAGCGAACTCCTCTCCTCACTCAATCACTTTTCAACACCGAATCAAAAAAAAAAAAAAATGTCTTCCGACATCTCCTGTCACTTTTTCCGACCTACCGGACTCTTATTCTTCCTCCCAACTATAGGTTTGACAATTTTATGCCCGACAGATCATTATACATCTTGACGTGTAGATGTCAGGGTGGAGTCTAAGGAATTCTATCTAGTGAAGTCTAATGCCTAGGGTACAGGCATTGACCCACGTTAAGTATCAAACTGTGTTTTGATGTAGTAGCTCCAATGAGTGCGGAAATTGGTCATGAAGCAAAGAAAATTGATTGAGTATTATTGTTGCGACATGGGATAATGAATCGGGAACAACAAATATACAGAGGTAGGCAGTTGCTTAATTGGGGCAAGATTTTAATTTATAAGTTCTGATATGAACAGTACGGGTGGCAACCCTAGTGAAGACCCTTCCGTAAACGATACGTGTCACCTAACATTTTTTGACATGTTACCTTCGGCATAGATACCCCTATGGGTTCGCAATCACTGACTCTATGTTGATTAATTTGAAGGATTGTAGCAGAGTTTTTATCTGGCCACATGACATAAAATACTTTCGCTAGTATGGCATTTCAATACTGACACATCAATAAAATTGGCTAAGGTAACAAGCGAGTAACTGATTTTAAGTAATTGTTTGAAATAAACAAAAAACATAATTATATTTTGCTCAAATAACTTTTAATAAGCACAAAAAAAAAAGAATTCAAGGGGATCTATGTATATGTACTAGACGTTATACACACACGAAAAAAAAAAACACGTATCTAGAAGATATTTTAATGTAAGAGACTAAACAACTGTTATGCTAAATAAACTCATTGCAAAAAGTGGAAGATATAAATCGGCGGGTTGGGAGGAGATACACGAATAGCAAGTAAATTCATAGTTATTTTAAACCAAAGAATGAAACCTCACCTATTATCGGGGGAATATTTAAAAAAGTTGTAAAATAAAATATTAATATTAAGGAAAAGATTAAGAAAAGTAAAGTTAGTTGCTGTAAGCATAGTGAACGGAATGCGATTGTGATTGTGAAAATTTTGTGTTTTTGTTTTTAATTTAAGTTTTTTTCTTTAAATAGTTAATGTGTTTTTAGTCAGTAGGATTTATATAAATTTATATAAAATTTTAACAAGCGAATTTTTTTGGTTTGTTATTATGGAGATGGGAGAAGGAAGGAAAATCCACTTTATCGTATAAATATCTTCTTTTTTTGTATTACATATATTAGTAACAACTATTAGTATTTCCAATTTAAGTGTACAGAATATCATTTTCTTTGTTGAAATGACTGAATATATTTATCAATGTTTTTCTTTTCAGTTTTTTCTATTATTTGTGAAACCATTTTTTATGTAATATTTAAGAAATTATTAAAATATTGTTTGCTTTTTGTATTGATTAAGACGAAAAAAAAAGAATTACAATAAAAAGTAACACAAAAATAATTATAAAGAACATTTTCTCTCAAAATTTTTATTTAAGATTTAGAAAAATTACAAAACCGCAGAAAATAATTTATTAGGGAAATTGCATTCTTTCAAAGAAAAACGTGATCAAAAATTTAAGAGCTTTTCATTGTGTTGAAATTTGCTGATGAATATATAAAAAAAAAAAATTGTTTATTTTTTTAGTTGTTTTTATATACATACATAATACATATATGTATAGTAATATGTTACTGGCGTTATAGTAATTGTAAATTTTTCATTTTCGAGAAAAATTGTATGAATTGCAAATGGGGAGAATATATGAAAATTTTTGCACTAAGAAATCTTATTACTGTATTTTCCCAACAAAATTTTCCGTTCATTCAAATCCTATAAAAAGCAAAATAGAAGTACGTCCTTTTTCCTGGTAGATGTTATGAAGGAATTGTTGACCAATTTTCTGAATTATATAAGTCGGATGAAGTAAGGAAATGCATTGAAAAGCATACAGATGTGTGCGGGTGCAATTCTTTAAAAAAAAAAAAATAATAATATAAAGGTAAGAATTAAGCCTATTGTAAGCGAAATAATTTTTTGATAATTAAAAAACAGAAATATATCCTTTGAAAAATTTTAGCTTGTTCAAGTCAAGTCTTCTTTTAGATTGGAGATGTTTCCCTCGATGATCTCTTCATTTTTTTGTCTTGTTCTCTTGTTGATGAATGTCCTATTTTTGTTTTATTGAGTTCCCGTTTTGATGTCATCTTTTCATCTACGGTTGCCACGCTGGGACTCTACTCCAGAACTCGATTCAATCAGAATAAAATTCATATAGACGAAGGAAAAATGAAAAAACCTTCCAAGAAATTGAATATCAAATATCCGCAAAAGCAATTGTTGAACTCGAGACAATATTGCTTACTGGACACCTTAAGTTCCTTACACTAAGTTGCTTAGCTAGTAAAGTTTTGTAAATATGAAAACAATAGAAATGTAAGAAGTTTTTCAGTTTTAATTAAACAGCAGCACATCAGGTGCCTGCGCTACCAGCAGAGTCAAGTATTTTACTTACAGCTCACGTGAGGATAAAACATTGGTCTTTCGAGACAAGCTGAGCCAAGATGACCACAATGGAAACACATAAACAGATCACAAGGGAACAGTTTCAAATTGGCAAAGTGTTAGCCAAATTGCTGGAAAACATAATCAAAAATGGGCCCAACAGAAAAGTACATCGGTACATTGACGAGAAAAGCGGAAACTTTACTGGCAAGAATTTGAGGAACGAGACAATTTGATCAACAACCTGAATATCAAAGTGCGTGAATGTTTTCAGAAAGGCTTTTACGTAAAAGTCAAGGCCACATAGTATGAATAACTATGACTGTTAGATGGATACCAGAATACATTAAAAGAAGACGCCATGGTCAAGCATAGGACAATATTAATTAACCCAAGCAAGACGAAGGAAATTGCTGGAATAGCAGATCAATAGACTATACGAATAAAATTGATACAATCAAGAGGGTGGGAAGAAATGCGTGATAAAGACGCGACAAGCAAAGCTGATCATACTACATCTTCAGAGTCGAGTACTGTCGAAAACGCAAGGAAACCAGACTCTGAACAACAAACTTACAATGAACACTGTGATTTCACACAACGATGAGCAAAAATTAAGATTGAAGAGATAAATAGTTAAAATGAGCATACTTACCAGACTCATAAACGACATAATAAGACACAGAAATCAAGTAAAGGATGTACCTATTATTAGTAAAAAAGATGAACTTTTAAATGACCACTTTAACAGTGTAGCCACATTACACGAAGAAATCATTATGTATGAACAAGAATTCACTGACCCTTATTTTCGCCAAGATGAATTTAGACAACTTGAAACAGAAATCTAAGAGATAATAGTGTGGCTACATGAAATACAGAACTCAGGTATCCAACAACCAGTAGGAGACGCTTGGACATGATTAACAAGGCCATTCGTAGTGAACTGCTATAACTGTACGGGCTTTCGAGACATACTCACCAAAGTCATTCATGACAATAACCGCCTATGTAACGCAGAAAAGTTACAATATCTAAAGACAAATCTCTCGGGGTGAATCGGCAAGGCTTATGAAACACGTACGGATTTCAGACGGCAATTACTTAACCGCATGGGATCTGATTAACGATAGATACAATATCAAGCACTCAACTCTCAACTAGAATATTTTTCAATCAACAGCATCAAAATTGGGAGTCCTCAGGAGGATTAAAAAACATTGATATCACACGTGATTATTGTTTTTAATCTAATAAAAACACTGAACAAAGATATCTGAAGGTGGTATGAACAAGCAGTTAAAGAACCAAGAGAAATTCCAGATTTCAAAGAATTTTTAAAACTGCTGGAAATTCGGTTCCAATCATGAGAAAATCTAAAAGAGCAGAGAAGGAATAATGATGTTACAAAACCATCGATTAACACAAGGTTTTCGGCAAAAAGCTTCCGTTCCACTCAAACACAGTGCAAGTGTTGCAATGGTTGCATATTTTATTTATAAATGTAAGAAGTTCGTCTCGAATGCAGTTGTTGAGTGACTTAAATTCGTAAAAAATGACGAACTATGCCTAAATTGCTTCAACAACAAAGAGAACGTAAAAAATGTTACAGTTAACAGCGCTGCAAAGTAAGCCGAGGCTATTATCATACTCTCCTCCGCCTAAATCAAGGCAAGACTGAGCAGCAGACAAGCAACCAAAAGCCTCTATCAACTCATAGCGCGATTATGACGAAAGAAACCACCAGAAAATAACAGGATTATAAACTCTCGTAGGAATGTGATTTTAGCGACAGCCCTTGTAAAGGTGAAAATAATTCTGGGCAATTATGACTTACTACGAGCATTAATTGACCCGGGCTCTCAGGCATCATTCATAACCGAGAGAGCAGCTAAATCTATTGGACTACTTAGAAAAAAGTGATACTGAGATATCTGGAGTAGGCAACGTACAATCTGGGAAAGCTAAGAGTAAAGTGCTTCTTCAATTATCGCTCAGATTTCTTTCAGCTTTCCAGTTACGACTGGAAGCGTTAATTTTTCCCAACTTAACGCTGCTACCCAACGAGACTATTCCATCTCTGGATATCCAAAACCAAGATAGCATGATGCTAGCCGATCCCACACTGGATGTTTCTGGTCCAATCGATATTTTAATAGGAGCAAATGTCTTTAGTTCAATCGTCATGGACGGCGTTAAAAGATCAATTGAAGCGCTACTAGCTCAGAGGACAGATTTTCGGTGGATAATCCCTGGAATTACAACAGTAAACATATCTAGTCCTTCGAAGATAATTAGCATGGTTGCAACTACAGATTTAAGTAAGCAATTTGAAAAATTTTGGAAAGTAGAAGAAGTCACTACAAAAGCTACACTCTCTGAAGATGACCAAATATGTGAAAACAACTACCAACACACATTTAATGAAACAAGAATGGGATTTATACAGTACAGCTTCCATTAAAAGAAGGTCTAAGTAAAATAGCAGAGTAGCTGCCACGAGACTTTTACAGCTGGAGAAACGATTTCTTGTAAATCCCTAACTGAAGAAAGACTACTGCAAATATATGAAAGACAACAGGGACGTATGAGAAGAATTGAGCCAGAGCTTTAAGTCCAAAAACAACATTATTACCGAACCCATCAAGCGGTCATTAAGAATGATAGTACCACGAAAAAACTTACGGTGTTTGATGCATCTGCGAAGTCTAACATTGACTACAGTTGGAATGCACACAAGACCACGTTTGCCCCAAAATATGTCAGATATTCTATTGAGATTGCTGAAGGACCTTAAGTTCTGTACACTAACTTGCTTAGTTGTAAATTTTTTTAAATATAACAAGTAAAAAGCTAGAATTGTTCTAAGACCAATTCTTATGATACCCTAGATGAATGCCCGTATTAAATTTCGTATGGTCACCGATCTATTCAAGTATTGATTTTGAAGTTGTTTTTGGAATATATTTCTAGAACAGTTTGTCGCACAGGAAAAATGGTAATAACCAATTTTATAGGATTTCGTATTCTGCAGAAGTTCTTAGTACAATAAAAATGTCTTGGACTGATCATTTTCAAAGTATACGTAAAAAACCAAAATTTTTATATGGCAACACCAAGAAGGAGTTGCCCGATTTAGTCCATTTTTGACATTTTATTTGCTAATGTAGTAAAAACATCATGTACGAAATGTCAGCTCTCGACGTCGATGAGTTCTCAGGCAGTGTCCAAATATATAGCGGAAAACGAAATTTTTATATGGCAACCCCACGAAGGAGTTGTCCGATTTGTCTCATTTTCGAACTAAATTTTACTTTTTTTTAAAGTCCGTGTACAAAATTTCAGCTCTTTAAGTATATGCGTTCTCGAGTTATCGTGCGCACAGACGGACAGACGGACGGACATGCAAAAATCGAAATAACTTTTAATATTATGAAAGGGTGTCCAATCCATTTTGCTCTACCATCATTATTTCGAGGTGTTACAAACGGAATGACAAACTTAGTATACCCCTATGATTTCATCTAGGGTATAAAAACAGAACTCAAACCATGCGCCCCCTTCCGTGATAAGCACAACACCTCCTCATTTAAACTGCGCTTGCGCTCCCAGCAGAGCCGAGTATTTTACCAAATTTTCCTTGTTCTCTAGAAAGAAACGAATAACGATAACGAATACTTTAGTATTTTGCATGAATGGGGGAAAGTACTTGGCTATGAATTATTGTAGAGCGACTGAGACAACAAGCTAAAAATAAAAATGGAGAGAGCGTTGCATTACCCGAATGATAAAATCTTCTGGAATATCTTCAAAATCCTTTCAAACTCTTCATAATAATGAATTTTTCGTACATCGGGTCACACTACCTCAATTTTGTAAGCAAATGATAAATTTCGTTTTGGCCAAGCTCCTGAAAGGAGATGTAAAATTTCTGTCAAATAAAATTCTGATTTCTCACAAAAATATCAGAAAATTCAAAATGTGGTACAATACCCACTTAACCTGCTTAGAGCAAAGCGAATGTAAACAGAAACATTTCTTTTTATATAGTAGTAACCGTTAGGTTTCCATTACCAAATTATGTAACTTAGGTTATACAGACTCGAAACTTCTTTGTGATCACTATGAAGCCCTTATCGAGCTTAAATGGTTACCTTGACTTGACGTATACGAATAACAATTTTATAAAATAAGTAACAAAAATATTCTGGTTACCTTAATATAACTTCTTATATAACCCTTATATAACCTGGGGTACTCTCGATTAATTAATTTTGGTGATAGCAGTGGTTGCGGTAATGTTTCGGTTACCTTTATAAACTTTATTTATAATGGTGATGGTAACGTTTTCAGAACCCTTGGAATTTTCTCAGATTGTTTTCTTTTAGTGATTCAAATGTTGGGGAAATAATTTTCGTTACTTTTATTAAACAATATACGGCAAACATTTACGAACCCTATCTTGACATAGAATTTCGATATTTTTATAAACTAGATGAGATAAAGGATACACTAAGTTTGTCATTCAGTTTGTAACACCTGGAAATAATTATGGTAGGGGAAAATGGATAAAATTAAAAGTTTGATTTTTGCTTGTCCGTCCGTCCGCACGATAACTCGAGAACGCGTTCACTTAGAGGGCTGAAATTTTGCATACAGGCTTTTTTTTTAAAAAAAAAAGTAAATTTAAGTTCGAAAATGGCCTGAATCGGGCAACTTCGTAGGGTTACCATAAAAAATTTCATTTTTTCACTATATATGATGCACTCAGTGCAAAAACGGCCTAAGCGACAAAATTTCATAAACAAAGGTGAAAACATATAAAAAACCGCATTTTCAAAATTTATAAATTACCAAAATTGCCTTAGCTGTAGTTTGAGCCGTCCTTAAGTAATGTTGAAAAGTTTCTTCCACACTTACAAGAAAAAACAAAAAAAGTATATGCTAGAACGGTCCAAGTGACGTAGGCCACAATGTATCTTGACACATTACCAAAAAACAAAATATCATTTTATGTGAAGTGCGTAAACAGTGAACATCTCGATTACTTTGTAATTTTTAATAGTAAGAAAATCGAGAGTGAATTTCAAAAGATAACCTAAATTTTTAAAATTTTTTAAAATAAAATATACGGCACTATAAACTCGCCACAGATTTTACTAAGCATTTTAATGCACAAAACCTTATCGAGTTCAGGCAAAATAAAATTTACCGGGTTCTTCAAATATTTCACACTAAAAGCGCTAGTAAATGTTAATTTGGAGAAAACAAAATAATTCATTTTTACATTTTGATAAAACATTTTGACAAAACAATGTCAAAATTTTACCAGTAATTTAATGCTTAATTTGATGAGTGGAGTATATATAATGCTATCTATTTTATAAAAAGGGAACCTTCAGTTTTTACCGGTAAACTCCGTATTCCACTAGTAAAATCTTCCGTAAAATTTCTGCTTCCGATTTTACCAGCTCTAGAATTTGTATGGAAATGTCACATTTTACTCGAATTTGATACTAGACTCAAGGCATTAAGTGACTGGTAAAATATTGGCATTTCCTATTTCTATGGCAATTTGCAGTTGTTTTTTGTTTTTTAATTGAAGACTTAAAATTGTTTTTTCAAAAATGAATTACTCTGGTTTCTACAACAAATTAACATACATCAAAATTTTAATAGCGATTTTAATGTGAAATATTTGGAGATCGCGTTAAATTTTACTTTTCCCAAATACTGGGGCTAACTTCTTATTAAGTTAACTGTAGCATCACCACCGCAGTTTATTGTTCACTTCTCACCCCCACTCTCAAAAAAAAGATTCGGTACTTCCTTACGTGAACAACTGGAAAAGAAGGGTGATTAATCCTGTTTGGTAATCGTATAGGTACAATACTCAATGGCATGAAATTTTATCGAAAACTTTAACCGGGTACCGCGGTAGAACGAATTGTGGTTATTTGATTTCCATCGTTACACTGTATTCGTATAGCTAATAGAATACCGAATTTACCATGAAATGAAAACTTTGAATCAACCGAATATCAGTACAAGTAACGAATAATTATTTGGGTATGTGTTTGGTACCCAGTTTAAGAGAAGTAATGAATACTTTTGTATCGAATGATTACTACCCGCACATATTTATCACACAGTCGGTTACGTTTACATGATTACTTGAGTATGATATGGTCGTAGCATACTACATGTAGCAATATGCTACACTGAGACGAGTTGCACGTATATGGCCGGCCCATAGCCACATGAACGGCGAAGAAAAAAGAAGCAGAAGAAGGTAGACATCTGTCTTGTGCTTTAAAAAAAAAAGAGTTACACTCGTGGAAAGACGGTGTAATTAACGAGGTGACAAAAGAATCCGAGAAAATCAAGATAATTATCAGTAAAAGTATTAGATAAATCGACGCACTTGACAAGTAATTTCACTCGTAAACGTTGCAGGCTCATAAGTTTTCGGAATATATTTTCTCTCGTCAGCCCCGTCATACAATGCAGGGAAGAGTGATATCCCATTCATCGCAAGATATATTAAGATCGAACTTTTTTTTATGTCATCCACACTTGTTGGGACAAAAGTCGCACATCCCGATCGGAGTTTAACATTGCCCTACAAACATTGTAGAACAGGAGACACGTGAATATCTTGAAAATTCCCGACCAAGTATGGTGGTGAAATTTGTGCCGCCGAACCTCCATGAAATTCCTGAAGTTTCTTTGGCAAAGGGAAGATCCAGAATCGAATTTGTCACTTATTTGTTCGCTAGACCATCTGTTGAGCCCCATTCAGACAGCAACTCACAAAAGTGTAGTGGAACCTTTTATTCCCAGGCTAAATTTGCTGGAATCATTGATACCAATTATCACTGAGGCAGCATTATATTTGCGGAGGAAAAATACCCGACATTAGGCAGCTGTTCTGTCAAATTATCTAGAGACTATCATCAGGACGATAAGAGTCGATTGTTCGCGAAAGGAGTTCAAGGTGGACATAGCTTCAGCAAAAAAAAAAAAAAATCGTAGTGAAAGATTGTTGTGGCATAGTGGACTGTCACGGAGGCGCCTCTGCGAGGGATCCGGTCCAACAAAGCATGTACGTTGTGTCCCGAAATTACTTTTTCTTTCTGTTGTATACTTATACTGTTTGTAGGATTAAATCTGAAGTTTTAATCATATACATTCTTATTATTAGCTTGAGCAGATCATTTTAGTACCTACATGGTGACAATTCCCTTTGAATTTTATTATCCTGGAGTCTAATCAGCTTGATCCAATAGCACTAGTACGCTGCTCGAACGATTAGCGTTGAGACCTTATTACTATACCTGATTTAATTAAATTGAGTATGTCTTATTATTGTCATGCTTGAGTAACTAAAATTGATTTTTGATGCTATATAACCTTCCATTTTGAGTCCACTAATGTAATTACGTTAACTATGTTCGTTCGCACCAATTTTGAATACTTAAGTCAAAAAAATTTTTTTTTGTTTTGTCGCCGAACTAGGGTTTTCCAATAAGAGGTGTTATTTTGATATTCAAAGAAAAATGGGATTTTTTGAGATAAATGATCGGATCTTTATTTCATTATAAAGAGGAAGGTATGCCGTTAATAATGGAAAATAACATCAGCCAAATGACCACCACGACCACGCCTACAGGACCATATCCTTTTCATGAAATTTTCCATAACCAAATCGCAAAGTGGCTGCCCTATGTCCTCCTATCTCGGTGGCCAATTGTGATCACCTCTTCGAGAGATAACACGGTCCGGAAACTTTTCCCGTAAAAGATCAATGGTTTCGTTGCTTGTATGGCACGTAGCGCCATCTTGTTGAAAGTAAACGTTGTCCAGATCAATACCATCCAATTCCGGCCATAAAAAATCATTAATCATCTGTCGATAGCGCAATCCATTCACCGTAACTGTTGCTCCAGCCTCATTTTCGAAAAAGTAAGGTCCAATGACCCCGCGGGACAATAAACCGCACCAAACAGTCACACGTTGAGGATAGAGAGGCTTTTCAACAATAACTCTTGGGTTTTCCGAGACCCCAGATGCGACAATTTTGCTTGTTGACGAAGCCATCGAGGTGGAAATGGGCCTCATCACTCAAGATGAGTTTTCGATGGAATTCCGGATCATTTTCATGCATTTCAAGGACCCAATCAGCAAAGACTCGACGTTGTTGATGATTGGCCGGCTTGAGTTATAGTGTTAACTGAACTTTATAAGCCTTAAGACCCAAATCTTTATGCAAAATACGGTGTAATGACGTTTGTGGAATGCCTAATTCCAAAGAACGACGAGGAATGGACAAACCTGGGTTTTCTTCAACACTTTCGGCTACAGCAGCAATATTCTCGGCTGTTCTTGAGCGACGTGCACGGGTTTTATTCTTCACATCACTAACTTGTCCCGACAGCTCGAATTTTTCTACCAATTTCTGTATTGCGGTCCGAAAAGGTGCTTCACGACGACCCAAAAATTGTTCGAGTCTTACGAACCGTCTCTGCCACATTTTCACCATTTTTATAGTGAATTTTAATAATTTTTAATTTTGTTGAATCGTGTATCGTTCCATTTTTATTAATGGCGTAGTTTCTACTTGTCAAATGTCAAATAATGACAGCTCCAAAAGTGACATCTACCGAAATAGCGGCTAATTAAAATAACACCTCTTATTGGAAAACCCTTTATGTAAGTTTATCAACACAGTTTATCAACACACGTGATGGTGGGTTAGTTTCTTTCATTCTCCTGTAAATGATCTGCCCTCAGTGTCGATTGGTTGGTTGGGGCGAACAGAGGAAGGCAAGACCTCTGCGCCTTCACAAGGATATTTGTAAGTGGTGTAAAGGTCCCTTCAGGACTGAATGTGTGCTACGGCCTTTTGTTTAGCCAGGCACGATTTTATTTTGTATATGGCTTGTGGTAGCGGCAGGTTTTCGTGGAACCTCCCCACACTATCCGCCAATAGCCGAGGCAAGCTAGCGTGCCGCCCTGCAGTCAATGCTGTCCACCGAGTGATATGTCTGCTCATGCTGACAGTCTGGACTTCAAACTAAACCATTCTCTCTGACATACTTCCACAACTAGTACTTGACATGGAATCCACTTGAAACTCAAGTATGGTTTTCGGTTGATTTAATTTCAATTACTTGACTTGAAGTTTTCTTGAAATTTACCATAAAGCACAACCTGAATTATCAACAATAATCTTCTTTTTGTACTTCTTTACCCTTTTTATAACTCGCAGAGATGAAAAATCTTCAAAGTACTGCAGTTCCGTTTACATGAATTTTTTCAAGTAAATCGAACAAAATTTTGTATACTTGAAGTCAATGCGCGTTTACATGATATTTTGATAACTTAATCTTTACTTAAAGTTTATTTCAAGTATTCATGTAAACGTACTGAATGTTGCTCAAGAACCACAAGCTGGACTACCGCTTTTCCAGTTTCACCTTTATAGAGTAGAATCTAATGAAAATAAGAAAAGTTGTAGGAAAAGAATTCGTAATGAAGCAAATTGAGCAAGAAATAATTAAAAGAGGAGAGAGCGTTTGGAGAAAGTGCCATAATCATTTGAATGTGCATGTTCTAAAAAGTGTCAAACTTTTTTTCTTTACAAAAATAAGCTTAAGACTATTTTTCAACACTTTCATGAGCTTGGTGACCATAATTTGCAGATAGTATATTTGACTGGAATAATATCTGTAACTGAAAGGAAAAGAACATGTAAAAAAACAGATGGTGAGAGCAGAAGATACAAAACTAGAATATACCAATTACCTAACGAAAATATTACAAACAAATTGTATGCAAAAATGATTTCAAGCAAATTTTGCAAGTTTCCGATTGCCGAATAACACGTGCATTAGAATACTAAAGCAATGAAAGCTCCATTACAACACCAAAAATGGACAAACGAGATAAACATGAGGCACACAATAAAATCAGTTCCGAGCAAATTGAACTGATAAAATCATTCATTGAGAAGTTTTCGTTTCATTGTTCTCATTCTTCGAGAAACAGAAATATTAACCTGTCGACTCATTTTTAATTTCGGGTGGCTTAGGGTACTATCGGGTTTTCCAATAAGATGTGTTATATTAATTCGCCCCCTATTTCGGTAGATGTCACTTTTGGAGCTGTCATTTTTTGACATTTGACAAGTAGAAACTACGCCATTAATAAAACTGAAACGATACACGATTCAACAACGCATTGAAATTATTAAAATTCACTATAAAAATGGTGAAAATGTGCCAGAGACGGTTCGTAAAACTCGAACATTTTTGGGTCGTCGTGAAGCACCTTGTCGGACCGCAATACAGAAATTGGTAGAAAAATTCGAGCTGTCGGGACAAGTTAGTGATGTGAAGAATAAAACCCGTGCACGTCGCTCTAGAACAGCCGAGAATATTGCTGCTGTAGCCGAAAGTGTTGAAGAAAACCCAGGTTTGTCCATTCCTCGTCGTTCTTTGGAATTAGGCATTCCACAAACGTCATTACACCGTATTTTGCATAAAGATTTGGGTCTTAAGGCTTATAAAGTTCAGTTAACACTAGAACTCAAGCCGGCCGATCATCAACAACGTCGAGTCTTTGCTGATTGGGTACTTGAAATGCATGAAAATGATCCCGAATTCCATCGAAAACTCATCTTGAGGGATGAGGCCCACTTCCACCTCGATGGCTTCGTCAACAAGCATAATTGTCGCATCTGGGGCTCGGAAAACCCAAGAGATATTGTTGAAAAGCCTCTATCCTCAACGTGTGACTGTTTGGTGCGGTTACTTTTTCGAAAATGAGGCTGGAGCAACAGTTACGGTAAATGGATTACGCTATCGACAGATGATTAATGATTTTTTATGGCAGAAATTGGATGGTATAGATCTGGACAACATTTACTTTCAACAAGACGGCGCTACGTGCCATACAAGCAACGAAACCATTGATCTTTTACGGGAAAAGTTTCCGGACCGTGTTATCTCTCAAAGAGGTGATCACAATTGGCCACTGAGATCTTGTGACTTAACACCTTGCGACTTCTTCCTTTGGAGGCACGTGAAAGAGAAGGTCTACGCCAACAGCCCAGCGTCGATTCAAGACCTCAAAGATGGAATTCGTGAGGCTATCGAGGACATAGGGCAGCCACTTTGCGATTTGGTTATGGAAAATTTCATGAAAAGGATATGGTCCTGTAGGCGTGGTCGTGGTGGTCATTTGACTGATGTTATTTTCCATTATTAACGGCATACCTTCCTCTTTATAATGAAATAAAGATCTGATCATTTATCTCAAAAAGTGGCATTTTTCTTTGAATATCAAAATAACACCCCTTATTGGAAAACCCTTTACGTTTTTCGTTTTTTTTCAAGGGGTGGCAGATAAATCGGTTTTTTTTTTTTTAACTTGACGTCGTTCGGGTGAGTGGTTTAATACAAAATTAATGCAGCAGTGGTTCGAAAAGACAATTTATTACCTGTAGATCGTTTGATTCACTGATGAATATAACATCTAATACCTCCTCGCTATTTCCCGTGATAACCGGAGGAGTGTTATCCCTATTACAGATATCTACATTGTATCCATAATGAAGTCAAATAAGGACTCACCTCACTTATTGCTGTCGGTGCTACCCCATATCGTGTAGTGGGCGTTGGCGTTGCATCCTAGGAGTAGGTCGAGCTACTTTGTCTCAGCTTCCTTGATGAGATTGCGTACCTCGAATAGTGGTGGTGGGGTGGAAGTGTCATGCGCCATGTATCTCGAAGCCAACAAGAGTGACCTAGAATTTTTACACTCCCAATTGATGACCGTTAGGTCATTAGAGCTGTAATTAGACATCAAACCTAAATTTATGTCATTTTTCGCTAAAATACAAGACATCGGCTTACCTGAACATTTTTTGTAATAAACGGTGCAGTGTTGGTCCCTTAATCCCTGTATGGGCCAAATTTCCTGGATTAAGGAAACGTCAACGTCTCCTCCACTAAGAAGATGCAGAGTTTATTTGATGTCAGTTTGCTATGGTGGAGATTAATCGGGACCACACGCATCAGAGGTCCCTATTTCTGACATCGCGGTGCAGTAGATCCGTTTTATCCATTATCCTCCGCCATAGTAGCTTACACTACCTGATGGTTGATTGGTCTTCCCTGTGTGACTCCCCTACCTCCATTGGCGCTTCATTGCTCTGGTTCTTCTTTGGAATCCCGTATTTGCCACAACCGCATTAAAGTTGCAGTGAAGCCTGAAGTTGGCCTTCTCTAGCGGTTGTAGGGACTCTTCGATAAGTTGTAGTATGACGCTCCTACCATTTGGTTTCAGTTCATCCATCTTAAGAACCTTATAATCCATGCAGAGGATCTTCGGGTTCTACGTAAAAGTTCCTGCGCTGGGAGAAGCGGCTTCTGGTATCTCTGATCGTGGGATGACCTGAAGTCGTGAATTGATCCACATTTCCCCCACTTGGGCTACACTCGTCTTCAGTAATTCCAGTGAATACTCGTCGGTACAATTGATGAGCTTAACGCCTCTGAATCATTTCGTGGCGTCGTGCTATAGTATTGGGCCTGCTGATTTGGAAGAAAAGTGCTCCACCAAAATGATCATGAACGTTATTTTAACAAACATACATCGGTCCTTGGAGTTCTAACATTTCTTGTTGCCCTTATTTATGGAATGCTTGCCTGGGATTTACAGGTTCCATGCGATCCACGATTGCTCTTTAGGTATTACCTAATCTACCACCTCTGGATTAATCTACCACCTCTGGTTTAATCTACCACCTGTGAAACTTGTCATTCAGGCAGAACGGCTGGACTGGTTCTTCCCTTGCTCATGGCGTTGGGGCTGGAGGGGCAAAACTCTTTGGCCCACATGCCATTTGATGCGATAGTACCGGAACTTCATTTTGGGAGTCGCTTCTCTATGGGGTTTCCTGGGTTCTCTCACTAATCAGGGAGCTGGTGCTGGTGTTTACTTTCTAGAGCCTCACATTGGGTTCGAGTACCAACTTGGAAAGCACACCACTGTCTTCCAGGCTGAGGTCTTCGCCATCGCAATGGCAGCGAAGATAGCCCCTGATATGAAAATCAAGTGAAAGGACATTTCAATCCTCTCGGATAGTCAGGCAGTCTTGATGACTGTGTGTGGCCCTCGGATAAGATATAAGTTACTAGAGGACTGCGGGATGTCTGTCGATAAGCTGTGCATCAACAACACGGTGTTTCTACAGTGGGTTCCCGGCACATGGGGAGGCCGGGAAATGAAGGGGCTGACCTGCTCGCCGGCACGAGCTCTTCTTTCTTAGACCGGAAACCGCTGTCGACGTTCCCACCTCGGTGATCAAATCACTCATCAAAGGAATGTTCACATGAAACATTAGCAGTGATGGGCGAACCTGAGTACCTACTTGCAGGTATATAAATCTTTTCTTGATGTGCCCAATAGGAATTTATCTGACTTCCTATTTGAGCTCGGAAGAAAACGGTGTATATCATCTCGGGTCACAGCTCGCTTAACCCTCATTTAACAAAGATGAGCTGAAAGGATTGGCTCATCTATGCGCTTCATTAAGAGGACAGGAAGGTTTTGTTGAGAGTTTGTTAGGTATTTTTAGCAGGATAGAACAATTGCCCTCCTTGCTTGCTTCTGTCGTTGGAATCTTTCGTCCCTACGTTAAAAATAAAGTGAAGCTTCACCAATATTGGTATTGGGATCATATTTTCTAGTGTGTGAGCAGTGAGCACATTCATGAAGGAGCAGGTAATAATTCTGCAAATTTGTTAGCATTTCTACGCGCTGCCATTGCTTTATCACTCACACTCCCCGTTGTTTCTTTTTCCTTTTATTTGCTTTGCATTTTTCGTCCTTTGTTATCACTTACTCCTTCGAATTATGATGAGAGATTTTCGGCTTCACTCATATACACGAATTTTGAACGATACCCGCATTCCTGTTTGCTGTATGTTCTAAGGTCTTTCGAATAAAAAAAAGATGTTTGGTCAAAAGGTAACTTCTTGTGTTTTGTTTTTTTTTTTTTTTAAATATAAACATCTAATGGGCTTAAAAAACACTCTTTATTATGGTAAAGAATCATTAAACAAAAGTAAATCAACAAATTTTAAGCGTACCGAAACCTCACATCGGGTAATCAATAAAAACAACTGAAAAATTCTTCTCATCTTATTTTTCTTTGGATTTTTTTTAATCTGCTAAATGTTTCTGCTGTTAATTCTTATCAATTCATGTTAACAACTGTTTCTGTGTGTGTGTTTGTATTTTTAATCATTTTATAAGTTAAACTGTTCTAAAAAAAAAACTCTTCAAACGTACATATTTGTTGTTGTTACTGTTGTAAAAGAAGCCTACATGCTTTTTACTGGTATTAATTAATAGTTGTCGATTTCTTGTTTTTTTTTTGTTTTTTATCTGTAATTAGCTTTTGTTATGTTTTTTTTTTTAGTAAATTGTATCATCAGTTTTGATATAAAGAGTTCTATGCTTAATTTAATAACTAATATAATTTACAGTTATGTACGGTTTTAGTTGTTTTCTTGTCGTTTTCAATATAAAATTAAAAGCTATAAGAACTTGGCACTTGGAACTTTTTCTTCTTCTTAGATATTAGTTAGTATAATAATAGACTTTTTAAGTATATCATAGTGTGGTTTTCTAGTTTGGTTTTCACTTTCTTATTTTCCCTTTCTCAAGTCCCATTTCATTATTATATACCTGAACAATTTTCCTTCCCATTTTTCATTTTAAATTTTATTTATTTTTTTTTGTTACAACATGCAGCGAAAATCATAAAAATTGAATTAAATTGAATTTATCTACTATTTTTACAGAAACTTCATAGATATTGGCGGTGCAGAAATAATAAATATGAAATAAATGGAAAAATCTTATTTTGTTTTTAGTTAGATTAGCTGCGCTTTTTCTGTATTGAATACTAATAGCACGCACTTAATACATCACATAGGTATTGAAGATAACTTCATTTATACAGTGGCGTCCAATGAATATGCTAGAACTGCCCCTGAAAGATGTATTCATTTTCGAATTAAGTGAAAATCCGAAAACAAAATTACTTTGATTTATTATAAAGTGTTCTTGATGGAGTTGGGCAGCCATTCTATGAATCTCTAAATCACACGCTATGATAATGTTTTTGAAAATTATTGGATAAATATTAATTTCTTGGAGTCTTCCACAGTTTCATAAACCACTCCCCGATTTTTCGAAGCTCTGTAACAGCATAGTAAAAGTTTTGGAATTTTTACTCAGTTTTCATTGGGTGACTCATAAAATATGAAAAAAAAACACAAAACCCCACTTAGATTTACTTTACATCTTCCATGAAATTTTTGTTTGTGTTATCTAGAACTCTCTGAGTCCCCTGTTTGATCAACTAACTCCGGATAACTTGCATAGTTTCTAATTTAATCGCACATTGTGAACATAGCAGAGTATGAGACTGTAGTGCCCTCAAAAATGTTTTTGGGCATACTTTGATACTATTTATCTTCTCTCCAGCGAAGCAAATAATCTTGGTGTCATATTCGTTTCCTAGCTGAGCTGGAAGGCTTATTTAGAAGAACATGTTAAAAAGGCCAGTGCGGCCTTCTATACGTGTAAGAGGATATTTGGTTGCAACTGGACACTCAAATCCAACCATAGTTCGGCCAATCCTCTGATGTATGGCACTGACAAGGAAATACTGGATATGCTGTCAAAAATCTAGGGAGCCGCTTGCATGGGAATAACTGAGTGTTTGCGTACCCCGCCTCCCACAATGAAACTGGAGGTTCTGCTTGATTTATTGCCGCTAGATTTAGACTGCAGGAGTGTAGCGGTATTTACCGCTATCAGGCTCAGAGTGAGGGGTTGGTGGATGGAGGAGGATTTTGGGCATCTCAATATACTCCAGGAGATAGACTGTAATGATTGCAGGGAAGAAACACACTATAAAATAACTTTTCTAACTTTTGATGGGGGTACCAATGCAATGATACCCACCAGGAGTGATTGGCATGAAAAAAAGATGCTTGTAACATCCGATATTTTTATTTATGGATCAAAAGCCAGTATGGGCGCAGGAACTGGAGTGTACTCCAGCGACTTTCAGTGGTACGAGTCTTATAGACTGCCGAACATATGTAGTGTTTTCCAGGCAGAGTTTGTAGCAACTTACCAGGCGGCAATATTGGTATCTATGTGCAGAGAGTCCTCATGACATATCTGCATATACACTGACATCCAGGCAGTCGTTATGGCCATGAATGCTGTGCTAGTTACATCAAAATTGGTGAAGTTATGTAAGACCAGCCTTGAGGATTTGACTACACGGAACTTGATGACCTTATGCTGGATACCTGACCACAGTGAGAAAACAGGCAATGAGATGGTTGATGAGCAAGCCAGAAGGGGTTCTGAAATGGATAGCTCCGTAGCGATATCTGATATGATGATTATGATCGGACCTTTAAAGTAGGATATCATCAAGGGCGCCTATCAGAAGGCAAGCCTCCGTTGGATCAACAGGGAAATCTGCCGTATCGTGAGGCAATTGTGGTCTGCATATAATAGGAAGAGGACAAGAGAACTGCTTAATGGTAGCAGAACAAATACCAGGAATCTAGTAATGGTCATTAAGGGTCAATGGGCCATAGGAGACTATGCTAGAAGTCTGGTAATAGGAGTGAATGATTTCTACAGGAGCAGTACGGATTCCGAGGAAATCGAATCCGTCTAACACGTACTTTGCGAGTGCCACGCTTTGATGAATAAAACAAGTAGGCTATCAGGTAGCTACTTTTTTCCACGGCTGGGGAGCTGCAAAGAAGCATCCTGAGATTTCTAAGGAAAGCAGAATGGAATGAAGGGGCACAATGGACCTACTACTGGAGGTCTAAGTGAAGCAGGCTAGGCATTTCTAGTAGCACACCTCATACCTAACTTAAGCTAGTACGTATCGTCCAATATTTGCCATCTTGATGTTTGGCTAGCCATAGTATAAATATTCAAAACGTATGGCCTGCCTGCAAGTACATTATCAGAGTTATTTTTTTACCTCATCACGTGGTGTAAATCGCTTCGGGAAAAGTGAATAAGTGCTTGTGACAAGGTAAAGAAATTTGGTGAGAACGTCTATCTAGTCTTGAAGGTAATTTGAGGAGTGCATGCAAATGAAAATGCTAATATTGCTACTAGGATCTTCGTGCAGTATGAACAGACCTCTCGCTGTACATGGGTTATGGAGAGTAGGGGCATTCAGTATTCACTCCTATGGTGAAATTTATTCTTTGAGGGTGCCCAGAGAACGAGCCAATGACTGTCAGCTTTAAAAACAAAATGTTAGCTTGCCTGAGTATCACGAATTCCATGCGGTCGACTACTTCTGCTCTTTAGGTTTTGCATAACCTACCATCCTTAAATCTCTGGGTATACACGGATCATTGGCATTTGCTCTGCAGGAGAACAACGGTCTTCATTTTGACTGTGAAGTCCTAAAGAGCGTTTATATTAGAGAAACATGGACTATGAACAAGATCCATTTTGAACGAACCCCGATCAGTTCTACGGATCTTCTCTTATGAATGCCTAAAAGATAAATTAAATGATGTTTCTATATTATTTCCTCAGCCTGGTATTAAGAAGCCGGAAATTTCGACCAATACCTTCTAGGATGGTGGTCAGAGCATAGTATATGTTCATATTTTGAAATTGGCTTCGTTGATAATCTGAGATTTCTGTTTAATATAAACAATGACCTCTCCAAACTCCCATACATTTTTCCGGTATTCGTTTGAAACACAGAATGGATATCCTTGTATCTTCTATTCTGCTAAAGGATAAATGAGAAAATATTCATCATATCAAGGTTCCTGTCCATAAACGAAGCAGATCAGCATATATGCGACGATCATTGCCCTCGAACTTTAGACTTATAATTTTGCTGCAGCGAATTCAGAAAACCTAGCTATGATTGGTCATGTAGTAGTACTATAGAAATGCTTGCAAATAATAAAATGTCAGTTCAGGGGATATGTAGTAGGTAGTTCGTCAATCAATCTTCAATCTTAAAAGATTGAAAGTCTTTGTCTCCCCACAAAGAATCTAGTCTTGGAAGCCCCCTTCACTTATTCATAGAAACGTCCAGCTCGGATCTGTGGAATAACACTTATAAGTCGCGAGAGTGCAAAATGGAGATATCCACGGTATAAGCTCTGTAGCCCCATGCTGTCTCAATTTCTATTTGATCCCACCATCCATTTTTGGGCAATCAACCAATAACTTCTTCAGATATGATGCTAGATGCAGATATTCACTTGTTTCACTTTATATCTGAACAGTTTTTTTTTAATATAATTTTACTATGCATTGGAAAACGATAGTGTAGCCTTTGGAGCCCAAGAGCTGAACAGCATTATACTCAAAATTAAATGGGGTATTATTGTACAGTTTCATTACCTGCCAGGTTTTCGGCAAACCATGCCAGTTATTGTACCTTAAATGAGTACTGATGACTCCTTTCTTACTTGAACACTTTTGATCTGATATTTAAATTTGGAATGACATGAGGTGAAGGCTTTGAATTGAATAGATATTCGTCATCATTCAATACCCAGAATCTACTGTTAAAGGCGACATCTTTTCCTGAATGCTACGAACAAGCTGTTTAGACTTACTAAAAAAACGCAGCTAATATAGTAGCTTACAAGTTGATAGTAGATAAAATTAAAAAAATTGTAAAATTGAAGATAGTAATAAGCAAAAAAAAAAATATACAAAAAACATGAAAAAAAATAAACAAATAAAAAAAAAATTCAGTTAGGAAAAATATCGTTAATTTAATAAAAGAATGCTCTGCTCGATCAGAAAGATAAAAACGGGTTACAGTTGAAGTTGACAACACTCACAATTTGTTGTGCTGCCATCTGTCGGCTCGGAGTTAAATGAAAATATTTTATCTGGGTTGAAGGCAGAAATGCAATAATTGAGATTAGCCATGAAGTATATGAAGAAGAAATGAAAGCAGGTAAATTGAATATAGGAGGGCACAGATGCAATATTTATGTAAAAAGTTACTCCAATTGTTTAGGTCTTAACCATGAGTCCAAAGATTGTAAACGTAAAGAGGTATGTGGCAATTGCTTGGGGAATATATTACCAAGGAATGCAAAATGCATAAATTGCACGAAGGCGAACCAAAATTAAGAATTAATGTTGGATGTTAACCAGAATACAATGAGTCGGAAGTGCCCGGCGTATCTACCGAAGTTAAAAGTCGAACAACGGAAGTCAGGATTCCAGCAACTAAAGGAATTAAAATGTATCAAGGACTCAGAGGTAATTGAATTGGAACGATTGCTAAGTAGAAATATCTCCGATCTTGTTTTGTTAAGTGGAACACATACCGTTAAGGATATAGGAGATGCTGAGATTAGTATAATTGGTTATAGCGTTCTAAGGAGCGACTCAATGTCAAAGCATACAGGAGGAGTTGCAATAGACTTGCACAACGGATGGCAGTACGAAATAGGCAGTAAAAGAGCTATAGGAACTGATGCATGGTGGTTAGCATTACATTGTATAGCGCATGATCATCAATTCTTAATTACAGTCATATATAGGTCACCGAGCTCCACAGAAAGCCAGTTTTGTGATATATTTAATGAGTTAATTGAGGAATTATACGAACACAATGGAGAAATGATAATCGTAGGCGACTTTAAAATGAATTGGAAAGAAAATAGTAAATATAAACGACAAATTGAAAATATTATTCAAGATAATGGATGTAAACAAATAGTTGAGGAATATACTAGAATTACGAGAAATTCCAAAACGTTGATTGACTGGGTGGTTACAAATATGAAAAATATAGAGGCGAAAGTAAAAAATGATATAAATGCATCTGATCATGAGACACTGGAGATATTGATCAAATGTAAAAAGCAACAAACAGCACAGCAGGACATGGAGAAACGAAATCTGGATACGGAAATGCTCAAGAAATATATTAATGATATTAAGTTACAGAATATTCTGGGAAAGCGAACCTCGATGAGGTAACAAAGGAATTCGACGCCAGAATAAATGAATCACAAGGAAAAAGTTTACTCCAAGAGCAACGAATGAATGGTACACAGAAGAACTAGTAAGGATGAACATGTATAAAATTAGGTTATACATGAAAGCCAAGCTATTAAGCCATGAAGGTGGTTGGAAAAACTGCAGGAGTGTCAGAAATATTTATGTACAAAGCTAAGATTAAATGAGCTAAAAGGAGAGGTACAGAAGACAGGATTGACAAAGCGATATCACAAAAGGATATGTGGAACGCAATTAAATAAACAGCTTTAAGAAAAGACAGGAATATAATTAAAGGAAAACAAAATTCAATTGGGGAAAAATCTCGGATAGTCAACAGCTTGCGGAAAGCTTTGATAAATTCTTCCTAGACAGTACAGGAAATATGAAAACGGAATAGAAGGTAGGCAATGCGTTTAAAGTTCAACAAGGTTACGTAACACGATTTAAAATCAATTTGTGAATTAATTAACCAGAAAAATGATTTCAGAGGAATGAATGCAAGAATAATTCGAGATAATTGGAATGCCATGGGAAGAGGGTAGGTTTCCTCAATCATGGAAAGAATCGCTTACGAGTACCTAAAGTAATTAGCTGGAAATTGTTCGTCTTTATTAGACTGAAATTTATTGGAAAAAAAAAATAAAAGAATGTTTTTTTCCCAATGAATTTACAAAATGCATTGAGATGCAGAAAAAATATCGAACTATTCGACCCAGCGATCAGAGAGGTCTCATCAGTGTGGTTATCTCTGATCGCCTACCACAAAGGTTCGATGATAGAGGTCACCCAATTTCCCATATAAATACTTTTTAACAAAAGCAAGTGTGAATTACATGATAGCAAGATTTCTAATGAAATTTTCAAATTAGGTGATTATTCCTCTTATTGCCGTATGACACTCGGATAACCCAAGTAAAACTTTAAACTGGAAATTTTTCGTCTTTATTAGACTAAAGTAATAAATACAAAGAAGTGTGAGGAGTTTCGTCCAATAAACATGTTAAAGGTCTTCGAGAATATACTAGAGAAAATTGTACAAATTCAGCTATACAAATATTTGGAAAGGATTAATATAGGGTTTCGAAAAAAGCATTCATGTAAGTCGACAATTAATTTTAGTATCAACTACTGGAAGGCAGAGATAGACGAAAAGAAGTCAATTGTAGCTGTTTTCCTAAACTTGAAGCGAGTTTTTGAAACGATGGACATAAACATTCTGATTGAGAAATTCGACAAGTATGGAATTAAAGGGTATAAATTGAATTGGTTCATGGATTATTTCAGAAAAAGAACGCAAAGAACGAAAGTCAACGAAGCTCGCTCAACAATGATTGAAACTGAAATGGGGGTCCCACAGGGATCAGTTTTGGGAACACTATTATTCTTGCTTTATATAAACGACTTAAGGCAAGCAATAGTTCACTCAAAACTCATGCTGTTTGCTGATGATACACTGGTATTTTGTACTGGGGAAAACATAGATGATATTAAAAGAAAAATAGAAAGCGATCTAACCGAAATTAAGGCATGGATGGATAGCAAACGATTGAAATTAAATCCCAGTGAATTGAAGTGTATGAAATTAAACAGTAAAGTAGATGTGTTGATCACAATTGAGAATGAGCCAATTAAAGTAGTTGATGAGATCAAATATTTAGGTATAATGTTGAACAATAACACGTGGATTATGTTTGTAAAAAGATTGGAAAAAAGATATCATATTTTAGAAGGTTGAGAAAATCAGTTTTACTAGCTAGTGCAATGAAAATCTATAATGTCACTATAAAACCTCATTTTGAGCAACGGTACTTTCGAAGGACAGACTACAGAAAGAATAAAATAGGACAATGAGGATAATCTTGCAATGTAGTAATTATACACATCAATTAGATGGATGCTCTCAACACTGAAGTGGATGAATGTGACACCGAGAATATAAGATTGCTTAACTACAATAGATCAGATACACAGAATTCATTAATATATAAGGGTTTTCAATTGTATAGAATATATTCGAGCTATGTCATAGGAATGGGTTAAAAGGTAGTATAAAAAATTGTATTGTTTTTGTGAAAAGTACTCTTAGTGCTAAATAAATTATTATTATTATTAAAAAATTTTTTTTAAAAGATTGGTAAAGCTGAAGAGGAAAATTGACATCCTGTTATTGTTGCAGATAAGAAATTGATGAAAATCAACAGATGTTCTATAACTAAGCAATTCTTGAATGAGAATAGAGCACGACACGGAGGATTCAACAGAGTGTATTCTAGTAAAAATCCCAAATAAGGGAGACTTACAAACTGTGAAATCTGAAGAATGTAAAAAGCTGTGTTCAGAAGAGAATGCATCTGTGTTGATCACCTTAACAATTTTGAAGATCATCAATTACCAAACTCTATATGTCTACTATGGAAATGCCTTCGACTTTGTTAACAACAGGATTCAAATTTGAAATGTGCTTCATAGATTCAGATTGAAGATTGACCTAATAAAAGGTTTTTACAGCATTTCAAAATTTAGAGTACAAAGTAAAGGTATCCGACGGTTTTAACATTAATTTCAGATCGATTAGGAATAGATTTTATTGTACATACATAAGTAGCTAATCTAGGAGCACAGTAGAAGATGCTATTCCGGATATTGAACTCTAGTAAAATCTTAGTAAGATCAAAACAATAGATGTAACAGCGAGAAGTGAAAGGTTATGCAAATTTTTGCGTCGTATCCAAAACATTCTCAAAACAAGCAATTGTGGAGGCATTTCGACCAGGCAGGAATTGGATTGGCCAAATCTCCAAGTGCATATGGTTTCACATCCACATTTTAATTGTTGAATAACTTTAATGATCATATAATGTGAAAATCAAGAAATTTATATAAATCGAAAAATAAATCAAAACAATAAACGGATTCAACTTAATTGTATTTTTATTTTATAAACAATTAACATATTAAATAAAAAATAAAACAAAAATAAAAAATAAATAAATAACTGCCTAAGTTAAGTACATACACTTATAAAAAGTAATAATAAAACACGAAACAAGAATAATTATTGAAACTTTAAATATTAAACATCTTTTTAGTTTTTAAAATAATGCACTGTTTTTTTTTTATAAGTTATATTTTAACTTCTCTACAAAATTTTATTCTGCGTTGTGCCTTAGTTTACTTCTTGTGTGTATTCTGTACGTGTTTTTTTTTTTTGTTTTTCATAAATTATATTTGTGCTCTTCTTTTATATTTTCAAATTCAATTATATCTTTTTTTAGTTTTTTTATCGTTTTTTTTTTATTTTTTATTTTCACAGCCAATATTGAGAACACAAATATTACGTTTTATGTTTTTTTTTTTTAAATTTAATTTTATCATTCATTCATATGCTTAGTTCGTAACAGTTTACTGTTTTCTTATTTTTATTTTTCTTTTCTTGAGTAAACATAATAAATATTTAAATAATATCTATTGTTTTAATCAATAAAAAATATATATATATTTATGCATGTATGTATATATTTATTTTCGCATTTTTATGTAATTTTCTAAGTAAAAAGAGAGAGTTCTAAAAACTGAACCCAAGCATATTTTAGTTATTTTTCGTTTTTTTTTTACCCTTTTATATATTTTTTATTCAAAATCTTAACCAATAATTTTGAATAGAAAATATTTAACTTTTGTTTGTTTCTGTTTTTTTAAAAATAACGTAACATTTCGACCATTTTTTTTTTTATATTTAAGGAAAAAACACAAAAACTAAGAGTCTAGTATATCATTTCAGTACGTTTCTTTTCATTTGTTTTCGACCGACCATTTACTTATTATTTACAAAATTTATTATGTATTGATAATGCTATATATGTATGTAATATATGAATATAGCTATAGTTTCATGAGTTCCTTACTCCCGCTCTCTTAATATCTGCTAATATTACATATTTACAGAGTGCGTGGTTAAAAATTATTACATATTTTCTCTTTATTATTTTGTTTTTGTGTTTTTTTTTGTTTTATGTATATATTTACAAGTACATCTGTAGAAAAATTCAAAATTTCACATATTTTCCTCGTTATTACAAGATTGTATGTTTTTTTTTGTTTTTTTGTTTTTTTTTTTTTTTTGTAAATTGTTTACTGACTAATTTTCGATTTTAAACTTTTTGTTTTTAAATATATTTCCACTATTTAATTACTTTTCTTTCTACACTTTTATATATGCGCATTTTTATATATACTGTATATACCAATAATTCCGTCGAACTTTTGTTTTCAGAAGTACCATAACATGACATTTGAGTATATTATATTTATTTGGTTTTGTTTTAATTTAAGTTTTTTGTAGGAATCTCTTTTTTTTTTTGTTTAAATTCTATTATTGTTTTTTTTTTATTATTTGAATATCATATTACTATAATATTTTATTGCTTCAGATGTATGGGAAAAGGACTGTATCTTAAAATAAACATTTCTTCAGTAATTAATAAAATTATTAAGCAAAATCTACGTCCGACAATTTAAGAGAAGTGTTGTTGGGTATGAGGGCGGGTGGAGGAGATGGTGGAAAAATCCTAAAAATAATACCATATATATAGTTAATACTAACCTATGTAGATTGTGATAGGTAAAGGATATCTGCTACCAAAAAAGAATAATTTAGTGATTAGGCGAAAATATAGATAATATTGAAAAAGGATACAGTTTCGGGCGAAATAACGTCTTGCTAGAATAAATCCTATTTTAGAAACTTATCAGCAGTGAAAATGGAAATTAACCTAAGAGGAAGCATGAGATATAATATACAAGGTGGGGAAAAGAGTAATGTCATAAATGTGAATGTGCCATAATTTATGCAAATGGCGTCAAATGACATTGTGCTTTGACATTTATGTTGTAGACAGATAGAGAATTGGTTAACAACAAGCAATAGAGCGATAAACACCTGAAGAACGCGGAATTATTTTTACTCCTTATTTGATCAATTTCCGGTCTGTTGTTTTAACACAGACTGTATTTCGTGGATTACGTTTCTGGAGCACGGAGAATCCACATGAAATGAACGAAGAGCCATTGCATCTCCTCAAAGTGCCTGTTTGGGGCAGTACAACATTTGTAGTGAAAAAATGATTGGCCCTTATTCTTTTGAGGATGTTAAACGAGTTCTTTTTGGCCTCGTTTTGTTGAAATGGGCTCCAGCATTGTTAATATCCAGCAGGACGGATCAACCTCTCACACAGCATGGGCAATGATGGAGATTTTAAAGCATCAATTTTCGGGCAGAGTGATCTCACATTTTAGAGATTTGAACTGGCCTGGCAGTTCGCCAGTTCTGAAGGAGCCAGGCTTTTTCCATTGGGGCTTTTTGAAATCTCGCGTTTACTGCTATAAACCACAAAATTTGAAAGTCTTGAAAGCTAGCATTGAAGACGAAATCACCAACTTGGAGTCAGATATATTGCAGGCAACAATTCAAAATGCCGTAAAACGAGTACAAATGTGCATCACCTCAGGAGGTGGTCATTTGACCGACATAATGTTTTTTTAACTTAACGTCATCAATTTTACAACTTGAAATAAATATTCCGTGAAAACAGAGCCAATTTTTTTTTCATTTCTAACAAAATGGCTGCTAATTCATATTATGACATTACTTTTGAACCACCTTTTATAAGGCGTTTCTGATTAGGGTAGTTTGTGGAATATACATTCATATGAAGATATACCTTAATAAACGTCATCTTATCAAGACTAAAATAAGGAATATGTGTTAATTTAGAGGTTTGCAGTACATTTACACGTATACTTATGAATAGTTAGTCGAGTATATAATCTCTAGTTTTAATATGTATGTGTAAGTAAAACGAGTTTCGAAGAGGTACTCTTTCCCCCCAGCGGGGACAGGCACGTTCGCAGCGTCGCAAAGAAATTCGGTTTGGATCGCTCTCTAATAGCTCCGAAGAAAGCGTAGCAATAAAAATATTTATTGTGAAGCATCAAATGCTCAAAAATAGCTCCAAATGTATAATTAATTAATTTGGTATAAAAATGAGTTGTTTATATACTCAACTCTCTCGTTATTCTGAAAAAGCACCCCTATGCTTCTAATTGTCTGCTCCAAAACCATTTCAGGAGCACTCCAATGGGAGCTTAAATGAAGTGCTGATCCCTTTAATTGACGAAAATGTACATCGAGAACTCATTTGTAAAATCGACAGTATACATGAAGTTTGAAATTATTACTTTTCCGTATCCAATTCGAAATGCACTGCAAGAAAAAAGGTAGGGGCTGTGTTGATTTATGGAATTGTGCCCCAAGAGCTCTGTGAATTCAAATTGTCAACTTCGCGTTTGTTTTTTTTTTATAACAGCTGTTCAAGAGAAACGATTACGCAAAGTATTATGTAACTACAGCTGTTTAAGAAAGATGAAGACTTAGATTTGGATAGACCCTTTATACTAAATCTTGATTAAATTCGATTTTTTTATTTACCGACATAATATTTTTTTACAGCGCTCTGTTTGATGTTTGTTGAGCGTAAATATGTATGTATATGTTGATTGATGTGCTTACTCTTATTTATGTATGTCAGATGTGGGCATTTACAATAAGAAAACAATTATAAAAATGACCAGTTTTTATAATTTTGTTCTTAAAATAAAAGTGCCACAATTTTCAAGTATTTATATTAAATATTAAAAATATCGAGATACTACTAATATGATTATTGGACAAACATATGTGTGTCTTTTATAAATCAAACGATAATTACTATGATAGAAAGAAAGATTTAACTGAATATGTATTCTTCTTTTTTTTTAATATTAGATAAAGAAACTTTTCTGAAAGCACGCACATACATATTTATATACATTAATTTGTATTATTTTCATATACATACTTATTAATTTTAGAATGCCGGATATTATCAAATATCTGAGGTGAATAGCCGGGCGTAAGATAGATTCTGACATGGATTTGCGAATACATTTTTAGAAAGTGTTGAGAGTTTTAATAAAGGCATGCTATAACAATTTTTTGACCACCTTAAAGCTTTATAAAAATGAGCCTAATTCATTATTTATTTCACAATAAATAGAGTAGCTTTCAGATAATTGTATTATAAAGAAAAAAAAATAAGAGTTGTGTTGTCTAACTCTTAAAAACTTCGCACATACAGGTTGTTTCTAATTGATTGATTGATAGGCAGAGTTAAAAAAAAAGACAAATATAATTTTCTTTAAGAATGGATTAATTTCTACCTGAAGGATTGACAGTGGCTGGAAATTTTCACACTCTGTAACTTTAGAAGGGAGTAAAAAAGAAAACTATTCCAATTCCAACGAATAAAAAAAAAGGCTCAAAAATTCCATTCCATCTCCTGAGTTAAAATTAAGAGGTGATTCAATAGCCCCAGGAGATACTACCAAGGCCATTAATAAGAGATACATACGTGCTCGAAATGCTACGGCTAATTTGTTTCTTAGCGAAAAACAAGAACTGATTAGAAAGTAAATGGTGATTTTGCCTAAACTACTATTCATCCTGGGAGAATTGTCTGGGAATAATTTTATTTTTTGTTAAATATGTCAGTTCAACAGATGGCAATTGCAAGGCTCCCCACACTACTGTGATCTGTACTATTTATATGGTTCAGAGACGTGTAGTATTTCGTTTTTAATAAATTTGTAAAAAAAAGATACTGGATAACATTCATATGTAAATTATGACCACAGTATACAACTTAGGAGTACTTCGGAGTTATGTGTGTTTAGTGAGCTTGGAAGTATCTCTTATATAGACATTTCGAATGATGCCTTTGTGCTAGATATGTAATAGATACATAATATTAATGTTTTCTTTGTCAAGGACGTAATTATACTTGTGAAATTAAGTGGCTTCTTTCGTCACAATACATTCAAAATGAAAATAAGAAAATAAAGTTAATCGAATATTTTACCAATTAAACGGAGCTTCTGTTTTGTGTGTATGTGTGTGTGTGTGTGACTGCATTTTTTTAAATTAATTTGCAAGACCATTTCTTTAAGTTCAACACCATTAGTACTCAATTCTAACATTCAATCTTTGTATATTGCACAAGAGTATAAATATGTTTTTTTTTCTATTAATTTTTTGTTCGTTTTTGTTATTTTATCTTACTATTTTATAGTTTTTTTTTCCTATATATTTTGCTTAAATACTAAGGCACATACCTTAGGCTCAAAATAGTCAGTTTTTCTTCTAGATTTACTTATAATTAATATTTGCTTATAACAAAAATTATTATTATTATTATTATTTTTTTTCTTCATTATCAATATTACTTATATTATTGTAAAATCTGTTTTTAAATTTTTCTGAGTGTGTTGTTTTTTTCAAATTTATTTTTATATTGTTTAATACTTTTCGTTGTTTCATATATTTATTTATATTGTTTTTGTTTTTATTTTTGTTTTACTGTAGGGTATACAGAGTGCTTCATAAAATTTTTGAATCCGACATACTTTTTTTTTTTGTATTTTCAGACAAAAAGAAGAAAGAAATGAAAAAATTTTCAAGAATAATTTAAAAGCAAAATGCCGAAATATCTTATCAGCAGGTAAGTTTTTCAATTATTAAACAAAATGTAAAGAATAAGCTTAAATAAAAATAATAAATAAAATAAATAAATTAATTTATTTTATACAAAAAAGTAAAAAAAAGGATATCTATAATTTTACACAACCTAAGGGGATTTGTGATTTTTTTGTCTTCTCTTTGCAACTTTCTCAAAGGATTATTTGAGTTGTATGTTGTTATTTATATCGATTTTAAAATTTATTGGGCAATTTTTAATACCTACATATACATAATTTGGTATTTACATATTATGTATTAAGGCGCTACTGGTAACTTCAAAAATACTATCATCAAAGTGTATATAGAATGACTTCTTTCCTTTTTAATAGAATCAAGAACAAATTTTTGGCCTGAGTCAAGATTAACAGAAAATATACATGAAACTAATTTTTCGATGAGTATAGAGCGTAAAAATCGTTTTTCGTAGTTCAAAAACTATAGCGGTTGCGTTTATAATGCATAAAAGGAAGGGTCCTCGCTTGTTTCAATGGCTTCATTAAATATCGTCGTATTTGCCTATCACAAAAAAAAAAAAAAAAGGAATTGAGCTTTTGATTGTTTTACTACGTTTTATTTTTTTATTTGAATCGATATACAGGGTGTTCCAGATCATAAGGTGATGGAAAAATTGAATTAGCTGTTAGTGGAAATAGTTTTTTAAAAAACGTACGTTTTCTGAATTTGACCCTGGGAAACCTATTTTTTTTTAAGGACTCATTAAAATAATTACGTTGCAATAAATCAAGTTTTACATAATTCCAATAAGATTTTGTTGTAGATAATAGAGATAGGATTTTTAATTTGATTAATCAAGTCCAGAGACGCTGTCGGACAAATCTTTAATCGGGAATAACTATAAAACTAAGCGTCACCTAGAAAAGTGCTCACACATTTTTTTCATCAGCTTTCAACAAGGAATAATGCGAAATATTTGTAGATAGTTTCATCTAGAACACTCTGTAGTATTGATGATTTTTCTCATAATTTTACTTGAACTTTTTCTGATCTGAATTTAATGAAATGTGGCAACAAACATTTTTTTTAATTCATTGCAATACACTTGTACGGGCAAGTGAAGGTGGTATAGTACATACATATATCAGACTGTATATGAAAGTTCTGCACATATTTTGTATTACTAATTGTAACATGAAGTAATGTACTTTCAAACAAAAATGTAGGTATATTGCAGTTCGGAAAGAGATGACAGCGATCTTGTTTATTCGGAAAATAAATCGTTATTGTAAAAAAATAGCAAAGTCACAATGGACAGTGAAATGAGCTATTTGAAAAGGAATGAAAGACTGACAGTGAAATATAAGTCTACAAGTAGAAGGAAGACCAAAAGGTGCAAGTAATAAAAGTGACAAAATAGATTGCTAATTGTATTGTCAATCCGTGATTTTGTAAAAAAGTGTGTGATTGAATAATTTCAGTTAGACCTGTAAAGTACTTAAGTACATTGGAACTTATGTACTTGTATCAGTACTAGGACTGGGATTTAAAGTTGTTTTTTAAGTACAAATGCAAGTACCGGTACTGGTACTTAAATTTTTTTTAGGTACATGTCCAGGTATTGGTACTGGTACTCATAAGTAGCATATATAAACTTAAGTTCCCTATAAGTACCAAAGTACGCATTTGCTACAAATACCGCCATAACGCGAAGTACTTCAGCTCGTCTAAATTTTTTAAATACGCGTTTAATTATAGAGTTTAAGGAGAAGGGATAGAGCTGAAGTACTTCGCATTATGACGTAAGTCTAGTATGTAGTAAGTGAGTACTTTGGTACTTAAAGGGAACTTAAGCTTATATATGAGACTGAAAAGAACCAGTACCAGTATCTGGAATTGTACTTCAAAAATTCTTAAGTACCAGTAACGGGACTTGTACTTGAAATTTTTTTAAGTACCAGTATCGGTACTTGTACTTAAATGTTTTAAGTCCAGGTTCTTGTACTGGTACTCATACTTATACTTGGAATTTTACAGGTCTGATTTCAGTACACTTACACCCGGATACAACAAATAAATAGAGATATTCCTGACACTGAAAAAACTATCCAGGTATAAAAGTTCGATAAGAAGGCGTTGATGCGGTAAGTGAATTGCTTATGTGGATTAAGAAGAAGCAATGCGTTCTTTACAGTACGGACTATCAACACAGATATTTACATTTAGGATTACAGAAAATTTTTATGGAGGCAAATGGGCAGTATTCTTTTTTGGCTCCAATTTGGCAACATCACATTATGCAAAAAAGGCGCAAGATTAGCAAGGAGATTAATTTTATGAAGAAAGAAAATTAACCCACCGAAATGTCCTGAAATCAGATTAATAGCGAGATTTTACGTAAAAACGGCAATAGTGCAATACCCTTAAAGAATTTTTCCTGATTGAATACGACAGAAAGTAAGAAGTTTTCATAATATTGTAGTTGTGTAAAATTTTTATGCTTTCCGTTAAGAAAAGATTTCATAGGCAAACTTTTAGTTCGGTAATTTAATTGGTTCTCAAATAAATCAATAGCAGTTTTTATAATAAATAAAAAAAGGTAATTAGTGTTCATAAGCTGTGCAGAACTTTCGTGTCCAGGCCTTAGTACAAGATCAACGATATACTATTATGTATATACTAAATAAAATCATACTTAAATTATGTACAAACCTAAATCATGATCCGTTTAGGAATTTCTCTGTTCTCAGTGATGTTTGCTTGTAATGTTTCAGTTTAGGCCACTAACAATGTCATTTATTAAGATCGTTGTGAAATATTGATATTATTTGGTATAAATTACTTTGGATTCTTATCTCTTGCGATTCATTTTTATACCCTACATACAGATTCTGTGCGATTTATTTATATAAATATCTTGCTCACTGGATATTAATTTGTTGGAAGACGCTGACCAAATAATTAAAATTTATTTTAACTAACTTCATATTATATATTATAGTATTTCCACATTAAATATAGACTTAACTATTGATTTTGAGGTGTAAATTAAAAAAAGGCAACAAATTAAATGTCGTGTAAATGAAACGACAATCGCAGCAATAATTAACGACTTAATTTCCCATTTTAGTTTTTTTTTTATATCAGAAAATACAAAAACTTAAGATGAATTTTAAATTGTTTAATATTTTAATTGTTAATTGCTTTATAAGGTTCACATGCTAAATCAGGTCGCAAACTTATTGTTATATCTTCTACCCAATTAGTCACTTTTCAATTATCTTTGTCTTATGTTGCAGGTATGTCATTCTCAAAAAATTAATATTGGAGATTCAATTAGTTGATTAGTACTACGCTCGAGATTTAATTTGAGTAGTTGGACATTCGCGTATTATGGACATGCGACATTTAATTTGGATAAGCCAACATTTGCTCATAGGTTTAATAATAAAAAAAAAAAAAAAAAGAAACAAAAAAATATAATTGGCTATGAAGCTGAGGCCCTTTTTAACACGTTATCTCTGAGACATATAATTGAATTTGAATTCGTTTGGACGACTCGACACTATTTCTAGTACATAATTTGAATATTCGTTATTGTTATTAATAATAGTGTTTATTCTTTGATATTGTTTTTTCTGCGTGAATTTATCGTAATGAATTTTACAATACAATTGCAAATAATTATCAATTTTAAATTGTTTTGTGTTTGACAAAGATTCTCAGATCTTATTAATGCACAGATCTAAGCTGGAGTTGCTCAGTGACTCCAGTTTTATGTTATTTTGCTCAACGATACTTTAAGAGATCACAAAATAACAAAGAAAAATTTATAATTCATTTTTGGTAATGACAACCGATAATATCATTTAATGGTATTCGATTGTGTTTTGTCTCTTATTAAGAAACACTTTAACAACGATTTTTTGATATCGGAAAAACTGTTTTTTTTATTTTTGAAAACTCGTACTAAGTGGACGAAAAAGAATGGTGATAAACGGAAATATTTTCTGTTATTTTTCGAATTGAAATTGTCCTTTATTTAAAGAAATACTGTTTCTTCTTTAATCTTCTTCAATATTAGTTTCAAAATTAGTATTGTGGGCTGACTCGTTCGTTTGTCATTGTTTTAATTACATATAATGAAGTTGATATACTGGAAATCCAAAAATTGGACTAACAACCAAAGAATATAGTTTTTCTCTTAAGCTAATTTTCTCAAAATCAGAAATCTATACCGCTAGACAACCTGTACTAAAGTTTAATAGGAAAGTTCCGAAGAATGCAACAAGTTGTTTTGAAAACTCTATATATAATGAATTTAGCATGTTCATTATTTGTCATTTACCAAAACGAAAATTTGATAGTTAAAGAGGAGAAATTATGGTATTGAAGTTGCTTAAAAGTTAAGCGGTACTAGTTGGCAGAATCAAAGAAAATATTAATGTAGATAAGTACGTAAAAGGATTTTAAAATAAATGAGATGAATCAGACGTAGACCTGACATATACGAACATAGGTAAACACTAATTTAATATTTGTTCTAAAACACATGATAACAAAAGCTTGATGAGGTAGTCATTTCATTGAATGCAGTTGATTGCTGAGAGAACCTCAGAGATAGAAGTGCAAATTCCTTATAACATTCATTACCTCTGATGTTGATTGATAGACTATACAAAATATTAAGCAGCCGAGAAGGTTGAGAAGATATGTTAATTTATTTTATCCTTCATCATGGGATTAGTAATTCCCGATTGAACGCAGATAAGCCTGGATTGAGTTTTGACAAAATGTATAAAATTTAACCAGAACAAGCTTGAATAGTTGCTAACTTTCTGCTAGAGGTTGTGATCTTATATTGTCGAAATTGAAAAACAGAATAGAAATTATGAAATTATTTGTTTTCCTCTGTGTAGGCTTCACACGTCAACAATATAGTAAAATGAAAATGAAAGATAAAAATAATAATTCTGAAAATTTTGACATTTCTTCTATTACACCCTGTACACACACTATAAGCAATTTTTTCATTTTTTTTTCTTCTTTTTTTTTATCAATTTTAATTTAATATTTTGTTCGGTTTGCTTGCTTCTTTTATAACTAACTCAAATCTATGTACTATATATAATATTTTATTTTTCCCAATCCCTGTTTTATGTACTCGTATATATATGTATATTATTTACATATATAGGAATATAAATACAAATTTGTTCACTACTTATATACCTACTTACTTAGCTAAGTATATTCTAAGCTTGTTTTAGGTAGTTTTAGCTTTCCTAAGCTGCCGTTACTAAATATATCTTTTTTTTCTGTCTTTAAGACAATTATTAAACAAAAAAAAACCTTAATTCTCTAGTCAAAAGGATTCATAATAATAAAACTGAATAGCAAAGTCAAAAAAACAATTGAACATTTTTCATCCGCCTACAACAATTTCATTCATTTTTTTACTTACTTACACTCACTCGCTCATTTCTTTTCTTACTTAAATATTTTGCAAGACAAAATAAAATTTAATTTCTTAATGTATTTCATAAATACAAATATAAAGCTATGATAGGTTTTTTCACTTTTTTAAATAAATATGACCTTTACGTATACAGAGATGTGCTGTGTGTCCTTTTCTGTGTATGTTTTTTTTTTCGTTTTTTATGATAAGTAGGGATAGGTTGCTCGTTTTTTACATTTGATCGCTCAGTTTTAGGATACAATTTAAATAACAAGCATATTTACTTTACAAATGTCTGTAGAATATTCTGCTAGAATTATAGATAAAATAAATAGGTATAAAAAAAAAAGTTTTAAACTAACACAAGTGAAGAAGTTAAAAAAAATATATAATATTAATTTATTTATTTACAATGACCTGGGTTTTGAGTGGTTTTTCGCCATTCTCTATGTTTGAGTGCTTACAGCTTTTACATACATAGGTACGACCAAAAATTGCCTTCATATTTTCGTCAGCTTTTTATTTTTTTTGTTTCTCGAAAGTATTCTTTTTTCTAATTGTTTTGGCGAGATCAGTGCGCAATTGTTTTTGTTTTTCTTTTTTATATGCATACGTTTAAAAACTCTTAATATTTTAATAGTACATTTTCTTAACTTATTTATTTATATTTAGTACATTTACAGCTAATATTGTCTCATACTATAGGTAATGTTTCCCCTTACTTACTGTCTTCCTTGTTTTTTATTTTTATTATTTTTACTTTTTGTTGCCTTCTAGAAAAGGTAGGTATGTATATAAAACTTTCCTTCCATGCTTTTGGCTTTTCATAGTTTTCCCTTGTGATTTAATTTTTTATTTGATATCCTTGAACAGAAACAAATGAATATTATGTTCAATATTTATAGTTGCTTTATGTTTTATCATGTAACATAGTCACGAGGTGGATAATCTTCGTTGTAACGTGCTGCTGAAGAGTGTTCCGCTGAAATGAAAAAAAAAAAAAATAATTTTATATTTTAGTTGGTTTGAATTTAGTAGGAAAATTTAAGCAGTTTTGAATATGATACACGAAAAGAAATATTCTATAAGTAACGGCGTACTTAGGTTTTGAACTCTGGAAGTAGATCATTCTCTTCTTATTATTTCTTGTCTATTTAATTTTTTTCCACTAAAGGTGAAGCTACACAAGGAGAGACTTTCAGCTTCCGAGATCAATGTTTTGGTCCCTGCAGACTCAGAGACCAATATATACACTCGGAGATGTAGACGGAGACTAGAGAAAATGTCTAAAGAGATCTAGTCTAAGGAGATTGTTTTGGTCTCCGATCTCCCGGCGTCTATTTTGAAACAAACAGGTCTCCAGGCTCTATATCCGGTCTCCGAAGTTTGTTCATTTGTCGTCTCCAGGTCGCTCCAGGCTATTTATGTGTTCTGGGGCCGGAATTTGGGAGATGAAAGTGGGTGGAATAGAGAATTCGGAAATTCTCTACTTACTTCTCAAATTCTCCGGTGTTTTGCAAGTGGAAAAGTAAGTGGAAAAATTGTATTGTCTGCTTTTGTTGCGCTTTATGAAGGTATCTAGGTACCTAGGAATTTTAAATTGAGTTACGTATTCACAGCATATCCTGGCTATATTTAAAAAAACAAATTATGGAAATACTTGCAATATTTACAGAGAAACATGGATTTCGTATCTCAAGGTATCCGCTAAAAATTATAAATCACGCGAAAATGATCAATTTGGTCGTCTTCCAGTACAAAAGACACGGTAAAGCTTATGTGTAGGATGATATCGCATCTACATTTTGTCCACTAATTAAATATGTAATTAATTTTTGAATCCGATAAAGGGTTTTGAAGATAACTGTAAACGGATTGTATCAGTCCTTTTTAATCTTTTTTAATCCTTTCATATCATCATTACGAAGAACTGGTAAGTCCTGGAAATACACTTCCCATGACAAAAATGTTCACAACGAAGTACTAATGAATGTGAAACAAAGAACGGAAGAAATATATATGCAAAATATGGGAACTGAGGTGTATATGACCCTAGTGTAAAAAACCCGCTTTTCGGCGGTCAAAACTCAGCTATCAAGTTAAAATGATCAAAAAAAACCACACGACTCGATTAGTCTCTCCTCCCTTTTTAATTTGGTACCAAATATGATGTAGTTTGGACAATCCCATCTGATGGGTGCTACGACCATCAACCCTCAAAACACCCTCCTTCAAAAATTTGTCACCTATATTTTTGTACTTTAAACTCTTAATCCATCAGAAAAAAAAAGCCAATACTTTACATACAGCCCCCTCCCCCGCCCCCCCCCCCCCACATAAAGTTAGGCGCCCGTGAATATTACGACAAAAAAATTTACCGCCGAGCATGCATACTTAATTACCAAAGTGAATTCTTATGTTTTTTTTTATTGGGCTTACAGATCTTGAGCTTACCCCTGCAAATTATTGCAGCTCCTGATATTATCTTTAATTTTTTTTTAATTTCCGGTTATCAGCTCCCATTTCTACCCCGCGGTCTCCCCGCCCCATTTCCTCCACCTTCTATTTTTTTTTTGTTCCCACATACGTTCTCTTTTTTCTCTCCATTCTCTGATTATCCCGGAAGAACTCGAGAAAACCTAAACTCCTACATCCCTCAAAAACTACCCCTAAAAAAAAGAAATTTCAATTTCGACATTGGAAGGTAATAGACAGACAGAAGTACCTCAAATACGAAAAAAAGTCCAACCCTCTACAACAAAAAGTGATAGCCTTAATCGCCCCAGGCGATTCGCACTTTTTCACATTTCTTACGTTTTCGCTAATTCTCCAATCATGGTAGTGAATTGGAAATAGAGAATTAGGGAATTAGGAATTCCAAGAAAATGAAATTCTCATCTCCCAAATTCCCTAATTCTCTGTATTAGAGAATCCGACCCCTGGTCAATTAGGTGTAGGTCTACTCGGAAAGGAAAAGGAATAAAGTGGAGTGAGTTTGAAAAATTATTACAAAGAAATTAATAAAAAAGTTAATAATTAATATAATAGAAAATTTGTTTCGCCCCCCCCCCCCCCCCCCGTGATTTTACGATGAAACGGCATTTTCAAAGAATTATATCTCGAGAATTGACCCACTGATGTTTTATGTTTTTTTAAAACTTATAAATAATAGTATTAAAAAAAAATCGATATTATTCATTATACAGGACTTCTAGCACTTTTTTTATATTTTTATTTTGAAGCTAGAAGCCTCTTCTATCTATGTACAAAACATTGCGATGGTATTCGGCTTCGTTGGAACAAGTTGATATTTGGGCGATATAACGGGTGGTCCTTTTTCAGTATTTAATGTTGAAAAATTTAGCAGAAAGATATCGTTGAAAGTAATATAATGACCGATGAAACGTAGTATCTTACGAAAATCTTCCTAGATTCGGTAATGGGAGTCGGATCGAGATTTAGTGAAAAGAATTACATTTAGGACAAATGGGGGCTGTAATTAAATACTTGTATTTAGCCTTCCTAGGAAATTTTCGAAATAAAAAATTGATTTAAATTTTTTTTTTGTTTTTCAAAAGATTCGAAAATTTTGCCGCTTTTATCTCAACGCCGCCCCCTCCACCCTATAAAATTTTTAAATATAAACGTTAAAGCATGTTTGTAAAATTAAATCGTATTTACATTTTGTTTTCTAATCATATATCTAATTAGTTTTCGAATTCCATACTTAGTTTCGGAGATAATTCGAAAAAAAAACGAAGCCAGGCCTTTTTAAAGTGGAATGCAAAATAAGTAGAGAGCAGTAATTCCTCTAATTATTGATCAATTGAAATCACTTCAATCTGCAATCTTGTCTCCAAACGGTCCAATGTTTGCAGCAAGTTTGGCTGAACTGATCATATTTTCTTTGTTTCTAAGGAAACGCCAAAATGTCTAGGATTTTTAAAAAGGTTTAGGAAAGATTTGATATTACATCAACTTTGGCACTTTTCTACAAATCCTATATCAGAAATAGCATGGAATATAATTTCTATAAACTCCTCTCATCTAGGATATTGACTCCAGTTATTTGTACAGTAGGCAATATTTCGTTGGATATTGTTCGGCGAGTCTAATTAATATTACCAATCCCCATCAATCTATCGTATCTGGTGGTCGAATATGACTACCATCTCAAAGGTCGTGAGTTCGAATCCTACCTCGATACGATTCTGCGGTTTTTCCTCTTACTTACAAATTCAATAGTTTCATAATGGCTTCTACTACTTAGTAGGGTCGCACAATGGTAGCATCCATGCTTGGAGCCGTTCATATCTGAGAAAGACAAGACATGATGATGGGAGCGTACAGGCCTGTTGATAAGAATAGTGCAATTTTTAGGAGTGCAAACAACGGCCGCGGATGGAACGAGCTCACAACCAAAAGAGAGTTTGATGGAAGCTTCACATCACGTTCCCATATCAAAGGATAACAGGACTAATGATGCAAAGATTCTCAATCCTAGGGAATTTGGTAAGCTATTTCAAAGAAGCAACAACAATCATGTACTAAATTTTTAAATACCTCTTTGAGATAGTTATCTCAGAGTGCACTGACAAGAGAATAGACTCATTTTATGCCTTACTTCAGACTTGTTTAGACAGCGGAATGTTTTGTTCTCTGATGTGATCAACTTCTTCGCGTATCTTAATCTAAAGGGTTTTCCAAAATAAGAGGTGTTATTTTAATTAGCCCGCTATTGCGGTAGATGTCACTTTTGGAGCTGTCATTTTTTGATATTTGACAAGTAGAAACTACGTCATTAATAAAAATGGAACGATACATGATTCAACATTCAGCATTGAAATTATTAAAATTCACTATAAAAATGGTGAAAATGTGGGATAGACTGTTCGTAAAACTCGAACATTTTTGGGTCGTCGTGAAGCACCTTGTCGGACCGCAATACAGAAATTGGTAGAAAAATTCGAGCTGTCGGAACAAGTTAGTGATGTGAAGAATAAAACCCGTGCACGTCGCTCAAGAACATCCGAGAATATTGCTGCTGTAGCCGAAAGTGTTGAAGAAAACCCAGGTTTGTCCATTCCTCGTCGTTCTTTGGAATTAAGCATTCCACAAACGTCATTACACCGTATTTTGCATAAAGATTTGGGTCTTAAGGCTTATAAAGTTCAGTTAACACAAGAACTCAAGCAGGCCGATCATCAACAACGTCGAGTCTTTGCTGATTGGGTCCTTGAAATGCATGAAAATGATCCGGAATTCCATCGAAAACTCATCTTGAGTGATGAGGCCCATTTCCACCTCGATGGCTTCGTCAACAAGCAAAATTGTCGCATCTGGGGCTCGGAAAACCCAAGAGTTATTATTGAAAAGCCTCTCTATCCTCAACGTGTAACTGTTTGGTGCGGTTTATGGACCCGCGGGGTCATTGGACCTTACTTTTTCGAAAATGAGGCTGGAGCAACAGTTACGGTGAATGGATTGCGCTATCGACAGATGATTAATGATTTTTTATGGCCGGAATTGGATGGTATTGATCTGGACAACGTTTACTTTCAACAAGACGGCGCTACGTGCCATAAAAGCAAAGAAACCATTGATGTTTTACGGGAAAAGCTTCCGGACCGTGTTATCTCTCGAAGAAGTGATCACAATTGGCCACCGAGATCTTGTGACTTAACACCTTTCGACTTCTTCCTTTGGAGCCAAGTGAAAGAGAAGGTCTACCCAACAGCCCAGCGTCGATTCAAGACCTCAAAGATGGAATTCGTGAGGCTATCGAGGACATAGGGCAGCCACTTTGCGATTTGGTTATGGAAAATTCCATGAAAAGGATATGGTCCTGTAGGCGTGGTCGTGGTGGTCATTTGGCTGATGTTATTTTCAATTAACGGCATACCTTCCTCTTTATAATGAAATAAAGATCCGATCATTTATCTCAAAAAATGGCATTTTTCTTTGAATATCAAAATAACACCTCTTATTGGAAAACCCTTTAGGAAGATGTTTCCTTTGCTAGTACAGTTCTGGATCGGAAAAATTGAATTTCTGAGCGTTCTTTACAATATTCACAAGGACAGTTTCGCGTTCCACCTGCCTTTCTAATGTTTTTACATATTTTTGCACCATGCATATACTTGACGTCCACGATGAGGCTGGTCGGCGGGTTCGTTAAGAATATTTACAGAATGTTGCAACCGGTGTAATACAGAGTTTTATTATACGTGATTACTGTATGGCTGTATGCTTAAAATTTTTGGGATATTTCTTGGAACCGATAGGATATCATGCGATTTTTTTACATAGAACGGCAGAATTCTAATAAATATTTTTAAGGATATCAAACACGTCAGACTTTCTCCTAGATTTGGTGTACGTACAAAACGTTCGTTTGCTACTAGTTTTTCTAATTTGTTTTTCTTTTATTTCTATTATAAACTTACCTTCTTCCATTAAAATAACCGAATTAGATTCAGGATTGTTGCTAGAAACAGGATGTGTTATCATACTAAAATCTTCCTCCATGAGAAATGGGGCATTCCATCTGGTTCGCGGTGTTGTTCTTGGTGTTGTAACTGGTGATGAATATAAACTTAAATTTGTCGGGCTTATTACACCCGACATAGTCGATATTGAGCTTGTATATCCTAAAAGCTGCAATAATTTGAAAATAAATAAAATTTAACTTAGTAAAAAGTTCGTATATGTTAAAACATTCACCCTTACTGGCGCCGACTGTGTATGAAAATGGTTGAATGGTGTATACTCTCGGCCAGTTGAATATGGATTACTGGAGACCCTGGATAAAGTTTTCCGGCTAACATCCATATGCGTCTGAGGACTTAGAGGGGGAGATGAACTTAATTCACTATTTTGTCCTAAATTATTGTTGCCTTGACCACTGGCCGATCCGTTTCCTCCTCCTCCTCCACTGCTACTGTTACTAACAGTTCCACCAGGATCTTGATCCTGGTGATGTGGTGATGATATTGCTGCCCCTGAACCAGCTGGTGGAGTTATTGAAGAAGGTGGTGAACCAACCATTGTAAGATCACCAGTTGATCGTATTATAGCAACTGGACGTGCCATTGGCGGAAGAGGTGGAGGAGGTAACATTGTACTATATTGAGGATATTGACTTTTTGGACTTCGACCAATATGCTGCACTTGGAATTGGGAATTTTGTGAGCTATTATCAGCATCTTGGCATACAAACGTTACAAAATCAGATAACGTATCATGACCATTCACATTTTCCGCATATTTTCCTGCATGACTATGTGAATGGCTATGATGTTGATGCTGCTGATGCTGTTGCTGTTGGCTTCCATCACTAGTTGTAGATGGTCCAACTTCTGATGGTCCTGATGGACTATTATGTTGATAATAAACTGTTCCAGGACTTACAGAATGCGGCACAAGACTTGAGGAGTTATGTTGCAAAAGTACTACAAGAAAATTATATAATTTATGTATTTTCGAAAATTATAAAGAAATTATCTACCTTCATTTGATCTCGATTGATTGACCGTTACCAATCGTGATGCTGGATGAGATGGGGTATACCTTTGCAAAGATAATGCATCTGAATTTGTATTGCTACCTAATTGATCGGTTGGCCGTAATATTACAGAAAAACTACTTCCAGTATCTGGTGGTGGTGAACAAGGATCTGTTTTACAAGTAGCCTGTGGCCGAAGTAAAGGTGAACCAGTCAAATGCATTGATCGCGGATCGACCAGATCAACTGAAAAAATGAAATGAAAGTTTTGTTAAAAAAAACAAAAAAAAAACTGGTTTATTATAATATCGTTCATACTACTATATCCGCCAGATACAACCATTGATGATCCTATTGAACGATCAGTTACAGCGGATACAATACCAGGTGGAGCCGCTGCTAATGGATAACTATTGCAATAATAACCACCAGAAGAATTTTCCATTTTAATCGTACTCGCATTTGCTTGAATAAGATCATTTGTTTCATCCAAAATTGATGCTGCAACGTATACAGAATAAAAATATTTAAATTTGAAATTTTCAATTATTTAAATTAGCATTATCTTGGGCTTCGAAATACCTTTCGAAAGCTTCCAAAGTTCCTTGGAAGAGAACACACCTGTGGCCAGTATGATATCGTTGCATATCACTCCATTATAAGGGTTGTGCGTGTAACCTGAAACATTTTCATCATTTTCTACAGAAATTCCACCTGTTTTGATTGTTTCAATTATAAATAATCACAGTATATTGTACCTTTGTGCTTTCGTTCCTCCTCTTTTTTACTATTGTATATCGGTGGACTGAGAGTGTCATGGGTATTTATAAAATTTGCTAAGTATAAATCCAATTCCCGTACAGATACGTTTATATGGTATGGATTGACACACAGTCCTGGATGAGTGCAGTCTGGATTTTTTTCTAATCGTTCACCATCTGTACTTTCAAGGGGTATTGCTTTAAATAAGATCACCATAACTAAATCGAGCCTCCAAACTTTATCGGCTTGTCTTAGGCAATCGATTCGTCGCATTTTACCTTTTTGATCTGGATTAGATAAAACACATATCGATTGACGTTTACCCGTTATACTCTGTACAAAATCTTCACGACATTCTTGTGTAATATCTTTACGTAATTTTCCTAATAGACGTGATGCCCATTTTTGTTTCACTTCCGCTTTTTCATTCTAAAATTTTTAAAATGGCATATAGATCTGTTTTTTTTTTGTTTTTTTTTTTACAATGCTAATTTGCAATGCCATTAACTAACCTGCAATTCATCCTTGCAATGTCTTTCCTCCTCCAATGACATACGTTTCTCGTGTTTTTTGTAATATTTCCTTTTCGCCGCCTGTAAATTGAACCATGTGTACGAGAATGATTTGACGAATGGCAAGAGTGCCTCAATGAACGGATGAAATTCATCCTAATTTTTTTTTATTCATCCAAATTTCAAGCATAAATATAACGAACGATATCATCACCAGAGGATAAACACCAATATATATCAAATGCCAGTCAGCAGCCACATATAGATTGCAAATAATAGAATTTTACGGATTTTTTGTTTTTTTTTGTTTTTTTTTTTGTTTTTTTTTTTTTGTTTCATCATCACACATGAAAAAAGAAAAGAAAATCGAAAAAAGAAAATTTAGAAAATATATATTTTTTGTATTCTTAAGATTATGTGTTTTGAAAATAAAATTCGAAATTCTATTTGATTTACGTTAATAAAAATTAGTACAACAATAAAAGGAAATATATTGACACTGACTAAAAATAAAGTGAAGAACTGAAGGAAAGCAATTGTAATTGGAAAAATAATAAAGAAAAAATAAAATGAATGAATAAAAAAGCTTTTGGTTGGTATTTTGTTGACTTTCATAATTGGGACTATTCCGTGTGTGTTTTTGTAAATTTAAATATAATTTTGTGTCCCCAAAATATTATTACGATAGTCTCGAAAAATATCAATTTAGTTGTGGCTTGTGTTTTTGGAACTGGTGAAATACTTTGACATTTTGTTTTTTTTTTTTTATTCTCTAGCCTTTTCTTTCACCAGTTGGCATAGACAATTTTACAAAATTTTACCAGAAAATAAATAGGTAACAAAAAAATTTTATTTAATACAAATTGAGAAAAACATTTTTGACAATCAGTGAGAACTGTTTTATCGAAATTTACAATATTTTGTTGAAAATTTATTCGAATTTTATATCGTCTCGGATACAAAAGCTTTGCTGCTTCAAAAATTAAAGTGTTAAATTTACAAAATTGAAAATTTTTTCCTGGAAAGTGTTTTCATTGAAAATGAAAACATATTTGTAGTTTTGTAAATTTTTATAAAACAGTCATTCGTATTTTTGCAGAGCTAATGTGCAAAAGAAAGAAAGAAAAAATAAAACAATTTCCCTCCATTTAAAAAGTTGCATGCAAAATTCACAAAATTCAAAAAATTAAAAAAAAAAAATTAAATAAAGAAAAGGGCATGAGTTTTTAAAGCAAACATTTGATTTAACATGGAATGACAATTTTTCTTATATTTTATAAAAAAACAAAAAATTTAAAATATTTTTAAATAAATAAGCTCCATTAGAATCTCAGTGGGGCGCAGCTGTTTTTTCAACAATATATGTAGGAGCAAAGGATGCGTTCATATCTATAATTAGTTAGTACCTAGCTAATTAAAGATGTCTAATGCAGTTAGCGCTGCTCATATAAATGCTCATTTGTCTGCTCTTAGAATGTTAGAAAGCGAGTAGGCAATTTCCTGTACATCACATATTGAGAGATATTATTGCCAGGTATAACATAATTTGTTAGTTTTCATTTTTACGTTTTTATTTTATTAACAATTTTGTGAATTATTGTTATTATATTCTTGACAATAATGTAATAATAGTTTGATTACTATCGACAATTAGATTTAAAAAAGGAGTACGGTGACCACTACGAGTAAGTAGTTAAAGGAGAGGCCCATCATAAAAAATTTTCGTGCCAATCCTAAAGCTGTGTAAGTTTATATGCACACTATAAAAAATGTGCACTGCAGGAGGATGGAAAGAATATTTATGGTTGGGACTTTTGCGCAGTTTTTGAACATATGAGGAAACTTGTATACCAGAAGCAGCATAGTTAGTGGTGATAATATAAAACAACATTTTGAGGTAATACATTTAGGTACGCTAAAGCGTATTTTAGATGGATGATTCTCCAATAGGCTTTTTACCATCTTCGGTTGCCTTAAACTTTCATTTTGGGTTAATCTATTTCAAGAAAATACTTTTATCAAACTAGCAAACATTTGCCAATATTTCACCTTCCACCTTATGATTAAAAAAGAAACAAATACAATATTATTAAATTTCCACATAAAATAATGTAAATATTTTTCCTTTTAAACCCCTTTCAATTTTGGATTCACCTACGGCTTTTGTGCTAGGGTATATTTTAATACCCAACATAAGCAAAAGTGACACCTAGGATACATGCAGACATAGATGCAACCATATGTTAGAAAGTAAGAAAATCATTACGTTCGTAACGTAAAAGTATATTTCATATACATGCAATGGCCTCTCTTTTAGTTTCTTACTCGTAGGGTGGTCATAAAGAGTTTTTCTTCTTCTTCTTCTTAGTCACTTCAAATAATTAAACTTGAAATAGGCTGTGGGCTATGAACTTTTAAGCTAAGATATACAATATAAGTCCTATTGACTTTGTAATTTTGAATGTTGTCCATAAGAATATTCCACCCCCTGAAGAATTAGTAGTAAATTGACGAAACGTAGGGTTTTATACAATTTTAATAGTAATTTTGATTGTTTGAATCTTATACTGCTACGAATCAAGTTAAATACTTACATGTAATAGATATGAGAATAATGAAGTCATTCAAATAATAAATTTCAGTTTTGTATCACGTGCACTATTGTTATTGAAAGTTAAACTCAATGCGCATGTGTTCATATATTATTGACAAATTTGTACAAAAAAAAAATTTTTTTTGGAAATAACCGCCCTTTAATATTCTACATCTTGACATTTATGTTGGTAATATCTATGATTTACAGCTGATTATTAGTTACTGAAATATTACTACTTTGTTTCATAAACCAAATAAATTACCGTAGAAACTGAATAATATCTGAATATTGTCATATTGGCGGATTAATAGATAACACATTGGCTACTCATTCTATGGGTCTGGACTCGAGTCTAACCTGGCCCTGCCAATCATCTATGGTTAAAGGATTTCACTGATACAATATTTGTGTAACTATGAAGCTATTGAAATGTTGTAATATTATTCGGAGTTAATCTACAATTATAGTTCCTCTTGTAAAAGATAGTTTCAAGAAAGTTTTTATAACTATCCCATGTTCCACAAGAGTCGAACAAGATTAAATTCTGAAATTATAAAACAGGAATCTCCTATCGAATTAGGAGAGGTGGTTAAAGCGCTAACACAAACGATAACTAAAAACAGTGGTGGCGGTAAATAAGTTTGTTCGTAATAGATTCTTAGAGTGGACCTCACACAGCCGTCTGAAAGATAGACCAAAAAAATAAGATGTGTCGACTAATCGATGGAGATACACGGATCCCGGGTACAAGCTTGAGCGCCGACAAAACTGACAACTTTGTTTAGTAGGGTTGATGACAGATTAACGAGATTAACAAATTCAATCGATTTTTATGGGTTTCGGTATTGTTTTGCTTTATAACGAAAATCAAATCAAACTCGGGATTTCTTTGTAATATTGTCAAACATCTAAAAATGCATCATCAATGCCAAATTTGGGGTAAGTACTCAAGTGATGAAAAAAGACTGTCGGCCACATGTGCGAAGCTTACCTATTATTATTGTAGGTCAGACAAAGACTGTTCGAAGTGTACAATCCTTGTTCTTAGCATTGGAATGGTTAAGGCATGTTTTATGCTTACCTCTTACCGATTGCATAAAAGCCAGTTCATTCTACCATCGATAGTCTGTCCTAAGCGGTAGGCATAAAACATGCCTTAACCATAACAATGCTAAGAACAAGGATTGTACAGTTCGAACTATGTTACATATAAGCTGTCAAATTTGTATGCAGTACGGTGGGAGGGAGTTGTATTTTGTTTCCGCTACTCTGCCCAATAGTCACAAAAATCTTAGTACGCGTACGCATATGATAATCATTATGTTGAGGACGTTCTCATTCATAATCAGGAATGATTATGGAGTAATGGAGACTGTCTTGGCCAGAACCAGCAGATTGTCGAAGGCATGTCGACTGAATGTAAACCTATAAACAAAACAACTTGATGCTGTTTCTACTAGATAAATTTATCTTTACTTGCTAGGAGCAGACCAATAATTAAAAATAATAAATGGTATTACATATATCCTTACAAGAAGTAAAGGTATTTACTCATCGTGAATTTATAGAACCGTGTCGAAAACGCCTGTATAATGACAAAAAATGGACTCTCTACTATGCTTACAGTAAGATACGTAATCTGTTGCTAAGGCATATGACTACAATCACTATTGAATACACTACGCCCAAAATAAATTTCAATAATGGCATCATTGTTATAATTTCGACTAGGAGTATAAGTGGAGGGAAAATGACCTGTTTTAAAATTTTCGGCATAGTCCAATTTATCCAACACTGAGTGAGGTGTAGCTGCGGGCATCTTTTCGGATCTATTTAACATACATATCAAAATCCTATATCATTTTCCGTAAAAAATAAAGCTTCTTTCAGGCAGAACTGCTTGCGATCCTCAGGGCATATATAATCCCAAAATAAGATTTAATGTCGCAGCATTGCAATTATTCAGCGACAATCAGGCTGTTATTAATGCGCACGTCTTTCGGGGTCTAACTAAGAGATATGGGTAATGACTAATAAGGTAAAGTTCATACAAGAAACCTGCAGCGTTTTTGAAGTGAGGATTCTAATTTGAGCCTTGAATTGTATAAATTATTTGTGGCACCTTCTACATGTCTTGAAGCTCTACATATGCAAGTTCTGTTCGATATAACTCATATTCGCGTCATATTATTCTGAAGGCCATAAATAAAGACTTTGAGATGATTGCTAGTGAAACCAACAAAAATCCCGAGATAATATTGCAGAAATATTAAACAATTGTGAAGTTTCATGTTAGACAATTTATCTGCAGTCCAATTCTGGAGAAAACAAAAAGTGTGAATACTATCGAAAAATAAAATAAAATAAAATTGGTGAAAAGGTGAAAATAAACACAGAATCCATGATGCATACTAATGAAAACTGATAGTATAATCAGCCTATAAACCGACTTCTATATTTTGATGATTTCATCATTGAAGACATCACCTAGATATAATAGTATGTGGAAGACTTAAGATGATGTGGATGATCTCCTAAGGTCAATAGGAAAAACATCGACTCAGATCCGCAAAATCCCTGAATACCATTTCTGTTTTGCAATAGAAAGTGATGCGAAACAGAAAAATGAGCACCCCAAATTCATAAAACAATGCACATCAAGTATTGTGAAATTTACGAATAATGTGGATGCTCCTAGCATGACCCACACAAATGTCCTATAATTAAATTTCAACTGGTTCGCAAATATTGATCCGATCTCGGAAACTAAGTAAATATCTTTGAGGTGCCATGCCATATGCGTGCAACAAATACTGAACCTAAGCCCACAAAATGTTTCATCTTCTGCCAGTCCGAATCGCATTTTTCTTAACAAAATAATTTCAATATGGTCTCATTTAAATACCCGATCTACTATCCAGAGTCTTGCTATATCAGATGAAGTCCGTTCTTTTGTGTCCGCAGAACAGAGCAGAACAAAAGATGCACAAAAGAACGCCTAATACATTTGCATAGAAGATTTATAAATGAAGCGAACAGTACAAATAGTTCGCTTCAATCGACAGAACAATTTGTTCTCTTCAGTATATGGGAGTTCTAGAACAAGGTAAACAAAAAAACACAGTTTATATGTGAAACTTGCGTCAAATCGTACGTCGACAATATCTGGTTTACACAATTCAATTCAAACCAATTTTTCTAGTAAATAAAAATAGTTGGGAAATCTTGGGATTTAGTTATTCTCATGTCAGGGTTTATAGGTGTGAGGTCATCTTGTCAGACAACAATTTAGAGATTCTGTGCACCCCAGTTAATTTGTTCTGATTAGTTTTTGATAAGATTTATTAGATTTCCACATATGCTCAACAGTTTCATTCAAAAATTGTCGAAGACCGAACAAGTATCTATGAATAAAGAAAAACAAAAAACGTCCTTGTTCCATGCAAATTTTGAACCATATAGTACCGACAAGTCCTTCTCAAAACAGACGATATTAACTACATCAATTAAGGCAATAGGATGCTAAATCAACCCGATAGGGTCTTTGCTGTTAGCTTCGTGACCAAGCGTGGCCATATTGTAAGAGGATCAAATCACGTGATAATAACGTAGCTGAATTCCTGATCAGAATCGAGATCACAGAAGTCACTCATCACACCTTTAAAGGTGAAATTAACTGAAATGTTTATTTGAAAAAAGTGATCTTGTCACACATTATCACCAAAAACGGGTCACCCAAATTATATGATAAATGGACATCCATTATCGGACTCCCAGTTATATCTGAACTGTTTGAAACTATCATTGTGGATAATTGTTGATTCTAACAGCGCTTTTAGTTCAATTACCCGGCTTTCGTCAAAGCAACTTAGTCTTCAGATCCTTGACAGAGTAGCTAGCACTGCTAGACTTAAGCAAAGAATTTCATTTGCTACTGTCACATCACCTGCTTTTCCAGAAGCTCAATATACTTCTTGAGTTCACTTGGTCTACATAGTCGCTTATCTCCATTCTTATCTTCGCGGGGAAGGAAACAGATTGTGAATGTATTGGGCAATAATAGTTTTTTTTATGCGATCCTAATATCCCTCAATCGTATAAGTACAGTATAGGCTCACTGTTTCTAGTCTAGTCAATACTCATTTACGCTATTATGCCGAATGTGCCTGGAACTCAATTCTCTGTTTCCTCTGCTCTTTCAGGGGATCCAACTATGTCCGTAAAATTTACATGGCATCCTCAGATTAACTGAATTTTTATCCAGAATCTGCTATAATTTTCGATCCCTATACATGCAGTATCTCAACACCTCTAATAACTTGTTCAGGTCAAATGGATTAGGCTCTTACAATTCCTCACTTTTATGATATGGACATATTGTTATGTATACGTTGCAAACAACTTTTACGAATAAAATCTAGAATGAATACAGCTAAACAACTTACCACCTCTAGATCTATTCGTTCGACCTACCACTGAATTGACTACTTAAGGTTAAGTTTGGATGGATGGATTGAAAAGAGATTGAGTCCTCTGGGGGGAAGACTGTGGAACTTAGGCCACAGCAAAGCCCATTGTTCACCCTCTAGCTCATAGGTCCCAGCCAGACGCCCTAACAAAATTCAGAATTGGCCCCCAACCCTCTCTGTCTGCCTCATGCAGCTCCTCCAGGAGGTGTGAGCTAAGGAATTTGTAGCGCTTTCCGAAGAGAGCCGAACAGTGACATAAGAAGTGAGTCACCGTTTTGGGTTCTTCTCTGCATCCTCTACATGCAGTATCATTAATAAGTCTCACCTTGTGGAAGTGACCCATGAGAAAAGAGTGCTCAGTGAGGGTTGACATCAGTGTTCTCAGAGCGGGCTTGCTCAATCGCAATATATTTATCGTCATATTTGTGTTAGGTTTACCCCACAGATCTTTAGTAGTTCTGGTCGCGGGTAGGTTAAGGTTAAAAATAGGACCCACAAGAACCCGGTGGATACCTCGAACAGAGTTGATCTAAAGGAGTTAGGTTAAATGTAGTACAAAATCTGTAGAAACAAATCAGCTGATTGCACAGTTGACGGCTATTGCACCGGTCGGCGCGACCATATAGAAATAAAGCAATTGCAGTGGCGCGGCAGCGGCTCTTCGGTCGGGTGTGCAAAAAGCCTAAAGCTGCAAGCGGGAGAGACTCTCATATCATGATATGCTTCGAGGATTTATCTTCCTCATGGTACAGGCTGTTGGAATTGCCTATCTTTCAAAGAAAATACCTGAACGGATCATTTCCAGTGAGTGTACTAAAAACAGCCTGAGCGATTGTCTGCTAAGATCATTTAATTTGTGCATCTGGAGAGCAAATGGGGTGAAGAATTCCTAATTACACTACTAGAAAGGTACTAAATTTTATCTACAAAATTAGAGAATTTGAGCCTATAATATGCACATGCCTGACCAATTCAAGGCTCTGGCGTTACATCATTTAATTTATCAGTAAGTGTAATAAGCTATTGATTTTTTATTTAGCTTTAAGCAGCTGGGACTTATACGTGCTAGAAACGAAAGTCTCTAAATCTATGATAAATGCAAAAAGAACAGGGGCCTGACAATGGTAGTGTTTTGGTATTTTCACTCGCTGTCAATTTAGGTCTTTCACTGCATGAATAAATAAATTGAAATCGTTTCACATGAAATAAAACTGCAATAATGCCCATCAATTATGTAGCTCACGTTCATATTATTGTATCTATGTTGAAGAAAGCACGCAATTATAGAGAGAAATTAGAAAAAGAGAAGGAACACCTATTCCTAAAAATAGAATACATGTGTATGTAAATTGTGCGCGTATTGTAGGTACGACGCACATTTGTATCTTGCTAAATGAAGAAATTTCCATTGAAAAAGATTCTGCTAAAGATCGTCTGAATTTTGGTAGGTATAAGAAATAGAAAAATATCACACCACTACTAAGGAGAATAATTTTGTTAAATTGCGGAGAAATCAAAAGTGTAAGAAAAATATAAGAAAATGCAGGACACGTACTTCGACTATGGACTATGGTTACTCTGGGATGCAAGCAAGTTAAGTCTGTCCTACAATTTGCTTGCTGCATTTTTGCTATACATATACGATGCAAAGAGGTTCATCAAAAAATAACAAGCAGATTAACACTCTTGATTGGAATGGTAATAAAAGACGAGTTTTAAAGAAATACGCGACTGGGTTATGATTAGAATGTTTTCAAATTCCTCACATTTCTATTGGTAACTGTTCATTGACGATATTAACATGAAAAATGTAAATTTATATATAAGGTATATGAAAAATTGGTATTAACTATTTATTACTAATATGTACCGCTGGTATTTGGCTAATTGTTGGCTCCATTATATTTGTAGAAGATTGATTTTGAATCTTTTCGGCCGACGAACGGTATTCAACAAACTTAATATTATGTTTAGGTTTCGTACCGTAATTTTGACTTCTGATGAATTCTTGGGTAGTAGAAGCTAATACAAGCTAGTACCTTGGTCAACTACAAGATTATAGGCTGTAATCTGTAGCCATGTTAGACTCAAGAGGCGATCGTACATCCTATTGGTCCCTACTGGAAGGCACTAACGGGATTAGGCCCAAATAGAGTTACCAGTTCCATGTAAAAAAAAAGTTTCTACATGAAGAATCTACGGGGAGTATACTTCGCGTTATGGCCTTAGTATACGAAGCCAGACTGAAAGGTTGGCTTCTTGCCTAATCTGGTATCATGGGGTCGGCTGCCCGTAAAAACCTTTTGTTTTCCGCCCTGATAAGGTGAGGCCCCTTTATGGGAGCATCGTGATGGCTGTGGTAGCCCATATGCGGTCAGAGTAAGATATCAGAGTCGATAGGCGGACATCCTTCTAATCACAGGAGATGTCGTCTCGTACGTACAAACATCAGGGATTGGAAAATTTGTCGTCTACGTTATGCATGCTCAGTGTCTCAGATCTTGGTGTCCGGCTGCGCTTAATAAATCGGGTCCCGGGACTCAAAGCACGGTCAGATATTTAGATAGGTCAGACATATACAAGTAAAAACGCCAAGCATGTACTAGCTCGTCCGGTACTCAACGAGGCAGTAATATCTCTTGAGGGCGTTGATTGTCGATTTCAAAATCAAATTCGATTGGTTTCGTTGTTATGTTGGTACACTTGTCCCTGACGTATCATGACAATGGTAGCCATATTGGATGTATTCTTTATTATTTGCTGTCGAGTTTTGGTTTGCTCGGCGATATTTGACTTGTGAAAAAAATGAAATAAAGAATTTGCATTTAATTTTGTTTTAAGAATGATATAAATCTCAGCACTGTATTGAAAGTGTTGAATGCTGTTTTTGGCGTGCCTTCTATGAATATGTAAAAGTGTTTTGCCAAGCAATTTGATGGGACGTTTTGGGTATGAGATGTGTGACAGTAAACTATTTTTCGAAATTGTTGAATATCTCAGAAGTTACTAAATGAAATAAACAACGACGATCCAAAACCATTCAAAACGTATGGATATGATGTCGAAACAATAAGGTCCAAACGTTCTAATGGAACAGCAAAGACTAAAAGAAAATACGCCAAGTTTGATTGAATGTGTAGGTTCTATTTCCATCGATTTCAATGGCATAGTGTACTATGGAGCTCTTGTCAGTCAGAGTAATACATGGAAATACTATCTCGTTTGCGTGTGGCGAAATAACTCATTGCAATTGCACCACGATAGTGCATCTCCTCACACTTTACTGCTTGTTTGTTAATTTTTCACCAAAAACAACACCGTTATAATGCTTCAGTCTCTCTATTAACTGGAACTGGGTCCTCTTTCAATTTCTTTCCATTTCCGAAGATAAAAAAAACATGAAAGGACGAAAATTAATCAACATTAAGGCGATAAAGACAGAATCGTTGAAGGAGCTAAAAGCCACACCTGAAATTGCAGTCAGAAATTGAAAAAAAGCTATGGAATTGGGCTATGTACTTTGAAGGGGACAAAATTAGTATTGATGAATAAATAAAAACGAGAGTCAAGCGTAGTTTTTTTTTATCAAAACTTGTATGCACGTATATGAACACAATTTTCAATTCAACATTTTTTAAGTAAGACTCTTGACAAAACTGCATAAGCGTTATTGAGAAAATCTCAATATTGAGCAAAACAAAAAATCTTGTCTACCCTTGCGGTGGCTTTCATTCAAATTTTGATAAAATCTTGAAGAAACTTAGTGTCATGCCTTACCAGCGTCCGTTCCGTATAGTGTATTCGAATGTTTGGTGTATTACACTTCTAACAACCTTAGACACATTTTATGCAAATATCTAGTTTTAAATTATTCGGCTCAGTCAGTTTGTAGCTACCTTATACATAAGTTATGGATTGCAGCGAATTAATAGCGAATATTATCAAAACTTCCAAAAGTTCTAACGTTCTGTCATCAATACGAGTTGCCTTAAGAAGGTGTGTCTTAATAAAGCTATTAATATATGACCTCGTTGAAAAGTTCTATTTTTCTTGATATCACAGCTAAAGATAGCAGAAAATATGTAATTCCCAATTACAGGCCTGTATAGGATAGTAAAGATTAAAAGTAATGAGGAGTAGTGTGAAAAATTCTGAAAATTGAAGTTTATCAAGACGTTTTTCAGCAAAACAGTTGTATTCTTCGAAAAATTTAAAATGATGATGAATGAACGGGGAAATCAACCAGCAATGATTATGTAATAAGACCTCTTGATCGATTATTTAGGATTAAAATGTTGAACATGCTAAAGAGAAAGAAATATGCATGTAGACTCTGGCTTGAAACATTGTGAAAAAAGTTTAGAAATTTCAGTTTTGATGAGAACCATCAAAATAGTGCGGTGGTAATAGATTAAGGATTAGAATTGCTCAGAATCATGCAGTTTTTACCGAGCATGCGTGGCCGGCCTAAATCCGGTTCGTGTCGATAATTATAAAGAGAATTTGACGCCATTACTGAGTCATAGTAGAAGCATTGGTACACTTGAAGTGTTTCTACTCCTAACCTTTTTTTTTTTTTTTTTAATTTGCTATATATTTTAATGCTGATCGATACATGAATACGATTCCTTCTGAACTTGCGTTCTTAGCAAAGTTAGGAAAATGTCGTAGTAGGACGATATCTCTTCATTTTTTGTTCTGCACTCTTGGAAAATCCAAGATCCCAAAATATTTTAAAATTTCTAGACTTAAATATTTTTATGCTTAAGATTCTTTTTTAAATTCTTGTCAAATTTAATTCCATGTTAAAAAATATAGTAAGTAAATGAAATAACATGTATTTACATAAAAAAAAACAAACTGAAAAAAAAAAACAATAACATATGTAAGCAAAACGAAAAATCAAAAAAGTATGTTAAACATCATATTATTTTGTATAATAACATTATATAGAAAATGCTCCAAACACCGAAATTACATAATTATATAGAAAAATGTGTTGTGGACCGGAAAATAGAAATATTATTTCAAATAATAACAATATTTTTGTTTTCGTATCTTTTAATATTGACCAAGGATTAAAGATTGATTAAAACAAAAAAAGTAAAGTAAAAATAAAGTGCAAATTTTCATTTTTTTCTTATGTGTTTGATAAAATATATTTTTTATTTTTAAAAGTGGATAGTTATTGAAATAAACATGAAAATAAAATTTCGGCAAATTCGAACAAAGCTTTTGTTTGATTTTTTTTTGCTAGTGTATGTTGATTAATAATTTTGAGGCCCTTTCAGACGACGACCAACATTTCACGACACAACACTGTTTTTATATTTTAAATGTTTTCATTCGTATAAAGCACGTGAAACTTATAACTATTTTACAGAAAAAATTGTTGAAAATAATATTGTCCGTCATATGAAAGGGCTCTTCATAATTTGTCGAATTGGTTTTGATTATTGAATAAACTCCCTTGAGCGCACATAAATATGTATAACAATTTTATATAAGTATATATGGAGGCCCTATCCATATATAAAAAAAAAAAAAATTACAGCAACCTGTTTTTCCATGGGGCACAGACAGAATTAATTCATTGCACTTGCAGTAGAAAAGTATTTTTTGGTAAAATCAGACAAAATATGTATGGGGTATAAAACAGTTTCATGATTTTCTTCTACTGCATGAAAACGGTCCCATATAGTTTAATGTAGTTATATTTACTTAAAAGGGCTGTCGACCAAGTTTATTCTCAAAGCGGATACTCTGGATAAATAGTTTTAATACCACCTCAAAGTAGTCGTAAAAATATATTTGTGAGAAAAATCTGTTTGATTACAGAGTTAAAATTGAGGCGTTATAAAATTATCCATTAAATAATTTTGGTCGAGGGATATGACCCTAAAAGTTCCTTCAGGTAATGGAAAAAAATCAAACCATGGGAGTAATATCGGTGGCGCTGAATACCATTCCAATGGTTGTGGGTTCAAATTTCATTTCGACACAATTCTGCGCTCTCCCTTCTACCTGGTTTTCTTGCGACTTTTACAGCTTCTATGCTCTCCCATATTATCTACTATACTACTTTCACAGAAAACCGAGGAGGTAATCCCAAGAACATTTACGTCGATAACAACCGAAAGTAGCGAGATGAACTAGACATGAAATAATTGTTTATCGCTACAAAAGAAGTACACCGGACAAATGATTTCTTCCTAGACCACATAACAAACAGAAATGCGGGTATCGATAAAATTCGCATACTCGACACGAGTGAAGCTGAAAACTCCTCAAAATATCTCGAAGGATTAGGTGATAACAAAGGATAGAAAATGCAGAGCAAAATGTTGATGCGGGAAAAAAGTTACAAGAATAACTGGAAGGTTGGGTGATGAATGAATGGCAGCGTGTAAAAATGTTTGCAAATTTGCGCCCATATAAGAATAACTTGACTGCTCCATTATGAATTCTGCTAGCTGTTTATACCTGCAATGTACTGTCACTTCTCATACTAAAAAGCTTGAGCTCAATACAAATATTGGTCTGGGTTCACTTAACTTAGCTTATCAGCATTTCTGTTTGTTATATAATCTATGGTTGATACGACAGTTGTAATTGCGTATGAAACTTTACTAGCTTAACTACAGTGCAGTACTGCAGCAGATCGTTGGCGGAGGGGAAAATCTATAGCATGTAACCAACTCGAATCGACTCGTAATACTGATGACCAAATATTTTTTTTCGATTTCTGCAATATTCAGAAAAATCAAGAAGCCTTTTCGTACAAAAATGTTGTCAATTTAAAAAAATAATAACAAAAAAGATTGTTACTAAAACAGCAACTGCAATTGATGAGTCAGCCGTACTGAAGAGTATTAAGCTGTTGCTCATACGAAATGCCTTTTGCACTTTTTTAAATATTGATTGGGGTTCAACCGAGATGCGGAAGACTTCACAATGATGTTTGATTTCGCATCGGTAATTAAAAGACATGATCAGAAAGATAAAAGGATGGACATATAAGCAGATGACATTTCTCAGGATGGTCGAGTTGTGATAGGGAATTTCTAAATGAACGAAAAGTCGGCTTAGGCTGAGATTTAGAGTGAGTAGGTGAGACACAGAAGTTCAAAACAGGATTGTAAGTTTCGAATCTCGATAGTTAGTCAACAATTCTTTAGATTTCCAGATATATGTATGTATTTACATGTATTTATCCGGAAAAGCCCTATCATAGTTGCTACTCGTAATAAGGAAGGACAGCATACATATTATATCAAAGAATTGCGGTATTAAGTGCTATATACAAATTCAAAATCCTATTGTCTTAATTCGATGGATATGGCGGAAGAAATTTTGCATGAAAATGGCTTTCAGCGAAGGAAGATCGATCAGAGATGATACATTTAGGTACCGGAAAGTTAGACAAGAATTACAAAAATTGGGCTGCTTGGTAAGTTTCTTCCACCATACCTTTACGCGGAATCATTACACCGCAAAGCCATACATTCTTTAGGTAAAATCTCGAAATTTTTTGGAATTATTAAAGGTTGCAGTCTGGTTAACATCCGCCGTGTCGGCAAATTTGTGCAGTCTGGCTATTCGTCATGAAAATCAAAATGCAAAAGGCAAAGGGTTCATGACGGTAATAAATATAAAAAAAAAAAATCAAGGCAGGGTTATGGATTCGCTAATATTTGTAGTTCCAATGTAAATTTTTGTTAATTGGTATTTACACAGAATCCTGCAAATTCACCGAATTGAGTGTTGAAGTCTCAATCTAGGAATGATTAGAATAAAGAGAACCAGGGCCCCTAGGAAGTTGACAGAGTCAGGATCCCTTTTCTAAATAATTGAATAAAATAAAAATGTTACCGTTATTTTGCATTTGTATAACGTACATTGACCTTAGAAAATAAACAAGCAGACGTAGAAATATCACAAATAAGTATGAAATTATATGCAAAGAAAGTTCGTTGCGTGTAAGCATGCGCTTAGATTGCCATGCGACGAACTTTATTCTTTGCAATGCAAAGGATTACCTCACTATAGTTCACGGACTGCATCATTTCTGACTCTATGTACATCACAGAGAGTCAACTCTCCTCTGTGGTGGATCTTAAATAGGTCTTCACTCGATTTAGTGCTGCAAATGACCGAGCAGTTTACCAGGGTCAAACACACAGCAACGTTATTTCCACATTTGGATAAATGTCCAAAAAGCCTTTTTATAGGATATACATGTATAATTCCAGGGCCGAAATTTTTTTTTTGCCTTAGCGGAGAACAAATGAGCTCGCAGGTGTAGACACTCGTTTTCTAGATAAAAGCTTTTCAAGTTGTAGCTTCATGAAAAAAAAGGTCAAACTTTTTACTCAAGTTCTCGTAAGCAGAACCACGTCTTTGTAGTTTTGCGTTAGGCGTTACTGGTTTTTGTTATATTTGGCCAGCGAACATCGACATTCACGAAAACCCCTATAAGTTTTTTTTTCTTCGTATATAATGTATAAATATCTACGAAAAAACGTGATCAATTGAGGATTTGTCGTCCTCACAAATTTGCCGTCCTGCTCTACCTATTGGTAAATCCGCCCCTGCATGCAGGAACAATAAAGTGAATTACAATTTTCTTTATCGTCCGGTGCGGTATATCCTCCACGTATAACACTTCGGCATCTGACAGGCCTCTTACAAGGCTGGGCTCCTAGAGAACTACCTAATTTGCTTAATTTGGAAGAAGTTTGCCGTTGGACTGGGTGATATCAATAAAGAAACAAAAAAAGAGGAAAAAGTGTAACTGAATTGACCAATTCGACACGATATCCTCAAAATCGGAATGCTGAATTCAAAATTTCTACAGTTGAAATAATTCCAATAAAGATCGAGTCTTAAGACCAACAGTCTTTTGATATTTTGGTCCTAACGAAGAACAGTCTTACGATCGACATCAGGTACGTTGGTTAACACATGAATGAACTATTTCAGGAAATCTTGTAGAATTCTGAATATGAAAAGTTCAATAAATCTGACAGATTTCAACTATATATTTCGTGGAAAAAGTCTTGCCTTACATATAGTTAAGAAAGGTAAAGGTAACCAAAAAATGTGTCACTTTCACGAATGTGTGTGTGTGATTATTTGCAGCTAATAGAAAATAATTGTAAAAATCAGGTCAGGTAACTTAACAAGAATCTTCATCTGGCCTCTAAAAATGCGCAAGTTGTATGCTTAATTATGGATGCGGTCTGGAGGTAACAGACGGGAAGAAGCAAACATTTGAGACTAAGAGAAAATTGCTCTATTCTCTCCGTTTTTCGCCACTCAATAGCTGCACACTATAACACGCCGACACCAACTATGTACAGTTTTTTGTTTCACTGCCTGGCTGAAGTGGCGAGCTGATTTTCAATTCATTTTGGTATGTGACTGTGACTAAACTGCTTATCGCGACCACCAATTCCTATCCCATCCACTCTCTTACTATTCTCTCTGTTATACTACAATGCAATGTAAATAAAAATTCTTTCATACAAAGTATTCTTGATGAAACCGGTTTCCATGGGAAGAGGTGAAAGAAGCAAAGAGAATACGCAATGCAATGCAAGAGCATGATGCGTAATGCAGGGAAGGCGCTGGTGGTCTAGTGCTGGTGCTTTGGCATCCCGCCACCGCGGTGAGTGGCGCTGGCGCGTCGTCAAAAAGCACAATTTGAGAGAGCGGGTCGTAATAATACGACCCGCCATATAAAACTTTTCAATATACGAAATGCGTATTGTCTCTGTTAGATGTTCTTTGATAATACTTATTCATATTATCTTAATCAACTATGAGCTGGACTCTTACTACATAATTGACAGATTACAGAAATTTATCGCATAGTTCAGAAATTTACCGTACAGGCGCTATAATCGAAAATCTTGTTTCTGCTGCATATATAAATTTATAGAGAATTATAGTTGCATTTTTTATTATATCATCAAACTATTATCACGAGGGAAAGTTGTATTTCAATGTACGTAGTTGTAGTAATCGGAAGCTATTGTTATATGAAAATCAATAAATAAGAGAGTTTATCCAGTTTCGTTTTTATATAGTTTCCATACAATGAATTTGCCGAATTTTCTGAAAAAATTATTTAGTTTTAAATAAACGATGATTTTAATTTTATATTTACTTCATAGTAATAAAATAAAAATTTGTTTGTTTTCTTTGTAAAAAAAAAAAAAAAAATGAATATATTAACAACAAATAAATATATAAATAATAAAGCGATTGTCGTAAATCCACAACAACAAACGAACGCGTTACACCAGAAATAGTTAGAAAGACAGACAATTAGAATAGTAACAGAACAGTTAACGTGTGTAAACGTCCCAGATAATAAGAAATTTTGATTTTCATTATATGTATATAAATATTTTGTTCTCTTTTTATTTTTTTTTTTCGTTCTCAACATTTTGGATTATTATTATTATTATTTTTTTTTTAATATTCGGCAATTAAAATATCTTCCAGTATTTCCAATATTTTATATATTATATATACACTTTAGCAATCTAGAGTGGCAATCAATGTTTGTGTGATAATAACAAAAGATTAAGTTTTTTAATAAAATCAATTAGTCAAAATAATAACAAAAAATAGTATATAAATTTAAAATCTTAAAAAGTAATGGTAGTAATATTCAAATTACATTTTATTATTTTTTATATAATTTTTTTTTCGAGATATGTATTATTAAATTATTTTTGAAATTAGAAAAAAAAGGATAAAAGTTAATATTAGAAACAAAAACAAGGAAGTTAGATTATTATGCAGCCGCTTTAAAGCCAAAAGAGCATTCAAAAATTACTTCTAGTGTTTTTAACTGAACAAAAATAAAGAATAAGCTAAAGTTTAAAAGCTAAAGATATATGTATATATATATGTATATGCCTATCGGAATATTATGAGAAATCCTTAATACAAGTTGATGTTTTTTTTATTCTGTTTTCATATATCACTATTCCTACATTCATAAAATTTTATTTAGTACATTTGATTCTTTAGTGTACGTGTATTTGCGTTAAGCCTATATTGCGACACTTTTCTACACGAATGGAGTGTATGTATAGGTGTATACGCATTGTTTGTATGTACGTACAGCCTTGGGAAAATTCAAGGAAGCTCTCGTTGAAAGTTTTTTCAGGTACATATATTGGATATTTCGATGGTGAGTTTAGATTCTCTTCATTTGTCGTACAACTATGCAGTAGTATCCCAAATGAGCACAGCTATTAGTGTGAAAAAAAAGTTAAGAATAATGTTAAAGTTTAGCGGTACAAATAATTTCTATGGTGTGGTATGTTTAGTTTTGATGGATCATATTATTTATAAAAAAAAAAAATGGGTACTTAACATTGAGAAAACAATGTAATTAATTAGACAAAATTAGATATATGTATAATAAATAATTTTTGATATTTTTTCAATAGTATAAAGAAGTTTTAGTCCCATATAACTATGGTAAATATAACTGTAAGAACTTTGTATGCTGTGCTCAAATGGAATCACATAAAGGTAGTATATAAAAAAGTAAGTAGGTAGAAAAAACTGACTATCGCTTCCTCGAGATGGGGTTGCGAGAATAGTAAATCCTATGACTACATCCATTGATTTCGGTTGGTGATATTAATTCTCATATAATTTTATTAAACTTCGTTAACCTTTTTCAAGGCCTTTAATGATCATTTACGGCAACTAATTTATAGTCGCTCTTAATCCTCTTTCTATAATTTTGATAAGGGGCGCCACTGACCAAATCTAACAACATTTTTAACAAAATTTAAAATAATTATTTAAATCTTGGAATATTTAGTGCTGGAAAAATTTAAACTTAAACGATTTGCTTTGTAGCTGAAACGTGAAAATATTTCAAGTATTTCGGAAAATATGTATTAGCTTTGAACCGGAAGGTAATAAAAGAATTCACAATTCTTGTAATTCGTAAAATATAGTTTTAGCTTTTTAATATAAAACTAATTCTTTCAAAGTTATTTGAGGCATTTCGTAGCCTAAAATTTTTTTTTTCCAATTTCGGATACGAAAAACGCAAATCAAAATATTAAAATTAGTTTTATGATTAAAAAATGTGAAAATATTCTTTCCATTCGAGAAAATGTGTATTTTTGGATTCTTTGGATAAAACTTATAATATTATTTTCCTTATATTTTAAAAATTGCCGTTTTATTGGAAAATTTTTCTAGATTGCAACCATTAGGCATACAAAGTCATGGAGTCACCTAAGACCCTACTACTATATAGAAAGAAAGAAATATAAATGTAAATTGGAAAATAATGTTTCTAGTTACGATTGAAAAATTGTTTTAAATGCATCTAATCAATAAATCGTAGTCTGATTATTATAATAAATTAACCAGCCAAAAAATCCGGGTTTATAGGTACATAATAATACTAGTAGTCTTGGGGGAAATTTTATGGAATAATTTGGAAAAAATACTGCAATATATCTTTTATTTACATCCGACTCGAAAAGAAAATTAAAAAAAAAAATGTTTTAAATTATTCGTATTCTTTGTTAGTTATAAACTAAATCGTTGTTATATCGGAATGTATCTTTCATCTATAAAATATAATGAAAATTCTTATATAGGTGAAAATAATATTTAAATTGAAATAACTAAAACATAAAAATAATCATGAACTATATTTTCTTCCACTTGTAAACATGCAAACTATACATAAAATATCTAATACCTACATACGTTGTATAAATATAATTCATTTCTAATACAGTTATATTTGAATAATGCGCATTGGTGCAAATATATAATTAAATACATGCTCAACAACATATAAATTTCGTAAAAGCATAGCCGTATTCTCAAAACAAATTTAATAGACATGCAAACACAAAACAATGACTTAATTAAAGTTTAGCAAAGATAATTTAAGCTTTTGGTTAGTTTTCTTCTTGAATCTTCTTCCCTGCTTATTAAACAAGAAGAAGAAGAAGAAGAAGAAACAAAACTAGAAGAAGAAGAAGAAGAAATAGCTATAATAAAATACTCCAAAGAAAGCTTCTAAAAAATTCACACCAAAACATCGATTGACATCAAGATTTGTGAAGGCGTGCACATTAAAAAATACACAAATCTTTTATAAATTGATAAAATGATATTTAGGTCTTAAACGAAATAAAATTATTAATTTGTTTTATCGAAATTTTCTTTTTTTGATACGGCGGCTTATCCATGACATTTAGTTGCTAAGAAAATAAAAAAAGGCTCTACCCAGATAAGGATTCATTAATGGCTTGGAAATAATTTATGTGCACCTATTATGGAATGTTACATACTTTAATTAATTCCACACCATAGAATTTTTCGTAGCTCAAGATATAATATTCGTTTTGTTATAGTTAACAACTTAGAATAGGATGGAGAAGGGAATGTTGATCAAACGAATTTCGCACAGTTATGCACTTATGTTGTTGAAGTTCATTGCGATCTATATAAATAGACAAGTAGACATGAAAAGCGGTAGTATATGATTATATGTTCATCGTAGCAGATAAATTAAGCCCCACATTAACCTATCCTTTTTTTCGTATAAAATGGAACCAAAGAACGGTTTTGAAAGGATTGGAGGGACGAAATGAGGAGCGAGCAATTCAAGCACAAACTCGCACACATGGATCAGCAGGTCTAGGATTAACCGGAATCATTTGAACCTGTCCAACTGCAGCCGGAGAGACTAAACTGGACCTGCTTCCTCTGCATCTGCATGCTATGCTAGGAAGGTGGCCATCCGCAACGCAATAAGACTGCAGCGGTCAAATCTCTTCAGGACAGACAATCTATTTAGTTACGTGAAAGTCTTTAAAAATCTCTTGAGAGGACCCGATGGCCAACCCAATTTCAGACGTTATGGCGAAATGCTATAACTTTGAAACACCATTCAAGGTGATCTTAAGGGACAACTGTGTTAACAGTGACTTACCCTTTAAAATTGATCTTTTAAATCGTAAACAGATCAACACACAATTAAAGTAGAGCAGTTGTGGTCATATATGAGTCGAATAACTGTTTCACTAATGTACTGGGAGCCACATTATAGAAATCTGCGCACGTAAATATCAAACACCCTTGGGCTGAGACAAGTGAGGAAATTCATTACTAATTGGGCATTACTCACTTAGATATCATCTTAAAAAGATCGGTTAGGTCTCACTATCAAGACCTGTCGCTTCTGTATGGAAGACGACGAGGCTTCTGAATATGTCCTCTGTGAAGCTCTTGGCCGCATAAGGCTAAAACATAAATACTTTCCCATTGTCAGAGTATTTTGGAAAGATGGCCCCAAAGAAGATTATAGGTAGTGTAAAATATCTCACGTTCTTACAGATCGCAGTGACTAGATGACAGGAAGAATTTCTATCTGCATTCTGCATTTTATTAATAATAATTACAGCAGGTCCGCCGTGATCTACCTCGACAAAATGCCACATTTATGGGTGCATAGATTTTATACAAATTTTCAATTTGTCTCATATTTCAAGCTAACGTTACACTTAACTAATTTTTAACTAATATAACTGTTACTCACTCATAACTTGATAACGTTAAAATTAGAGGCGATTAGGACCCTGCGGACATTACGACCAGAGTTTTTCTATTGTGTCTTGATAACGTATTTAAACATGATAAAATATAGATGGACTTTCAAGATTGTTTGCATAAGTTCGTATCTTAATATTGATGCCATACAAAAAGCTGCCCTAATTGTCGTTCATTGGTAAAATAACAGAATCTGAGTATGGTCGTTCGTTGTTTAATTGAAATATATGCATTAAAAGGTGTAAAATGTGTCGGGATGTTGTGGGTAATACATTGATTCATGATTCTGGGTCCAACCAAGCCACACCGGTGTCCGTAATTGTCGAAGCATTCTCCTTACAACAGCATTTTCACTAAAAACCAATTGGGGTGCTGTAAATGTAATCTGCGAATAATATTCATTCGATGGACCGGAGTCTATCTGAAATTGTAGGTCCGATTACAGCATTTTTCAAGATAAATTTCTCCATGCGGCCCATGGATTGGGAGAAAAAGAAGAAGAAGCCGCTACAAAAAGAGAAAAATTTCGAAGGATCAGGTGCGAAAAATTGATAAAAGTGACCATTTACTTATGTAGTCCTCCGATACACGAGCAGACACGAGGAAAAATATGCCGACACAACGCACTAATAACTGTTTTTTTAGAATTCTTTTAGAACATATTCATGTAAAACAGATCTGGGCAATTATCAAAGAAAAAGTACTTAAGTACAAGTACCGAAGGCCTGAGTACTTCAGCGTAAATACAAGTACCGCATGTATGAAAAGTTCTTGTAACTAAGTACTAAGTCTATAAAAAGTACTGAGTACTTTTTGAAGTACTTTTTAAAGTACTTTCTTCGAGTTTGTACGATGGAATAATGAAGTTTATAGAGTTCAGTTAATAGATATTGATAAATAAATACCTTTTGAAACTATAATTTGTATAGTAACCAGTGGCTACTATTTATAGTTTTCGGCGCTGCACCGTAGAGTAAAACCTTCACCTCTCATTGCTACACTCATAAAAACTATTAGAGGTCCTCCCAAGCAGTCCAATATGCACAAAAGTTCTAAGGAACAAATTTCCAGTAAGTTTCTAAGAATAAAATGAAGCCTTCCCTACATCAGTTCGAGGCATCATTGATTTTATATTGGAGCGAGTCATTGCTTGCTTACTCTTGGTTATGTTATTAAGTCGAGGCATCGTCGATTTTATATTCAAGCAAGACGTTACTGGTTTTTGTTCTACTTGCCCAGTCTTGTTTGTATGTTATTAGTTTGTCTAAGGTTCTGCTTTGATGCGTGAGTTCGACACATGCTTTAGCAGTTCTTTGCGTGCTTTAAAACTCAACAAAAAAGGAGTTGCGCTAGAGATTATGTTTGCCTTTCTACGAAGAGTTAGATATTTGTAGGTACTTAATAAACTCAGAAATACTTAAGTAAAAATCTTGGTAATTAAGTACAAAACTAAGTCTTAAGTACAAGTAAATAGAAGCAAGTACTTATGCTCAAATACTAAGTAGGGGCATTTCAAAAGTATTGAGTAATAAGCCTTAAGTAACGAAACTTTAAGTAGTACTTAAGTCTTTTTTTACTTAAGTGCTGCCCAGCTCTGATGTAAAACTAGTTATTTGCGCGGTGTATCTGTATAGTCTCAGTTGTAACTCCTCGTGTATCAGGAGACTTTGGATATGACCATGATGATGATGAATTTTCTTTGCTATCTTAAGAGCATGTATCAACTACGTATATCATGTGTTGAGATATACAATAGTTACAAAATAAGTCTTCGCCTGTTGGACGTATATAGGCTGTCTGTCTCCTTAGTATATCAGATCACTTAGACGACTCTAGTTTTTTTTCAATTGGTCGCAAATATACGAGAGAAAACTTATTACTCACTCTTCAGTCTGCAACTGTTCTTGAGATCTTGCACGTTTTTGTAAAAATACAAAAAATAAAAAAAAAGTGTAAAAAACCGCAGAAAGGGTTGGGTTTTTTGGGTTTGGAGATTGTTATGGGTCATTTATAACTGAAGCATTTTTGTCTCAAATTTGATATGAAAAATTGGCTATTCTAAAGAAAAACAACTTTTTGCAAGATTTACATGAACAACTTTAGGTAAAGAGTTGCTTTGGAAAAAGAATATGAGAGTAGTAAGGCAACTCAGATGCACAGCTATTCGGCGTTAGAAGAACAACTTCAGAGTTTAAAACAATTTAGATAAAACTAAAGACTTGGATTGGGAGCAATAAAATTTTGTTAATAGATTTATTTTTTATAATGAATGAAGTACCTCAGCTTTCGAAATGATTCTATGTCAAAAATTGTCGAATTTTCTGTGGGATTCAAGATATTTAGGAATTTCGACTATTATCACTTTTCGGTCTATTTTTTGTTATACTATATATTAGATACTAAACAAGCTGTCTCCTGTCTTTGTATCCGTTTTGTTATAACAGCTCGTGGTGTAACAACGAATCAAGCTCTATTCCAATTCAGGTCTACGCAGTCGAACTTAGCTATTTCGTATAATAGGTATTTGGTTAGCATAATAGACGAGTAAGGACCGGTCCAAAATACAATTCTTCGTCTGCGTCTTGTTATAATGATGACTTCACACAACAAGCTCGACTTTTATAATATTTAGACGAAGATGTTCAGCTAACCTGTCCGAATTCGTTTGCTTAGCTTGATATTTAACGTTGGTTAACTTACGGAAAGTTAAAAGAAGTCGCTAAATAGAGGTGATTTCCAAAGTATTAATAAAATCTTTGAAAATAATACCAAAAGCAATAAATACCCCAGTGATGCTGATAAACAGAATAACACATAAACAGGATTTGCACGCAATACTTACACTTCACTGTTTCCCCATCTATCATAAAGCTCAAGACGAAGCTAAGCTGTGCGAATTAGTTTACTTAGTTTGATTTCGACGCCAAGTGAACAAACAGAATCTCACAATTTGTTATTTACTTGAATAAACTAACTCGATTTTTGACTCATTGACCAACTAACTAACTAATCAGATGTTTTAACTGTTATACAAAGTAGGAAAGCTCGGTGGCGTATACACGAATTAAGATAGAGCTTGATTCGATATACGTCACCAGCTATTATATAACAAAACATGTAGACAAAAACGAAGACTTGGATTTGGACAGGTCCTCCCTAGTAGACATGATTTGATGATTTCATCGATGAGTTCATCATGAGCCCGTAGATAAAGATAATGATGAAATTTGCTTTAGACCCAGGACTGAACTCATTATATACTTTTCTTCAACATAATGATCTTTTCCATGATCACTCGATGAGCAGTTCCATTTACAGTTACATTATTTTCTTGTTGACATAATGAAAATACTCACTGATATATTCATCAGTCAATTCATGATGAAATAATGGAAATGCTCACTGCCTTTATCAATAAATTCATAATGATGACAAGGATATGTAAATTAGTTCAATTATAATATCGCACGATCATTTTGTTTTACATCTGCAATGTCTGATTTTGCGTACATATTCTATTTTGATGACCAGTGACAGCTCAGTGGATAGAAGGGGGATTTTTTCAAAACTTTAAATTCTTTTCAGGATACCTGCCGTATAGGGAGACTATGAAGAACTAGAAAGGAAATTATTGTAACCTATATATATACCTATTCAAAAATCAAAATATACACAATTCACTTGACAGTACTTTACATAACATGCTATTTCCAACAATGCGTCAGAAGTAAAAACTTTACTGTTTTATTAATCAATAGAACACACATTCATCATGATTTCGTGGAAATTTATATGAATTTTGAATATAAAATTGCTATTGGTACGCTTATAGAAAGACTCATCGAAAGACTCGGAACTCATCAGGAAACTTCACCCGCATTCAAAAGCAGAGAAATTTACACATCTATACAGATGCAACAGTAGGTGTGCTAGTTTACATAGGATTCCCCGAGTGGGGAAGAGTGGATTCGAAACCGATGAGCATTTTCTACTAGGGAAAATGCTAGATTTGATTTGTCTAAAATATAACAGATTGTGAAGTTTTATTTGACTAGATTCGTCGTGATCTTAAAGAAAAAATTTTAATCTCTGAAGAATCAAACGGGGAAACACTGTTCTAACTTGACAAGTCACAATATTTACTTTGACAGTTTCTAATTGACAGCTGTGAATTGAATTGTTGTTGGCTTGAAAATTTCAATTATTTTTCAATAAATTACTACAGCAATCTCAACCTGGTCGACCTCACGAAACTCTGACATTAAGTTCTATATAACCTGGTCTCATGTATTCCATAGAACTGTCAAAGTGGGTAAGGTCGACTACAGGGGTGATTCCGATCTTTTGTCGTACTTTAATGTCAGAATATACGACAAAATTAAATGAACTTTTCTCCTGCTTTTTGTGTGTTTTTATTAAGTTCAGCAAGCCTTGCATTACGTAGAATGAACTGAAAATGACCCTTCACATTACAAATTCAAATTTTATTTTTTTTCATGTTTAAGCATTTTTAATGCTCTAATGTGGTGGAGAAAATCACTTTACTACAGTTTATAATTTTCGTCATAACCTAGGAAGCAGTTCACTAATTTGTCGTTCTTTTAGGCATATACTCTGACGTTTATTCGTTACAGATTCATTTTAGTTTATTTTATGTTTATTTTGTGGTTGATGAAAAGGATAAATCAAAATGAATATGGTGAATATAAGAGTACGTCCAATTTGTGGTGAAATGTCAAAGTATGTGGCAAAAATATATCTACGCCTAAGTTACGACAAAAGATCACAATCAGCCCCCCCCCCCCCAGGTTGGAGAAGTTAACATACTATATATATATATATATATATATATATATATATATATATATAGTGGATTATAACGGTCATAAGCTGATGACTGTTTGTAAATATTGCCCTGAGATATTGTTTACATTTCAGGGACAATCGTCTTTTTCCAACTTTTATAATAGCTGCTTGCTGTTATAAGAAAGATGAAACCGAAGACGAGGACTTGAATTCAGACAGTCACCAATAAAATTGTTTTGAATTGATCTTAATTCAACCTGATAATAATTATATAACAGTTAAATTAAAATTACATATTAATGTCAAACCGAACCGCCAATTAAATGCCATGGATAACTACCATACCAATCTGATGATAAAACTTGTAAACAAATTCTAAATTGAATGAATTTATATGAAACTTGAACAAAACGAATAAAATTCATAGAAAATAAATCTGAACCAAAAAACTCGAAGTGATAATAATAAGTATAACATTAATTAGGTCGCAAGGGGACGTACACACGTACACGTACAACATCATTTATGTTAATGACATATGTTAATTACATATGATATGGATTTCGGCTGGTTGGTAGCAGAAGAGCACAAGCACCTGTCCTGAGGATGGCGTTTGTAGATATGATGATACGTCCGTCTCGATCATACAGCTCCTTAGTGAATCAGGTATAAACATGCCTTTTTGACACCAACAATATTTTTTTATTTCCTTCTTCGTCCTTTGCGTCTATTTAATGCTTCACACCGTCTTCTATGAATATTACAAAAATATTTCCGTTTTGTTCTTGAGTTGTTCCATAATTATTTTTATGCAATTAATTATCTGGCCAATGTAGGTAGTAGGTATATGTATGTATTGGTTTTCGGGACTTTGTACCAAAAAAATTCAACAAATTTAGTTCAAACCGAAAATAATATTTCAAGAAAATTTTGAAGAGTTTTAAAGTTTTTCCTCCGTTTTTTGAAAGGTGTAGACAACAATTTCTAAGGAATTGGTGTTGTCTCTGCAGTTGCCTGTTGAAATTTTGCTGAAATTTTCGATATAGGAGCAGAAAATTTTTGTAAAATATTTTTCGTTAGTGTAAATTATATAAATATTATATATATATATATGTATGTATATTTTGTAATACTACCTTTTTGTCCGGTAATCAACTCAATTTTATGTACAATGTGATGTGGGCGAACTTAAAATCTAATACAGTTCGATTTAAAACCTGGGCACTTTCCATCATTTCCGCTGTGATATCTTTTCAGTGTAAGTATGACCTGTAAATTAGAGTAGAAAATTTTTATGATCAATATTTACTTGTATTAATATAAATAGTAATATTAATAATAATTTATTTGTTGGAATCATAGTACATACACAAGATTTACAAATCTTTTGATCATACAAGGAAAATTTAAAATGGGATTTTGAAATTATTTCTCATTAATAAATGAGGCGGATAGCAAATAAATACAATTTTACTATATTAGAAAAAGTAAGATAAACTAATACATACAATTACAAGAATCTGAGAACTAAGAAAAAGTACATAAAAGATTCAAGACTAGTACGCTAGTAATAAACCGCACAAAGTGAAATTTTGAAAAGCCCTCAAAAGTGTTTGCAGGTTAATAGAATATGAATTTTAATAATACTTTTAAATTCATCAACTGTGTGAGTCCCCTGCAAGCTAAAAGGGAGAAGATTCCTAAAACGAGAAGCCTATAGGAAAAGGTAGATCAAAACCTGGTGACATAACTGTTTTTTTTTTTTTTCGAAATTGTGAGATTGACAAAAATATCAGTTTCCTAGCTATTCTCTTTAGACAAATATGGACAACCAAAATATAACCCATTTTACCAAAATATGAAGAGAGGTAGGGTAAGACCGGGTACTGGAGAAAATCAATAATTTTCAGTTGCCGTTGCCAATTATTATTATTTATTGAATATCTAAATAAAATAAAATAAAAGTAATGAATTTCTTCATCAGAGAAAATATATTATCAAAACCAGAGGTACTTTAGTTAGCAATGTTATCACCATCAATCTATCAATGCGATCTCTGCAGTGGCATTACCGCCAAATTCGCAGTGGGAGAAAATCATACTCGATTCTCTGCTAAAAATGAAAATTTCATTTGAGAGGAATTTTATATGTATCTCCTTTCAGCACCTTGGCCAAAGCGAATTTATCTTTTTTTTAAAAAATAGAGGAAGTGTGACCTGATGTACATTATTATGAATAGTTTGAAAGATTTTCAAGATATTCATGAAGATTTTATCATTCGGGTAATCCTACGTTCTCTCGATCGTTGTGATTAATTCATTGTCTTAGTCGCACTACAATAATGCATATCCAAGTTCCTTTCTTCCATTCATGCAAAAGACGAAAGTATATGACATTACCTGTTTCGGTCTAAAAAATACGAAAAATTATTTAGTTGTCTTTGATCAAAACCCTCAACAATACTTCACAAGCCATGAAACAGACAATCTCACTACCACATGAGAGCCCCAATGGAGTCCTGACATTCTAAAATATTTACAGTGCTCTTATGTAAAACTGACAAAAGTTTGATTTGAATAGCTCCTCCGCCCTAAACTATTATTCATACAAGAAAATGGTGTTTTGATTATCTTAAGCTTGCTTTCTTATCTTCTGAACCGAAATATAATTTTTATACGTTTCCTAACAAAATTATTTAAAAAAATTTATTTGAACAAAATGACTACGATTCCTCAAATAAAAACTCTTAGCTGAGTAATCATTGTATGATGCTGTGCCGTCATAGCATGCCGTGGACTAATGTTATCGAATGTAGCTGTCTCTACAGATTCGGACTCCTGCTATACATACACACATGCAATTATTACTCAGCTGAGAGTTATTAAGCGAAAATGGCGAAAAGTTATTTTGTAATCAAAACTATTTTCTTAATTTCTTATGAGTAACCTTTGGTTGGGAAGGTAAGGAACCAAGCTGTAAATAACCAGGAGACTATTTTACTATATGGATAGTAATTTAAGCTCTATAGCATATATAAAGTTCCTGTTTGGCACTTTTCCATAAGTATCAATATAGAACATTGTAGAGAACGGATTCCCAACGCACACATATAGATTTCTGTTTCATGGCTTGGGAAGTATTTTCGAGGCGGGGATTTTGAGTTGATGCTTCAAAAAGTGTTTTTGCTGTCTTAATTTCCTTCATCTTGACAGTCTCTTCTTGTTCAAGCTCAGTTTTGTAAGGCGTCGTTGTAAGAATCGCTGTTCTTCCTCTATTTCTATTTCCTTGCTTCCATTTAATTCTTTCTTCTTCATGGGGCGGAGATTGCAGCATGATTGGAGAATTTTTAAAAACCGAGAGAGACTTAAGTCTAGAGGAATCTGATGTTGAAGAAATAGCCGGACCTGTTGATGATGCTGCAAGATCAGAGATTGTCGAAGGCTGATCACCAGACCTGTCTGCTTCTGACGTTTAGGTTTAAATGGTATTCGATTCCGTTGCTGCAGCCACTTGTGGATGAATAGTTCTCTCTGTTGTTTCAGCAACAGCATACAAATGCTCTGGCTTACTGTTTCTGTTGAACGGCAAAACACTGGTGCATTTAAAAATTTCAATAGATATTTCCAACACAGGTGCTCTGGCAAATGAGTTGTCAAAGACTTGATAAATCCCAGGGTGGGCTATCATCCATTTTCCAACATCTTGCTCATAGTAGGTGGAGAGAGGAGCCATGAAAGTAACGTCGAGTAGTTGCAATCTGTGGGTCCAGTGTGGAAGGACACAAGAGAATGAAGTTTTTTTCTGTTGCACGAAGAATTAACTCAAGGTTCTTAGTATGAGGGGCATAGCCATCTTGAACCAATAGCACTGTCTTTTCTGTTGTTGGATTAGAAAATTTAACAAACTTATTGAAACAATAAAGAAAGCTTTCCTTGTTTACTCATCCTGACTCGTGGAAGACAACGTGGTCCCCAGTAGCACATTTTTCATCAGCATAGAGTTCGTCCTCTTGCAAGGCAAAATAAATCTAGGTGAGCTGTGGTTTGGAGAAATTTTGTGTTTCTCGTAGACAGCTTGAAGCAGATCACAAAAAGCTTGAACTGCCTTTGCGCGAGCCAATGAAGACGGTTCGGGATTCCTGAAAGAGATATCTTTATGTCTATTTAAGAATCTATACAGCAAGTCCTTCTCAGCCGTTTTCTTTTCTTTATTGAATGGGTGATAATTCAATTTCTCTCTGATAACTGAAAATCTAGTTCCCGTAAATGGTGTTATAATGCGCCAATTTCGTTTTAGCACCTTCTTCTTCTTCCTTTTCCTTGCCGAACGTTCTTTGTTTCTTTTCTAGTTTGTGAAATTAATTTAAGACACAATTTTATTACAAGGTTTTCCACTGCTGGTCTAGAAATTCGGAATAACCAATTTCAAAATTTATCATCTTTTTATTAATTTTACAGAGGTCATCGTTTCACTTTCACTATCTGAATCCACTATCCCTAAACAAAATTTTACTTCCCTATATCTTAATTTAATCCTAAAAAACGACGACTTGAGAGGCGGAAAGGGGGTATCGGGTGCAGAATAAGTAGTCATTTTTAAAACAACTGTTTAAAGTGTGCGAGAATATACTAATAAAATACACGCGCGTCATATCCCAGTAATACCCTAAATGCACAGCACGATCTAATGAATCATTAGTAGTAATTTTTCATTAAAATGGCGTGTGTCACATACATATGTAGTATTCATTATTATGGCTCGAAAATCAGATCATAATGAGGTACACTAATAAAGTGTTTTTTTCCTTCATTAGAGCTTTAATGAGGAAAAATGTGCTAAAACTGAATGTATTTGGGCATATAACATAAATCTGAAGCTCTGCTGTGAAAAATAAGAAGAAGAAATGCAAATCACAAACTAAATTATCGAAATACTTTTTAATATAATGTTTTTTCATTTCCAAATCGTTAAATTGTAAAATAAAATGTATAAAAACTACGTTTATAGCGTCGATTCGATCCATTTCGCTTTTTCACTGTCACAAGTATGTCAAAATCCATTTGACAGAATATTTTAATTAAAGAAATTGTTGTGTGCCTGCAGTTGCCTAATGAATCATTATGGTCTAATGAATCGTTAGTTAATTATTCGTGAGGAGCGCTGTGTGTCTAGGGCAATATCAAACGATAGAAACCAAAGAAAGAACCACCTTCATTCACCACAGAGACTCTCATAACTAATAAAAAAATGTAAATTGTTGCTACTCATAATCAAAAGATAAATATTCTCTAAATAGTCAAGTACTGTAAATTGGTAAATAATCAGACATTTGTAATTATCCAAAACTGTTTCCCAGACAACTAGCATATAAGTTTCCTAAAATTAAAGAGTAATCTTAAGATAAGTATTAAGATAAATACCCACATAAATAACTGGTCGGTCAGTTGATCGGAAGCAGTTCTTATTCAACTGATCAGTCAGTGTTAAAGTCACTTGCAGTGGCACATAGTACATAAACCTTAGAAATCTAGTAATTGAGATGATCCATAATATTAATTAATGTTGCACATGATGAGATATAATTTATTGCTATAGGAGAAGTAGACCAACTTTCATACTTTTCTAACCTTTCTCCTTGCCCTTTGCGATATTTTAAAAATTTACTTCGTCTGTTGCCTTGTTCTATGATAATGCACAATTGTTCGTACTTTGTAGAAATACACTTGTTGCACAAACATTATTTATTGCTTGATATTATAGCGCCCCAGTTACGATGACCAGAGAAATTCTTTTGTCGGTCATAACCCAGCTACTAAAGGTATAGGTTTCAAAATTTCTATTATCGCTGCAGTTTGTGTTCAAGATAGTTGCAGCATACATATACTTTTTCTCTCTCTTTTTTTTTTACTAATTCACACAAATAACACACTATTAGTAGACACACAGTAAAAAATTGTTACTACTTTTAGGGTAGACAATTTAGTGCCTAGTCAGTTTCACCCCAGTTGAAAAAAAAATACACATCGCTATTAGTTTTAATACTCAATATCCTAAATGAATTTACACATGAAGTCGGAAAATTACACATTTTCTTAGTAATCGAATTCAAACATTGTTTGTAAAATTACACATACGATTGCAAAAAGTGTAAAATTATATTTGGTTACTTTACTAAAATAGCCCCCTGGTTATTCCGGAAGATAACCAGTGCTTAAGGATAACTTAACTTCACTTTACTAGAATTAGAAAAATTAAGCATTTTATGCATTTTACACACAAATGTGTGAGTTTTAATATAAATCTATACAATTTGCACTCTGTTTTGTAAAATGATACTACTAGTAAAATTCAAGAAATTTTTTCTGTGCTCTCCTCTCATTTCCTCAACTCAATTCTCACTTAGAAGTACATCAAAGGATATTCTCTATATGTTGCTGTGGCTATGTATAATCAAGAACATTTTGGGAATGCTTTACAGAAAGCCATAAATATTGCAGAAGTATTGATTCGAAGCGATTTTCCTTGTCCAGAATCAGAAGAATACATGAAGTCAAAGCTTGATTTACACTGAGTAGTACTATCGTCGGCTGTAAATCGATGGATAGAATTGAAAATAATTTGCGGAATTTGTTATTACTGAGTGATTATTACCAAAACTAGAATGACAAAAAAAAAACGGATCCTTAGGGTTCCTGACATTAATTAATATTATAGTAGTTTCGGAGGGTCACAGTTGTCGGAGGGTCATAGTTATGAATAGGTTTGTTCGATGAAAACCCTGGGTAAACCCAGGGCTACACCGGGGCCAGACTATCTTGTTTTTTGAAAAACCTGGGCTACCCCGAGCTTACACTAAAATTTTCTTGGGGTAATGGTTTGACATTTGTCACTTGAGAACTGTCACTTGCAATATGTTGCTGATTGGGGCATATAAATTACTTCCTGAGCAAAAATAAGCAAAAATTAGAAGAAGCTAGAGCACTTTTTATTTGTATTCACCCATTTCATAAATAATTTTTTACAATTAATTATACTCAGGAGAACTGTCAGAGAAATGTCATTACACTAGATTTACTCGGTGTTTTAAAAACCTGTTCGATGAGTGCACGAAATCCCGGGAAAATTTACACGATGTTTTCATCGAACAAACCTAATTAGTAGAAAAATATTTTTTTAACATAATAATTAGAGTCTTAACTTCAAAATAGTAGCAAATTTTTTCTTAAGTTGTTTTATCCATATAATTCTTTTTACGTTTTTTGTTTACACCTGTCATTAAATTCCGTGCATTAAAAATTCATAGTTTTTGTAACATTTTCGTATTTTTTTTATTTTTTATTTTAGGGTGCCGTGCTTTTTTGCATAGTCTTTTTTTGTTCAGTAGAGTTCAATAGGTCGAAGTTCTAGTCAATTTTACGGATTTGCTTTCATACCTCTGGATCAGAATGCAACGCAGAGTTTACGCAGTACTCCGCAGCTAACTGTCAAAAAACGCAGAAAATAAAATGCTGACTAGCATGAAATTTCTGTGACTACGTTAAGTGGCAATTCAATTGCAATGCATATTTTCAGTGTTGTGCTTGGGAATTTTTATTATGTTGCTAAAATTTGTGCGAATAATAAGAGTAAAGTTTGGAATATGTATCCCGCACCTCATTAATTGATTTTACAATTACAAATTCCAGTAAAAACAAGCGCCTTCTTCAGATGTCAAAAATCTTCTCATTTGTTAAAAGTTGGAAGTTGACCAACTTTCTTGAGGCGGCTGTACAGACAATGTGGTTCACTGTAGGCGAAATAATGTGTTTCAAATGCATTCAAATTCTACATGACAGTTCTTTACATAGTGTGGGTACGTTGCGTTCTGTTCCAGCCAAGACACAACATTTATGACGCTTTGTCGGAAAAATTCCAATGCTATTTTGCTATAATGGGATGTTGCCAAATCAGGCGAAAACATTACAGAAGTCCTGTGTGACCTGATGAATGGAAAAACCGTTTTCTGCAAACATTTCTTCAAATAAATTTCACCATTGATGCTCCGTTCTGTTTTCCGTTCTGTTTTCCGTTCTGGTTTTCCGGTCAGAGGAACAAATCGCTTGTCAGATACACTTTTAAATTACTCCTCTCCCGAACGTGTGTCAACATAAAGTCCCAGACTTGGAATTTGGCTGAAGTTTTCTTTAAAATAACTTTTGTCATTCATGACTTCGTTAAAAGATTTGTGTACAGCTTTCGGGCACGAGTTTTACATAATTTTTTGTTTCGTATCATAGCGAATAGGAACCTTCGACACATTGAAACTTCTCAGCTTCAGTCTTTTTTTCGTGGCCTGAATGGTAGACTTCGGGATTATAAGTTTCGCTGCGGCATCCTTGATCGACAGGTTTGCATATCTTTTGAAGAGAAGATTAATTTTCTGCTTCTTTTGTTACATTACGTGATCCTTTATTCGCCCCCGATCCAGGTTTCCTCTAAGTTATTAGACTGTCCTTCAAATTTTTTTAATACCTTCTGCTCTTAGGAATTTTAAGAAGTTTTGTCAACTTTGCTTGACTCAAATCTGGTAACTCGTTATGTTTGGACATAATCAGTTTTCTGTGCTTGTCACTTTTTGATTCCATTGATATCACTCCAGTGCCAAATGACTGACTGATCTGAAGAAAATTAAACAAGAATGAACGCGATCGATCAACATTTGTAATATTTTGGCAAACGGAAATATGTGCCCACTTTTTATTCCGGACACACCTTACACCTTAGCTCTAGATTTGGCTAGAAGGGCTGAATCACAGATTGTATCAAAGCCCTACGTATGTATGTATATCTAAGGCGACTACTTTGAATCGTATTTTGGGTCCAGTTATCAGTAAAGTGTATATATGTCATTAAATCAAGTTTTGAATGAGCGCACAGCAGAAATCTTTTGACCTTTTCAATCGAGGTATGTAATGGCAATAATTACAATACTATTGCCAATTGTACCTTGCTCTTCTATCACCCTCTGAAGTATTATGTAATGTATGAAACCAATTATACACTTTTACATGCACTTTCAGTGAACGAATGTTCTTAATAATTTATATATTTATTTTAGAGAGCAATTTTTCAATAGAAAAGAAATTATCACTTGCTATGACGATTCTAAACTGCATACATCAAATGAAGAAAACATTTGCCATCATCTAAGATGTTGATGTAGGTTGGTTGGTATGCTCTACACTACACTCTCCTTTAAATAATGAGAATATTAAGTTTAATTTTCTAAAAGTAGGGTAGACAAAATTACATCTGGTCCCAAAATTTCAAAAGCGAAGAATATTGAAGTACACACATACTTTAGATCTGTCAACATTATATTGACTATACGCAGAAGAACTCAGAATCATTGCCGAAGAACCGGAACTCATAATTATTAATAATATCTACAGGGTTTGTTTCAATTTACAGCCTCATAAGCGCGGCTAGACTTCAAAATGTGTGTAGTATTTCGCATTACTTTTTTCACAACAAGTTTACCATAAAACCATCTCAAGGCTATTAATACACATTCTATAGTAATCAGAATCTAAATCTGTATCAGAAATCATCAAACACAACTTATTGTAACATGTAGAAGAGATATAACATTTCAAACAACAGAGAAACATACGCGATTTTTAAAATACAAAAATACATCAATTTCATCATTAGTTTGTTCGCCGATAATTTATTGTTTTGTTTGACCGCAAAACGTATCCAATCTAGACTTTTTCAGTTTTACGCCTTAATTGCTTCTCTCATCTCATTTTAATCGACAAACATTATGTATGTGTGTCGTGGAATGTTTGGTGTTTCGCAAAGTGGTTCATAAACACCTTTTACCGTATATACAGCTAAACGTTAACAACATAATACATATATGCATATGTAAATTACGATATCTATGTAGAAACAGTGGTAGAGTTAGAATATTGTACAACACATAATAATAATATAGTGTAGCTGGGGCATGCGCAGAGCTTCAATCCCTCTCTATAAATAAATTTGCTACGCAGCCACGCCACATAATTATCAGAAAAAGAGGACGGGCAAGGAGAAAAGAGGAGCATGATCAAAAAATGTCGAAATAGATTCGCTCCCACTCGAGTCGGCATGTGTGCAGAATATATACAGATCACCACGATCGGAAAAAGTAAATTTTGTGTACAATTTGAATAATTTTTCGTCAATTTCTTCAACTTCAGTCTGTCGTAGTGTGTGTGTGTTTGGGTTTGTGTATAGAACGAATTTAATCCAGATAAAAATAGATTTTATCTTAAAATTATAAAGTAGAGTCCACACTTCAAGCTGACATACACAGCACACACAATGTAATAATCTACTTTCTATAGAAAAGGAAAAATACTGAAATGCGATCGTCGTGTAAGACTATAAAATCACAACAGATTGCATAAAAACTAAAATATTGAGGCATGCGGCACGTCATTCAAAAATTGGTTAAATAAAAAATTATTCCCACTATTTGTGTTTTAAAGTAATGCGCTCGTGCGTCGTATTATGAACTAACTGAAACCCAGAATCTATATACATATATGCATATAAACAGATATGTCCTGAAATTTCAAATACAGCTTTCTTTTGTGACAGATCCTTAGACTCGCTAAGAAGATATTTTTCCATATTCAATTCCTAAGGGTGTAAAAATTGTGGGGGGGAGTGTATACATTTAAGATGTTGTACAAATAATGTAAAAACTACTAAAATGTCTAAGCCCGTATTTTAATATTTTACCGATTTCGAAATTCAACCCCCAAGGAGGTGAAAAGGGGGTCAAAGTTTGTATAGTAAAATAATTATTACTATTCACCTGAAACCTGCTTTCCTGATAATTGAAACTCAACCCCTAAAAAAGTGAAAGGGAGTGTCAGATTTTGTATGGAAAAAGAAATACGTAGGGGACTGTCGTCAGGGTTCGACATCCTTTTGACTTTTGCCCACAACTTTCGTTTAAGGAAGAATTTGATCAAGCAAACCACATCTTTGGAAAGGTCTAGGAAAAAAGAACACCTTTGCTGAACCTTGCTGATTAACTGGATGAAAAGTGAAAAAAATATAGGCATTTAAAAAAAAAAGGGAAATGCTGTCAAGGTTGGCCAGTCGACGAAAAATGTCCTGAAATGATTGAAAATGACCTGGAAAAATTAATTGAATTAAACAAAAAGGTGAATTTGTTGCATTTTTCTATTTTTTAGCAAAATTTGAATGGCAGATTATTGTAAATCGCATTTCCGGCAAATGTCATTATATTAACGCACTTCAAATGCGCTTCTCTCTTGCATTGTCCTGAGAAGTCCTTTTCTGCACTTTTTTGGCAGAAATTTTCCTTTAACTGGTATATTATTGGCGGACTTCGTTGGGATTGATGCTGGACGTTTTTAGGGCATTTTCCAAGCATACAATCACAGTGGGCCAACCCTGACTACAAAAAGTGGCCAACCTTGACGACAAGAGACATTGCCGGATCACGTGATACCACAACCAAACATGTTAGAGGATTGAATTTTTCTCTTCGTTTATTTTTAAATATCAGTCATACAACACATTCACAATGCTTCCCTTTACGATTGCATATTTTCTCCTCACTATCTGGCCGTGCACAGCACATACTTTGCTTTTACGCTCCAAATCTGCAATGCCACGAAAAGTTCGCTGTTAATGAGAGACATTTTTCCGCGCTCGAACATTGGTGGCGCTAGTGGTCAAAACTAAAAATATTGCAGATGGCGGATTTAGACAATAGGTCAACCCTGACAACGTTCCCCTACCTATTAACCTGTAACAGTATAAAAATTAATTTATTAAATCAACACGTAGGTCTTTTAACGATTGCCAAATTTCAACTTTTGAAGGAGATTAAGTGCAATATAAGTCTGTGAACTCAGTACTACAAATTGATGACAGTAAATTATCCTGTAGCATTCCTAAACACCGTGCCAGATACCCTAAAAGTATTCATTTGAGTTAAAAAAAACTTCAGTTCCCCCTCAACTTTGCTTCGCAATGGCGATAAATAAATTCCAAGGGTAGTTGTTGAAAATGGCCGAAATAGACTTAAGAGAAGACTGTTTCTCACACGGACAGTTCTATATGACCTATTCCAGAGGTCTTTCACTAACGTCTTTGTAATCAGCATGCACCATAGGGTAAACCAAGTTTGTCAGTCCGTTTGTTATGCATAGAAATAATTCTGTTATAGCAAAATGAATTGAACGCATCCACGCATAATATTAAAAGTTATTTTGATTTTGCATGTCCGTTCGTCCGTCTGTCCGTCCGCACGATAACTGGAGAACGGTTGTATTTAGAGAGTTGAAATTTTGCACTTATACTTTTTAAAAAAAAGTAGTAGTAGTCAACGTAGAGAACTGAAATTTTGTACCCAGAATAAATATTATTTCAAAAATGGGTCGAATCGGGCAACCCCGTCTTGGTGTTGATATATAAAAATTTTTTTAATGCGGATATCGAAAATACAGTGGCAAAACAGTGGAAATAGTTTGCTAGATCGTATGACGTTGTTATTCATAACTTCTGTTAAGTCGCGTTACAGTTTGTATAATCTAAAAAGCATAGATGGCACAAAACCTAAGAACAAGATATACCAGAGCAGAGTATACAGCTTATGAAATGGCAGTGGCGTGGTGTGGACTTGATGTGAGGGGCAGCAATCAGATTATGTATTTACAAAAGCGCTAAATAACCATGCGCTTAAATGTTATAGCAGCGGTTCTAAACAATTATCTATACCCCTTTCGTTAGCTGCTTGTTAAGAACTCCAGATGTTAATTTTTGAAGAAAATTAGCAACTATAACAGTGAACTGCGTCAACTGTGTGAAGTGGAAGATGAAGCAATGAAATATATCATATGTGAGTGTCCCGCGCTTGAAACTTTAAGGTTGAAAATAATTGGAGCAACATCTCTCCAAATAAGGTTTGCAAGCCAACCTCAAGGGACTAGTCTCCCCTGCTCTGAGCCTTAAGCTTAAGCACCCACGATCGAGGACGTGAGAGTACGCATGACTTGTAGTTTTTGGTTTCATGCTTTCAAATTAAAATAAAAGGAATTACAGAAATGATCATAGTCAGGTCGCAAAGGACCTATTTGAATATTATACACTCTCTTTCAATCAAAACTGTAACCAAAATTGGAAACCTTACTTTTTCGAATGGTTTTCAGAATGTGGGGAGATACTCAAGAGTGTTCAATGTACTGGGTAAGTTGTCTAATAATAACGGCATTAAAGCTTTGTAAATGAAACTTCAAAGAATTTGCAAAATACGAAAATGGAAAGTTTCAAATTCGTTTATAATAGAGTGTATTATGAAACTGAGAAATTAATCGTTTGAGATGTAGCAATGTTAGGAGTAAACGTTTTCCAGTACTTAAGCTCATTTTTAAAAACGAAAACCGGGAATATTTTATAATTTGGTAAAATAATATAGATAAGATTTTTACAGAATAACGGAATATAGATTTGATTTTCCTGAGTTACATATGAGTATGGCAGATTCAAATAGCCCCAGAAAGCAAAATCGCGATTATGGCATAACGGGGGCAAATAAATTCTAAATAAGCCAAATTAAAATTTGCTAATTGCTAATTTGCCTCTGACTGTACGATTTTGTCATTAATATAATATTTCAAACCGTCTCTCGTAATATTCCCCTATTCAACTTGAAATTCCCCTCAAGAATTTACAATTTTCTCTCATCTGCCCGCCACAATCGAAATGCTTCCTAATCGACCTACCTACATAAAATTGATGGAAGCGCAAAAAAACCACCTCCAGGTGAAACAAATACATAAGTAAAACATTCATATGAATAAAATCAACCTAATACATGCTACCGGTATAGCAGTGTGTGTAGGTCCCACAGAAGAATTTCTTCAATTGGATCCTTTAGGCTTAAAACCATTTCCTATTGAGTGAAGCTGTACTATAAGTGGCGAACGAGCAACAGAGATGTTTGACGACATATGTAGATTACTGATGAATTCAAATGCCATAAATTTTGTTGGATGTTATTTGATTGCTGATGGAAGCAAAAATAAAACCACCTCCTCCAGGCAGTGGTGTCGGTTATGATATCATAGACAGAGCCTAGACGAATTCGAATGCCATACTTTTCATTGCATGTTGTTTGATTGATTTGTTTGTGATTGTTTTGTTCAGATGTAGTTGATTTGATAATATCTTCTCTTTGATAGTTTAGAGCGAAAGACAAATAAAATGGCTTTAGGGAAAATATTTTTTAACGAAAATATTTTGAAAAAATTTTTTGTCGTAATTTTATATTTTCTTTCCTTTTTTGTTTGTTTAGCAATGCTTCCCTTGCTTCCAAAGACGCCATGCTACTGGTGCCAGCTGCATTTGTAAGTGCAGCATGATTTAGAGTGTGGTAAAAGCAATTGTGGCCTTAATAGCAGTTTTGCATTCATTGATCGACCTTATCAATACGGCAGATGCAAGAAAATATGAATCACTGGACGTATACGCCATTTATCATATTGTGGCTCATTCCAGAATATACCACTAGCCGTATAACATCTGTATACTCCGGAGGCCTATTCTTGAATTACGAATGGTTTTTATGAATTCGATAAATAAAGAACGGTTGAGGGCAATTCATTATATCGAATGGTTCGCGTACGAAAATTACGAATACGGATTTCAAGAATGCACATTCATTTCGAATGGTTTTGATAGCTCAATATTTAGGGAATTTGCCTTCATTATTCGAGAATAGAGCCCCTGCTCTGGTTTTGCATGCTACATATAGTTCTTTTGCTTTCTAATATGATAGTTCGTATTCTACGCGAAGTCGAGGGCAATGGCTAGTAATATATAAGTATATAAGTCACATTACATAATATTTTATGTGATCAGTTGCCTCTCATCACTATAATCTGCGATGAAAAAGCAGTCTATTTCATAATCATATTATACTCAATGCAGCCCAGATCTGCAGAAATCCATTATGAAATGCATCCATCGAAACAAAAGGTTCTTAATCCGTTGCGCCGTGGTCTTAAATAAATGCAAAACACAGTGTTCACGATTATATCTTATCACTCCACACCAGTGTTGGGCGTAATCTGATTCCAATCCAATTTAATTAATAATTGCATTACAGTTTAATTAAATTACCAAGAAATCTAATTAAATTGTAATTGATTACATTTCAATCAGATTACTTATGAGAGAATATGTAATCTATCAAATGTGTAATTTGTTACAATATAATTCGATTATTTTGTAATCTAATTACATTGTAACAGATTATACTTTGCGTGAAGTGGATCACGTGAGACATGGAGTGAATCGGATCGCCTATATTTTTTAATATCTTTACTTAATATCTGACAACAGTTGTAAAAAATTAATAGTCAGTACTTTTTGCAATTATTTTCAGAACTTAAGCAAAGATATTAAAAAAAGATCCCCATTTAACGGTACTTCACTTATCTTATGTAATTATGGAAATGGATTACATTAGTAATCTGTTACAAAGTAATCAGATTACCGATTACATGGTTAATTGTAATTGTTAATCGTTAATCAGATTACATTTTGCTCAAGCCTGTTCCACACATATGTATACAGCTGATACAGCTGCTAGGATGATATTTATGTACAGATTTAGTAGTAAAGACGACAGTATCAATGAAAAATCAAAAATCTCACATGAGCGACATCTTCATGTGAAGTTTGCAATTTAGCCGCAAATCAAATTTTAGCTATTGCTATCGTCCCAGAACGGAGACGACGTCCTTAGTAGTATAAAAACCATCCTCACTTATTGATATTATCATAAACTTCAATCACCTTGATCGAATTTTCTATTATGTATTGAGCCGATTAATTTTAAGCTGTGGGAGGAGCCGTCAATGCACAGAAGGCATTGGTTTCGTATTCAACTCCTATCTCTTCGAACAATCCTTTAACGTTATAGAAAACATGAGTCTTCTTTTTCGGTGTAGAGACTCGAAAATGCTTTTTGTCGATTATTATGCTCAGACATGTGCACGGTATCGTCAACCAAATTCGGTAGAATAAGATTTCACACCAAGTCATTCACATCTTGTTGATGGGGAAAGTATGATGTTTTCCTACTGCGATCGGCTGAAAAATATATTGCGAATTTATATGTATACCCTCTGCAAACAATTGGCCGAAATTCCGCCGTAGCGAAATGAATTCGAAATAGAGGAAACACTCGTAACTAAAAATCTCTTTGATTTTTTTAACGTAAACGAAGTTTTAGCAGCATGCCCTAATTTTCGAGAATTCTAAATAGATCCACTGCTCGTGTAGCTCAAAATTTCTTTGATTTGCTATATACGAAGTTACGATACGTCATGTCAATTTCCGAGGAATTCGTTAAAGCAAATATTTTCTATTCATGAAATTGTTCTTCGTGGGCATTCTAAGTTGAGATTTTATTGAGTGAAGTGCAAAGTGAAATACGGTGAGTACCTATTTATTATTTATTTTATCGTTATTGTATTTACTTGCTATTTGCAAAGCTTTTTGCAAGGGAAGTCGATACCAGATCGTACTATTAAAAACAATCGAATCTAAAACCAACTACCAACACATACAAGAACTTCGAAAGAAAGTCGAGCTAGCGCACCACTATCGGGTCGACAATACGATTCGACATCGTGTTCCGTTTTTTTCTCTTGCAATTCTCAAGCAGGTCGCAAGCGAATTCGACTTCGAAGCTGAACTTCACCTAGTCGAATTGATTTACTTCGAATTCGATTCGATTTTGAACCGCACTACTTGCAGGGCCTATAGGCTGCTGAAAGTTTCGCTTGTTGGTGAAGGAGAAAACTCATGCATTGGCCCAGGCAAAATATCGGATGGGGCATATAGCGGTATATGGCGCTATAGGCTATATGTGTAATACATTGCTGATTAGAATACATTAGTAGTTGTTAATTGAAACGTATTTTACTCATCCATTCGTATTTTCAGATAGGCTTTGTTTCACGGAACAAATACAAAACGTACAAAAAATAGTAACTTTTTCGCTCCGGGATAATTCTACCATGGTTTTTTGCCTTTTCTAGAGGACTTCATCGGCTATCCTAGTATAGAAAGAACTTTTATTGATCATTGTGAGCAAACTTAGGATAAAAAATGTCAAACAACGTATAAAAGCATAAAAAATCAAGACAATAATTATATTTTTGATTTTCCTTCATTTCACTTTTCACCTTTCATACACATGTTTGTCTGCCAGATGTAATGCGACTCATGTACTCATAATTCATGCACTACAAACCCTTTTTCTCAGCTACTGAAGAAATTGCAAACAATTGAAGTAAAATGTCGGATATACGCGCGTCGAAGCAGAAGGACTACACGGTCAACAAACTTATGCGTCTGGAAATGAATATTGTGACAATATTTTGGACCGATATTTTAGAAAGTTTTGACAAAGTAAAGAAATCCTTGTAGGAGACCGGAAATAATTTAATGAATGATGTCAGTTGCCTGCGCAATCAATTTGATTGTTAAAAAAATATCAGACTGTCAAGCACCTGACCGTGTATGCTAGTGAGAGCTAATAGACGAAAATCCATTTGATGAATCTGAAGAAACTAAGAATATCTGTTTTGACAGAAACAAGATTTTAAACTGATTACGTAGTTATGGTATCGAAATAAAGCTGATATTGCGTCGAAATTCCACTTACCTAACAAACTCTTCAAAGTTTCAACCGAAGAATTAAGAGAAAAACTCAAAAACATTACTCAGACATTTTCTAATGATTTCAAAATTGAATTCATGGACGAATACAGCCGTCCACTTTCAAGAATTCGCAAAAACTGTTAAACTGTGCTACACCAGATCTGGAGTTCATAGCAGTGAAAATCAATACTGCCAACCTCCCGTCATTAATGTAATTGCTAAGCTTGAATGTAGTTAATTCTTTGTCCACCTATTTGAATTATCTATAATCCGTCTTTAATGTATTTCTTTCTTACTTCCGATTTAGAACGCGTTAGCTTCCACAATCAGGATAGTTCGTCAGGTTTCCTTTGCCATGATATTATGGTCATTACTTACGATATAGCCCTTCACCACTTCATTATATATGTACATCTCAGCCCTTCCTGAAGACTTCAGTAACGTTGACTGGAGTGACCCCTACGAATGTACATACGAAAACGGAAATTTGTGCATTTTGAACGATTTTATCATTTACTTATAGGTTCAACGGGCAGGTTCCATTAATGCGCAAGAGGATAAGATCAAGCGGATGTCATTGGTCAGTATAATGACATATTTGCTCTAATTTCATAACAGGAGTATTTCTATCACCTTCATCGGTTTTTTCAATCGCTAAATATGTACCAAGAAGAAGGAATTGTACAAAACGGCGCGAAATACTCTCGAGTTAAAGAAAGAATAAGCCTAAATCCTAGTTTTCCGTCAGAAACAATCTGAAGTAGTTTGAAGAAACTTGGCTTCTGCGGTAAAGAAAAAGTTTTAAACTATCCCGATTTTTTACCCCGATGAGCTAAATAGTCACTTTTAATCAAATAGTTCAATTTCAATGGCCTTATTCTCTTTTCGAATTCGCTTTATTATCTTTCCACTCGATAAGCATTCTGTCCCTTTCTCTTCAAAGTTCTGGAAAGGAATAAGTACACCCAAATGTCTACATTTTTAGAAGACAATGCACCTTTAACCAAATGGAAATGGGGATTTAGTTCCAGAAATAGTTTTAGTTACCACAGATTTGTTAAATATTACTATTGACTTACAAACTGCTCTCGGTGACGGGTTTATCAGTATCTTGGTCCTTGTGGATTTTTCCAAAGCTTTGGACCGCGCTAATTACATGAAGCTTCTACAAAAGTTATCTACTTACTTTGGCTGCTCCTATACTGTTGCTCAGCTAATTCAAAGTTTCTTGTCGGGCAGATATCAACAAGTAAAGGTAAACTTTTCACTATCTTGTGGTGTTCCGCAGGAATCAATATTGGGGCTCTTGCTTTTCAATATGATCTGCATGAAAGTGTAGAGGAGGTTAATATTCACACTTGTATACTGATGATGTGTAGATTTACTTCAGCTGACCAATTGTTCAAGTGAATAGTGATCTAAATAACAGACACCAATGGGCACAATCAAATCATGTGACTCCAGTCTCCAAGTAAATTACACTAGATTATTATAAAAAGCAGTAAGCTGAATATTACTGAGTTTCCTGATATTTTACTAAACAATTTTCCTCTGTCTTTGGTTAGCTCTGTTAAAAATTTAGGATTAGAATTAAACTCATCACTGAAATGCTGAGATCATGTAAGCTCAATCCTTGGTAACATAACCGACTCGATTATGTCTACAGGAATATGGTCAAAATTGCTGAAAGCTCTTCTACTTCCTCATTTTATATTTTGCAATATGATATATCCAAAAACTGGACTGGATGGTACCTGCTCCCGTAAACTTAACGTCGGATGCAATGATTGCATTCAATTTTATATATGTCCTTCGGCGGTTCGACTACGTCTATATTTTTCTATATAATTTGATAAAATCAAAGCCGCTGAATTTTCTCTACGGTTTTCTATAAACTCGAATATTCTGTTACCTCGTTTCCGTACAGCTGCATATAAATGTTCTTATTTTGTTCAGAATGTGGAATAGTTTACCAGCGATGGTTCCATGCACATGCTCAAGAGGTTAAAGTTCGCTTCACAGTTTTTTCCTCAGTTGGCATGAACTAGAACAACTTTGGTATTTTACCTACTGTCTCATGACCTGTTCTGTATTTTATTTTTGATATTATTTTGTATATTTTTAATTAATTTTTTTTTCTGTTTTTCTTGTTGCTATTTCTTATGCTTTTATGCGTTTTTAGTCGAATACACTGTATAATTTTCCGGCTTAGTGTATTTTTGAATGCGCAGTCGCAATTATATTTAAAGATCTTCTAAAAAATAATAAGAACTAATATAAAATTATAGATCTTGTGTACTGAATATGTTAGTTTTAGAATTTTGTCTTCTCGGGAATCTTCGGTGGTTGCATTTTAATATCGGGTATTAACCAAGATATTAGGGCGCTGTGTGTTGTTTGATTTTGCATATTTCGTGTTATGATTGTATGGGATTCGTGCATGGGAGGAATTGTACACTATGTTGGCATGATAAAAGTATTTACATCATCTGTTCAATTCATGTGCACACGTGCTATTCCCGCTCTTATAGTCTCACATTGTAAAGAGTTTTGTAAAACACTTTGAATAAGACTTTGGTGCCAGAATGGTCCGCGACTACTTACTCCTGTTACAGAAGCAGTGCTTCCTTCTGTTTCTTTAGATGTTTCTCTAGAGGGTGTTGTCCTATCCGCCACGTGGGGACACGTCTGGTTGCACTCTACTCTGCCGCAGATTATTATTATTATGTGTATTACTAATTATTGTAACTAATTCACAAACTTTCCTAATATGGATGTTATACTTCGAATATTCCTTAGAATGTTCTCTGTATGGATAGCTCTTATGGAGATTGTCTGACAGAATATTATTATAACATAAATACACGGTTCATAAGTTGAATGGATTTTGGATTATAATGGTAGTTAAGTATTGGCACTATCTCTACATTGCATGTATCTATATATATATGTATTTCCGTATATGTAACCCCTCGCACTTTCCAAACCGATGAAATTTACCACTCCTCGCCTCTGCTGTACGATCTTTTATTAGTCGCCTTGAGTAAGACCTATCCATAGCTATTCAATTGTTAACTAAGCGTGAAAAGCTCTCCAATATTTAAGTAAAAGCCGGGATGATAATTATTTGAATGTAGAAGAGGAATACCTCAGCAGGTGGATAGAATATTTTTAGAGCAGCAATCAATGATGACAATGTGCAAAATACACGAACCGGAACCGGAACGCAGCAATTACAGTTTAAAATTTGCACAAATTATTGCCACAAAGCTTAGGTATTTTTCGATAAGATTAGGGAATATTTCCTATAATGTAGCTTTTTCCATAAATTTTAGAGAGTATTCCCTACATTTTAGGGAATAGTCCTAATATTTTTTACAGTGTATATAGAATAATCTGCCAAGATACTCTCCGGGCTCATCTGTGTAAATGAATGATAGCAAAAAGAAGAAAATGGAATTGAATTGATTACATCCTAGTAAATATTTTGACTTTAATCTATTTCTGTGCAACAGCCTTAAATCCTGGAAATTATCATGTATTTTTTTGTGAGAAGTCATTTTCTTCATTCCGTCATTAATAACGTCATCTCAATCCTATACACACACACACACTCAAAGCCAGAATTTTTCAAATGCTCCTTAAAAATATTCTTGTTAAATTAGAAAATTTCTCTGATTTTTTCACTCTTCACTGTCCTATGATTGGCACATATTTGTATTTGTACATATTTGTATTTATTCCAGATGCTAATTTACCAATTGTTAATTATCCAAAATTAAGTCCTTCATCATTACTTATACTTTCTTTATTCCTTACTATTTACGATAACTATAAATTTTTTCTAGTTGCCTATCTATAGATTTTCGCAGGCAGATTGGCTATGACTTTTATTGGGTCATCCCAGACGAGTATTCTTGATGCACTATGCATGCATACCGATTTTCTAGGGAAAAGATAAAGGAAGCAAAAGGAAATCTCTACAATTGTGCTGCACTTTGGAGAGAAATTTTCCATCAAAAATCAAACAGTGTGCACTTGTTGTGCCGCACTAGTCCAAACGCAACAAAATATTTCTTGTTTAGAGAAGTCCGAAAATTCACGTACTAGCTCACAACTAGAAATGAAATAATGCACGCACACATTCAGTCCCTTATTCCTATATGAATGAAAGCCTGTAGCAAGAATACCCATCCGGAGGTGCCCTACTCTGTTGTTAAACCGGTGTGCATACTGCATCAAGAATACTCGTTTGGGATGGCCCAATGTCCTCCATTTAACCTATACCGTTACCTTGTTTTTAGCAAACTGGATTCGATTTGTCGAAGAAGCCCTTTTGTTTTGGTTTAGCTTGCTGACCTAAATGCCCATTCAGACACGCCAGGTTACTTGCGCAATTAGATTGCTACATATGAGCAAGTTCATGTTCAGATTCGTCAAGTACTTTTGCGGGAATTTCCCTGAAGTGGAACTAAAGTGGAACACAATCATCAGATAATTCACACCATCCGCCATGTTTAAAATTCACATAAAATTGAAGTTAAAAGTGTGGACTTGCTTTAAATAGTAGAAAAGAGTGGAACAAGATTTCCAATTTGCCGCAATTAAGCATTTTGACCTACAAAAGGCATGGGGAGGTGAAGAGAGTCTCAACTTGTGCAAGTAACTTGCCGAATCTGAATGGGTCTTGAGATATTGACTACAGGTATACTCAAATTTTAATAAATGCTTTCAGCGTGGACGTGTTTTTTAATTTGCTGATTACCTGGGATTGGGTTAATCGATTCTTTTGTGCGATATTTCAAATTAATGGTATTAAATGGGGTTTTCCAGAGAAATTTAAAAAATGAAAAAAAAAAAAAAATATTTAAAAAAAAGCGAAATTTTTATTAATTTTGGGTTTGTACTCCATCTGGAAGAGAAACCCCCTAAAAAGTATTTTTTTTTAAATGCTCTAATATTAATACATATCTCATCATAAATTTGCGGATGTTCAGCTCTTAGGTTATATCATTTTTTTTTTATTAGCGTCTCTGCAAAGTTTCATATGAAAATTTTACAATTTACTACAAAAAATGTTTTTAGACACTTATTGAAATGTGTAATTAAAAAATATTATAAAATAATTCTGTTTTATTATTTCATAAATTTTATAATAAGTCATCCAATTTTTGTATTGTTTTCCTAGAGATTTAAATTTTACCTATCTAGCAAGCCAACTTTTATTAAAATCCTTTTTATTATTTATATTTATGACTCAGCCACAAAGCATTTTTAGTTTTTCACAAAATATTACTATCTAAAATGAATAGTTAGAAAAATGTTTTGTGAATGTTGTTTGTATAAAGTTAATAAAAATTATTCATTTTTCGGATGGCTCTGGAGGACTTGGTAGGTACAATATATATGTGTATGATGACGAAAGAGTTCGATCTTGAGGCAGAATGCCTCTTCTTTTTTGTAACATGTTATGGAAAACGACCTTGAGATGCTTTAGGAGGAGAAGCAGGTGAAACTAGCTTGCAAATTAGTGAAATTCACACGAGCTATTTCACAAAAAGACTAAAAGTAAAGTAAAATGTTTCCACAAAACTTTACACCGATATTGAAAGAAAAATTAAAAATAGATTAATCGTGTCCAGGCCGTAGCAGGTACTCAAAAGTACCCCGGTTCTATACCTGTAAATGACAATAGTATTAGTGCTAATGATAACTCGCTTTCTAATAAAAATAAAATTGGATTATGAAATAATAAAACAGAACTATTATTATAATATTTTTTATTTTTTGAATTTCATTAAGTATCTAAAAACAATAAAAATTTCATTTTTTTTTTCAGTAAATTCTAAAATTTTCATATTTAATTTTGCAGGGAAAAAATATATCGCCTAAACTAAGCGCTGAACATCCACAAATTTTTGATATGAAATGTAGATAATGTTAGAGCAGTAAAAAATATGTCTGTATGGGGGGGGGGTTCTTTTCGGGAGGGGACTACAAAAACAAAGAATGTGCTTTTTCATTCAATATATGTTTTTTTTAATTTCTTTGAAAAGCCCTATTTAATACCATTAATTTTAAATATCGCACAAAAGAATCGATTAACCCAATCCCAGATAATTAGAAAATTAATAAATTCATCCACAGTGAAATCATTAATATTTGAGTCACACTGTATCCAAGATGTGAGGTCAGCAGGGTAAACGAAAAAATACGAATCCAATATTTTTTAATACTTAACTAATTCTGAAAGTTTCATCGAAATTGGAAGGGTTCGCGTCGAATGTAGATCGTTTTCGTAGATCATTGCTGGACTTACAAAACTGTTCATAGAAATGAAAACGCGATATTTCATAGAAATTTTTTTAGAATAGTGTTAGAAAGAGCTTATTTTTTTAAAAACAGTTTTGCGTGCTTGGCGAAATATTTTAAATAAAAAAAATTAAAAAAAATAGTTTTGAGTCGATATTTCGGTGAGTTAGTAAATTATTATGTTAGAATAAAAGAAAATAATTTAAATTAATCTAATAGAAACGAAAGCTCCTAAAGGAAAAACGACAAAAGTTATCCAAAAGTACGTGAAGGTAAAAAGCTGTACAAGTTAACTAGGTAATCCGCACAACTTTAAATGTTACACATTCCAACGATACTCTTTGAAGATGCCTTAAATTAGATTTTAGATCAAAAGCAAAGGTAAAAAAACCTCTTTTAATTGATCGACATAAAAAGGCAAAGCTTCAATTTGTCAAAAAGTACAAAGACTGGACCGGACCCCAGAGCAATGCAAGTTAGTTACATGGTCTGACGAGTCAAAAATAATCAGGTTATGTTCAGATGGGCGGCATTGGACATGGGTGAACAAGTCCGTTGGCTTACAAGAAAAGAACGGAATATTCAGAAAACCCTCAAATTTGGAGGTGGATCAGTAATGGTTTGGGGATGTTTCAAAGGCAACCAAGTTGGAATTTTGAGGCTTATAAACGGAATTATGGTAGCAACTGACTATATAAATATCTTAGAGGATTCATATCTACCAAGTCTTGAGAGATTTGGCTGCGAATCTGGAGATAGCTTCTTTATACAAGACAACGATCCAAAACACACTGTTGGCATAACGGAGATATGGCTGCAAGATAATAATATTGAGTCTCTAAAATGGCCCCCATAATCGCCGGATTTCAATCCTATAAGAATTTTTGGGGTTATTTGAAAAGAAGATTAATAGCAAGCAACAATGTTCCAAAAGGCTGCGAAGAACTTTGGGTATGCGCTCAACATGAGTGGAATGAGATTGATCCACAATATTTGGAGAACTTGCTAGGAATTAAGCCAAAAAGAGTAAAGGCTAATGCTAAATCCGGGTACACTAAATATTAAATAAATAAAAGAAAAGCTCGACTATTTAATTAGTCACAGGAGAGATACAAAAGTGTTTACGAAACAATTTTTTTATTTTGTTTTAGAAAACAGAACAATTTTTATTTTTAAGTTTTGATTTCCTACAATATAAAACATTTTCTGATGTAATTTCATTTTGTAAAAATCTTTAATTTGTTATCAATAAAAAATTGGATTTTGCCAAAAATTAATTTCAATTACTTTTTATGTAGAGTTTTGCGATTCACTGTAGGTGGGCTGCTCTACGTATCTTTATCCTTAGATATTCTCCAATAAAATTATTCTTACAATACATGCAGCCTTTTTTATTTACCATGTTTACACTCCGCCAATTCCGTCACTAGTTTAGTTTTGGTTTGAAGCGGATTAGAGATAGAATACTGTACTTAGTTTATTTTGGCATGGTTAAAAATTGAGCAAATGAATTCCTTCACACAATACATTTACAAGGTCAAATTATATTATTAAATGTCGTATTCAGAATCGTTAAATTAAAAGTTAACAATGTGTTATAATAGTTATGTAGTCTTTTCGAACAAAAAATATTCTTCTTCAGAAAGTCAGAGAAAGGAAATTAAAATTCCCTCTAAAATGAACCAAATATAGAACTATATTTTTGGAGAGTAATACATTTAATAGAAATGGGATTGAGTTTTACTATTTCGAGACCCATACAGAGTCTACAGGGAATATTTCAACCTACTGCAATTAGCAAATTCATGAGTACACAAGATCTACAATCTTATATTCGTACAACTAAATTAGTGGATGTAAAATTGCGACTGCCCATTCAAAAAAAAAAAAAAAAAGCTAAAACTAAATACAAAATAAAAAGGGTAACTATTCATAGTAGACTAAAAAAAGAAAGAGAAAAAAATTAATAATAAGCCTTCAAAATGAAATGAAAAACTCTATAAAGTAAAGAATAGGTCATTAAAGAGTAAGTAAAATTAAATAAAAATCAAAACAAATTTAATCTAATTTATGCCAACCGAAAGAAGAGCGATCCTTGAATAACCTCTTGAACATATGCAGGGAACCAGCGTCTTGAATATTTGTTGGCAAACTAGGTATTCCACAATTTAGTAGCTTGAACAAAGTAAGAACATTCGTAAGCAGCTGTACGGAAACGACACAAGAGAATATTTGAGTTTCTAGCAGAACTTAGATTTTGTATATGTGAAAACAAATAGCTTGGGGTTTTTCATTTTAACAGATTACATAGAAAAATCAGTAAATTGAATTCAAGATATTTGAATATGGAGAGACATGGTCAAACCTTCGAAGCCCATAGATAGATCTGATGCAATCATTGAATGCGATGTTAAGTTTACGGGAGCAAGTACTATCCAATTTCGGATGTATCACATTTTCACCAATTTCGACCGTTAGCCACAGTTGCCTGAGTCCTCCGTAGATCTTACCAAGGATTGAGCTAACATGATCGCAGCATTTCAGAGATATGAATTTATAGTTATACATGGATTTTTAAGAGACCCTAAAAAAGATAGAAGAGAATTGATAAGTAAAATGTCGGGGAATTCAGTAATATTCAGCTTGCTGTTGTTGATAATAATTTAGTGAGATTTACTTGGATGCAGAGTGAGATGGTTGGATTGTACCCATTGATGTATCTTATTTAGGTTGCTATTCACTCGAGCAAAGCAATCCTCAATCAGACCAATAGGTCTACTGAAGTAAATCTGCACGTCATCAGCATACAAGTGAATATTAACATCCTCCACAGTTTCAGGCAAATCATTTATGAAGATACTGAAAAGCAGGGGTCCCAATATTGATCCCAGCGGAACACCACGAGACAGTGGAAGGAGGCCTGAGAAAGTATTGTTTACCTTTACTTGTTGATATATGTCTGACAAGAAACTTTGAATTAACTGAACAGGCGTAGAGTAGATCCCAAAATGAGTAGATAATTTCTGCAGAAGCATCATGTGATTGACACAAGGCCCTGGAAAAGTACAAAAGGGCCAAGATACTGATACAACCGTCATTGAGAACAGCTCTCAAGTTATCAGTAACTTTTAACAAAGGTGAAGTACAGCTGTGCTTTGCGCGGAATCCTGATTGCCAATTGGTTAAAAGTACATTTTCTTCTAAAAATTTTGACATCTGTGTGTGCAATAGCCTTTTCAGAACTTTGGAGAGAATGCTTATAGGATGAAAACCAGTTATAACAGTAGGAGAAGCTTTTTTCGGTAAAGCCAGCACTGTTGTAATTTTCCATCTATTAGGAAAAATAGAACGAGTCAAACACGAATTAAACAGTAAAATCAAATGATCAATAATCAAAGGGAGGATAACTTTGAAAAAGCGGAATTGTATTTCGTCGGGACCCACTGATTCAGAACGTATCAAACGAATAGCACAGATGAGTTCTATTGAGCTAACGCACCGGAATGAGAAAGGCGACGTTGAGATTAATCTATTTGATTCGACTGTGTTATCGGTGATATCCTCCGTTGTAACTATTTCCTGTCCTTGCTGTAAAAAGTTACTATTTAGATCATCGGGGTCGAAATCGGAAACGTTGAAATTTTTCCCTTTACCGCTGCAGCCAAGTTTCCTCAAATTATTCCATATTTGTTTTTGGCTGACGAGTAGGATTTAGCCTTACCATAAAGTTTAGTATTTTGTGATTTGAAATGCCGATGAAGCTGATAGAAATACTCCCGTTCTGAAATTAGAGCAGATATGTTAGCAGTAAACCAGGGACATCCGCTTGATCTAATCCTCTTGCGAATTAATGGAACGTGCCGGTTGAATAAGTAATTGAAAAAATCATTTAAAATAGCTACTTGCTGGTTTGCATATGCACATTCGTAGAAGTCGCCGCAGTCAAGATTACTGAAGTCTTCGGAAAGGCCTGAGATGTCTATACTATTAAAGTCTCTGTATATAATGAAGGAAGGCTCATAGGGTTGAAGCGCTATATTGTAAGTAATGATCAAAATATCATGGTCAAGGAAACTCGGCGAACTAAGCTGATTGTGAAAGTTAACACGCTCTAAGTCAGTTTGTTGGATTAGAGCCGAAAAGCATGAAGAAATTTTTACAGTACATTGTGTGTTTCGATCTGCAGTATAGGGCGAACTCGTCAGTACTGTAATGGAACCCTGAACTACTACTACTGCTGTCAACACAACAGTGAAATTTTGATTTTCGGCTTTAAGCTAACAAACTGACAGTACCTCAGTAGTTGTCTTTTAATTCTTTGCTAATTGCAGTAAGTTCAAATATTACCTGTAGACTCTATATGGGTCTCTCCAAAATCTGCCCAAAATCATTTTAATTGTGAAGAAACCCCATTTTCCTTAAAATGATTTATATCTTGATATTGAAAAAAATCTGTATATGATCGACCATGAATTCTTTGGGTACCTGAGTTTCCTGTAGTGTAGACAGCAAATTTTCTTTATGAAATTTTGATTTTCGGCTTTAAATACATTGAAATGTAACAATGCTCTGATTTATACATACATATACCTATATAAGACAATTTTGATTGTTGCTAATCATTGACCTTTTCTAAACACAATCGTTTTCTTTGAAAAAAAAAAAACGAATAAATAAATAAATAAATAATTTGTTTTTCATACCTTTAAGCGCTCCTGTTTCCAGCGGAAATTTTTCAATTTTTTTATACATTTTTCCTTGAATGTATTAAAATATCACTAAAATTGTGTTTTTTTTTATCACCGGCTTACGAAAATTAAATATTATTATAAGATTTCATTGGCCAATCATTCTTTAGATACGTTTTCACATGTAATTTTTACCACTTCCTTTCATGTTACTTTTCATTTTATTTCATTTGCTATTGTTTATAAATTAACAGATTATTGAAATTTTAATAGTAACTATTTTTATATTGTTAAATTATTTTAATGAAAGCAACAAGTTTTTGAATATCACCCTGAAAGGAATATCTAAAAAGAAAAAATTGCGTTTTGTTTTTAGATATGTATGCATGGTAGGTAGTTCATAAAATACAACATAAAATATAAATAGTAAAAATAATTGTTTGCTTTTTTTCTTGTGAAACGCCCTGTATTTTCAAATCCGATTATTTTAAGAGAAGAATTTATACATTAATCTACATTGAGCTTTTCGTCTTTTTTATCTCTTGTAGAGACATATTTTTTACTATTGATTAAGGTTCGGAATTGGAATACTAACTTTCTTCTTACATATTCAGTATTGAAAATTTTCACATTTATCTGGGACTAGTGTCTGTTATTGGGTTTTCATTAATAGGTCTGTTGTTCGTTTTGAAAGCAAAACGCTTTCACTTTGATCGCAAAGATAGTTAAATTTGCTGTTATTTTTACAGCTTTGTTGCAGTTATAGAATAGAAGAGTTAGAGTACATGAACGAAGCTCAAATTGCCGAAATTTTTCCCAATTATCACTTAATCGGAATTACATCGCTACAATAAATAAATCTGGTTCAATTGTAAGAGTGTGTGTGACTTCTGGGAGCATAATTATCAAAACACACTTCTTTGTCTAATAAGAATTTATAGTCGGATACTCGAATTAATGATACCGCGGGGTCTGCCGTTAGTTTGGTTAATCAAGTTTACCATCAACTCCTTCGTAATCACCAACTTTTTAGCGAAAGACTTACAGAAAAGCGCGAACATTTTTTAATTTTTTTTTTGAACAGTTGTTGAAATGAACGCCAAGTTGTTTTATTTGAATACAAATATTTACAGTCAGGATACATGCATTCAATATGAGCGTTTTCTATGTATTAATGTTAAGCACTATTGGCACCGTTTTGAACTCGAAATCGTGTCTGGATTAAACATTAATTACGTTCAATTTGGCATATTCATTTGGCTTCGTGCATGTTATTATTTGTTCAAAAAGTGACGAAAAATCATAAGTCCGATAACTTTTCGGAGACTTGAGATTGAAAGCTCCCACCATACCCAAAATCAAATTTTAGGAAATTTCTATGAACGGAGGGTACATGCTGATCTAATAATTTGATCTCCGAGCTATATGAAGGGCCAGGAGGAAAAACGTTAATGGTCCACTTTTTGTTAATTTCGAACTAAAAGCTGAACCACAATAGACGTATTTGTAAGTAAAGTTACTTAAGTAAGGCGAACGCGCCCTTTAAATAAAACAGACGTATACAAAATATATTTAAGGCATCGGTATAAGGAACTGTGTTAAGTTTAAGTATCAAATTTCCGTAGGTGAAGTGCGGTAAGAGTCGCTCATTCCGTATAAGGACTCATCTGTTTAGCCAATGATATTAATGAAATAATAACGAAATCTGGAACACTCTTATTGTTTTATTTTATCATAGAAGAGGAAAGTTTAGCAAGGAGCTAAGATATTGCTCCTGGAATTGCTGCAGATTTTTTTTCAGTTTCTTCTTATATATTTTTTCTTATATCAATAATTGTTCTTTTCATGAGAAAACGAATATTTATTTACAAGCACCATCTCTTAAGCGAACATTAGTGGAATTCTCGAAGGAAGTCAAATAGGCAATACCTAGAGAGCAGACAAACCTGGAACTGCCATTTAAAAAGTGAACTGGAGAAGGCCACAATGGAAACACGTACATGCAGCAAGCTTTTTGACAGATCTTGGGGTCTTAAACCAAAAATGACTCTGTGGTTATATACATCTATTCCATGATCACATACGTTTCACTCATTTGGTGGCCAAAGACAAAACAAAAAATAGTTCAAGCTAGTTTACAAGAACTACAACGGCTTGCATGTCTAGGAATAAATGGTTCCATACGTATCTGCTCAGCTTTAGACGCTATACTGGACCTACTCTCTTTTTATTTTCATGTTAGGAAGGAGGCCATCAATCCTCAGTGTAATTAGACTGCAGAGGGAAAGTCTCCTGCGTAAGAAATATTTGGTACTAGAGGACGCGATGACCAACCAAATTTCAGACCTTATGCCGAAACGCCATAACTTTGAAACACCATTTACAGTGATCTTAGGGGATCGCCATCAGTTTCACACTTGGGACCTACCTTTTGAAAAAGTATCTCTTAAATGTTACACTAAGGGATCCAAAATGAAAGGTAGAGCAGGCGAGGGCATATACGGGCCAAAGTGCATTTCGCAAAGGCACTGGGGGCTCACTAACCATTTCCCAAATTTTATCAATTTAAGTCATAAGAATTTTTATCAATTCAATTTTTCTTAGATAGGGACAATAAATTAATCCTCGACCAATCTGCAGCAACTCATGATGAAAATCATTCCTTCTATTTAGCCGTAGTGAAGTTTTCAAAGTATTGTCCCAATCAAGAATCAACGATCCGTGAAAATAACTTGCCAGCTGTATTTATGAAGACGTTTTAGCAGAAATTCGGGAGCACACTTCAAACAATTTGGTTCAGATATCAGCTGATGAAACTACAGATTCATGTGAACTATTTATAGCTCGTTTGATAATTGGAAAATCAACAACTGAACATTCTTTTTCACACTTGACTGCCTGCACATACGACCCTATAAAAACAAACCATTCAACTATTGCCCGATTTATAAATGATTCCATAAAATCATTGTGTCCCGATTCTTGTATAGGCGACAAAATATGTCTGCACCATATATGATAAAAGCTGGTAAAGCTCTTCAAGTATTTTTCCCGACCTTAACCTGTTTGGCACATGGACTCCATTGACTTGCAGGAGAAGTTAGGAAGGTAGGAATGACTTCATAAATGTCAATGACTTGATTTCATCAACAAAAACAGAGCGTTCCTAAAAAGTCCGTCGCGTATACAGACGACTTCTTACAAAGAACAACAATTTGCCACTCTACCTCCAGAACTTGTTTTATGTCGTGAATTTTGATGCCATCATTATGGTATACAATACATTGGAAGTTTGCTTGGACCAGATATTGATTCTCTCCAAATCGTTCCTTAACGCGAGGAATACACATCGTCAACATACATGCGCACGCTGACGTCACGAACAATTTCAGAGAGATCATTTATAAACAAAAACTTAATAACAAAGGGCCTAGTATTGAGCCCTGAGGAACGCCCGACAGAAGCTTTTGAAGCAATTAAGCAAATAAATGTTTACATTAATAGCCGATAGGCGATTTCTTCGGGCATGGCGGCAAGTCTTATCCTGTTACGTTGGTAGACAACGTAGAATGTTCATTTTCGGCGTACAAATTATTGTTAAGTGACAAACGTCACAAATTTCAAATCGAAAGCTTAGAAAATTATTATTGTAATATTCTGTCATAAACACTATAATTAATTTATAATTCTTTTGTGTTTTGTTGTTTTTTAAATATTAATAAGTACACTACTGTTGTTTTAAATTGTTTTCTAGATTTAATTGGATTTAAACAGAAAAAAATTATCTCCAACAAAGCTGTTTCCTATTTGATAGTGTATATTTTGTGCATATTTTTGCCATTTTATGTGCATTTTGATAGTACATATAATCCAATGTCTAGTACTTGTACATGTACTTCTTATGCAATATTGTGGACACCCTGTATTAAATAGTCTGAAGGAAATGTGCTCAATACAATTCACATAAAAACTATTTAGGGAAAGTGAAAGCAAAATATAAAAAAAAAAATATTGACAATAAAAAACTATATATAAACAGAACAAGTCCTTAAATTCTCTTTCGCATAGGTATAAAATTGAAAATTTTAATGTTGCCGTGGTGACAGGGGCGGTGCGATGTACATAATTTTTGTGCAAATTAGCACAGAACACAAAATACATATAGGTACCAAGCCTGATCCTGTGCACTATGGTAATAATAATCAATTTGCCATCCTTTCATGTAATGCTGTTTGTGTCATGTTTTTATTTATAACAAAACTCCACTTATTTATATATACCTACATATTTTTCATTTGTATTGCAGATATCTGACAACTGTGTAGCGGTATAGTTAGAATCTGGTGTTTTTCTGTCATTTAGGATGTTTAACAACCAAAAAAATAATAATTTGACAAAATTATAATAATAATAAAGCTACACATTATAAATCCCACATATACATACAACACATGCATAAATTAAACATTTTAATGATTTTAAGTCAAAATAATTTCACCCATTTTTCCGGATTATTATGAGACTCCACCAGACTGTATCAATCAAAACAGAAAAAAAACTAAAACAACAAATAAGACAGGATAAGTTTAACTGTACAGTAAGAGTCGTACCTATGTGACAAAAATATGTTATTTTTAAATGTATAAGTATCCTATAAAAACATCTAGAAAGCTCTATATATGTATGTAGGTATATATAAACGCATGGGAAAAGTAAAGATTTATCTGAACTTTGTCTAACAGATTTCTAAATATTTTTTTTTTTTAATATATTTTATATATGTATAATTTTTATATAAATTAATCGATTTAAGTAATATTGCACCTCTCTTTCATATATATAAAAAATAAGTAAAAAAAAAAAAACAGAAAATCCTTTTTAATTTATATTGACTACCATTCAGGACATTAAAACTTATTGCTTTTCACTTTAAATTCACTGAAATAACACTTTTTTTTTATTTTTATGTTTAATGTATACTCAAGGAAAAGTTCACATCACACTTTTCCTAGTTGCACAACAAATATGAAAAATAAGATTTTAAAGACATTTTCAGCACTTACGGTTGTTTTATTATAAAAATGTATTCGAAATATAATTTTCACTTTTTAGTGCTAAATTTAGTATAATATGTTTTATTTTTTATTTATTTTTTTTTTATTGAGCAGTTATGAATACACTTTATCTATATATATAATATGATATATTTTTTATATAATAGTAGAATTTTATTGTTGTTATTATTATTATTCTTATTATTATTATTATATTACACTTTATTAAAGCGGAATCACAGGACAGAATTTTTGATTATATGATTTTTGTCTTGTTTTTTAGAATTTTATTTTTTTTTATTAAACATTTTCTATTTTCACTGAATCTCTATTTGACAGAAAAGAAAATCAGTAAACGAAACCGTACTATAAAAACATTTAAATATTATTTAAAGACGAAGGCGACAGACAACGATGGAGCTGGCAAAAGAAAACAACAACGAATAAACCGACGGCAGCGACAGTGGCGACGGTGGCGACGGCAGCGGCGGCGGCGGTGAACACGACAAAGACGACAAAGACGACGAAGACGAAGACGACGACAACGATAACCAGGCTTTTTGTCAGGGAGAGCGTATGTACAATTTATAGAGAATTGTGATTGCGATGGAAAGAGCTATAAATTGAAGACGTCGACGACACGTCGTCGGGGATGATTATGATGACGACATAAACGACGGCGACGACAACAACAACAACAACAGCAACAATAATAATAATGAAAACTAATTAACAATGTATTTATATATGTATGTATTATCAACAGAGTCGACAAAGCGACAAAGGATATACACACATATACATATATATGTACTCCTTAAAGAATTTTTTTTTTCTATGTAGGCAACACTATATTTATCACTGTTTCATTTATTACCACAAAAAAAAAAACCAAATCAAGAAAATAAGAAGAAAATTTAATTAGAACAGCAGCAGCAATGGAAAAACAAGAGCAAACCATGAAAACATTTGCGCTATAGAGCACCTTTTTAAGTCGTGACAGGTAAGTACAGAGAAATACTATTTTCATACTATGCCACTCCACTACAAGATATGAAAAGCTTTTCATCCACACACAAACACACATTCATTCACACACCCACACACACACACACACACATTATAGATTTGGAAAATCCGTTGGGAAATAATATCGCATATATTATTATCCCTTCGCTTTTCTCGTATTTGTATATCTAAAAGCTTTTTAATGTATAAATCCACGCTTGTATGCATGCACAAGGATAACATACAAACACTTATACATACTAACTAGTCTTTTATATAATATAGAAGAAAATGCGAACTTTCAAAAGCTTATTTTCACCACCCAAGTGGGCGAGCGGGCAATATAAGAAAATGAAAATTTGCACCGAAATAATCGTGAAAATTCTCTTCTTCAGTCCGCAATGATTTACGTTTCCATTCCACCGAGATCGGCGCGGTACTTATTCTGTCGTCATCATGATGATGATGATGATGATGCCGAAAATATTTTTATCTATCTTTGCCATGAATTTTATTTTTATCAACAGAACGGAAAATCGGCGCACATTAAAAACTAAAAAAAAAAAGTTCATTCTAATCTTCTTCCAACAAGCACATTTCGGCCAACATCGTGGATAGAGAGAACTTTACGTGTGCTCACTTTTCCGTCCACTCCTCTACACATTTTCTTACATCCCCAAAGGGCTCTCCTCTTGTCCAAATTGTGATGTTAGATGATGTTGCTTTGCAGGAAAAGAAAATTCACATAAATTTTCCGCAATTTTCCCTCTCCTGAAAAACGTGAAATTTAGTAGCTTTATCAAAAAAACACTGACTAAAAGGAGAGTGAAGAAATGTAATGATCATTAGCAAATGTCTTCATCTCATTACAAGAGGTGACGACCATCATTAGACGATAGAAGAAACAGAAAATATTTCTATTCGTGCGACTTTACCTACTTTTCCTGCACATTCGTTTCTGTATACTCTTTGCACTGTTTTGCATCTGCATCTGCAGTTCAATTATTTTATTTTGGTTTTCATTATTTTGTTTATTTTGTTTTTATATAGTTTCTGTTGTTGTTGTTATTGCTGCTGTCTTATTGCGGCAATCTTTAATTCACGCAAAACAGCTGCAATGCAACATCTATGGTCGCGACATATTTGCTAGATGTATACAAATTGGTCGCTAGCCAGCTTACCACTAGTCACATTATATCTCTCAGGAAAGACAGTAGAAAAATGAAAGAAGAACAATAACGTCACTTTCGGACGTTGTGCGATGCATTTTAAATGCTCTAAAAGCGAAACGCATAAGCATTGCATACCTAAACTACACCGCACCTCAATTCGTCGAGGGCATTGCAAAACTGTAATTTTTGCACTAATGTACTTTGAATTCAAAATAGTACACAGAGATAAGCAGGCTGCCCTAGAACTCATGCATGATCCAAACTTAAGGAGGTGTGATATGTCTTAACGATAAAAATGATAAAAACTATTTGCTCATTATGAATACGTGTAGAAGTCTATAATAGAACTTCACGAGAGTAGTAGAGGACTAGGGAAAGTTTTTGCAATTTCTTAAGTTATCTAGACATAATAAATTAGACTGGAACTTTTGCTCAAAGATGCAATGTCAAAGTGTCAATGATTATAAAAAATTTAAATTGCCTATACTAAATCCCTTGCAATGGCGATTGATACCGGAAGGGAAGAATTAGAAATATGCTCTCAATGCATTAGATCTGAACAGTGATGTCGTTTGTACTCCGAAATCTAATAGTGTACTCCGGTACTAATCCTTTTATAAAAGTACTCCGTTTTCATTTCCTTCCATTTTTAAAACTAATATATTTGTTGGCAAACCAAATTTATTCAAAAGTTTTTATTCGCCGCTATAGGAGGGAGGACCATGCATAGTACATTTTAGTAATAAAATCTATTAACGAGTCAGGTTGAAAGGTTGGTTTGGTACTACGTTGAAATATACCAAGTTAAATTTGATTCAAGTGAAATGCCATTTATGTTATTTTCATTAGGTTCGTTTGCTTAACTTGGTTTGTGTAATGTTATGCTTAATTTAGCATTGCAAATGTAAACGCTCTCTCGAAGGACTTAGAATTCTAGAATTTAATTTATAACTTCAATCTCGATCGATCCTCGTACTTTTCACAAACTTTTCATCTTTGGATTCAGCTACGCTCTGGGGTATATTCATTTCGGGTGGTATTTATACCCAAAGCAGAAAAAAGAGCTAGTTCTCTAGTCAAATTATTCCAACCCATCAGCCTCTTCTCATTCTTACTTAAGTCCATGGAAATAATCCTAGGCCTACAAATTCGAGGTGAAATGTTGATTAAATCACCACTTCATTCTAAGCACAGCTTGCTTATCGGGAATTTGCTAACTAAAACAATCCAAAAGAATACTAACTGACACGTCACAATCCACAAAATTAATAAATTTGTTAAATATCTGCCTAGAACAGAATTATTTCATGTTTGACAACAAAATTTATTTGCAAAAAAATGGTCTGGCTATGGGATCTGCCCTTTCTCCATTTCAAGTTGAATTTTTAATGAATTATCTATTTTTTATAGCCCAGAGAATCCCCTTGTAACATCTGTTTTAGTTCGGATGCGTTACATCGATGACGTATTTTATTTGGACAGGAACAAATTTTCCTCAATGATGTTTTAAATAGACTTAACAACAATATAAAATTTATATGTAGTAGAATGAGGCAATAAATCCATTGAATGGAAAAAACTCTTTATGCAAAAGAAAATTTTTGAAAAAAGAAATTTCATTGCAAAAAGGGGGCGTTTCATATAAGTAGGAACTGTATAATCATCAGTACGGTTTGGTACGCCCTCTTTTTACAATGAAATTTCTTTTTTCAAAGATTTTTCGTTTGCATAAAGAGTTTTTTCCATTCAATTCTCGAGCTGCAGACTTAGCAGCAAACTGAATCAATTTCAGATTGACTTATTTCGCTATGAATTTTCATAGCAAAACTCTCAATAAATCCATTAATTTCCTAGACTTGACAATATCTTTAACGGATAAGAAACAAGATTTTAATATACTATTTAGGAAAGACACTTACTCCGACGCAGTAATATCCAGATCTTCTTTGCACCCGTAGAATATTAAAATGTGCTCTTTTCACTCCATGCTTGACAGATTGCTAGAAATATAATTAAATCAAGATAACTTCAAAAAAGGACTCATGCCAATAAAACTGATTGCTAGAAACCATGGGTATAGTAATAGAACTATCTATAAATTATTGAAGCAAAAACGTTATAAAAAAAACCATTGAAATGACTTTTCCTTCCAAACAACTAAGATTGGATCAAGATCCAATAAAATGGAGAAGGATCCCCTACATTGGCGAAATGTTAATTAGTTTAAATAAATTATTTCGGGAAAAAAACATAAAGCCAGCCTTCTTTAACTATAGAACTCTCAAAAACATTCTAGTCAACAACAAATGGAAACCTAAAATTGATGTAATTGACAAATGCGGGGTCTATGCTAAATTGTGCGGATTGTGATGTTATTTACATCGGGCCAACTAATAGATCTATAAGAACAAGATTTCGGTTTCGTTAAACACCTTAGCTTAACTGGACATAAGCCTACTCCAGACGACATTAAATTACTACATAATTTATCAAAAGTGAAAAAGATAAAAATAAAGCTAACTAAAACGAACTAAAAAAAATACAAAACAAAATTCTGAAGAACTTTTCAGTACAATAAAAACATCTAGGACTGATCCTTTTTACAGTATACGTAAAAAACCTAAATTTTTATATGGCAACACAAAGGAGGGATTTCCCGATTTAGTCCATTTTTGAACTTTATTTACTGTGTACAAAATTTCTTCGCTCTACGTCGACGCATTCTCAGGCAGTGTTCAAATATATTGTAAAAAACGAAAATTTAATAGACAACCCTACGAAGGAGTTACCCGATTCGGCACATTTTCGAACATAAATTTTCTTTTTTTAAAAAAAGCCCGTGTGAAAAATTTCGGGTCTCTAAGTGAGCGCATTCTCGAGTTATCGTAAGGACAGACAAATGGTCAGCCAGGCGGACAGTTGGACAAAAGGAAACTTTTGTATGGTAACTCTACGAAGAAGTTGCTCGATGGTCTTATTTTCGAACTTTATTATTTTTTTTTTTAAACCCTAAAGTTCTACACCATACCAGTGGCGACATGTTATAACTTCGCATCGATACCGATTATCGAATCCAAATTTCCATTTGGTGGTATGTCGATTTTTCTTGTTTCGAAATTATAATTTTTTCCCCTAGCGGAAACGTCATTTATAAATGTTTTTTTTTTGTTGCTGACATTTAACATTTTAAGATTTATTTTGTGTATTTCGATATTATTTGAGTTGATTAACTAAATTATTTAATTTAAACTTGTCAACATGAATTTTTCAAGAGCGCTTATTTTATTTGTGCAAGATAGCGAAAATGACGAAGAAATAATCAATTAACGGGACGAAAGAAAATTTTTAAGGGAGCGATATAATGTTTCAAAAAAAAGTACTGCTATATTTTAATAAAGGGGGAATTCCCCATCGATAATGTGTCATTAAGGATAACAAAAGTTCCGCTCTTCAAAACTGGCAGCTGTATTGAACTTTTATTCAACTGAATCCTACCAAAGAATGATTGGACCAATGCATGGTTTCCAGATCTAAGTGTTTTGGAAAGGAAATTATGTCCTGAATGATTAACTTTCCCAAAAGAGCAATAAAAAACAAAACAAAAGCGAATATTTTACGAAAAAACCAAAATTCCGGGAATTATTCGATGTATTGATGGAACACACATTGACATGATAGCTCCAGCTGAAAATGAACATTTATTTGTAGACAGGAGAGGTCAACATTCCTTAAATGTTCAACTGGTAAGCAACATTTCGGCGGTTTAACATGTGAAAGTATTCCTCAAATTAATATTTTAGATTTGCAGCAATGATTTAAGAATTTGGGCAGTAAATGCTCGCTTCCCCGGATCCACACATGATTCTCCAATTTGGTGTATTTCAGCTGAAAAACGGAGTGATTATGAAAACGAAGAAAGAAATACCTGGTTGCTTGGAGGCTCTGGATATCCATTGCAGAAATGGTTAATATCATCTTTCAAAAATGCTTCAAATGAGGAAGAGCTAAATTCAACCGTATCCACGCCCAAGGAAGAACTGCAATTTAAAGATGTAATGGAGTTTTAAAAGGAGCTTTTCGCTGTCTACTTGGTGAAAGAAAGTTGAGGTATGAGCATCTAAAAGTTGTCCGAATTGTACTCAATATTTGCATTTATAAAAATTTGGAAATACTGGAGCAAGAAATGTACAGAGATGAAGATGATTCGGAGTCAGACTGTGATGATGTTTCATGTTATAGGAACTTATTTAGGAACTCATGGAAATATTTAATTAAAATAAACTGTTTCATTATTAGTTTTTAATAGAAGCAATTCTTCTTCGACTTTTAGATCTTTGCACTTATATCGTTTTCTTCCTTTCCTTCATCAAACGAAGAATGTTCTCCTGGAACTCTTAGTTTTCCTTCCATTGTTCCTGAAGCTCTCTTAGCACTAACGATTGGGTTGTTGGCCGACATCGTTTTTTGCTGATCGAACTAATTCCATATGCAGTTCTTGAGCAGCCTGATTCTTCCATAGCGACAGCACTAGTAGCCCCAGGAGAGCATTCAAACGCAGGCAGCTCCTCGCTATGTTTTTCTGCACCAAAGTTTTCGGCTTCTAAACAAAAAACTGAGGTGGTTAGCCCCGTTAGCGTATTGATGCGATCCTCGAATGCGGAGAAGGACATTCTATTTACGTCTCCTCCAGTTTTGCTCCTTTCGGTGTGGAATTTCTGAATTTTTTTTTTAATCTTTTTCTTTAAGTCAGCCCACACCTCAAGTTAAGAAATTTAACTTAATCAAACACATTAATAGTTAACTAATATATTAAATTTTTTCAGCCGTATTCATCCCTTGTGGGAGGTTCTTCTGCATTCAATATGTTGGTCAAATCCTTCCACAAATCCTGGAGATTTTGCTGACTGGACAAAGCCTCCAATTATCATTTCAGGGTGTTCCTCTAAATACTCAACGATGATAGAAAACTACTTTGTTGAAGTTATTTTCTTTAAGTTATTCAGGAAGTGAGGTTAGAAATGTTAAATTGTATATTTATATTAAAATTTATATAATTAATATATAAAATCATTTATATGTATAGATTAAAAAAATTTTAACATATAAATTGAACTTCTTGAATTTTACTTACATTTTATAAACTTAATCAATCACTATCAACAAAATGAAGTAAAGTTTAATCGCAATTATCGCCTTTCGAAAGTGTTAACAACATACCGACTATCGGTACATTGTCGAACTTGGAATCTTTCGAAGTTATAACATCTGCCACAGGACCCTCAGGTTGATATACCAAAGGTACAAATGTACCTCCTTGTTATTGAGAACAAAAGGAGGTGTGGTGTGGGATTTAATACTTGAAGTAAGATGAAGGTAGATGAGACGAAAAGACGAGTGTTCATGTATATTTCCTGTATATATTTTTTAATACGTTTTGCTATTTTTATTATTTTCAAGTATATTTTGTTTTTGCGAGTGTTATTGTTTATTTTTTAGAAAAGAGCGCCAGCAAATTTTGATACAGGGCCAACTCAGGGATAGCTACGCCACTGAGTATAATATAATAGAACGAATAACTTTTAATAAAATTGTGATTTAAAAATTATTTAAAATAAAAAATATTATAAAATTTTAACTTAATATGATTGGTTTAAATTTTGCAGGTCATGTATACCGCGTTTTTTTCCGAAAGTGCTCCACTCTGGCAGCAAGCGATTCTACTCTCGAAATTTTCCAAACGACAGCACCGGATCTGGACAACAAAGCTTACATTTTCTTGTAAAGGTGAAGCTACACTACACGGGTAGAGACTTTGGTCTCCAGAGACCAGTTTTTGGTCTCTGGAGATCCAGAGGACAAAGATCCATGTATACAATTTCGAGACCCAAAAAATCTCTAAAGAGACCAAATCTCTAGAAACTGTTTTGGTTTCCTGTCGTGTCAATACAAACAGGTGTCTCCAGTTTCGGTCTCTGGTTTCCGAAGTTTGCTCATTTTTCATTTCCAGGTCTCCAGAGTTAAATGTAGGTCTACTCGGAATAGAAAATGAATAAAGTGGACAAATTATTACAAAGAAATTAATAAAAATATTAATAATTAATATAATGGATTTAGGGCAGAAAATTTGTTTCGTCAATAGAGTTCTGGTTAGTTAAAAAAAAAAAAAAACACGCAAAAATTCGTTATGCTATCCTTTATCGCTTTTTCACTAGACCTAGACCACAGAGCACATTAGAGACATCTACCGCAAAAGACAGAAACCCAATATCCGACAAAACCATATAAATTAAGACGAAAAATGAATTTGCAGTTCACATAAATTGAAAATTTTTAACGAGAATTAATTCTCATAAATTTGTTTTGCCCTTAATAGTTAAATATGCTATTCTGCTTTATATTTAAACAACTTTCAAATAAATATTGCATTTCTAGTCGGTGAAATATCGAAAGAAAAAACAAGTACTATTAGAGTCAAATAATTATAAGAAGCGCAACTAAAAATGAAAAAAAACTCGACGTTATTTGCTAGATGTAGGCCTTATCTTTCTAAAACAGTCACAATTTAAAGAAATGAGAATACCTACCCACAGAAATTTGATTTAAAATACTTCAATTTTTACCATTTTTTACAAGTTTCCGAGCTAATATCTCCATTCCAGAACACTTTTTTTAATTTTTGCCGACGTTATTTGCTAGACTTCTTCATTGCAAGTATTGGTTCTGACTCCTCTTAATAAATAGTAAAATAATATGCAAACATAACAAAAATAGCCTCTTAACATCTCGTTTTCTATTTGATATTAATAAAAACATGTTTTATTTCCCTTCTTTTATAGTTTTAATCCCATTCTATTCCAAAGTTTTGTTTTTATAATATTCATGTTACTAAATATCTGCGTTGGAAAATGGTAAGTTCAAAAGGTTAAATGCGAAATATAATACATCCTTAAACGGATTACCACCTAGAGCATCTTGGTACTAATGCAGTCTGTTTTATTTATCCAGTCTATTAAATTGATTTTACAGTTTTGTTAGGTTCTTTTCATCCTTCCTAAATACTCCTATTAAAGAAATTACTTCTGACTCTGCTTTTTTTTATTGGCTTTTGGATTAAGGCAATTAATTTTCAAAAAAAACTCAACATTCGGTGGCAGTCTCTGTCTTAACTGATTGACTAAATTTAACAAAAACTTCACACATTTCGCGCAAACTTTACATTAACTATCAATTCTAAGTTTACTTAGTAATTTATTATATCCTAAATAAGGCTTCATTTAGCGGAGCACATATTTAAAACATCGGAATCCGCAAAATCTTTTGGAACAATAATCTGTACGACTAATTTGATTAAAAAATTTTTAAATCGTTCAATATTCTTGTAATGTAAACGGTCTCGCTTTGAAACAATAAATTAATTTTATTTACTTCTTGGAGATTATATCTTAAAAATTCGCTTCAATAATTCATTGTTGCAATATAATTCCTGCAGTGCTTGTGCTTTTTACAATTTTTCAGGACTGTTAGCTATCCCAAAATTAGTCCTAAGTTCAAGCCATTAATCTTAAATTTTTTCAATTGAAAAAAATATTGTTATTCACCTTGTCCGGCAAGATCGTAACATTTTTTTTATTCCTGTCATTGTTTATTAAGGGAAATAATGTGGAATATGCGTGTCAGGTGAATTGCTTAACTAATTATACGTCTCTGGTAGACAAATCTCTGCTGCCGACGATACCGAAAGCTGCAAGGAATGATACACACAAGGGATCAGAACTCCTTTGGGACTTTCAGTTTTAAATTTTTAACACCAATATTTTTTCCTACCATGTCACTGGCATTGTCGATTTTAAGTCCACATAATTTTTCAATAGATAATCCGAGTTCCAACATGATTTTCTTCGCCGCATTAACAATATCATCAGCTGTACAACATTCAGCTGGATTAATTTTAAAAATATTGTAACACTATCATTGCGCGAAAAGCTAAAATATTTTATTACTGCGCCCAAATACTTTTGGAGACGGATATATCTGTTGACTCAACTATAAAGAAGTTATATGAAGAGTTTCCAATATCTTCGTTTAGCTTTTCAATGAAGTAAGGGCGTATAACATTTTTAATAATGGCTGTCCATTTCGTTCGGATAAGGTTTTTGGTCGTAGGTTTTATATTATTCTCATGAAAACTTTTGTATACACCAGTTAAATGCGTAAAGATATTTATGACATGCTGCTAAAAATGAAAATCTAATTTCGTTAACCTTAATTGCATCACTAATTTTTGGTAGAAAATCAACTTGCATACATAAAAGACGATTTGACATACTTATGCTATGCTTCTAGCTATCCTTATGCAGCATCTAACTTTCAATGGATTATTTCCATTACTGTTGAGTATTTCTAGCAATTCCTTGAAGTTAGAGAGAGGTCTGGCACCCCGAAGGCTGTGGAAATGTCAGTGACTTTGACAATCTTTGGACCTTTCGAACGGTCTGTAAACTTTTCTCCTCCGTTTTAAAGTTATAGTTCAACAAAATTGTAACTCGGTTTTTTTTATTTAACTACTATTTTTATCAAAAAACACGTCATCAATACCAGTTTTTTATATTGGATTTAAGAAGCTAAAAAGCTTGGCTTCAAAATGACCATCACACTTTGTACCCAAAATGTAACCTTTTCTGCGTTTTTTGCACTTTTTCGTGAAAATACCCAGTAAAAATATCTCAGAAAGAAGAAAAATTTTTAAATCATCATCACAGGGTGTAACGTTCAGAAGTGACAGGGTGATCTATAAAAATATAACGAAATATATTAAAGTCCCGTCATATCGGAATTCGTTAATAGGACCCCCCCCCCCCACCACCTACCGCCAATACAATCTTTTGCTCGTCATGCTAGACCTTGTGGCGACGTCGGCTTTGACGCTTATCGGTAATGCAACGCCGACGCGCTCCGAGTTTGCTCGCGATTGGCAATTCGGAAAACTATCGCAACAACATTTGTAGGTTTGTGGAACCAGTTGAGCGGCTATTTTGCGTGTTGTGGGCGAGGTAATATTTGCATAATACGTAGTAGTCTTGTACGGAAAAATGTTTTTGTTTTAATTTTAAAAAAGTCAGTCAGTTTTAGATTGCGATACCAAGTGGTTATAAATAGAAAAATTGTAAAAAATATTATTGTAACACAGTTTTAGACCTCCTTGTAATTTGTTCTACAAGAGAAAAATATAAATACGAATACTAAAAAGTTGTGTTTAACGTCATACAACTTGATTCCTGAATATTATTTTCTTTAGTATTGTGGATCTAATCCTAGAACTTTCTACCGCAGCTCTGAGGACACACGTCAAGTGAAACCAAACAGACCCAAAGGAATAGCTCCGGTTAAAATGTCTTCACTACAGCCAGTCATACGATTAAATAGATGCGCCGTACAGAAGAGTCGAGAGTTGCATCGAAATTAGAAGCTTCAAGCAGGGCTTCCATACCGAAGTCAAATAAAGCGCCAGGGGCTGCAACTAGGCTCCCCACACAACAACAAGCATCCCACCAACAAACATAGTAGCTCAGCAGGATCTGTATCCTACAATCAAGTAGGATCTGTATCCTGCAATTGGATTTCCACATACTCAACAACCACATTCAAGTCAGGCAGTTCCGTAGGATCCGTTTCCTACAATTGAGAAAATTGCAGACCCTCATCCTGCCATACGATACTCCGTCTTCATCAACAATTTCAGCTGAATCTACAAGCAAGTGGGTCTGTATGCTGTCATTAAGCCGAACGGAGGCTTATACCCGTGACATCAAGACATTACCTCACAACCTATCAGTAGCCTTTGGATATTACAAGACTTACGGGACAAACTGTATGTTCTAAAAAATCGGCTGACATTGACGCAAACTTCACTTCACTTTACGTTTAATTCGAATTGACAAAATTGACTAATGTCAAGTTCACTTGGTTAAACCTTGGTTAAACCTTAAGGGCGGCATACACGATCCGTTTTGCCGTCGTTTTAAAACCACGTTTTAGTCGAGATAAGAACCTAAAATGTGGTCAAGAAAAGGACCCACACTCGTAACAACTTCACCACGTTTTGCCGTCATCTTGTATTATAGTAATTATAGTTCAAGTCATTTCAATTGTACATGATAAGCAAATTTGTACAATAATTGTGTTATTTTCTTATTCTCATTGAAGTTCTCAAAGTTTTTCTATTTGCAAAATGTTCAATATTTGATTTATTCGCCCTTTCACGTTTTTTATCTTTATTCATAAAATTTTTAAAGAGAGTTTGATTTTTTTTTCTTTCTTCCTTTCCTTGCCACACACGTAACGCTTTGCCCATGTTTTATCCACGTTTTAAGAAAGATATCTGGCATTAACAGAATAAGAAAATAACACAATTATTGTACAAATTTGCTTATCATGTACAATTGAAATGACTTGAACTATAATTACTAAAATACAACATGACGGCAAAACGTGATGAAGTTGTTATGAGTGTGGGGCTTTTTCCTGACCACATTTTAGGTTCTTATCTCGACTAAAACGTGGTTTTAAAACGGCGCCAAAACGGATCGTGTATGGCGCCCTTATGGCCTGTTAAGCAGGCCATACACCATCCATTTTGGCCGTGGTTTTACTGTAAAACCACGGCAAAACTGATGGTGTATGGCGAACCCCACGTTTTGAGGTTCGGATATCTACTAAAACCAGAATTCAGGTCATGCCAGAAATTTCTTTCTCAAAACGTGGGCAAGACGTGGGCAAGGCCATACACCATCAGTTTTGCCGTGGTTTTACTATTTTGTTTTGTTCATAATCAAAGTTAACTTAATAATAAGCTAAGGAGTAGGCGAGATTTCTGAGTGTTGTACATTTAAATGTACACGGCAAGAAAAGGAAGAAAGAAAGAAAAAAATAAATAATAAAAAAAAAATCAAACTCTTTAAAATTTTTATGAATAAAGATAAAAAATGTGAAAGCGCAAATTGCATGCAACGAAACAGAATGGAAAATATTTCGTTTTCGTAAATAAATGAGAAGTGGCGGAGTTTTCAGGTTTTACTCTCATAAAATGTTCCTGCGCTTCTGTGAAAACCGTTTTTCATGAAATAATCACAATGTTTGGTCACATGCTGTTGCTGTAAATGGACACTACAGATGACGGCAAGACGTGGTCAAGTTGGATGGTGTGTGGGGCTTTTTCTTGACCACGTTTTAGGTTCTTATCTCGACTAAAACGTGGTTTTTAAAACCACGGCAAAACTGATGGTGTATGGCGCCCTTTATAGAGTTGAAAAATATATGGCAGCAATATTCCCTCGATTGTAAAAGCTCACTTTAAAAGAGCTTTTGAATTGACTATGATGATATCGCCACTTTACTCTGCTCGGCTCGTATGCATGTCACACAGTGCAGTGTGCGTGCATACATCTTGCTAGGCCGACTTTATGCTATTCGATGTAGGGCGGTCGATGGCCACCGCACCGCAACCAGTATTCTCGGTAGGTATTATATTGTGTGACTACTCATCGCTTAACACCATCGAGTGAGCTTTGGATGTGTTGCTTTCAGACTAGCTATGTACTATTAGAAGTAGATTAGGGGCATTTGAGCAAAAGCTCTATGGCAAAATTCTCAACATACAGTTTTCTACCCTGATACTGTTTTTTCTATGGTTAAACGTTTGTTTTCAAGTTCATTCGTGCTTTGTTTGTGAAAAAAATTGCATGAAGATTTGTTTTCGCTCGCAGACAGTCCACTGAGGAGACATGCATACCTATTCCTTCCAATGAAGCTAGGGGGAAGCACAGAAAAAGCTTAAACTGCTTCCTCCCTAGAACATGCATGTACAAAAGTCCTATAAAGTGTCCAGTGAAGAGGCTTACATCCTCGTTCCTTCCAAGGAAGCTAGTGGGAAGCACATGAAAAAGCTTGAACTGCTTCCTCCCTATGACATGCCCCCAAAAATTTCCTATAAAGTGTCCAATATAGAGGCATGCATCACAACTTCCAAGGAAGGCATCTGGTTTGGGTGATGGTATGATTCCATTCCCCGCTAGGATGCAGTTGCAGTAAATTTTACCTTATCCGACAGCTGATTTCAAAATTTCTATTTTACTACAGTTTTAGAACATGCGTATAACTAAAGGAAGCGTAATATCGTGTAAAAACCCTAACGGTGGTGTGAGGAAAGCTCAGTTTTTAGGCCAAGGGGTTGGAAATGCAAAAAGAATTTAACTGAGTTTAACCATAGAGAAAACAGTATCAGAGTAGAAAACTGTGTGTTGAGAATTTTGCCACAGAGCTTTTGCTCAAATGCCCCTAATCTACTTCTAATAGCACATGGCCAGTCTGAAAGCAACACATCCAGAGCTCATTCGATGGTGTTAAGAGATCAGTAGTCAGTACACACAATATAATACCATCGGCCGGCCTACATCGAACATCAACAAAAATTTATCCTATGTGCCATCTCAACATAAATATTATAAATAATGTAAATAAATTTGCTTTATTATTTAGAAAAGTATTTTATTGTGATTCCCTTCTACTGCTACTGTTATAAAATCGAAAATACTCCATTGATTACAAGGGCAAATAAGAAGGAAAAACCAAAATAGAATTTATAACCTCCAAAATCAAAATTCAAATTGGATTAAAGAGAAACAATAAGGGCAAATCAATAATTGAGAAAGGAAGTGAAATAAACCTATAGTAAATGTACGATCTCAAGGAGGGGGAGTATTGAAAACATCTAACATATAAAGGGTTTTCCAATAAGAGGTGTTATTTTGATATTCAAAGAAAAATGCCATTTTTTGAGATAAATGATCGGATCTTTATTTTATTATTAAGACGAAGATATGCCGTTAATAATGGAAAATAACATCAGCCAAATGACCACAACGACCACGCCTACAGGACCATATCCTTTTCTTGAAATTTTCCATAACCAAATCGCAAAGTGGCTGCCCTATGTCCTCGATAGCCTCACGAATTCCATTTTTCAGGTCTTGAATCGACGCTGGGCTATTGGCGTACACCTTTTCTTTCACGTGGCTCCAAAGGAAGAAGTCGCAAAGTGTTAAGTCACAAGATCTCGGTGGCCAATTGTGATCACCTCTTCGAGAGATAACACGGTCCGGAAACTTTTCCCGTAAAAGATCAATGGTTTCGTTGCTTGTATGGCACGTAGCGCCGTCTTGTTGAAAGTAAACGTTGTCCAGATCAATACCATCCAATTCCGGCCATAAAAAATCATTAATCATCTGTCGATAGCGCAATCCATTCACCGTAACTGTTGCTCCAGCCTCATTTTCGATAAAGTAAGGTCCAATGACCCCGCGGGACCATAAACCGCACCAAACAGTCACACGTTGAGGATAGAGAGGCTTTTCAACAATAACTCTTGGGTTTTCCTAGCCCCAGATGCGACAATTTTGCTTGTTGAAGAAGCCATCGAGGTGGAAATGGGCCTCATCACTCAAGATGAGTTTTCGATGGAATTCCGGATCATTTTCATGCATTTCAAGGACCCAATCAGCAAAGACTCGACGTTGTTGATGATCGGCCGGCTTGAGTTCTTGTGTTAACTGAACTTTATAAGCCTTAAGACTCAAATCTTTATGCAAAATACGGTGTAATGACGTTTGTGGAATGCCTAATTCCAAAGAACGACGAGGAATGGACAAACCTGGGTTTTCTTCAACACTTTCGGCTACAGCAGCAATATTCTCGGCTGTTTTTGATCGACGTGCACGGGTTTTATTCTTCACATCACTAACTTGTCCCGACAGCTCGAATTTTTCTACCAATTTCTGTATTGCGGTCCGACAAGGTGCTTCACGACGACCCAAAATTGTTCGAGTTTGTTTTACGAACCGTCTCTGCCACATTTTGACCATTTTTATAGTGAATTTTAATAATTTCAATGCGTTGTTGAATCATGTATCGTTCCATTTTTATTAATGGCGTAGTTTCTACTTGTCAAATGTCAAAAAATGGCAGCTCCAAAAGTGACATCTACCGAAATAGCGGGCTAATTAAAATAACACCTCTTATTGGAGGACCCGTTATTATTAAACCTAGAGTCTTTTGTATTCTGAACATGGGCGTTTTTCGTTTATGTTATTATGTTATGACTAGAGCGACAGGGCGGAATATGGAGATCTATATATAAATCCTTGCAAGATAACTGATTATTAAGGATTTTATATAATTTAGATCTATATTTTCTAGTGTAGAACACATTCCAAAGGGTATCCAACGTTTCTTCAATCCTTGGTAACGGATAGCTATCCTTTCTCGTTAAGCTATTTCGTCGGCGTAATCTACACAGAATCGCGTGCCTTTCTTGACCAAAATATGTAGATAACATATAATCGTGTCAAGGCCATAACAGATACCAAAAGTACCTCTTATTTAGTCTCTATTGACTGGACTACTGTACATATAGTGATTTGTTTCAATTTTCAAATTGCAATACTTTTATGCGTCTATGTTCCACTGTGCTTTTGACAACAGAAGTCGTGAGCTTTTTTTTTGGTGGTATGGTGGTAACACCCTTTAAGTCTATCTATGAAAAAAATGCCTGTCTGCATGCATAAATATCGCTTTAGCGCCCCACGACCAACGAACACGAATAATATAAAATTCCAATTCTTTAGACTGTTGTCAGCCACAACAACGATTATTGAATAAAAATTGGAAAGAAAAATGTCGAATTTAATTTCCTAGAAAAAATTAATGTTTGTCTGCGCTCATTATATTTTTAATGGTCCAGGCGCGCGGTTAGGTAATCGAGTCAATATCACTCGTCTGGAGCTTGCACCGGCATCGTTGCCTAATGTCGGCACCAATTCCCACTTGTCGTCGTATTTTATGCTATAGTTTGCAACGTTGGAACCATTGATTATTTATATATAGATGTGCCCAGAATCATTGACGTCTTTCTTAGATATGAGATGTCGCTACTTGGAAAAAATGCGATAAAAACTTTTATTTAATGGTTCAAATAAAAAGTTTTCAGCATATAAAGTAAAAATAGTTAAAAACCAAATAAAATATTATATCCAGCCATTGAAAATTGTTTTATTAAAAGTTTTAAAGCGGAAAATAACAAGCGAAATACAAGTAGCGACATCTCCTTTCTAAGACGTCAATGATTCTGGGCACATCTATATATAAATAATCAATGGTTGGAACTTAGAATCCTCTTGAATAAAATGTTATGCAAAAATGATATATTATAGTTATTTGTTCTACACAGATTTCTAGACCATTGGTATTGTATATGTATAAATTCCTTCCTTTTTGCTAAGAGTGTGTATTCAAAACATACACCGCATACAAGTGCTTTTTATATAAGTTATCAAAGTCTGTTGTTGGATGAACTACAAAGCTTTAAGCACTTGGCTGTTAGCAGAGCTTTACTTGGCTATGAGTTGTTGGCTGCTGATTATAGTTGGGGTCAATTTTTAGTTAGGCCATTCTATATCTGTATTTGCACAGTGCTATTCATTCATTACTCAAGCTTCCAGTTTTTACTTGTTTTTTGTGTGTGCTTTCATCTCATTTAATTCAAATTTGAATTTGCCAAAGTTAATCTCGACAATAAGCTTTAACGAAAAATAAACCAAATCTGAAAGCTTCATATGTCCTGGATAGCCGAGACTTGATCCTAAGCCAGCTGTGCAGCTTTGAATATGGATATAGATAGATGTTTAACTTTGATTGATAGGGCAGGGCAGATGGTGTCGCCATCGATTTTTTTAAAATCCTTTTTGAATTTTGTGGACCTTCGCCTGTTAAATATTAAAATATTCAATAAATAAAATGAACGTCAAAGGTAGCTAGCGGGAAATTTTCATTTTTAATATATTTTTTTTAATTTCACCATCAGATATCATACAACAACAACATTTAAATTTTCCTCTAAGCTACACATCTATGTTTTGGTGAATTCTTTTCACCTGAACCATATCTTTACATGCCAGCTTGTTGATTCTTCTTCTCGCTAGATGTCTCTGGCTGTACCCATTTTTTGGTTATATTGACTGTTGTCAAAGTAATTATTTTAAAACGCAAGAGAATATTATATTCAAACAAACAATTTATTTTATATTTAATTTACAATTGTTTTCTCTAATCACTTTACTGGGCGTTTCCGTCTCAAAGATGATGTCATTGACGTGAAGTTGTTGAGAGGTTGGAAAAGAAACTTAGCTGTGGTGAAACTGGAACATTAGAGGTGACAATGCTGCCACAATTATCGAAATACGAGTATGATCAAATCAAAGAAACATAAAACTTATATACGTGTTGTTTAACGTGAGAAATGATTACTGTTACTGGTTCAGGTTTTGTTGCTTTCGAGTTTTTTGTTGAGTTTACAGAATTGCATGTCAGTTTTTTTTCCAAAATATCAGCATTGCAAGGGTAATAAACTCTGCCCCGGTAATGTAGCTTATCCTGTATTGATGAATCACGTCATTATTTCTGGGCATAGGACATCCCTGGTTCTCGTACTGCTTTTGTTTTGCAAGAGCTTCGCTTATTATTTTGAGTTCACTGTCGTTATGAAATTTTAGCATTTGTGTTGGGTCTTAGCCCAGTAGGAAATTGAGGGACTAGTGAACACGGTAATGGGCTATTTTATCTAAGAATACTACACGTCCATTTTATCAATGACATGGTAATGCAGGTGGTATGGTAATGTAAGCACGTTTGCTTAAACAGAATGAAAATGATGATTCACATAAAAATAAGAAGAAATTGTTTGTTCATTTTTGTTTATTTCAAAGTGAAGCTGGCATAGTCAGTCAGTTGCCTTGCCGGTGAGATTATTCTCACACCTTGTTGTTTACAAGGTGTCAACCAAGCTACACCGATCTCTTAAATATAATTAAAAAAGTTTGTATGTAGCAGTTGAAACTTTTTATTTTCCACCACATTGCCTAGTCCACATAATTTACAAGACACACATTCTTAAATTGCCCGTTATGCAGTCTCTAAATTAAAAAATCGCTAAGTTACCACTATTTACCCACCAAAATGCTTTATTTAAACGTAAGAGGCTGTGGAACTTTTTTCCTTAATCGGGTGGGGGCGAAGCAGTTGAAGATAGCATGGAGCACTGGAAAGTTTTCTATCGAATTAAGTAGGTACAGTTCTACCTTACAGGATACATATGTAGTAAAAAAGACACAGGGAATTAAGTTATGAAGGCTTATAAAACCATAAATAACCCCCTAGTGGCCAAAAGACGCATTTCGGACCTTCTTTCCCTTACAATTAATTGCTGTTCTGGGGCCGGATTCTGTAGCACGGAGAATTTGGGAATTTGGGAGATGAGAATTGCGTTTTCTTAGAATTTTTAATTCCCTAATTCTCCATTCCCAATTCACTAACATGGTTGGAGAATTAAGGAAAACGTGAAATGTGAAAAAGTGCGAATCGCCTGGGACGATTAAGGTTATCAATTTTTGTTGTAGAGGGTTGGACTTTTTTTCATATGTGATGTACATCTGTCTATTACCTTCCACTGTCGAAATAAATTTAAATTTCTTTTTTGTTGGGATAGTTTTTGAGGGATGTAGGAGGGTAGGTTTTCTCGAGTTTTTCCGGGAACACGAGAGAATGGAGAGTAGAAGGAGAATGTATGTGGTATCAAAAAAAAAAGGGAGATCAGCGCAAACAAGATAGGTTTAGGAAAAGGGGCGGGGAGAGTGCGGGGTAGAAATGGGAGCTGATTAAGGGAAATTTAAAAAAAAAAATTAAGACAATATCAGGAGCTGCAATAATTCGCAGGGGTAAGCTCAGGATCTCTAAGCGCAATAAAAAAATTGGTAATTAAGCATGCATGGGTATTATAGGCTATATTTTATTTCGATTAACGGTAATTTGCAGATTTGAGCGGCCTCGGCGGTAAATTTTGCTATCGCAATATTCACGGGCGCCTAACTCTATGTGGGAGGCCTGTAGAGTATTGGATTTTTTTTTTGATAGATTAAGGGTTTAGAGTACAAAAATACAGGTGAACAATTTTTGGAGCAGGATGTTTTGGGGGTTGGGGGTCGTACCACCCCTCATAGGGGGTTGCTCAAACTACGTCATGTTTGGTACCAAATTAAAGAGGGAGGAGAGGGTAATCGAGTGGTGTAGTTTGTCTTTAATCGTTTTAACGTGATAGCTGACTTTTGACCGCCGAAAAAATATTTTTTTACACTACGGCCATATACACCCCAGTTTCCATATTTTGCATATATTTCTTCCGTTCTTTGTTTCACATCCATTAGTACTCCGTTGTGAACATTTTTGTCATGGGAAGTAAATTTCCAGAACTTACCAGTTCTTCGCAATGATGAGATGAAAATATGTCAATTTTTGTACCAAAAACGGCCAATTTTTCACCTTAAAAAGGACTGCTACACTTCTTTTACAGTTATTTCCAAAACGGTTTATCGGATTCAAAATTTATTTACATATTTAATTAGGGGACAAAATGTAGATGCGATTTCATCCTACACATAAGCTTTACCGTGTATATTTAAAAATTTTACAGGATCTCTTCTGTACTGGACGAGACCAAATTGATCAATTTCGCGTGATTTGTAATTTTTAGCGGGTACTTTGAGAGACAAAATCCTTGTTCCTCTGTTAGTATTGCATGGATTTCCATAATTTGTTTTTCACAATGTAGCCAGGATACGCAGTGAATACATAACTCAATTTGAAATTCCTAGGTGCCTAGATACCTTCACAAAACGTTACAAAAGCAGACAATACAATTTTTCCACTTACTTTTCCACTTGCAAAACACCGGAGAATTAACAAGTGGAATGGAGAATTTGGGAATTCCGTACTCACCTCTCAAATTCTCTCTCAATTGAAAATTTTTCGTCTTACTTTTCCACAAGCAAACACCGGAGAGTTTGAGAAGTGTAAGTAAGACGAAAAATTCGGGAATTCTGTACTCGCTTCTCAAATCCTCTCAGTTGAGAATTTTTCGTCTTATTTTTTCACAAGCAAACACCGGAACAAGTGGAATGGAGAATTCGGGAATTCCGTACTCGCTTCTCAAATTCTCTCAGTTGAGAATTTTTCGTCTTACTTTTCCACAAGCAAACACCGGAGAATTTGAGAAGTGAAAGTAGAGAGGTGAGTACGGAATTCAAGAATTCTCCATTCCACTTGTTAATTCTCCGGTGTTTTGCAAGTGGAAAAGTAAGTGGAAAAATTGTATTGTCTGCTTTTGTAACGTTTTGTGAAGGTATCTAGGCACCTAGGAATTTCAAATTGAGTTATGTATTCACTGCGTATCCTGGCTACATTGGAACAAGGATTTTGTCTCTCAAAGTACCCGCTAAAAATTACAAATCACGCGAAATTGATCAATTTGGTCTCGTCCAGTACAGAAGAGATGCTGTAAAATTTTTAAATATACACGGTAAAGCTTATGTGTAGGATGAAATCGCATCTACATTTTGTCCCCTAATTAAATATGTAAATAAATTTTGAATCCGATAAACCGTTTTGGAAATAACTGTAAAAGAAGTGTAGCAGTCCTTTTTAAGGTGAAAAATTGGCCGTTTTTGGTACAAAAATTGACATATTTTCATCTCATCATTGCGAAGAACTGGTAAGTCCTGGAAATTTACTTCCCATGACAAAAATGTTCACAACGGAGTACTAATGGATGTGAAACAAAGAACGGAAGAAATATATGCAAAATATGGAAACTGGGGTGTATATGGCCGTAGTGTAAAAAAATATTTTTTCGGCGGTCAAAAGTCAGCTATCACGTTAAAACGATTAAAGACAAACTACACCACTCGATTACCCTCTCCTCCCTCTTTAATTTGGTACCAAACATGACGTAGTTTGAGCAACCCCCTATGAGGGGTGGTACGACCCCCAACCCCCAAAACATCCTGCTCCAAAAATTGTTCACCTGTATTTTTGTACTCTAAACCCTTAATCTATCAAAAAAAAATCCAATACTCTACAGCCCTCCCACATAGAGTTAGGCGCCCGTGAATATTGCGATAGCAAAATTTACCGCCGAGGCCGCTCAAATCTGCAAATTACCGTTAATCGAAATAAAATATAGCCTATAATACCCATGCATGCTTAATTACCAATTTTTTTATTGCGCTTAGAGATCCTGAGCTTACCCCTGCGAATTATTGCAGCTCCTGATATTGTCTTAATTTTTTTTTTAAATTTCCCTTAATCAGCTCCCATTTCTACCCCGCACTCTCCCCGCCCCTTTTCCTAAACCTATCTTGTTTGCGCTGAGCTCCCATTTTTTTTTTGATACCACATACATTCTCCTTCTACTCTCCATTCTCTCGTGTTCCCGGAAAAACTCGAGAAAATCTACCCTCCTACATCCCTCAAAAACTATCCCAACAAAAAAGAAATTTAAATTTATTTCGACAGTGGAAGGTAATAGACAGATGTACATCACATATGAAAAAAAGTCCAACCCTCTACAACAAAAATTGATAACCTTAATCGTCCCAGGCGATTCGCACTTTTTCACATTTCACGTTTTCCCTAATTCTCCAACCATGTTAGTGAATTGGGAATGGAGAATTAGGGAATTAAAAATTCTAAGAAAACGCAATTCTCATCTCCCAAATTCCCAAATTCTCCGTGCTACAGAATCCGGCCCCTGGACGAGACCTAACACTCTATGTGAAATATTGAGGTGCGTCACTTTCTTGTCCTGAAATATCGCTGTATTTCAAAATAAAATAAATAATAAATAAAAAATAAGCTGTAATAGGAGGGCTTGACTTCTTTTGTCCAGGCTGTCCCTGTGGCAGACTGAAGCCTCTATTCTGCTAAGAAGGCGGTAGTGCTGTTACCATGCTAACCGCTGCAATACGAGGAGTGACAGCGTTGATGCTGCCTATAGGGTTTGCTTCTGGGCAGTATGGACCAAGCTGGCCTATGTAGACTCAGCGGCTGCGAAGGCAGTGATTCTGCAGTCCTGTATTAAGCCCACCCTATTCCGACTTGACGGTCGTAGAAACAGCAAATGTGATGCCGGTATTGCGGGAGAGATCAAGTGTTTCCGCACCAGTTCGCCGGTCCGTTTGTGATGGACCGAGAAAGGCCGTCCCTGAAATCAAGTTAATCTATGGGTTGTTAAAAGAAAAACAAAAACATCAGTTCAGGAGTTGCTGGATTCCCCTCGGGAATTACGTTTTATTTCCCCTTGCTGTTACGGTACTTGTTAACTTTGTTATTTTTTTTCTTTTCTACAAAATTTTTTATCCTTTTTACGCAACCCGTTTTGGTCTTTACGAATTGATGATTGACATTAGAATAAATATTTTTATATATTTTTTCTATTTACAAAAAAGTCAGCGCCTACCTAGCTAAGCCTTTCTACGTTCAGCAAAGTGTTAGGTACTAGACACGAATTTCGAAATTAATTCTGCTAGGTTTACATAGTGGTTGGTGAAATGTTCGGAAATGTTCGACCCGTCATAGACCCGTCGCCACATACTTCCTCATGTAATCTCTCTGGGTGTCCATCTAACTGTATCAACTGATAAAAAATAAAAATAAGAGGTCATAATAATAATGTATAATATATATGTATATAAATGAAACAATTGTTCCAAAAAAGAGAATTTATTCAATTACATTATTTTTTGAGTAATTTCTGCACATATGGAGAATATTCATTTAAATTTATATTTATGGGTGGGCAGCAGTACATCGATTTGGGGAAAACACAACAAATAACACATGGTTTGTTAGTGGAAGTGTTATCCTTAACATTGTTTCATGAATTTTAAATTGATTTTCTTCAAATATTAGCTACATTTTCAATATTAGTGTTTTTTTTTTAAATCATGACTTAATACATTTAAACTGTCTCATATGTTATTAAAGAAATTTAACTTAGGCAGTAAAATATTAGTTCTAATGTATACACTTAGTTATGACCTTGAAAAAATCATTTTGATAACTGCTTTTAAACTGCCGTCATCCGCAACAATAAGGTATTTTCGGATAAACCATAAACTATTTCTACCCTTTTTATAAGCTTTTATTTAACTTTCTTTGTTTTCTGTCTGTTACAAATCTTGCAATAAAAATTTAGACTAGTTCTAATTGAGCTAGAGCTTTGAACATTTGCACACGTGTTATATAGGTCCCTGGGCAATCTAATATGGCGGACATTCCCAAAATGGCGGATAACTTTTTTCTTCTCAATCCCTTGATACAGATATCAAATGAATGGGAGTAAACTAGAATGTAGACTTTGGTAGAGATGGCGTTCACAAGTCTAATCCAATATCAAAGCAGTTCTCTGTCAAGTTTAGCTATGGCACGGTTGAACAGAGTATGATACCAATACTCTTATTATGAGTAATTACTGTAAATAAGAAGCAATGTAGTTTTGTAGACCACGCTGTCGTATACTTGGGATCACAACTATTCGCAAAAGTGAAGCATATGTCTTAGGAGAGTAAGAACACTCCATGGACTTTGCATTGAAGAATTGAACTTCACAAAAATCACTGGGAAGAAGCCATATAATAATGGCGCTCTGGAAGAGCAATAATATTTTTTTTGAAAAACTTTTATTTACAAAAATATACTAAAAAGTAAAAAATAATTGTTTACATATAAAAAAAATAACATTGTTCGTTGCATAGGAATAAAATTCTGCTCTGCAGAAACATCTGTATGACCGAAGGTATTTTGGAGGCTCAAAAGATTATCTTGGCTTGTAACGCGAGTAGAAATTAATTGCGTGCGGGAATTAATCTACAAGCGATCAGACTATACTTCATCCGATCACTGATCATGCATGTAGCGATAAAGGAGCCAAACACAGTCGACATTGTGACCATGTTCGAGCCAGTCGATATCAGACGCTGTTGCAAGTGAGCTTGAAGGGTCTCTTTTGGACAATTCTAATGTGCTGTGTGACCAGCCCCAGCCCAGATATAGGAATTCTTCTAGGTAGGATGTAGGACTCTTACAGGAGCACTAGATTCGATGAGCTGAAATATTTCTTACACATTTTCAGAAATCTACGAAATTTCGATGCTTCTTTGGCAACAGAGAAGATGTCATCTGTCCAGCTTAGCTTGCTGGAAATATCAATGCCAAGAATGTATAAAGACGGTGTATCGTAAATCAGTGCACCATCAAAAGAAATGGGAATGGAAAAACTGTGATCTTGTTTTAAAGAGGTGGGACTTAGATTCATTTAATTCGACGCGATTCACCTTGGACCAAGTGAGAATATTTTCAAGATCGTTATTCAATGGCAGTTTCGTTTAACACATGCGGCACTCTCTCTAGAGTTCACAAAATTGTCAAAGGATTAAGCGAAATCAAGGGAAAGGATGGATGGGATTGAAAGAAACAGAAAGCAGACCATTAATAAAAATTTAGAAGAGAGACGGAGAGTTAAAGAGTTCTGGTGCACGCCAGCATTTATACGGTGATTTTCAGATATAACGCCATCTAATGCAACCCGTATTAGGCGACCAAATAAAAACTTTCAATTCATAATAGAGAGTAGGGGAGAGAAAAGTGCTTTGTACAGAAGGGCGGGAAAGGTATTTAAAATATCTAGGCCAACGATTTTGAACTCACCAAAATTGCGGAGACTTTGATTCCAACGTTCCGTAAGAAATGTTAGCAAGTCTCCAGATTAGCGTCCAGACCAGAAGTCATTTTGGCGATCGTGGATAAGTTGATTAGTTTCCAAATAAAAAGTTAATAATAGTTTCAAAAACTTTCGAAAGAATCGAAGTGATTACAATTGGTCAATAACTTGAGGAATCGCTACCCTCTCCTATTTTGGGAATAGGCTGTACTTGGGTTAGTCTCTAAGCAATTGGAAAGTTTCCTGTCGATAAAGACAAGTAGAATAACTTGTGCAGAGGTTTAGCCAAGGATGAGGAATAGTTTTTTATTAAAAGTGGTCAGTAATCACCAGAACCTGTTTTTTGGAGACGTTGAACCCTTAAGGACCTTGAACACATCTTTGGTCCTGAAGTGTATTGGCTCTTGTAGACATCTACATGGGAGATGCAAAACAGGTATCTCTGAGGTAGGTAGAAGATGAGAATTTGATGCGAATCTAGCAGCCACAATATTAGATTTATCTAGGGAGTTAACAACCATTTCACCATTCATTATTGGTGAAGGTATAGGGGACCTGCTGAAGTTGATCCTTATGGTTTTAACCAGAAACTTGACAGAAACTTTTACTCTCAATGCGACTTACCAAGATCCTTAGTCTAATACTCTTGTCAAAAAGATGTTTTTCTTTTTGAATAGTGAACTTGCAGGTGATCCGTTTTTGTATACTTGCTTCAGTTCTGGACATGAATGTAATTGGCGCTATACTTCAATTAATATACCAAAATAAATCGAAGTAAAACATGAAACTATTTTGAAAAAAAATCAATAATTTCAGCAAGCCTTTGAAATACGGACTGACAGGATGTGCATTCATGCTTACCGAATTACAGATTGATTGACCTATTTTTACTAGAATGTTAGATCCTTGCGTAAAAATATGGCTTACGAAGTACGACGAACAATCTTTTATAATGAATTATGCTTTTCTAAACAAGCAAACAAACAAACTAAAAACTCCTGCAGTGGTATGATCTTTGTGGATGTGGGTATTGAAATATATTTTATATAAATGGCTACTTATGGAATAACGATTTGCTTTGGAAACATGTAAAACTGGTCTGTCTGTGTGTATAAAATTATTTCCATACCTATGTAGCTAACCGATGAGGAATTCTTCTCCAATAGTGATGTTCAATCTTTGTTAATATGTAGTCGGTGGCTAACCGAAAATTATGCATAACCTGGCATTGGTAAATATACAATAATAGACAAGACCACAAGCTTATAATAGCGAGTGACTTCCGGATTAAATCTATAACCTCTTGGATAATTCTCCGCAACTCAGCATCAGGTGGACCTTTCACCTACGTTATTTGAACAATTTATATATAAACATGAGAGTGGTGCTTGTATTAATATTGAGGCTTTGGTAAGATAGGTCCTATCGAGCATAAACGTAAAGAGTCTGAACAATCCCGATCAAGAAACGAAGCTCGCCCTGAGTATATAAGGAAACAAAATGGAACTCCAAGGCTCTAAAGGAGTAGGGCAAAAATTCTACTGGTATTGGATAAGACAAGGGATAACACATGAATAATCCCAAAGCTTAGCCCTAATAGCAAACAATTTTGATATTTATCCAAAATGACTTAGACATGAATCGAATTCCATATCACAATTATTGTGGATTATCCGAAAATGCTGGAGTCTGACGTAGCTATGCAGAAAGCAATAAGCTCACAAATAGAAATTTTCGAGAAAAATTTTGATAAAGTTTATGGAACATGATTATAATTTTCTTAGCTTTGAGACGTTTTCGAGCTTGGTTGATTTTTTCAAATTGTATTTGAATTTGAATCAGTTTTGCCATATTGACTCAAAATTTTCTTTATTGTGGATTATGTGCTTTATGCACAACTACGTCCAAATTTGATAAATACTAGAAAATTCATATGAAGACAGAAAATACGAAATGTAAATATGATGTGAAACTTATTTCAAACCTCAAAAAGGTTTTACACTTTTACACTTTTACACTACTATCGATGTAATAAATTTTCTTCAAAAACATTTTAACAAAACAATATACAAAAAAAAAAAAATAAAGAAAAAATCAGTCAGATTAATCATTATGTTAATCAGTTCAGTATATGTACGGGTACGTATGTAGTAACATAATTTACAAGTATATTTCCTTTAATTAAGAGTTTCATTTATGTACAATTAATATCAGTAAATTTTCTATTATTATTTTAGCGTGTATTGACACAATTGTTTTGTTTGGCATTGACGCATTTAGTTTACATAAACTTTAGAAGAAAATTAGAGAATACCCTATAGCAGTAGTTGTCGTCAAAATAAATGCTTCAGTTATTTATGTATTAGTATATAAATTTTCTAAAAACATTATATATGTTTTTCGTGGTAGTTCGTTAAAAATTCTAAATATACATTATACACAGTCTCTGTTGGCGCACAAGCTCAATGCGTCATTTTTTTGTCTTATTTTCTTTTATCTATTTGAATTAACATTAAGTTTTTTTTTTGTTTTTGTTTTATTTTTTAATGAACTTCTGTTAAACAGTTTTTATAACTTTAATTACGTTTATTCACAGAATTTTTAATTGTCTACAATTTCATACGATTCGTAAGATTTTAATTTAAAATCGTGAGTTTTCCAGAGTAAAGAATTAGTACGTTTAGTACATCGTTTTTGATGTAATGCAATGACATACATTTACATATACATATATATATATATATATATATATATATAATTGTATTGTTAGTAGCAACAGACATTTTTACAATTTTACGATCATACACTATTAATATTAATTTCTAAATGTAAACAGATGCATTATTTCCTAATTTAGTATTTTTTTTTTAATTTATTTGTTCTTGTCCTGCCATTAAATTCGTCTCATTCATACTTTTACATAAATATACTAATTATCGAATTGAAAATTAATTTAAACGCTAAATTTAGGAGGAATTCAGGGAGAACTGAAAATATTGATTTTTTGATGATATGGTATGCATTTATACAGGACATTTTCTTTCCTACATATGCACTGCTTAACAAAGTTAAGAATAAAAAATTATATGGAAAAGGAAGCAATTGTAACAGTTTCGGGGAATACAGGGTGTTTCATATATCTGGGTTTTTAAAATCTAACATTGCTACCTTTGATATGTTATTGAAGACGTAATTTTCCCTTCACAAAGGTTTGACAGTTTGGCACATCTAGATACTGCTTTTCCCTTCAGACCTAAGGTAGTTTTGTCTCTGTCTTTTTATTTAAACCCCAGCTTTCTGGGAAATTCATAAATTGAAAATGCTGAAATTTATGTACTATTTGAATCATGTTTTGACGCTATATGAATTTTTATATGTATTTCAGAATACAAATAGAAAATTCCAGAGATGCTGAGGATAGCTGTGTCCATTTTTGAACGGTTGGGAAGGTTTATTTATCAGAGTTTAAGTTAGGTTAGGATAGAAAAGCGACTATCACAATACCTACGATCAGCCACACTTAGACCACCGGCTGATGGTACATTGGGATGCCAATAAATCTTGACATTACCAGAAACAGATTGTTTAATTTGCGGTGAGCAGTTATACAAGCCACAAGAGCGAATGAACTTCAAGAGGTCCCCCAGCTCCTTATCTGCTATTTCCCAAAAATTCGCATAAATGTAGGTACAAAGCATATTCTCTCTACGCTTGAAAGGTTCGCCTGAGTGGTTGGTGGGGGGGGGGGGTATACCCAGGTGTTGAAAGCTCTCAACTTTTTTTCGTTCATACAACTTCTACAGAAGTCATTGAATGCAACTTGAATGCATTCCACGTGTTTTCCAAAGAGGCACAGATCCGTGATAAGTGCAGTAGGATTCCGCATACCATTACGATTCCTCCTTAGCAGAGTTTCTATCTTCTTAGAACATACTTAAACTATGCTGGGTGGTGAGTATCTTACTCTCTCCAGCGAAGCAAAGTATCTTGGAATTATACTCGATTCCTAGCTGAGAGAAAGGTTAATTGGGAAGAATGTGTAAAGAAGGCCAGTGTGGCCTTCTACACGTGTAAGAGAATTTTTGGTGGTAACTGCCAGCATGGTACGGTGGATGCACACAGCCATAGTTCGGCCGATCCTCTGCTATGGCTCAATAGTCTGGTGGACAGCGCCGAGGAGGAAATGAAACCTGAATGTGCGGTCCAAAACCCAAAGGGTTGCTTGCTTGGTAATAAAGGGGTGTTTGCGCACCGCGAACACAGCAGCACTGGAGGTCATGATAGATTTACTGCCGCTAGATCTCCACTGGAAGTGTAGCGGCAATTATCGCTGTCAGGCTTAGAGCAGGGGGTTGGTGCACGAAAAATGGGTTTTGTGCATTCCAATATACTCCAGAAGATAGACTGCAGTGATTGCAGGAAAGAAACTGACTATCGAATACCACTTTCCCAACTTTTTGTAGGGGTGTCAATGTAATGGCACAGGTGCTGGAGTGTAATCTAGAGACTGCCAGTGGCACGAGTCTTATAGACTGCCGGACAAATGTAATGTTTTTCAGGCAGACCGCGTAGCAATTTACCAGAGAGTAATATTGGCATCTATGTGCAGAGAGTCCGCACGGTACATCTGCATATACACGGACAGCCAAGCAACCATTAAGGCGCTGGATGCTGTGCTGGTTAAATCAAAATTGGTGCAGTTATGCAAGACTGGCCTTGAGGATATCCCACACAACAATATGGCTGATGAGTTGGCCAAAAAGGGCTCTGAAATGGATAGCTCCGCAGAAATAGCTTATATAAGGATCCGGATCGGAGCTTAAAAAGAGGAGATTATCAGGAACGCCTATCAAAAGGCAACCCTCCGCTGTATCAAAAAGGGAAGCCTGCCATATCGTGAGTGTATTATGGCCTGCATATGATAGGGAGAGGACAAGAGAAGTGTTTAATGGCAGAAGAACATATACCAGGAAATTTTTTGGGGTGATGACCCATCATTGGGCCATTGAAACCATACTAGAAGGCTAAGTATAGCGGCGAACGATTGCTGCAAGAGCTGTAATGACTCGGAAGAGATCGAATCTGTCTAGCACGTACTCTGCGAGTGCCCCGCTCTGATGAGCAAACGAGGTAGGCTATTGGGTAGCTATTGCTTTTCAAGTCTGAGAGAGCTGCAAAACAAAGAGTTCAGATGCATCCTGTGTTTCTTCATGGAAACAGGATGGATCTAGGACAATTTTTAAACATCGATGACAGCCATTTCTGAGCATCAAGCAAATCTCAGTACATTGATGGAGCACTTATCTTCCAAATGTCATTATAATTGCTGACAGGACTTTGTCATTTGTAGCTGCTATGCAATCACAGATATTGGAGCACACGTCAAATTACCAAAAATGTATTTTACGTATACAATTCTTTTGGAAATTATTAATATTGGACATCAATCATCATTGGGTTGCTTTAATGTTTAATCCATGCCTAATGCTTCTTTACAGCCGGTAGAACAATATGTTTTAAATGTTTCAAATAATTTTTTTCGACACAAATCTGTATGACAACTTACTGTAAAGCTTGCAATGCGAGATATCACAGGAACGTTTATGTATTGTAAGCTCTCATACAAAAGCTCGAAGGTATTGTCTAGGTAGAAGGAGATTCAATCAAGCAGAATGAATTCAATTCAGCGTTAACGAGAAGTAAAAACTTACGATGGAGCTCTCCTTTCTACGTCCGTGAATTTCAGTGATATGTACCACAACAAGCCAACCCTGAGAGCTCTAGTCTCAATTCTCATCGGGCACTCGTTTCTCAGGGTTCACCTGTACAAGATTAGACTTGTTGATGATCCTACATGCAAGGGTTGCTGAGAGGAATCCGAAACGGTGATTCACTTTCTCCGTAACTGTCCGGCTCTCTCAGGCACGCACTACAGACTCCTTGGTTCACACCTCCTGGATAAGCTGCAGGCTAGGAGGGTTGGGGGGCCAATACTCCATTGAGAGTGTCCGGCTGGGACCTATGAGCAATGCACATAAATTTGAAAGGTGAACAATGGGTCTTGCTCTGGCTTACGTTCCGTGGACCCCTCGGGACCCCAACCTCTCTCTCAACCCATTCATCCATGTACTACTTATTTGTATGGTTGACATTGCCTTTGTTGAAACGTCGAATGTATTTGGAAACATCAACTGCAAGGAAAATTGGCGAAAAATGCAGATCTAGAAGGAAGATAAGATTTATAAAATACACGAAGAATACTGAAAACTATGTCACATACAGGAATTATGCTGCTATAAGCGCAGAGCAGCAAATTGATAACGAATTATACTTATCGCATCATGTAATATTAGTTTCTGTTGTCCACAGTGATTTGTTTACCTTTCTAATGAAATTTCGAATGCACAATTTCGCTTTAATTGCTGACAGTAAGATTATTTAGCCAAATCCATTCGAAAAGAAGACAGTCGTGGCATAAACTGGCAAAATTTATTACAGTGGTTGAATGGGAAGAGCCCATGAAAGAATTTCAACTTTTCACCTATTATTAATGGAAGGCTTTTGTCATTTTATACGGTGTGCGGATTATCATACAGATACATACTCAAAAACAGTATTACCGTGATTAATGCGAGACTCGCCACACCCTAGTCGGATCACCTCATTTGGTAGACATATTACCATGTTGTTTGTCAGATGCGATCAACACACAATCACAAGAAACAAACAATATGTATGTAGCGAATGTATGTTGGTATTAGTCCAAAGTTTCGACAAAATTAGTCGTTTCAGCAGAAGACGCTGCATCCAAACTTATTAAGGACAACCTGCTAATCGTTCAAGAGTCCTAGGCTTCTTTTGGACTTTGTTAAAAACGAACAATGCATTATGCCTAAGATGTTAAGGTATTACAAGTTCGAGATATCCTTTTCATCGACGAAAATAGGTTGCGCGGGTGTTGGAGTACGTTTGAGTAATAACAGACAGCATTGCATTTTACGCTTATCAACTATAACATTCCTGCGGGATTTAGCTAACCTATAGAGTCGAACAAGTACACGAAATCAAGGGTGCTGTCGTCTATAAAACTATGAATATAGAATTGAAAGTGAGAGCTAGCAGATCAATAATAAAAATGAATAAGAGAGTAGGAGAAAGAACCGAACCTTGTGGTACTCCGGCATGGATTATAAAATGGTCAAATGTAACTTCGTGCCATATAATTTTGATTGAATGGCGGAAGAGGAAACTTTCAATCCCTTTTTAAAAAGAGATGCCTGATGTTTAGCTAAAAGAGCAAGTTACTAGATTCTATCGAAGGCCTTCGAAATATCTTAACCGATGATTTCAGATATCAAATTCAAATATCTTAAATATATCCATTTCGTAGCACTAACGGATGCACAGGGACGACATTGTGGTACTAGCCAAATGAGGGAGGTAGAGAACATATGCAGGGCTAGAAAAATTATAGAAATTGATCTTGGCATACAAATAAATTGCCAATCTTGAATTTGGAACCGAAATCAATAAAAACGAGTCCAAATAAAATCCGAATATTTCGTTAGTTATTTCTAAAATACAAATTGATTCATTCGCCTCGTTGATACGAGACTCGAATTCGGGACATTTCATTTATCATTGAGCTAACTTTGTTTTTTTTTCGTACCTCTAGTTTACTAGTCTGATGATAAGCTTTTATTTTTATTATTGAAGGATAAACTAAGAACAAAAAAATGTATGCAGGTATTGCGGCGCTATCCAAAAATCAATCTCATGAAATCAAATAAATTGCAGGACAAAAATTTTTCCGAACACAGTGACTTTGGGGTGTTTATTAATATGTTTGGTTTACTATACTAGGATCCTCAGAAAACATTTATAACCACACTTTCCTGAAATATGGTAACTTTCGTATGCTGAAACTACAGTTAATGACACATAGAATAAATTCTTTTTTTTTTACCGATATTATTATGTAATATAACAAACTATTTACACTTTTCTAATATTTAAAACTAGATGCGCCAAACACGTAATTTAAATGGGTGGGGGTGGGGGAGAGGGATTCTATTCTCCCAAGAGTTTAATATGGTCCTTAAATTTGTTTTGAAGATCCCACATCTACGTAGATTTTGATATATTTGGAGTGATATGGATACGTTTATGGTACATACAGAGGCAGCGGCGATAAAGATTTCTCCAAGCTAAACGGCAATCGTGTAATCTGTTGAATTTCGTGGATACTTTCCAGCCGATAATGTACTAGTCACGTTCCGATCTTGTCGAACTAGACTCATTAGTGTGTGCGTTTTATCACTATCACTAAACGCTGATGGCGGACTAACATTATTAACATTTGCATATCCAATAACACTATTAAGTTTTTCATTTTGAATATTTTCACAGTTTTTTTTACCTGGAATTGCAGCAGTATTAGCACCTCCTGTTTTCGAATTATCAATGTTCAATTCATAGCCATTTTTGCTGTCGTTATCATTCTTACTACCATTCCCACTTATTACAGAGGAATGTGAATATTTGTTGCGCGAATAGATATCTGTTCCCAGTTTCAAAGTGTCTGCATTGCAAATTGTTTCCATTGTTCTATAGTCGTAAAGTTTTGATCCGACATCCATGTAATCCGACTGAACTCCAAGTAAATGTAATGGCTCTATGCCATTGTACTGAGGCTCATGAATTCGATGCTGGTATCGTTCAGAATATGATGAATTATTGCAGCTAACTGATGTGCTCATTGGAACTGGACTTGAAACGTTAGCTGATGCTAAAAGACGTCCTTTTCGACGTGGTGTTATAGTTAGAAAATCCCCATAGCTCTTGTTAAGTGTGGAGCTGGTTTGATGCATTTCAATCATTTTCAAAGCGGGTCCATTCAGAATGAAATTTTTTGAAGATGATTTTGAATTGGAAACAACTGTGGTTAGCTTGAAATTATTATTTGATCGTGACGATGCGGAAGACTTGGACATCGGAATTAATCCATATTTTTGGACATGATTTTGATATGAGCTATTCTTCAATATTTCGACATATGAATTCGACTGGGAAGTATGGGTGGAAGATAGTTTATTGGATTCAAGTTGATCGGTTTTATTTGAGATTGATTTGCTTGATTGTGTTGGCGATGCTGTGTTTGACCTCGGTGCTGCCTTTTGAGACTGTTGCTGTTGAGATTGTGACTGTGGCTGTTGCTGCTGTTGATATTGTTGCTGCTGCTGTTGTTGTTGTTGTTGCTGCTGCTGATGTTGTTGTTGTTGCTGCTGCTGTTGTTGCTGTGATGATGACTGTTGATGCTGTTGGTGCTGCTTTGGCGGCGGATCAAAGTCTCTGTAGTTGATGGGCATGTCCAAGCTGCGATTTCCGATGCTATATTATGTTACAACATTGAAATGTTTAAGATAAAACAAATAAAAAATATAATATTTCAAAATAAACAAACTACTAAGCCTACATATGTATGTATATCATACAACAGGTATTATATGTATGTATACGAAATAAAATCACCTCGTACAGCATGGATATGATAATAAGAACACAAGAAAAATAAAAAAAACGAGCTACTTTGATTACTAATTCGTACAAAATTATTGTAACATAAATTGTAATAGTAATATAATATTTTTAATTAAATGTTTTGCTTGCCTAAGATTTCTTCTCTGTGCAATAATACCAGCAATATCACTGCTGCTGCCACCGCCGCCACCGCCACATGCTAACTCTTTAGCATGACGTAACTCAAAAGTTTGTAAGAGCTCGGGAGAAATATTGATGTTTTCTAAACATAAAAATGTTTTTTTTGTTTGTCCTTTTGATATTTTTAAAATTAAAACCAAACTATTTATTTCGCTTAAGTGTACAATGGCGGATAAATTCGTCTATATAAAAAATCAAAAATTATATGATTTGGAATGATGGGATTTTTTTGAAAGTTTTTAAGCAAAATGTTAAATTTGTGGTAAAAACAAAATTTGTGGTATCAACTGGAGTCGCCATTTTCTCGTCTGCTTATTAGACATACATTATGATGGAGAGACGCAGCACCTAAACTCGGGGGTATTGTTATGTGCCATTCTTATAATTTCATACCATCATCCAAGCTGTGGAATGATAATTTAGCGTATATCCATCGATGCATTAATCTATCCTATATCTATCCTGTCTATCCTTACCTTTATTCTTAGTTAGAGCAGAGGCACATATGTCAATTATTGTGTGTAAGTTATACAAGGTATATTCTACAGACCTGTAAAGTACTTAAGTACTAGTATCAGTGCCAGAACCAGGGCTTAAATTTCTTTTAAGTGCAAGTACAATTAGAAGTACTGGTAAATGTTCAAGTACAAGTCTCGATACTGATACTTAAAAATTGTTGAAGTATAAGTCCAGATACTGGTACTGGTACTTATAAGTCGCATATATGAGCTTAAGCACCCTATAAGTACTAAAGTACGCACTTGCCACAAATAAGTGAGTACTTTGATACTTATAGAGTATTTAAGCTTATATATGGGACTTATAAGTACCAGTACTGTACTGTACTTCAAAAAAATTTAAATACCAGTACCGGGACTTGTACTTAAAAAATCCAGGTCTTTGTACTGTTAGTACTGGTACTTGTACTTGGAATTTTACAAGGTTTGGAAGAATATTCAAAGTTCGAAGCTTTGAATGTCGAAACCTCGAACTTCAAAGCTGTGACCTTCAATTGGAAGAAATTCGAAGCTTCGAGGCTACCATGTGACTGGTGTTCAACATTTGTAACGCTTTAACCACTTCTCAGCTATTGAGCTTAAATATGGCACACTTATAGATCTTGCATGGCAATACATTTTTGCAGCTTTATATAATATGGTGGCTACATGATGGCGGCGAATTTAGCCATTAATGGCTGGATTCAATAAAAAAAAAAAAAATCTGGCGTTTGTCGGGGTCGCGGATTACGACGTTTTGATAAAAATTTAGAAATTAAATACGGCAGACAAATTTATCTATTTATTGTCCTGTCCAATTCGGAATCTGGGGAATTTGGTGTTGGGGATTACAGATTTTTGAACAAAATTTAGAAATTTTTATTATTAACTTCACTTGGTAGTTAGGGTTAAATCTTGTAATCCGATCGAAAGTTTTTTACGTTGTCCATCCGTTTGTTGTCCGTTCCACCAACAAAAACGATAAAACTCGTCTGCTATTTTGAATTTTTGTTATATAAAATTTTAAAAGTATATTTTCATCCAAGTAGTGAGCCAAATTTTCTCCGAAAAACTCCTGAAAATTGGCACTTTTTAAAATATTCAAAAATAATTTCAAGTCACTTGGATTATTATAATTTAACCTTAAAATCATTGCAGGCATTGGGAAAAATTCATGCTTTGGAGCTTTGAAAAATTCGAAGATTCATCAAAACGTATATGCTTCGAATTTCATGCTTCTAAGTCTATCAACAGTCCTAGTTATATTCTTTATATTATTTCGATAACTGGACTGTGGACTAACAGTATGATTTTGCTTTTTTTTTAGTCTGAATAAGAAGTTTCGATAAAACCTTGATTAAATGATACAGTTCTTATCTCCTTGTTGAATTATGCTTATAAAGTATAATCATATGGTTTTGTACCAACTCTAAATGCCTCAAACCTTATGAGGAAAATTTTCGGGCCTGATACCAAAGTATTAAAGAATCTCATATCAGGAATCTCATGTTCCGCTACGAATTTCAAGCAAACATACAATGGTGCCTCGAAGCCAAGAAAAGGTATATCCCGAATGGTAACAGGTGACACCTTGCGGATAATTTCTTAAGTCTGCAAAAATTCAGATATTATCGTCATCCAAACAGGTCTTTCGATACGCTGACATCTTTGATGTTGTAGTTAGAATTCCAGTTGATACTATGAAAATAATGGCAAAATTGGACGACTCTGTCGCCGCAATGATAGGAAAGCAAATTTGACTCTCTGTGCTAGAAGCTTTGGAGCTCGTCGATTCTTTCAAATATTATACATCACCCAGAGTGATATGAGCAAAGTAATACATACTCTTCTCTTCGATGTCATACACGGAGGGATGGGATTTATTGAGACCGACATAGTAAGTAACTCTCTTTGTCATTGTCCAGCGCTTTCCGCTAAGCCCCACAGGTTTGTTGACTCACACCTACTCAATTAAGAGCATGAAACATGCAGGGAGGATTAGCAACCAATTCCCTATTTCATTAAAGCATTCGACTTGATATTCTGAACGTTGTCGCAAAAATTATAAGAGTGACCAATGGACCTAGTATTGGTCTAATATCGGGAGCCAAAATAAATCCATCCAATGGAGCCTTTTTCTCTCGGTGAAATCTCTGATTAGATGCTGTTGTTTTTCACGGAAGTGGAAGAAAATCATCTAACGAGCAAAAAAAAATCTATTGATGGTTTTTTGCTGCGGTTACACAGGGAACAGTAAACGGTGGATAGACAATATGTAAAGTTCTACGTCAGTATATCCTTCAGCATGTATGCTAAACTTATTGGAATATGAGATCCTCACGGTAGGTAATTACCAATTAAAAACCTTTTTGTGACATGTAGCTCTGAGAGTTATGGCCTATGCTCTGAACATCGAAGAGCCAAATATAATGTCGTAGACATTTGGCGTAACTCAACACTTCATGAAAAGTCTAGGCACTTCATCAAATGTAGGCAGATAGTGTAACAGTTTTCGCTTAATGAGTTTTTACACGAAGTGTCTGAAATCTTTCTATCATTTCATGCAATGCTACAAGCCTTTACGTCGATAGTGTAATACCATCCGATATAACCAAATACTAGGAGAAGGACGCGTGCGGCGTGTGTGTGTGTGTGTGTGTGTGTCGAAAACTGTTACACTTTCGGCCTACATTTGATGAAGTTCCTAGACTTTTCATGAAGTGTTGAGTTACGTCAAATGACCACAACATATAGATGGTGAATGATCACAAAGAATACATCACGAACTTGTTGAGATATTACATAAATGTATTTACAGTAACTATAATAAATTCTTTCACACTACCATGAACTTGGCCACATTCCTACACTAAATGTATACAGATTCGGGTTTAAATTCGTCGCCTGTCACCGAGTTTTACTTTCTTTATGAGGCATCCTGTGAGATTTTCAGCACAATGAATTATATTTAATAAAGTATTTATATGGGCAATTGGGTGACCTCTACCACTGACTTCTGTGGTAGGTGATCAGTGATAACCACGCTGATAAGACCTTTCTGATCGATGGGTCGAAAAGCTCGATATTTTTGCTGCACAAGAAAATTCGTTGAAATTATTTTCAGTGAATTTTAATCTAATATAGACGAAAAATTTCCAGCTTGAGGTCGTTGGATACGATGATGGCGTTGACGTCTTGCATTTTGTTGAAAAACAGTTGAAAATTATTCTGACTTCTGATTCCTTGCAATACATTTCACCCGCACTTATGTTCGTGGTATCAAAAAACTTGTTGGCATAACACTGTTGTCTGCTGGAGAATTCAATTAGAGCATTTTTCACTGCTTCCTTTTGTTACCCAACTGGTTACAACCAAAATCCTTCAGTCTTAATAACTTTCGCCACATTGGTTTACGATGTTTAACGGATTGGACCAGATGTGCTTCCAATCAATCATTAGCAACTGCCACCTCTCATATAAATAGACTCCTGGGAAAGAAATTATTCTTTTAATGTGTGGTGAATAACCCAGCCCAAGGGTCTAATTTCAAGAGACCCGTACAGCTATAATTTCTTGAAATAATTTGATTTCAGTAATGTAATGTAACTGGAACGCAGTGATGATTACTCGCAAATGAAAGATATTTATTTGCTGAATTTTATTTTCAAACTGCTTAAAGTTCGAAGTTTTCTCTTAAGTAGATGATTTTGTTTTTTCACTTCTAAATAATAATATTTTGCGAATTTTGATAAATTTAGAAAATATGTAGGGGCAAGTAGGGTAGCCTATAATGACATAGTTAGGAAACACGACAGCACATTACCCTTTTCACAAGAAGAATAGTAGTGCACAAAGCTATCTTGGAGGGATGTTTTTTTTTACAGGGATTAATATTGTGTTGGTTTGGTATTAAGAATTTATTTTATTTAATATTCTATTTCTGCCGGATTGCTCCTATTCTAAAAACGCAATTGATATTCGTAGATATGTGGCAAATATTAATAATAATATTATAATTAAGTATTTTATTTTATTTTTGGCCATTTGGGTAAAAAGACATACTTTCGTCAAGGGCAAAATAACAAACATCTTTGAAGCAAAAAACAGCAGCAGGCAGACCCGGAAGAAGACTTTTCGGCAGATGAAGAGGACTACCCGTGTCTCTGCGTAACGAGCTCTTTTCGAATTCAAAAAGCCATGGGTACAGTGTATGCTATGCACAAAATGAACCCATTGCGATTGTGCTTGTATTGCCAGACAAACAAATATTTATATTTATTTGTAAACTCGGTAAATGATAAATTCCCAAAGACTGACGATTTTGAATTTTGAATTAAGTGCAAAGTTCTTACGCAGTAAACATGGAAGTTAGCCAAGAAGAATGTCGCAAATTAATTCTTTCCACACATATGGAAAATTCGAATATGTCTCAATATTCTCAGTAAATTTTGGAAATTTTGTACTGTCTAGAAAAAGTCCGGGTCAGGAAGGAAATCAGGTTAGGTAAACCAAAGATTGGCAAAAAAAGTGGTAGACAACTTTAAACGAAATCCAAATATGTCGTTGAGAGATATGACTGATATGGAACGTCATCTACTAAGGTCCATCGAATTAAAAGAAGAGAAAGCCTACGAAATTCCCATGTTCAAAAAACACCAAACAGAACATCAGAAAAGAATCAGGAGCCGAATTTTGTATGAAAGGCGTAATGCCGATTTTAGGCCCGACACCTCCAGATATGAGAGATATCTCAAACGATCCACTATGATACTCTGAACATTTTTTATTAACAATGTTTATTTCTATCTGGAAGTGAAAGCTGGAGGAGAGGGGTGAAAGTTTGATCTAGTACATTTTGGAAAATCTAGTACAGAAAGGAATTCCTTAAGTCATCAGAAGAAGTCTGAGTACCCACACTCCTATACTCGGAGGCTTAAATAGCTATTTATAGCCATTCCAATAGGTACTCACTATTTTAGTATTTCCCTGTTTTTTGTTCGAAATGAGATACTAGATTGATTTTTCGTACTTTAGTTCGGCTCTAACTCGATAGGGTTATGTCCGATCGGAAAACAGGTTTCACTATTTGCCTCAGCTCATTACCAGCTATAATTCGTGGAAGAAAATTTTTCTCTGCATTCTTTTAGGGTAGGGGGTAGGAACACCCGGCGGGGGTGGGGTTCGTTGAAATACCACATGTTGCATATCGAATTAAAGGTCTCGCCGAGTACTATCTGGTTGTGTATATTTTCCCCGATTCAGACAATTTTCTCGAGACGTTTTTGTCGCCGGAGAACCCATTTTTATGCACTTTGGTCACACACACCCCAGCTACTACATTTGGCATATATTTTTGAAGTTCTTTCTTCCATGTCCATTAATGCCTCGTTGTGAAAATTTCTTTTCATAAATAGTCAATTTCCATGACAGCACCAATTTCGCGCAATCACGAGAAGTAGAAAAGTTCACTTTTTCACCCAAGAAAGTCGCTCAAGCTTCATCCGATTGCCAAAGCCTTCACCCTTAATTGAAGTGAACATTGTTAATAAAATATGTTCATAGTATCTAATACATCTCTCATGTTGGGCCTAAAATTGTATGAAAAGTGGACATTCCTAATTCATAATGAAATTTGACTCCTGCTTTATGGATGATGAAACTTAGGTGAAAGCGGACTTCGAACAGTTTCTAGGACAGGAATTTTATGTGGCAAAAAAGAGCGGTGACCCCAGGTCCCAAATCCTAATTCTCTTCAAGGCGTAAAAGCTAAGCTTTTGAGCTGCTAAATGTGTATTTAAAGTGTTGCCAAATATAAAGGGTTAATATATACAAGGCAAAATGTAACGTTATATCATTATATGCCACCTTCCCCTAAGTAAAATGAAGGAAAAGTATCAAATTTGAAATTTATAAAAAAAAATTGCAGACGTTCGCTGATATTTTTATCCAGGATAAAAGTAATCTAAGGGTTTCAAAACATTACTGTACGCAGTTATTGTCTCATATTTTTTTTTTTTGTTTTTTTACGATGGAAAAACATTGTTATACATTAATTGAAAAATGCATTCTTTTCTTACACACACGATGTTTTTATCCGCCATTGTACTTGTACTTCAGTTAACTCTATTTATGTTATTTACACGCAATCGAATACAGTAAAAAAACACGAAAACATTTTATAAACAAATTTTAACATTTAATCCACATTTATAAACCAGTTTTAATCGACTTAATAAAAACGTTAAATTACTCATTGATTTTATGAACAAAATCTAGAATGAAAGGAGCACATAGACACCTAAAGCAGTAAACTCAACAAGAAAAAAGTTCGAATGGTGAGGTGCGATTATGTTTAATATTCAAAACAGTGTAAAATGGAAATGTTTCTTCGGAAAATTCTATGTAACGTACAGGCGACACTGATGTTTTGCTGCTTATATAACTACAATCAAAATTTATCTTACTCAGCACAACATGCACAACTTTATTTAATAATAGCATGCAAAAAAAAAAAAAAAAAAAAAATAAATAAAGAAAAGACAGTAAGAGAAAAAAAGCTTTGCGTAGAGATAAACCCAGATGTCCAGACCTAAGGCATTATTAATTGGTAGGACTGGCTATTGAGTTTAGACCATTTTCCTGACAAAAACGATAAAAGATAGAATTGATTTAAGAAATCCTTAGGATACTTTAGATGAATGCCCATATGTAATTTCGTATGGTCACCCGCTGTGACAGTTTGATTGGTTTTTCGCAATTTCAAGACTGGCTCGTCTGACAGTAAAAATGTCTACAACTAATTTCATTGGATTTTTTATTCTCAACAACTTTTTAGTACAATTAAAACATCTAGGACTGATCGTTTTTACAGTATACGTAAAAAACTTAAATTTTTATATGGCAACACCAAGGCCGAGTTGTCTGATTTAGTCGATTTTTGAAACTGTATTTACTACTTTTAGAAAATTGCGAATACAAAATTTCAGTTCTCTACGTTGATAAGTGTCCAAATATATAGTGAATAATGAAATTTTTGTATGACAACATCAAGTAGGGGTTGCCCGAATTAGTTTATTTTTGAACTTCTACTAACAGGTCTTATGAAAACGCCGTATCTATTTCAGCTCTTTACGTCGACGCGTTCTCAGATAATGTCCAAATAATATAGTGAAAAGCAAAATTTGTGTGTGCCAGGAGTTACTCGATCTGGCCCATTTTCGAACTTAAGTCTACATTTTTTTGAAAGGGCGGTGTGCAAGATTCTCACCTATCTAAGTAAACGCGGGTATAACAATTTCTCACCGAAATTACACATTAGGTTGGACAGCTGGACTTACTTACCTACGGCAATACAAACACTTTCAGAGTTAATGCAATTATATGGGACTAGGGATGGAATAACAGATAAGAACATTAAGCATGTGCTTGGGGCCTCCAGCCTTCAAGAAGAACTTCTCCGCATCCAGTTTCATCTTCTATTATCTCAAATTAAATAATTTCTTATAAATATTTTCAGATGAAAAACCCGTTGAAAGGCTTTTAACGTTTCTCGGCACTTAAAAAAACACACTTTATTTTAAGAGATTTTAGAGCTTAACAAGTGTGCCGTACTTATACCATGTCCTGCACATGACACACAGCTAGTATAGGTACCATGGTTCGGACAAATATTGTATTATAATAGTTTTATTTGGCAACTCTTAAAACTTATAATTTTTGCATGTCAGGAAACATTTTTAGTGGGTTGAGTGGATATTTAAGCATGGATCTCCTAAGTATAGTTGTATAAAATTTAAACAAGAAATGGCAGATTTTGCTAATATTAGCACTAAAGGAAACATTCCGTAGTAGAAGGTAGCGGAAATAGACGTTTTTGTACAAAGGTGACTTGAAGAGCCACTGAATTTTGTAATATGGATGCATCGAGCTACGAATGACGCCCGTGTTTAAAAAAAAAATTTCAACTTGGCGTATTTCATAAACTTGGTAACTTTGTCACTATCAGAAAGTGGCACTGAAGTCATTAAGAAGTTCCGTATACTATGAAAAAAAAGCTCTAGCACAGATAAGTAATGCCAAAGAACATATATCTTAACAAGAAGCTTCATCTGGCATCTAAAAATGCACAAGTTATTTGTTGATGCCGTCGAGAGGTAACAGACGGGAAGAAGCAAAGAACTGAGACTGAGTGAATATTTCTTTGTTCTCTCTGCCTCCGTCCCGCATTAGCTGTACATGTGCACACGGCGATGTCAGCCATTCACTAGTTTTATGTCTCATTTTGCTGCCTGAGTGCTTGTCGGCCACCAATTCCTATCCCATCCGCTTATCTTACTATTCTCCCTCTTTTGTACTGCACTGAAATCGCAATGCAATGCAATGTAAATCAAAATTCTCTCAAACAAAGTATTCTTGATGAAACCGGTTTCCTAGAGAAAAGAGAAAAGAATTAAAGAGAGCACGCAATTCAATGTATGGGTATGATGCGGACTGCTGGCATTGGTTCTGGTGGTGGGGGTGCCGGTGCTTTGACGACCCACCACTCGCCACCGTGGCGAGTGGCGCTGGCGGGTCGTGAAAAAGCAGAGAATTTTCGTACAATTTGTGAGAGCGGGTCGTAATATCACCACAGGCGAGTGGCGACTGGATGGTGAATGGCTGGTCGTTAAAAAGTAGAGAGTTTTTGTAAAATTTGTGAGAGCGAGTGGTAATAATACGACCCGCCATATAAAACTTCTCAATATACGAGTTGTGTATTATTTCTATTAGATGTTCTTTGGTAATACCCAGATATTCAAAGAGATAGGATAGTCAGTTCATGCCCCGTATGTAGTGACATCTTCAAGGCTGTTTGTACATAATTTTTTGGTTAAAGTATTTGCTAAAGCTTTTCAATATCTTCACAACATTTCTATAGTTTTCTCACTTTTTTCTTATTTTTTAAGCGCAGACTGAAACCAAATTGTTCGGCTGGCCTGTAGGCTGGATAATGTTCAGGGATTTTGCTTTTGCTAAAAGCTAAGGCAGGCTGATATGTATCTCATGGCTGCTTCATGAGAAGCAGATTTTTAACATTGGCTTCCAAATCTAGGTATTACTTAGCTGTGCCCCTAGTAGTAATACTAAATTCGTATCAGTTTGCTCAGGTAGTTTAATAGTAGCTGAGAACATCTAGATGTGAAAAACTCACAAAAATGCGGTCGAATTAAACCGAGCTAATGGCCCTCTAATAGAAAGCTCTATACATTCTCTCTCTCTCTCTCTTGCTCTATTATGCCATATAAATTTTTCGCAATGATAGCTTTCATTGGTTGAATAAAAAGTTAAAGAGATTTGATTTGATTTATGCAACGACACACACGTGGTTTATGCGTGTACTATGGTATCTGTATTAGCTGTGTGTCACTAGTTTAAATGTCATTGGCCGTAGAGCTATTGACTGTTGTCCAGTGGCAGCCAATGTTTGTTTTTTTTTAATAGTGCAATATTGTAATACACATTTCTTTTCGCATCAAAATTTTGTTGGGCAGTTTTGAAAAATGGCCTTAATTCCTTCTCGGGAACACGCTGGTAAGCATACGCTGCTGCAGTCCTATTCAAAGATTATAGACGCCTTAGGTGGGATCTCCGAGGACTTATAGCAAAAAGGTGAATCCAAGCTCAAAACTCAAAACTTGCAAACAAAATGAAAGAATTTGAGTTTACATATGGACAATAAAATAATGACAATGTCAATAAAGCCGAAAGCAACATTGTACCTTATAGGAGAGACGGAGGGTAAGAAGCTCCGAGCTATAGAAAAAGTACAAAATCGATCTACTAATTTCTTCACTCAAGTGCTCTTAGCCAGAAGAAAACCATTGAAATGGGCAAAAAAAAATAAAACTTTCTCAAGGACGAATCAAATTATATATAACACTAACGAAAATGGATCCATTTTGCTCTTTAAGGGTTATTTCTGCGGAGATTGACAACGTGGTGAGCTCCCGGACTGTGTTCTGAAGACTACTTGGAAGAATAGCTAGCAAACTTTCTTTATTGAAAAAAATTTAAGTCTAGGATAATTTTTGTAAAAGAAACCTCCCTTGGTCGGGGCCAGAAGGCGAGAAAAAATTGCGATGAGACAAAAATTAATTAGTACCCAAGAAAATATTCATTGCCTTAAGCGAAAGAAGTTACAAATGGAGGTGGCAGCATTATGATTTAGGGCTGCTTCTCATGGAACGGAGTAGATTCAATACACCGTATAACGTTGAATAGATTGGAATATTTGGATATTGAAGTATGTTATGCTACCCTACACAGATAACAATTTGCCCCAGTTTGGAAGTATCAACAGGACAATGATCCTAAGCATGATTTGGTCAAAGATTGATCTCTCATAAAATCAAATGGTAGTAGTTGTTCTATTCTATGACAGTTCTGGACACAACAAAGTGGTCTCAGAACAGTCATAGGTTTTAGTGAAGGAGCTTTTTTGGTGTGTGTGGCAGGGGGAGCTTTATAGGTCCGAGTCCTCGGCTAAGTGTGATTTGTGCTGGGTTGCTTTTATGTCGCACATAAATTTAGGCTTTTTACAGGATATGGGTTTGTGCTATGGCAATGATTTTAAGTTTTCTTATGTCATATATCCATAAAAAAATTAACAAAAAAATTAACAGAAATGAGTAGGAAATTTGAAATTATTTTTAAAAAAGACGACGATTAAAACGAAAATTTAGTTAGTTGCTCTAACAAGTTTCATGGAGTAAATTGTTAGGAAAAGCTGAATTTAAAGAAAAAATATTCCCTGTCTTACTGTTAATTAAAGAAATAAAGCAAGAAGAATTATAAAGACGGAAGTCATTCGTAATTGAAGGAGGATTCATCCGTATGTTCCCCTTCTCCATTGATGCTCCCATTTATGCCCATATTTCAAATCATTTCTTTTATTACAGTGTTCCAGGGTATAGTTTGCCAGAGTGGGCTAGATCAGTGATTTACCTGGACCTAACGTGGATCTCCTTGTAAGGAAAGGAACTTGTGAACCAGTCTACACCTGTGGAATTGCAGTTCCGACTTATACGCCGTGTTGACATACATAGGTTCGACTGGTGCAGGCTACTTCCTATACAATTCACAGTGCTGCAATTAAGTGGACACGATATAAAAAGGGAGTTCCTGTTCAGGGTTCAGGCGCAGCAGAGCTGCACCACGATCAATTTACTGAACGTCTTTGAAGAGCAAACTGCACTCTCTCTTGGTTATACGTAGCCAGCATAGAGCATTGGAGCTTATCCCCAAAAGCTCAATACATAAGTGATTTTACCGTATCGAAACTTTAGCATCTTGTGGAACACATCAGAGATACTAATTCGCAGACCGCACCATTGCTCTGGGATACGACCAAATAAGTTTTTTTTTTTCAGACAGGATAGAAAATCTAAATTTTAAGCTAACTTTCAGAACTGTTCGACCGGTTCGGAGCTGTTAAAAATTCCGTAGTCTCAATTGCATATCGAACATTCTTACAAGTAACTAAGAAGTTTTATAAAAGTATTATAAAAATTATGACAAACAGATAACAACAAATATATCACTACTCTAAATACTGTAAAAAGCGTAAGTCCTGGCAAGCAAATATAAATTACACAAAACAAAAGGAAATCAAAAACTTTTCAATCAAAATAATAAACGATTGGTTTTCTTTGGGAAAAGTCGTTGGAGAAATGAAATTTAGTAACAACATAGAACAATACTAACTTACTGTGAAGAGCTGGCCTTGTGAAAACCGACAGCCTTTCCTTGTTTCCTCGAGACCCTGGACTATGTGCATGGCCTGCAAATTGGATGAAAATGAAGAAAATTCAATTTTTGATATTTTGAGTATTTTAAGAAGAAATGTGATACTGAGGGTAAACGGTATACAGACTGGAAGGTATGTCTATTATAAGCAGTCCTCCGTCATAATAACGTCACTCCGTCTAATTACAAATTATGTTTTGTGATTTTTGTTCATTTCTTTTTTCCTCCATAAGCCACCAAGTAAATTTATTTATTGAAATGATAAAAAATCTTCTAAGCTCTCCAAAAAAAAACAATTATCCAGTATGATACTCACTTGTAAAACTAATTGGTCCAGAGCCCTCCAGATGGCTAGATGAATCTGCACGACTATTAACGCCCCGATCACCGCTTATATCACTGTCAGAATTTAAGCTGTCATATTCTTCTGATTCAGATTTAGCACCCTTGGATTTACGACGATTTCTCTTTTCAGTTCCGGTATTTGGGGTATTGGCAATAATATTACTACTGGCATTGTTGTTTCCGCCAGTATTTCCGCCACTTGCAATATTGGAAACTGTTACGCTACCAAGTAAACTGCTATCTGATCTTTTACCCTTACTAGTTAGTGTACTGTCTCTTGAATTGTATACGCATCCCTTTCGACTAGGATTTCCAGATTGATTCTCATGGTCTGGGAGGTGAAAAGTCGCATATGGATAAATGTCTTCAGAATATTCAGGTATACGTTCGAGACCCACTTCAGAGTCACGAGGCGATTGTTGGGTAGACGGCTTTCGAACAGTTGCATAAAATTGCTCTCGATGTTGTTGTTGCTGTTGTTCTTGTTGTTCGTTCAATTGATTTTTATTTTCAATCATTTGTGGATGATTAATGTCATCTTCTCGTCCGAAAATTAATCTTGGGTCTAAATTCAATTAATTATTATTATTATAATTTTTTTTTTCGTTAAAGAGTTATAACGGGAAATGTATTTTTAGTAATATACTTACAATTTTTAATACAAAAACAGACTCCGACTGCAGTCAATATAATACCAAAAGTTGATATTACGACTACACCCAACAAATGGTTGTCACTGAAAATTGATGTTACTACAGGAAGACTGTTATCCTCTTCGATAACAGACTCGACGGATCGTCCAACAATGTCATATGTTTCAAAATAGTATTCGGCAATTGTGGAGCCGGCATTGTTATGCGCAGTTATTCGTAGACTGTAAGCAGTTGCCGGATCTAAGTCAGAGATTGTGTAGCGAGCCTAGTTGAAATAAAATATTCTTACTAACTACACACAATGAAATACTATTTGCAAAAAATCACCTGAGGAGCAACATTACTCGAAACTACAATCCAATCGCTAGATATTCCGTAACGACGAAACTCGACGGTGAAGTATTGAATTGGGCAACCACCATCTTGCCAATTTGCCAATTCAAGAAGAACAGATGTCACATTGGGACGTATAAGATTGTGTTTCAGAGGAGATATAGGCTTATTACCTATACACATATTTGGATAGATATATTTAAGAAGATTTTGAAAATATTGTAGTAAGTTTTCTTACCCTTAGTGCGAGTGCTTACGATTGGACTGGCGTTACTACCACCAATTTTATTATTAGCAATAATATTGAATTCATAAAATGTTCCACACAGGAGATTTTCCAAAAGATAAGACCTAGAGTGTCGATCGATATTGATTTGTTCCCAATCCTCAAACTCCTGACGATAAGATAGTACGAATCCAAGTAATGCGGCTGATCCGTCGTCAGTAATATTCCAGTGAAGGGATACTGTGTTAGCACTGCTTGTTAATGCGACAAGTGTTGGTGGGCCTGGTGGGACTAGAAAGGGAAACAGGTTTAATTAATTCAAACAGATATAGGAAAACTTTTGAGTACCCATGACAATAACTGCAAATACTATACGATCTGTGCCGAATGCGTTTCGGACAGTACACGTGTAATTTCCTTCATGTATGCGTTGTATATTTCTCAAAATTAGGGTGAAATTTCCATCGATTTCCAAACGCAACGGCATTCTGGATCTTATAATGGATGGAGGAAATGATAAGAGAAAATAAAATTATTACAATTTCACTAAATCACATACCTAGTATTGGATTTCCAGTCAACGGTAGGTGGTGGATAGCCAACAACCAAGCATGGAAGTCTTAAATCTTCACGTTGACTAACTCTTATACTTTGGCCAAAGGAAATTATCGCTGCTGGCACTGATGTGCTGGGTGATGGCATCAGTTTTACTACAGGAGTTGTTGGACCATCTCCTATCCTTGTAGCAGCCACTATCCATGCTTCATACGAGTGTGACATGTGAAGATTTTTTGCCTCATAATGGTGTATAGGACTACTTAGTCCTTCCTGTGAAAAATTCAACTATTGGGAAAAATGCTATTCAGTGTCTGTAACTATTATTCGAATAAATATAATTCGCTCTACGTAATTGATACTTTACGGATTAGGATAACTATATGTGTGAATATCCGACCAGGATAATAGAGAGGACAAACGATAGTATAATAGTTACAGAAATGAGTGTTGCCCATTGGTGAATTAAGGAATATACGGCCGCTCTAAAGATTATTGTTGTAAAAGAAGCGTCCGAATGTATCGTGTAGGGCGGTGGAGAGCGTCAGATTTAAAAATTATAAAAATTAAAATCAACCCGCGATGTCCTTGGCAGAAATGGTTATATTATATTTGGACGACCGAAAAGTTATTGGGAACTAATTTTCTGTCAATTAGGCTAATCGTGATAGTATTGACAGAATTTAAATAACTTAAATTAAATAAAAATTATAAAAAATAATGTCCATGAGCGATATTAGGCTCAAATAATTCGTCTCGATGTAGATATACAAAAAACTACTCTGTACAGAAATCGTTTCAAACATTAAAATATAATTTAAATGCTACCTTTGAATAGCTTATGCTATTTGATGAAATGAACACATGTCAGATTGGCAGATCTTGCGCTACGATTGGCCAATTTGGAAGACAATTGGTATTTAATGATTTATGGGACTCCAGGAAGAAGTGGAACAACATTCTTCCATGTACATTTTCAGAAAACCACAACAACAAAATGGCTGATCTTGGAGACACAATCTTGGGTATGTAAGATTTAAAATTTAAGTTTATAGCGTGATCACTAGCCTTTGTACTGTAGGTTTCCTCTGTTGTTCATCCAATAATCTCACTCTTCCTAGGAAGAGCAGTATCTTTTTGGATGAAATTTCCTCGAAGTCGGCAGGTTTTGAATTTGTATGACGTGCCCCAATATTGCATCGTCTTTGAAATGCCTATCCGATGCATGTGTTTGTTTGTTAAGTTTAGAGTGTCCGGTTAAGATGATTCCTAGATAGCCTTAAAAGATTCAGCCTTTTTTTCTGCAGGTGCTTTAATGTATCTTTTATTTTGTCTGAAACTTAACCTATCATTGATGTCCATCTTTGGTCCATTCGGTTAATTGTGTATCCAGTAGTTGGTTGTGTATCCAGTTTTGTTTGGTATTCTCCTAAGTTTCATATTGAAATTCCAAAATGTTTTTCGGAAATTGTGTCCAAATAGCCACGATTGACCGAATTGGCAGAAAATTCGTTTTTTTTTCGTTCGTTTAAATTTAATGTAATCATTTCTGCCATGGACATCGCGTTTTTTAGTTGATGACTAAGGAAAATCACTAAAAAGTACTTGCAAATTTCCTGTTGGAATAACGGACAGAGTATGAAAACAAATCATAATATTTTCCGTGAGTTGAATCTCATTATTGTAGGGCCGAAAGCCAAGAAAAATATTTGGATTCAAATTTAAACGTAGCAAAAATGTCCGATTTGTCCGATTGCCTGCAAAGAAGATCCTGTCCAATCCGTTGATCCTGTCCAACCCGTCAAGAAGGATAATGTGCCTACTACAAAATATCCAAAATATCTATAAAAACAATTGACGTGATATTTATATATAACGATAGGTAAAAGAAAGGGAAAGAAGAACAAATATTAGGAAAAAGAACAATATGCGGAAAAAATGTAAAAATGACAAAAAAGGAGACGTTCCGATATTGTCCTTCGACCTTGAACCTTTGCATATCCTAGGTCGGAAATATCCTTCTTTCCTTTATCGTTGAAAGTTCAGTGCACTTACTTATCAAAAACTAAAAAGGTTCTGATATAGGTAGCGCATTAAAAAAATTATTTCTAGTGGAAAAAGAAATTGTTTACATGAAGTGATTCCTGCGTACCCCAAAAACGCAGCTCAATAATTTCTAGTGCCATTTTAAATGTGATTAATGAACATCCTTCTCTAAAATCGCTGACAGTGAAACACTCTGTACCTGGTCACTCCTGTATACCAGAATATGGACAACGTACACTCCCAGATTGAAAGGAATATTATTCCCCTATAGTGAAGGTCTGATTAGGTTACTGAAAACAGTGAGTCGAAAACATCCCTTCCGAATACTGTAATTGAAATATTACTAACAAAAATTAGTTCTACCGAGATAATGAAAAAAGCAAAATTTAAAATGTACAGCTGCAAAGAGTGCACTAAAGACTGTATACGGGGAGCTACGGATTATATTGAAGAGAAAGCGTTCTCAACTAGCATTCCTAGTAGAGAGGAATGGGATGGTGATCACGTGGCAGTTGAGTCTGATAAATGTGTCTTTAGGGATGGTTCGAAAATGGATGTGAGAGTGGGACCACTGGTAGTGTGTTCCAGGTGGAGGTCCTGGTCATCTGAAAAGCAGTAAGGCTGCTGCGTACAACTCATGATGTCCCTAGTGATCGAGTTGTCAGGATTTGTATTGACAGCTAAGCGGCAATCAAAGCTTTAAACTCGAGCACAATTACATCGTGCCTAGTGCAACGGTGTCGCTGGTGAGCTCGGGAAACTGGGAGCTAACTACAAAGTTATTCTCTGCTGGGTGCCAGGTCACAGGCATACTATACCAGAAAATGAGGCAGCGGATGCCCTGGCCCGAAAAGGTTCCGCTAGAATCAGTGAAGAGGACTCTAAATGTACTGGCTTGCAAGCTGGTAAATCGCAGATGGGGAGAACTGACCTCAGCCATGATTTCAAGACAGCTTTGGCCCGAGATATGTCCTGTGAAGACTGAATCTCTGCTGAAGAGGAAACGTAATGATGTGCGTAATCTTACCTCAGTTATTACGGGACACTGCCTCTTTGGAAAACATGCAGAGCGCATGGAAGCTCCATAAAATAACTTCTGCAGAAGTTCTATGGACGAGGAAAAGGTTGGGAGCGTTAAGCACCTGCTGTGCGAATGCCCTAACCTTGCTAAGCGTAGGAAGAATACGCTTGTTAGCTACTTTTTCTGCAAATTGGGGGAAAGTAGACAAGAAGTTGGGGACCTGGTAAGAATCATTAACTCGTGGCTGGTTTCACCGCACCCCCTACTTTTTAAATATTATTTCCAGGTAGGGTTCCAATATAGTGGCATCCAATGAACCATACATAGTCTAAGTTTGGCTGATCGTACACCCTATTGCGATGGCCGCCAGTCTAACCTTCACTAACAATGGATGGTAAAGAAATCGAGTATATACCGTATTGCGTTCATATATGTATATAATATTAAAAACAGTAAAACCTACCCGTCTTATTTCCATTTCACGAGCTTCGTAGAGATCTCGAATATATAATGTATATTTAATGACAATGCCGTGAGGTCTTCGGGGTGGCATCCAACTAATTACGGCCGATGAATTGCTACTTGAGCATGTTTTTAGTCGTTCTGGGGCATCAGGAACAGATTCGGCAGTATTACACAAAACTGGAAGACTTGGCATACCATCTCCAGCTTTCGTACATGCAACAACTTGGACACTGTAATTGGTCCACGGTGTCAAATTGAAAACAGAAGCTTTTAGGTCATCAAGAACTATCTTAGTTTGGCGTGTACTATACTCCATCATATCAAGATCAGCTTCATAGATGATTTTATAATTTCTAATGATTCCATGTCTGTTTTCTTCTGGTGGTGGTTCCCATGTTATGTAAATACCATTAGCAGTAAGTGAACCACAATTAATAGATTGTGGTGGGGCACTTGGAACATCTTCAAGAGTGCATGTTGTTTGTTCATGACTTGATGGGCCATCACCTTTTATATTAAATGCGGAAACTGTTATTGAATAATTTGTGAATTTTTCCAATCCGGATAGTCGAAAATCATTGAATCCTTCTCCTCCTGGAATTCCCACTTTAGTGTAGTTCCATGGATCAGACGAACCGTTTTTATGCCAACCAATTGTATATCCTAACAGTTCACCATTCCAATGTTCACGATCCGCAGGCCGCCAAGTAATTAGTAGCTCTTGGGAACCTAGAGCAACACCTCTGACCTGTTGAGGAGGTGAGCTTGGTATTTCGGAATCAGTTTGTACATGAAGGATATCACTTGGGCCGCTACTACCAAGATTATTTTCCGCATACAATCGAAAATGATAGCTTGTGGCTGGTTTGAGGGTATTAACATGAAGTGTTGTTCTTTCTCCTTGAATAGATATGGCTGTATTATGTTCATGCCAGACATCCTGTGCTTCTTTATATTGAAGACGATATCCTGTAATTGGTTGAGATTCTCGGTAATTTCCTGATATGTCATGATCATTTGGTGTCCAGGCTAATGTAACTGATCTACTACTTAATTCAATTACATGAAGATTTCTTGGAAAATTCGGAGGTTCTAGGACTTGCAAATGTACAGCAGCATGATCATGCCCATAAGCATTATTTGCAATACACGAGTATTCACCACGATCTGATAGCGTTGTTTGAACTACTGTTAATTCAGATACTACACCTTTATTGATCGGTGAATTTTTCAAATGGTAACGAATATCATAGGCGGGATCAATTCGATTTCCTTTTGCCCTCCATGATACATCCAATGGTTGATCACCAGCAGCCTCACAGCGTAATGTTACACGATCGCCTCTCTTAACCGAAACTTGTTTTACAGGAACTGTTACATTTGGACCGACTATATTAATCAAGATAATGTATTGAAATTTTTGAAATTATTGAAAATTTTTTTTAAAAACACTCTACCATGAACTGTCAGTTTGATAAGCTTGCTAAGACCTGCTCCTATTCCATTGCTAGCCTGGCATAGAAAGTATCCTTCATGTTCTTGAAAAATTTTTGGTATTATTAAGGATCCGTTAGTTTGACTTTCAATGCCTGATGATCCAGAGGCGTAGTTAAGCTCTCGATATTCGCCAGATTGTTCACCTTTTATTGAAAGTAAAATAAAAGTTTTAATGATATTCATAAAAATTAGTAGTGTAGCTCTATATACATAATGAACGAAAAATTCTTACCGATTGCCTGTTTCCAGTGAACCGTAGGTAACGGAAAGCCATCTGCTTTGCAAGTAATGATAACAGCATTACCAAGAACAGCACTCTGATCCTGCGGTTCGATGACCCAACGAGGTGGAACTATATGTTTAAGGTGAGTTAAATTGAGGAAAAATGTTCAATTGGTGGACAGCACTTTAAGATGATAAAACAATCATGCAAACATACATGCGAGTATCTACTTCAAAACTGTTAGATTTTCTTTAATTGGAACCTACCTGTTCTTGGCTAATTCATTTATTTAAGGAGAATAGTAATTTTTTTAATATCATATCAATACATAAGATTTAATGGCAATTGGGTATTTACTAAAATATTTAATAAATTTAAAATAGTTACTACTAATAAATTTTCGATAAACCACTGAGCCAGCATTAGAGAATCGAAAAGGCTTAGGACTTTTGAATGCTTGTATTGTACTGGGTTTCAACTCACATGCAAATGGACCAACTAATGGGGCGAGTTGCTAGTTCAATCTGTCGATTGTGAAATGTTGGGAATATCTTCAAGAAAAACACATCTAGAATCCATATAATATTAAGGCATGTATCCACCAGAAAATTCTGGCATGCAACTCGCGTGCTTTTCTAGCTTGCACGTTAACAGACGCAGCATGCGAGCAGTTCGTTCAATGCGCATTTCAAGTATATCCTCTACCCCGATCATATGTTGCCCGCATTCTAATTGGACGCAGATAAGCGCGGTGGAGACATGAAAAAATTAATGTAGTGAACCACTTAAAGTGTGCGCAGACTGTAGAAAGAGTCAAACAAAGTTTTGGAAAAATTTCGGTGAGAGCATTTGGACTCGCACACACACTTCTTCCGCCTCTATTCGGATGTTGAAAATGGTTTTTAGTTTTAGTAAATCGCTTTCAGCTCGTAGTTGGGTCCTCTAAAACTAAAAGTGATCTTATGCTTTAGAAATAGGGCTTAGAAAGTACATAGTAAAGGGTGTAGGTGTAGATTAACTACGGTAACTAATAAAAAATGTGGAAAACTTATTCGGAAATTTTTTATTAACATCCGAAACGGGAAAACTATTTATCCACCCACATTTTCATTTGAAATGGTAAACTAATGTACATTTCGAATGTTTTAAATCCTCATCTTCTTGGAAACGATCAGTACCGTTAATAAGCTCATTGACATCAGGGCTTAGACTGCATGCAGTATGCGCTCTGCTCGAACGCAGCATCCGTGGTGTTTGTGCACCCTTTAAAACGTTTACTAGCTAAAAACATGTGAAACTCAACCAATTGGATGAAATTTTACACCCAAAATTCGAATTAAATTAGAAAAAAATATCTTTCCTGTGTTCAAGTAACTCAAGCACTCTTATAAGAGAATAAACTCATTGCGACTTTAATTTTCAAAAGGTTATTTTTATCTGAATCCTGCGTATGGGTAAGAGTGACGGAGCATGATAAACACTATCTTTACCTTATTCTTCCTGCGGTGATTGAATCTGCAGCCAACATAAAAACATCAAATGGCATAAGAAAACGTTCAGTAAGCGATATTTTGTGTGGGTAGCTCCAACTCTGCCATACCGCGAAAGAGAAAACTATAAAACTTGTGACATTCCTTCCCTTAGAAAAATGGCAATACGCACTCAGTCCATTGTTATAAGTCAGTGGACACAACGTAAAAAACCAGTTTTTGTATCGAGTGTGTATCAGTCTATGATACACATAGTTTATACATGATTGATACATGTTCTTGAGGCAGCAAAGAAAATTCATCATTTCCATATGTTCTATACGCACACAGACCGAGCACACGCATACATATGTAGTAAAACACTCCTGTATCATCCAAGTCTAACCCTCTGCTCTAAATTGAGGTACACACGAAAAATGTTCTAAAATAGTGCTAAGAAAACCAGTTTTTAGTACGGTGTATCGCGTGTGTATCATCGTGTGTCACCGGACTTAGCACAATTTTAGAATATATATATATATGTATGCGTGTACTCGGTTTGTGTGTGTATAGAACGGAAATGATGTATTTAGTTGGAAATTTTCTTTGCTGGCTGAAATTATACCTACGCCATAGGATTTAAGAGGAGTCGAAACTGATAGCTGAGTAATTTCAGAAATGAAATATTTTTTATTTTAAATTTTTTCTTCCTTTCAAACATTGATGCGGCAACATTTACTCTCTTCCCCTACATCATTATACAATTCATCGTGAAAGTTGCCCGAATTCCGGAAAGTCAGCTTTCCTTGGAACATGATTATTTTTCATCGAAATTTATTAATTTTCTGGTAAATTGTTGCAATCAATCTGTAAACTTCCAACCCCGCAGACCACAAGTGAGAGGATATGCTCTAAATTGTAAAAAAGATTAGAACGAATTTCAGCATCGCGCAAATTCAAGGATGTTCCTTTGTGAATTTATGCTTAGGTACTAGAGTCGGTCGACATTTTTAATATATTTATCCTGTTGGACGATATAAGCTTTAAGTGATGAGCTTTTCTATGAAATTTCTATGTTCATCGAGAGTACTAATCTTGGTTTGGACTTAGGATAATTCATTGCATTCTAATAGGAAAGCTTTTTTGATATCTAGATGTCTCTGGAATAATGTTTGTATTATATAAGAGATGTCTCTACTTGAATTGAAAATGTTCTGCAAAGCTTAACCATCGAGATTACTTGTTTGATCCATTATATCCCAAAATGCTGTAGTGCGACTAAAATATGCAATAGTTGCCTACTATTTGGTTGATGAAATAATTTTTTGTCAAGAAATAGGCAATGCTTAGTGTGGCAGATTATTTTATCGTTTAAGTACATAGAAAACCATTTTTTTAGGGAAAAAAAATCAGTCCAAGAAAATTCCCTACTACGTGAAGTTTCCATTAGATATTATTCTCAACGTGGAAAACATGCATCAACACAAGTGTTGAATGAAATTAACAAAGATTAAAAGAAATAAAATTTCCAAAATTAGAAAAGTTTCGTAGAGTTACATATAAGAATGTAAGAAAGATTTTGTGAAAAAAAAAAAAAAAATAGATATTGAAACAGTTTAGCATCCAGAATAGTGAGTGTTTGTTAGAGTGAATACAATCCCAAAGGCGGTCTCTTTGAGTGACTAATTTACGGATTAAGGGCGATTATAGTGAGTACCCCTTTTAATATACAACAAAATTAGCGAAACTTGTGAAAGCCCGTGTTTCTCTCAAATATAGAAATCAAAAGAGCTTGAAAATTCGCTATCCTACAAAGAACCGAACAAGTCGTAGGTCCAGCCAACCCAACGTTCGGGGTCGGTCAGCTATAACTGCTTCTGGTAGAAAAACAAGCAGCCACCTACTTAGCAACATGCATAACTCAAACGTGATAATACAAGAGATTTCAACACTCACAAGCTCAGGCAGAAGCTCAACCCCCAAGCCTAAGAACATATAGCCCTCACCAAGCCTCTGATCTAGAGTTGAAAGGGACATCGAAGACGGCTTTAAGCCCCCGTTTCAACTACATTCAGGAGAATTTAAGAAAGCCCAAAAATTTAATGTTAAAGTATCTCAGTAGAAAATAAAAAGAGCGTAGAGATAATAGTTCATTTTCTTAAATATTTAATTAAGTTTAGTATTTTTTTCAGAAATTAATCAATAAAAGCTTTTGGCACTTTTAATAGTGTGCCTTTTGTGTAAGTGAAAAATAAGTGTGCTTATGAAGGATCAAAATTCAAATTGCTCGGAAGGTGCCCAAAAAAGTTGCAGAAAATATAAAATTTGAATATTTTGAAGTCAACGAACATGAAATTGAATAAAAAGTATGGAAAACATGTATTAACTGCATGTGGAGACGAGTATGCAAAAACTTTATAAATTTTTGGCAATTCTTTTATTATCGGACTATGATCTAAAGAGAATGTGTAGGGAGCAAAGAAAAGTGAAGGTAACTACAATCTACTCGTGTTCCCAATGTTATGTTGAGAGGAAGGTTTCGGTGGTCTTAAATGAAACAGGTGATGGGTTGAAGAGTTAGAAAAAAAAATTGTATGAAAGCCAAATGCGTCCTTTCGAGGTTAGGGGGATCTGTTATTGCTAGTACTTTTTCGTCCAACACTCCTTAACTTCATTGTTATACAATCTATGAAGGTGATCTGCAGCGGTCTAAGCTGTCTAAGCTTTCCATTGATTGGATGAATCTCGGATCATCACTACACCCCTCATATCGCTAGTTAAAGGATATCAAAGTAAAAAAATTGGGAAAATATTTGGTTTTTTTTTTCTTTTCAAATTTCAAAGGTTTTCCCGACAACATTTTCTATAGCCGTTACATTCTCTCACAAGACTTGGAAACCTCAAAATGTTACCGTTCATTTGATTTAACACATGTACCTATCAGCATGCAACCGTTTTTTATATACACCCATTTTAATAATGCATAATTTAATAAATTTTGCTAGTAGCGATAAGAATCACGTCACGCCTAAATTTATTCAATTCCACGCAAAATTAGTAAAGTGATGAAAATTAATGAAATTATGTATGCATCATAAAAATAGGTTTATCTGAAAAACGATTGCATATAGGTAGATAGGTTGGATCAAATGAAAGGTAACATTATGAGGTTTCTAAAACTTGCAAAAAATTCCAACGGTTATCTGGCGGGAAAATCGTTACAATTTTAAATTCGAATTTTTTTTTCCAAGTTTTTGACTTTCACTTCCTATAACTAATGAGAGGGGTGGAGTGTGGGTTCGACATAGGTTATACAGTTGACTGTCATCTGAGCTGGAAATTACCTTCACAGGTTGTATAACAAGATATTTACGGGGTATATCGTGAAAAACAGCATATTTTCTTAATCACCGTGTAACTCCGAAACGGTTGTGATTTCCCCCACCCCTGCCATACAATTTATTTGTTCCTAACACTTCAACCAATCAACTGTTCCATTTATGATCACCAATTACGAATCACCCTATATAAGCTTGGACCCTTAATTCTTATTTATGTGCATAGTGTATTGGTTATTTATATGGAGATGTGCCCAGAATCATTGAGGGATTAGAAAGCAGATGTCGCTACTTGGAAAAATGTGATAAAAACTTTTTTTAATGGTACAAATAAATTTTTTCCACCATATAAAATGTAAAAATGGTTAAATCCAAACGAAAAATAAAATCCAGTCATTGAAAATTCTTTTATTAAAAGTTTTAAAGCTAAAAATAATAAGCGCAAGACAATTATCGCCATCTTCTTTTTAAGACGTCAGCGATTCTAAGCACATCTATAATTAAATAATCAATGGCATAAGGTTAAAACACAATGTGAGCGACACGACAAAAACGCTGTCAATTGGGTTATAATAGCATGGCAGTGTATGGTATAAAATACAATGCTGACGACATCGTTCGACGTTGTCGTCGAACTTAAATGAAAATTGAAATTTGTCGCATGTTTTGGGTGCGTTTAGCAAAATTATGACTTTGGGTTGCGTTCATATGTATTGTTATACATTCATTGATTTGATATATTAAAAATATCAGCAAATAACAAAGCCGTTTAAAATATCAAAGTTGGTTGAATAAAAAATGGAAGAAAAGTTTATTGAGGTGGTAAAATGTCACCTTATTATGAGTTTTATTTAGCTCTTGGACACACCTTCTTCTTCTATGTTGGTTATGTTTTTTATCTTCATTAGCCAAAACGGCCACACATGCTACTTTAATAATATTTTTTAATTTATTCGTTGAAATTTTTTCCACTTTTAATTTAGAACACAAATAACAGAATAAATTTAATTGAGGATTGATAGCTCTTGTCGTTCCCATTGTATTTTCACGGACGTTTTGTACGGCGTTTTTATCGTGTCGCTCACATTGTGTTTTACCCAATAGAGTATTACTTGAGTTTGTTTCGTTGTTTTATTGTAGATGCCGCTATTGGTAAAATTTCTAAAATTTCAATCTTTTTTAATGCTGATATGGAACTTTACCTAAGTTTCTTTCAAATTTACCTAAAATAATTAGTTTTTACATAGATTTTCACGCATATGCATATTAATAAAAAAATTACTAATATTTCAAAAAATTTTAAATGTCGCCATCTGTAGGCAAACAAGGACAAACAATTTCGCAACCACTATGCAAAAGGATTCAAATTATAATTTTTATTATAGTATAAAAAGCTTTAAACGTTTTCGTGCATAAAAAAGCTTATCACTGCAAATTCATCGCCTTGTAGGAGTATAGAAATTGTAACTTGAGCTTTGCAACGCACTTCCATGTAGGCTATTGAGAAAAGCTTTTAGAACTACGTAGAATTTATGAAACCTACGAAACAATGTGGCTGCAAAAACCTTGTGTATATTCTTTCAAATTAGGGCTTTAACTAATTGAAGTCCTTAGTTTAATGTTGTTCTTTTCACATAAGATGAAATGCTAAGAAACGATAAATCCCTCAAATACATAATATCCCGCATAATAACAAAAAAATGTGATGTGCCTCCTCGATACCGTTAAAGAGTCTTGTGTGAGATTTTCATTACGTGTGCTTGCTCGAGATAATAGGCTATGAAGAGTTTTTGACCGGTGTTAAATATTCTGACAAAAATGTGGTATGGTGGATTTGTGGCAATTTTTAATGCTATCATTGGTAGGTAGCAGCATTGTGTAAAGAAAGTACATATGTACACCAGCGGTTCCAAAAATGTTTATCCATGTTTGCCTATAGGTGGAGGCATGTGAAAAATTTTACTATTTACATATTATATATATTTCTAGTTTTGCTTGAAGATATGCATTTCAAAAACTAATTATTTAGGTACGCCGAGGTGGCATCTCCGACGGGGGTACCAACAAGTCATATAAGATTAATGCTTGACTAAACCACTAAACCACCGATTCAGATAGCGCTAAGACCTAAGGTTATCCTTGCAGAGGAGTATATGTTGGGACGTTGTACTTTTACGAACACTCTGTAAACCTAGCAAAATTAATTTCGAAATTCGCGTCTAGTAACACTTTGCTGAACGTAAAACGTAGGTAGGCTTTTGCTTGTGGGTAAATAAAAAAAAATAATAATTAAATTGATGTCAACCGGCAGTTCCACAACACTGTAAAGAAATTTTAGAAAATAAAACAAAAACAATAAAAAAAATTAAGATGTCCAGTGATCGCAAGACTGAGTAAGAATAATTCCCAGGGACACCTCGTCACTTAACCTTATTTTGTAGCGTGTAGCTTTTTTTTTTGCCGATCGTAAATGAACTGGCAATCTGGTTCGGAGGAAACTGCCCGAAGTATCAGTATCGTAGCTGTTGTCGACGTAGACTCGACTTGAGACTGGACTCCAGACTCCTTCCCGGAATAGAACTCGTTTAGGCTATCATAGGGACAGTCTGGGATGAAGAACTACACTCGTCCAACAGATTGGCATTACGGTAGCTCCAAGTCTGCATTAATCAGGCTGGGCGCCTTCAAAATCTTTTCAGAACCAGAAGTGAGTCACCCTTAATCTGGCTGCTTGTCGAGCAATTGATCAACCAGTAGCCAGATATCCAGGGAGCACCCTGAGTTAATTAGTATTCAAAACGTCGCAGTTAGTATTCAAGCCATCAGTTTCCTGCATCAAGCAGGCTTTCAAGGCATTGTAGTTTCCCATTATAGGAGACGCACAATTGTGGACACATCTCCTCAACAAGCCTTGGCAATCGCCAAAAAACAAATTTATAGGTGAACTTCACACACACCAGCATTTAAAATGGCAAATAATAATATTACAAAACATGGAACACCCTCCAACACACTTTTGTAATGATTTTACTAATGGTAGATATATGGATATATGGGTGGGATAAATATTGTTTGGAAGTTCAATTACAGTACGTACAAGCGATTAAATGTTTGAGGGTACGAATAAGTTGGTAATACTTCTTTAGAATTATAGCGCCACCCCTACACCATCCAGTTGAGGTCCACCAAATGATAGAAAAAATACAAATAAGGAAACTTGACATGGTGGATGTGGTGGGAACGTACACCGGACGGTGCATGAAATCACCGACGTTAACGAATAAAGTGAGTTCTTAGATTAGGCTAGACTCGAGAAAGGTGATTTTACGTCCCATTCACTGTGGCACCCATGGGCCTATGATAATTCCCTCATTTTTAGAGGTTCTTGATTGGAGATATTTCGACGGACTCCAGTATTTTCTGCAATGAGTTGGACATTACTTCTGATGATGTCACAAAGTATTGCTCAAGAGGTGTTCGAGCCGTATTCACCAAGCCATTTAAGAGGAGTCAGTACCAAGATTTGCAATTTTCATACATTTTTCAATGCGAATTTTTGGCGAAATATTTGTAGCAAAATTATATCTTAAATTAAAGGTAACGAAGAAGTCAAGTAAATAACTTCAGCAAAAATTAAAAAAACTATGTCGGAATGGAGATATTAGCTCGGAAACTTGTAAAAAATGGTAAAAATTGAAGTTTTTTAAATCAAATTCCTCTTAGTAGGTATTCTCATTTCTTTAGATTGTGACTATTTTAGAAAGATAAAGCTTAGGCCGAGATCTAGCTAATAACGTCGAGTATTTTCATGTTTAGTTGCGCTTTTTTTTAATTATTTGACTCTAATAGTACTTGTTTTTTCTCTCGATATTTCACCGACTAAAAATTGCAAAATTCCGTGGAGAGTTGTTGAAATACAAAGTAAAATATTATATTTAACAATTAAGTGAAAAAAATTTAGGAGAGTTTATTCTTGTTAAAAATTTGCAATTTATTTGAACTGCAAATTTTCATTTTTCATCTTAAATTGTCGCATGTTTGGTTTCTGTATTTTACGCTAGACGTCTCTAGCGTGGTCTTCGGTTTAGGTCTAGGCTAATTTTGTATGAATTTTATGGCTTGCATCTGTGTATGGTAAAGAAAGCCATGCGCAAGCGTGGTACAGCGTTTATTGTAAGAAGATCTAAGAACAGATCCATGGCAATAGCAGTTTCATAGATTGTAAATGCGAAAAAGCCTCTAAGGCACTGTAACACGGATGTTATATACAACTCTGTGTATGGAGAAATGCGAAACTGTTTTACATGTATTGAATGAATGCTTGGCGATAGTTCGACATAGAATGGCAAAATTCGGTAAATCACAATGGATCTTCGGAAACTAGTAGTAGAGTATGCTTCTTAGTCTTGTAAATGTATTAAAGGGCACTGGTGTACTTCTAGGATATAGAATGGTTGCGACAATAGGTTCTCTTAGTATAGCTATAGCGCTTAATCCCAGCTCCTTTTTAACCAACCAACTAAGAGTGCTAGACTACTTTTTCTGTTGATGAACGGATATTGTTAGTTTTACATACACACACCTAATCATGGCAATATCTAGGCTTGAGTTGCTATCTTTTGGAATCCAAGATAGGAGATCCTAGAAACCTGGAGAACAACTAGCTTAAAGAGAATCTGAACCACCTTTAGGGGCTACAGGAAATAAGAAGTGTAGGACGAGCACCATACGACTCTCTGTAGGGCTTCCACATTTATGTAGCTAATGTAGGTCCTCATACAGGATTATATTACGACGTAGTTTAGAGAGAAAGGATTGTTTTTTTTTTACTTTATGAGCTGCTTGAAGAAATTTAAATACCATAGAATTCAGCTTTAAAAATTTATAAAGAAAGATTTGTTGGCACTCGGCAAGACGCTTTTCTTTAAAAATTTCTCTGTTTAATGTGGAGTGGTGTAGCCACCCCCCACCATAACACACACACAAAGACACCACGTACCAATTATAACCGAAATGTGCGAGAATAAATTGTAGAATGTGGAATTTATGTAAAACACCTTTAAGTGACGTTCGGACTTTTAAGTGGTGTATGATTTTTTTAAAGTATTCGTCATACAACAATGCACTTTTTGAGGAGATTGTTCAAGTAAAGAGTGCCCTACAACTCTACTGCGAGTCTATGGCTTTACTCGATTACCACTTTATTTAATATTCAGAAAGGGAAAATTATTATTAATTATATGAGGGAGCCTAACTGAAGTGAAGCATTTCGAAACTTCTTCATGCACACATCCAGAGTTCCACCAGAAGCCCCGTGGTTGTTTCACTCATTACATTTCATTACAATGCATTTCATCCAATTTCCATGTTTCTTACTGACAAATAAAGTTTCCAGATCCTAGTTTCTGTGGTGTTCTATGTGCGACCTCTATGTTACCCACCACCAACAAAATTTACTCTATATTTCTTAGGCCAAACTCTTTATATTTTTCTGTGCCGTTAGTTTCCCAGTTGAAAACTAAGAAAATGAAAAGAAAATTGCGTGGCAGCGAAAAGAGGTGGAAAACACTCAAATAAGCAGATGAGGTTACCGTTATGCTACCTGTGTCCTTTTTTTCTCTATGTATTTACATATATGTATATGTTTGTGGTACTTGGCTGAGTTAAATACAAACTCCCTCGGGGTGTTTTTACCGTTGCTGCACTTATTGTTCTAAGGGTCTGGTTGTTATCAGCTTCGAAAATACGTTTTATTTCCCGCAAATTGCTCCCACAATTGTTTTTTGTCCTCTCAGAGTTCTTAGTCATTCTTGACATGTTGGACTTGGAGTTTTTCCTTTTTTTTTCCTTTTTTTTTTTAGAAGCGGGCTATAAAATGCTATTCCATCAGCCAAGTGCATTTGAGGTGAGCTCAGTCGAGAAGGATGCTAACAACATAAGCGCGCAGATGGTACTTTCTCAAAGGAAGGAGGTTGAATCTATATGCACACACACACACACATACACACACATATTAAATTTGACGTCAATTTTAAGGTTTTTACCCTTTTCGAGAAAATCACTTTTCACAAGGTGGAAAACTTGAGTGTTGTTGCACTGTTGAAGACCTCACTCAATATTTTTGTACAAAAGCATATTATAAGTATTACAAAAAAATAATAATAATAATAATCATAAAAGAGGTGCATGAGTGCTCTTAAGTTCACACAGTGGTGGCAGTTGTGCTTAAAACTTTAAATATGTTAAAGCAAAAAAAAAAAACACTATTTTTCATAAATAAGTAGGTACTAACCGGCAACCGATAACATAGCAGTGTACTCGACAGTACCCGCTCGATTTGTTATTTGGCAGGTATAATTGCCATTGTGTCGTGAAGTAACATTATGAATAAGGAGGATACTAGAAAAGGGGCCATAATCGTTGATATTTAAGGAGGAGTCTTCATCAGGATCTAGTGCACCATTCAAATTGACCATATTGCCATCTCTTAGCCAGGAAATATTGAAGGGTTGATCTCCCTGACTGCTAGAGCACAATAGCTGTGTTCTCATTCCTTCTGTTATACCATCTTCGAAACTAAATGGTGATATTCTTGGAGGAACTAGGAAATTTTTGTTGTTGTTTCAATAATATACTTAGTTGCCTTTGTATACTATACATTTCCTTAAATTTTAATTGTTTTTCTCCTCACACTATGGTGCAGTTGCATTAAGATTTAGGAATTATCACATGCAAAATTAACAATATTTTACTAAGCAATACACATGTAGAGCATTATTTATATACTTAAATATAATAATAAAGAAACTTATCTAAAAAATACAAGCAGTGAAATTAAAGCATGAATTTATTCCATGAAGGCCGTGAGATCTGGCAACTCCTTCTACTGGACCGTACTATTATTTATGCAGTGCAAATAATAATCGCGCAGTCTTAGACTCCTAGCATCGTACTTGCGTACGTCTCTTTAAGGAACTCTATAAAATTTTGGATATTAAAATTTAATAATACTACTTTATCTGAACTGAAGCAACATCAAACTGAATTTATTTATTAATTTACGGTGAAAGCTATACATGCAACAAAAAAAACTCAACAAAAAATTTGTTGCACATAAAATGTCGGATTTTATGGGCTTGTGTTTGGTATCAATTTTTGTGTTTTTGTTTTTTTTTTTAGTCAAAACCAGGAGATGAAAAACGAGTCCTTTTTGTTCCAAACCATTTCGGTTCAAGAAAAAAAAAAATGTATTTCACAAAATTTTCGCTCTAAAGTAAAACAAATTGGAACTGGTTCGATGGAAACCGAAAATTTGTATTATTGCTGATTTTTTTTTTGTGCAATGTATGTCCATTTTTTTCGCTCTTAAAATATTATTTCAAAGAAATATTTTTTTCGACGTTTATAATTTAATAGAAAAAATATCGTACGTAAGTACGCCGATGATTTACACTAAAGACTGTCCCAGAAAAAATCTGGTCGTTTTATTTTGTCCGCAACTGTAATATTTAACGGTATTTTCTCTTCTGGGTACAGATTTAACTAAGCGTTGACATTTATTACATTTGGTGTAAGTTATTGAGTGAGTTTAGATTATGGAGTGTCATCAAAATTAAAAAATTGATTTTGACCAAGTATAAGGAAAATTCTGGGATTTCTCAATTCCAACTTGCAAAGTCACTAGGAATTTCTAAGTATACGGTTCAAAATTTATTGGAAAATTATAATAAAAGTCAGGATCAGGAGGAAATCGTGGTTCAGCGGACAAAAATTTGGAAGCTGCTGTCATCAGGATTTTTAAGAATAAGCCAAACATTTCCGTTCATGATGCGGCAGATGAAGCTAGGATCTCGAAATCTTCGGTTCAAAGGATTAAGGAAAGAAAGGGACCTAAAACCATTAAGGACCACAAGGCTCCGGATAGAGACGAAATTAAGGATAAGATTGGTAAAACCAGGTCAAGAAAACTTAAGGATAACTTTTTTATAAAATTTGATTGCTGTGTAATGGACGATGAAACATATGTGAAAGCAGATTTTTCACAGCTACCTGGACAGGAATATTATGTTGCAAAGCAACAAGGCGCCGTTCCAGAAAATTTTAAAACAAGGAAAATATCGAAATTTCTCCAGAGGTATTTAGTTTGCCAGACAATTTGTACTTGTGGTGAAAAAAGTGATTTTTTCGTTAGCACAGGGACGATAAACGGTTAAATATATGTTAAAGAGTGTTTAAAAAAGTGGTTACTGCCGTTTATTAAATGACATAATAGCTCTGTTCTTTTTTGGCCCGATTTAACGTCATGTCATTACGGAGAAAATGCTCAGGCAGGAGTTCAATGAAGCTAACAACATCAACATTGTGCTGAGGGAAGTGAATCCTCCTAATTACCCTGAGCTTCGTCCAATTGAAAAATACTGGGCTCTTGTCAAACGTAATTTAAAGAAGATCAAATGTAAAGCTGTGAATATCAAACAATTTAAAAATAAATGGAAAAAATCAGCCGAACAAATGACAGAAGAAACTGTAAGCCTTGATGTTGGGCATAAATAAAAAATCTGGTAATTTCTCAAGAAAAACAAAATAGTTTTGTTCATTTGTATTATGGGTAAGATAGAAAATGAGATAACAAAATAAAATAATTTTTTTCATTCAGTTTTTAATATTTACTTGCGTCCAGTTTTTTTCTGGGACACTCCTTATATCGCATTTAGTTATTTTTACCAAGTTGAGTAAATTATAAATTATAATATATATCAGGTACATAAACACAGAACGAACCGAGTTCTCAGGCAGGCTGCACACACAAGTGGTATTTATAATTTTTCAAATCTCAAAATTTTGAAGGTTGCCAATTGGTATTTCTACGAATTTTAGTAGTTTGGAAATCACAAAATCAAAATTGAATCATAAAAACTTTTGTTTTCATATCTGACCGCCTACGTGCCATGGCCTTGGTTTACGCGATGAAAACAAAAATACCACATCTTCTTATTTGAGACATTTCTGACCACCACCGGCTACAGAAACTTAAGCAGAATTGCTGCAGGTTAGTGCGAAAACGAGCTTTTCCACGATAAAATTAATTTTTTACAGAAACCAAAACAGAGGAAACTCTTTTTCTACTAAAAGTGTACTTCTCATGTTTTACATTAGATGAAAAGTGTTAAGTTGCCTTAGGTATGCTCTTTTTTTACTCAGGGAAGTAGAAATATCATAAATGACCCCTTCTATTCTAGTCTAAAGTGGCCTCTACACCACACATATCAATAAAACTCCTCAGACAGAACAACTTTACCTTTACACACTTCTCTCCACACTTCTCCATTCCTAACTAGGCTCATTCTACCAAGTTCTAGCTACAAACCGATTCCATGATTAGCTGTCACTGCTGAATTTATTGGAAAATCTTTCCAATAAATTCAGTTCATCTTAATGGTGGTAGGTGGCACTATTGTTGACATTTCACTAAAATGGAGTAGAATTTGCTCCATTTAAAATTGAACCGACATTTTGCAGAAGGGCCCTTGATGAACTTCACACTGCACATTTCAATCCATATAATTAAAAACGAAGTCATTATAGAGATAGTCTGTCTGGGGTATAAGCCACCATATATGCCATACAATGTTTCCCCCAGCTTATCCTCTCTGGCATTTGCCAAAGGAGGTTTCATCTTATAAGAAGCCTAACTAATGCAAGTTTCGGTACGTATCGATACTCTACACATATCAAGCGATTATCAATGGAGTTACAATAGAGTGATACTTTGAAGAATCCACATAATGAACGCTCCAATCACTAACCGCATGATTTTGATCTGGTTGAACTCTTCACGTACTTTACAATTCCCTAGTATGAGCAGAATCGTTCAGTTTTAATACCATTTCTTTGATTTTGAGAGGGGAGATCTAAATTTTCAGCGTATCCATACACCTGATTCCTTCTCTATCAGATGTAGTACTTTCAATACTTTTAGAAGTCAATCCCCAGTTGCACATGATCCAATATTCTGATATCAGCCGAAGTTTGACATCACGTAGCATAATATTTCCAAGAGACAATAAATTTATGAATAGAGATACGTGGACATTATGAAATCTAGGATCGCTATATAGGGGGGTCAATCATACGGTGACACATTATATTTAAACAATAGATCCAAAAATAGCAGCAGTTATGGGAACCATATGTGGGGACTACACACGGCTCATTACAAAAAGAGTTCCACTTCCACCACCAAATATAGGATTTTCCACAAATTCTGGATGGTGAATATATATTCCAAGGAACGCTTGGTTTGTAAAGCACTGCACACACCTTCCAACGATTTGTCCATGTTAGTTATCTCTCGAGATTATTGGAATATGCGATTACTTCCCGAAGAAGCACTATGCGAAATTAAAGTAGCTTTTTCAGCATTTCAAGGAATATGGTGTCACAATTAACTCTTCAAAATGTTCCGAAGTAAATTCCATCGTTATTGAACCGAACTATGTCAAACTTTCAGAACGCTAACAATAGTAGGTAGGTACACCTATATTTAAGCTAATTTGCTCTATGCGGATAAACAATTTGCTGAGTCCTGATCCCAGACCTTTGATTCTACGATAAATTGAACCACAACAGAAAATTGCCTAAAATAATGAGTCTAGGAAAGCAGAATCACTTTAGGAAGTCATCTATTAAGAGATAGCAGATTACTGTTTCAATAACAATAGGCTCCTGCGACCTAATTACAGAGAAAACACCTTGGTCATTCACGGACACATGGAAGACGAAAACAAAGCACAAAATCAGAGCAACTAGCCCAAGTCTCCATCCATAAAATTAATTCAGCAAATCACCGATATTTTTTGTGCATCCACAAATTGAAAAGTTGAAGTTTGCACACACGTTTCGAATTTCCCGTGGACTCTTAAAAAAATTTACCTGAAATTAACAAAACCAGGTTTTTCATATACAAAACAAAGTTTGTTTTTTGTTTTCACTGATGAAGTTTTACTTAATACAAAGGTGAGAACTCTACCCCGCAAAAACATGAAATACTCCAGAACAAAGCCGGAGTCGATGAAATTGCTGATATAGTAGGTGCATGAACCCTCCCAGGGGTTCGTTTGGGGAGGCTCAATTCTTGCTCGTATTTATATACGTACCTCAATGAAGCTATGTTTGCGTAGCTAAATTTAAATTCGTGGCCGAATTAACACGATTTTGGCATGAAATTCAAACCATCAAAAACCATCATCCTCAATTTAACTGTATATCTCCATGCTACATATCTGCATGGAACTTAAAACACGAACAATAGAGGACGTGGATCCCGGAACAGGAGGAGTAGTGAGGTTGGGCCGATGGTTGGGTGGGTGTGGGCACAGTTGCTGTTGGTTATTTATAATGAAATTGTCTCAGGTATAGATAGTATAGCAATACTAGACTAGAGATCATGTATGGTGGGTATCTAAATCTAATCGCATCTCATCCAGTTTCCCATGATTCTTGTTTTATCCTCTTTGGGAATTTTCCTTTGGGAGCCATATGGAGGGCCACAAGCCATATATGAACATATACACTACATACGTGCGCATATATACATATTTACTGCATATTCCTATGAAAATTTTGCCCAAGTTGCAACCATTACCAACCACCTAATTTGCATATATATTTGCATATGATTCGATGCGAAACTTTTTGATGCTCTGTCCATAAATTTGTGCATTTCGATAGCCGCAAGCGAAGTCAATAACTATCACAGAAGCTAATTTATTTCTCGAGCTTTATTCGTGTACCCATGACCGAGAATTGCGTTTTCATTTGCATTAATGTTTTCCGAGAATAAGATTATTAACGAACTTTCACAATAACGGGTAGGATAGAGAGAGAGAGAGAGAGAAAGAGGGAGAGAGAGAGTAAGAGAGACTTATGGAATTACGGTTTGATTTTCACCAATAAATTATTGTTTGTATTCTTTGCAACAATTTCTGTTTATTTATTCTTTTAGAATAAAAACAACATCAATCTTTATATTGAGCAACAAATTAAGAAGTTGGCAAGATGTTCCACAATCGCACAAATTTATTGAATTCCATCATACAAATGAAGCAGTGGAGATATTGCATTCATTTAGAACAGGGACCAAATGACAAATTATTTATATCAACGGCCTGTTTGTCGATTTTTGCTGTTCATACAAACTGTTGCCAGTCACTAATACGTATATTGTTAGTTGCATTATGCCACATCAAAATCCAATTTCACGCCCAACTCTTTTGAACTCTTGGGTGGTCGACAGGAGTTACCCGGGGGTTACACAAGATAGTACAGCTTGCATGCAACTTGTACTGCCATACTTCTTGCACGTGTAATCCGTACTGCCATGCAGGCGGCTCAGCTTTCAGTGAACTTACATGATGAAAAATCATGATTTGACAGTTTTCAAGATGGCGGAAAAGAAATGCTTGAGAGAAATTAATAAATTTATACCGGGAAAATGAGATTTTCTGGGATCATTTGCATTACATTATTTAACCAACACCTTCCTCTTCCTTTATTGAAAAAATTTCCGTCATACAGAAGACTTTAAGTCTCAATGAAATTTTTTAAACTTGCGTGCAATATGATAAGACATCAAGCGAATTGTCTTCTGCTGTCAAATTTAAAATCGCGTTGGATGAGAGGCTTGCATGCACATCTCGTTTAATCCGCGCCCTATTTTCAGAATATGTTTCGGTCTCCAATAGTATGCCTAAAAATTCTAAAGAAAAAACTTCCAGTAAATTTCTAAGAAAAAATCTCTGTATCAGGTCGAGCATCGTTAATTTTATATTGGAATATATATGGAATATATACTATATACACCTACTATACATCATTCACCTATACATATTATATCACCTATGAAAGCCATCCAATGCAAACAATGCTGTAAGCAACGTTTTTTTTTTATTTCGGGATATTGTAAAGTAAATAAAATAAAATCCTCAGAGAAATTATAAACAGAGAGCGAGTACAGTGGCGTTGTTAATGCCTGAGAAGAGGTCGTACGGGTTCTGTGAACAACTCTCAGGTAGGAATTTTCTGATATAACGCAAACATGGGCATGCGATATTCTTATATATGTATTGTATTATTTTTGGTAAAATGTAGGAATTCTTTGAAAATTGTAGTTACCAGTTCGTGAGGTCTTCGGGTGCCTTATTTACGGAACTGGTTTCGAGATAGTATACTAATTTGGAGTTAATTTTTAAAAGTACGAAAAGTACAACTAAACTGAAAGTTAAAATAAGCCCATACGATTGTGGAACAATTTTCCATCAGATGTTCAATTTCTCAGTAAACATACCCCTGTTTTTTGACTATACTAAAATGTTAATTCATCCAAACACTTTAATTTAATTAATTTATTAATTCAAAGAATAAATACACAAAGCTTTCTATTATACTCTAGATTTGCTGTTTTAAGTGACACTTCATGCAGAATTTAACAAAAAAAAACAACAGCTCGTAAAAAATATCAAGAAAACGCATACAATAAATTGTGGTGCAAAAGCCTGTGAAAAGTGTAAAATCTACCATTAACCCTGAGCTGAGCGGAATGTGTAATAGTTGCAGCATCATTTTCCACACGACACGAATACGTTCCACCTTGGGCCCGTGTAACGCTGGTAATACTAAGTGCACTAGTAAAATCATCATTTTGCCGTATTGTAATAGTTCCTCCGCCTCCACTTCCACTCGAGTTTCCTACGTAATCACCATTTATAACTGCCGTTTGACCATTATCAATAATATTTGTGTTCGATGAACCAGTACCGGCATTTATTGAAGATACAATCGGTTGGCCATCTTTGAGCCATGTAAAAACTAACGGTAAATCTCCTGTCGCAACAACGCACTGAATACTCGTCCGATCTCCCACGTTTAGATCTCGGGCAAACGAGAATGGTGTTATTTTCGGTGGAACTTAATTTTTTTATGTGCGTCCAAAACAAAAGTGTGTGCAAATAGAATGCGTAAAATAAATAAAATTACAACAAAAGAATATAAATTTTGTGCAGCAAAGTTCAGGTGTTTTGGTGCGACACATTTTAAGTGCATATGATTTTGTTTGTGCACAAGAATTCCATATGTGAGAGAAGAAAAATTTAAGAAAATATTTTCCGTTATTAAAATGTTTTTTTTTGCTTTGAGAATTTAATGAGTACACATACATACAAATGTAGGTATGTAAATGTATATTTTTTTATTGTTACTAAAATGATTAATTTCTTTGTACTCACCTAGAACCTTAACTTCGACAGATCTTTGCGATGTGTAGTTGTGTTTATTTCTGGCAGTGCAAGTGAATGTTCCTTGGTCGGCAGCTCGCTGCACGTTTTCCATGTATAAGGTCCCGTTATAAACGCGCTGTCACATATTTGTTGGTAGTTTAACTCCATCTTTTGTATCCAGAAAAAATAATGAGAATTAAGGCGAAATACCATCAATGCTAAGTATTTATCTGTATTTACTAACTAAATAAATAGTTGTCATTCGACCTGATTATGGAACCCGATCTATTCGATTCAATACTACATCATGTATACAGGGTGCCCCGTAATTGGTGTGAAACTCGAAGACTATGGATAGGTCATACTTAGACGAGCAAAAATTTGTATGGGGGATTGATAAATTGTTGGATCATTCCAATGGTCTTCTCAGTTTTGAAGTTATGGCTCAACAAAACTAAAATTTCGGAATTTTAACCCGTTTTGTTTTTTTTTATTTACCTACCCATTAAGCAATTCGAATGGCATTCGATTGTATTAGTAGTTGGAATTGCACATGGAAATCTAACAGATTTCCATGTTTTTTCCTTATTATTTTCACATGGAAATTGAAGACACTTCCAAGACTTTTCCATAGTATTTCTATATGGAATGAATGTATAGCAGTAGAAAAAGTTTCGAAAGCATAGAGAAAATAATTAAACTGCCATGACTTGAATCCTTGTAAAATGTTAAAATAGCTTGATAAATTCGAAACAAAGTTTGACAGGTTTAGCATTTAGTAAGAATTAAAGTCATGGCACCTTGATTATTTTCTCTATACTTTCAAAATGTTTTCTACTGCTATGCACCCTACAAATCAATTCAATACGCAATCAACTGTGTTTCGCAGAACAGTGCACACACGAACACATAAAATGACGTTCTGTAAGCATGTAAAAACAGCTGTGTGTGAGAGAATGCAGTCACTTTTTTCCACTGGAATTCTTTGAGAAAATCCCACATCTGGAATTTTTGCTTATTGGGTACTGTTTTTATCCAAAAGTACGTCATCAACACCAATTTTGGATATGGATTTTGAGAAGCCCAAAAGCTTCGCTTTAAAATAACGTTATACACTTTGTACCCAAAATGTAACCCTTTCTGCGTTTTTTGCACTTTTTCTTAAGCATATCCAGAGAAAATGGCTGAAAAAGCTCATAATTGCCTACTTTCTGGCACTTATTGAACTTTCTCGTTGGATATGCTTAAGGCGGTTACCGAAAAAAAAACTCACGTTATTTGTTCTCAAAAGCTCAGTGGAATATTAACGCATAAAAATATGCAATTTAAGACTGAAACAAACCACTGTATGTAAAGCTATATGATGAGCTGATATTAGAATGTATTATACTTCAAAGCATTTCGCGCGGGCATCTGCAGATAACTAGGATTGCGAAGGCATAGCGAGATTCTAGATTTCTCTGTCGGATTTTTCATAGAATTTTGTTTTTGGAACTTATAAAGGCGGCTTCCCACGGTGCATGGTTTCACGAGACAAGCCAGCTCGTACTCGCTCGGCACGGCGCGTGGATACACAGGCCATGGGAAGCCTGCTACGAGTTCGTACCAGCCCGCGCCGCGCTTATACACTTCCCATGGCGCGTGTTGGCTTGAGTTCATTTGCGTTGCGGTGCCGCCGAAATGAAGAGTAAATGTCACGTGCCGCCTCGAGCCACCTCGAGCCACCTCGCGGAAGCTCGCATCGCGCCTTTGAAATTACCGACTCAAAATGGATCGGGCGCGCCAGCACAGGCGAGCTCGCGCCACCTCGAGCCAGACCCTTCCCACGGCGCGTTGGATCGTACTCGCGCGACGCGGCGCGTGAAACTATACGCGTTGTGGGAAGCCAGCTTAAGCGCTCTGTGTTGCTGATCAGCCAGTTTGGATTATAATTTCTCTGGCACCATTTATTGCTTTGGGAAATTTTATTTTACTTAAGCCGATCATCAAATACAGTTCCTCCGAGAATACTGAGTTGTAATGTATCGTATAATTTTTGCAATGCTCGCACTACATTAGAGAGTTAGATTTGAATGCACCAACAAAACAATTTTCAGGTTGAGCTATGTCTGATTTCCCGTGGTAAATCATGTACTGTATATGAATCAATATTACCTCGATCTAATTTTTCGATTTTGTTCGCATATGTTCGTATGTTTATATAGTAACTCACAATTCGTTACCTATAACCAGAATGGAACTAACGAAAAAATTTCTAACCTCACAAACAAAAATAATAAATTACCAATAATAAAAATTCAAATGTTTCAAAACAAGTGAAAGCTTTCCAAAAGTACATCATACCATCTGACGGTGATGAAATGAATTAAAAACGCCAAATTATATGCAAGATATATAAAAAAAAATTTGCCGTTAGTATGGTTAATATTATTGACTTTATTTCCTTTAACATTGTACTAAACAATTTAAAATAAACTGAAAACAGTTTGATCTTTGTTTGAACTTTCTTTGCAATAATATTATAATTTTGGTAATTATTTCTCTATGAAAATAACAACTTTCAAACGATAATATATTAGTAATCAGGACTTTTTTTACTGGTTTTGTTCCCGTCTTCCATACTCAAATACAAATGTATCTACTTGATGTACTATTATTATGGAATTATGTACCAAAGTCTTCAACGGGTTACCGATCGACTGAATTTAGGTATATTGATTCAAACTGATCCACATTCTCCTGTGGTAACTGGAAAATGAGTTAATTGTTCCCCATTGGGCTGGAAGATTAGCAAATATGTTAACGATTATTGTGGTTTGCCATTAGCTTTTACCAAATTTCATTAATAATCAAACAGGCGGACGCAAGAATGATCTTATAAGAGTTGGCTTATAAGTTAACACAAGAAAACCAAGTATTTCGGCAACTATTAGACTGACGAAAAAAGCGGCAGTTTTCCTATTATTTATGACTCAATGACTACTAACTGACTTGATATAAAAATTTTAGCTTTAGAAACCTAGAAGATCAGGGGACCGTATTTTTACGCACATTTTGGGATCTTTATAACCAATTCATCAAACATTTTGATTGTTTTTTTAATCCTTAAAAGTAGTCCTTCCAACCGATACCGCACAAGATACAAAAAAACATTTTTCTGGTGGATTGAGCCCCACCTTCATTAAAAAACAAAAAAAGCAGATTTAATAATCTACTTTGACTATCCATATATGTGCGCATCACGAAAATCTAACAATTTGCCAAATTTCAAATTCTTACGTTACGTCGTTTTTGAGAAAAATGTCTGTGACGGACTGATAGACGGACACACGAGCGATCTTATAAGGGTCTCGTTTTGAGGTGCGGAGCCCAAATAATTAAGTTTTAAGTCTATAGTAAAACAACACCAAATGGAAACACTGGGCCATTCCATAAATAGTTGGTGAGCTTTGAAATTATATGCACTAAATGTCGAAGGGGGTTGGGATAACCTACCAGCATCAACTGGCATTAAATTCACCTGTTCTTACAGTCACACTAAGGCCATTATTCAAAAAGCGAATTTCGACTACAGTTCCCTCAGTACAATTATTAATGTCCGAAATGAAGTACCTACCAATAAATATTAAGCTACTGTTCCATAAAAAATCATTAGACCAGTAATCATATACTGTTTTCCAAACTGGCATTCATTATCCCCCAATTATTTGAAAAGTCTATAGAGATTAGGAAGAAAAATACTCCGGACCTCGGGCATTCATAGGAGGGAAACAAGCAAATTCTTCGGAAATAATGTGGTATATGAAGCAGCTAGCGTAACTCTTTTACAAGAATACGTATACAACCAAGTCATTAAGCATCTGGGGAAAATCCTTGAATACCCCCACCGTCATTAATAATCTTCCAGATCTACTTAGCCCTGAAAGTTTTCGATACCCACCATCGCTACTTGTAACTAAGCCTAGCCTGATACTTCAAATATTTATTTCCAAACGGAACTACTACCAAGGGTAATGGTAACTCAGTCAATTCGGTTTCTGTAAATCTGAATCCACCTCTTAGGAGGCCCTAAACTTTCCCATATTCCCATCTTCCTATTCCTACTGCCCACTATCTCTTCAAATAACTCAACTAATTGAGTAAGGCCAAAAGCTATGGCTGAAGTAGTACAACCACCCATAGGAAATAAAAGACAACGGAACGAAAAGTTGACAAATAAACTGGACAAGAATCAACGAGGGATAAAATCACGACATAATCGAGCTAAGGGCCAAAGAAAAGTTCGAAATATGCAGACGATACGGATGCGAAGATTTATTCATCGAGGGACAACAGTCATTGAAAATAAATGCACTGACGTAGAAATGTTCAAGCGGTATGAAGGATTGGATAATAAGCTCAAGCGACAGTACCAACTGTAGTTCCAGATATTCTTAGCCTCGAAGACGAGCCTAGTCCTGGAAGATCTGTCGGGATGTCCTGTAAACCCTGAGATGAGTAGCTTGGCTAATTTTCATTAGTGATGAGAAATGGATATTCCATTGAAATTTCAAGCGTTGATGACAGTGGATAGAGAAATGAGAAACACTGGCAACCAAGGCTAAAGAAGGTCTTCACATACGTCAGGTATTGTAATCTACATATTCAGTGGGATTTGAAAGGTTTAGTCCACTTTGAACTTTTAAACCCAAATCAGACGATAATGAACGAGGTCTACTGCGAGCAGCTTCAACTGCTTAGGTCAGAGCTAAAAGAAAAATTAGCACTTATGGTTGGAAGTCAAAAGGTGTTCTACAATTAGGATAATGCTCGACCATATAAAGAGATGATGAGAGTACAAAGGCTGGAGTAACTTCAATGGGAACATATTATGCTTTTCGCTGGACATAGCTGATTACCAGTTATTCCGCAGTGTTTTCCAAATCATTTGAGCCGAAATATTTGAAGTAGTTTAAACGAAGGTCAGAACGGTACCGGAAGAGTAAATTTCGTCCCGGATAGTGAATTTTGGAAGACGGGCATTGAAAGGTGGAAGAGCATTATAAAAAATGAAGGACAACATACTTTAGATTAAAAGAAAACTGCAAGCATACATTGCATGATGAGACTACTCGACATATATCTAGAAAAACTCGTCAGAACAAAGCTTACGACTCAAAACTGTCATGTAAAAAATTTCCCCAAACTAACCACAAAATTGAAATCTATATAAGAAAAATTATCGACATACATACCTTTCTCCCATACTACACTGTCAATTGGATAGCCAGCTACAGGACACTTTATAGTTAATGTTTTTCCAGCTACAGCTGAGATTGCAGGCATTGGTCGCACATAAGGTAATCCTAAAGAGAATCTCCAAATCAAATCGGAAAAGTTTTTTTATTATCGTAAATTTTTACCGTAAATATTTAATTTCGCTGAGTGTACTGCATTTCCTGCACGAGATTTTGCGGTGCATTCATATTCTCCACCGTCTTCAGATTTTACAGCCGAGATATTAACGTGACTAACAACATCACCATACATCGTGACATATTGTCCAATCATTAGGCGGTCGTTCTGTGAAAGAGAAAAAAAAATCAAAAATAAGTTGTCCAAAATGACTATAGAAAACGAAGCTATAATTGGTGACACACTAGGGTCTATATTTATATGAACCCTCGTAAGTATTTCCATCCCTATGTTTTGACAATCCTACAAGGTAGATCGTTGTAGTTTCTCCCATTTCTTTATGGAATGTGAAAATGAAAATTTGTAAAACTCGAAATTTTTGTATGGCAACTCTGCCATTACCAATTACGAATTTTTGATCTATATTTATTACGAGAACGCTGTGTACAACATTTTTGCTTGCTAGCTCAACGCTTTTTCATGCAAATATACAGGGTGTTTCCGCCATGGTGGTCCATAAGGCAGAAGGTGGTAGTACCCACGTAACCAAACAAAAGGTTGTATGGCGGGGGGGGGGGGGGGGGTGGTTCCATATCAACAGTTTCGGAGTTACGGAATGATTAAGAAAATATGTTCTGTTTTTACAAAATACTCTGTATCTTAAAGAGTGCCGACTCAGCCAGCCTTCTAGACCTCCTTTCTGAGAAGTTATGGTGGTCTTAATTCGGATTTCTTTTTTTAGTTTGAACTCTTGGTTTTTTACAATAAGGTAGTTAACATAACTTTTTTTATAAAAACTGTAAACTATGTACTCTCCTCTTTAATTTTACCTTCATTTTTTTACCTCTTCTCTCCGGTGGCCATACACCCCGTACTTTTTCAGATACACGGTGTTTTGTGAGAACGTAGCATATTTTTTTAATCACTGGAACTGAAACGGTTGACATGGCCCCCTCCTGTCATACAATTTTTTGCTTGCCTACTATCACCTCCTGCTCTATGGACCACCTAGGTGGAAGCACCCTGTATAGGTGAAAATCAAAATTCTTGTGCGGCAACACTGCGAAAGAGCTGCCATGTTTGTAGATGTGTGACATGTACAAACACAACCTAAATGTTTTCCCGAAACTATTACTACTACTATACAAAATTTCATCTTTCTGAGTTTTGTGAATTAAAGCGGTAGAACAAAGGGACAGACGGGCGAAAGGACACGCAAAAATCCAAATGTCTTTTAATATTTTTACAGGGTGTCAAATGCATTTTACCGTACCATCATTATTTGTATACGTTACAAACACTATGAAACTATATTATGCTTTCATCTATCTGTGGTATATAAAAATGAAATACAATATTCCCGCAAATATTCCTTTATTTACTGAATCAAGTTTTGGAATCTAAGTGCCATTTCTCACGAGCGACAGTTGTCGCGCGATTGCTGTCGTACGAGTTTAGCATTACACGCATTTCAATCTGTCGCAAGCTTCCGCTAAAATCTCACGACTGCTCTGTCGCATAACAGTCGCACGATTGTTGGCTTATCATGCAAAGAAAACAGGACGGGTCCCACCAGGGTGAAAATTTCTTAAAATTCTTGGCGACATTTTAAGGGGACATTGAGTTAAAAGAAGGGACAATGGTTTCGATTTGTCTCTTCTAGGACAGAACGAAAAGGACTAGATTCTCTATTTTGGTCTATGCATAAGTCCGTAGCGAAAATTGAATAAATTTCAACCGCAAAATTTTTAATGAAAAAAGTGATTTTAATCAACTATACTATATTCTGTTCAAGAAGTACTGAGATTTTTGTACAAGGAATCAAGTGGGATTTTGAAAACGTCCAGGCAACTGAAGGATTTATTATTTAATCTGTTCTGTAGCGCACGAAACAAGAGATAGTCTGAAGGTGCAAGGTCCAGACTATATGGTGGGTGCACGAAAACAACCCACCCAAGCTGCAATAAATTTTGTTGTGTCATTAAGGAAACGTATAGTCTCGCGTTGTCCTGGTGGAGGACAACGACCCTTCTGTTCACAAATTCGGGCCGGTTGTGAGCAGTACTTGCTCGAATCAATTGTTTTGTTGGGTAGCAGGAGCTAACAATAGACTACTCCCTTCCAATCCCACCAGATGCTGAGAATGACCTTCTTTGGGTGTAATCCAGCCTTTCCGACCATCTGCGCAGTCTCCTCATGCTTCGACCATGATCTTTTTCGACTAACATTATTGTAGACAGTCCACTTTTCATCGCGATTGATCTTTCGCTTTAAAAATGGTTCATTTTTATGTCGTTTCAGCAGTAAATCACAAGCTGAAACTCAGTCCATTAAATTCTTTTCGCTCAGTTCGTGCGGCACCCAAACATCAACCTTTTTCACCATCCCTGGTTAATGTGGAGGTTATTATTGATCTCCGAATTAGTCACATGTTGGTCGGAGTCGATTAAAGCCTTGATTTAATCAAGATGTTTAGTGACTAGTCGACCAGAGAGAGGATCACCTTGGAGATCAAGATCTCCGCAACGAACTTTTTTAAACCACACGCACTTTCACTTACGGCATTCCCTCCATATTTTTTGTGAGTTTGCGATGAGTTTTTGCCTTTTCGATAATAAAAAAGCGGAATGTACCGAAATTACATGTTTTTCCTTACATGTTCAAAATATAATTAAATTTTTTGTACGCCACTGATCATGATGAATATTTTCTTAAAATGTCAGGATAAATTGCAGCTCTCACTTAATGTATGACATCATATGTTTGTTGACACATCTGCGAGTGGAACAAACAACTGCGAGTGGTTATTGTCTCTGGTACTTATGTTTCATGTATGTATATAAACATTATTCATAAAAAAACAAAAACAGGGATACTTATCGCATTGGAGGGAATACGGGACAAAACAATAGAAAAAGTGACATTTTAGAACATTTTATTCACTCTGGCTCACACCAAACTGCGACAGTCGTAAAACCTCTCCCCAAATACGCAACTTTTTGGACGATAAATCAGATACAATATGTTTCTTTTGTGTTTATTAAAGGAAATGAAAAAGAAATTAAGGTGAATTTGACTTCGATATAACAAATCCTCCAAATCATCCTTACCAAAAGATAATCCACATATTATAAGGTAAGACCGGTATCACAGAATGCTGTCTTTGCTTATGCATCTGGAGAATCCATACATATTTTATCTTGTTCTCTGTTAGTGTAAGTAAATCCACTAACTCGTAGCAACAATTGTAATACTCTTCTGCTCTTAAAGGGTGTACCCAAAATCTTGTTTCTTGTTCTTTGCATGCTTCTTTTAAAACTAAATGAAGTGCTAAGACAGCTTCTTCTAATTCGTCCTTTGCTCCTTTTTGGCCAGTTTGTGTGCATTTCATTCCCATCAATATCCAAATGACTTGGCACCCATAAGTGCCGTTTTATACGAGCGACAGCTGTCGCACGATTACAGTCACGCGAATTTAGCATTACGTGCATTTGAATAACTCATTTCAATATGGAGGCGTGTGTCGTAAGTTTCTGCTATAATCGCTCGATTGCTTTGTCACGAAATCGCCGCATAACTGTTTGTAAACACGACGGCAGAACCGCTGCCGAGCTGCAGCAATTGATATATTTCTACATTGCCGTACCGGTGGGGTTGCCGCCATATGTGCAATCGGCTCATTTGTTTCTATTTATTTTATATACACGACGGTACCTCAACGGCCAGCGACAACGGCATCATCGACGAGTGTGCAAACAGACTTAACCTAATATGGAAACGATAGAAGTCACTTTACACAACTTTGATTTGTACTGCAATATTTTACTCGTTACATAGGGTGTGCATCAAAGGTCACGAAATATATTTTTTTTGTCGCACCGCTACTGCTCGCAGTGTGTTCAAACTAGTTGAGTAAGGTGGATGAGGGGACCCTAAGCTTTAAAATACAACAAGGTTGTGCTTCGAGCATCATTAGAATCAGGATAGCTGATTTAGTGCATCCTTGTTTCGAGACCATGTCACGATGCGCGATGGCAGATACTTCCGAAGAACGTTGGGCGATCAAGTTTTGTACAAAACTCGACAGAAAAGCTATCAAAACCCATATGAATTGCTCAAGCAAGCCTCCTGGGAATCTGTTTTATAGTATGTGCAAGTTTCAAGGTATGTGAAGAAGTTCAAGGAGGACCAGGAAGGTGGTGGACGATGATCTTCATTTTGGACAGCCAAAAACAAGCCAAACCGATGAAAATGTGACTCGTGTGCGTGATTTGTTGAAATCTGACCGTCGAATAAGTGTTCGGTTATTAGCTGATACTCTATAAAGTGGTTGTTCTGAAAAAATTAAGGAAAGGGGTCATGTATGTGCAAAAACACATCGCCACTACGTGGCTGATACATCATGACAAAGCGCCCAGCCATACGTCTCTATGAGTCCGTGAGTTCTTGGTGAAGCACGACATGGCTCCGCTATCGCAACCACTCTACAATCCCGATCTAGCTCCGGCTGACTTTTTGTTTTGTTTCCGAGGGTTAAAAGCGCACTCAAAGGACGCCGATATGACGCCACTAATGCTATCCAAGCGGCCGACAGTTATGAAGGAGATTCTCGTCGAGTCCTTCGGTGGAAAAAAACGGGCAGTTAGTAAGGGGTCTACTCATCCCCTTCTTGCGGTTTTTTAAAACTAAATGAAGTGCTAAAATACCTTCTCATAATTCCATTACAATGTCCACGTACATAAAAAACTGCACGTCTATTACTATTAACGGACCTCCAAATATAATTGAACTATTTGTTGTAGTCACCGTCGTGTCAAACAGTTTTTTTTTCTGTCGCAAAGAATCGCAACATAAGTCGCGCCACTGGAATGGAAGTCGCTCATCTGAAATATTTCTAATGTTCAGCGGCCCGACTGACCGACAGATCATCCGGCAACGGTAAGCTTTGAGAGTTCACGCTTTTATCTAAACTTCATCAAAAAGCCTTTCCATCTGCCGCTGGTATATTGGTTTTAAGCGATACCAGTTAGTTATTTACTTACTTCGATTGGTATCGTCCTGCCTCATCCAATGCCGGACAACTGCATTGAAATTGAAATGCCCTGTGGCGAGCTATTTCGCTTTTAATGAAGGGCCGTTTACCTACAAATATACATACGTGTATCTAGCACAAGTACATATTTTCGGGAAAATGTTCATCGATATTTCGATTGCACACAACGTTCGATAAATTTTTCGGAAAGACGGAAAAGCAAATATTGGTTTTGTGTTGCGATGGTTTAAGAGAGCGAGGGACAGCGTGCAGAAGCACATGCACACATAGAGAGGGCGACTTAAAATAACTAAAACTTATCTAGGTTAATTACATTCGGCAGAGGAAATCCATCGAGGCTCCATGTTATCTGGGGCGTTGGATTGCCAGTAGCACTGCATTTCAATGAGGCTCCAGGTCCCGGCTGCATAGTTTGCTCAATAAATTTGTAGACCAACTGGGGAGCCACCTCTGTAAATGTAAACACAAAAGCAGAAATATATCAAATTGGAATTTATTGATGGACACTTAAAAACAGTAAAACGAAAAAAAAAAAATTTTTTTTTTAACTAAACAAAAGAACAAAACATTTAAATTAATGTAATTGCCCTAAAATATGCAATTGTTTGGGGCAACACTTCTCTCTCATTGGAAATGAAAATAGTTACATAATGCTACTCGTTCTACTACTTCGGATGGGCGCATTTAGATAGCTTACACTAGTCTAACAACAGCTGCAGAGACCCAACCAATCTACGGAAAATGAAATTGTATGCACATTTATTAAAACGTCGAGAGTTTCAGTGGGTGGACGGATGAAGAGGGCGATAGCCAAAAGTGGAATGCACATCTTTTGTGGGGCATATAAATCGATTTCCATTTCTATTTGACGATGGAATGCATTTTATCTCGCCACAAAGGGATGGTGGTAGCACCACTATTTCGTTTTGCACAGGGAGATTTCTTTCAAACTGTAATATATATTGTTGCAGAAAAAAAAATTAATTAATTTTTTCAAAGTATTCTCGTATTTAAATCGAATAAGGGGAGGACCATAAAAACCGATAACGTTGGTATGTCAATTGCCAGATTTTTGCATATGAAAACATCCCATGTACAATCTGAAGTTCAAATTCGGATTTTACTTCCCATCACCATAAATAATTTGGTTTTCCCATACTCTAGCAACTAGGTACGTTTTGATGTTATATATTTGCATATTCTTTGTCCCTCAAACAAATTCCTGCGAAGGATTAAGAGAGAGAACTTTAACTGAATTTCTCTTAGATTTTTGTCATAATCATGTAAGTGAAAACTCAGAAAAATGGTGAAATAACAAGAGAGGATTCTACAACACTAACGAGTAACGATTAGTAGAAAAAACAGCAAAAACAGGCACAAACTGGACTAAAAGTCAAGGGCTAGAATGGCATATGCCTTCTGCAGTGCTGCCACTTGTAACGAACCTTTATTTAGCGAGACCTTTGTAGAATTCTGAGTGAGGTTTTTCGAGAGGAAATTTTCCATCGCTTATAATTCATAGTTACTTTTTTGAATTGCTTCTATAAGTATGACAACAGAGATTCACTACGCACTTTCGATCTCCCATCTGAATATTCCATTCAAGATTCTAGAAGTTGAACTGGCTTGTCCGGGAAACCTGGAATATTCCTCTCTACCTACAAATTCGCCAGTAAGTGATCGGCGGAAGGCTATTGGTTGTACGTGTATCAAGCGGAAGCCTTTAGTAGGTACGTGTACAACGGAAAGCCATTCTATAGCCAGTACGTGAAAAACAGAGAACTAGTTGTAGTACGTAAGCAACGGAATCCACTAGTCAGTACAAGTGCAACGGAAAGCTAAACTGTCGCCAGTACGTGAATAACAGAGAGTTAGTAGTAGAACGAAAGTAACAGAATCTACTAGTTAGTACGTGTGAAGCAGAATGTCCTCCAGTCATATCGCTCAACTAGATTTAAGTACACTGTAAAAAGGTACAAATTGTTGCCACAAAGTTTAGGGAAAAAATCCCTAGGTATGTAGGGAGTATTGCCTAAAATGTAGGGAATATTCTCTACATTTTAAGTAATATTTCCTACATTTTAGGGAATATTCCTTATATTTATAGGGATTTTTTCCGTAAACTTTGTGGCAACAATTTGTGCATTTTTACAGTGTAGTCTAAACATTCAAACACTAACTTACACACATTTTACATTTATAATAGGGACGCAAGCAACAAATTAATAAATTGAATTCAAGTCAGCTGTTGTCATTTGACTTTTTACTCCACTGAAACTTCCCAGAGTCAAATTTCAAAGTTTTGCTGCCGACCAAACTATTGCCGCCCGACCAAACGTTGTCTCGAATTTGGAGCTAGGATCTAGCCTATAGGGCAAGGCTAAAGGAGACGGAAAAACATTTCTTCTACGTACACCTCAGCTCAGATGCGATTGTCCTCAAAGGCAAATTTGGTAACAAAAAAAAAAAAAGTGTTTTCGGAAGTGATTGGGTTGTATCCAAATAAACTTGCACCAAGTTAAAACCGTAATGGCTGCACTTAGTCGCAGATTTAATAAGAACCACACAAAAGCGACATTTATGGAGGAACGCTGTACAGTAAAAGTTTATATAAAGAGAATATAACAGGCAGCGCGGATAAATCAAATAGGTACTATTCGGATAAAATATTTATTATTTCCACACTTCTGATAAAAGGATTAGGCACACAGTAGTATTGCGCTGCCCCATACAGCGATCAATGGAGATGTGTCACAAATTTCTGTATGCTCTACTTTCTTGAAGACATACTTATTCCTTACTTAAGCACTGCTGAGCGGCCGGAAAAATCGACAACTCATCATCAGATGCTAACGGTCCTCGTACAATACTGGGAAGAACGTACATAAATAACTGAGTTGAGTCCTTGATTTATAATTTCTAAGTAAAGGAAAAAAGCCCACTTTTAGGAGTAAAGCTATGGACGAGGCTCTCGATGACCACTTCACTTATAACCGCCCAGTTTTTAATTATAAAGGTGGTCTGAATCATTAAGTACAACATACAAGCCAAGGAGATACCACAGGTAAGATAAAGAGAGCTGATGAAGGTAAATGGGGATCTATATGATCAACATTTTTGTCGGAACGAACTAGTTATATATGTTCAATCGAGACTTAAGATGGCATAGAATTAGAAATTGTTGGAATAGAAATAACAGTTAAAGCTGCTCATACTGAATTCTTCTCAAAGTTAGATAAACTAACACCAAGAACATAATCTGGTGGAAAAATATGCGCGAGAAGTAAGCCCAGCCCAGTTTCTATGTAAGTTGAACTGGGGAAGTAATATATTTTTAGAACGCGTGAAAAAAACCAGTGCGGCCTTTTACATGGCAAAGAAAATTGTTGGCATTAGTTGGGGCCTTAAACCCAACGTGGTACGAAGAATTTACACAGCCATAGTAAGGTCAATATTTGCTACGGCTCCATAGTCTGATGGGTCTGATGGATGGCACTCAAGAAGAAATATAATCTAGAGAAGTTTTCGAAGATCCAGAGAGCGCCTTGGCTGTGTGTAACTGGCAGCCTACGAACCACGCTCACGGCTACATAGGAGGTAGTGCTCGATCTATTGCCAAAGGACCTATACTGTAGGGTATTGGGGCTGCCAGTGTAGACAGGCTATAAGTAATTAATTGTTGGAAAGTGAAGGAGCGTGGACATTCCAATACTCTTCGGCCAATAGACTGCATTGATTGCTATGTAGTAATAGACTCCTAAGTTCCTGGCCTAACTTTTACTGGAGGTTTCAATATATTGAGACTCACTAAAAGCGACTGGGAGGGAAATGAGGGCTTTGTAACAGCAGACATTTCAATTTTTACAGATTGGTCGATTGAAGATAACTACAGTTACAGGAGCGGGAGTTTAATCCAGCAACTACCAATGGCATGAGTCATACAACTTTCCTAACAGATGTAATGGCTTTCAGGCAGAATCGCTGCCAATTCACCAAGCAATACCAGACATCAGCATAAATGTATACTGATAGCCAAGCGATCGTTAAGACGTTGGATGCTGAGGTAATAAAATAAGAGACGGTGCAGCTTTGCAAAGACAGCCTAGAAAAGATTTTAATAGGGCACAAGTTGAACCTATGCTGGGTAGTTGGTCATAGAAATATGGAGGGTAATGAGATAGCAAATGAGCTAGTAAGAAAGGGGCGAAAGGGATGCATTATCGTATGTGAGAATCCCGATCCGAACTCTAAAAAGTGACATTAGCAATTACAGCTAGGTTAAGACTAATCAACGGTGGGTCAATCGGGACACCTGCTGTATTCCGAGGTAATTATGGCCTCTGTACAATAGAAAAAAAAGAATGGAGCTCCTAAGACGAGCAGAGCTGACACCTAGAAACTATTAGAGGAGCTTATGGGTCATTGGGCTATAGGTAACCGTGCTAGAAGCCTCGGTATACAGCCAAACAATTTCTGCTGTAGCTGCAAAGCTTCTGAGAATATTGATTTAGTTTGGTACGTGCTTTACGAATGTCATTTTCTAGAGACAAAAAGAGGTGGGCTACTTGTTGGATACTTTTTCTCGGAGCTGGAAACCTGCAAGGTCAGCTTAGATGAATCCTGAGTTTTCTTAGGCATTCAGAATGAATCTAGGGCTACGTCTAGAAGGATAGATTATAAGGCAGAATGGGCCCGTTAGTGGTCTAAGTCTGCCTTAACGGCTTAACCTACCTACCTAACTATGTTTGAGAGAAAATATTATTAGAAGGTAGGCAGGAATTTAAAGATCTACATACATACATATATTCTCTCCAGTAGAGCCACACTTCTGGATTTTGATTGAAATATGTATGTAGATGTTCATGTAAGATGATTGGCGATTATGCACAAATTCACTTCTATCTAGGTGCTTGGAAATAGACATATTGCAGGTAATGAAAAAACAGACCACATAGCTAGGATCCCCTAAAAAAAAAAGGGGGTTCTCGGTACTGTAGTATATATAAAGTGAAAACCCAAATGCACGGCATACAAATGACAACGTGCATACGGCTCTGTGCGTAATATATAGTTTGTTTTCTGGATACTTGAGGGCTGCAGGAGATCAAAAGTATTTTTAGAAAATCATTCCAAGGAAAAAACTTGGAAACTTATAAATTGAGCAGGACTGAATCTTGACACTAAATATGGATCTAATAGGGCACAGCTAGATGAACAGCCTGAATTCTATTGTCCGTTTTGTTTTTTTTTTTAAATATTATTTTCATCCTGCCATAAGATGGAAAAAATGCGAAAATTTGCAAGCTAATAAATTTTGGTGGATTCATTGACGCTGACATGATCCTCTTTTGATAGAGATGTGTAAAACTCTCTTCTACAGATTAAACTTTCCGCGCTAAAATGCCCGAAATTTAAACTTTAATCCTTTACGACAGCTGCCTAAACTTTGGGATTTCATTTTTTATCAAGCCATTCATCTACAAATCCAATTAGAAAATGAACAAATAAACATCGGAACTGAGCCCAAAACTGGTTTTGATGTTTTTCATTGTACTTAAATAAAATAAAAAGCAAAAATAAATAAATAATAATAATGTCTTCCAAACTTACCACCCAACCGAAGTTCAGCTGTTCCTTGAGCAGAATCTAAATCGTTCTTTACAAAGCACTGATACATTCCTTTATCTTCCTTAGTAACTGATGTAATCTTGATATGTTCCTTAGAGAGTAGTCTTACCCGAGAACCAGTTCTTAGAGGTTGACCATCTTTCAACCAAACTAAGCTCTGTTGTGGGAATCCGGTTATGCTACATCTCTATATATGAAATGTTAAAGAATGACGGTTGGATTTAGTAATATTATCTGCAACATTTTTATAAAGCAAAAACCCATATTTACCAATTCAGCCAATTTTCCAAGATCAACGGTTTGTCTACCGGGCAAAACATGTGCCGAAAGCTGCGCAGATACTGACAGTTGGACTTCTAGAGTTTCACTACCCTCGGAATTAGTGGCAGTACAAAAATATGATCCGCTATCAGTTTTTTTCATAGATGTTATGATCAGCGTTCCGTAGCGGATAGTTGCACGTCCTGTCGCCAACAGTGCTTCAATGGAGTCTTCAGGATTGATTTTTCTTCTATGCCATCTGAAAATAAATAAATTGAATGTCATTCGAGATTTCAAAAATTCTTTTGTGACTTTGATGAAAGACATGGGTTTGAACCAAGAATATCATTGAAGCTACATATACAGGGTGGTGAATTTATAATGTCAATTGCAAATATCTATATTCCAAAATATACATGAAATAAAAAAAATCTATTTTTTTTATATATAAAAGTTTCTATGTTGTAAAGAGTGGCTCAGTTACTTTATTAGGTCGTGATTTTATGTGCGAGGTCGGTATCCGCTTTCAAATAGATCACATAGAAAAAAAAAGCTTGGGGTGTTAATTGGAAGATTCCCTGAAGTTGTTTGTGATGAGTTGGCAAATTCAAGCAAATCTAAATTTTGTATACAATTAGTAAGAAGAGCTCTGCCAAAATTTTTTACTACAAGACCACTGCCATTCATCTTATATAAAAGTTGAAGTGGAGGCAGAAATTAAAAAAATTACTGTTGTAGTAGCTGTTAAGTTTTCAGATGGTTGTCCTTATTTTAAAATCCGACGGCACAGGCAGAACATGTGGTGATCAGTTTGAATAAGGTGTTACTCAATGAAAAGTATGTACTACCTAAAATTGAAGACCTCTTTGAGAAAAAATCTGGTAGTAGGTACGATTTTCTCGAAGATAGATTTAGCTACCGCCATTGGCGTAACTAGGTAGTGGCCAAGGTGGGCCAGACCCCCTCCAGAGTGTGAACTGGTTCCACCAGGAAATTATGAAAATTCGCAAAAAAGATTCGTTAATTCGTACAATCTTAGGCCTAATTACATTGAATCCAATTGAATCGGAATCGAAAAGGCTTTAACGAGCTCTTTTCTTCAAGAAATCTTATTAAAATCTTTTTAGAACTTTTAAAACCTATTCTGAGATTGCTCTGATTCCACTGAATTTTGACTAAAGCGTGATCCGTAGAAGAAATCATTTCATTTCATTTTCATTTATTCATTGATAGGTGGCATTGTACAAAAAGATACAAAATCTTATGTTAGTACAAGATTAATATGGAGGTACATTATCCAATAACTAATATTAAAAGTAAACTAGACTAATAACAAATCAAATAATTAGAACTAAAACATACAAAGAGGAAAAAAAAAAAAAAAAAAAAAAAGAGATGAACCTTATACTTATTTCCAATGCAAGACCAATACTAAACTGACTTCAAGTGCTCGAAAACTTTGCACTTAAAATTACCAAACGTGCCCGACTCAAACAACAATCTCAAGTTTATTGGCAGAGAATTCCAAATATTAATGGACTGGATGAAGAACTGACGCCTAGATGTTAGACAATTATGCCTAGGTACTATTAAAGTAATAACTCGACTTGATCTCGCAATCTGAAGCATATCACATAGGTACCTGGGGTTCCGAGCCTTAAGAAACCTAGCCAATAATATAACAGCGCGATACCTGAAATAGATCGTAAGGCTGCAACCAAGGATGGAGTCAACGTAGGAAGAGACATGGTCAAAACGACGGAGACCAAAAACATATCTTATAGTAGCGTTGAATGCAGTATTTATCTTCCGAATAGATTCATAGTCAAGACAAGAAAATATTTCACACCCATAGGTAAAAAGAGGGACGAGAAGAGTCCTAACTAGCTTTAAACGGATTTCCACTGGAGTAAAATTACTAGTCGCCCAAAGTGAACGTAGTCCAGCATATACTTTCCTAATTAGGGCATTAATATGATGGCCCCAGGAAAGAGTTCTATTGAAGATAATTCCCAGGTTAGAAGCGGAATCGACAACTGGAATTTGCGTTCCATTGATTACGACAGGTGAGAAATGAGAAGTGTCTAAAATTGTTATATATATAATTAAGCATTTAGTCTTGGTAGGGTTCAAGTGTAGCATGTTGCCAATGGTCCACAAATATATTGAATGGAGATCCTCATTAATGCAAAAAACACCATCCTCAGCTAATCCAATTGGTCTTGAGATGTGCAATTGAGCATCATCAGCATAAAGGTGCAGTTTGCTATACTTAACACAATGAAATAAATCGTTGATGAAAAGAGAAAACAACAGAGGTCCCAAGATAGATCCTTGCGGTACTCCTGAAGGTACCAGTTGAAAAGTGGAATATAAATTTTTAGAATACACAGATTGATACCGATCATTCAAGTAACTGCCGATAAGGTTTGCAGCCTGGGAAGAGAAATTAAATTGCGATATCAGTTTACTACATAGCTTGCTATGGTTCACCGAATCAAATGCCTTAGAGAAATCCAAAAGCACTAACATGGAGAACTCATCCCTATCAATAGCAATCCGTATGTCATTGGTTATTTTAAGAAGAGCAGTAATACAGCTGTGCTCAGCTCTAAACCCTGATTGTTCCTCATTTAGTTATTTATTATATGCAATGTATCTATTTATCTGGGCAGACATAATCTTTTCAATTACTTTAGATAAAAATGGTAAGATGCTTATAGGTCTGAAATCGGTATTTGATGAATTTTTCGGAACTGGTATAACCTTTGAAAACTTCCATTGTTTCGGAAATCGAGATGACGTAAAACACGTATTGCAAATGTGTGTAATAGGAGAGAGAATATAGGGCAGAAGCATTTTAACAAATTTCGGGTTTATACCATCACACCCAGTGGTGTCAGATTTTATTTCACAAAAGGCCATCAGAACGTCATTAGTTGTTACCCGGGAAAAATTGAATGGAGAAAAGTTGTGCGAAATACTAGGATTAGGCAATTCAGGGCTGCTTTGCGAACTCGAAGTTATTGCAGGTACCATTAGGAATTTCTTGTTGAGTTCTTCCGGATCGATGTCAACATTATTTTTAGTGGAACAAACTACGCCGGCTGAACGCAAGTTTTTCCATAATTTTTTTGGTGATAGTTCAGTATTAAGCAATGAAGAGAAATACCTCTTTTTGGCCATTTTGATTTCGAATGTTGTTCTATTACGAAGAACACGATAGTCATTCCAGAGTGTAGCAGCTCTATATCGTTTCCACATGTCACATGCAAAACTATTTTGATAGTGTGAAAACTTGGTTAAGAGCAACTGCTTCAGGAGAGGTTTTCGAAATTGCCACTCATAAACATTGAAAATGAGATAATTGAAGACAAACTAACAGCACAACAGGTGCTAAATAAGTTTGAAGAAAAAAAAACGTAAACTAAAGCGTATACAGGCTTTAACTATATCTTTATTAGTGCTTAATAAAAATGTAAATAATTGATCTAAAATGTGTATCTTTCTTCAGACCTGTAAAGTACTTAAGTGCATTGGTACTTAAGTATTACTACCAGTACCAAAATCTGGACTTAAATTTTGTTTAAGTACAAATACAAGTCCCGATACTGGTACTCAAAAAATTCTTAAGTACAAGTCCCAATACTGGTACTTAACGCACTTACTACAAATATCGCCATAAGGCGAAGTACTTCCGCTCTTGTAAATTATTTAAATACGCCTTCTAATACTAGAGGTTATCAGCATCTCGACAGTGCCTCAAGAAATTATACCGCCTTCAGTAAAATAGAAAGAAAATTAGGGCAATATATGAGTAACTTAGGACAGAAATTGACATGCTGAATCGATATTCTTTGTTGAGAAGGTTGGCAATCAAGTGCCAGAATCTGCTCTCTTCCTCCGCACATGTGGAGCGTTGATATTCATTTGCAGGTCTTGTAAAAGCTACACAAAGGCAAGCATTATCTGATGTGACATTTGTTTTGCTAAAGGAAAAGTCAAATACTGTATGTACAAACAGTTTCCAAAATTATGTAGAAATTAGAACAGCAAAAGTTTATGCGATTCTGTTTCATTTTATATGTTTTTGCAACATGTTTTATGATATTTCCTAAATGGAAACCTCATCCAGTTATTTAACTGGCTATAGATTCTCCAAAATTTCTGAATTGAATTTTCGAAAGTTCTTGAACCTTATAATTACCAGTACCCCTTATAATTACCAGTACCAGTACCTGGACTTGTACTTCAAATTTTTTAAGTACCAGTACCGGAACTTGTACTTAAAAGATTTGAAGTATTGGTCCTAGTACTGGTACTTGGAATAAATGCTGGGCATTAGGCAGGGCGTTACTATCATATCAGTTTCGTGTATGGAACTTGAGGATTCTGAATTATTTTCCTTAATATGTGCGTGAGAGAGGCAAGGTAGGAGATGTGGAAAACAAAAGTCTCTCTGTTAACGACAACACTTTCTTTTATTTTTCTTTTAAAATCGTGCAAATTTTATTTTATTTTTCAAATAAATACTACTTCCTATGATTTAAGAAAACTTTAAATCGCGTTCGATGTTTGGAGTGGACTGTAGGGAATAGAGGAGTGTCGCTTGGGTTCATTGGGACTATAGAAAAGAATGCACTTTCTATCAATTCGCCAATTACATTATGCACTAATCTATTTTCACAATAATTTGAATGTCCGACTAAAACTATTTCGAAAATACTCGTCGCCGTTGGTTTTCCGAATGTTGACTGAATATCCAAAAATTGATTAAATTCTGATTACTTCTACCTACTAACTTATAAGCGATGTACCATGCTTCTCAGTGTCCGGATGTTCAACATTATTCAACGAGAATTATAAATGGAATGGGAATTGAAAACTGTTCGTTGTTCCTCTGACCTTAACATCGCAGCCTCGACAAAGACTGCCATATATCTCAAAAGTTTTTCTTATTAAAATCGCCCCGAATTTGCACACGTACCTGAATTTGTAGTAGATTAAAAGTGCTAATCTAGTTTTTTACTTTCTTAGGAGTGGAGTAAAGGTTTCACGCAGGAAGACTACATATTACAAAAATAGTGACACACCTTGTAAAATGAGAATTATTATTATTTTTTATATAATTTATAGACTCTCGGTACTCTGTACTCTCTGTAACTTTAGAAACTTTATGGTTTTTTTAAACTATGCAATTTCATTGGCTCTGAAAAACGCGTGCCGTATCACGCCGCTCGCGTTTAGACACCCATTTTATGGATGATATATATATATATTTTTTTTTATTAGACAGGGGGACGAGAGATGGAAAGCACAGAGGCCAGAGCTACCCTGACAGAAAACCAATCACCAAAACCCTCCTGTTCTCTTAATGAAGTGCATCAGGTTTAGGTGACGAAGGTTTTTCAACTAATTTACAGATAGAAGTGCAGATCCTAGAGTATCCAGCCTGCTTCGGGTGAATGCCGGACAATCACATAGAAAGCGTTCGGTTGTCTCAGGCTTTCCTTCCAGGCACTTAGGGCTACCGGCTATGGCCGGTGATGATTACAACCACAGCTCTACATTATTTCCTTCCGAGCCCCAAGGAAAAATTAGAGAAATTCCTTACGAGCCCATCAAGAAAAAGATTATACTCAGATACTCAGGTACTCAAGTACTCAGGTTCGCCCATATCTGCTGATGTTTCAAACGAATATCCGCTTTGATGATAGATCCGATACCTGCGGTGGCAACGACTACGGCCGATTCTGGTCCGAGGAACGGAGAATCAGAGCCAGCTGCTCTTGCATATCCCATGATTTCCATATGACCAGGAATCCACTGAAGGGACACCTTGTTGTAGATACACAGCTTATTCACGGACGACCTGCAGTCCTTCAGTAACTTGTAATTGTAATTTGTAAAAGCAAGGATACATCATTCATATATAGAATAAATAGTAACGGAACAAGAATACTGCCTTGAGGCACACCTGAGGTATCTCCTATCTTAGCAGAAAGTGCTCCGCGAAATGAACCCTCCGCGTACAGTTAGACAAATAAGAAAATAACCAATCAACAAAGAAGGGGGAAGCCCCAGAAAGCTTGTGAATTAAAATGGTATGATTAATTTTATCAAACGCCTTGCTAAAATCAGTGACATTCAGTTAACCTGCTTACCGGACTCAATGGCTTGTATACAATAGTGAGCAAACTCTAAAATACTAGTCGCAGTTGATTTGCTCTTTAAGAAACCATCTTGGAAAGATCCAAAGATTAGTTTACATTAAAAGTGGAGCACATCACTTGCTAAGGATTCAAAAATCTTCGCAACATGGCACAAGCTAGCAATAGGTCTATAGTTTGAAATATCCGATTTGTTACCATTTTTCATGTAGAGAGTACTTCCATGACCTTGGGAAGGGCCCACAGGACAAGGACAAATTAAATAGGTAACACGGGACATGGGACAGGTCTGAGCCGTATTTGTTCAAAAAAAAAGCTGGAAGACCATCAGGACCAATTGTAAAACTAGCAGGTAAATGGAAAATATGTTCAGTAACAGCTACATCGTCAAACACAATATCTTTGGCTTCAAGAGAGGTTGGCGGAGCGGGAGCGGGAGCCTTGTCAAATGAGAAAAATCAATATTACTAATATCACAATTGGAATCAAAAAAGACGGTACTAAGAAATTTAAAGAAAAAATTTGCCACCATGGGTCGTTACTTTCGGTGCCATAAAATTCAAGGATAATGTTACGCATCACAATTAGACTTAGAATTTATAAATTTCCAAAACTGTTTCGGGTAATTACGAAGCATTTACTTCATACCAGAAATATAGTCTCATTAAATGAAATATGAAGCTGTGAAGTGAACTGATTCCAGAAATGGCAGTAAGCCGAGTAGTCTGCATCACTTCTTGAGGTACAAAACCTCCTCCAAACTTTATTTTTCAGATTTTTTAAATGCCGTAAGGAGCTATTCAGCCAAGGCTGAGATGCATGAGAATTTTTAGATGCACATTGAATAAAACTAGGAACAGTCGTCCAGTCACAGTTCCGAAGCCGGTCGTCAAGTTTTGAAAAATCAGCTTTTTTTGAAATTAAAAAAAAAATAATTACTTAAATTAGAAGAGTCTACATTCATCGGGTCGAAAGAGACAGAAATGTGAAGCACCGGATGATGACAGAATTCAGGAACCAAAGGAGTCGAACATAGCACTCGAGTCAGATGAGAATACCTGAAAATATTATGCAGAGCACGCACTTGTGACAATACTATTCGCCCTACTTTCAGTAGTGATAAAAATGGATTATCTATGGATGTGTTTTTTTTTTAAATACTAGATCCATAAATCCGGAGAAAAGGCATCAAATTAGCCCTAATTAAGCCCTGAATTTTGATGTATTCAAAGCTTTTCTATCATGAAATGGAAGTCCCAGCGTAATTGACGTTAAGCCAGATCATCATAAGAGGATAAGTACTTTTACCAAATTTAATTTGAGCTCGAATTCTAGAATATCCAATATAACCAGCATTCCAAATAGACGCAGCACGTCATTCACCTTGAGTGCATTGTGAAAGATCAAATGATAAAGAAACAATAGCGGACCAAGAGCAGAAATCTGGAGATAGTGGTATCAATGTAGAACACCGATGATGAAAACATGAATCTCTTGAAACTTATTAATCAAGAAAGTACTGTGGTGGGCATAGTCATTATAAACTGTGGATGGAGTCAAAACAGCTGTGTATTGAGCATACATACATATATATGTATGGTATACACTGATGCGAGGAGGTAATGTGAAAGAATTTAAGAGTATTTAACATAGCTTCCTATATAATTACAGCCCTCAACAACTTGAGAAAAACACTGATACTACTCCTTCATCCTATAGATTCCTGAAGATATTTTCTACTTTCCACGACGAGTACTCGCTAATTACTCTTCGATTAATCAATACAACTTTGGGATAAGAACGCAGAGGGTAGTGGGATTATAAGCATTAATTTCTTTGGCAGCAAGCGCGACTGATGGGATGCGATGGTTTCCCTCTACGCCAAACTCACTTCATAAAAGCTTAGGAAACTAATTAAGCTTGATGTTTAGCACTGGGAACTTTTCCTACACTTTCCCCAACCAACAGCCCTCTCTTCCCACCCCCACCCCACCCATCAACATAGTACATACATCCTTTTGCATCATTCTTGTTCTGCCTTCAGATTTTCCCATGTGTACTCTTCGGAAAAGTTTTTGTAATTAGCAGAAATATGTTAGGGATTTTAACATGAGGGGTTTCCAGGACGCAGAGCTCTTGTACCGTTTGCGGTATGTGTATAAAACCCTCTAAGCCCTTACGTCAGCCGGTTAAACTGAAGAGCTCCCGACGTTTCGCTGCTATTGCTTTGTATATATATATAGGTATATATATGTATAGAGGTATATATGTACCTATACATAGAAAGTTCTGTGATCCGGATGTCATATTTTGGAACCATCTTCCCGCCCTCATACTTCACTGTTACACATTTTAGGTATCCACCATCTAAAATATCTTCATACGATATGTATACAGCGTGGAATAGAACTACGAAAGTTAGTATTTTCCCTTTGCGAGGGGATGGACATGGACATCCGTCGGAAGCTATGCATTCCCCTTTCTAAACTATTAAATTAATCCTTGCCTTTTTGTGGCGACTATATAGTTAAAAAAGTTAAATATTTATTAGCAAGAATTACAAGAGATTTTCGTACAAAGTGTTATACATAAATATCACTCTTCCATCTAGTGACCTAGTCATATAGCTTCTTAATGCCTCTATCTCTCTAGGGAGTTCAACACTCTGAAATATCAAACCAGAACAAACCTTCCTCCTCCCACTCTCAAGTTCCCAAGTTTCAACGTACCTACTTGAAACGTACTCAGAAATTCCGACCCAACGGACCGGAAACAAAACTCGAGGCCGGTGTAATGCTGCAGTGACATTTCCTTGCAATGCATTCCAGGAATTCTTCTTATTTCCAAACCTTAGCGCTTATTATGATCCGGGAATTCATTTGAATTTCATTGGCAGGATTTATAAGATAGTGCATTTCAAACTACGAGTATATGGATAAAGAATTAACGTACGTATTTCCATTTGTGGGAAGTTTACATGATTTTTATGCACTCAAGTACCCACACAAATACTTGAATACGGGTACAGTAAGATAAAATAAGTCAAGGATTACTGTACAAAAGATTCACTAGTTAAGCTTAAACTGGTACTAGATAGAGATATTAATATCAATGAACAGAATTTACGGAAGTAAAGAGTTAAGGGTTAACTAAAATAATAATTCAAAATAAAATAATCAATTGGAAAAACTAAAATATCCGAAGTTAGGCATACGAGTAAAGATGGGCAAAATGAGCCTTTTGAGAGTGACTCGAACCTCTGAGCCCGAATGACTTAAAATATTCGTTTCGAGAGCTTTGTGTGAAAAATTGCATTCGACGCTTTTTTTATCATATAATCACAGGTTTCGTCAAAGCTCCTATGAAGGTAAGTCTTTGTCTAGCTACCATCTAAAATACCTGTGATTGGCTGCCCGAATTTCGGATTTACATAATTATGTTTTGTATCTTTTTATAAGAAATCCTATTCTCATAGTTCTTCTTAACTGTACAAAGCGATGGTGAAGAAATTCACGCTCTTCATTTATGTGCAAGATATCAAGAGAAAACCTCGGCATCGGAATTACAGTTTAATTTGGAACGAATTCGTCACGTAGATCACTGATGAGAGTAATAAATATGAAAAGTTTGGATATGTTTTTCCAGGGATAGTTTTATTAGTTTTTTTTTTATGTATATGTTATTAAGCGAAACTCAAGGGATATCCTGTGATGAAAAGCATAGCATGAAAAGAAGGAAACAAGGAAAGAATTGGGGCACTATGACGAGATTGGCATGGCTCCTTCGCAGATCAGATTGTAAGTCAGAGGAAAGACAAAAGATGGCAGACTATTCCATATTCGCACAGTTCAGGATAGAAAACATCACGGAATTTTACTGTACAGCCGAAAGTATTATGAAGTATGAAAGGATGAGCGCGGCCTGTAGAGCGACTATAGCGTGCAGGAATTAATTTAAAGGTGATCAAGCTAGATATTTCATCAGATCCTGCATGTAGCGATAAAAGAGCAAAAGATATCAAATATTGCCTCTCCAATGAGTTTGAAGGTTCTCTTTTAGACAACATCTAATGAAGCTAAGGATGTGCGGCCAGTCCCGGCTCACATATGGGAATTGTATACCATTCTAGGTCTGATATAGGACTTGTAGAGGAGGGCTAGATTTGATTGTCTGAAATATTTCTTACAGCTTTTCAGAAAATCAAGAGATGATTTCGAAGCTTCTTTGGCACAGAGATGACCCAAGTAACAATTTTCCAAATTTTTGGTGACTGAAGGTGATGGGTAGTTTTATAAGGGGTATATAATGGTTACTCGGTTATGTAAAAGTTTCAGTGGTTATATAAGAGTTTTATAATATTACCAATTGGTGACGTAGTTGTATTAGAGTTTTTTAAGGTTACTAATGGTTATCGTGGAAATAGGTTACTAAAGGTTTTATAACTTGGTGATGGAAATGTTACAATCACCGGTCTATATAACTTAGACTAACCATTACTAGAAGTTATATAAAAAAGTTTTATAATTGTTTTGATCACCACGTTATATAACTTATTGGTAATAAGGGTTTATTGCGGTATTCGTGGTTACCCTTATATAACTCGACAACTTTCAGTAATTTCGGTGACTTTAATAAAAATTGGGAACTTTCGGTAATACATATACCCACTATAAAATATCGTAAAATTTTTTGGTGGCCCTTTAGTAACTACGGTGATTGTTATAAAAACAAATTACTTTTAGTGTCGAATGGAGCCATTATAACACTACACGGCGCGCCCAACAAAACTTATTTTAAGAATAACTTGACACATCCTTCGGTATTACTTTAAGATATATAATATTACCAAAGGTAACACAATATAACCTAAGGGTATATAAGATCACGAACGTCTGATTTTTGTCACTATAAGATATAAAATATTACCAAAGGTTACATATTATGACTAAAGGGTATATAAGGATCATTTTCGAGGTATGGTAGTTTCTTCAGTTTATATAATATTTCTAGAAGTTTTATAAGGGTCATTCAGTTTATATAATAGAGACAGAGTTTATATAAAACTACTTGAAGTTTTATAATGGTAATTAGTTCATTTAAGTACAAGCCGCCATTTTTTTCATCTATGCATTGCAGATAAAAAAGAAAATGTCGGATTAGTCAAGCTGAATTTCACCACATATATGCCAAAAAATTGTACTTCTGAAATGTAAAAATATTAAACCCTTCCATTATAAAAATGCAATACAAAAAAAAAAAAAATCGAAATTCTATGTCAAGATAATATTTGCATATTATTGTTTTATAAAGTTAACGAAAAATAATTTCCCTAACATTTCAATCACTGAAAGTAATCAGTCTGAGAATTCCAAGCGTTGTGGAAACGTTACCATCACCATTATAAAGAAAGTTTATAAAGGTAACCAAAACATTACCGCAACCACTGCTATGACCAAAATAAATTAATCGAGAGCACCTTGGGTTATATAAGGGTTTTATAAGAAGTTATATTAAGGTAACCAGAATATTTTGGTTACTCATTTTATAAAACTTTTAGTTATATAACGTTACCTAAATCAAGTCACGGTAACCTTTATATAATCCTCCATTTAAGCTCTATAAGGGGTTTATAGTGGTTACAAAGAGGCTTCGAGTACTAGTCTATATAACTCAAGTTATATAATTTGGTAAAGGCAACCTCACCGTTACTACTATATAAAAAAAATTGTTTCTTGGGGATGTAATTTGTTCAGCTAAACTTTCTTTGGGTTTTAGTTGCATTGAATACGTGCCAATTTACTCTGCCCTATGATCTAAATCATGAAACCTCGTTTGACAAATGCTGCATTCCCTTTGGAGCTCGCAAAAGTGTCAAAGGAGTAAGCGAAATCAAGGGTAGTGTCATCAACGAAAAACAATGGATGATATTGAAAGAAAGTGATCGCTAGCTTCACCTTTTTTTTGTTGGAACAAGCTGAACATGGTCCAGTTTCCAAGGAAATTTTCCTGTAGAATAATACCAGTACAATAGTTTGTGGAGAGGTTTAGCCAAGGATGAAAAAAAAAAATCCTTTTCACTTCTGTTTGCACAAAATGACAAGAAAATAAAATAAATTGAAAATTAACGGACCAAATGCACAAATTTTCTTATTCTACTCCATAATAAGAAAATAATAATTTCCGCGAAAGTATATTATTCAGGAAAATATTGACCTTGATTCTCTATTCTATAATAAATGCTAACTCCTGGTGGTCTATACATAGTTAGGCTTGACTTTAAAGGTTTTGATAGACATAGAGGAAAAATTTTCATTTCTAGCACATTATTATGTATTATCTCAACTTCAGATCTCTATGGGAGACGAAAACCTCTCGTCTTGAAAGAAAATAGCATTTATCCAGACAATGAGACACGAAAGATACTAAATGCAGGCCTTGCTCTTTTCTGCTTCTTCAATGTGTGTGTGTCCTTTTTTCTATCGATCTTGTACGTTCCTAATACTACCTTAATAACTCGCTTACAGCAGAAATGTCGTCTGTCCCAGTTTATCCTACAATACCTTTTTCATGTCTATAGACCTTTTCATCATCCCGTTGTCCTAATACAACCACAATTATCCCCATCAAAAGGAATCGAATTTCTATCGACGTTTATCAATTAAACTTCCGTTCAAGTTACTTAACTGTGTGTGCGTCCAACTTTTACAGATAATATTCATCCCGCATTCTCCCCTATCCAATTGTCATCATTACTACCGTTTGTTAACTGAAGCCCATGTAAGCCTTACATACATATATGTAGGGAACTATGTACGTCGATAAAATCCAAGAAAAAGCCTGCTACGAACTTGTCCCTTATAAAATTAAATTTTTGGGAAATCTTTTGCTCTATAGTGACTGCGTTCAAAAATTAAATAGTATTTTAGTGTAATATTAAATAATTATAATTAAATTTTAATTATAACGAAAAATGCTATGGCGGCTCAACCGGTGAGCCTCAGGTATAATGTAACAAGTGGTTCAGATTTAAATAAAATTTATTAATTAATTTGAAAAAAAAAAAATAAGATTCCAGTCAAGGTACTTGGGAAAAACTGGAGTGTCAGATACGATACGCATTCCTTACGCCAAACTTCCCTAATGTCCAGAGCCCGTTAGTTAGGCAAATTTAGTTGGAACATCCAATTGTGGAATATCAGACGCTGGACGCGTTACAGTTGCCTGTACCCAAAATTAATTTACTACTTCTACCTTACTCCTCAAGATTTAATTTACGAGTTGTTCTGAGAGGAGTTTGAGGTAGATGGGGAAGAATATTTGTTATTCGCGCAAGTTGACTAATGACCGACATCCGATGGATTTCTCCCATTTATTGCTGCAATAGTCAATTACTTCTCCTCATGGCAATCGTCAACTATTCCTTATCCTATTGCAGCATCCTAATTGAGGCACAAAGGATTCCCTTTATATGCTATCAGTTTCCTGAAGATCTTCCATAAACTTGTTTATTCCTACCATACTCCGAAATAGTCGAGACAAATTTGACTGTATGGATATTGTACGTAGGTGCAGAGAATTGGAAGGCAGCATGCCACTTTATGGCAAGTTGTAGGGATCGTTGGGTTCCGCACCCGGATAAGGTAGTGGGATTTTCCCGAATTTGTGGTCCAGATAGAGTAGACCTTTCGTAAAGACAGTTACTAAAAAATGTGTCATTTGGGAATTACCTTTAATTTTCTATTTAGTTGGGCAGATTGGAATCTGCTGAAGGCAGTTAAATTTAATTAAAGACGTATGTGGAACACTTGAGACTAGTCGAAAATATAGGGCCATCTAAGAGTCTCTAGGGACAACTTAGTAAGCCGCCTACTTCCAAGCGCTTAGCAATCAGATCCGACAAAAATTATAGTCACTGATCGGGCATGTAGTGAAGTAACGGAAGGGCCGATCGTCAATTTTTTCACAATGAATTGACTGGGCATACGGACAAGTCTAAGGCCGAAGCAAACAAATTTTGACTTTTAATCAGTAACCCAAAGAAAAGTGTGAGTTTAAACCTCGGAATCTAAAAAAGAAATTGTGTGTTGACCGCAAAACCAATTTAAATGTCAAAAGTTCGGTGAAGATAAAATCAGTAATTAGAGAGTTTAGTTCGTGTAGTTCGTATCTCCACGAGTCTCAGGAAACTCAGTAAGGAAAGAATAAAATTCTTGTAATAAGTTAAGAAATAGAAAGCAACAATTTTTGAAGTCACAAGGTAGAAATTGAAATTCAGGGTTTATTCTTGGGCACATAGTTTTATTGAAGGCGCGCCTTCGCCAAGACAATGTCAAAGTTAACACACACACACCTAACAAGTGAACACAAAGCCAGTGCGCCTCCGCCTAAAAAAAGCAGAGTTACCAGCTTAGCTATCTCCATTACAATGGCAGTCAAAAATGAAAACCAACAACAAGAAACCCGAAAGGAAAAAGATTTTTTTTAACCCTTATGTGAACATGAAAATTTTAATCTTTTATCACCCGAGGAAGGTACTCGGTACCCTCAGATAATTTTCACTTAAATTAGTGCATGTTGAAGAAAATGTGATTTTCAAACTTATAATTTATGACCACCACTGCATCTAGAGTTTATTTCCATAACGAAAGATGTTTTGCAGTTATTACTTGCGATGGAATCCGTCAAATATATGCACACTGACGTATTGAATTGGTGGCACCTACGGGACAGGCAATAACTAATAAAACGAACGCAAAACACCAAGGTAATAAAATATCAGTTAGGAAAATGGCTCAAATGATTAATTTTCGTAAACAAGTGAGAACGGACGGAGTTTTCAGATTTTACTCTCATAAAATGTTCCCACGCCTTTGCGAAAACATGTTTTTCTGAAATATCGAGAGTGTTGGTTGCTGTAATCCTATGATATTTGAAAATCACGTGCTTTTGTTTACATTCGTTTTGCTCTGCTTATTAGATTATCTTTGGTACACCTCTCGGGAGTAACCCGCTCGAGTAAATACTATGTAAAATTTGTTTTTCTCGAACGGGAATCGAACCCACACTAATTAGAATCGGTAAAAAATGGAGAATAGAAGAATTTTTTGAAGAACTTTTTTTATTTTTAATGATTCTAAATCAAATCATAAGTACAAGAGGGAAAAACAACCGCCTCGTCCGGGGTTTGAAGCCGGGAACTTCGGTTTTCCGCCGGGCGACTGCTCTTACCATTAAGCTAACGAGACAGATGATTTTTCCTCTTGTATTTCTAAATTTGTAATTAGCCTATTAACCCATAGTTAATGCCAGCTGAAAGCAATGTGGCACCACAGAAATTACCAAAGGATGCATCAGGTAGGACTAAACATACAGATGTATGTCACCGATGCCTTGTAGACGACAAGAGGAGCCACAAGACTAGGAAATGTTTCACTAAGTGCCAAGTGCCTGTATTGATTGTGGCGATGTCATATTAGACAGTCCAATAAATTTTATATTAATTAGAAAATATTTAAATAAATAATTATTTATTATTAATTTATTCCGTTTCATTTCATACGAAAAGAAGTGTAGTTTTCAGAAATGGGAAAAAACATATTTCGTAAACTCAAATTGTATCGAGAATAGTCGGAATAGCCCGAAAAACGTACCACGTACCATATATGGTCACATAAGCATTAAAGTCTGGCATTGAAGGAATCACTACGTCAGCGGCAAATTATAAAAAACCTACAAACTCAAAAATCTTATTTTTAGAATAATTTTATGGTTTTTGTACTTTTTACCTTTATTTAAGCAGCAAGGCACCGGGTCATCGCAAAAGTACTGTCTCTGAAGAAACCTGGCAACATAGGGGCCCAAACTTCCTATCCAATCGTTACTCAGTTCCAGTTCTTCCCTAATTAATCAACAAACTCTTGCAAGAAATTAATTTATTGCAGCTGATGTGGCGCAGCAGCTACAGAAAAAATGAGCAACAGCATCACGCAAAGTGGATAACCCCCCGACCAACTATCAAAAAGAAGACAAAAGAATAGATAGAATCGAACTGAGGGCCAAAGATAAACCCCAATGCCCCTAATTAAGACAAATCTTAAGATGCGAAAAATCATCGAGTAAACCCAAGATAGATAGAATACAAAGTATTCCCATTATGAACCACGTTCCGCCATTAGTGATGATATTTTTTGAAAATGTATAGAAAAGCACGGTACAGAGAACACAATACTCTCTCTCCTCTCTCTGTCTTTCCTACAAAAATGTATATATGTATGTACATTAGTCACAGAATTATGTCACAGGCTATCAGCTGCAATGTGTCAAAATTTTAATGGGAATACCTTGTCTTCTATATATCTTGGAGTAAAAACCCATCGAGGGGAAGGCAGCGAAGAATTCGAAAGGTGCAAACGTACTTGACTTGACTGGACCCTTGCTGGCACTTGTTCGTGAAATTCATAAAATAAAATTACATTAAAGTGGAGGTGATTCTAATTTGCTTATTGGTGTTCAAATTGATATCAGAGATTAAGAGAGCTCAGAATATGGTGTACACCCAAAGGAAACTCTTCCGAAGCCACGAAACTGAAATCTATATGTGTGCGTGCTAGTCCGATTCTCTAAAATGTTTTCATTGATTCTTATGGAAAAGTGGCGAGACATTAATTTTATATATGCCATAAAGCCCAAACTATTACCCACACAGGTAAATAGTCTTCCAGTAATTTTAAGGTTGGCTTCTTACCTTCCCCAAGGCTACACTTACTATATACCTTACTTAACAAAATAATAAAACAGTTTTGATTAAAATGTAACCCTACCATTTTACGCTCAGTAACTCTCTGAATAATAGTTGTAATAGTTTATGTGCGTCCGTAATCCGACTCTGTAGGCAGATGATTCGAATTCATCGGACCATGGCACATTCGCATTCGCAATTATTTCTCAGCTGACAGTTTTTGTTTAGGGAAAACAATTTTGTTAATAAAGATAAAAAAATTTGACTACGGTTGGGAAGATAAGAAATTAGGATTAAAGTTGTCAAAAGACAATTTTGCTGTATGAATAGTAGTTTAGAGCGCAGAGCTATGGCAGTCAAACTTTTGTCAGTTTTACACTGCAAAAACACTGCAAATATTTGAGAATGTTAGAACTCAGTTGGGGCTCTCATGTGATAGTGAGGGAGTCTGTTTTATGGTTTCGGAAGTATTTCTTGAGGATTTTGCATAGGTGCTTCTAGGCATCTACGCTCCGCAAAAGGAAAGCCATTCTGAATGCTAGGTCTCAGGTAAGTTTTATTACTAAAAGCCTGGACTCCGCCGAGCCTCCGAGTCTGAACGAATGCACAGAGTAAAATTTTGGGAAGATTGCTTGTGCGGTAAATTCATCGCAGTTCAGCATAAGGGTCGACAGATCATAAATACGGTTTTGCCTATCCTAGAGATGAGCACCTCAGCGTATGATTGAGTAATTGTAAGCATTTTTTTAAGATCCCCATCGAGGAAGTATAATTGGCAGTTTTTATATTGAGTGAAGTTCTCTTTCCATAAAATCATTCCATTTCATATATCTATCTCTTTCATCCATGAATTTCTCTCAGAATAAAAGTACTGGCATCTGGCAATCAGTAGTAGAGGAATTTGCCGCAATTAGGGATTTGTTGTCGAAACAGGCAATTAAAAATAACAAAAACAAAAAACTACCTATATACCTAAATATGTATGTGTATCCCACCTTTTACTCAAAGTTTGGCCTCACAAAAACTATAGTAGCTACCTAACGATTTTCGCTCGTATAAACTTCGTAGCTAGTTCTGAAATGGTGGTGTTCATCCTGGGTCATGCATAGTTCTGTTAATCTTGCTAAGCTAAACAATTTCATTCTGATTCTCTATCGAATTTGTCTCATGTCAGGTTGTACATGCCAGCCGGGTACATACACCCATTCAGGATACCTCTGATGTCCCATCCTATCCTACCAAAAAATCCGGCAAGCGCCTATATACTATCATTATGTAGGAGAGTAGTAGGTATATATACCTGGGACGGTAGCGATAGCACTTATCGACAACCCGCTCATCTCCTGCTCAATTGCCGAAAATATTAAGGTTTATGCGTCTTTTTCCATTTTCTATGCCGTTATACATACATACATACATATGCCTACAGCTTAGCTATACATATACACATCCATCTCCATGTCAGCTCAGCCAGCCCCCCTTCCGCATTTTCCGTGCTATGTTCAAATCATTTTGTCCTGGGAAAAATGGTACAACATGCAGTAGGTTGGGCCAAGGGTGGGTGAGACAAAACATAGGCAAAGAAACTTACATAGGACATGAAGCAGAAAAACAGCAGAGAATCTCCTGTTACTGTTATATATGTAGTAGGTGCAGATCCTTACATATATGTATTGTATGTATGTAGTCTGAATAGTTCTTTTCCCCCCTTTTTTACTTGTTTGTGAAATGTTGGGTTCGAGAGCCCGATGTTGGATGGAAGGAAGATGAGAAATGCGGCTTGTAGGATTGGGAGTCGGGGAGGATAGCAGGAGGAATCAACCGTAAACAGTAACAAGAGCAGGACTAGAACGGAGCGTGAGTTGAAGGACGCAAAAATAGCTTACTCGGTAGTTTTGTAATTCGAGACAGTATCATTGCACTAGGCTACGTGTAGCAATCAACTGGAAACAGTTGAAAAAGCCAATACAAGATCGAAACGACGCGGTGCGGAGAGTGGGGTAGCGAATGGAATGTCCTGTATTTTTAAGGACACATTGCGGTGTAGACTTATGGTATTTTGCGCCATGCGATGCCACGGTGGAGCTGTAAAAATCCTCCTCTTATTGCTGGTATCGGATTGTAAGATCTTGAGCGGGGCTAGTCGAGTGATGGAGGAGCATTGGCTAAAGAGACAAAGGCAAAAGGACACAGAAGGGCAAGGACCAAGGTGAAGATAATAGCAAAACGATGAGGTAGACACGACAGCTGCGGTGTACAGTGAAATTAATGTCAGAGCATATTAGTCATATTCGCTTGGCTAGCTGACGTCCCACCGAGGATGAGGTCGACAGCAATTAGGTGGGCGACGACCGGGCGATAAACTGTAAAGACCGGATGTGGTTGGTTCTTGTCTCGGGACATACAAGCATTGGGGCGGGGGTATAGAAATAGCATGGCAACGGTTACAATACATATAAAACCGAACGAGCGGAGCACATAATTACGTGTCACACATGAAAGAGGAAATGGTAATATGCCAGTCACTGGGTCAAGTGGGGTGGAAATTCGTTTATCTCAAAAGTTTATGGCCGAGACACCAGGGCCGGGACCGGGAGGGTGTTCTCTAACAACTTTGCAAGGTGGTCATTATTGTGGGCATAATAGACAAAAAATATAAAATCAACAAGATGTACTTTCCATGGCGAACAATTCTAAGACACTAGAATAATAGAAAGAAGTTTCGAAGTCTATAAATTTATGGACAGAGTGTTCCCAGAAAGAAGGCATAATATTCATTAACCCAAACAAGCAATTGGATGGCAGTGTGAAAGGGGAAGGTTTCAAAGGTACCAGCATGTCATAGAGTTTTGTGTGGGAGTTAGCAGTGTAACACTCTGTTATCTCCAAACTTAATACATAAATGAGTTCTAATATTTTCCTTGCTTCGCCTTACAGGAGAGACCCCGTAAGAACTTTGCTCAGCGTGGGCGGTGGCGAACGATGCAGGGCGTGGGACGTCCGACACATCGAACACGTTATTATAAAATCTTACAGACAGTGATTTTATGAGATTAAGTTGCAGACCATTGCCTATAGACCAGGCGGGGTATATTCTATCCACATTTTCATTAGCGATAAGCCGTCCTCGAGAAGACCTATAGGTCTGCTTAGATACACCAATATATCATCCGCATAGACATGCATTTCTGCATCATGAAAGTTATTAAGGAGTAAGCTGAATAACAGTGGATCCAAATATCGAAACTTGGAGGACTCCGAACTGTAGCTGGATTTATGTAAAATAAACAATGCTTATCCTAAGTCGATGGCCACGCTCGCTCAGAAAGCTATCCAACATGAATACTGCTGAACCATCAAATTTAAAAAAACAAGGACAGCACTTCTATAAAAGTTCAATTGTCAATACTATAAAAATCCATTAAAAAACCCAAGGGGACTAGGGTAGTGAATTTTACACAATCCATCGTGCTTCTAATATTAGATATTATCTTTAATACAGCTATTTCATAACAATGAAAAGCTCGAAAGCCTGATTGCCATCGGGTTAAAAGGTTATTTTTCCACGTGTTCTAGTATTTGCTGGGACATTAATTTTTCTATCACTTTGGATAAAAAGCAAAGTATACCGATTGGACGAAAATCTCATGGAGTTTCTGGTGAAGTTTTTTTTTTTTATTGGAAGAAGGATAACTTCCTTTCAACTAATATACGGAAATGTAACCAATGCATTAATTATGTGAAGGATATACGGCAGTATTTGTTTAAAAAATTAAAAGATAAGTTTTCAGTAGTTATTCTATGAAGATACGGCTGTGGTTTCAAACCAGGCTAAGTGTGGATCATGCAGAATGTGGTTTGTGTCTTGGCTCTAAGTGCGTCATCTGTGCGACATTACTGAAGTTACGTGTCTTAGCTAATTTATCATTTATGGGGAGATTTCTTGCACTAAAGTGTCGCCATAGGTGGGAAATTGTTGAAATTATGTGTGTCTTAGCTAAGGTGCCACTATTTGTGGGAGGAATTTTTGTACGATTAGTCTTAGCTAAAGTGTCGCCATTTGCGCGAAATTGTTGAAGATGTGTGCCTTAGCTAAATTACAGCTATTCCTGGGGAGACGTTTCGTATCTTGCTATGGTGATGCTTTGAAAATTTCTCAGGGTTATTCGGCGGTCGGTGCTGTTACCCATATGCGTAGTGTAAGTTGTGGATTAAATTAAAAGCTCTGATGGTTGGTATGATATTTATCTGTAGGACATATTGATTTGGAGGATGTCTTAGATAAGCAGTGGAACTTGTATGGGAGATTCGTATCTGTGCTAAGAAGGTGCAGGCAGTGTGCACAGTCTAGAAATTGGAATTTTTCAAATTTATTATTGATCTTTAAGTCTTGCTTTGAAGAATGATATAAAAAACTGGTTCGACATTATTAACTTTTATTCAAATATTATATTATGTAATTGAAAACAGATTTACATCAAGTTGGATAAACTCAATTTTCAATGCGTAATCGATTATACCTCTATTGATCTCGCTTGATATTTATCTCCTCCAAACTATCATCAGAAATGGTGTTGTATCGGGAACGAAGAAAACATTGATAATTTTCAAAATCCAGAGCCACACAAGCTCCAAATGTTGTTTTAAAACGATAGAGGGAGCCATGTGTTTAAGTATTTTTTAATTAGGTTAGAAAAACCAAAGTATACGCTGGAGATTGAATCGATGTATATTCTTAGAATGTTATGCAATGGATTGGAGGCAGGTTGGCTTAATTTGATTTTAAAAGTACCACGGTGGGGATTGAACTGAGAACTCTTGGATTATGAAATAAAATAACTACAAATTTCGCGGGCTCCTGAAAAAACTTAAATCTAATGTAATGTCCTTGAAATTCATAAAGGTGATAAGAAATGTCGGCTTGACGGCAGCATTGATCTTTTAATACTTGCGGCGGATATAGGAAGGTACGAGCAGAGTTTTTTATAAATAAGAAGCTGCTAAGAATATGATAGTTTCATCTTCGTAATATTGAGATGAGTACATTATGTTCTTACCATAAAAGCATTAGCCGGTTGAGAGTGGGTTAAATTAGAACCCTCGACTGAAGAAGGTGGTGTTACGATATAAATGTAGTAAGATGAGTAATGGAAGTTGTATGAAAGATAAGAATTAGCTGTGAGGTAGCAGTGAAAGTCTTATCGGCAAATTATGGGTGGTCAGATGTAAGGTACTCCTAATGGCATTATTCAGTTGCTTTGTTGTTTAAAATGAAATTAATAATTATTATTCATTTAGGTATTAATTGATTTTTTAATTTTACAGATTGCATCTTGCAGCGGGGAAATTTAATAGGAGGAAGGTTGTTTGTTTGTTCGTTCATCAATAAATTGTATAATTTTGCTTTTTATCAGAATCGTCATAAACTTGAGACTGTTAAATTTGATGGAAGAAGACCATTCTGCCTGAGTAGGTATTAGTACGATACTGTGTAGCTTGTTGGCACCATATTGTTTCTTGTTGTATGGCAATGCCAACTGACGATTCTGCTAAGCTTGTTGCTGCCATCTTGTTTTTCAATGTATCATCTTGAACACTACAATTTGACCTTGACTTTGGCCTCTGGTCTTGGAGGCTACAATTTAATGGGAGATTTCATCTAGCGACTACATCACCGTTCCGCCTGGATGACATGGTGCTCCAGGGGGATTCCGATGACGCAAATAACTCTAGTTTGGCTGATTAGCTGATTTTTATTGTTTTAATTTGTCAGGAAAAAATAATGTTGGCGTTTGCTGGATACCAACCGAGAGCACTTGGTGTGCAAAATCTGAGGTGCTCTACCCATGAGGCCACGAAAGTGTTGTGTGAATTTTCTTTAAATTTTCTATATAAGCGGTGTATAACGGAACAAAGCCGGAAAACTGTACTGTTCGTAATCCCCTCAAAAGTTTGATACGGCTACAACAGTATAACTTTACAAATGTTTTAGCTTTAAAATGGCGCCATTAATTAGAATTAAAAAATATAAAAATCGAGAGCAATCGGTGTTATGATGAGACCATAAGCAGGTTGCAAATATATTTTAAAAATATAGACGCTTTCGCGATGATAAGATGCATAATGTGTTCGTATCAAAATATTTCGAGGACCGCAATAAAAGCTGATAAGAACATGGCCAAGGCTTTCGAGGAATAAATCTAGCGTAAAAACTAGCCTTGAAAATCATATAAAGGTAGTTAGAAATGTATGAAACTGACTCGATGACTAGAACACGAAGCTGAAAAGAACTTGGTAGCCTGTTATTTAGGTAATATTATCTTTTAACACTTGTGGCGAATATAGGAAGGTACGAGTGGAAAACCGTTAACACATCGAACGAATTAGAAAAACTGCAACTGTCTCTTCAGCCAGAAAATCTACAAAAAAATTTATCAGACACATTTGTGAAAAATAGAAACTTCAAAACATTTGATTCCTAATTGAATATGTATAATTTAAAAGAGTAAAGCGTTGTGATTAATCATAATTTAGTAGGAGGTAATCAATAAACATTTTCTATATACAGGGTGTCCCAAAAAATAGTGATAATCGGAAGCTTGGAGGTAGAGCGTCCCTCGGGGAACCTAAATCACCCCCATGTATGTTCTACGGTTTTTTGTAGTTTTCGAGTTATTACAAATTTTCGAGATTTTTCGCTAATTACGTGTTGTAAGGTAATTTTAGTCACAGCCGTCGAAGAAAGTGAGATAGGCACTTATTTTTTTTTTTCCCGAAATAGCTTAACAGTACATCTGTTGTATTTAAAAACATTTATTTCAATACACTTCACCAAAGTAATGTTGAATTTTTTCTTTTACCAAAACAAAAACTAACTTGAATGTTCTATGGCAATTTTAAGAAAAAAGTTCGAAATTTTTTTTTTTTTTTAGAAACTACTTCAAAAACTTCCTTAGTTCATCGACTTTACATGGCGCAAATTTTATCAAGTTATCTCAACGGCATCATACTTAAATTTCGATTCAGATTGTACTAAGTGTGAAATTTAACAATTTTAATTGCGAAGTAAAAACAAGTAAAACTGAAAATTAAATAAAAATAATTATTTTATTGTGAAAAATTACAAAAAGTTTTCAAAATGTCTACCTTCCGTGTCGACAAGGAAGGTAGACATTTTGAAAACTTTTTGTAACTTTTCAACTGACAACGGCGGAAAAAATTATTTTTCAGTTGATGTTCTCTTCCGCCGCTCTTAATCTACTCGACGAATCTGCCAAATTTCTGCATTCTTTACAATAAACCAGCTCCTTGTAGTACCCAAAAAAAAAAAAAAATCGACTGGATTTATGTCAGGTAACCGTGGAGGCCACGCGATAGGGCCCACCGCGGCCAATCCATTTTCCTTCAAATATTTGATTCAAGTAATTTCTCACGGCGTTGGCATAATGGCACGGAGCACCATCATTTTGAAATAACATATTTCTTCGTGTTTCTAAATCAACATCCTCTAACAATTCATTGAGGTTTTCTGTCAAAAAATGGAGGTAGGACTCACCATTTAAACGATCTGGTAATTGAAACGGGCCTATCAACTGCCCTTTCACTATTCCAGACCAAAGATTTACATTAAATTGTTCTTGGAAATTTGATCACGTGCTAGTTGCGGATTTTCAAAACTCCACGAATGATAATTGTGAATATTGAACATGCCATTGCGTCGAAAGTGTGATTCATCAGTCCACAAAATTGAATCAAAAAGTTTTCATTCTCGGCCTGTCTTCTCAACATTTCTTGGCAAAATGGGGTAATCCTTCTGGGATAATCCTCTGGTTTCAATTGTTACACTTTTGAATATGGTATGGATGATATCCCTCGTCCCTCGTGATTTTGAAATTCCAGTTCGTCGCTCCACATCCCTCACGCTGCATGATGGATCTTTTATTTCTTACCTTTATCAGGCATGTGTACTAGAAAATCGCAATAGTTTGTTCATCCATTTATTGCAAAAAAAGTATCTTTTTATCATAATCGTCATACAACCTGTAGTATTTACATTTACCTTTATCAGTAGATAATTTGCTCGAATTAAAAGCTGTAACTGTCTCTGTGCACGGGAGGAGTGTCAGATAATATCTCAAGAACTTATGAAAAGGAAAACTTATTAAAAGACCAGCTACGGTCTCTTTATAGCATTCTTCATCATCAATTTAATTTTCTCAAACATGTTTTCACCAAAGTCGTACTATAGCTTTTCCTCTACATACATATATCCAGTGAATACAGCAGATGGTTTGTGGAGGTTACAGAAGCTATTTATCATGACCTCAGATTTTTTTGTACTATTTGAATGGTTAGAATGGGGGTGTTATCACCATTATAAGTTTCAAGGTGAGTCTTACGCTAGGTTCATTACTTGAAAAGTCTTATCAGATTTCAGCGCTTTTGAAAAAGTTCTTATCATCTTCATATTCTGTGGAAGATCTATGAGCACCACTTATTTTGTATCCCATGTCCTCAATCATCATAAACAATTTGTATGGACGATTTATTATAAAATGTTGTTTGATCTTATCAAATTGCAGACATTATAGAATGTTCTCTTTTATATGCCTTTATCTAGAACGGAGTTGAGAAAATTCGATAACAAAAATTTGATAAATTCTTTTTGTTAATTTGCTGACCGAAGAGACAGCTACGGTTTTTTAATTCGAGCAAAATTTCTACTGAAACAGGTAAATGTAAATAGTACAGGTTGTATGACGATTCTCAGAGACCTGTCGCTTCTGTATGGAAAACGAGGAAACCGCTGAACATGTCCTGTGTGATTATAAAGCTTTGTGCCGTATAAGGCTAAGAAAAATACGAAAGGCATTTCCACTGCCAGAGGATGTCGGAAAAATTGCCCCAAGAATATTATAGACTTTATAAAAGACCTTAAGTTCGAATGGGCGTCCTACGGCATTTAGGGGTAAGGTCACAAAAGATCTTACAGGTCGCGGTGACAAGATGAGAGGCGGGAGCTCTACCCGTATCCCCCACTAATAATAATAATAACGATTCTGATAAAAAGAAAATTTTCAGCAATTTACTGACGACGATTGCGATTTTCTAGTTCACTTATGCATGATAAAAATAAGAAATCAAATTTTATAGAAACTTTTTATTGACTACCTCCTATTAAATTCTGCTTACAGATTCAATGATCAATCAAACGTTTTGAAGTTTCCTGTTGTCACAAATGAGTCTAATAAAATATCTTTTGTTGATTTCGTGACTAAAAACAGAGTTGCAGTCTTTTTAATTCTATCGAATTTCATAATAGCATGGTACTTTTCAAATTATAAGCCAACCTGCCTCCAATCCATTTCAGAACATTCTAAGAATATACATCGATTCAATCTCCAGCGTATACCTTAGTTTTTCTAACCTAATTAAAAAAGACTTAAACACGTGGCTCCCTCTATCGTTTTAAAACAACATTTGGAGCTTGTGTTGCTTTGGACTTGGAGAATTATCAACGTTTTCTTCGTTCCCGATACAACACCATTTCTGATGATAGTTTGGAGGAGATAAATATCCAGCGAGATCAATAGAGGTATAATCGATTGCGCATTGAAAATTGAGTTTATCCAACTTGATGTAAATCGGTTTTCAATTACATAATATAATATTTGAATAAAAGTTAATAATGTCGAACCAGTTTTTTATTTCATTCTTCAAAGTAAGACTTAAAAATCAATAATAAATTTGAAAAATTCCAATTTCTAGACTGTGCACAATGCCTGCACCTTCTTAGCACAGATACCAATCTCTCAAATAAATTCAACTACTTAGCTAAGACATCCTCCACGCCAATATGTCCTACAGATAAATATCATACCAACCATCAGAGCTTTTAATTTAATCCACAACTTACACCACGCATATGGGTGACAGACCGACCGCCGAATACCCATAAAGGGCGCCATACACCATCCGTTTTGCCGTGGTTTTAAAAACCACGTTTTAGTCGAGATAAGAACCTAAAATGTGGTCAAGAAAAAGCCCCACACACTATCCAACTTCACCACGTCTTGTCGTCATCTTGCATTGTCCATTTACAGCAACAACATATGACCAAACATTAAGATTATTTCATGAAAACCGGTTTTCACAGAAGCGCGGCAAAACGGATGGTGTATGGCCTGCTTATGGCCTGCTTAAGAAATTTTCTAAGCATCACCATAATAAGGTACGGAACGTCTCCCCACAAATGGTAGCATCTTAACTGAGACACATAACTTTAACAATTTTCCACAGATGGTAACACCTTAGCAAATAACACACGTGCAAGGGGTCTCCCCAGGTAAGGAACTTAACTTCAACAATTTTCCACAGATGGCGCCACCATAACTAAGGTACGAAAGCTTTCGCACAGATGGTGAGCTTCAAGCTAAGACAAAACTAACCTTCCACGCGTTCCACACTTAGCCTGAGCTTGAATAGCTAAAATCGGTCGCCGTACCACCAAACAGCAACTACTGCTGCAGGTCTAGTTGCATCAAAAGTAATGTACCCCCAACAAAAAGAAAAATTGTGAATTGAGCTACTTGGAGTAATATTGGGACTGCGCGGCAAGTTAATATGACGAATATTCGAAGCTGTTGGACTGGAAAAGTTGGCAGAAGTAAACGAAGAGTTCAGCTCGTCTGGATCAAACTTGCATTCTATTTTATCCTTTCCATAAATTCCAATCGAACGAAAGTTTCGCCATAGCGTTTTTGGGTCGAGGTTAGCGTCGGTTTTGGAGGAATAATATTGACGTTTAGCTTGCCTGATTGCCGTGGTAGCCTTATAGTAGTAGAGAGGGTCTCAAAACCGAGACCGCTAACGAGGAGTAAAAACTATTTGTCAAGGGTATTGATTCCGTGGCAATTTCTCTTATAAGACACAGGAAAAGGTTCGAGTGAAAAGAAGTCAAACCAGGCCCAATAGCTGCTCCACGACATTTGGACATAGATGATCACCTAAGCTACCCCCAAATAAATCTCCTTCATGCCAAAACTTCATCGGATGGAAAAGCCACAGCGGAAGATGTATCTGAGAAAAGCTAAGTATAGCGCGAAGAGTAGGGCACAATATCTCCTCTAAAATGGCTTTTCAGCACTGCGGAAGAAGGAGAAAAGTAGCTCATCGTGCGTGCGATTCAAAAGTACATCAGCGCGAATTACAATATCAGGAATGCGTACATAGTATGTAAGAATTATAATAATATATTATTTCATAATTAAGTAATACTAAAGCAAAGCAATAACCCAACCTCCATGAACTCTGTTAGACAATAGGTCCCAGATCTAGCCTTTGCCATTACCTGAATAAGTATGGGTAGAATCGAATGAGGTATCTGTGTCACATTATATGTAGAAGTCTCGTTTTAGAAGAATGCGATTCCTAATCTAACCTTCTTAGAATAATCTTACCGAGTATTTCAAACATTTCTTGAAGGCAATATCTCTTAGGCAGCTGGACAGAATACATCAAAGCTGTATCAAAATATAATAAAGGATGTAAAAAAAAATCTAAGGGAAGAAAAAGACTGGGGATCTTCTGAGATAAAACAGACCTGTAGCATGCAGCTATCTTCCTCTTCTTGAGAGGAAAGGGTCAGGCCGTTGATAAAGTCTTATTTCTCTGGCGCTTTAATTTTAAATCAATCAACTTAATCATACACAAACAGATTCTGACATAATATATGGCATGTAGAACAAGAATTGACAAAACCTTCTTAAATGGGTTTCCATGTTTAAATGGACAGATTCTATGCTTGGAGGGAACCTAAGTACAACGCTGGGTAATTATTCCATTAAGATAACCGTAGCTAAAGGGCTACGCATAAAGAGCAGTCCTCTCTATACTTCTACTGTCGATCGTAATAACAGATCTTCTAGTGCTAGCGATCAGTTCGCACTTAACTGAGAGATGAATTGAATAGAGGCATAACTCCAAGAGCCTTTTGGGTTTAGGCCAGTCCTATGCACATTGTTCATTTTCTAGGTTTAAAAGTGCTTAGTAAATAAATCTTAGTTAGAGTCTTAACGTACAAGCCCACAGAAGTGGCCACCATTCGCGGCAAACATGTCCAGGTAATACCGCCCGTTTTGTAGTCTAGACTGAGCATCAGAGTACGTTTCATGTAGCCATGAAGCTCTTCCTAAAGCTTACTCCTCTTCACTTGCAGATGAAAAAGACGACGATTTGATTTTGTTACATTCTGGTATACCTCAGGAGAGCCACTTAGGGCCTCTTCCTTTTATTATATTCATAAAGCTTAAATCACACGGTGCTAAATTTTCTTATTCTTGTCATGTATGACTCACTCTCTACAATGCCAGATGCCAGCATAATTTATTATGAACAGATGAATTAATATTAAAATTACCTCGCATTCCTCAGATAAATTATGCCTTATTATCAGCGGATTCTTTCGCCATCAAGTGTCGACGGCTACATGAGTATTGCTCGGAAATGGCTTGAGTAAAAGCAAGATGGGATATTGTATTTACATCCTCAAACCACCGCCTGATGAAATTAGTATGGACATGTATCCAAATAAAAGCTTTGCTCAGTGTCGAAATTGCAAAATGAGCACTTTCAACCGAGAAGTGAGGTAGTCGACCACCTTAGAACAAAAAGGTCGAGGAATTGATTTTGAAAGTAGATCGAAGTTGGCCATCGCTTAAAAAGGTGGCTATTCTGAGTTCGACCGGTTCGAAAATAGATTGATTTTGGTTTAGTTTAAAAAAAAAAAAAACATAACAAATTACCTGTGAGTTTGGAATATGAGTGTAAAACAATTGTAAACAGAAGTAAGAATAAAGGTAAAATTACAATTTTGTTTTGTAATTGATTGTTAAAGACACTTCAATAGCGAAGCCCAGTAAGCTCAGCGTTTGTGAATATAACAACGGCCAACATAAGAATTTGGCTCGGTAAACTTGTGTACTTCGACTAAACCAAAACCCTCGTATCGAAATCTTTTAGCTGCTAAAATTATATGTTAGAAAAATTTCATGGAAATTTATTTATTCAAATATCTGCCTGCAGGGAAATTTAAAATTTCTTTATTTTCTGAATCTATCTATTCTATTTACAGGGCGGCGACTTCTTTTACTTTACCAACCACATTACAATGGAGTGCATGGAAACTGCACTTCTGTTGGTAAAGTCACTTTAAACTCTATAGAAAAATGTAAATTTCACACTTAGCTTCATTCGAAGGGCTTTTGAAAATGTTCGGTAAAGCTTGCTATAGAAAATGACTTATTCGTTTTCAGTTACACAATCACCCTCAGTCACCCTCTCTTCCTGTAAATGTTCTATCGATGCATGCAACTTTCATATTTTTCCCAATATTGTTTTCTTCTTTTTTCCTGGGTACTGAGTAATTTATATTATCAACATACATACAAAATATGCTCGCGCCTGTACTACTTGTATATAAAATTACTGTTAGCTCCTGGCAGACATTTCAATCTCAGATTATTTGCATTTAAAAATAAGTAAAAAAGCTAGATTTAGTCTAAGATCAATTTTTATGACACCCTAGATGAATGCTCGTATGTAATTTGGTATGGTCAACCATCTGCGAAAATTTGATTTTCGAAGTGGATTTTCGCATATATTTCTAGAACGGTTCGTCGAACAGTAAAAATGATTATGAAAAATTTCATAGGATTTCATATTTTGAACAACTTTTCAGTACAATAAAAACGTTTAGGACTGATCGTTCTCACAGTATTCGTAAAAACCCAAAATTTTTATATGGCAACACCATGAAGGGGTTTTTCGAATTTTGAAGCTTTACTTACTATTAATGTAAAAACACAAATTTCAGCTCTCTACGTCGACGCATTGTCAGGCACTGTCCAAATATACATATAGTAAAAAACGAAATTTTTGTATAGCAACCCTACGAAGGAGTTACACTACTTATCTCATTTTCGAACTTAAATTTACTTTTTTTTTACAAAAAGCCCATCTGAGAAATAGCAGCTCCCTAAGTGAACGCGTTCTCGAGTTATCGTGAGGACGGACGGACGGACATGCAAAAATCAAAATAACTTTTAATTTTACGCATGGGTGTCTAATACATTTTGCTCTGCCATCATTATTTCTAGGTGTTACAAACGAAATGACAAACTTGGTATACCCTTTAGATTTCATTTATAGTATAAACGCGGCCAAGTGCTATTCAGATTCGGACACGAATGTACTTTTTATTTAAATAAATTTTTAATTTTATTTTATTTTCATTATTGGTTTTTATAGCGGCAATAGAAATACACCCTCTGTGCAAATTTCAACTGTCTATCTATTACAGTTCATGAGATACAGCCCACTGACAGACAGACGGACGGACAGACAGCGAAGGCTTAGTAATAGATTTCCTTTGGCAACCTTCGGGTACGGAACCGTAAAATCGAAAACGTGCAACCTCATTTTTTGTAATGGCTACCGTCCACTATTATTGCCTTGATAATTTTTATACCCTAGATCAGATCTATAGGATATGTTATGGCGCATAGAAATAATGTTGCGGTAGTGCAAAATGGATTGAGCACAAAAGCATAATATCAAAAGTTTTGACTTTTGAATGCCCGTCTGTCTGTCAGTTCGTTCGTCAACAGGAAAACTCAAGAACGCGTTCACTTTGAGAGCTGAAATTTTATACACGGGGCTTTTTAAAAAAATTGTAGATCAAAGTTCGAAAATTGGACAAATCGGGTAACTAGTTCGTATAGAGGGTTGCCATACCAAAATTTCGTTTTTCACTAATAATTTGGATACTGCCTGAAAACGTGTGCGTAGACAGCTGTGAAATTTGAAAACAGCGTTTTCCTAAAACTAGGACATAACATTTTAAAAACTAATTGATTAAATCGGGCAACACGTTCTTGGTGTTGCCATACGAATTTCAGAGTTTTTTACATATACTGTCAGACCGATCAGTGCTAGACGTTTTTATTGTACAGAAAACTTAACAATCCTATTAAATGTCTTATAGTCATTTTTACTGTCCGACGAGCTGTTCTAGAATTAGATGTGAACACAAGAAAGGTAGAAAGGATGAAATATCTCATTGCAAAAATATTACCCAGCTTTCTGTCATTCCTAAGCTATTTGAAGCGATTGTACGTGATTTTGTATATGTAGTTTCACTGTAAACTATAAGGCAACATGGTTTTGTGAAGAAACGATCAACTTCACCTAATATCGGAGATAGACTTGCAATTGCAATATTGCAATTTGCGCTAAAGCGCAAGTCTGTCTTTATATACTGAGAAACAACTTGATGTATATTTAGTATGTAGTAGATTGGAACTCAATGTTGAAATTGCGAAAAATGTTTTAGACGAGCTTATTGCCATAAACCATAATCATTTAAAACACGAACCTTTTAGAACCGAATTTTATACTGCAATGTTGGCTCCAACTTTTTCTGACATTTAATGTTTGACACTTGTCAAATTGAAGTATCTATTTCGTTTTTATTTTCCATATAGAAAAGTAATTTCAAAATATTTGCTCGCATTCTGTACGTGCGTGGAACTTTCTTAAGTTAAATGACAAACCAAGTGATAAATCAAATGTAAGTTCTCTAATTAATTTCTCAGAATATTGTAAGCCGAAAGTTTTTCTCTGAAATTTTATATTGCAATTGACATAATTGCAAAATCAATATAATCAATATTGAGATTGCAAGTCGGTCATGGCAGAATTTATATCGGTTAGATTAGATCAGATACGTGGAGGGGTGTGCAGGTTAGCATTCACTGCGACTTGAAAAATCTATTGTGAGTTCTCGTTTAAATACTCCCCAAATTATATTAATAAAGTCTAGAACCAATCTGGGATTGGGCTTCCAGGCGTAGTTTTGGTGTAATATTCCGTAAAACCTGGTTTTTCGGTCAGCCGTGTTTCACGGGTAAGAGACGAGTAGCCCGGGTACCCGTCTATCCGATTTCTTGGAATCGGGTAGTGAGGAATCGATTATTTGGAATCAGGTACTGAGAAATCGATTTGATGATTTTTCATCATTTTATGGCAATTTTAATGTCATTAGCGCTAAATTTAACGACTCAATGTAAGAAAACAGCTTAAAAAAGTGTTGCACTTTAAAAAATAAAACTTGACTTGAACGGTATAATCACACTGCATTACAACGACACTACAAAATATTTCTGAATCCTCCCAGCGTGAAACGGAAGCAGCTCGAATGCACTCCGAAAACATTAACATGCTGAAAAATATGACGCATCAATGGATCATGCCTGCTTGCCTTCCTAAACCAGTACAACGTAAGGTATGTGCGTTTACTCGTCACTAATGAATTCCAGGTAATGTTTACAGTAAACCTTATCTAAGTCAGATATTCCCACTTTTCCCGCTGTGCATATGCATTTACATACATAAACTTATTCAGAATTGTTTCAAGTGTACACATGCAGGGGTAACTTACAGATATGGAAAATCACGCAAAGCGCATTTCAGGTAGCATTATGGCAAACGTACTTCGCGAAATTCAATTCTTTTATTATAGCTGTATTCGCGAATGTACCGGAGTGATACCCTAGTATTCAGAATCGAGAATCGATTATGTCCGGATACCCAGGTAACCCAGAATCTTTAGTAGAATATATCCGGGTTCCTGCCCAAGCAACATTTCCCCTCTTTCAGGTCGAATTTACGTATATTCGACGTACATAAATTAGGGCAGTGACTAATTACGGTTAAGTTCAGATTACCTAATGTTTACGTTAGATTTACGTAAGTGGAGAATGAGAGGACCTCGTATCGACGTAAATATTAGGGAGATTAGGGAATATTTCCGTATAGGGCAGAGGACATATTTCTTTGAATTAATAAATTTAAAAAGCAAAAATTTTAAAGTTTTTAAATTATTCTTGGGCTTGCCATTGAGGAGCTTAAAATTAATTTGAGTATTCTTCAATCGTTTTGAAATAAGGAAAAATGCATTTATTTGGGTGTTTTTTTCATGTAATTTTTCTATTCATTCCTTTAATATATGGCAGCCATGTTTTGTTAAATAAATATGGCGCATATTACATCCCTCGACCTAAAAGACAGTTTGACTTAAAATTTTTCCTATAAGGAAATTACGACTTAAAATATCGAATTTCGCCTTAAATAGGTAAAAGACATTTGAGAATTGAAAGAATGGAACTGATTGTCAAACAGAGAGACAGTAAGGATATGTCGATACTACTAACTCCTATATTTTATTTACATCTTAAGAATAGTAAACCATGTTATTAGCATCATCATTTGGATACAAGATTTGTTTGAAGCGAGTGAATCAAATTTGGTTGGGAAGCAAATAATCAAGTGTATTGGTCCAAATCAAGAGTAGCATCTTTGAGAATAGATGCAAATTTTATTCCAGAGCCTCACTGATTCCGATATAAATGTGTCGTAAAAAGGTGTAACAATTGAAGCGATTCAATGGTAGGAGCAGTTCATTAATTCCAATCATACTGAAGCCAAACAAAAGTAAATGAAATTTAATTTTTGTTGTATTATTACAAAATTTCAACTATTAGGGATTTCGCTAAACGAGCTCATATTTGGTCCAATTAACCTTGAGGGCGAACACAATCGAATAGGAAATTATTTAGGAAATATTTACGTTAAATTGCCTTGAACTTGGGAATAGATACAAATTCCACACATTTCCTTAAATTTTACCTCAAAGTTAAGTAAAATTTAGGAAATTTTGCATCAGTTTCACAGTCCAGGCTTAAGCCAGACCTTAGCTAAGCCACGGATGTAGCTTAAGCCCAGGAGTTAAGCCTGCTCGATTTCACAGTACTCAGTAAGCAGAGGCTTAGTTGAACCGCATATGAAAAATTTTAAGTTGTCAGCACTGCGGTAATTGTGAATTTTTAAAGGAAAATTGCCATTGTGAATCCCGATGAAGAAGACATCAAAGTAAAATATTATTATCGCTCGTTTGTTTAAACTGTGTGCAGTTTTTACGAGTCAGTCGAGCTTTTTATCTGGTCACACTTTGCGATATTATATTATACATTTCTTCGTCGCTTATATCATCTGCAATAAAATAAATAACTCATTTTTGTCTTAAACTGTTTGGTTTCTTCCTAAAACGTCAAATGGAATTCTGACACAAACTGCCAGACAGTACTCAAAACTGCTAACTAGATAACTATTTTTCGCTTGGAAAATTTCAATTTAGTTTTAAACTTTTGAAATATGTACGTTCGTTTAATAACCAAAATTATAATATTTAGGCAAAATATCTATTTAGCAATAATCTCCATATGTGTTTTACAGCAATATCTGAGCTTAAGCCTTCGAGATGACGGGCTTAAGTTAAGCTTGCCTTTAGCCAGTGATGTCACTTAAGCCTTGACTGTGAAACTGAAATTTTTCTTAAGCCTTGGCTTAAGCCTTGACTGTGAAATCGGCCATTAGGAAATTTACCTTATTTATTTCCCTGTTTTTTCTCATTTCTAAATTAAAAAGGAATTATTACGTTATTTTCTCCTAAAGATTAGCTACAAAACCTAATTTAAGGCATTATTAAGTAAGATTTACTTCCTAATTTACCTTAAAGGAGAGTGGCTTTGAGGTAAAATTCTTAAGTCTATTTTACCTAATTTTAACCAAAATAGGTCGATCATCCTTCCATGATAGAAAATTCAACTTCTAATGTTACTTGGGTGAGTAAACTTTTAATCGAGTACTCGGATACCCGATCCCCTTGACCCGGATACAAACCAGATCATTAGTTTGGTGTAGGAAAAGCATGTTCACGTGGAGTATTCTCGGCCCGGTTAATGACTCGAAATTGCATATTAGGTGACCTAAAGTTTTATAGTTTCCTGGCAGAAGTGACAAAATCAAGTCTCGGCCAAGCTCATCTTGTATAGGTGATACCGCTAGGCTAGGAGAAATGGCCAGAAAAGAGCTTTGTGATTTTTATATTTTATTATACTAATTTTATTTTTATATTTTATTTACATCTACAGATTTACAAGTTTTATTGTTTTAAGTTTTCGTCTTTTCTTTTGTCATAGTCAGATGGAATCATTTTGTCCTGTTGGCTCTGATTTAAAAAAACAACATTCTCGAGCCTACAGTATTTCCTGTCTTCAGTTGAGTTTGATCAGAAAATGCGTGAAGATGGAATGGGGTGTGAATGGGGTGTGAATGAGAGCCCTGTAGCACTGATTGTTTTATTCAAGTGTAAAGTGGAGAAAATGAACATTTTAAAAACTCTCCAACCACTTGGGATTATTTTGTGTATTGAAATATTTTTCGATTTGAACAAGACTCTAGAATAAGTGACCGTAAAAGATCTGGACGAACATGCACGATGCGAATAACACCGACAGTTAAACTAGTGGATGCCAGAATTCGTCAAAAACCCTTTCTGAGAGTAAAAGGGCGGACCTGGCACCTGCGGGTTTTCGACACTCGATGGGACATTTTCTTACACCTTAAATCATGGTCAATAAGCGGGGCATATCAAAACGTTTATTGAAGACGTACGGCAAAAACAGGCCAGACGAATCCTGTTTATGGACAATAATTTTTTGCAATTGACGAGCATTTTAATAAAGAAAAGGATAGGTGTATGCCAGAAATGCTCGAAAAGCTTTTCGCGTTGCTCTCAAAGTTCATCAATGTGGTCATTATTCTGCATCAGTGAGTTTAATGGGCACTGTCCCATCAAGGCACGACACAGCTCCATATTTTCTGAAAAAGTAGTTAAAACATCCAAAGTTTATCAGGAAAAGGTTCTAGAAGTGAGTCCCTTTACTCAAACGCTTCTCACAATCATCTACGGACTTTCCAACAGGATTCTGCTTCAGGTTATATAGCCGGAATTCCTAGCTGCTGTTAATTGTTCGTACTTAAATTCTTGACTAAGAGTTATAGTACAATCCGGAGTCTGTTCTTAACGATATTCAAATTTGGAGAAGCTTAAACTATCTTTAAAGCAAGCAGTGCAAAAATACCAATGGATATCATTTGTAATTCCAGCGATAAGTCTCCTGATAGTTTAAGGGCATATGTAGACGCAAGAGGAAGGCACCTTGAATAAGGTTACTTGTAATTTTTAGAGCCTCAGAAATTTTCAGCATTCCATTCTTCGAAGGATACGAAGGATTTCTCTCGGGAGTTCTTACTGTAATCACAAGTTTATAACCGTGAACACTTTAGACTGCAAAAATGCAGGGAAGTCATTATTGTAAATTAGAAAAATTAGAGGACCCAAAATTGTACCTTGAGGTACATCAAATACTTGGCTATATGTCAAAAAACTGCATACATATATGTATACTGTATTAAAAATGACAATAATTTCTCAATTTTTCAAGTAACGGTATGAAAATCAATTTGAGACATTTTTACAAGGCACTATTCGTCGCGGATTTTATCAAAGGTTTTTGAAAGGTCTGTATATATCAGGCCTACGTGAAAAAGGCTCTCATTAAATGTCCTACTGGGAAAGCATCCTTTTCAGAGCCCCTAGCTACCCCGAATAAGACACAAATGAAAATACATTACTATAATAGTTCCACTTTCCCTCAGGTCCTTTTTTGCACAGTTTCACACATACACATCGAGTGTTTTATTTTACTGCAGTTTCATTTCATGTTATTTATTTCATCAGTGGTGCTCCCTATTTGCTTTTTCTAAAAGTAACCATATCGAAAAATTGCGATAGCGAAGGAATATAATTTCCTCCGCTAGCTCTAAGTAGTGCATAAAAAGTGAACTATTGATGCTAGCTTGCACATGAATTTATAAAAGTATAAAAATCAAGGATAAGATAATATTCAACTTCCTCCGAAATTTGCCGAGCAAGCAGTTGTTCGTGTGTGAACTCATTTCGGAATCTGAATTTCCGGAAATTGGGAACAGAGGGCTCATGCATATAATATACTTGTGCAAAATCGTCTTTCGCCCCCTATTAAAAGTTTGAATGAGTTTTTTTTTTCTTTTGCCCCGACAATAACAGTCCTTTGGCAAAACGCGAAGATGCCGCCCACAAGCTATTAAGTTGCCTTTAGGCAGCGTTAAGTAGCACGTTTGCAAAAATGTTGATACCCTTGCCTCGACCCCACTCAGTGTATCTTGCCATCAAGCACTTCGTATCCGATCTTTTACCTGTGGAAAGCTCTTCAAAAGCTCTAGAGATTTTTCCAGTGCCAAGGTATGTAGATGTGCATATGTACATACGGCGGCATCATGGTGCACTATGAAAGGAATGCCAAGAAGGGATTTGAGACGATATGCGATGGCCGTAGAGCGGAAACGAAGGGAAAGGTAATGGTTGATGTTTACGTTAAAGCTTTTAGCTTATATTTTGTCGGAGCATCCAAGCATTAGTTTGTACGAGGGGAGCGTATACAAAACATTCACTCAAACCTTGATTCTACCGTGAGAATGTCCATATGGCGAATGGGGTACGTACGTAGTACCACCCCAACGTGGGGACATGTATACCACCACTAAACTAACGTCTGTTTACCTGTGCAGAGAAGCAAACAAAGCGTATCAAAATGGTTGGAATTAATTGCGGGTTCAGAAGGGGGACCCCCGTATGATTTATGCTGACAGACAGAGGAAACAAGAATTTAAAAAATAATCACAGAATCCTTTTGTGGAGATGGGGACATGTTATGTTAAAGTGGCTGCTTAACATGCAGGGATAGAATTTAAATAAAGGAAGATGTTTTTTTTTGTTTTTGTTTTTTTGCAACTTACCTATAATTCGGGCTTGGACTGGCGTATGCAACGCAAGGTATAACGACGGGATCATCCACACGTACTGTTAGCGCTACGACTTTCTCGTTCATAATTGGAGGGACAGATTCTCGCATTTCTGAAAGAGAAGAATCGAAAATAAATTCAAATTGAAAATTGTTTTTAAGATTTTGTGAATTTCGTAGAATGTAATTGCGTATTATCGTCAACAACATAGATTAGTCGACTCAAATGGCAACTCAACCGTCCACCAACATTTTTGGACAATGAGCCAATTGCTTCGACAGGAGAATCCATTCGGGCTAGTTTAAGTGCAATTGGTATTCGGAGATTAATATTTTCCGGTGAAATAATCAGATTAGGTTCATGCATCCTTAAGGGATATATATCCTTAATACATGTTAACTTAATTGGACTCGTAAGTTGGTTACCCGTATTAACGGCCACAGGGATCTCCACAGCAATTACTTTACGATGCCATATGGTCTCTTTAACTTAAGGATTCTCCAAATTCATAGAAATGAGAAAATAACTCACCTGTTAATTGCATACGTCCAGCATTGCTGCTGACCACTGCCTGTTGTGTTAATTGATGATGTGTACGGCAGCGATAGGTCCGCTGGGCATCAGAACGTGTAATATTTATAACCAGCAATTCACCTGATGGAAGCATGTGATATTTCCCATCTAAAAAAAAACGAAACACAGGAAAGAGGGAGTTTAAGTATTATAAATGTAAGTTGGTATGTATATGTGTTGGTGTGCATGCCTGTAGTCCAACCAGGTAATATAATTTTCAAGTTGACGCGCTTTTGGATAATTCATTTTATTAATTATAAGGCAATACTAATTTTGGAAAAGCTTCTCATGCTGGCTAAATCTTGATTCCATAGGTACATTCCAATTGTGAATACAGCCGCTATCGCTTACGAACTGTTATTAGTTCTTTTAAATATGCTGGTGTCCAAAGCTGTTGAGAAGTTAGAAGAAGAAGGAGGAAAAAAGAAGAAGAAGGGGAACAACGTCATGTGAAGGTAAGAAGAAGAAGTGTGGCCAAGAAATGACACCAGGGGCCGGATTCACCAACACGGAGATTTGTAGAGATGAAAGTTCTTTTGACACTTAACTCTCCACTCGGAATTCTGTAACTCGGGGAATTTGTATTGAGAATTACCAAACTCTCTATTCCACAGTCTCGGCAAAACTCTCCACTGTGTTAGTTGTGCAGAAGTAAGAAGAATATTTCTCAACTGACAGTATTGGCTTTTCTTTCCGTTTTGTGAAGGTACCTAGATATTTTTAAATTGAATTATGGATTCACCGCATATCCTGGCTATATATTATGACAATCCTTGCAATACTTACAGAGAAATATGGATTTTGGTATTTTAAGGTACCCGCTAAAAATTTTAAATCACGCGAAAATGTTCAATTTGGCCGTCTTCAGAAGAGATGCTATAGAAATTAATTAAATATTCACGTTAAAGCTTTTACGTAGGATGAAATCGTATCTAAATTTTGTCCCCTAATTAGATATTTAATTAGTTTTTGAGTCGGGTAAATAGTTTTGGAGATAACTGCAAAAGAAGTGAATCAGTCCTTCTTAAGATGAAAAAATGGCCGTTTTTTAGTACAAAAGATATTCGAAGTATTTTCAACTCATCATTATGAAGAATTGGTAAGTTCTAGAAAATAGCTTTCATTGATCAAAATGTTCACAACAGAGTACTAATCGATGTGAAATAAATAACGGAAGAAATATATGCAAAATATAGGAGCTGGGGTGTATATGACCCAAGTGCAAAAAATCCGTGTTTCAGCGGTAAAAAGTTAGTTATGACGTTAAAATGATCAAAAAAAAAACTACAATAATTGATTAGCCGCTCCTCCCTTTTTAATTTAATACCAAACATGGCGTATCTTGGACAACCCCCTATGAGGGGTGTACGAGCCTGTGAAGAATTTGAACACTTCCTTTTCAGTCAGCCCAGCGGTTAAAATAATTCGTCACGTTACAAAGCGTGCAATTAATAAACTTTAAATTTTTACTGCTTCCACGTTGATACTGTAAAATCGATTTCGATTTTGGTATGCGGTAAATGTATTTCATCGTGTATATGTGCAGTCTATACATCCTCAAGTGTGATAGAATCCGAGATCTACAATGAACCCTTCCTTGTTTTTTCCAATTCTGCAAATGTTTCAGGAAATTTTATGGATTTGCAAAGTTTGTTAACAATACATATATGTAGTCAATTATCCTAGGCATCGAAGATTGGCTTATAGCCTCAAAGATAGCAACCAGAACGTAGTAATTCCTCATGCTTTTCGGAACTGTTCTCTGTGCACGGCTGGCATTGTCAAATTGTTTAGTTATTGTATATTTACAAACTAGTAAAGATACCTCAGTCAGGTTCTCTTATATAAAGAAATATTAGACAGCAAGGTTTGTTTCCTCGAATAAATGCCTTAACAAAACATTTCCACTAAAGTTAAGACATCAGCAGACTTCTGACAACTATTTACGCAGGATACGAATTTCGGTTAACGGGTGTTGAGAGCTTAGTTAAGAGACTCAGAGAGAGATTTTTGTTTTCACAAATGCTCCAAAAAATTGGTGGAGTATTCAACTTCGAACTTCTACCTAGGCAAACTATGCAGGGGCCGAAATGGTACACATGGAGGACATACGACACCTGAAATTAAGAAAAAATTAATTCACTTTATTATTTCTGCGTACATGGGTGGACGTACCAATAGGCAGAATAAGGTGACAGATTTCTGGGGGCACCAAATGCTCAATTGATGAAGTAAAAGGAAAAGGCAACGAAATAGAAGTCGCATTATCCAGCATTACGTCATTATCGACTGGTTCATGGCAGAACAACAAAAACGTACTTTTGCTTACGAGGACTTGAGTAAAAAGTTTGACATTCTCCTGAAGCTACAGCTTCAAATCGCAACATATCTTCGAGGACGAAAGGAATTTAAAAGCCTTCCATCTAGGAGATTTAGCCGGGAATTTGGAGAACGAATGTCTACACCTGCGTGCTCATTTGTCGTCTGGTTGAGGCTACACTGGGAAAACAATTATCGGCCATCGATGGAGTTCCAGAAGTACATCCTGGAAAAAGGCTTTTTGGACCATTTATCCAAATTTGGAATCAGCGCTCCGGATGTTGTTGTGTACACCAAGGTCAAACTGCTCGGAAGAGCGGTCGTTTTTAGCGCTAAAACGAGTGAAAAGCTAGGTATGTATGATCTTCCTCAGAGGAGATCAGGCTCAATTCACTCCCTGTGCTGTACATAGAGTCAGAAATAATGCAGTCCGTGGACTACGGTAAGGTAATCCGTTCCTTTGCTGAGAAGAAAGTTCATCCCATGGCAATCTAAGCGTATGCTTACACGCGACGAACTTTCTTTGCATATAATTTCATACTTATTTTTGATATTTTTAAATCCGCTTGTTCATTTTCAAAGGTCGATGTACGTTAAATAAATGAAAAACAGCGGTAACTTGTTTATCTTATTGAATTATTTAAAAAATGGTCCCTGGCTCAGTTAACTGCCTAGAGGCTCTGGGTCTTCTTTTCCGGACCTGTCCATATTGCGTCCACTTTCTGCCGCAGATTCCTACAGCAACGCATCGGTGCCATAATTCAAGTCTCTGAGTACTACTGACACAAGAAATATAATATGTATAGAATAGAAATAGAATAATTTGTATTTGGATGTATTTGTGTGTTTGGGTTTTTCGCGTGTTCCGCTATGTCACAGTAGTCGCACCTTACGTCCAAAACACATGAGGTGTCCATCGAGCCTAAATTTTTTTTTTTTACTTTTGTAAAAATAAATCTATTGAAGATAAAAGAAACAGTAGCTTTATGCTCCATGTCGAGATTTAGACAAATAAAACTTGACACGGTTTGGACCGACACATATGAACCCCCCCCCCCCCCCCCCCCAAGTCAAATCCTGGGTACGCTACTGAAGAGACTAAAGCTGGAAACACCAATTTATTCCTGTATCTGATAACAGAATGGAATGAAATCTGAGCTGATGAATGCTGATGGCTGTCGCATTGTGTTTCCCGCTTAAGAGCTCCTAACATTTATCGTGGGACTCGGTAATATGGCTATAATTATTTGTAAAAGTTGTGTAGTGTTTTAGAGCGTTGACAGTAATTAAACGTAAACTAAAAAAAACCAACTGATTTTCATCAAAAATTTGGTTTCGTAAGATTTGTCATCTACGCGCAGATGCGAAACAGCCCGTAGTCTTTTGAATCACTTAATGTTAATGTTAATGTTAAGAGTAGGGGCGACTAGGCCTCCACGACCTTGCGGACACTGCGACCATAGTTGATCTATTGTGCCTTTTTTCTATAGTGATTAGGCAAAATCGAGTCTTTTAACGAGCTCGATTATTGCTTTCGGAGTTAGATTGCAGACATTATCTGTAGAGATAAGTTCTCTTCCAGTGATTTGCATCCTTAGACCTGCAAGTGCTGGGCACTCGCATATAACGTGCATCGAGGTTTTGAATCACTTACAAACAAGAGTTTTCTTGGGATACATGGGAATGACATAGTGGAATGTGATTTTTACCGTGACGGATTAAACAGTTACAAACTTACATACTTACGTACTCACAAAAATTTAAATTACATTTTTAAGACCCTTTCAACACTTTTGCTAATGCTTATATACTTTCAGGTTCAGACGTGCGCCACATCGACATAGCTATGTTCATATATGCTTTCACCCCGATTAAGTGCTCTCGACGATTTATTCAATAAGGTCAGATGTGATATATCCTAATGCAATCTGTTCCTGTTTCTTTAAGCTTAAAATCCTAGATAGAATAGCTATTATGGACAAAATACATTTAAAACGCAAGTTTAAAATAGTAATGGAGCCATTAGAGTAGAGAAAATCGTGGAAGTTATAAATTTCACGGTGTTTTTGGTCTCCTTCTAAAACTTTGTTCCGATATGTAATACCCAGAGATTTTTATCAAGTCCCGTATCATAGAATTAACTATATTTATGACAGTTATGAACTGCTTTTTTTCTCTGTCTGTAAGCCTCTTAGTTACAGAAGTGATTCGTCCATATTCTACATCAGCCTAAGAATTGATGCTGCCCTAATGATTTCACATTTTTAAAAAAGCCGCTATAAACGCAATTCAAACGCTTATTGGTAGTTAAAAAAAAACCAGGGGAGACTTAGTTACCTAGCCATCGAAAGCCTTTGAAACGATTTCAAAAAGCTTTAAGTTCCATCAAGCCCTCAGACATAATGCCTGAAGGGCTCGCTTGGTGGATGCCGCTTTTAGGTAATTGAGCGCGGATTACTCGTACACAAACTGATAAAGAAAATGGGGAATGGTGAATATTGGATAGTACCCACCTGTTTTTCAAGCAAAAATCCATACCATAGAAACGTACATCATCGAAACTCATAATGCACTTTAAAGGCATTACGTTCAAAATATTTTCACATCAAAATTGGATATGAGACAGAAGGGAACTCAGGAATTTTCAAATCGATGAATAACTATAAAAAACTCAGTTTCGAATTATTTTGCATTCCAAACTTTTATTTCTTTTTTTGTATAATGATCCTGAATACCGAAAATTTCTCGAATTGAATTGAAAAATTTTTCGTTTCCATTATAGAACATTAGGAGTATGTGATAGTTGACAATCTGGCAAGGCGAGCGGAAGAATCCTCACCAATTATGTACATAAAAACCCTTTTGTGGTTTGATTAAAAATGGGCTTCAACGAAGGTCGCTCTTAAATAAATTGACAGTTCGTGCATGCTGGACATACTTGATGGGAGAGTATTCTAAAACCGCCCAATTTGGAAAATATAAGGGTCTTCCATGACCTGCCTTGTGAAATGAGGAAAAATAAAGTTCCCGTTTCGATGTGAATTAATGAAATTATACATTTCTCTGAGGTAATATGGTTCATTATTTTTTTGCAAATTGAAGAAGAGTACCTACTAAGGTTCTTTTCTTGATAGTATTATTAGTATTATTCGAACAGGTCAATATATCTGTACAAATATAGGTGCACCTCATCTGCTTATAAGTGAAACTTTACATCGGGACAGGTCAATCATAAATAAACTGAATAGTAGGGGCCCGAAGCATGATCCCTGAGGTACACCTGTCGGGAATGCAAGTAAATTAGACAACTTATCATCCGTCTTAATCCCGCGTTCTGTTCTGACAACAAGGTCCCAAAAAGAGCAGAAACGATGTGATTAACACTATCGAATGCCTTTGAGAAATCAAGCAGAACTAAAATGATAGGATTATTCAGGTCTAAAGCTGCTTATCACTAGTTCACCAGTCTAGCAGCTGTAAGAACGGCCGAAATCAGACTGCCACATAAAAACAGCTTGTTACTTTCCAACTGACTAAAAATCTGCAAGCTGATTAGCTTTTCCAGAACTTGAGATAAAAAACTTAAGATACTAATTCGTCTAAAACCTGCAGTGGATTCTAGAGATAGTTTTTTGTGGATATACGAAACTATAGCAGCTTTCCAAGACTTAGGAAAAGAAGAGGACATTAAACAAGAGTTCAGCTTGCGAAGATTATTTGTGTCGATCGTTGGAAGCAGAATCTGAATAGAATTTGACGACAGACAATCAAGTCTAGGAGTATGAGACTTAATAGCATATATGTGGGCAAGCAAATCGGTTCAATCTACACCGCGAAAAAAAAAACTAAGGCTAATTCATCTGGTGTCACTTAGAGTAGGATCAATTTAACTTAGGTTTGCAATCCTAGCCTGCTCATCGTTCAATTGAGTAGTAAAAAATTTATTTAGTTCATTGGGATCCTGTTCGTAGCTAGCTTTGTTTTTCCCGTATACTCTTGCTTTTCTTAGGTTATGCCACAAAATTCTTGGCTGCAAGTCACATTGTAATTTAGTGCTAAAATATTGTCGTTTCGCTAGGCGGGCAGCCATACTGGCCCTATTTCATGCAGTTCGGCACATGACTTAAGCTTCACCTGTTTTAAGACGCATGTAGCGCTAATACAAGAATTCCCTATCATTAATAAGAGATTGAACTCCCCGCGAGAATCAAGGGCAGCCCTTGTCACGTTTAGATTTAGTTTTAATTGGCACATATTTATTGAATAAATAGCTACAGAAAGATGACTTTAACTGCTTAAGTTGAATTCCCGAAATGCCTTCAAGTAGACGGTGGTTAACCGTGTCAAATTCTTTTGAAAAGTAAAGAAACACTAGAATAGGTAAATCTTCCTTATCAATCGCACTAGAAACATCATCACTCACTTTGAGGAGCAGAGCTGCAGTACACCCAGGGCTGGTACTAAAACCTGATTGATAGTCATTTAAAGACTTATTGAAATGTAAGAACTGAGAGATTTGGAGGTGCATGAATTTTTCTTCATGTTTCGAGAAAAATGGTAATATACTAATGTTTCGATATTCTAAACGACCTTCACCAGAGTTCTTACGACCCGGTATCACTTTGGATAATTTCCAGGTAACTGGAAAAGCCGTAGTAGAAAAACAAATAATACAGATTTGAACAACAAGCTGGACGATGCAAGGCAAGCATAATCCGATAAATGTGGGATTCACACATCTTACTCTGGTCGAATTGGAAGTAATACCACCCATTAAAGGTTAACCAATTGCAATTGATGATCCTTTCTGGCCTAAGCCCCGTATAAAAGTTAACTATCTTTCGAACAATAATTTCAGATAATTCATCAATAATCTACGAATCTGTAATGAAAAGATTCTAATAAGTCAGGTGCATATAGCATAAAATACTTAATTCTAACATAGCAGTAGTAATTATCCAAAAATTAGTAATCCTAAAAAACAATTTGGTGAAAGTGTAATCTATATAAGCATTATATAAAAATATAAATTAAAATTAATTAAAGATTAGACACCCGTCGACGGTATGCCATAACATTTTAAAGCACTAAAATTAGCTTAAACCCTTAAAGCAAACCCCTGATAAAATCCCTTTGAACGTGCTTATATACTCTTAGACGATATGGTGGATGTCGCAAGTAAACGGCTTAGTTAATTTGGATTAGCTAAATAATCAGTGCCAACATCTGGCTCACACCTAGGGCTTATACCTACTCCATACTTTTATCTTTGGTATGCAAAAACACGTAATGTCATAATTCAGGAGATCTAGGGTGAAATAAAATCTACGTAGGTAAACATACTTTGGAATTTATAATGAGTATAAGTAATTAAGTAAGCTAGCATCCTATTTAATGACACTGGTATATATCTATAGATATGTTTTTGTTCGAAAAACAGGACTTCGACCGACCCTGACTGACTGAAGAGACAAAAGTCAGGCGCCCATTTGATTAGCCATCAACGAGAGATATGCGACCACACACATACCTAGGTATATATCCCGTCGTGAACTCCAATAGCAATCACTAAAGAGGTTATTTCATACCTTCACGAATATTCAAAATAATCCAATTAATGTTAATTAAGTCAAAATGACTGCTATGCAAACAGTTGCTGTAGTCATTAACCACTCGTCTAATGGGAAAAACTCAATATTTCGACGCGCAAAGTTAATGAAATGGGGCGCATTTTGATGGAGTCTTGTTTATACAACTCGAGCCCACATCATATCCTTTCATACCAATTTACTGTCAGTGCTGACAGATTACATCCGGCGGAAGCTTTTACACGATTCCGCACAGTATACAGATGTATGTATGTATATGTATGTACATATGTGTGTATATGCTTAAGGATAGAAATGCACCGCGAAAAGAATTTGCACCCAATTTCAAGTATAATAAACTTTTAATGGTTGAATTTTGCATGAACCGTAGATGACGAGTCCTTGCGAGGAGATTTTTTTTTGTCACCCAGTCAGAATCAGGATCACTTTAGCGATTACTTTCCTAATTCAATTACATGTTCGAATCGAACGATTGATGAATCTGTATGCATGTATGTATGCAGATGGGTCACACTCCACTGGAATATCCATATACAGCATGACATGCTTTGGGTTCTTATACATATTTCCTTTTCAGTTTATGAAACCTGATTAGGTACTATTCCTCTACAAATGTAATGCTTTTTGGAGATTTTAACTTCCCTTCAATAAATTGGTCATCACAGTTGTCACAGAGGATAGCAATCGGGTGGCACAGGAAATTTTAGATCTTACACTGGAACCCAATTGCCGATATATCTTCACATATATGTATGTAAGCCACACTAAGTCGGGGAGCATCACTATTCTAGATACTAATTAAGCTTGGAACAATTTAAGCAAGGTTCTAAACGGAGCAATCTCTACACGTATCCCTGTAATGTATCTACCGCTTAATATAAGCTACCTTGGATGAATAACCAACTTTTTCAACAATTTAAAATATAAAAGAACTATCAGGTCCAGATATCGAAGACGTCCTTCCTCTGTTATGATACAAAATCTGTTTTACAAATTCATTAGAGGTAAAGTATCACAGAGAGCTAGGATTCCTCCATTTATGAGACTTGATGGATCTAAGAGTATAGCGGGTTCGGGCACTGGTGATCATTTGGCTGATGAATTTGAGAAGCCCTTTTCACTAGAATCAAACGAGTCTTTACCAATCTTACCAAGCACTTGTCAATCTTAAATCTAATTCCGGACCGGATGGTGTGCATCCCGGGTTACCTCAATAATGTTCGACTGAATTAATAATATAATGAATTCGAATCTATTAATAAAGACGGGTAGTCTACACAAAACAGATTCAGAATTTTCTCATCGCCACGACAGGTGTCCCTTCAATGAGTTCCTATCTGGGCAAATGGGGATTATGGGGAATGAAAGGGCTTACCTTCTAGCCAGCCAGGTCTGGGTCTGGTTTTCCCTTTCTTGGACTGAAACCCGCTGCAAGCTTTAACGCCTCGGTGATAAGGTCTCTCATGTTTGCATGGAACATCAGCAGCGATGGGTGAATCTGAACACTTGCAGGTGTAAAAAATTTTCTTAATGGGCCTAATATGAATTTCTCCGACTTTCTCTTCGTGTTTGGAAGAAAACAATGGAGAACTGTGGTTGGCATTATCACCGAACACAACTCTCGTCACACTCATCTTACAAAGGTGGGTGTTACTGATAGTCCTGGGTATATCGGTATACCGCAGTTCAGCCTCCAGGCCAGTGGAGGAAGGAATGGGACAAGCGAAGACTTTCTGTGCACCTCTTCGGCCTTTGTCCGGAGCAGGCTCGATACACTTGGGTCTGCCCTCCTATCTATGAATGAACTAAAAATCTTACTCACCTAGACCGGATGAGCTTTATTAAGAGGACGGAATGCTTTTGGTGAGACGTCGATTGGTATTTTTAGCAGGTTAGCACAATGGGCCGCCTTTGGTATCTGTGCTTGCGATCTTTCGTGTCCCTGCCTTCTATTACAAAACAAAAAAAACAAAAAAAAAAGGAAGATCATAGATGTTGTGGAAAAGGCGAGTAAAAACCCTACGCCACTAATCTTATTTTCACACCATATTATGAAATCACATTGAGAGTTCATCTAGGTGACGGATGACTTTGGTAAACTGTTCATACAAAATTATCTCATAAGCAGGCTTCAAAAAAAAAAAAAAATAATAATAATAATAATAAAAAAATATTAGTGCCCTTGCTTGTAGCGAATTAGTGAAAATCAATACTATTTACATACATACCTATATCTACAGCCAACTACTACATACAAGAAAAAGATTAGTGGAATGAGCTAAAAATAAATATTTTCCTTTTTAATTCAGAAACGTTCTGCTTCTGTATAGGATTTATATCCACTTGTGGAATTATGGAGGATTATCGAAGGCCACAGAAGGCCTAAACAAGTACAATCCCCCCTTAAACTTTTGAGTGAATTTGGATATTAAACTTGCTACTCTAAAGAAATCTTTTAGCTTTTAAAAAAGTTACCTCGGAGGACGATAAAATGTACATGCATAGACTTATTGAAAGTATTCTTGGGGAGATCCCACGAACTCTCAACGGGACGTGAATTTATAATTTCTTTTTTTTTTTATGAAAATTTACGAAATCTGTTCATTCTTTTCAAACTTTTATAAAGTGATCTAAGCTTTTGTTGACCGATATCTCTTTTGAGACAGTTTTTCTTTGTCAGGTTTATGAAAAATGGCTATTGTTAAGCACAGTCCTTTTAAAATTATATTATTAAAGAAAAAAAAAACAGCACTTACCACTTTCCAGAGAAGGATATATATTGAAGGACGGTTCTTGCAACCATGACGTAACTCTGACATATTCTTTAACAAATGATGGAATATTACACTTTATGAGAACATTACTACCAAGGAATCCTCCAGGATTCTGTACTTCCGGTTCATAAAGCTGATTCACAACTGCAATAAAAGAATATAAAGAAAATTTTCTAATTACATGAGAATCAATAATTTAAACAGTATGGAGCTGAAAAGTGGTGGACATTCATACCAAAATTATAAGAATTCCAATCGAATCACCCAGTATAGTTGTACCGCGGACTATTTAAGTAAAATACAAATCAAATGTAAGAATCGTAGCCAAATGAGATGTCAAGTTGGATAACGTTCTGTTTTTAGTACAAGAACGATGGCTAAACTGATTTATACTAAAAATCTTAATCTAAAGACATAATGCAAAATGCATATTTAAGATATATTTTTAGTAAAAAAAATATATATAAAATTAATAAAAAATAATACTTAAATCATACATTGAAATTTTCGAAACTATATATACTAAATCATTGCCAGGACCACCCTCTACAAAACTGAAGCATTTTTAAGCTGTAGCAGTGTAACTCTGTGCCAACAAACAACAAAACCTATCAATCGAGCCTACACGTTGAGCATCAGCTGGTAAACTGTTTCAGGCACGAATAGCTCCAACAAAGTAAGAGTCCTCCATAATGAATTGCTAAAACCTGGGTATCAATAAGTTAAAACGTCTGCCAGAGTTTCGAAATTCTAGTTGGTTAAAAAGGTATCCAGGCTTTTCGGAGTGCAAGAATGTAGCATTAAACGAATTTTCAAAGGTAAAATTGCAGAAGACAACCACCGCATTCAAATACAACCACACTTTTTTTCCAACATATGATTAATATGATCCCAACAATTCATCCTAGAGGTGAGAAAAATCCCAAGGTTTGGCACAGGATTAGTAAATGCTAGAACTTGATTATGGAAAAAAACAGGCGACAAATCAGAAAGATCAAAAAACGGTCGTCGATAAAATGAAATGTATTTGAATTTTTGAGGTTTCAGTTGCAAACCATTATTAGTCGCCCAACTTGAGACATTGTTCAAGTCAAAATTTAATCCTTCAATACAATCCTCCACTAGACCAATGGGATGACCAATAAATAACTGCACATCATCAGCATATATGTGAATTTTACAGTCCGCGATAATCTCAAGAAGGTCATTGATATACATGCTGAACACCAAGGGGCTCAAAATAGTTCTCTGAGGCACACCCACGAGTAGAGACGAAGTATCAGAAAAACTGTCCCCTGAATTCCGCTGTCTTTCCTATCAGGTCGACCCTGACAGCTTACCACTTCTCCTTATTAAGCTGTTGCTACTGCTAATTGATAAAGTTATGCTTCATACTAACACGTGTTTGATCTCATCCGTTTTTCTTAAAGTGTGGACAGCAGCCACAGCTTTACCAATACTAAAAAAAGCCATCTGACTTCTGACCTAATACAAAATACTTAGTATTCTTTATCGATAGTTCTGGATAAAACTTTTTACTTTATTTACTTATGCGCTGGCAACCTTAGCTTTTTGCTCTTCTGTGTTCAGCTCTGCCGCCATTGCGTTGATTAGAGAGTTTTTATCTGATAGTCAGCAGCGAGTTAAGATTGGTCAACCACTCTCTGGTTTATTACCTATTCTGTGTGGTGTTCCTCAAGGATCAGTATTAGGCCCTTTATTAATTAGTTTTTTTATAAATGACCTCCCACAAGTGATAGAAGATGATAAAGTACATCTATGTATCGACGATTGCAGTTATATCTTAGTAGGCAATGTGAATTAGATAGAATAACTGATAGGTTTTTATTAAATGGGTTAGTGCTCAATCGCGCTAAATCGAAGTGCATTGTCTTTTATATCACATCCCTGGATAACAATAGTAATTTTAAACAGCGTTATACTGAGACTTCATTATAGGGTTAATAATCCTGGGATTGTTTTAAATAGTCTTATGAAGTGTTGCGATAACGATATATGCTGGACTGCGTAGGTTATGGCTTTCAGCGAATATTTTGCCAAGGAATATTCGCATGAAGCTTGTAAAAACATTAGTCATGCCGTACTTTATTTTTGGTAGCGCGGTTTTCCCAAAATTACATAGTGTCTGTGCCCGTAAGATTCAGGTTGCCTTCAATGAATGTATCCGCTTCATTTTCGGTCTCCGTAGGTTTAACCATATCTCAACATATAAAAGGCAGTTGCTAGATTGCTTCCTGAATTATTACCTAAATCAAAGAGCATTTTAACTCTTCTTTTTAATATATGGAATCGAGATACACTTGAATATGAATATGAATTTTCCCAATTATAGACTTCACCACGTAATCGTATACCATAATTCCGCGATTCAGCAAATCGGTCATGGACAGCTCTTTCCTTGTTCAGACTGTCCAACTTTGGATTAGTCTTCCATCAAATATTCAGAGTGCTAGTTGGTACTGTCAATGTATTTAAGAAGCGTATAAAGATGCATTTGTGAGTTAATAAATTTCATCTATTTCTGTTTATTATTATTCTTTCTATTTCTTTAGTTATTAGTTTTATCTTTTTTTATTTATTTATTATTAGCATCATTATAATTTTTCTATTGTGAATTTGAGATTTCGCAATAATTATTGAATTCTTCATATATGCTTTTGTGTATTACATTTCCAGCTCCGATTAATCTTATAGTACTAACAAAATATTATAAATCTTGTGTACGTAGCCCATAAACATATTATTATTATTATAAATATTATTCTTAACCGCTGTAACCCGCCACACAAAGACTGCAGTCGAATGAAACTGAAAATTAATTTAGAGTAACTTACTGCATCAAATCAAGTGGAACAAGGACATAGAACTCATCCTTATCTAGCGAGCCACTTATACCGGTTGTAACTCTTGAAAGAGCCATTTGGCAGCTATACGATTTGTGGAAGCCAGCTTGGCATGACTTTTGCAAAGTTCTTAGTTTCAAATTGCTCAAATATTTGCGCCCGAAAGTACTTTGAAAGGATGTGAGTGGCTTGCAAATTAATCTACAACCTGCAAATGTTTAGATCATAAGAAATTGAAAAGAAGCTAGTTAAAATATAAAAAATTGGAGTTAGGTAGGTAATTGATTGACGATAAGAAAAGTTTAAAAAAGCGAGTCGGACTAACTTCAGATTTTATGGACTTAATAGAAACATGAACTCAATGCTGTCGGCCCACCTAACTAAAATTAAACTCGCCATACAAACTTAAAACATAAGAAGAGAGAGAGAGAGGGAGAGAGCTAAAGAGGGAGAGAGACAGGACGAAGCAGAGAGAGAGAGAGAGTTAGATGGAGGGAGCGAGAGAGGGAGAGAGAGAAAGAGGGAGAGAGAGAAAGTGCCAGAGAAAAGATAAGGAGAGAGAGAGAAAGGGAAAGAGAGAGAGAGAGAGAAAGAGAGAGAGTATGAGAGAGCGAAAAGGGAGAGAGACAGGACGAAGTAGCGAGAGAGAGAGAGAGTTCGAGAGAAGGAGAGAGAGTGGGGAGAAGAGAGAGAAAGAGGGAGAGATGGAAAGATCCAGAGAAAGAGAGGGAGAGTTGGAGAAAGAGAGAGAGAAAGGGGGGAGAGAGGGAGATAGAGACCGAAAGAGAGCGAGAGAGGGAGAGAGAGTGAGAGAGAAAAGAGAAAGAGAGTAGTCGATATTACGCTTCATAAAAATTTCTGTTTATATTAGCAGAAGTGAAATTGGCATTCAGAAGTTCCGCATCCAGAAAGCAATCCGATATGGTCCTGTCTTACAACAGCAAAGTTCTTAAAAATCCTCCAACATTTTTAAGATGCGGAGTGCAACCCTGAATCTACTCATTCTTATTTCATAAGAAGCTTATATTTGTACAGTAAGCCGGGTTGAGCATTGAGCTTTCGAATTTCGGTTGAAAGTCGACATATTTTTTTGAAGGCATTATTTGCTATAAAATTCCGTCCTTTTTTGTTGCATCGATACGACGGCGCCACTGTAAAGTATCCTCCATTCAATAATATTCCCTTATTCCCTTAGTTTATTCCTACCAAGGCTTAATATTGCATTATTGTCTGCCGCATAATAAGCCTTTCTCCCAATAAAATAAAACAATTGTTGTTGTATTAGAACACATCGATCATTCTTCGTGCGGGGGCGTCAATATGGCCTTATCCATTTTCCCATCTTATGCAATATACCCAGTACACAAAAACCAACAAAAATACCGAAACACCTAAAACGAAAAAAAAAAAAAAATCGCGCATTCAAAAATGTTCACAAATTTATTGCTAACTGGGACATGGGTGCTCGGCTAAATTGATATGCAAATTTTTCCGACATCATCGGTTCACCGATTTTACATTTTTGCGGATATACGAATATGGGCCAACGAAAGTTCTGTAACAAATGCCAATTGTATTGGAGCAGAAAGAAATTCCTCCCCGGCATGGTATGCTTTTACCCAAATTTCTCGTTCATCACATCTCTGAAATTCTCTTTATATTGCAAAATTCGTTCGGTTTGATTTACTCTACCGATTTTTGTTGTGGAAAAAGGTTTTTATGCAGAACTCAGTTTTTCTTCTTCTATTTTGCCAACGAAGAAAAAAAAAATCATTTCAACTTTCCTCCGCCTACGCCCCATTGGTCACAGCTTGTTCCTTCGATTCCTGCCATAAAACGGCAGAAGGAAGGAAAAAAATTAGTCTCAAGAATATCTCCACTTTTGTGTTTTATTGTATTTTTTTTGTATTTTTTATTTTTTCATGATTTATATTTTTTTCTTGGAAAAATACCTTACGCTACTTTTGAAACCAGAGCGAAAACTGCTTCATCTTACCCACCCACTGCCCTGGAGGGAAGATCCATCGTTAAATTGAAAAGATTACATTTTCGCGTCTTACACAGTATTTGTTCGTTTCGTGTGCACAGTACATAACCCTGGTATTGTAAAGGACATTTATTCTCCTGTCATTTGCTTAACAAGGGTGAAATACTATATTTCAAGGATGGCAATTTTTTCCTTGGATGACGATTTTAGTTCCAGTTTTACTTTTGTATTTCTACCTTTTGTGTTATCTAATTAGATCTACTTATGTTAACAGTGAAATACAACTGCTCCTTATTATTGGCTCTTTAGAAAAACTTGAAAATATTTAAGTACAAATTACATTTAAGGAAAGTGTGGTGGCGGAAGGACAGTGCCCAGAGAGAAAAAAAAACATGAGTAAACTCATTTCTTGAAATTGGAAGATAAAATAACATAAAAAAATCGGTTAGATCAAGGGCAGATGAAAAATTGTTTATTAAATTTCCGTGAATCTCGAAACAACTTAACAAAACTCAACTCAATCAATGTCGGAAGAAAATGAAAAATACTTCAAATATGCAGTCATCCAATGTATATTCGTAAATCCTATGCAGAGAGCTCGGGAAAACTCGTAAATAGTAATCATTCTTATCGTTTAATTGTTGCTGACACGTCTTTGCTGGGTCGCACATTTCTGAACTCTTCACCAACCACTTTATAAACCTACCGAAATTACATTATTTCGAAATTCTCAACTAGCATGGCCGTATAGGTATATGGGGTGGGTTTGAGTGGTCCAAAGTTTGTTCACATTTTAAAGGAAATATTTAATCTATGTCTAATTATTTTCGTCTTGAAGCACAACTAATTATAAGATGGTAACTAATATTTTTCATGAGCGCCCTATGGTCATTTTAAATAGGTTAACAAATTATTTGTTTACCTTTTAGGGAATTTTACATTTTTACATAGTTATATCTAAAAATCTAAAATGTCCTAAACAATATTTTTTTTTTTACTAATTTTTTCAAATTGATTTTTTGTACCGCCGCCAATAAAATTCGAACAAGCTTTCTCTACATGAAAGACCCCCTCCCCTAAACATTACAATACAATACAATACATTTTGTCCTTCGAATTTTCTTGAAAATTTTTCATCAAAACTTTTATACTGTATTAGTGGCCACGCCAACAACAGCCTAATAAAGTTAGATTGATTCGGTTCTCTGGGCCGTTTACCATTTTTATGAGCATAGATCACTTTTCTTAGGAACTTTTACAAAAGTGTTTCCTCATAAATTGTATGCGCTGCTAAATATGGTCGACAACATTTTCGGAAAAAACAAAAAGTTAGATAGAAATTGGGGGGAGGGGGGGTAGAACCTCTTAAAGCTGAAGGTTGAAAATCTAGCAGCTCAAGGTCTAGGATAAATCATAAAGCTAACTACGTACTTGTCGCTAGAAATAATCCTATCAGGCAAAACCTAGCAATGACGAATCGAAACAATATGATTTTCCATAAGCGTTGGCCTACTATGGCGAAGGCACAGGTACAGCACAGAATTTATTAGGAAACAAATGCGGTTTCTTTGAGCTAACTCAACTTTGGACGGGATCTATTAAACCAACATATATTTACAGATTCCCATAGCCCACTTTGAAAGTACTGTCAAATATTGGGTGCACCAGTAATTCCCCCATTATTTTCAAATTGACTAGTTTGAGTTAGTCTGTATCTGCGTTTATTCTAATCCTTTTCAATACATCGATAAATTAAGCCAGAGACTCAGGTCTTCCTAGTCTACAGTGTAGTGTTATTTATTTTTGCCACAACTTATAAGCGGAGAAGAGATGTGGATAATGTGTGACAATGTTAGTGGGAAAAAGCAATAGCTTTCGAAAAACCAAATGCTCATTCCGCAAGGTTCTTTTGTGTATATGGTGGGATATTCGAAGGATCATTCATTTTGAATTATTAAAGCCGGGCGAAACAATAACGTCAGAAGTTTATAATATTATCACCAATTGGAGGCATTCGACCTGAAGTTGAAGGGAAAGCGTTCCAGTTTAGTCAACTGAAAAAAAAAAAAGACAACACACACCCTCATACAGCGAGATGGACCCGCGAAAAATCTAACCAATATTGTAATCTGAAACCACAAGGATTTAATAAAAAGGGCATTGCAAATTTACAAAATAGATGGGAAGAGGTGTTAAAAAATAATGGAAATTATATTTTGTGATTTTAAGTAATACAGTTTTTTTTTTTTTCTTAAGTTGATTCTTATACTACCAAATGATGGCTTAACTCCTGGTCCCACGAACGTATAGAGCTATTATCTCACATCTTACATGTCACACATCGTACACAACATTTTCAACCCCAACGAACCTACCATAGTCCTAAAGACTGAGAATTCACGGGGACCTACTATTGCATTTATCAAGTGCGTCATACACACATATGCATATATATGAGGTCTCAATGGATGTCGAAAAGGTAATTATGTAGAACCGAACTACATCGAACGATAACGAAAAAACAAAGTCCAAGAGAGAAATAAATTAAGGTTTGAACTGAAAAGAACCGTGGGGCATCAATTACCATAAAGTGGTACAGAAAGTGTCTCAGAACAAACGGTACATTCGTACAGCGTACCATAGTAAGCATAGTATAGCATTGCAAACATGGCTTGTTATTAAAAGTGGAAGGTAAAGGATAACAAAATGAATGGCTGCGACTACCTTATAGCGTTCTACAACAATTGGAACGGAAAACGCTGCAAACCAGCAAAACCCATCGAAAATAAGTAGGTGGACCAATTGTGGCAAAGATGCATACTGGTGACCCTCTCTATGTATTCAATAGATTTCAGCAGCCATCACCAGATGCTAGATTTGGAGTGGACAGGACATGAACAGGACAACGTACAGGGAGAGTAATCTATACTGTTCGGCTGACTTCAATAGAGCAAAGTTCGGAGCAATCGATAGTAGGCTGCACGTGCTGGACATAGTAGTATATGGATGTCATACACTTTATCTAATACCAGGAAATTCCTTGGTCTATACATATATGTAGAAGGATATGTGCAATACTTTAATTTTTAGTACTCCCTCCTCTATCCCTATTATACCACCACTCGATTTCGGCTTTGAAAAAAAAAAGGAAAACAAAATTTAAATGAATTTTCTATTCGGTTCTGACCTATTTCCATTGTAGCATGATAGCTTTGGGAAGAGATAGCTACGCCTCGTCACCCACACTACCATTTTCCCAGATATTTTTCCAATCTCTTTCTACTTTGGCTCTGGGGAAAAGGGGGACTGAATCTGAATATATTGCTACTAGCGGATATGGTTTTTTTGATGTTCCCTAGCTCTGCTCTTTTTCCCGTCTTTTGTTGACAGATAGGGAAATTCAGAGAGGGCTATCACGACCTATGCTTGAAAAATAATAAAATTTATGGGTAGAAGTGTGGTAGGGGTGGTACGGTGATACAAAAAGGTGACTCAAAGTATTATTTTTCAACTTAAAGAACAGATCTTATTGCATCACTTCAATTATGCGATAGTAACAAACTTTTCGTTTATTCTATTCAGTAGTGTTTTTATTTTTAGAACTATATTCACTTACGGAAGAATATCTGATAGAGAAGACAAGGGTGGCAAGAGATGATATTTCAATTTCATAAATTATTGAATAAATTCAGCATGCACTAGCGGGCTTCTTAGTAGTAGAAATATACACAAAAACCAACAAAATTGCATTTAAATTGTACTACAGAAAATAAAATGTGGAACTAGCAAGTTTCTCACAAGCTTTAGTTTTAACTCAACTTGAAGCAGACTAATGAGGAATTTACATGGTTACAATGCTCCAATTTAATGTTGAAATATATGCCAAGATTCTTAACCTTCCTGGGATATGGCAAAAGTACTTCATTAAGATGTATAGGGGGAAGATCAGAATGCTCTTAGAGTCTCCTCTGAAAGACCATAAGAACAGCAAGACTCCAGAGGATTGAGTAAGAGTTGGTTATTGGCTGGCCCAATTAGAGATATTCATTAAATCATGGTTGACCTCAATTAATCCAATTGGACGATATAAATATAGCTGTAAATCGTCAGTATACTTGCGGAAGTTCACGTCTTCAATAACATAAAAGAAATTATTTATAAATAAGCAAAAGAGAAATGGTCCAAGAATTGAACCTAGTGGAACACCACAACTGACGTTTATTTACTTAGACTTTGAATCTCCAACTTATATTTACAGAAACCGGTTGGAAAGGACGTCCAATATGAGAAAAAAATATATAAAAAAAAAGGTAAGAAAAAAAACTGTGATTGACGGAATCAAACGCGATGCCCTAGTTTCATGTATGGCGTGACAATATCCGGTTTTGTTAATCGAAATAAAGATGTTGAGATCATTGGACACAAATGCTTATTTCATTTTCTTCTGCATTAAAATTAAATGATGTGACTTTGATCGTTTTTCATATGGCTTTAAAAATATACGTAACAAAGTCTTCCAACTATATACAGCAAGACATAATCGTCCAGTACATACATAAAAACATAGGTAATAGTAGTAGTTGTGTTGGCATCTTGCGATTTGTGCGAATTTTGCTTCCTTTGTATACTTACATAGCAAGGCAAGGGATCAAATCCCCCAAACTCCTGACTTTTATTAAGAAAGACGACACAGTCCTTTCAAACAGCTATTCGTCCTTTCCTCAGAATTACCAGCACAATGCCTTAGCGCTTTCCTTCTAATCGGATTATTAATGAAGTTGGAGAGCATAAAATATAACTTAGAAAATTAATTAAATTTTACGTTCCTTCCCCATCCCCACACATTTTTGGACTTTCAGAAACTTAAGTCTTGCCATTCTGCTTTCAGCAGTAATAACTGGATGTGGTTTGACTTTCTATCACCACACAAAAACTGTCGCAATATTATTTTTTATCAAAATCAGTTTTTATAAAATGCTATCAATTTTTTTTTGCGTCCTTGTTTGAAGTTTTGTTGCAATCATACTTTGGTGGTGATATCTTACTTAGTAATTATATCCACAAGAAAACGGAAATATTTATTGTTAATGCATTTAATTGTGCGTGAGCCAAATTACGTGGAATTGATGTTTAGGGAATTAAGTTAAAATTTCGGCCTCCAACAATAGTTTAAAAACAGTAGAGTTATGCTTAGGTCAAACCTACAAATATGTTTATATAAAAAGCAAATATCTTGCTTACTAAGCAGTTTCCCTTAATTCCATCGTGCGCGGTGAGTGGGGTTGAAAATGTGATCTCATCATTGTTTAGAATTAACCCTTTAACTTTGGACGATAGGCCCAGGGATGATGATTTAATAGCAAATCACTTAAGCTTTCAAGGAAGTACATATAATTTATCCTTTTTTGTATAAATTGTCGGTTTTTGTTTTGCTTTTCTAAGTAATAGCTGCCTAGTTGTCAGTTAGAGTATAGAGAATATATCAACTAGACGACCCTGAAAGGAATAGCACAACTCAACTAGGGTTATACTGATGACCTGATGGTCATAGTAACTATTCCATGTACACGTATTACCACATTATATTTGAACTCTCTCAAAATGCCTTTGAGTTAATAAAAACAAAAACTGTTTTCAAAAGTAGGTTCTATGCCTGAATCCAAACGGGGAATGTTCAGAAAGAAGCGAGACTGACAATATTGACCTTGTGGATTTGAGGATAAATATCTATATACAGGGTGTCCCATAAGTGGTGAAGGCTATGGTTAGATCATACTTAGACGAGCAAAAAATTTGATTGGGAGGGGGAGGGAGAATCCTAATGGTTACCGAGATAATGGGACTTAAAGATATTTGGGTATTTTTTCATAGAGCTCCCTATAACTTCTGAAAGTTACACCCTATGAAAATGATTTAAACTTTGGTAGATAGATAATCGTTGGATAATCGTAAGCCCATTTGGATTTGCCCATTGATTAAGGCATACAATATCTTCATTAATGCAACTCATGCCATCCGCAATATGAACCAAGAGGTCTGGATGCATAGAAGCAATGGGCCAAGAATAGAACGTTGTGGAACTCTACGTTTGACACTGACGTAGGAGGAGTATCTGTTATTAGAGTATACTGTTTGCAAACGACCTGTCAAATAACTATGCGAAAGCCTACCGACATAAGGTGAAAAGTTGAATTTTGTAACCAGCTTATTACCTAGAATCATGTGGTCCACAGTGTCAGAAACCTTGGAGAAGTCCACGATAAAGGCACGCACATTAAGATGAAAAATTGTGTGAAGCTGACTTAGCAGTTGAAAAAGGTAGACTTGTTATATACCAAATTGATTGAAGGATAGCTATTAGGCTTTCTTATATTAGAAAAAATGAATCCATTAATAACAGGTTTTTGAATGAAATGTTCAATGACTTGCCTGGTGAGTGCAGTTCAGTGTTAAAAATCAGAGTGGTGTCTAGTTCCCGTTCGGATCGGACTACATGTTAATTATTAAGGTGAGTCAGTTTATAGTAATAAATTGTTTTAAAGAAATTCTAGAGATGTTATTAGTTCGACTACCCACGAAATTTTGTTATACAACCGACCAGTGTGAATAAATTCAGTGCTAGTTGTCACAGTCAACATTTCTTTACCAAGTATGTCAGTATATCCACTTTGTCCAAACCAATATGTGATTTTGAAAGTATTTCACTTAAGCGCCTGTGCCATGTTTGCATGTCTAGAGAAATATGGCGCCTTACTTACTTGCCCGTCTGCAGCCTGAGTCTTGCGTCCAATGCAGCTGTATGTTAAAAAGGAGGCCATCGTTAGTGCAATAAGACTGCAAAGGGAAAATCTCCTCAACACAGGTAATCTGAACGTCCACCTGAAAGTCATTGAAGACTTTCTAGACGACTCGACGTTATGCTGAACCGCTACAATTTTGAAACAAAATTCAGGGTGATCTTAGGAGATAGTGAAGCATGGTATTCTAATAACTACCCCTTTCAAAAGCGATCTCTTAAATGGTACACGGATGGATACAAAATAGAAGGCAGAGCAGGACTACGCATATATGGGCCGAATTTTCGACTTACACCCTAGAGTTCTGCGATCGCGAAATCATTTATAATTTAAATTCGTATACTTTTTGAATCTAAACTGTTCTGGGACTGTTTTACTGTGTCTTGAAGTTGATAACTAATTTGTGAACCATGTTACAAAGGAAGAAGCAAGTTCTTGTTTATCAGCCCTGAGTCTGTGGTCGGCCACCATTCGGCAAAGTCAGGTTTTTGGAGAACAGAATTAAATTGGTACAATGGAAAAGTATCCCAAGGCTTAGACAAGCGAAGAAATTCATTACATATTCGCAACAGTGGACAAAAATATTCATCACATTCAGCAGAAAGAACGGAGGCTCATAGCGGGCCTTATTACTGAGCATTGCCAACACTCTGATATTATTAGATTAAGAAGATGAGTAAGGTCGATAGCGAGACCTGCCGCTTCTCTATGGAAGCGGATGAAACTACTGAATATATCCTCCGCGACTTAAAAGCTCTTAGCAGCATAAGGCTGAAACATCTATAAAAGGCATTCCCATTGCCAGAGGATGTTACAAAGCTGGTCCCCAATAACGTTGTAGGCTTTGTAAAACACCTTAAGCTCGAACGGTCGTCCTAATGCACTTAAAGATAATATCACAAAAGATCTCCGGAGTCGCAATGACTAAATGAGAGGCGATATATCTGTCTGCAGCATTTCCCATATTAATAATAGTAATACCTATAAAACTTTAATATATATGAGTTTTCTAGAGCTGCTTGGAGGAGAGAAAAATCGAAAAATGGAAGTAAATGATTCGCTACCATTGAAAACATCTGTCAAAGGAATGCTTCATATGTCGGGATGATTGTAGAGGTATTCTTGGTAGTCATTATTCATTATTACCATTAATCATAATTAAAATGAAATTCGAGCTATTTATCGTATTCTCTTAATATTCTGTCATTCCTGAAGGCTCAGTTACAAAAGCAAATACTTGCTTCTAAAAAACAACTATTAAATATTCGATGAAAAATCAATACAATACAGCAAAAAGTGATTAACATCGAAATGGTGATATTTCCCAACTAATACACACACACACACAAGCGACAGAGAACTTTTCAATAAGCGTCAAATATTATCAGGAAAAATCAGGAAAACGTTATACCTACAAAACTCTGTCGTCACTGGGAAAACTTAATTCCGATTTGTTTCCCAGTAATAATAGCAGCACACTGATTGGAATAAAAATTACAGAGCTCTGTAAAGGCCGGACAAAGAAAGAAACAGCAACAATTATTATAGGGGGAATTCCATTCCATTCAAATCAAATAGGGGGAAGTGCTGAAGTTGGACGAGTGAATGGGGGATGGTGAAAGGAAATGTAGTAGGATATGGCAGGATTGTTTTTTCATAAAAAAATATATATACATATGTACATATATAGGTAAAATAGAAAAACGGTAAAAATATTATCACGTACCTGCTTTAACAGTGACATCCCTCGAAACAATAGTTCCCACTGTATTAGTTGCTATGCATCGATAAACAGACCAATGGACGTCCTGTCGGAAGGCAACTGGTTCAAATGGAGGGAAATAGAGGGATCCATTTGCTAAGATATGTCTAAGCTGAAGAATTAAATTTGAAAAATTAATAAAAAATTAAGTGTTATTTAAGTGTTTTTATACTTTTGTGATTGTGGTCACAGGATTGTTATCTTCGTCCAACCATTCAACATTTGGGTTCGGATTCCCACGAGCGGTACAATCTACTCTACTTCCAGCGCTATTTGTGAATTCCAATCGATTTAGTGGCTCCGCAGCAAATGTTGGGCCTTGTGTATCAAACGAAAATGATGGCCCTTGAAGTTCATATGGATTGGAGCCCTGAGCTGCAACCTCCGCTAAAAATAAAAAACAAAACAAAATACATGATTAATTGGAAACAGTTACAGTAATCTTCAAAAACAGTAACAAATTATTCAGAAATAAGAAACCATAATAAGTAATATGCTGCCAAATAGGGATGCGCCAGTCTAAAAATTATTTAAGACATGCGAGAAAAAAAAATTCTTCCGGCTTCCGAAACACTTCATATGTACATAAGGCATTCAATTTAGAGCTTCCAATTCAATTTGCGAGAATTTGTGAACCAAAAGAATGTAGAAAAATATTTAGGAGTCCTGTTAGTTGAAGATAACAAATAGTATCTACATATATACCTTTACCCCCCCCCCCCGTATTCAATTTCATAATGGTGGCTATACATAATATACAAATTTACATTATGTACGAGCCTATTTTATGATATTCCCCAGCTCGCTTTTCATTATTGCTGTCATTTATTATTGTGCCAAATATAAAAAAAAAAAAAAAAATTAAACATAAATAAGGGAAAAAGGAAGGAATACCACCTGTACAATATCCCCTCCCACATCTATATCCACCTCCTCTATACATCATCTTGTTTTGTGTCCTATTAGGCGGCAATATGTTTTCATATTGTTGTTGCTTCATTTTTTCAAACTTCTGACAATTTTGGTTGCTTGTGCACAAACTTTCATCGGGGACAATGTCCTGCTTTTTATTTAACTTCTAGAATTCTCGCGAAAGTTTATACTTTTTTTTTTTTTTAAGTAGGACGACGGAAAGCCCCTCACTTTGGCTGGTTTCCATTTGAAAATCTTTTCACGGCATATCTTTGCTAGTCAACAACTTTTGGCATTTCAGTTTCACATTGGGTTACAGGAAGAGAAACATGAAAATTTCAGTAGTAAAAAAAAAAACAAGAAAAAAACAGAAGAAAACAAAAAAACATTTAAAGTAAGGAAAAGAAATGTCAATAAAAATGGAGAGATAAATATGTATATGAAAATAGAAAAGTAATAAAGAGTGTTTTTTTTTTAGAGATTTGGTTTATAAATTGGCAACACTGTTTCTTGTGACTGTCAATTTGACAGTTGGTTTGTTGTCAATACGCTTTGCCACTTAACCATAAATAGACTTACGCCAGAACAACGCTTGCAAATTGTGAAAAGTTATTTTGATGATCATGGTTTAGTTCGTTAAGCTTACCGTGCGCTACGGCCATTTTACGGTCGAAATAATCGTCCATCCGAGCAAGTTATTCGCAAAACTATGCACCGTTTTCGTACAACGCACGCTCTAGTTGATAATGCGCTTCCATAGAGACGCCATACAGTGCGCACAGAAGAACTTATTGCTGCTGTGAAGCGTCGTAGTGTTGAGCAGGACCCGAATGAAACGATTCGCTATCGTACACAGCATTTGGAGCTGTGCTCATCCACCTTGTAGAAGATTTTCCGGAAAGATCTTGGCTTATGAGCTTATAAGATTCAGCTTATGCAATAGTTGAAACTGCGTGCCGATTATTTCCGCCGCACGTTCGGTGAATGGGCCGAAAACAAAATTCAGCTTGATCTAGTTTTTCAACGAAAAATTTTGATCAGCGATGAGGCTCCTTTTTGGTTGAAGGATTACGTCAATAAGCAGAATTTGGAGTCGCGAAAAAAATCCAAAAAGCCTTTATTGAGACGAAATTAAAAGTCGCTGTTTGGTGTACTTTGTTGGCAGGTAGAATCATTCGCCCATACTTCTTCAAAGATAATGCCAGCCAAAATGTTACCGTCAATGTAGAGCGCCATGATTGCTTCCTTCTTCGTTCCTCAGTTGAATGATATTGATGTGTCAACAAGATGGCGCAACATGTCACACAGTACACGACACAATAAATTTATTGCGAAAGGCATTCGATGAGCCCATATTTTGGCATAATGGACCTGTGAACTGGCCTCCACGATCGAATGATCTGACACCTATTGATTACTTTCTTTGGGGAAGTCACTAGATAAACCACAGACATTGGACCAATTGGAAGTCAACGTTCGCCGCGTTATTGCCGATATACGGCCCTAGTTGCTCGATAAATTGGTCAACAGTTGAACTTAACTACTGCGCTTCATTCGAGCCAGCCGTGGGGCCCATATACCAAAAATCATATTTAAACAGTGATGGCACAAATTTATCTTTTAAATAAAGCCAACATCTTTGCCATTAACATTATTTTTACGCATTTTATTCCATCTTAAATTGGTATACCTCTAAATAAAACACTCTTTATAGAATGACATAAAGAATGTCCATGATAAGATTATCCCAAATATGCCGGGTATGGCAACAGATGGTATTTCTTGTCGAAAAATTAGTAAATGCTCTAAACCAGTTGCATCCTTTATTTTAACTGCCTCAGTGGATGTGCAGGACAAACTAATGTGGATCACACATTTTGGCCGTCAGGTGGTTTCACTAAATTCTTCATACTTTGACCTGAGATCAGTTTTCTTTATAAATTGTATGTTTAAAGCTAGTTCGATCAAATTATCGACCAATTGCTATCACTTCGATTCTTTCAATGGTTTTTGAATCTATCATTAACTCCTAACTAATGATGTATCTAGAAAGCAATCAACTCATTAACGATCGGCTACATGGTTTTCGAGCTGGACGATCATCTGGAGAATTGCTGACTTTCCTTACGGAACGTTTGAACCGTAGTCTTCACAGTTTTGGTGAGTCCAAGTCTTTTGCACTGGATATTTCCATGGCTTCTGCTGCCAAACTTAAAGCACTTGGTCTCTTCCTTCTATTATGGATTGAAAGTTTGCTATCTAGTCGCCAAATTCGTGCTGTATTTGATGACGTTATATGTGAACCCATAAATGCCGGTATGCCCAGGGCACTGCTATTTCTTCAACTCTCTTTTGAATTTTCATTAATGATCTGCTTTCCCTTACTTTCAAACCCATCCATAGTTTCGCCGATGAAAGTACCCTTGACTTCACTTACTCCTTTGACACTCTTGCGGACTCCAGAGGGAATGGCGCATGTTTTAAACGAGATTGCATGATTAGATCATTAAATAACGATCTTGCCAATATCCTCGCTTGAGGCAAAGCGAATCTCGTCGAATTCAATGCATTTAAGACCCAACGCTGTCTCATCTAATTAAAACAAGACCATCACTTAACCTGTATCTTTTGATGGAATATTAATCTCTGATTCACCGCCACTAAGCATTCTTGACATTAATATTTCCAGTAGGTTAAGCTGAACAGATTACATCTTCTCTTTTGCCAAAGAAGCATCGAAATGTCCTGAATTTCTGACAAGCTGAAAGAAATATTTCAGCCCGTCAAATCTAGCGCTTCTCTACAATCCCACATTAAACCTAGAATGCTACACAATTCCCATATATGTGCTGGAGCTGATCGCATCACCTTAGCTTCATTAGATATTGTCCAGAGGAGAGCCATCAAGCTCATTGCGGAAATTAAAACGTCAGAAAAAAATTCTGAACAATTTCTTAATTGTCCAGTGCTCAGTCGCCACAAACTTGTCATATCGACTCGCTCGAGCACCGCCGCAATGTTGGATGCCTTTAGTCTGATCCCTGTAGAATAAATTCTACACACAATACTCGCCCTTCAAGCTGCACACATCCTTTCATCCTTCAAAATATTTTCGGTCGTACTGTAAATTTCCGTGATGATTTTTTATTCCGAGCTGTGCGAATATGGACCAGCCTACCATCTTCTGTTTTTCGTCCGGCATACAATCTGCGGAAGTTTCTCCTCATATCCTCCAATCCCTTCCCTATATCCTTCCTGCCATGCAGTGCTTTGCATCATAGGGTATCTCCAGAGCTTAGCTTAATAATATAAAAAAAAATTAATAAATCTCTGAATAAACAAAAAATTGAACAGTGTATGATTTTTTAAGATGACAATGATACTTTTCTGTCAATATTTTGTTATGAAATCGGTGTCCAAAAGGAATAGACAAGCAGTTTTGAATAACTTTTTTTAAGACTTCATTGAGTAGCTCCTAATTAAAAGGCTCCCAATGGTCCGCTGAACTTTCCATATATCAGCGCAGGACATCAATTTTTCTTCGAAGTCATCGGAATATGTACCGCTTAACGATTCGATTCCGACTTGGCATTAAAGTAGAACTAGTCAATAGCACGTTCCCAAAATCAGGAGTTTCTCTCGGCACCGAAGCGGCTTCGATTGTTCATCCAAAATTTTTCGTCAATATCCAGTGATCTCCTTCAAGGTTGCTTGGAGATGGTCAAAATAGGTAGACATTTCTGTCTGTATTAATGCTGCCTTTGACGGAATAATATTTTGACACATTCGGTGTGGTAGCTCATTTTTGTACCTCTACAAAAATCGCCAGGCCCATTCGATACTGGGCAAGTTGTGGTGGCCGAATTACGAAACTTGTTTGCCGCTTTTCTCCAGGTACAATTTGGCTAGCTGACGAAGATTTCTCGAATCGCAAGGAAATCCCCATTTTGCCATAACTAGCACATGGTAGATAAAAGCTTTTTCCTCACCAAGTGTGAACACTAAGGGACGGCCAACTTTGCCTGGATGCTTCCCCTTCAGCTTATTAATAAATGCTCCCTTTGCTATTTTATGTTTATTGGCATCTTTAACAATTGACAGTAGTCCTATAATGTTATCAAAAGTGTAAGCTAAAAAACAAAAAACGGAATAAAATATAACCAACCAATTCTAGTCTTCTTCAGAGTATCCATATTTGCGTGTTTACTTTGTAACATACTTTCGGGCAGAGTTGGGCAAGTAACAAAGAAAAAGTACTTAAGTATAAGTACAAGTACCGAAGGCTTGAGTACAGCGTAAGTACAAGTACTGCATGTATGAAAAGTACTTGTAACTAAGTACTAACTAAGTCTATATAAAGTACTGAGTGCTTTTTGAAGTATTTTTTTAAGTACGGTTTTAGGCAGTAATATAATGAAGTTTATCGAGTTCAGTTAAAAGATATTAATAAATCAATACATTTTGAAAACTATAATATGTTTGGTAACCAGGGGCTACTATTTATAGTTTTTTATAGTTTTTGGGGCTGCAAGTAGAGTAAATTTCACCTCTCCTTGCAACACTCACAAAAACCATTAGAGCTCCGCCCAAACACCCATTATCGCCTCCAATAACAATTCTAAGGAAAACATTTCCAGTAAATTTCTAAGAAAAAATTGAGGCCTTCCGTACATCAGGTCGAGGCATCTTCGATTTTATATTGGAGCGAGGCATTGCTAGGTTATGTCCACTGACGTATATAATATAGACTGCTTACGTTTCTATTTCACGTGGTCACATTTGCTTGTGTCAAAAAAAGTTCTTACGTCGGTGCCAACGGGGTCCGGAAAATTGATCGCCCGCAATTGATCGCCAGCAATTTATCGCCAACAATTGATCGCTAGCAGTTTACCGCCGCGGCAGTTTATCGCGTAAGCAATTTATCGCCAACAATTGATCGCTAGCAGTTTACCGCCGCGGCAGTTTATCGCGTAAGCAATTTATAGCCTACAATTGATCGCTAGCATATTTTATCGCCAGTCCATACATATTTTCAATTTATAACTTGCAAATAAGTTTTGCCTGTACGTGTTATTTAAGAATTAAGTACAGCTAAAAATGTAAGTTATATCCTACGTATAGGCAGGTATTTGGATTAGTGCAGAGATACTTGACCGATATGATTGATAATTCGCCTTTCTACCTGGCTATAGCAACTAAATTTGTAATAAAAAGAAACAATCGTTTAGGTATTCTGAAAAAGAAACAATCGTTTAGGTATTCTGTACGTATATAAAAACCACATGTATGGAAATATGTAATTTGATAGGTAGATTATGTATTATAGTAGTTACATGCATCACATAAATTGTAAAATATCCTTTTTGGGAGAAGCTCATGCTGGATTAGTGGATTCTCTGATATTTTCTATATATAACATAAGTAGCATAAATTAGGGGCGTGCCGATGATGAAGGTACCTATATGTATATAAACTCTTACAGTCACAACATTTTCTTATTTCGAGTTTATTTTTCATCCTTTTGAGTTTAAGAACGCATCATGTCGGTGGAATTATTGAAATCGGAAAAAGGAAAACCGAAGTTGTGTTTTAGTGGACATTTGTTTTATAAAGACAGGCAAAATGAAACAAAAATTCATTGGAAGTGTCAAAATTACCGAAAAACAAAATGTGCCGCTCGAGTTACTACGGTAGATAACACCGTCGTTAAAAGATGGAAGGAGCATAATCATTGTGGCGACGCAGCAGGAGTTGAAGCAGCACAAGTCCTTGATACCATTCGAAGTTATGCAGAAACAACAAATAATACGCCCCATTGTATTATTTCAAATGTTTCGAGAACCTGTAGCCGAGCAGCAGCTACAAAGCTTCCAAGTATAGACACAATGAAACGAACGATCCGAAATATAAGAAGTCGAAATTTTGATGGGCCAGCTCTTCCAACGCATCGTAGGGACATAGTATTTACAAACGAATATAAAACATCATGCAATGGAGAATTGTTTCTACAATTTGATTCTGGACCTGAGGATAATCGCATGTTAATTTTCAGTACGAAAAAAAATTTGCTGTTGTTAGCGCGAAGTGAGCACTGGTATGCCGATGGGACTTTCAAAACTGTTCCCTTACTTTTTTTTCAACTCTACACGATACATGGATTCAAGGACAAAATATCGCTTCCATTAGTTTATGCATTATTGCCTAACAAGTCTGAAGAAACCTATGTATCCCTGCTTGAGCAGCTGAAAATATTGGAACCGGCTATGTCTCCGCAATCAATAACTATAGATTTTAAAATGGCGATGATGAATGCTTGCAGAAGAGTTTTTCCCGGCGCTTCGCAACGAGGTTGTTTTTTCCACTTTTCACAATGTATTTTTCGTTCCATTCAGAATAATGGATTGAAAAAACGTTATGAAAGTGATGCTAATTTTGCTTTAAATATGCGAATTTTGGCAGCAATTGCATTTGTTCCCACTCCTATTACTACGACCGTTTTTGAACATTTGTGTGAAAATGGTATTTTTCCTCCAGAATCGCAAGAAGTTCTTGATTATTTTGAGGATACATAGATTGGACGCCCAACCAGACGACATCTTCGTCGATCACCAAAGTACTCCCATGAAATGTGGAACGTACACCAGCTTGTTCTTGAAGGATTACCAAGAACGAATAATTCGGTTGAAGGCTGGCATAGAGGATTTGAGGAACAAGTCGCTGCTTCTCACCCCAACATTTGGAAATTTATCGAATGTATTAAAAGAGAACAAAGTATTAACGAATTGCGCATTGAGCAATATTTAAGTGGAAGTGATCCGGGCAACAACAAAAAGAAGTATCGCGACTATGAAGACCGAATTAAAAGGCTTGTTAGTGGATATGATGACGGGGATGATATTGTTGATTATCTGAGAGGTATAGCGCATAATATATCTTATTAATAATGTGAATACTGTGCTTTAAAATTTATATAGTCTCTTAGTAATTATTAAAGTCTGAAGATCGCATAAATATTCATTTTGAGTTTTTACAGTGTACTACGTCTTACCTAATGTTATAATTAGTTTAGTTTAAAAGTAACCAATTATTATTGTTTAAAAAATGGATTTTTTACAATTTATGTGATACATGTAACTACTATAATCTACCTATTAAATGTAACTACTATAATACATAATCTACCTATTAAATTATATATTTCCATACATGTGCTTTTTATTTACGTACTACACCCTTATTGCCTATACGTAGGATATAACTTACATTTTTAGCGGTACTAAATTCTTAAATAACACGTACAGGCAAAACTTATTTGCAAGTTATAAATTGAAAATATGTATGGACTGGCGATAAAATATGCTAGCGATCAATTGTAGGCTATAAATTGCTTACGCGATAAACTGCCGCGGCGGTAAACTGCTAGCGATCAATTATTGGCGATAAATTGCTGGCGATCAATTGCGGGCGATCAATTTTCCTAGACCCGGTGCCAACATTGAAAAAATCATTGGCGGGAAGTTGAAAAAGTGAGCACGCAGCTCGGGAAGTGATTTTAATAAAACATTTAGAAATTCTTCTGCATATCTAATGAATACAATGTCTTTGATAACACAGTTTTTGTCAGTAATAACCCTAAATGATTAATTTAAAAACATTTATTACGACGAATGTACTAATTTATTTGTTGTTTTCAGTTCTCTCTCAGTTGGTACTTGGTACTTAGGCCGAAAGAGTCAGCAATATAGAAGTAAGCCCACTTTCTGCAATCCATATTATACATGTCAGTGGTTATGTCATCAATTCGAGGCATCGGTGGTTTTATATTCGAGCCAGACGTTCCTGGTCCCAGTCTTGTTTGTATGTTATTAGTTTGTCTAAGGTTCTGCTTTGACGCGTGAGTTCGACACATGCTTTGACAGTTCTTTGCGTGCTTTAAAACTCAACAAAAAAGGAGTTACGCTAGAGATTCTGTTTGCCTTTCTATGAAGAGTTAGATATTTGTAGGTACTTAATAGACTCAGAAATACTTAAGTAAAAATTTTGGTACTTAAGTACAAAACTAAGTCTTAATTACAAGTAAATAGAAGCAAGTACTTATGTTCAAGTACTAAGTAGGGACATTTCAAAAGTATTGAGTAATAAGTCTTAAGTAACGAAAATGTACTTTAAATAGTACTTAATTACTTAAGTATTGCCCAGCTCTGCTTTCGGGGCATTATGAAAGCTTTATCGTCTGTAATCTATAAATTACCAATAATAATGTGAGTGGATTTTTGATGACTTCCAAGGTATACCTTGCCCGAGCGGTCAAATAATCCCAAATTAACAGTCAAAATGGTATACAAATTTGCAAATTCATACAAAATAGATGAAATTGAAAATTTTTACAAGAAAAATCATAAAACTCAATCTATAAATATAAGTTACTTGCCTGCACTATATTTTTGTGGAATAATTTAGCCTCAAGCACTTGGTTTTTATAAAATTGTCCACTCAGATTTTCACCAATAAAAGACTTATACAATTCGAAAAGCGACCTGCTTTGTCTGTATTCACGGTACAATTGAGCACTTAAAATTATTACGAAATAATTTCTAACTGTCTACATTGCGATATTTTGTTTTTTCAAAGAAAAGGAGGACTTTGAACTTTTTTTTTCAAATTACGATCAATGTATCCTTCGCTGTACAGAGTATCCCTGTTCAACTTTACTTAGTGAAAATACCGATGACTATCTTCCTCTAAGCAACTTGACAAGAAGGGAATCACTCTACCTGGATACTATTTCATCTCTTGGTCTCAGCCAAATGAGTAATGACATGGATTGACAGTTAGCAGAGCTGGACTGGAAGGACGGGCGATCGGACACTAGCCCGATTGGCCTGTTGTCGTTGGGCCGGTCGTATCCGGGTTAAAAGCAATCACATGTATTTGCCACGTACCCTGGACGAACGTTGCGACTGCGGTGAGAGGAGACCTATGAGTTAAAAATACTGAGAAATGCCCCACAACTCATGAACACTGACAGGACGCGGGGCCAACATTTAGATAGAATACTTGGAGGCTAATCCAAACTCTGATTTTCTCAGACTATCAGCGTCCATTTTGCTACGAGGATCGTTGGAAAGGATTCCAAAATCTTCGAAAACTTAGTCCAATATTTCATATTTCCACGTCAGTTAGAATAAAAGAACAACAATCGATTCAAAAATTGGTGAACGAAATTTTTGATTCGTTGACATACTGGGTTCATCATCTTGCAATTCAAAACGTTCGAGATGCTTCTTTCTTGCTCTGGTTGCTTTAACGTTTGCTGGTATATCCATTTCTTCAGCAAATTTTGTAGAACTGACCAAAAATTGTTTTCATGTCATGATCACGAACCAACCACAACCAAAAATTTATTGAAATAAACGGTTATAACCCAAAAATAATCTATATTTGTCAAATGCAAATATTATTAATATTATTATTTTTTTCGCACGCAATAATTTTTTTTCGACGGGGTCCGCCTCTCCGCTTCGACGTCTGCCTACTTGCCTCAATTTCTAACAACTCTGCTACACGGGTAAAATTATTCGTCTCTTGGATACTGCTTCCACAGAGAAATTTAGTTTTAACCGCTTTAACACATATTTTGTGCATACATATTTCCTATTTAAATTGCTTTCTTTCCTCTTTAAAAAATCTTGCTGATTCTAGAAAAAAAAACCAAAGGAATCTAACTTTCATAGAAAATGTAGTCCTAGTGCTCGGTTGATTAGGAAATCAGTCTAATAATTTGTGTTGTTTGCCTCTTAAAAAAATTATTTTTGGAGATCCTTAGGGGCTGATTTTGTCGTCATTTTCCCGGGCCATGAAACCGAAAGCTTTAGAAATTTTGGCAAAACACAATACTTTTTCAATTTTAGAATAGCTGACTTTTCGGAACTCTCCAGTAGACTCACCTCTATTGATTTCAGCACATCGCTGTCTTTTAGTAATGTTGATGAAGATTTAGATTTTACATAATTCTTTTCAATTTATATATTTATTTATATTTATATTTATTATTAAATTCAATTCAAATTATTTTACATGTTTACAGAGTAAATTTAACTTATTTAAGAGTTATAGAGGGTAATTTCTGTTCTTTACAACTTAAGCGTTCGATTTCTTTCTTTTTAATTATGTAGTTACTGCTAGAACAATTTGTGTTTTTTGAGGAAAAAGTATACAAAAACCCCTTAGCTATTTTAACCTTAATCCTAACTTAACCTACTTTCTATACACTTCTCTGGTTCTCCGTGAGTGTCAGCGGTTTTCTAAAACATCTCCACCATGCTTCAGTCAAGAACTAAATCCACTTAAAAATAGAAAGAATAAATTGTGCAAAAGTTATATGAGGGACAAAGACTTTATGGGTTACAACAATTTCCTCACATCCTATAATGAGTTCAAAGAAATTAGTATTTTCAAAGCATGCACTTTTTAAGATACAGGCTGTTTTGTTAAAAACTCCCTTTTTTCTTAATCACCCTGTAACTCCGAAACGGCTGATATGCCCCCCCCCCCATAGAATATATTGTTTGGCTAGGTGAGTACCACCATGGAAGAGACACCCTGTATATACGTCCATAGCACCGAAACAGTTAACCAAATAAAACTCATCGCGCCATCTACCGGAGAGCACAACAACATCTGCCGGGCCAGCTAATATTTATATAAATTATAAACTTTAATAAAATAAATAATAAAAAACTTGTTTTAAGTAGGTATAAAAAAATTTCAGGTGAGTTTTTATATGAATTTCCACCACGGTAATTTGAAAGGTGGTCACCTTAATTGTGCAGCGTTTTCAATTAAGGATAAGTGGAAAATCGAAAAGCATAGCAATGCACAGTAGATTAGTAATATTAAGTGAAAACACTTCGAATCACTTTATTCAAGCATTAACTAAAACACATGAGTGTCAAGAGAAATATATTTTGCAAATTAATTTATTTTTCATCTCGTATACATCAGGACACCATTAATCTTAATCACCCATTCACTATCCTTCAGATAGAAGCAATTAGTGCAGAATCGTGCTTTGTTCTCTAGATGACTACTGGTATATATATGTATTAATGTATATATGGTAATGTGTACTTATAGTTATAGGAAGTGGTGAACCTTACAAGGATTTGACTTAATTGATTTCATTCTAAAGCTATGCATATTATGTAGGTATGTGTATGTTCTCACATCTGTGAACCGAATCCTAAGTCTCGTGTAATGTTTTTATTGAAAAATTTTTAATTATGCACAACCAGCCAACGACGAAGTTGTAAAACCAGCAAATCCGACCCTTGATGCTGACGTCTTTGGTTTTTGTCGTATGTCTGTACTTGAAGAGTATTTTACGATTACGACGATGCGATGGTTCGCTTTCCACTCGAAAAAAAAAACAGAAGAAAAAAAAGAGAAATTAAAACCGATCTGAGCTGCAGCAGTAGCAGCATCAGCAGCAATTTTTTTCTTCTCCGAATGATGCGAAGTACCACCAAGTACCCACCAATTTGACGTTAGCTCTTGAGCGCTCGAAGGCATATCACTGTCAAGTGCCTTGCTGTAATATGCATACATACATACATACGCAACGTTCAAGAAGGGCTGCTGGGCTGCTGTAACAGTCGCGTCATCGTCCCGTCAACATTACAACCAACAACATCATAGTCGTCGTCGTTCGTTGGTCGTATCATGTGCTCTCGTTCCGTAAATGACACTTAATTGAAATTCTTTCAAGTGAGCTCGCCCGCCCGCTTGAGCAACCCTTCAATCACCAGCCAGCAACCTATGATGGAATTACTTGTGCATTATTTCACACACGTTAAAAAAAAATACAGTAACCGACTAAAGTATAGCGGGGGTGGAGAGCCAGTAATTTTTGCAATGGAAGATGTCTTCTCATCATTGAAACCTTTGACAGCGTTCAGAGTTTAGGCTCCTGTGAAGGAGGGGGATGGGGGGGGGTAAAATGAAATTCTCTTTTTCATGTTCTGCATGTAGAGAAAAAAGCGTACTACTAGGGCCTTCTTTGTTTCTGATCACCTTTCATGCCTTCGTCGTAGGTATACATTCGAAGATAGCTGCCTACTTGGGTACAGAAGCCTTATCAGGGCATCATTACGGCATCTAATAATATATGAGGTGGGGTTTCTGCACTGGAACATTATTTATAAGAAGGGGGAGGAGGAGTGTTAACGTTTCGTATAGTAATCTGTATGATGCACTTTTGCTTAACGCAGAATCAACCCCTTTGTGAACGTAAAGAGCTTCCTCAGCCATCCTGTGATGTGAAATAAGTTTGCCTGAGAAGAAACCTTTGTTCTGACCAAACACTTCGCCTTCACCCATATACACACGTTCTTTAACACTCTTCCTCTGATGGAACAAAACGTTCAAAGCAGCTCCTTAATGTTTAACCGTAAGCATCCCCCCCCCCCCCCTTCCTCATCATCGTGCAATCATTTGTGGCTGTGTGCAGATGCAATGCCATTGCATTTCACATCGAAATATATTTTTGGTACATACTCGTATATACCCATTATACATGGTTTCGTGCGGTATCCTTCGACTTTATCTTTAAGCTCAACAGATCCCTTCTGTAGTTTCCTGTTTAATTTTCATTTTGATTCGTCCGTTCGGGGAGGCCTCATTATTCCTCAGTTCTTTTCGTTACCATCAGTTTTGTTGGACCCATATATGTGTACCCCCCCACCACCACACTTCTTTTTGACATATGCATATAATGACAGCTACAGCATTCTTGATGACAGCAGTTGGATGGGTAAATTTGAAACTAAATGAAGGGAAAGGACTTCGCTGCCTGCCTGCCTGCCTGCCTTCCTGCCAGGACAATCAGTTTATGTCAAAAATGTATGATAACTATGAGTTGCTGGGACGATTGCAAGGAGGTATTGGGGGATGGTTTGTGGTTAAAGCAAGAGTAAGGAGAATCTAGGCTCAAATTGAAATCTCTATTATACACCATCACAGATCACACTAGTGTATGCTGATGCCACCCAAATCTCTTCAGTGTGAGACGAATAAAAAGACTATGCTGGTTGGTATTAGCATTGAATTCAATGAACTCATTGCAAAAACAAGGACAGAGCCGAGCGGTGAATGGTGAAGAAGCAAAGAGTCGAAGGAATGCTTTGCTGATCTACATAGATATCTTGAAAAATATAATCTTAACGGTCCTAAAACGATTTTTTTTTTAAATCAGCATTTTCTATTATACGAATCAGAAGGGAACTCTCACCGTTAAGATTCGAAATTTAACTGTTAAGTATTCTTGTCTTTGAATAATAACCAATTAAAACGACGATATTTACGGAGCACCAACTAATTTATTATTCAATTAGAAAGAGTTGGAGCTGTTGCAACCGCTTCGTTTGGTCGGTGGAAAAAAAAGAGAAGTAAGCTCGAACCAGCGTTGTCAAAGTGGCATAATTTAGGCCCACATAATATATTTTTCCAGGTAGGAGCATAATGTTGATAACAAAAAATATGCCACCATAATTTTGGAAAGTAGCATAATTTAATCATAAACAACCAAATTTATCCTTCATAAACTTTTAACGGGAGAAGAGAAAAAAAACGTCAGACTAAGACACTTCAAAATTGAAAGTACCCTTAATCAATAGAATTAATACTTTAGCGATGACACAATAATGACTTTGGCTTCGCATTCGAATCCGATGGCGACTTCGATTCCGCTGTAAAACCTATATTTGTATTAGAACTCGAAATGACTTCAATTCGACATCAAATTCGATCCCAGTGCCTAAAGGCGAAGTCAAAGCCATCATTGTATCATCACCTTTTAGCTAAAAATAGGCGCATTCGCACATTTTTATCCTGTTGTAGAGTAATTAAAGAAAACCTTTTAGAGTAAAACAGTTGACAGTCTGACAATTTTTGCAGTGCGTATTCTGCTTTTATAGAAATGGTCAGGAATACGATGCCTCTAGTATGGTGGGAATGACTGGAAAAGATTTACTTCCTGGGCACCTGATGGAAATCCAGTGGCGTGCTACACTGCCAAATTGCCAGCGTGTTTTTATTTTCTGGCGAAGCAGATGCAGTTTTCTGAAGCTTGCTTCCCACGGCCCATTGTTTCACGGGCTAGAGCAGGTCAGTGGGAATGAGCCCACTCTGGGCCGCACCGCGCATATATATACTTCCCACGACGCGAGTTGGCTAGAGCTGATTTGGGGCAATGTGCCTAGTTTTTAATAAAATTACCATTCCAAAATGCCGCGTGATGGAATTATCGTTATTTCTGCAACCGCTTTGGTATGAAGAAATGACACGCTCGCTCGGGCCACCACGGGCCACCTCGCTAACGCTCACGGCGAATCTTTGAAGTTTCCAATTCTAAATGGATCGGACGGCCCATCACAGACGAGCTCGCGCCAACTTGGATTGGACCCTTCCCATGGCGCGAACCGTGAAGTCACCTTGGGAGGCCAGCTTAATCGTTCTGCAATCTTCAGGCTATTTAATTGTACTAATCGCGATTATTGGTTAGTTTTAAGTGTAGGAGAAGTAAATTTAAAGTTGGATACAGATAATTGTAATTTACACAATGTCCTTATATTAGATGGCTTAAACAAAAACCATCACATCAAGGCGATATAGATGATAGTTCTGCGAAAATTACATCACTGGGACCCAATATAAGGTCAGTGGAAACTAAACTTCTGCGAAATTAAAATTAACTAGCAAAGGCTAAGTAGGTGAATCAATAATGCTGTTCATTCCTCCTAAAAGAAAAAGATACGCTCTAAATCCCTTTTTCCTACTTGTTTAAAATATTCCTATAGCCATTTCTGCCCTCTGTTTTACACTAGGAAAGCTTACATTATTTACACATGTCACTTTAGTTTGGCTAGTTCCCCCATTTGCTTTTTTTTTTGTCATTTTAATTACCAGCACTGTGAAAAGTGGCATGCATTATTTATTGTGAACAATTCAGAATTTAGAAATATATTGGCAATTAAAGGCATTTTTTTTTTTTTGTAAAACAGATTTGGTTCATTGAATTTGTGTCAAAACTAAGTACTCTGGAAATGTTGTTTGTTCCGACTTTCTGTTTGTTTTTTAAATGTTCCGAAAACACATCACTGAGATATAACGCTTTTGTTTGCTCTTCTAGATGGCAAGAAAATGTTTTACTTTACAAGAAACTTTCACTTTTTTAGATGGTTGTCCTGAAGATAAATAATAATAAATCGCGAACCCGAAATTTTTATTTTTCCACCTGAAGACTTTGGAGGTATTACTGACGAGGAATTTGTTGACGAAAACTGCATCCCATTAGGTGATTATAAGTTTTCAGACGTTCACAATAATATAGAATTGGAATCCGAGGATGACCTGCCTCTATCCACGCATTTCTGGAATTAAAAATAAATCGCGCAATCCAGCATAGGAAAATGTGTCTTCGAGTTCCTTTATCTTTGAAGGAAGTTCTTCTGATGAAACAAAACATATTTTGGAGGGGTGAGAATGTAGGCTAGGAAATCATTTACCCACACAATTTTTTGAGGAATTTATTGATCATTCAGTTTATGGACTTATAGTCAATCAAACAAATACGTACGCAGGACAAAAAAAACGACGGAAATTTCAATTTGATTCTCTCACAGCTCAAAAGATTTATTGAGATATTAATTTTTTCACCCAGTTCCCCAATTAACGCTTTACTGGTCAAACAGTCTGGACTCTCATTTCAAAATAATATGAAACATAATGCCAAGAAATGCATATCACAAAATAAAGTCAAATTTGCATTTAGAAAATAATGATGAGATTGATAATAACGGACAAATTTTATAAAGTCAGGCGTTAAATGGAAATAATTTCGGAAAATTGTAGAAAATTCGGAATTTTTTCTCACTTGCTGTCGATTGATGAATCGATGTGGCCATATCATGGAAGACATTCTTGCAAAATGTTAATCAAGGGAAAGCCAATTAGATTTGGCTACAAGATATGGTGCGTAGCGTCTTCTAATGATTACGTTTTTAAATTTTTTCCTTATGCTGGGAAAAGATTTAGGACTTGGTGGAAATGTGGTGGAAAACTAATTAGACGTTGTCAAGGAAAAATATGGTCATTGAATTTACTTTGACAACTTTTTTACATTTCATAAGATGATGAGTCAATTGCAACTGGTACCATTCGAAAGGCGAGAACTGGAAATTTCCACCGTAAAAAACTTCAAAAAGACGAAGAGAGATGAGTTCGAAGCTTCATTTGACAATGTGCAAATAACTGCGTTGATGTAAGATGAAATGACAACTTTACCGTAACTCTATTATCAAATTGTGATGGTGGAGAGCCTTAAACAACCGGTAAACGAAAATACCTTTTTCAAAAATAGTAAGAGTCTATAACAAGGGAATGGGTGGAGTTGATTTATTTAACCATTTTTGTTGGGATAAAAGGGAAGAAATGGTGGTGGCGTATTTTTGTGAATTGTCTAAATGCATCAGTCTCCAATGCGTGGTATATCCATAAGCTTTTAGCAGAAAATCAACTTTCGTTACTAGAATTTGTAGCTATACGCTTAATATCGAGATCAGGTCTTGCGGATTTCAGCAATGAAAAAGTTATTCGTATAACAGAAGGGAATCTGAACTCCAGCACGATATTATAAAAATAGGTGACAGTAAAAGTCGGATTTAATCTGAATTGTTATTTGCGCTTTAACTCAGTTTTGAAATTTCTACATTAGCCTATTATCTGTACTTTCACTGATGTTTGAATAAAATTAGTTAAGCTGATCTACTCCTGGGATGAAACTTGTTAAAGAATTTTTCATTTTGGAGTATTTAAAGTAAAGATACTCAGTAAAATTCAAAAGTAGAAAATGGAAAAATATAACCTTTAAATTGGACAAACGCTTTAAAAGCATAAACTTACCTCATTTTTAGTGTTTGTTTCCTAAATATTTTCAAGGACGAAACAATACGAATTTAATATGCAGACAACACTTTTTTGACTATTTTTCATCCATATTCCTCAATTTTATTGTGAGTATATTTCTTTCAATATCCCAAAATAAAAATTTCTTTAATAAATGACTTTAAATATACGAATGAAAAAATAAAAGTCAAAAAAATTCTTTTATCGTTTGACCGAAAAACGAAAGTCATTTTTTATTTGACTTTTATTATCTGACTGAAAAATTACCGGTTATTAAAAACTTTTATATTAAAAATTAAAGTGAAACAATTATATAATAACTGATTTTTTTTTTTGAGCTGTGCAATTACCGGTTATCCGTGACTTTTATTTTGAAAGTCATAAAAGTTATCAGACCTCATTAAAACTGTTAAACTCAATTCTGGCTTCAAAACTGCAGATGAAGACAAATAAATATTTTTATTCATACAAAATAGAAAACAAGATGTTAAAAAATATGGGCAAGAGCAGTATGGATAATTATAAAGAGAATGATGAAAATGATGATAAATGAAATATTGATAGAATTAGATGAGACACTTATTTATATGATTTTTTTTTCGCTTTATATTATTTTACTATTTATTAATGCGATTATTTCATAGCAAGGCAATATGAATAAATAAAAACATTATTTTCCAAATTATGGTGCTTGGCATATTTTTTTCCTACTATTAGCATAATTTTCGACAGAACTTGTTGCAAAACTGGCTTGAATATTAACTGTGTTCCATTGGGCTGTGTAAAGTACTCCCAAGTACTTCTATCTACTCGCAACTACTCATGCTCTTGTCCGCGAGTAGATGAGCTGAGTAGTTTCGAAAGAATTTTTCGGTAGGTGGATTTTGATGCTAAGTGGTTATTGAAATGACAGATAGATGAAATATAACAGAAAATTTATGTAGTACAATCTTAAAATCTTTGAAAAAAGAAATTTCATTGCAAAAAAAGAACATTTCATATAAGCCGTACTGACGATTATACGGTTCCTGCTTATATGAAACGCCCTCTTTTTGCAATGAAATTTCTTTTTTCAAAGATTTTTCGTTTGCATAAAGAGTTTTTCCACTTAATTCTCGAGCTGCAGAGTTAGCAGCAAACTGAGTCAATTTAAAATTGACTTATTTCGCTATGAATTTTCATATCAAAACTTTTTGTCATAATTAGTTGTTGTTAAAAAAGCAAATAAAATTATTCAACTCATCGATATCAGGAAAACTATTAAAATTTATACACATGTAATCATGATGGAAATAAATATGGTAACAACTTTTAACATAATAAATATGGAACAGAGATGAATTTTTATCCTACTAGGTACTAGTACCTACTGCTGGACGAAAATACCTCGGATAATAGTATTTTGTTCGATTCATCCTCTTTCTCATCATCATCATCTACATGAGATTCAGAGAGTGTTTGCAAAAGGGCAAGAGTCGAAAACTATTTTAAGTTGTGGCCAATTATACAGACCACCAATTCAAGGAGCACTTTCGCATCACTAGACAAGTGGCCCAACAACTCATAGGTATGTTAATTTTGAATTACTATTAATAAGTTAATATTGGCTGATTATTTTTTTAGAACACTATAAGTCATTCATCGAAAAAGAAAATCATTGCCGGAGAACTGTGGTTGGGCTAGAATGTGAAATTTTCCTCACAATTTGGTTTCTCGCGAACACGGAAACTTACAGGCAGATTTCAGATAGGTTTAATAAACACAAAAAGCTCTGTGTATCGAATATTACACAGAGTTGTGAAGTGAATAGTTGGACAAAATCACAACTACATAAAGTGGCCTACATCAGTGCAAATTCGTAATAATCAAATAAAATTTGCAAGGATGAGAAATTTCCCCAGAGTAATAGGAGCGATTGATGGAAGCCATATCAAAATCAACCCTCCGAAGAATGACAGGTAAGCGTACTACAATCGGAGAGCTTATCATAGTATATTGCTTCAAGCGATTGTCGGTCCAGATAAAACATTTATCGATGTACACTGTGTCGAACCTGGATCCATGCATGATGCCCGATTTTACCGCAAAGCAGAAGAAAACCCAGAGTTAATAATACCAGGCGGTGTACAAGTAATTTTGGTAACCTAACAATTAAACAGAAAAATAAACCAGACAAGATCATCGACATAAAAATAGCATACAAAGAGTTAATGACATACGCTACCTGGGAATACAAATTGACGAGAAATTGGACTGGAAAAACCATATTACAAGACTGCGAAGGAAACTCGCTCCCTTAATTGGGATTATGAAAAGAAATATCAGGTTTCAAAAGCCTGTAGCGGACCTAAACTACAACACACACGTCCTATCACACATACGATACAATCTAATAAACTGGACGCAATGCTCAAAAAGCTTCAAAACTATGATGAACAGGGCCCAAAAATCTCTATATGGTTTGCCATGGGATACTGCTACAAGCACTGTTCATCAATGCACACAACAGGCAACATAGAAAAAAATCATTCAAATTGAAAAAGCCAAATTTATGTTCAACATATTGAGGAAAAATATAAAAACAAATCCAGAGATTGAACGGCATACTGACGTTCATAGCCATAGAACAAGATACAGGAACAATATAGCACCAACCCAGTCAAGACCAGAAAGACGACGAAAATGCCTACTCAACACTGCTGGGCAAATATACAACGAACTGCCAGACAATATTAAAGCAGCGCCGACACTATCTGTATTTGTAAAAAAATTGAAAAAATATTTGACATAAAGACAAAAAACCAGAATTCCGGTAACACCAAATCAAAAACCATGATACTCTAAATACAAACCCAAGTGCAAATCTAAGCAAGATTTTTAGCCCTAGTAAACCAAGATGTAAAATAGGGAATAGTTTAAATACTGGTAAACAAGTAATAAGAACAGTTGCTTTAAATTAGCCTGAAATGTCAAAATAAGTAGATTATTGTCAAAATCAGCTAAATTAGGATATATAAAGAAAACCGGATACTCATGTACCTGAGACTGTCTTTACTAAAAGAAAAGATATTTTTGATATGCTTACCTACTATGTAGTATGTTAACAGTGTATATATTTGACGTAACCATTTTTTTTTTCATAATTTTACTAACTATTGTTAATACATTGTATACACTACCAAACTCCCAACTCTTATACCAGCTGAGCTGACTGAGTGGGACCAAGCAAAATAGGAAATATAAGTATGGAAATGTTAACTGAAATCAGAGTGTGATGTAAAAAAACTTTTAATTATAATGATAATATTAGTAATAATAAAAAAAGAAGTTTAATTATTTCCATTCAGCAACTAGAATTGTTGTGGTAAATGAATTCGAATTGCTGAAATGCCGTTTTCGACGACTTAAATTCTTTGAAAGCCCAGATATGGGATTCATCACAAACTGTGTCGTGACTGCTTGTGTGCTACATAATATTTGTATTAAAGACAAGTAAAAAAGCTAGAATTCGTCTAAGACCAATTCTTATGATACCCTAGATGAATGCCCGTATGAAATTTCGTGTTGTCACCCTTCTGTGCAAGTTTGATTTTTGAAGTGATTTTTCGCATATATTTCTAGAACGGTTCGTCGGACAGAAAAAATTATTATAACCAATTTTATAGAATTTCGTATTCTGAAGAAATTTGTAGTACAATAAAAATGTCTAGGACTGATCGTTTTCACAGTATATGTAAAAAACCTAAATTTTTATATGGCAACACAAATGAGTTGCCCGAGTTAGCCCATTTTTGAAATTTTATTTGCTAGTACAATGAAAAACCATGTACCAAATTTCAGCTCTCTATATCGATGCGTTCTCAGGCAGTGGCAGTGTCCAAATATATATTGGAAAACGAAAGTTTTGTATGGCAACCCCATGAAGGAGTTGCCCGATTTGTGTCATTTTCGAACTTAATTTTACTTTTTTTTAAAGTCCGTGTACAAAATTTCAGCTCTCTAGGTATACGCGTTACTGAGTTATCGTGCGCACAGACGGACGGACGTGCAAAAATCGAAATAACTTTTAATATTATGAATGGGTGTCCAATCCATTTTGCTCTACATCATTATTTCGAGGTGTTACAAACGGAATAATAAACTTAGTATACCCTTTAGATTTCATTTAGGGTATAAAAATGACCCAGAAATGGAATGGGATAATGAAGAAGCCGTAGACGAAGAAACCGATGTTGACCTATCACAACAAACCCAGCAAAATCATAGAATAAGAGACGAAATTTTTACACAACTTGACAACGAAGGCTTATTAATATAAATAAAAAAGTTCACTTAACAACAATATTGCATTTATTTAAATAACATAAAAATATATTATATGAAAATATAAACTAAAAAGCGTTCTTCACTATAAAAAAAATGGCATTTCTATATCTAATTATAAATTTATTTTATTTACTATTTTGTAAAAAATGGAGTAGTTCTCGATGTCTTTCCTCTTTTGCTTTTTTTTCTAGATAATTTTCTAATAATTCTCGCTTCTTTTTAATTTGAGACCTGTTTCCTTAACTTTTTTGGATGTGTCTCGTCTACGTTTTTTTTTATTTGTCTTTAGATGCCATCGATGCTGGTTCAGGATCGTTAACCATTCCAATGCTCACGGAGTGTGGACAACTAATAATGGGGTTGTTTTGAAACAGTTCGTCTATTTCATTAAAAAACAAAAATTTCGAAGTACTCGACCCTGTGCCCCGATCCTTTGCATTTTTGTATGCTCTATAGAGAGACTTTCATTTGACCTCAGCTTGTTCGGCCGTAGTAACAGAAACCTAAAATGTTTTATAATTTATCTACATAAATTTTGAAATCACATATTCCAAGTAACTTACAAGTACATCTAACGATTCCAAATCGGTTAAAACATTGTTCCAGAATTGCTTCTCATTTCTTGTTCGGAAGTACTCATCTTTCCTATTTTTGTAAGCTTCAATTAAAGCTTTCCCTCATTATAAGTCCAGTTTTTCACAATTTTATTTTCAGTAGCATTTAATGAAATTAATTTGAATAATTGGAGAAAAAATATAGGTAATAATCCTTACCATTTTCAGAAGAAACTTGATTGAACAAAAAATACGCAGTACAACAGAAACAAAACAGAAATTTATTTTTGCCCGGACGGGAATCGAACCTACACTTGTTAGAATCAGTCACTGATGGATAAAGAAGAATTTTTTTTTTTAGAACTTTTATTTTTAACGATTCTAAATCAAATCAATAAATACAAGAAGAAAAAACAACCGCCTCGTCCGGGGTTTGAAACCGGGACCTTCCGCTTGCCGTATTTATTAATTTGATTTAAAATCGTTAAAAATAAATGTTCTTAAAAAAAAAATCTTCTTTATCCAAAATAGAAATGTCAGAAATTTCAGGTTATGTTTTACTCTTGACAATACAAATTAGCGTTCCATTCGGAAAGTGCTCGTGAGTACTTTACACAGCCCAATGGAACACAGCTATTATTAACCAAACGCCAAAGTGGTACTTTTTGTTCAGTCATGACAGTGCTGCCATAAGCGGAAAATAAAAATGCTGCCACAAAAACATTAGCTCCAACTATTGTATAAAATAATCTCTACAGAATATATATTGCCAATGAAAATGTAAATTACTCAATATGTTTTCGCGTACATATGTACTTGAAGTCCGGTATGCAAGACTGATGCGATAAAAGATGAACGAAGCAATGTTAGCGACTGCATAGAAATAAAATCTGTTGTTATAAGAGGGAAGAAACCTTTCCGATTTATTATTGCTATTTGCAAACACATTGATGCCTTTGATTTCGCTTTGTTATTCAAACGAAATGTCCAGTCCATGTATGTTGATATTCCCAAACGAGTAGATTTCATAGTTCCCTCCCTGGTTGGATTGGATTTTATTGGAATATACCCAGAGTTAGGAAGGATAAGCAAGTAAAGGATGTGCTGTTGGGAGGCGGGACAGTAAATAGGAGGAGGTTTTCCTACATTACATATATATGTAGGGCCAAAATGTGCTACCTCAAGGACTAGTCTGATACTGATGAAAACTGATGAAAACTGATACATGTAGTATGTTTGCCTTAATACTTGTTTTATGACTACGGGCTATCCTTTTTGTATTCAATGACAAAACATTGACGTATGATAGGAGAATTTAATATGAGCAGCTCTCGATTGGTATATCACTGTAATTAAATTTGGAACAGTGTTTACCTACTTTTTTGTACAGTGAAAACGATTACTGAATATTTGATTTACATCTATGAAGGTAGTACATGCCTTATGTATACATAAGATAGCCGACCGGATAGTGATCCCACTCTCCTAATAGTCTTGAGGGGTTGAAAGTTTTTTTTTTGCTATTTTTTTTTTTTTTATAAAACACCCTGTGTTTTTGAAAGTTTTACACTACGGCTACTGTTGATACGTCATTTGCATTTTGAATATTTTGAAAGAGTGTTTTAGGTCGAATGGAAGTGAATACTAGAAGCTCTCCAATATTGATAATAAAAGCAGTTATTGGTGACATGTTTTTCAAAAAGAAACATCGTAGTTAAACTCGAAATGATGATAGGAAATCCAAAATGTGCGTACAGCCGGAGTAGAGTGGCGTACTAGACTGAATGTACAACAGTTAGAAGGCCGAAATATTCTACATCCAATGACGTATCAACTGGCTACTGTAGTATATAAAATTTCAAAAATATTCAGGGTGTTTTTCAATTATAACTTCAAGGAGAGCGGGATATACAAGTCATTCCCGTTTTTCTCATTAAACCTTATTAACTAGCGTCGGGTCCGTATCTCAAATAAAACATCCTGTATAGAGTACGAAAAACTGTCATGGCGAGGAATCCATTAAAACATTTGATGAAATTGGTGAAAATGGGAAAATATATGTAATTTCAGAGAAGCTCATTTTCATGTAGAGCAGAATGCCATTATACCTGTTCCCTCTTGTTTCCCACTTGAGATTTTCATTAAAAACTTCATTTAATTGAAAATATTTTCTCTGGTATCTCTTTCATATTAAAACAAACAGTTCACCGCAAGCATTCATACCAAATATTGTGGTTAATAGAGAAACTTTTCTCATTTTAAAGACCCTTCAATAGCTGAAACACGTGACACTGAACTGCCCTAAAAAGTGGAAGAAAGAGCAGTCTCTGCGTATATATGTAGGTAAGTATGTATCCAAAAATGGTAGCATGTCTGCCTTCCTGCCTGCCTGCCTCGAATACACCTTCAAATGACTTCCAGGAAAGACCGAAACAAACGAGAGGATATGATACTTTTGTGTGGAAAGCTTGCTTGTTTTTCCATCTTGTCCTAGTTATTTCGTGACACCTGCCTTTAAAGAAAGTTTATAACTGTTAGGCATATTCCATATAAAAGTACGAGGGGATGCCCCCGCAAAGAAATTGACCTTTATTAAAGTTCCCAAGTATTTTCTTTTATGTTTTTACAACACCCAATCCGATTTCAATGTTTTATTTATTTTCGAAGATAATATGGAAATGTAGGAGAGCGTAAATGTGCTGTACCTTCCGAAAAACTGTTAAACTTTTTCTCATCTTATGAAGTTATAATTTAGGGAGATTATTTTAATTTTAAGGATTCTCAACAAATTTTACGGTGTACATAATACATTCATACATATTGTCAGTTTAAAAAGAAAAACACCATGTACCAAATTTCAGCTCCCTATGTCAACGCGTTCTCAAGCAGCGTCCAAATATATATTGGAAAACGAAAGTTTTGTATGGCAACCCCATGAAGGAGTTGCCCGATTTGTGTCATTTTCGAACTTAATTTTTATTTTTTTTTAAAGTCCGTGTACAAAATTTCAGCTCTCTAGGTATACGCGTTACCGAGTTATCGTGCGCACAGACGGACGGACAGACGGACGGACGTGCAAAAATCAAAATAACTTTTAATATTATGAATGGGTGTCCAATCCATTTTGCTCTACCATCATTATTTCGAGGTGTTACAAACGGAATGACAAACTTAGTATACCCTTTAGATTTCATCTAGGGTATAGAAAGACCCAATGTGTGTTGAGAATTTTTTTTTTCTAATTATTTTAATGAGGCTATTTTTATCTAATGACCGCAGTGGGGTATTAGGCGCAAAAGTATTACCAAAAATGCATTTTCGAAATGTGGAACAAAATTCCGCTTTTATTAAATCCAAAGGCCTACGGTGCAAAAGGCAGCCATTTTTTTCACTCTGGTCTCGCGCTATTCGATCCCGCCAGTCAGAAGTTACCATTTTTTATGCAGTTATTTATCGTCCAAGAAAACTAGGGCCTTCGGGCGTAAAGTTTATAACTAGAAAAGATATTTATTCCATTTTGGAAAGATCCAATGAGTCAACTTTCGATAGAAAAATTGAATTCATGGAAAAAAAAATTATTGATTTGTATTTTGAAGATGCACGAATTATGAATGATAAATCATCAATTCAAAGTTCGATGGCAAACAGCACACAAAAAGAAAGCCATATTTGAAAAAAATAATAACAGCGATTGGCTTAATGGAAGGACTACAATACCAATACCTACTAAAGGTATGTACAATGTCAATAGGCCTTTCCACACGAGGCTTATGAGATTCAGGTAAAAGAAGCAAAGCTGAATCTGTAAAAATCAACTGGATATCAAAACACAGGCTCTAGCAGGTCTTTTCTTAATTTATTAGTAGTACTTACTTACATATTTGCACTATTTATTTTATTTGATTTTTCTTATTGGTTTACCTATATATATTTTCTGTACGTCAACAAGATATTGTAATCTTTGTGCAGTTGAACCACTTAATAAATAATTTATGAATTTATGAATTTATTTATGAATCCTCTTTCACCCCAGCGAGAAATGGAAGCACTCAAAGAGGAATGCAAGAGCGTTTCTTTGAAAGCTCGCAGCGCTTCCCTACCGTATCCTTGTTCATATCGTTTTAAGGTGAGCATGTCCGCAGATGGAAGCGCTTACTTGCAGATTCTTGCAAAGCGCTCTTGGAGCGCTTTTAGGGTAGAACTCTTGGAGCACTAAAGGAACACAGAGGGAATCAAGATAAGGGCTTTAATAAAAATTTTAGTTTACGCTCCGTTTAAACTCAGGGAACAGATTTGCTTCCACAAAGCTTCCTTAGGTTATGGTAAAAAAGCGCTTCTCCTGGCAAGCGCTTGACATATTTCCCGCTGGGACGTTATGTGACGCACTAATATAACAGTAATCAGTAATTTGTCGTGCAGTACACGCAGGCATTCAGATTCTATCATTCGTTTATAAATGTGAAGGTTGTAGTAACAATACCTGACTGAATTCTCCGACTGGTTTTAATCAGGTTTTCATAGTGTATCAAGAATTCTAATCTGGAAAGGGCTAATGTAATTTATTTTGTTTTCATTTCAGTTTAGATTTGCTTACACAATTTAATATTTTATTTACAGGGATTTGTCGTATCAATTGAAAGAAGCAAGTGACGCAAAACTATAAAAATTCGGTCACATGAAATGGAAAATACGTGCATCTGGCGAGATAGATGCAGCGAATGTTGGTAAAGATCTCACAGTGAGTCCAACTCCGGCACAAAAGTAAAGATAATCTTTCGAAAAGGGTAGCTATGAATAATATTGTTTTTAATTTTCATTAACGATCTGCTTTTCTTTAATTTTAATCCTATCCATAGCTTTGCCGATGACAGTACCCTTGATTTCGCTTACTCTTCTGATGCTCCTGCGGACTCCAGAGGGAGTGCCGTATGTGTCAAATGAGATTGCATGACTAGATCATTGAATAACGATCTTGACTATATCCTCGCTTGGGGCAAAGCGAATCGCGTCGAATTCAATGCATTTAAGGCCCAAGTATTAATTTCTGATTCATCGTCACTAAGCATTCTTGGCACTAATATTTCTAGTAAGTTAAGCTGGACAGATCACATCTTCTCTGTTGCCAAAGAAGCATCAAAAGGTATTGGATTTCTGAAAAGCTGTAAGAAATATTTCAGCTCATCTAATGTAGCGCTCCTCTGCAAGTTCTACATCAGACTTAGAATTGAATACAATTCCCATATCTGGGCTGAGGCTGGTCGCACAACCTTAGCTTCATTTAATATTGTCCAAAAGACGCCCTTCAAGCTCATTGGCGATGTACCAATAACTCGTCATATCGACTCACTCGAGCACCGCCGTTATGTCGGATGCCTTTCACTCCTTTATCGCTATATGCATGGCCAATGTTACGATAAAATATCTAATCTGATCCCTTGTGGAATGATTCCTGCACGCAATACTCGCACTGCAAACCGCGCACATCCTTTCATCCGTCAAAATGCTTTCGACCGTACAGTAAAATTCCGTGATGCTTTCTTATCCCGAACTGTGCGAATGTGGAACAATCTGCCATCTTCTGTTTTTTCTCGGATATGTAATTTGCGAAATTTTAAGAGTGGCATACATCAGCACCTTCGCCACTTTCCTCATGTCCCATAATCCTTTGCCTATCTCCTTCCTGCCATGCTTTGCTTTTCATCATAGGGTATCACCTGAGCATTGGCTTTATAATATTAAAAAAAAAAAAATATTCCACCATATATTGAAAGATTGAATTTGATACAACTTTGCCCAACTTTCAAATCCGAAAAAAAAAAATTTTGATATTTTTGCCGTTTTTCAGATTTTTTAAGATGATATCGACACGCCTTTGCGTCCAAAGTCTATAAGTATCAGACCTCGACATTAAAGTCCACTAATTCTATTCATATGAACTCGCTTCGTGCAATTATAGACAGTCCGAGTCCATAGGGGTCTAGCCCCCTAGACCCTGCCTTATATAGGGCCTTGATCCCTCGTAATGGAGGGTCCTTAAAAAAAATTGGTGTCATTTTTAATATGGATATCGAAAAATAGCCTTAAAAATGAACGAATGTTTTTTATGTGCAAAAGCCTTTCTATATTTTCTGAAATTTTTTTAAAAATCATTTCGTCGCCCATATGCAAAAATGTAGTCCTGAGATAAATGCAGTTAAAGTTTAGACCTTTATTATAAAAAAAAACTGTTCGATAATTTTTTGTTTTTAATTTTCATAGAAACTCAGTTGTTTTCTGTCTATTTATTTCTTGAATTAGTTTTGTTTCAATAGAAGAAAATTTCCATTAAAATTTAATTAATTTTAACATATGTTGTTAATGGGGCGAAACTAAAATTCCAAAAAATTCCATTGCTTTTATTACATGGGGCACAGCAATTTACTATAAACTTAAAACAAATATTTTATTACTTCAACATCTTTATTTAGCCACAATGAATATATTTTTATAATTTTTTTACCAGGTAAAGTTTATAGTTGTTCAAGTAGGCTTTTTGGGACTCTCCGGTAAAAACCGGCGAGCGTATATTCAAAGAGAATTCACTGGAACAGCTGTTCAATAGAAAGAGATTACCCATAAGAGTATTTGAAAAATTAAAAAAAAATTAATCCTAATTTTAAAAGAAAGGATTGCATGTAGCATTTAAGGAAATTGAGCATGTGTGTGACACAGAGAAATATACTTCTTCGTTTGAGAAAAAAATACTTGCTCCGATTCCACAATAACTTTATTTAAAAGATGAATAACAACCTACGCGTTTCGTCTGCTTAAGACATCATCAGGGCTTGCACTAAAACCAGATCTGGGTCAACTATACGTTATGCTAATTGCACACATACATACTACGCTACCGAGCTACACACGCACGATAAGAGCTATGTAAATGCATACAAACCGAATTAAGCAAATTACAAATTTACAAATACGTTAACCGAGATACACAGGAACAAAAGATCATCGATGAGTTATGTATCCATAAAATATGTTGACTAATGCTGAAACTTAATTAGGTTAGAATTTAACAGGGGACTCCGAATATTTCATATCTATCCAGTACTGGTCCTCCATCAATATTATGTAAAAGTCTTATATTCTGGGTAGTACATGTATGTCCAATAGATTTTAGATGTTTGGCAAGACCTGAAGTTGGATTATTTGAATTAGATGAATTAATGTGTTCTTTGAATCTTAGTTTTAAAGATCTTTTTGTTTTTCCTATGTAGAACCTTGACTCCGCTCCTATCCATTGTGGCTTCCTTTAACCCCAATTTATTTTTGGTTAGTAAGTTTTTAATGGAAAATTTATTAAAAAAGGCAGGGTTTATCTGCTTGTTAGCTAAAGGTTTTTTTAATTTTTTCAGAAATATCGTGAAAATAATGAATTTTTTCCGCTTCTTTGGACTTAGGTAAAGGGAAAATTGAATTCAGGATACCCCTTTTTTTGTTTTTTGCTAAGCATCTTGTAAATTAATTTTGAGTCATATCCATTTCTTATAGCGATGTCTTTAATAATGTTTTATTTATTGTAAAAGCTATTATTGTTCAATGGAACAGAGAGAAGATCTAGTTTTAATGCAAGCCCTGATGATGTCTCAAGCAGACGAAACGCGTAGGCTGTTACTAATTTTTTTTTAATGTTTTTTTTTTCTCAAACAAAGATGTCTAAAAACATATTTCACCAAGTGTTAACACATAAATCGGTAAAAGAAATATACTTGTTTTTTTCTAAAGGAGAAATGTATACATTTTTCAATAACCAAACACGTTATTTTTTACACACTGGTAAATAATGGTGTATTGAACAGCTGTCCAAGAGATTGAGCTATAAGTATACGCTCGCCGGTAAAAATGAAAAGTAATCATTTTATTTAGGTCGGAAAGTTTCAAGGCATGGTTCGACTCATCAACAGGTCCCAAACAACAGATTTGAGTGATTTGAAGAAAACAAATTATGAGAATAGGAGAATGGAAAAAATTTCCTCATTTTCACATTTTCATTTTGTTTTTCCAGTCACTAATTTTTTTTGTTTGGGACCTGTCGAAGAGTCGAACCAAGACTTAACATTTTGCCACCCTAAATAAAATGTTTGTGTGATAGAATAAACAAAAAAATTTTACGTTTCATTTTTACCGGAGAATCCCAAAAGGGCCTACTTGAACAAATATTACTTAATTCAATAAAGTTAATAAAAAAAGGAAAATAAAAAATAAAAGAAGCACATTAAATTAAATTGTGTCTGTGCTGCAGACATTTTATAATATACCTTAAAAGGCTCTTCGTTTTTTGGCACTTGGTGGACATATTTTACTAAAAAAAATCACTTGTTTCATATTCCACGTAACGTTTAATTAATTAATTTTTCACAGAGGTCGACGCATTTCGTCTAAATAAGACATCATCCAAGGCTATATTGATCTTAGTAACTTACATATATACAAACAATTCTAAAATAATTAATTTATAGAGAGAAAACAAATGATTAAACAGTCAAATGTCTTTACCTGGGTTAGGTATGTTGACCATATCTTCTGTATTTGATTGGGAACTGACAGACAATTACAAAATTTCTTGACACATATTTTAAATAAATTAGACGACAGTATAAAGTTTACTGTGGAGTTGGGCAATAAGAAACTAAATTTCTTAGACTTGACAATTTCAATAGAGAATATATATATATATGTATATATATATATACTTAGAAAAAATACATTCTGTGATAATATAATTCCGTTCGATTCAGCACATCCCTGGAGCATAAATATGGCGGGATTCTACTCTATGCTAAATAGATTGTTGAATGTCCCACTGGATAAAGCAAAATTCAAAACTAAACTACAAACCATTAAAAAAAAATAGCCATCAATAATGGATATAAATCAAAATTAGTCCATCATTTACTAATGATAAAACTAAGAAAAGGTGCGGTAAAATCTGTCTGAGATGAAATCAACATTGACAATAGGTGGAAGAAAATCAAATACATCTACAAATCGGTTGAACTCTTGAGAAAACCCATGACAAGATGCAATATATCCCCAGTTTTCTTTAATAAAAATATTATAAAAAATTCATTTGTTAATAACACGAATAATAGACGAATATGAAAGCTGTGGGATATACAAAAAAACTTGTGGTGATTGTGATGCAATCTACGTAGGCAAAATAAAAAGATCTTTTAAACATTTCAAAGAAACAGGACCCAGTTGTTCTATAAATGATCTTGAAATTATACATAGCTTAAATTCAGATCCGACTCTGGACAAATATTAAATTCTAGAAATTAGAAAAGCGGGAGACGATGGTTGCTTTTTTAGTTAATGACCAATTAGATCTCACTGATAGTAGCCCCCCTTCTTAACCCTCAATATTTATATGTAGCCTTTCTGTTTGATCAATTGTTTGCTCTCTATAAATTAATTATTTTAGGATGGTTTGTATACTGAAAAAAAAAAAGATTAGTTGCTTAACGCCAATGAATTTGTTTCATAAACAAATAATATCAGTTGATTTGCAGCTTACTAATCATATTCGTTAAGAAAATTTATTGGCATTAGTTGATTTAGCTAATCTTGTTTAGTCATAACATTTTTGAATTCAACTAATTGTTTAGTTAGTTTTGATAATCTTTCGGAATTTCGTATCCAAGCATCTTTTGTTTTTGCAACTAATTTTTATATAATAAATTTCGAAAAATCTAGTCTTTAGAAGCACTTATTAGAACAATCGACTAATTAATATTGCTCTTTCAACAAAATCAATTATCCAAATTAACTAATTGATTGGTTAATTTTGCATACCGCATTATTGAAACATTAGTTTGAAGACATTAGTAATCAACTACTCGAAATTGTTAAAACATGTAATGAAATTGGAAGGTTCAACTAATTTTTTAGTTGATCATAATAATAAAATGCTATGAATTTAATTATTTTTGTAATTATTATTTTTATATAATTTTATTATCTGCCCGCAATAGGCTGACAATATTTTTAATAAAGTGGAAAAAAAAGCGTTCTGTATGGGCAAGAACTCTACATGTACTCATTAAGGCTAAAACACAATGTGGGCGACACGACAAAAACGCGGTAAAAAACGCTGTCATGGCGATGTATGGTATAATCTACAATGCTGACGACATCGTTCGACGTTGTCGTCGAACTTAAATGAAAATTGAAATTTGTCGCACGTTTAGGGTGCGTTTAGCAAAATTAAGATTTTGGGCTGCGTTCATATGTATTGTTTGACGTTTAACGTATCGTGGAAAATAAAGCATAATAATTTTTTGGTGATAAATTTATTTAAACAATAATTAGTGTTAATTAATTAGAAAAACATTTATTAAAGAACCCAGCTAATATTAGAAGAAATTAAAAAAATGGAAGAAACTCTTCGTATGCCAAAAACGCTGCACAAGCAACTTTAATTATATTTTTTATTTTATTTGTTGACATTTTCCCATTGTTATTTGACACAAATAACAGAATAAAATTTAATTACGGATGACAGCCCTTGTCGCTCACATTGTATTTTCACGGACGCTTTTTATGGCGTTTTTGTCGTGTCGCCCACATTGTGTTTTAGCCTTTAGTACAACTGAGAGTTTCTGTCTACTGTAGACACTGAAGAAAGTATTAAGCAAACACAAGTATAAGTTCTAAGTGTGAATTATATGAGGCAAAAATTTCTGATTTGTTAATTCATCGAATATATAAGTCAAAATTACGAATTGGGTTTTAACATGTCCAAACGAAATTGAAATTGAAAAAAGATGTGTGAAAAGATGGTTCAGATTTTTCGATTCAACAAATGTATTGATTTAATTTAATGGTTTTGCGCATAAGTTTCTAGAACGAAGAAGCGACAGTAAAAATGATTATGATTCATTTTGCAAGTAATTTCTCAGTACAAGAACAAATTGGTCCTGAACGTTTTCCCAGAACACTTAAAATATTGTAAATTTTGTATAAAAATACCGCGGGTTTCAAGATTTCTTCTATTTATGAAATTATATTTATTATTTTTTCAAAAATTCCATACACGAATGGATAGACGGACAAACGGACGGACATGCAAAAACCAAAATAAGAATTATGCGTGGGTGTCCAAACCATTTTTCCTTTATTAGTAATATGCCTTATGAGATTTCATCTAGAGTATAAAAATAAATATTAACAATGCAGTGAATTAAAATTTAGACTTATCGGTAGAAATATTATTCATATAACTAATGTAATTCATTAATTTAGAAAATTGTGAGGTTACAATTTAAAAAAATCTGTCAATTTATTTGTTAAATCTATTAATTTCATAAATTCGCTAATATAACAAATCATATTCTTAAAAATAAACAACCAGCTTCGTTGTTTCTGTAAAAGAGGGATACTTTAATACATTTTTAAAATTAAAAGTAAGATGTTTGCAATGGTGTTGAGATGCGATGACATTTAGATTTTTTTTTTTAAAGTGCAGCCGATCACTATTATTATATTGAATATGATATTATTATTAAATATATCAAAATAGGGTTAGCAACATTTTTTAAATGTGCCGGTCAAAGAACACCCCCTTAATGGAATATTTTGACCTGAGGTCAGTATCCTTTATAAATTGTATGTAGGTATGTATGTCTTTTGAAATATGATTAGTTAATTGTCACCAAATATTTGTTAACTGCACTGATTGAATTCGAAGCTACAACTAAAGTATTTTCCAAAACAACTATTGGCAAATCAACTAATTCCAATTAGAAATTGCAACTAATTAGCACTTAGAATTTTATTAATCACTTAATTGTTTTTCCAAATCAATTTACAGGAATTACTAATGTACAATCAACTAATCGTGATTTGTCGATTTAACTAATAATATTTTTTCAGTGTATATATGAAAGCCACTAAAATCAATATAGCCTTGGATAATTTCTTATTTAGACGAAACGCGTCGGCCTCTGTGAAAAATTAATTAAACAATATGAAACAAGTGTTTTTTTTTTTCTTTAGTAAAATGGTAAACAATATTTTTAGTTTTGAAAATGGTAACTTTTCGCATTTTAATAAATCTTATTTTTGTGAAAACGCCAAGAAATCATATTTTTGAATTTGAACTATAGCCTATTTCTGCTCCACTGTATTTTACTTTTTTCAAAAGTTTTATTAATGACATAATATGTTACTGAGAATTTCAGTATTTTTTTGTAAATTGTATTTGAGAGTGACCAGGATAACAAAATGTTTGAATAATTTCTTCTACTCCCTGATATCTGAACATAAAATATTTCAAAGCTATTGTTATAATTTTGTTCTTATTTTGCGTAACACAAAAGTCGCTCCAAATGATTTTTCTTTTTATTGCAGGATAATCCAAATTGCCAAATAGTTGCCTGGTCTTCCACTTCGGCATTCGTCGACCAAATTTCGTTTACAATTGCAATGAAAACACCATGTACCAAATTTCAGTTCTGTACGTCGACGCATTTTCAGGCAGTGCCCAAATATATAGTGAAAATCAATCGAAATTTTGTCTGGAAATCTTACGAAGGAGTTGCTCGATTTGTTTCATTTTCGAACTTAAGCTTACTGTTTTTCTTAAGAAGCCCAAATGCAAAATTGCAGCACTATAGGTGAAGGGGTTTTCGAGATGGACAAACGAACATGCAAAAACCAAAATAACTTTTAATATTTTGCACTAGTGTCCAACCCATTATGCTCTACCATTATTATTTCAGTATTCAAGTCTACTCTGAATAATCATCAAAAGGCTCACCTTAATCCTATTTTAAATGGACCAGGCTTTGATTCAGTGTCAGATAGTATTATTTTAAATTAAAAATTTGTTAATTTAATTTTTACTACATTAATGTGATATAAAAACATTATACTAATAGCGGGTGGCGGTAGCTTACCCTAGAATGGCTGTATACAAACTTGGTACGCTCGTTGACTTGTTCATATGAACTGAATTTCAGCATTTCAGAATTCTATTAAATAAAGCACATGGAGCAATCCAATTTTAAATATAGTTTTATAATTCCGCACGTGTATCACAAACATATTTAAAAAAACACTATTTGGAAGTATTTATTGTAATTCATGCCCAGTGTAAAAACAAATTTGATTTGGCGTAAACCAATACTAACTTTTGCGGCAAAAATTATGATATGGGGCAAACATGACATCCCAGTAAACCTTGCGAAGCCAAAGCGAATCGCAAATATATCACAAAGTGAAACATAAATGTCGCTAGTAAGCTCAAATGAGATATGAAAGCGATACCTGGAGCGGGAACCAATGTTGACAGGACATTGTTTCACATTGGTGGTATCACTTCGGATTCACTTTGCCTTTATTTTTCGACAAAATGTGATAAACTGCAATGTATCCATAGTTAATATAAATCTACAATTTTAGCGATTCGCAAATGAAATTATTAACCAATGCTTGTAGGTACCCACCAATCTAATCCAGTCTCCTATAAATGCACCCTTCCCAGCAAACAATAGAAGAAATAAAGAGTAGGAAAGAAATAGTTTCGGAAGTAAATAAAATCCGTTATTTGAGAATACTTCGCTTTTCCAAGATGGGCTCGAAATTTTGACTTAAAACAATTTGCTTTTCTGATTTTTCGATAATTTTTCATATAGTCGAAGTTTTACCTACTCTGAAGAGTCAAGTAGAAACTGTAAGTTCAGAGAATTTATTCCGTTGCAAAATTCAATCGAATTTCAGAAAATTCTTTCATTTCTGACTGACTCTCGTTGATAGTGTGCTTTTTGTCAGAGGTTAAATTATATTATTTTTGTCAGCAAAAATCATGCTATCTCTGTCAAAGACAACAACACTTTCCTTTAATTTTATTTCAAGAAAATAATAAATAAAATCATTATGAAGATATTCTGTCTAAGGTATGTAACAGGTAATAACTCGTTTACCAGTTTCGATATCGATTCACTTTTTCAAAAAAAACTCGAGTATATAAGTCTTTTATATGCAACCAAAATACATTCAAAAAGTTCGAGATAATTTCGATAAAACGACTCGGAATCGAATAGTTTTTACGGCTCGATAAAGCGTTCCTTTTTTTTCTTTTTCAGATCAAAATCGAATCGTAAACGACTTCGAGATCGAAGTCTTAGTTCACCTTAACGAATCTTGTTCGATTCGATATCGTTTCTTACCATTTGCTGGGTTAATGTTAATTAAATGTAATTTTAATTACTTTCCATTTACAATTCACTGATAGAAATACAAATGCAACAAATTTCTGTTCACGCTGAAATGCAAACTCAGAATGGAAAAATACAGCCGAAAATCTTGAAACTGTAAATTTCTTAGAAATTCGAGCACAAAACAATGCACATACACGTGTTTATGAAATATAAATAAAAGAGAACAGAATTTATGTTCGCTTTCGTTTCGCTTTTATTTAACAAAAATAATTTTTAGCTCTGTCGCATTTACTCTCATGTTTCGCATTGTGCAGTTCTATTGTCGCTTAAGTTTCCCTGTTGCGGATGTTCGCCGAATTGTTTACTAGGATGATATATCTCACAATATATAGGAGAGATGGGGGATAGCTGCATCAAATTTACTATTTCTGTTAATAACTCTGAAATTTAGGTAATAAGAAAAAAAAATTTAATTTTAGAAAAAGCTCAATATGTTGGGAAGCAATAAAAATTAAGTAACTTTAGATCTTATGTTTATTTTTTGCAAAATAGGACATTTTACTGAAGAGTTTCCCATGTTACAAAGTACCCCATATTAGGAGTCATATGCAACATTAAATGGGCCATATTACAACTACCAGTTGTAATGTTATGTAAATCGAATCAGCTTTAAAAGTGGATTTTATAACTGCAATTTATTTATATTTATTACAGTCAGAGGTTATGTAAATAGTTCGGTAAGCTGTTTTGACTTACATTGTATTACCTTGAATATAACAAAATTTAATCTTGCCAACATATGTAGATACGTATACCTTTTCATTGTTAATGCACACATACATATTTTACAGAATATAATAATAAACAAAACTTAACAATATTTCAAGGAAAAAATAAAAAATAAAACTATAAAAACTACATCAAAATTTAGTATTTTTAGGTGTTTGTTGCAAAATGCCTCACATCACACTCCAGAAAAAAATACAAAACTATGAATCACTGCATCCATACGCTCTTGCGCAATGCTAATCCATAAAATACATATTAGAGTGTAACAATGTGTAGCAAGAGCTTTTCAAGAAATAATATATATTTACTTACAAAGTTAACCTCAACGTTAGAGCATTTTTACAAAATCATTCCAAAAACAAGTTTTTCCGTACTGCTCATTGTCATGGTCTACGAGAGACTGAATAAGCACATTGAATGGAACATCCTAAGTGCCAATTCCGATTTGATCCAAACGGATGCATGAGCATCATTGTTCCGTTCGGTTACAAACACTTGACTTTAAAATTTTGACAAATTTTATCTTTCATCCATGAAAACATTATTTTTTTGTCATATAAGTCATGTCTTTTTTTATTTCCTCAACAACAGCCTTCTCATGCATCTTTGAGTATAAAAAAATTTTTACAGATGATTTTTCTAGGTTATGTCATCCGTAAAAGTTGAAATTTGCTCAACTTCTCCGTTTCGATTCGATCCATTTCGATCCACTTCGGTGTAATGTGTCCAATTTGACGTATGTCTCATATAAGCAAATTTGACATTTGTGCGAATCGGATCGAAACGGTGGAATTGTGTTTCGCCCTTAAAGGTGAAAACCCAATGAACGCAGCAGGTGTCACATCGCTTTGACAGTTCAATAGAATATACGTGTTTAAGTTCGTGCTCTACTTTTAACGCGAGGAAGACGCCTTAACAGTTCTTTTGATTATTTGTAAACTGTTTATTTGCTTGGTAAGCTGCAAATGCAAGAACTGCCACATCAAATAACTCTGATATATCCGTTATTTCACTTTTAAATAATAACTCAAGCTTTTGTATCACTTTTTCTTTTTATAAATAAATCTTAAGAGTACCAACGCGACACGTCCATTGGGCCTTGCTCAAATCCTACACGAGTCTGCCGCAGAGAACTGTCAAAGAGACGCGACGTCTACCGCGTTCATTAGGTTTTCACCATAAGAGAGATGCTTGACATGAGCGTACGACTTTTGGTTGAAATTGTTTCGTGGAGCTAAAATCTCACTGTTTCAAGTTGCCCCTGTTGCAACTATCCCCCATTTCCCCTACATATAACTTAGGAAAAAGCTAATTTAATTCCACTTCAGTAGTAATAGTCTAAAAAACGGTACTTAAGTCAAAATATCAAATTTGGTGGATGGAGCAAATATATTCAGGCGACGATTTGTTATTTACGTTATCCACGCGTATTTCTTTTTCTAAGCCAATAAAATCTTACTAATTAGAATATTAACAATGGCCATAGACACGATCCTATGACATTGACATTCATAACTACTATCAACTCGTGTTACTGTTTGTATTATCTAGATGAAAGTGGACGAAGTCGCGGGCAAAAGCTAGTGCGATTTCTACTTAGCTCGACTATCATAACTCACAGTCAGAGATAAATTAAGATTATCTAATTAAAAAAAATTATGAAGAATTAAAAAAACTCCTATATACATACATAATACCTATGTACAATAAATTATATACTAACTCCCCCTTCAACAAACTTTCAACAGCTACTCCAAAATAAAGATAAAAATTTCCTCGTTAAGAGGGGACGATCCAAAAATTATTATTCCTTTAAAAATAAACCGTCATAACGTAGATGAACACTTTGGAATGGGGAGAGGGGCGTATGGGGCTTGGATCTTACACTCGTGTAGTACTCAAATTAAAAATCACCTCATTCTCAACGTCTTTGATTAATTTTCGCAAACAAATCATAATTGAAGGGTGCACCGATGTTTATATTTAGAGCACCCTGGTGGAATGATAATTACGCTTCCGTTTTTATTTTATACAACCCAAGCTGAAAAAACAGGAGGACACGACAGACAGCATCAACTCAACCAGTCAAAGTCAACCCCTTTTAACCGAGTCATCAGTTCAAATTGGTTGGAATTAAAACAAGTGCTGACTACAGCAGGAAAGCAGGGATCTTCCCTTCCCGTTTCGTTTAGCAAAATTGAAAGGGTATGAGGAAAGTATATAGGGATATTTTGTTAAAAAAAAAAAAAAAAAAACTTTCTTCAATGGAGTTTTTCGGGTATCTTTATAATAGAGCTAAAGCTCCCCTGGGCTATTTTAAGGAAATAAAGGATTATACTGCTGCTTGCGAGAATATCTTTTCCAGTTAAACTTGAATTTTAGAGTTACGGTTAAACATCCCTCGTTTGCATTATCCGGTGTACTCTCTAGCAATATGTAGTAGTGCTACCCTCCAAAGCAAAACAACAACCCGACTACTGTTGAATAATTGAAACATTTTATATCAAGCTTCATTTGGCACTATTTCTCTCTCAAGTCGATTAATTGATGATAATGAAATTCTGAATTTATTTGCTCTAGAAAATGTTTATTATGAATATCAAAAGAAGCGCGATATTAATTTGCATCTGACTGATAACCCAACAGCCAACATATATATCTCGTACATACATAAATAGCTTCCATGGATTTTACTTGGCATTTGATTCTTATGCATACTTAATCATTGTTGGACATTAATATTTCATGAACACTGGACACTCAATAAGGCGGTGCAATTCTATCCAAGGAATTGCAAACAAACACAGCGGTGCCCCTTGCGGTACCTGGCGCAAGCTGAGCGAACCCACCTTTTTTGATACTTATTTTAATACAGAATTAAAAACAAAAATATTAACAAATAATTGATAATGGACTCGGTGGTTCGTCAGTCCCACCGTATTTATTGGCTCCAAACCTCTATAAATTTCATTTGATCGAGAATAGCCTTCAGTCAAAATTTAATTTTCGTGGTTTTTCTTTTGTAAAGTCTCCAATAAGTTTCTGATAGTCGATGTGATCACATAATTCACTTTCAATAGATATATGGTGGCCAATCCTACTTACCGTTCCTGGCTCATTGTCGATCGCAGATAATCTTTAATAATTTTCAGTTTCGGGTAACTCCGGACTCCTGATGCCACTGAAACGGGTAAATTTAACAAGATTGCAGGCAGATTCATAATTTCGAAACACAGATCAATGCCATCAATATCCATGTTCTCCCCATCACTTAATATTTTATGCAAATCTTTGCAGCTCTTCATTATTTCTTACTTAGTTAAAAACTTGAGACTAAGAATATCATACAGAAATATGAAGTCATTGTTGGGTACCTGTAGTTGTTGAAATCTCCCTTTCATTTATACTAATACTGTATCAACGAAGTGATAAAAGAATTCTGTTCTATATCTATCTTCCGGATCTGTTACACATTCACCTAGAGCTTCGTATCCGAGATTACATATCTTACGTCGAACGCAAAGTTTTGCAAAAAAATTATTAAATTTTGCAAAAAATTATTAAATTTTGCAAAAAAAATTATTAACAAAAAAACAAAAAATATTTCAGCGTAGTACTACTAACAACAAAATCAACCTTCCTACTTTCATCACAATCGGAGATGGTCCCTTCAGAACATTTGTCGATTGTGGAATAAACCTATAACCAATTTCATATTCTGCAGAGCTATTCAATACAATAAAAAAAAGTCTAGAACTGATCGTTTTCACAGTATACGTAAAAAATCTAAATTTTTATATGGCAACACCAATAAGGGGTTTCCCGATTTAGCCCATTTTTGAAGCTTTATTTACTATTACTAGCAAATTTCATCCCTCTACGTTCTCGGGCGGCGCGGCGGTGCCCAACTATATAGTGGAAAATAAAATGTTTGTATAACAACTCTACGAAGGAATTGCCCGATTTGTCTTATTTTGAACTTATATTTTGTTCTTTAAGGCCAGTGTGCAAAAATTCAGGTCTCTAGGAGGAGGACGGATGGACAGGCGGACGGACAGACGGACGGACAGACGGACGGACATACGTATTTGGAAACTTCCTGCGAGTACGTTGACGTGGAGATCTGAAGTTTTATACACAATATTTTCGTTCAAATAATAAATAAAATTTAAAAAATGTACTAAATCGGGCAACCCTTTCTTGGTGTTGCCATACAAAACCTTTGGTTTTCACTTTATTTAACTTAAATTTCCATTTAGAATAAATTATTATTGGTCTGAAACCAATTATACCTTTTCTCTTGCTCTTTATACCTCTTGTTATGTTCGTGCGGATTTCGAAAAGTGGCTTTTTGTATAAAGTCTGACATTTTTTTCAGTCAGTCAGTCCGCACTGACCGGGAAGTGTTTTTGAGTTACTCTTCTAATTTAATCTTTTTTATCGTTGTGGTCGTGTGGATCAGAAACAATTTTATAAAAAAGCTCGTTGCTTTCTTTGCAATTTTAGTTTCCATAATTGATGCTGGAAGCTTGATGATAATGCAATTAATGCGCTAGAGCAAAACTCATGTATGTGTTGGAAATGTCCCAATTGTGCAAGTACTCTAATGGTACCCATTCACTTATAGTTCGCCTGTAGGCTGTGGACTGTTAGATTTTAACTGTAGATGAGAACTGAAGTAGGCGACATATTATTCAGTTTAACCTGCAGGCCATATTTGTCAGGCTGTGGCCTGCAAGTAAGCTGCAATTTCGCCACACACTATTAGTTCGCCTGACAGTCCAATTTCATATGTAATTTCGTATGGGCGGTCACCCATCTGATGGTTTTTCGGATATATTTCTAGAACGGTTCATTGGACAATAAAAATTGTTATAACCAATTTCATAGAATTTCGTATTCTGAAGAAATTTTCAGTACTACAAAAACGTCTAGGACTGACCGTGCTCACAGTATACGTAAAGGCCCTAAATTTTTATATGGCAACACCAAGAAGAGTTTGCCCATTTTTGAAACTATATTTACTATTTTTATAAAAAGCCATTTATGTATTAACTCTCAGCTGTCTACGTTGATGCGTTATGAGGAAGTGTCCAATTATATAGTGAAAAACGAAATTTTTGTATGGCAACCCCACGAAGGAGATACCCGATTTTTCCATTTTCGAACTTAAATTTATTTTTTGTAAAGCCCGTATGCAAAATTTCAGCTATCTAAGTATACGTATTCTGGAGTTATCGAGTTCACAGGATGGACAGACATTATGGGTGGGTGCTTAATCCATTTTATTCTAGCAGAATTATCTCTACGCATTACGAACAGAATGACAAACTTAGTAGAATACTCTATGAGCCAGGGTATAAAAAGAATACCAGATTAAGACGCGCTGTAAGCGCTGAGGTGAGACTTATCGCAACCTTGAAATTCCTAGGCACGGGACGTAGCTTCGAAGATTTGAAATTCTCGAGGATTATATTGCCGCAAGCTTTGGGAACCATTATACCGGAGACATGTAAATGCATTTATAATGCTTTGAAGAAGGATAACTAGATTTTGATTCGATTTGCTATAACACCTTATTATTACGACAAATATTAATAAAGCCGGGAATAAAATCCTCCTGTTTGGCCAATTTTTTAATTTTTGTATACTGGATTGCGGTCAAAATATTTACGGCACTGCAACACACACTATCAGTTACTAATCAGTTTTGTTGAACTGTATACAAGTGTATGGTCGAAAGCAACTGAATAAAGGGGGAAACACAATGTGGCGCTATAGCTAATAGATGGCGATGTAGCCAGACCTGTCAAAAATTGAAAGCACGGAAAGTCTATGATGGCGTTCCAATGTGTAGCTGGCGCTGGCGCTGTAGCTCAGTTTATCCAAATTTTAAATTTTGGCGCGTGTCAAATCTGACATTTCAGTATATTTACCCAGTGTAAAACCAATTTCAACTGCAAGTGATTTAATAATTGAAAATTTTATTGAAAATGTTAAGGAGAAGTCGATATTGTGGGATTTAGCACATCCCCAATATAAAAATTCCAAAAAGAATGCTGAGATATGGAGAGACATTGCACAGGAATGCAATTTAACTGGTAAGTATTTAAGTAAATATTTTTGAAGTAAAAACTTCTTTCAAAAAAATGTGTCAGGGCAAGACGCTGAGGAAGTAGAAGTGTGAAAATTTTCAAGACAAATACAATTTTTGGCTGAACATCCTAGAAAGTAGGAAGTATTAATTTTATCATTGAAGTATTTACTATGATTTAAATTGATTCTGCATAATAGAGGATGATTTCGGTCTTCAGGTTTTCAGAAGATGAGGATGATTTATTTGGTAGGAGGTTGGTACAACAAATTTAAAAGTTTCCTCTGCGAATGAAAAACGAGGCGAAAATCTATATCATGTCCTACCTCAACGAGATAGAATGTGGCTTAGAAGAGGATGAAGTCATTGGAAATTAATATTTTTAGTGAAATAAAATAAAAACCATGATGATGATAATATGCAATAGTTTTTATATTATATATGTACATTCAAATAATAAAATATAAAATGATATTATTTTATTATTTTTCTTCAGTTTGGTTGCTGAGGAAGTAATTAGTTAAAATTTTGCGTATTTCGAGGCCTTCTCGAGTGCTATTATTGCCTCTGAATCGAAACACTAGTTTCAAAGTGATATTTTCCTGTCGCAATAACTTGAGGGACATATTATAAAGATTGTCTGTAATTTTCAGAAAATTGTTCAAAATTACACATGCTAGGGTAACTTTATTTGCGTTTTTCGGGTGAAGCTCAATTGGACTACCTAGAACCCGCCATCGAGTGGTTAAAATTCCAAATGTATTTTAAATTTTACGACATGCTCTTGAAAGTCTGTAATTAAACACTGTCTTCTCCTTGTTTAGAAAAAGGCCTGTATATGGCCTCATCTCATTAAATTTTTACGCAAAAGAAATGTACTGTCACCAGCAAAATAGTGTGGTACAACTTTCTCGGAATTCGATAGCGAAATTGGTGGAGATATATTAATCTCATTAGCAAGAATTTTCTTCCCAAAAATAGAAAAGCGGAATATTCCACCATCACTTTGACTGCCAAAAGCTCCAACATCTAGAGATGTGAAAACATATTTGGCATCACACACTCCCAATAACACAATGCTGAAGTGCCCTTTATAATTAAAATACTTAAAACCACTTTTGGGAGGACACTTTATGGAAACATGCTTTCCATCAATGCAGCCCACGCAGTTAGGTATTTGCCATTTTTGATTAAATTCCAGTTCAATTTTTGTTCAATCTGAGATATTCAGCTCTGGTATGTAAACTGGAGATAACACATCCCATAGTACTTCACAAACCTCAATAATTCACTAGTTTACACGATTTATATACCTTTATTGAATTATGCAAATTCTCATAGATTTACAGGTGCTAAGTCCAGGAAAAATAATAAAAAACTTCTGTCACGTCATATTAAGAAAATATTTATTAAAATAAAAATTCAAAAAATATTAAAAATGTATAACTTTCTGGATGAGTTTCCCTTAAAACAGACCAACAATAGTCTCCTAACAGACTTTCGTCCTAAAAATCCTATGCCGATCTTCAAAAATTTTCAGGTCTTGGTGAAAACGCTCGCCCTGCTCGTCACTCACACTCCCTAAGTTTTCAGGAAAGAAGTTCAGATGTGAGTGAAGGAAATGTATTTTAAGAGACATGTTTACACCCATCTCATGAAAGTTTTTCAATAAATCGTCAATAATTTCCTTATAGTTCTCTACTCTTTTATTTCGTAAGAATCCATGAACGACCATTTTAAAGGATTTCCAAGATTTTTTCTCTTTCTTTTATGGATAAATGATCTTCGAATTTATCTCTTGCATTATTTTACGTATTTGCGGGCGCACAAAAATTCAGTCTTTTAGTTTCACATCCGAAAGACTTGGAAAAACGTTACGATCATAAAATGTTCCCGCGCTTTTGTGAAAACAGGTTTTTCTGAAATATTGATAAAGTTGGTCCCAAAGTTGTTGCTGTAATCCTATGATATTTGAACGCACGTGCTTCTGTTTACATTCTATTTGCTCTGAAGAGATTAAGTGGGAGAACACATGCTTGATTCTCTGATATTTTCGGGAAAAATGAGAATTTCATTTGAGAGGAATTTTACATCTCCTTTCAGCGCGTCTGGGCCAAAGCGAAATTTATCTTTTTCTTAAATAATTGAGGTAGTGTGACCCGATGTACATTATTATGAATAGTTTGAAAGGTTTTGAAGGCATTCAATAAGATTTTATCATTCGAGTAATCCTACGATCTCGCAGATATTGATTTTAACTCGTTGTCTCAGTCGGACTACAATAGTAGGTACATAGTACATAGCCAAGTTATTTTCCTTCATTCATGCAAAAGACGAAAGTATGACATTATTTGTTTCTTTCTAGAAAACAAGAATAATTTCCAATTTTGTTCTTATTAGCTTATCTTTGCTACTGGTCTATTGCTAACAGTAAAAATTACAATAATGAACTATGAGTCCAAGTGATCAGCGCGGTTAGGCAAATAAAAGGCGCTTTCCGCAAGCATATTCTCAGTGAGACAAGTGAGATATTCTCAGTTGGCTCACTGAGCCTGCACTTTCGGTGAACTGTCTTAGTTCCATATTGAGCTACAAAATTCGAACGCAACCACTGAGCAACTGAAACAAGTGAAACTTAATTTACTTGTCTCAGTTGACTCAGTTTCGTTATTTTGTGATTTTAATTACTAATTAAAGTTTAGTGAGCTGTTTGAATAAACTAACAACACTTTTCTCAATTTATTACTATCCAATTCTGTGTTCAAAATTATTTAAATGTCAAAATTGGCAAATCAGCTGATTGGTTTGAACTGAAACAACTGACACGGTTGCTAAAAGTTTTGTCTCAGTTGTTTCATTGAGACAGTGCTTGCCGAAAGCCCCTAAAGAGTAACGTTCGTAATAACAAAATGAGACGTGTTAGAAAATTTTCAACTGCCGTTTTAAATTAGTAGAAGCTCACTGAATAAAAACATAACGGTTTCATCTGAGGTATATAAAAAATGAAATTTTTTGTAAACCAGTGTTATCTTTATTACAGTGGATACACCAATGCAAAAGCTCCATGCAAAGTAGTGTCGGGAAACACATTGTGAGAGCTACCTAGATGAATAGCAAATATTTAATACAAAACTCGAGTATTTGTATATTTTATAGCTTACATTAATAGTAATACAGGTCGACATTCCGGATCTATAGGCTTTCTTATGGAAGACTTCTTTAAATTATTTCTAACTGCACTTAAAAGAAATTCGTATTGAATTTTACTCATTCTCCTTTATATATTTAAATGTTTTTTCGTAGAATCCTGAGCTCTCCCTTTGTTGATATAGAGGTCTAACCCACAACTTTCTGCGCTTTTTTGTCTTTAAATATTTATAAGTGAAAAACCACAATTGCACTACACACGCTAAAAAGGCCATTTCTTGCAATTCTTCAATATTAAAAAACATTTTCAAATTTAAATTTAAATTTAAATTAAAGTAAAAGTAAATTATGAAAAGTCTTTCACCGTAAGCTAAAGCCGTACAATTGGCTACAAGCTGCATCATTGTAACCAATGTTAGCTAGATGGCGCGCGTCAATGCAAGGTACAGCGCCATCTACCGCTTCAGCTACGAGCTACAGCGCCACATTGTGTTCCAGCCTTAAGGCTGATTCAGAATGCTCGACAGCGACAGCAACAGCGGCAGCGCAAGCAACGCAAAAAAACAGTTTTTCTGTCGAGTGTATCAGATTGCATTACAGCAGCACAAGCCAGCGAGCAGAATATTATGACATTTCTCAGCAACATTACCACTTTTTTCTAATTAATTAGAAATTTTAAGAAGAAGAACTTCTTGATTTGTTATATAAAAATTGTATGTTTTTTACTAATGATATAAGTTTTCCCACCATTTTCCCTACATGAAAAATTAACTTGACAGCTTGGGATGACAGCAATCGCTGCTTATGAAGACAGCAACAGCAAATTTAGAATTTGAGATGACTCGGCAGCACGATGCTGTTGCTGCTTTCTCTCAATCAGCTGATCGCTCTCAATCAATGAAAACGATTTGCTGTCACTGTTGCTGCCGCTGGCGTGCCAATCTAATTCAGACTTTAATGTGTGGCCTACATCAGTTCCCAACTGCAGTCCAGATTTAACAGACCACGGCCTGCAGACGAACTGTAAGTGAATCGATACCATTTGCTTAATTCCTTCGCTCTTAAGTGAAACCAAATCTTTAAAAATTCTTTTCGAAAGAGTTGAATGAGCTTTATGTTCAAATAATGAAAATTGCATCTGCTGTGGATGATAATAAGCCATTACAATCGTGCAAGCCCGTCACTCATCCCGTCACTATTTCTTCGTCATCCCACTCTACCAAGAGTGATGATTCATCGGCTGCTATAGTGACTTTTAGTAAGGTATTAAGCAATGTTCCAAATGAAACGTTATCTTTGTCCCAAGCAACTGATAAAAGAAATGCACGAGGGACATTTTTTTCGAGTTCTTTGAGATCTGCTGTTTCAATAGACTCTTCCGCTAGCAATCCGAATGCTGTAGTTAATGATGTTGCAAACGCTCACCATTGAACTGTTGTCCAGCGCAAAATGCGACCAAGCAAAAAAATTATTGGATCTGCTTCCCCGGTAAATGATCTCTCGATAGTACCCAAACTGCACCCTGATACATCACCTGACACTATTAAGGAGTATGTTGAGTCAAAGGCTGGTATTGCACTCAATTTAATTTCGTGCTACAAATTATCGAAAAAAGAAGCGGATATTTCTTCCTTAAAGTTTGTTACATTTATGTAAATTGGGCTTCCCGGATCATTTATTTTCTAAGGTGCTTGTCGCTAATATTTGGCCTTCAGGAGTATACGTATGTGTGGAAATTCATAAATTTTCCAAAAACAACAAAGAAGAACGGATTCCCACGATTGCTCTGACTTAGATGACCATCAGAATTTTTCAGTTGCTAATATTTAATCTCAGAGCTGTGAGGCAGCCGTGCCAAGAATTGGTTATTTTTTTACGAGATATATGTAGATGTACACACACACGCAGATGACATCATCTAGTAGCAGCTGCTTATTTCGGAGTAAAGATAATCCATTATCCATTTATTATCCAAATGTCAGAGGATTACGCACCAAAACAAAAAAGATTTATTCATCTTTGACTGAGAACGAATTCGATATTGTTGTACTCACAGAGACCTGACTTCATAAAGTAATTTCCTCCCTGGCCATTATACCACAGACATAAAGGATCGTTGTCCAATTTCATCAGGTTATAACAGAGGTGGAGGTGTTTTAATAGCAGTCAAATCAAATATCAATAGTAGCGAAATTGCACTACCAGAAAGTAATGCAATTGCTATATATCAATTTTTAATCTACCCAGACATAAGTCCCTACATAACTGCGTCAGCTACATTCCACCATCATCAAATTTGGATATATACCATTCTCACGTCCAAAATATCATTGCCATATCATATAAACTTTCCGAGGATGACTACCTTTGTGCAGTTGGAGACTTTAATTTAGGACAGGTCACTTGGGCACCTACCGATGAGGAATTAATATTAATTCTGTTCCGTCGAATGTTACATGAAATATTGAATTGCTTGCGACTGATAGCTTAAGTAGTTTAAATCTTCATCGAATCAATAATATTAGAAATTTCTTTGGTAGATTTTTAGATTTAATTTTCCTTAGTGATGATAACTGTTTTCCTGAAATTAATGAGTGGCCCTTTCCCATTAGTGAAATGTCATATTCATCATAAAGCTTTAATAAATGAATTTGTATAATTTTGAGGCAGTAGGTAACTATAACTCAGAATTAGAATTAGACTAACTATAAGAATGCCAATTTCTGTAATTTAAATGAATTTTTCTCGAATGCACATTGGAAGGAAATTCTTGCTGAAGTTTCTTTCGAAAAAGCATGCAGTAACCTCATTAGCGTTATGCATATCGGTATCTCACTTCATACGTTCCGTTAAGAACTACTAAACTTAATAATTCTCATTCTGCGTTGGTAAGTCTATTTTACGTTTTAAAAAATGCCAAAGATAAGGCATATAAGCAATATAAATGTAGTGGTATTACTGAATTTTTGGATAAACTGTGCAAAGAGTATTCATTTTCGAATAGATTCCTACATAAACAATTCCTATGTTAGTGACCTTTTGGCAAAAAACAAAATAGAGGTCAAAGTGAAAAAAAAGGTAAGAAAATCCAAAATTCTTAGTTTAGACCCCTATAACTCCTGACAGGAGAGGGGTACGGGTCTGGTTGAGCAGTCGTTGGAAAGGCCATGAAATTCTACATAAAATTAAGTGTGATCGTGAGTCCTGTACGTTTTAAGATAGAGTGAAAAACGAGCTTATTATTATTATTCTGTAACTCTGAACCGGTTGATATGGAACCCATCCCCTGCCATACAATTTTTTGTTTGTCGAGGTGAGTCCTATCACCTCCTGCTCTATGGATCACCTAGAAGGAAAAACCCTGTATACAGCACTGTTTACATCCCCCAAGATCTCTCAAAATAGCGCCAAAACCTATGCAAGGCACAACTCCCTACGGACTGGACTAATGCGTGTTTCTCCACTTGGGCCGTGGAGAATTATTTGGTAATAAATCCTGATAAATAACAATCGATGGTTGATGATCTGCCTTAGTCTTTTAGAATTCTAAAGTCTTGCGATGTGCTCGTGCAAGTAAGATAACTGGGAGCTCTGCAGTAGAAATGTAACACACTCTATTTAGCTGTTCTTTGAATGTTCATCTGGTTCGCCAGGGTATTAATATTCCAGTAACACTGATTTATTTGACAATCTTCTTTTATTTGTACAATGAGCTTGTATTCATGAGATCTTCTAGAAACGTGAATATTGCAAAACCTCGGCACAGACATTCAATTTTGGAGAGCTCTTTTAATTCGCGTTTAGAACTCGCTTTCTGCTGGGACAGAATTTTTGTATTTATATTTTAATTTGTTTTTGATTTTCTTGTTAGCTTAAAGCTTTATAAGTTATTAAATTTTTCGTAAATTAAAAGAAAGAAATGGACCCTTATAAGAGCTAGGAATTTGAACATTGGCAGAATGTTAACTTTGTGGATAACTGGCGACCTCCAGTTTTAATTTAGCCTTCCCGTAGTACTGCAAATCTCTACCACGGCCGACTTCTCTTCTGCGCATCTCACGGGAACAAGATGGAAAAATCGAAGTCGTTAGAAGAGCGGTGCCCCGTTAAAATTTCCGAAAAACAGTCTCAGTGGAGACTATCGCTAACGAGAGGGTGCTTTCAGGGCTTGAACTTAGGTTTCAGCTATTTGAGTCGACTGATACGGAGGAGCGTTTGCTTGCCGAGCCTAAAACTAATGTCAAGCCAGAAAGTAAAAGAAGCAAGAAGGTAAAGGAAACGACCGAGGGCTTGCGCCGGAAGCGTATGTTTCAAAGCGCAAAACACATACTTCGAGTGCTCTCGTGACAAGTACCGGAATCTTTGATGGAGAAATAGAGGAGTAGTCTGAGCTGGGCCAAGCAGGTCATAGCAGACGACGAATCTACTCGGCCGTAAAATAACGAAAGTCCCCTGGGACGCGACTGCGCTAAGGAGGCTCTCAGCGGCAAGGGACCTTCGACCAAAGCAAGGCAAAAGTCCTACTCAAAAACTGTCACCGCAGGCCCGCCCCAACAAAGGTGGTGGCGGCGTGCTGGGCAAGGGCAAGGACAAGGAGTTGAAGAGGATTCGATTTACGGAGGAGGAGGGCAATGAAGCCAAATGGCTGAAGCCGTACTCCAGCAGATCTTCCCCGGGGAGCAGAAAGGGGTCGAGACCGGACCAAGAAAGGACCTAGAGAAGGACAGAAGGTCACTTAGTGAGGTGGGTGTCAGATAGCCTAAAGCTAGCACTGATTGATAAAAGCAATCGGTACGGGCGCTATACTGAGGAGCTGTGGAAGACAGTGGAGAGATTCTTATCAAACGCTGTCATCCGGTATGTGCTCAGCAATCCCTCACTAAGTGCGCCTACTTTCAACAAATCTTGGTGGAGATACGGAGTCAGGGCCTGGGAGTGTAGAGACAAGGCCACACACGATTTTGCTATTAAAGCAATCTGAGAGTTAAAATTGGCATGGAAGGAGCCCAGCTAGCACTCGTCCCGCTACAGGACATTCCTGAGAGGACAAAAGATCGTGTGGTGATTCCCCACATGGACATTGAATAAGAGCAATGTACTGAAGGTCCTACAGGCATAAAATCCTGAAGTCACGATGGGGACTGAGATTGTGGCTGTAGAGGAATCTTGAGATGATGGCAGAGGCTTCGTGGTATAGGTGGACGAAGACACGGTGCCCATCATCAAGAAGAGGCAGGTAGAGCTCCATTTCGCCGCGGGAGAAGTTTTTCTCAGGCTTCTTAGGGGAAGTGAAACCTGCGAAGAGAAGGGTGCGGCAACTGTGGATGAAGGTGGTGCAAATCAACCTCCATCACACTAAGGCTGCGTCAGCCACTTTTATTCTGCACTTAAACACGGAGACCATAGATGTGGCTCTAATCTAGGAGCCGTCGGTCCGTGGGGCAAAGGTTCAGGGGTTGGGCCTCAGAGAGTTCAGACTATTATATAGTCAAGAGTCAGACAAGGTAAGAACATGCATACTTGTTAGAAAAAACCTTCAGATATTAATGTTATCCAATTTCAGCAGGACCTTGTGGTCATGGGCTAGAGGTGGGACCAATAAATGCTGGATGGCTTCGGCATACATGCCGTATAAAAAGCCGTCGCCCCCTTCCGAGGATTCGAGACTGGTGATCGAGGCTGCTCAGGCGAGGAGCATCAATCTCTTGCTAGGGTGTGATTTTAACGCCCATCATACTATATGGGGTAGCACCGATATAAACCCGAAAGGTGAGTTAGTCTAAGCTTTTAACATGTAATAGAGGTAATACGCCAATTTTTAGAACGGTAAACAGGAGTGAGATCTTAGACCTAACCCTCGTCACCTATTCAGATAACTTCACGGTGCATAACTGGAGAGTGTCTGACGAGGCGTCTTTATCAGACCACGCTTGCTTGGATACTCTATGAGGTTGTGTCTGCTGTAAAGCATGTTAAAGCTTTCAGGAACGTTCGTAGGATGCATTGGGACCGTTTCTGTGGTATTGTGGGGATAATCACGAAGGCAACAATAGATGTTGCTGGTGAACTGTCACCGATGTGTTGAATGAGGCATTCCAGGGAGCTTGACCTCTTAGCACACCCAGTGGCAAAATTAAGGCACTATGATGGAATGCGGCGCTTGGTCAGCTTAGGGAAAAATCGCGAAGACTGTTTAATGCAGCCAAGTGCAGTAGGGATCAAGTAGATCCGGCCCGTTATAAGGTCGGTCTAAGATCTTTTAAGAAAGCGTTAAGACTAGCAAAGAGATCCTCATGAAGGAACTTCTGCGAGTCAATAGAAGCGTCCAGGCTTCGGAGGGTACTTGCTAAGGACCATAGTATTCCGTCCTTCATAAAAGGAAGAACGGTGTCTGAACAACCACAAATGAGGAGCTGTTAAATGCACTTCTTGACGCCCACTTTCCTGGCAGTGGAGAGATAGAGATAGTTATGCAATGCTAGCCTTGAGGTATTGGCTGTAAGGCACAAGGTGAACTTATGCTGGTTACCTGGCTATAAGGATATCTCAGGCAACGAGATGGCTGATGAGTTGGCCAAAAAAGCTCTGAATTGGATAGCTCCGTAGCGGTAGCTTTTGGCAGGATCCCAATCGGAGCAATAAAACAGGAAATGATCAGGGGCGCCTATCAAAAGGCAAGCCGCTGGTGGACCAACAGGAATACTTGCCGTATTGCGAGGCAATTGTGACCTGCATATGACAGGAAAAGGACAAAGGACCTGCTTAGTGGTAGCAGAACAAACACCAGAAATCTAGTATGTGTCATTACGGGTCACTGCGCCATAGGTGACCATGCTAGAAGACTGGGGATAGCGGCAAACGATTTCTGCAGGAGCTGTAAGGACTAGGAGGAAATCGAAACCATCCAACACGTGCATTGCGAATGCCCCGTCCTGATTAATAGAAGAGTAGGCTACTGATAGGCTGCGATCACCAATGCAAGGGTTCTAGCAAGAAATTCAGGAAATAGAATAGAATAAACTTTATCCGGTAACGTACGCAAAATTGAAGTCTTTTTGAATACAAATATTGTAGTGGAGCTAGAATCATATACATCGAAATTCAAAGAGTAAAATAAATAAATAAATAAGCATCATTAAGTAGGAATTACAATTCAAGTATGACATGAAAGAAAAAAGAAAAAAAATAATTATGTATACTATAAAAATATCAACTAACTAGTATTCTCTTGCGGATAAGAAGAAAAGAATGTGAAAAAAGAGCTATATTATGTACGTTCTAATGAATTTTTTAAATGCATTGATGTTACCAGCCGCCTCCATACTGATAGAGAGATCATTCCACAAACAGATGCTTTGGACAAGATAAAAGATTTCCATTACAGTCTTATGAAAGCGAGGCAATATTAAATTTCTATTTCGTTGGGAGGTAGTAAAATGGAAAAGTTTCCTAAGGTACTCCGGCTTATTAACTTTTAATAAATTGTACAAAGAAATCAAGTGTGTCTTCGTTTAAGGTAAGAGTCAAAAGAACATCCGATCAAGCAAGACCGGAGACGTGAGACATGATCAAACCCGCGCAACCCATAAATGAACCTCACACAGTCATTTAGGGCAACTTACATCTTGCGTGTACAGATACTATCCAGTTTAGGAAAAACCAAACATCCAAACATTCATAATGGGGTTTAATACTATCCCAAGGTTGGTGACGTTATTCGACATAGGTAATGAAACGCCGTTCAACAGTATAGGTGGTTTGTCGGTTTAATTCCGTGTGCTATTATAAAAGATAGGATTTAGTAGCAGCCCATTTCAGTTGGAATAGGCGAAAATTCGGTCCAAATCAGAGTTTATTCATGCAACGCAATTCTCGAGGAGGCCCATAGGTCTACTCAGATACAGCTGTACGTCATCAGCATATACATAGATGAATTTTCACATCACGCAGTTATCTCAGTAAATCGCTGATGAATAAGCAGAAAAACGAAGGACCCAGAATTGATCCTTGACTTGTTGACGACGATGCGATAAAAAACGGTGGATCAGGGAAACAGCTGAGGTACTAAAATTAATGCAGTGTTACAGCTTCTGGGGAAGAATGCGATAGTTTACTACTTTTGACAGAAAACATAGCAAACTTATTGGCCTGAAATCAGCGTGAGACTGTTCAGGGGACTTCTTGGGCACCGGCAGTACAGTTTCTACTTTTCACTCACTAGGGACGTTGATGACATTAGGCAAGTGTTGATAGTATGTAAGATATACTTACCAATGTACGGAAATAACGTTTTGATGAACCGCGGTGACAAGCTGTCTGGGCCGATTGCATCAGACTTAATAGTACTGATAGCCACGGTAAGTTCTTCTAAGTCAGTCCTACGGAATGAGAATTTACTTTGAAAATCAGTCGTCGATTCTCGCAACTTATAGACGACTTCGTGAGTTTTATGGTGTACATAACCGTCCATCTGAGCAAGCCATCCGTCGAATTGTGCATAAATTTCATACCACATACTCTCTGGATGTTACAAGAACACCAACACGTCGAAGAGATGTGCGTATTGAAGAGAGTATCGCCAATGTAAATGAATGTCTGGAAGAAGATCCAAACATTTCGATTCGTCAGCGGGCACAGGAATTGGGACTCTGTCTGTCCACTACGTGGAAAGTTTTGCGCATAGATCTAGGCCTACATCCGTATAAGATCCAGCTGGTGCAGGAATTAAAGCCACATGACCATCATATGCGTAGTTCTTAGCATATTGGGCTGCACAGAAGTTGGAAAGTGCCCGTTGTTTTATCGCCAAATTGTGTTCAGCGATGAAGCTCATTTTTGACTGGACGGTTTTGTTAATAAGCAAAATTTCCGCATATGGAGTGAGACCAATCCACAACAGACCCTACAGAAAAATGCACTGTTTGGTGCGGTTTACAAGCTGGTGGTATCATCGTGCCGTATTTCTTCAAAAATGAGGCCGGAATTCGCGTTACAGTCAATGGAGATCGTTACTGCACCATGAGCAATGATTTTTTTGGTTTGAAAATATGGATGATATTAATCTGGCCGAGATCTGGTTTCAATAGAATGGCGCTACATGTCATTTAGGACGACTTATTGAAATTAAAATATGACGATAAGTTGATTTCGAGAAATGGATCGGTCGATTGGTCTCCAAGGTCGTGCCATTTAACGCCTCTCGATTATTTCTTGAGGGGTTAAGTGAAGCTGAAATCACTGGTTTATGCTAATAAACCAGTAACAATTGACGCCTTGGAGGCCAACATTGGTCATGTTATTCGTGACATACAGCCAGCAGTACTCGAAAAAGTGACCCAAAATTGAACGTCCAAAATGTGCTTCGTCAAGAAAACTGCGGTGGTCAAATGCCCGAAATCATTTTCAAATTGTAATGTCATGAATTGATCTTTCGAATTAAAAAAAAAAAATTTTGATTAAATTTTAATTTTTTGTGTTATTATACCCTAGATGAAATCTAAAGGGTATACTAAGTTTTATCATTCCGTTTGTAACACCTCGAAATAATGATGGTAGAGCAAAATGTATAGGACACCCACGGATAATATTAAAAGTTATTTCGATTTTTGCATGTCCGTCCGTCTGTACGTCTGTGCGCACGATAGCTCGAAAGCGCGTTCAGTTAGAAAGCTGAAATTTTGTACACGGACGTTAAAAAAAAGTAAAATTAAGTTCGAAAATGAGACAAATCGGGCAACTCCGTCGTGGGGTTGCCACACAAAAAATTTCGCTTTCCACTATATATTTGGACACTGCCTGAGAATGCGTCTACATAGAGAGATGAAATTGTGTGCATGGAGTTTTTATAGTAATAACAAAGAAAATTTCAAAAATGGATTAAATCGGGCAACCCCTTCTTGGTGTTGCCATACAAAATTTTTAGTTATTTACATATACTGTGAAAACGATTAGTCCTAGACATTTTCATTATACTAAAAACTTCTTCAGAATACGAAATCCTATAAAATTGGTTATATTATTATTTTCTGTCCGACGAACCGTTCTAGAAGTATATGCGAAAAAACACTTCAGAAATCAAACTTGCGTAGATTGGTGACAATACGAAATTTTATCCGGGCATTCATCTAGGGAATAATAAGAATTGGTCTTTTCTATCTTTTTTACTTATTTTTGACCATTTTAAATTCTATTATCTTATCTTATCTTATCTTATCTTATCAATTTAATTTATAGTTGTTTTATTTTAGTCTTTCCTGATTTCACATACAATCTTCTTTATGTTTCCATCATTTTTATTGTCTTTTACTTTAATATTTAATTTAATTTAATTTTAATTAAAAGTTTGTCCTCAATTGTGTGGAGAATTTGAATTTGAATTGTAACAAGCAATGACTAAATTAGCAATAATACAAACTCAATATTTGTTTTTTTTTATTGTATTTAATACATTCATAAAGTAATGATTAATAATATTTCTATTTGAAGATTGTATAACCTATAGACTAAATTATTATTAAAAGGAGCACATACAAAAAATTATATGATAATAGTAATTGTAATATTGTAAAAAGTATTATTTCGCAAATTTATTTGAATTTTAAGCCCAAAACTCAGCATCAATGGTCTATCACTACAAAGATGTGTCCAAATGATGGAGCTTTCGTTATTTCACTTCAAAATTATTAATTATCTTTGGGCAAATCTTTTTCGTTTCATGCAAAAGTTTATTCATAAAACAAAAACATTTCGAAATAAAATGCAAACAAATATTTTGCAGAAAATATAAAAAAAAATTGTGTCTTGGAAGGATAGTAAAAACCGAATAAAAACCAAATCACAGCAAAAACTTAAATCAAATGTTAAATTAATTTAGGAACTACAAAAGCTTTACTTTAGTTGTAAAAAAGTGCGAGTTCGGAAATTTTAGTTGGAGGCAGGAAAAATAGAAAAACTATAAATTTACTTCAACCGTTTCTAGGTCGACACTGTCTAGTTGTAGGAGAATCAATCATCCTTTGCCTACTCAAAGGTTTTGAGTGCTTTGACGAAATATTTTTAGAATTTCCGTTACGAAACCGCATATCACGGACTCACCCTTACATAATTTCTTCTAAAATTCGCAGTACACATAACAGTATCATATGAGGATAAGATTGAGAAAATAACTTGTCTCGAAAGCAAACATATCCAATTATGAGACATACAAATACATAAAAATGTAGAAGCATCAAAAGGTCAAGATATTTGTTTGTTTGCGGGTTGATAGAAGAAAAAGTTAAGGTACATTTATCGCTTCCATTATAAAACAACATCTGTGGGTAATTACGTAATTGGAAACAGAACAGTACGTTAAAGAAAACCCTTGAGCTAAACGTATCTCTTGAAATAGCTTAAGAACCCTGTGACATAAAGCTTACGACAGAGAAATAATACATATGCCTGGTCTGTTGCCTAAGGCTCGGAGCACAACTCCGCATCCTTTGGATAAAAAGCAGTCAAGTTAGTTCTTGACGAATATTCACAAGTTTAAGATGGTGAGTACTAAGTGCGTGATCGATTAGTAGTGCGTAAATCATTTATAATACACACGTCATATTCAAAGTAGGTAAAAGGCGAGATGTAGCTCGTAGTATTAATGGAATATATATTAGATCTACCGAAAATTACCTATTGTCTGTGACAATTTCTGATTGAAAACGATATTTTTTAGACCTTATACAACAAGATTCTTTTTTGACAACGTCGAATATTGCAGAAAAACTCAACTCAATCCAACAAACAATTTTGGACCACATTTGGAAACTTGAATGTGTATAATTAATTATTCCAGATGGGTACTTCAAGTGAAAAAAATTTACATGAACAAGTCAACATTTGCCCATTTTTGCTTGCTCAGAACAAAAACCTTTCATTGACCGGATGATGAAAAGCGGATTACGTACGACAACATTATGAGAAAAAGAGCATACTGTGAGCCTGGACAACCTGCCCTGTCTACCTTAAAACCGAGCATAAGTCTCAATACGAGAATCCTATGTATATGGTAGTACGTCAAAGGACCAATACTACTCTCAAATCCAGAGAAAGGCTCAATTCAGAAATGTACTGTCGACAAATGGATGATTTGAAGGAAGTACTAAAGGAAAAGAGACCGTCGTTAGTAAACAGGAAGCAAATCATACTGCATCACAACAACGCCAGTCTACATGCAGTTTTAGCGACTCGCCACAAAATCACAGAACTAGACTGGGAAGTCCTGCCACATCCACCACACTCTCCGAACCTAGGACCATCCAATTATCATCTGTTTCTCTCCCTGAAAAATTTTTTAAAGGGAAAAAAATTCAAAAATGAATTACATAGATGTCACACAAGCACTGATTCAGTTTTTCAAAGATGAGTCATTCTACAAAAATGGAATTCAAAAATTACCACCACGCTGGGAAGAGGTCATTAGTTACGATGAAAATTATATTGTTCAGTAAATATTAAGAGATTTATTGAAAATGTATTATTTTCTTTTAATTCAAACAGAACAGACAGAACTGTCCGGTAGACCTAATATACAGGGTGTTTCCTCCATGGTGGTGCATAGAGCGGGAGGAGATAGTACTCACCTAGCCAAACAAAATATTGTATCGCAAGGGGAGGCCACATTAATCATTTCGGAGTTACAGGGTGATTAAAAGGTTTTCACAAAACACAATGGATCTGAAAAAGGACAGGGTATACGACAATTGCCAAGAGCTCATTATATGCAGAACTTTATGACCTTTCCAACAACTGCTCAACCAGCCGCATACTCTTCTCCTTTCAGGAGTTATTGTGGTCTAAACTAAAAAGTTCGGGTTTTCTAACTTTTTTTTTTAGTTTGACCTCTTTTTTATTACAACTTCTTTTTTTTATAAAAATTGTAAACAGTGGAATTTCCTCTTTAATTTGACCTTAATTTTTGAGCTCTTGACGATGGCCGTACACCCTGTATTTTTTCGAAAACAGGATGTTTTGTAAAAACCTAGAATGTTTTCTTAATCTTATTACCTCTCGCTCTATGAACAACCATAAAGGAAACACCCTGTATAGTTATACTAGAATTAGTGTTTGTCATGAATATGTGATGTAGTTAAATTCACGGAGTAATAACTAGGATCATGTGTTTGAAAATTCGCGGCGGTTGTTTAGCCCATTAACAAATAAAAGATATTCAGGCACAGGTTGAAAAAATCTACGAGCACCTGAACCCCAATTTTATTTGAGTCCATGTTCGTCCGGTTTAGTTCGATTTAGTGTGGTTGTGGGTGTGACTATAGTAGCTAGGACCCTATTGAGTCGGTGTATTCCTAAAGACTTTCCTTTCTCTTTTCGGCAGCTAGTGAAAATATAACAATGACAAAATAAATATATTAATAAAAATAACAGACTATGCATAATTTTCGATTTAATTTTATATGTGGCTTTAACAGGGTACATAAGATCTACTCCCAGGGTGTGGAATCTATCCCTGTCCATGCCGTATAATGTGTTGATCCCTTCAGTAAGATCTAGCAACCTTTGTCCAGCAAATCTGAGGAATTTGCCAAGGTGTTAAAGGACTTATAGTTTGGAAATGGCCTTTATACTTTAGAATAGTTGTAGTATTTCTTAAATCATAATACAGATAGTTTAGTAGTTTAGTATATTTAAGAATTGAATTGAAGTTTTCTGTATTTTTATTTTTATTTTATTTTATTTTATTTTGTTACTTTTTCTACATATTTCCTTGAGTAGTACTAACATAAGATATTGTAATCTTCAGTACGGCACCAAATAAAGTATTATTATTATTATTACCCTGTACATGTATACTTATTGATGAGCTTATCGATAAGACGACAGTTTCTTCTTACTCATAGTGAACTAATATCCCGTCAAGTAGGATATTTGCAAACAGCTAATTTTTCTTTTTGCTCACAACTACTATATAATTTTAGTCTAACTTCAACTCTTTCTTTCTTTTGATCATTGATTCGAAACGGAAATCTCAACAAATAAATTCGCCGAGGGCATTTTATGAGAGAAATATCATCTTTTTTGCCACCACATACTAGATGAACTTCTCGGAGCATATATTCAATCATTTTAAAACTTTCGAAGTCTCAACAAATAGGAACCTCTCCAACACTGAAATTGATCAACTCATTAAAAACCTTAGCACGATAACTCTGGAAGCTGTTAAACAGTTCGTTACAAAAGTAGTTCCTAAAAACTACAAAAATTAAAGCTTATCGCCTTCCTTAACTAATTAATATAAGTTAATACAAAGAATGATAAAAGCGCTCGATAGAATTAGACATAGGCATCATAACGCTACGAATCACAATTAAATTGCTTGCGCATGATAATCTGAACTTGAATCATGAACCTCGAACTCACCAAGATCTTCAATGCAATAGAGCCCAACTCTGAAACCTTTCGGGAAGTTAATAGGCTAGGCAATTACGAGGCATAATTACCTCAAAACCAAATTTTTGCTGAGGTGAGAATAATATGCAGGTCCAACTGAGATGGCAAATATCTTCTCATCAAAATATGCAGAGAAATTCACAGAGAACCGCAGAAATATTGCATTCAGTATGCCTGTTGAGTCGCAAGTTCATAAGTTCAGTAGATCTCAATAATCTCTTCCAACCAAGTCAAATAGTCTCCCATAGTCTACTTTTCTGACGATCTTGCCAACCCTCCAAGCAATGCACTAACGGACATATTTGAACTCCTACTCTACACCGAATATCTCATAAAATCTGGAAATATCAACAAGACGTCAGGCTCTGATAATTTCGCAGGATTACTCCTGGAAAATTTCCATTTATCAGCTTTTTGCTGCTATTAAAAATTTTTTAATAACTGCATAAAAAACAGTTCAACAAAATTCAAGAAATCCTAAAATGCAAGAATGAAACTGGCCCTAGATCGCTGATTACGAAGTTGAAATCAGTTTTTTCCCTAGACGTCAAGTTTTTTTTTTTTTTTTTTTTGACGTTTACAGACCTGTCATAATTTGCGTCAGAATTACCAAATATTTACCATTTCCAGGTTCAAAGAAATAGGTGTATGTTCACTAATTTTAGGCACTTACTCCGGAAAATGTTGGTGCCCTTCTTAAGACCATTTGGTAACCTATAGTAAACATTGTTCTGCATATTTTTTCGCTATAGACAGTGACGCATTTACAGAGGGTCAATTAATATACCGGTTCTTGGAAAACCCACCAAGTTCAACTAGTGTTAGAGAGTTTTGGGTTGTAGAGGGTTTTCACTGTATTGACAGATACAAAAACCGTCAACATACACTTAATGAGGGAGGTCAGACTAGATGCCATTCCTGTTAGTCAGTACTGAAATATACATTTACCGACTGTAAAAATGACCTATCAAGAAGATTAGGGGAATTGTTACAACCCCTGCATGTGTGTGCTTTACTTGCATTCTTTAGCTGTAACACCCAAGAATTTAGGCAGTAGACGGGACCTAAAAGTCAGTAAGAGCCAACGAGGTAAGAACTAAAGGCGGAATTACAATGGACGCAACGAAGCGCAACTGAACGGAGAGAAATGTCAAACCGGTTTTCTTTATATGCTTTTCAAATGGAGTTGCGCACAGTGGACGGACGAAAACGCAGTCGTACGCAGCAAGTTTAATAAAATCTGAAATTAACGCAACTGACGGATAAACATAACCTCAAATTAGCTTTGGGATTGTTTATTTTGTTCCGTCAAGTGAAACTGTGCTGCGGTAAGTGTGTAATAAACAGAGAGGAAATGGAATGAAAAGAGTTTTTTGATTTTACCCATATTTGTTTATAAATTTTGGGTCAAACGTCACTGTCACTTTCAATTAATCATGCGTCCATTGTAAGCAGCTAACCTCGACGTCCGTTTTACTGCGTAAATTTGACATTTCTCTCCGTTCACTTGCGTTCCGTTGCGTCCATTGTAATTCCGCCTTTAAGGAGATGCAAATGACAAAATATCACGTACCCAATTCTAATACAATGACACTGATATTGTTTGTACATAAGCGCCGTAAAATTTGTACACCTGTACACAATTGTACAACCTATGCGCGCAATTTTAATCGCTTTTATTTTCATATACTCAAAAGTATTTACTGAATTTGCAAACGTGAACGTAAAAAAGTTAATAATTAAGAAGAGAAGTTCAGTGGTAAAAAGTTTGTGAGTAATATTTGCTTCGTAGCCCCTACGGTTATTTCACGGGTTTTCCTGCGTCAATGCACCAAGCCCAAAACCATCCAATCCTAACTATGGATTTGACAGCGAAGACCAAAAATGGCGGAGTGAAACATACACAAATGCAGGGCAATTTTGGGTACGCTCATGTACACGGATCGTATGTACATATGATTGCATCTCCTTTAGTTATTACCTCGTTGGTAAGAGCACATTAAGTTGTGAGTGCTCATGCGTATTTTATTAAAGCAGGAAAAGTGGTCAAATTTAAAATAATAATAAATATATTTTTCACGCGTATTGGTGTATTTCTCAGCAACTGTTCTGGTGAAAATAAAGCGTTGGATAACATGGAAAAGTGTGCAAATAAACAAAGTGTCAATCAGTTTTGTTACGTGTATGGAGATAATACAGTTAGCCGACAAAAACGGAAAATAGCTTCTTTAGTTGAAGAAATTTGTAAATATTATTTCGGAAGGCTAATTTTCAAAAATATAGAGTGCGCACCAAGTCAATTATGCACAACGTGTTCTAATGACTTGCTCAACAGATGAAAAGGCTCGCGTTCTTCAATGCCGATAATTTGGTCTGAAGAAACTGAGCACATTAAAAGAGTCGTGCTATTTTTGTGGACACGAAGTGTCGGGAATTCCGCGAAAACTAAGAAGACAATAAAGTATAGGTCCACATAATGAAGAGATTGCTGTACCAGTCTTACCTGATATGGCTATTAAATATGCCCCTGAAAATTCACTTTTTGCGCGACTTTTTCCCGGAAAACTTGGGAGCTGTTAGTGACGGGCATGGCGAGTGATTTCACCAAGCTATCAAAATAATTGAACAACGCTTCAAGGGAAAGTGTATGAGGAGTACGTTGGTAGATTATTGCTGGAGCATACCTATTTCGAGACGACCCGGATGCAGAATAGTTATAATTGGTCTAAGACCAATAATATTACATCCTAGATGAAAATAAAAGTTAATTAAAGTGAAAACCCTAAGTTTTGTATGGCAACACTAAGAAATGGGTAGTCCGATTTAATCCATTTCTGAAATGTTGTTTACTATTGCTTTGAAAATACCATGTATCATATTTCAGCACTCTACGTCGACAAGTTCTCAGCCAGTGTCAAAATAAATAGATAAAAGCGAAACTTTTGTATGGCAACCCTAAGAAGGAGTTATCCGATTTGTCGCATTTTAGAAATCTATTGTGAGGTGTCGGTAAAACACTTAGATTAAATTCGGGCTCAGCAACTCCGAATTACGGAATCTAGCCAAGTCAGGTTCTTGCATTTTTGGGCATGTCGAACAGTGATAAAAGCTACTTCCAACATAAGTGGAAAACATCAATAATTTTTCCAGTCTCTAAGAAATTCAGTGTCAAAAATAGCGAGGGCTTCAAATCGATTATCCATAATTTGTAAAAAGCTCGAATCCTTGTTGAAGGATTCTATTCTATCATTTAATGTGGAACAGTACATTATCCCCGAACAACAATACGGGTTCAATAAAACCATGTCGCTCTGCAACATATTTACTTATCAAACTAAATAATGATGAAACAAACGATCTAATTAAAGGTCTTATCACAGTGGCCAATGGCCTTGACAAAATCTGGATGATATGTTATATCTGATTTAATTCCCACCTAAAATCACCAAATTTGTGTATAACTTCTTAACTGACCGACAGATTATCGATGAACTAAACGGAACTTTTTCAACCTTGAGCTACATTTGGCTTAACTACCACAGGGATCCATCCTCGGTTCACTTTTCTTTAGTACACACACGCTCTATCACTATCTATAAGTCCATTACATACTCATTCGCCCCGTGTTTGAAAGCCGATAACCTGTTAACTAAACCTTTATAAAAACCGATAACCTGTATAAAAACCGATAATCTATTAACAGACCCAAAGTAATGCTGAAATACTCGTAGAATACTAGGCTGATAGAGATATTTTTTTATTTTAAGCAAAATGTCACCGGTCAACACCGAAGACGGACAACATTAGTCAGTTCTTCAGGAAAGGCAAAGGTTCTTAAAGACAGGCAAAGTTTGGAGCTCACAACATTAATTGCATATGGCCAGATGATTCAACCACACCAGGATTGATACATGTGAATCCAACAGCGGTCGAAGTCATTACTGACCTAATTCTAAAAGTACTTCCAGAAATCGCAACTATTTTCAAGTATGACTCTACTCCACATAATCAACTCATTACTTTTACACGGTGTTGTCATACGGGGGAACCAGTTCTTCCCTTCTTGTATTACCAGTATACAGGGTGTCCCGTACGTACCGCATTTCCTTTATACCACGGATTCCTTACTCAAATAAATTGTATTGGAGGAGAGCCAGGAAATAAACGATGTGGGCGGTAGGGGGCTCTGTGATTTTGGGTGCCTTTTATCCTAATTCCATGTAACTTTCTTATTATTCACCCTATGAAGATGATTTGCATCTCAGGTGATAGTAAACCCTCTACGGTATCCAACAAATGCCCAACCACCTCTCTACTCCCTTTCCGTCTGCAGTTATAGGATGTCAAAGTCAAAAAATTGGATAATTTTGCAATTTCTTTTTCAATTTTAACGATTTTCCCGCCAAAATGCATGATAACTATACAGTTTTATGACAAGATTTAAAGACCCTGGAATGTGACCTTTAATTTGACTATGCGCATGTACCTACCTAAATGCTACCGTTATTGAGATGTTCCCGTTTTTATAGTGCATAATTTCTTAAATTTTGCTAATAATAATAGAAATCGCGCCTAATTTTATGCAATTTCACGCAAATTAACAAAATTCATGAAATTATGCATCATAAAAACGGGAACATCTCAATAACGGTAGCATTTAGGTAGGTACATGTGCAATGAAAGGTAACATTCAGAGGTCTCGAAATCTTGCAAGAAAGTGCCATCCTTGCCTTGCCTTTTAGCGGGAAAATCGTTAAAATTGAAAAAGAAATTGCAAAATTTCCCAATTTTATTAATTTAGCATCCTATAAATGCCGTCGGAAAGAGGGTAGAGAGGTGGTTGGGCATTTGTTGGAAACCGTAGAGGATTTACTATTACCAGAGATGCAAATCACCTTCATAGGGTGTATAACAAGAAAGTTACATGGTATTAGGATAAAAGGCACCCAAAATCACAAAACCCCCCTACCGCTCACACCGTGTATTTCCCGGTTCTCCTCCCATGCAATTTATTTCTCGAAATTGAGTAGGGAATCCGTGGTATAAAGGAAATGCGGTACGTACGGGACACCCTGTATATCCTAGAAGTAATTAATGGAAGCATTACCGGATTATTTCTTTTTTACTTTTTCAGATTAATTCTAGAAGACATTACTGGATTACTTTTATCATGAAATTTTTAGAATCTAAAATCTGGTATCTATTTGTAATTCAATGATCTACTTTTATTTTAAGGTATTGAGAAGTGGAAAAAAACTAGAAATACTGAAGAGTCTTGAAGTAAATATATTATGTATTTTAAAAAGGGGAAGAAGTAAAAAGGTCATAACAACGAAAAAATTGCAAAGTATTCATAGTTTAAAATTTAAGGAAACAACCGCCATTATTATATAATAAAATCGATTACTGAAGTGATTCTATAATCACTTTCCCTTCTAGGAAAGTAAAAGCAAATTCAAAGTAGTTCTAGAACTATTTCTCCAAGAAAGTGTTTCAAATTCACTGCTGGGAATGAAATAGGAAAGACTGTGATATTAAATAAAAGAATAAAAAAACATCTATAACGTTTACTATTAATTAATTGCCTGTCTTTTGATGGGGGTTTAGAATTCTTTAATTTCGTTTAAAATAATGTTTTAATGATGACCTTTTTCATGACTGCAAAAATATCCAAAAAAAGAGCAATCCTATTTTCAACTTGTCACACATACTGTTCGAATTATTAGAAAATATTAAAGGTACTGTAAAAAAAATTATATAAAAAACAAGATAAAAAGCTATAATTGGTCTAAGATCAATAAAACCCCAGATAAAAAAAAATGAGTTCAAGTTATGATGAAGTTGGATGGACGGACGGACAGACAGACGGACATTCAAGAGTCAAAGTAACTTTTAATAATATGCGCGGGTGTCCGTATAATGTATTTTACTCTCTAGCTGTGTTCCTATGCATTAGAAACGTAATGACGAACTAAGTAGTACTATATCCTTTGAGATTTCATCTAGGGCATACATAAGTCTCCACTTATAAAAATTGCTTGTACCCCAGGCAGTAGGCAGGCAGGAACACTTACATTAATTTTTTAAAGGAAATTTGTTATTCGCGAGTTGCAAAAATTTGCGTAACTAGTACAATTTGCAAGTTTATATTCTGACGGCAGCGGGTAGGACACTCGAAGGACTATAAACAATTTGTAAAACTTTTGAAAAATTTTCACGACTATAATAAGGGAAAAATTCAATTGTTGTTATTTTTCAAGTTTGCTGACCTTTCTAAGGTAGAAAACCTACCAAATTGTGACGAACAACGATCTGCATTTTTGCAGCCTAGTTTCATAGTTCTTTTTTTTTTTTTTTGCAAGTTGACAGCCAAGTAATTAATTTTTTTCATTTAAATATAACTAAAATAACGTTTCTATTTTACAATGGATACAAATAAATCTACAGGCACTAATTAATAACTTTTCCTAATAGGTCGATCGATCCTGTTGAGGCAGGTAAATAGATAGATGTGATCCATATGGATTTCACGAAAGTCAGTCTTTAATAAAATTAATCACACATTTTTGATTAATAAACTCAGATCACTTGGATTTCACAGTTCCTTGTTGAAATGACTTGATTCGTACTAAGTTACACATAGACAGTATGTGAAATTTGGGAACTGTAAGTCTCAAGCCATTCATATGAGTGGCGTACCGCAGGGAAGCCATTTCGGTCATGTGCTGTTCATAATTTTTAACAATATTATATTTCCTGTCTGTCTCTTATTTTCTAAATGCCCTCTTTTGTCAGATGATTTTAAGTTTCAACAGGATTTGAGTAGTTTGGAGTCTTGGTGTATGGCAAACTCATTAGAACTAAATGACTCAAAATGCAAAGCAATATTTTTTACCCATTGGCATACCCCATATCCTTTCGTTATAGTTTCAGCAAATGTTATTCTTAATAGATCTTCAAGTATAACTGATTTATGTATAAAATTCGATTCTTTTAAAGAGCACATTGATTTAACATGTAAAGCTTTTCAGATACTGGGATTTTTAAAGAGGCAGACAGGTGACTTTCAAGATCCCTTAAGATTAGTACAGTACGTTTTAGAATATAGATCCGTTATATGGAGACCTACACAGATAACTCATGTAAGAGGTATTGAGTGGGTACAAAGAAAATTTACACATTTTGCCGTATCCAAACTAAAATGGGATCTCACGTTGGACTATAAGACTCGTTGTCTTTTATTGGGATTGCGTTCCTTACGATCTAGAAGAATCATGAGTTCAATAATATGTTGGTCCATAATGTTCTTAATTGTAGGATTTCATTTCCAGAATTGCCATTTTTAAACTCTTTTCATATGTGGACCAAAGAAATATTCATCCTAGACGTTATTGGTCGTACCATTTCATAAATAGAACTTTGGATATCATGAACCTATCACACTAAATTATTCTTGATTTCAATATTATTGATTCATTATATGATATTAATTGACCTAGACATGGATTTAGGAATACGTATTTTTTCCACTTAAACTTTGTACATTCGTAGTGCATATTTTAATATTTTAAATAACTTTTAGTTAAAATCTGAATTTAGTAGTCTGCTAATCTCTAGGATTTATTCCGTAAATTGAAATAATAATAACAAATAAATAATTAGGTTGCGGTAACCGAAATAAGTTGCAAATTTAAAACATTGTGGAAAATATCCGAATGAATTTTTAGGACTTTTGAATTTTTTTTTATAAAAGAAAATCATTTTTTCGCGTGTTTTAGGCCTCGGTGATAATTTCAAAATATCAATTTATTTTTATTCTTTTATTTTACCATTTCATATATTCTAAAAAAGTTTAAAAACTTTTGAAATTAATGTTAAATTTCAGAATTTCTAATTTTGCGTCGAATTGCATAAAATTAGGCGCAATTTCCATTGTCAGTAGCAAAATAATGAAATTATAATCATAAAAACAGGTTTATCTAAAAAACGGTTGCATGTAGGTAGATGCATGTGTGAGTTCAAATGAAAGGTGATATTCTGAGGTTTTCAAATCTTTCAAGAAAATGTAACAGTTATGAAGCATTTTGGCGGGCAAATCATTAAGATTTAAAAAAAATTTGAATTTTTTTCCAATTATTTGACTTTGACGTCCTATAAATAGCAACGTGATCGGGGTGTAGTGATGGTTGGACAGTCTTTAGAAAGCTTGGCTGAGCTACGAGGTGTTTTGTAAAAAATAAGCATAACTCCGAAACAGTTTAGATTACCCCCCCTCCTATCCATTATTTATTTTATGTTCTGATTTCATTAAACATGGTTTTCTGCTCTAGAGCAACCTAAAGCAGCTCATTAAATAGACCTAACAAGTAGCTGTTTTAAATACGTTAAGTCTATGAATATTTATTCCAGTTGAGACATTGTACTGTGATACAAATGTAAAATGAAATTGAATCAGATAAATTGATTATTTATTGGAAAGTTTTGAAAAATTTGGCTCTGGCGTGTATTAAGGATCAGAAATCCGACTATAGATAAATGAAAAGTCACCGTAAAATGTAACCCATATGACTTCAGCGTATAAAATAACTTCCCTTAATACTAGTGAATTGTTCAAAAGGTCTAAAGCAAGAGCTGGTAGACACAGTATATCTTTTCTCCCATGGATAAATTAAATTCCCATCTGGATGTCGAGATGCCTGAACAGTAATATCCCTGAGCGGTAGCGGTTGACGATATCGGATGCTGAGATAAGAACTCGTTTTTAAGACTTGTGACTAGTTGGCTTCTCTTAATATATAAGAAATATTTAACACCACTAATCCAAACAAGTTGTTCTCATTTGCTTCATTTTTAACATAAATTTCTTTTTTCTTTTACTACGCTCGTGATCAGTTTTTCGTTCGGTATGAAGTTGGTTCTCGAAGTTTAAGCCAGAGATTACGATTTACTCGCAAATCGTCTTCGAATTATAATGTTTGCAGGGTTATGTATAGCACCAATACACGAAAAATCTTCGAAATTGTCTCGAGAATATGAGTCGATATCGAGTCGTCATTTCAATTAGAATTATCTTTCCTTTTCCTTCATTTTCAGCTCGAGATCGAGTCAAGAACGACTTCCAGATCAAAGTTAAGCTTCGATTAAGCGAGCCGTTTCCGATTCGATCTCTAATCGTAATATTTGGCTGAATAGCTGTTTTAGAATGCAGAGTTTGTCGATTGTACATTTTAGGATGTAAGATTTTTTGTGGTTTTTGCGAGAGAATTTCGTTTGCAGGTATAAAAATTTGATGTTTCTGTTTTGTGCCTACATCTCTGGCATATAATTTCCAGCCATTAGCTGGAAGTTCCATATTTTACTTTATATAGTTATGTACGCTGATTTGTTTTTGTTAATTTACAATCCTAGTTCCCAACAATTTTTTAAGAGTCAATCAAATATATTTCAAGCAAAGAGATCCGTGTTTTTTTTTTTACAATCCCAGAAAATTTCAAACACAATATCTTCAGATATTCCCCGACAAATCCCAAAAACAAACTATGAATTCCGTAAGAATTCATACGTCATGCTTGCAGTGAGAATTGAACATTATTGAATGCGTTAACTTCTCTTAAGAACAACCATAGGAAATCATGTGGTAAGAGCACGGGTTCTACCAGAGACATTCGAATCCCGGACATTCAGTACTCCCAGGTATGTTTCAAGTTGTTATTTGGGACCAGACGGGTTTCCTCACAGACAATTTATATATCCTAACAGGATTTTCCATTAACATAACATGGATAAAATTTGTGCTGTGTGGGTAATAATTGTGGCAAGACTGAAGTATTGCCCTATGGATCTTCTGTCAAGTAACTGCCACGATCAGTTATGATTCGCTAAAATAAGTAGTATACAAAAAGTTTTGTATCAATTTTGATATCAATAAAGTAAAAAATATTAAATTAAAATGGTAAAATAGAGTTAATAAAATTAGTAAGTGCTAGATTTTAATACGCTCAAGAGTCTTATGGCAAGGAAAAATAAAAGGATGAATACAAAATCAAATTCAAATATAATTTTTCTCGTGATGTGAGAGTATAAATATTTGAATTTAAATGATACAGAAAAAATTAAAGATGATAATAATAAAAATAACAATATTAATAATGGTAACGTACCTGCTTTACTGTGAATGATAAAAAGAAGATAGAACCGTGTGACTATACTAATCAGTCTTAGGTGGCCTTTTGAAGGCATGTAGTACTGTCTAGTTCTTGAGTACATTTCTATAGTGACACTAAATATTTTTACTACTAGTTACACTTTCTAATAACTATATAGTGCACTCAAGGATGAGCAAAACAACAAATCTCTATAATCACTTTAATCACAATTTGTTTATAATATGGTTAAATATTTCACAAAACTCAACATGAAATTTTTAAATTATAGCAGAATAAATATTATCACGGAAAAATTATCTTATCTAATCACCGTCGGGAAATTTATCGTAGTCATAGAGCAACCGCACTTTATGATTTAAAACAATTTTCGTGTAAAACATTTTGCCAACATATGTACATATATGAATATTAAATAAAAATTTTCACATATCAATACACTTTTTTGTTAATTTACATATTATTTAATATTGGGAAAAATCATACAAAAAAAAACATCACATCGTCCTGATCGAATTTTGAGTAAAACACTACGACAACAAACCACACACCTCCTTGCACTGCTAGCGCGAAAATTAAACTGAAACGAAACTGAACCAAGAAAACAGCAAGCAAGCCATCGTCGTGTATTTCTTGCTTTCACGTCGCTTTTACACTATGCAATCAAAAAGCACAGCGTACAGCATCCCACAGCAGGACCAGCAGAAACATCCGTCAACCAGCCTCATGGACGTGAGTCTGATGGCATTTACCGACTTTGGCTTGATATTTGTTCTCCTGCTGCATCAGCATCAGCATCAGCTCAGCAGAGTTAGCATCCATAGCAGCATCAACTTCAATGGTAGAAATAGCAGTAGCAAGTGGGGTAGTACCAGCTACAGCATAGCGGATAGCATTGTTATTCAATACACGGGGCATTTTGTGGGGGAGGACCGAGGGGAGCTTATACACAGTTGAGGACAAAAGGCACGGGGACAGGAATAGGATACAGGATAAATACAGAAATTTTTTCCCGAGATTTTCTGTAGGGTGTGGAGGAGTTTATTCCCCCTCCTCCTCCACCCTCTTCCCCCCCCCCCTACCACCTTCCTCAACAAACTGCACACACTCATACATATACACAATTTATAGTAGTGATTATATGTATATGTATTGTTCTGTATTACCAAACTGAAAATCTCAGTTAGATCCTTGCAAGCGCCAACGCCAATAAGGACTAAGAGAGCTTTTTTGGGCAAAAGCTTTATATTGAAATACTCTTTGGTTACAAAGTATTTTCTAGCGCTCTCTACGCAAGTTACACGAGAAGACTGTGCCAGCCAACAAACCAGACCTACAGATAACAGACACCTGCTCCCATTCTACGTATACAGTTATATTCCTAAGTCCCGTAAACTCCCGTTCTGACCCCACAGGCCCGTCTTTGTTATATCATAAGCACTCAATGAAATTCCCAAAATAAAGTTATTTAAAACCATTTAGCGAAAGGAAAAAGGTCGTTGGGTGGGAGTGTTACTAATGCAGATCCAAGGGATATTCGCGTCCCTTTAGTCCTGCTTGGTGTTTTCGTTTATATTTTCACGTTGAAAAGTAGCAAAAATATATTAGAAAATTTACAGTTAAACGATAGAATGTACATAGGGATATGTACAGCATCGTTCAAGATTCTGCAATAGGCGATTCTCTCATATTTTAAGAAACATTTAGCTCTGTAATATGAATACTTATATTTGCAGCCACACTATGAATGTATGTGTCTGAATTTCTGTATAATGAAAAGGGTGAAAATCACCGAATGTAAAATCGTTGAAATTATTATCCTTTGAAAGTTTCAAGTACTTCTACTCCACTCCAACAACCGGAAGACGCGAGAGGCTTGAGGGAAAGACAATCCGATTTCTGATCCCACATTCCCACGAAATTAACTCTATAGAATAATAATTGTTTTGAAGTATGGGATTTAATTTGAAATTTCCATTGCAGAAGAGAAACAGGAGCATCAAAAACGGAGGACGAACAGAGCCCGAGAAAAGTAATAATATGAGCCGGAGCAGAGCCCGAGGACGACTTAAGGGGAGGCGAAATGAGATATTGAGTAATTCAAATTTTGATTAAAACTAATTTCCACCATAATTTACGTGAGTCTCTTTGGTGGTGGCAGGTCGGGTCGGGCCCTGTCTGTTGGCAAGCAATTGTGGAATTGGCAAAGATTTTGTATGGCTTAAAAATTTCTCGTGGGCTTAAAACTTAAGAAGTGTGGGCTGACTAAATTTAATTATGCGGAGTTTTAATTACATGATAAGATGTGCTCAGTTCTTGTGTTTTTTTTTTGTTTTTTTTTGTTTTTTATTAAAAATTTCTGGATTGACATTGGCTATTAACTTAAGTTATTAGGTAGTTTCATTTGGTCCTCAAAACGAATTTTCAGTATTGATTAGATGCAACAATTTCCATGAACACAGCTAGAAACCCTACGGGTAGAAAAGCACAATGCATAATATTACACTGACAGAAAACTTTTGCTTAATCCATTAAGAAAAATAAGTCTGACATTTAAAAAAAAATATTGCTTTCAGCTTGCTAATCCCTTTAGGCATTGTATCTAATGCGAATTAGGTCAATTTCCCGCTGTAAAAGAGTAGAGTTTTTTAAAACGTTTAGACAACTTATATACATATATTTAAGTAGACCATTTACCCAAACTTTTTAACTGTAGAAACAGTCGAATTTCCTAAAACTTTGCAACTATAAAAATAGTAGAATTTTCTAAAGGGTTTAGACGACTTATTGGAAGTTCTTTTATAATTTCTATATGAATTGTACCTAGGATATTGTAGATAAATCAAATTTACGTGGTAAAAATGGCACTATATGGCATCTAAACCCTACCAACGTCAGAACTTTAAACAGCAGGTCCAAATCTCTCAACGACCCACTTTTATACTTTGGACACCTTCATATGCATTTCTAATGACGTAGTATGCAACATAATTATAAAGGAGATGAATAGGAAAGCAAACTGCGTTTATGGTCCGCACAATAGTGTACATCCAGAAATGTCACCAAAAGTTTGGAAAATTGTAACTGTAGAAGAATTTGATTCCTATTTAGGGATTCTTACAACTGCAGGTGGACGTCATTCTAATGCCGAGCATATAAAGGAACTCTGGAAAACAACAGCCTATCCTGTGTATCGCGCGAGTATGGAGTGAATTCCCAATACGTGCCATCAGAATGTGTTCTTGTTGATGAGCAACCCTTTCCATATAGAGGCAGAGCATGATTCGCACAATAAATACCATCTAAGCCTGCAAAATATGACCTAAAAGTTTGGTGGGTTTGTGATGCTTCAAATTCATACCCAATTACTGGCCAAAAATGTCCAAGGAGGCAGTTATCAAGCATAGAAGTAAAGTAAATCAAGGAGAGCGCATGGTGAAAGACTTGCGCATGAGATTCAAAGGAAGCGGAAGGAGCATTGTAGCTGACAACTTTTTTACAACACTTCCACTTACACGTTTGCTGAAGTCCTGTAATCTTTCTATTGTCGGCACCTTAACGTATATAACTAAAGAAACGCTGGCCATCTAAGTCGCAGAATATATTTTCGTCGCTATTTTCATTCAGCGATGACAACATTCCGAATAGAAACAAAAGTGTTATCATGCTGTCGACACTATACTATGCCAATAAAGTGTCCGGAAATAAAAGAAAATCGAAAGTAATACATTATTAGAACAGCACGAAAAGTGGAGTAGATAACCTTGGACACTATTCTACTAAAGGCGGACAGATAGATGCCCTGTGGCTTTTTTTTATATTATTCTTGACATTGCATGTCTGACTGCTTACAAGATTTATTCGGAGAATCATCCTACTAATTCAAATTACACCGACGCCGAATTTTCTTAGAAGACTTGGGAAGGCAACTGGAGTTACAGCTTATTACGGCACGGTCTATAAATTTAAATATTACAAGGAAATTCGAGAGTAGAACTGGAATTGAATGTATGTTGGGAAGGCCAATTCTGCGGCAACTACCTGAAGATTCGGCCGCAGGAAAATGTTATATCTGTCTTACGACCAACCCAAAAACACGACGTGCCACAAGAACAAACTGTTGCACATGTAAGGAGCATGGGTATTGTATGTTTTTAAAGATCACCCTGTATCTTCTGAACGTTACACTCCATGATGATGATTTAAACTTTAGTGTATAGATAATCATTGGACCTTTCCAATGGTCTATAAATTTTTCCCCTCCTACTCTCCGTTTTAAATTTTTTTTATTTAACTACTATTTTTATTTTATCAAAAAACACGTCATCAATACTAATTTTGCATTTTGTGAATTTAAAAAGCCAAAAAGCTTAGCTTTAAAATGACTTATCACACTTTGTGCCTAAAATGTAACCCTTTCTGCGTTTTTTGCAGTTTTGCTTAAGCATATCTAGCGAAAATAGCTGAAAAAGTTCAAAAGTGCCAGAAAGTAGGCAATTATCTTTTGGAAACAACATTTTTGAGCCATTTTTGTTAAGAAAAAGTGCAAAAAACACAGAAACGTTTACATTTTAGGTACAGAGTGTGATAGGTCATTTTAAAGCTAAGCTTTTGGGCTTATTAAATGCAATATCAAAAATTGGAATTGATAACGTGTTTTTTGATAAAAATAGTAGTTAAATAAAAAAACGAGTAAAAATTCCGGAATTTTAACTTTGTTGAACAATAACTTCAAAACAGAGGGGGAAAAAATACAGACCATTGGAAACGATCCAACGATTATCTATCTACCAAAGTTTAAATCATCATTATACGGTATAATGTCCAGAAATTACAGGGTGATTTATAAAAACATACCGAAAAATTTTAAAGTCCCGTTATCTCAGAAACTTTTAGGATTCCCCTCCCCCACCCACAAAATTTCTTGTTCATCTAAACATGACCTATCCGTAACCTTCGCATATTAAACCACTTCCGGGATACCCTGTATAAAATTTGTCCAACTTAAGTTCATTAACCAACTACGTGGTAACATTTCTTATATAAAATCTCCAGGTAGCCGGGTAGCATGGGTGTGTTGACCACTGATAAAAAGGTTTAATTCAAAACGCGTACCTATTATAAATTTTTTACAAAGTTTTTTTTTTTTTTTGCATAGATCTACATATCCCAAGTAACTTTTGGATGGCATGGGTCCTCATCCCAATATATTTCTACGAAGAGTTTTCACAGGGAATCAAAGTCAAAATGGCTACCCGCGTACACAAGGGTAAAATCCTTGATTCCTGATATTGAGCACACATTCTTAGCTGAAAACTAAACTATCAAGTGAGTAAGTAAATACATGAGTTCCATTCCTGATGATTTTAAGTACTAATTTTAAAATATATGTTTTCCTAGGAGTTAAAAAACTACTGACCTCTACATCAAGTAAGGACATACCTTAAAATTCCTTGTATGCGTGGAAATGTGTACACTATAGATTCTTTAATTACATTCGTCATTTATGTACTTTTTTGAATTTATACATAAATATTTTCTAATAAAACGCATATTTTATAAATTAATTCAGAATGATTTAACCCTTGTGTCAATACCTACATACCTGGGTACGTTTGTAATTTTGGTAATGAAAACCATTTATTTAATCTTTGAAATTTTTCATCAATCACTTTAGTTATCCTTAAGTGCTCTATTTGTAGCTAATATATGCTATAAAATTTCGAAAACAATTCTTCGGTTCCTCAGAAAATATACCTAAATTATAATGATAAATATAACGTTACCAAACTGAAAGCATTCCCAAGTATGTAATACATTTTTTAGGAATGGAAATTGAAAGCAAAATAAAATAGAGTTAATCCTTAAAATTGTGCACTCAAATGCCGACTGCGAACGAATTCGTTCAAAAGTCTTCTAACCAAAAACAAAACGTCAAAATAAATTGCAAAATGGTTGTGAAGATTTTGAGCCAACCCCAACAGCAATAATGTTGCAGAAAGTGAAGAATGATATATACTCTGTCAAAAATGTTGAGGAATTTGAGCAAGATTTGTAAGAAAAATTGTATTCTCTCAAAAAAAGCCTTTCTACCTATATTTATTCATATAATACAAAAATAAAAATTATAATGTTTGTTTTGTGGATATTTTGTTTGTATTTCTATTTCTATGCATTAATATGACATTTTGTTTCATTCTCTTTATATACGGTAGAAAAGTTTCAAACACGGTAATTTTTTAGCTGAAATACGATAGGACTAACAACATTTTCTGGCAACATCATGAGCAATACAGTTCCTTTTAAATCATTCACTAATTATTCAACATCACGGCTAATATTTCCCGAAAAAATAAAAAAGAATGATTTAAACATTTTAAAATTATTAAAACTTTTAAACATCCCAACAGTTATGTACTTTAAAGCTCATTTCGTACTAATTTAAACATGTAATTTAGTTAAGTTTTGCTTTAGTTTATTAATTTAAACTTATTGTTGTTAAACAATTTTATAAGCACCTGTCAATTAATTCATTTACTATTTCCATTCACTTACTTTCAAAATCTTGCATTAAAAACTCAAGTTTCCATTTTATTAAAAGGTTGTTGACACTTTCTTCCAACTTGGCTGCTCGTTTAAATTTATAATAATCGTGCTTTCTCGTTAGCATTTCCCATTAAAAAAAAAAAAAAATTTAAACTTTTTAAACTTTTGAAAATTAAATCACACAAACTTTTTTAAAGCGAAACGCTTCTTAATTCAACACTGAACCGCATAAATGAACTTCTGAAGAATCACCAAAAAACCTTTTCTTTTCCCTTTATGCCTTAGGAGAACTCAGCATAAAAACAACGACAATGTTAGGAAGTTCTTAAAAACTTGCCAAATCTTAAAGGCAAATTATCTGTTATTCCCTAAAGCCCACGCATAGTAACTGTACAGAGTTTTCGTCTTTTGAGATTCTTAAATGTGTATTAACAGTTCAAGAGATAAACTCCGTTAAATTCTGCTTATATGAGTGAGTAAAGAGTTAAGATGTGGAAATTCGTCTATTTCGTTCCTCTTAATTATTGACTAATGTGGCGACAGTTTCTGAAATTAGGTGAATTTGCTCAAAGTTTACCTAACGTGATGGTATCTTATATTCAGCCAATCAAAGGTACTCGATTTACCTAAAACTGTTATTTGTTAATCCTAAAGTATTAGTTAAATCCCTCACTTCTTTAGGTAAAACAACAATGGCACCAACGCTTTTTTAAAAGGCAAATTGTATAATGGAAATGAGGAAAACGTCGTTCAAAGCTAACAGATCTTAGTCTCGGCAATTTTTAGAGGTATACAGGGAAACCGATTAACAAAAGTAGCATTTAGTTCCGGATTTGAAAATATCCAAAAATCCGAATCTGCAGACTATTTAATTCCTGAAATCCGGATATCCAGATAATCAAACTATACGGATCCAGATAATGCAAAGAATATTGAAAATTTCCTTCAGATTGCATTGATAAAATTAAATTACATGATATTTCCATTTTCCAAATGAAACAATGCAATCTGGAGGAAATTTTCCAAATTGTCAGCTTACTCTGGATCCGAATCGTTCGGGTACGGATTCGGATTGGAATTCGGATAATTTGGATCTAGATCGGGACTCGGATAGTTTTGATCCAGATAGTTTGGATCCGGATTGTTTGGATCTTGCTCCGGATAATTCGAATTCGGTTCCGAATAATCCAGATAGCAAGCTATCCGACAAATACCTGCAACTCAAGTAACATTATGTTTAATTGCTAGGGAACCGGCTTTATCTCTGCCATTTGAAAGAAAAATTTATCTCGCGGCTGCAATGATGATATCTGTACATATAAGCTATGGCCAAACCCAAAAACCTCGCGAAATACTTCCCAAGCCATGAAACAAAATCCCTCACTACTACATGAGAGCCCTAATATAGTCCTAACATTATAAAATATTTGCAGTGATCTTACGTAAAACTGGCAAAAGTTTACTTTGAATAGCTCCTATGTCCGAAACTACTATTCATACAAAGAAATGGTCTTCTGATAATCTTAAGCTGGTTTTCTTCTCATCCGAACCGAAATAAAATTTTTATACCTTTCCTAACAAAATTATTTAAAAAAAAAATTATTTCCACCAAATGACTACGATTCCCCGAAACAAAAACTATCAACTGAGTTATAATTGCATATGGGATGGGAATGTGTCGTGGTCCGATGACTTCGAATCATCTGCCTACAGATTCGAACTACGGCCGCACATACACTATTGCAACTATTACTCAGCTGACAGTTATTGAACGTAAAATGGTAGGGTGACATATAAATCAAAACTATTTTATTATTTTGTTAAGTAAGGTATATAGTAAGTGTAGCCTTGGGGAAGGTAGGGAGCCAAGCTTAAAATTATTTGAAGACTATTTTCCTGTGTGGTTTTATGGCATATGTAAAATCAATGTTTAGCCACTTATCCATAAGAATCAATATAAATCATGGGGCTTTGGAGATATATCTCGAGGGTTTTTGCCAACCCCAAGACTCTCGAGAAATACTTCCCAACAGTGGCGTAGCAAGGCCTTTCGGGTCCCAAGGCGGGCTGTGAAAAAGATGCCTCAATTTTTACCGTGCCATAAAAAATGTCAACGCAGGAACTTGCATAAACAATTCTAATTAACTAAACTTTGCAAAAGGATAAAGTTAAGAATGCTTCCAAAATCATCTTACGAACTTTCTGATTAGAAAAGTCGTTCATCACATTTTCGAAACCGATTGAGTCAGTCAGATGTCGTTCAATGGACAAAATCTAGATTGTTCAAACTAGAATCGCCCATCGTTGACCGTAGATAATTTTTTATAAGTTTCAACTTAGAGAAAACTCTTCAAAAAGTCGCAACGCTGATGACCACAGTAAGGAAAATTTGTAGCATAAAGATGAAATTTGGGTCTGAATCAGCCAGGATGAACTCTTGACTAAAGCACAGAAGTTGTAAGGGCCCTTCTGTCCTCAGTGATTCATGTTTTGCAAAAGCTTCAACGAATTTAATCAACCTTGTGCGTTCCAGAAGAAACTCATTCTTGTCGATTTCGTCAGCATCCCGCTTGCTTGAATCGATGCTGATTCTGAGTCAGGAAACTGGAAACTTAAAACTGCATGCGAGTTCATGTAGCTGTTGGAATCTTGTTTTTACTTCCTGGTTGATGCGATCAAGTGAACAGAGTATTTAGCCATATAGCATATTTTTAAAAGCAAGCCCAGCATCTTCGCAATTTTCTCCGGATATCTTCTGTTTTCTCCGATTGAGACGCTGTCATCCTCCATACACTTCTCTTCAGCAAAATCTATACTGGTTTGCGAAATGACTTCTCGACTATCCGTCAGATAATTTTGCAGCGCTTTTAGACTCTGAGCACAATTGCGCAAGTTGAAGCCTCGCGTTTGCAATGTTTGCATTTGGACGATATTCACTTCGACCAGAACTTGTGCCCAATATCCAATAAAACTGAGAAAAGAGAAAGATAGTACGACCACGAAAAGCGAAGCGGCATTAGTATTTACGTGCTGGTTCCTTACTGAAAGCTGCTTCAAAACGTACAAAATTTTTGAAAAGTTCATTTTGACCATATTTTTACTGCATTTCCTCAGGCGATCCATTTCGTTTCAACCAGGTGCTTCAAGCTGGAACCAGTTGTGTTCATCAAAACATTCCAACAGTGAGCTGAAGAGGAAAAGAAAACAAAAAGTCGATAGTGTCCCAAAGAAACTGATTGAGTTGACTTCAGCTTTTGCCGCATAAAGGCCAGCGAGGTTGAGTGAGTGGTTTGGCCAAGCTACAACTCTAGATTTCCCTAATCCAGTGTGCTTGCCCTTTAACACAACAGCATTGTCATAACAGTTTTTGTTGTCTAAACCAGTTTTTGTTATCTAAACTATTTTTTGTGAACTTTTCCATTATCATTTTTGTGATGTCTTCTGCGCCCTTGCCGATAGTGTCGATGAAAACAATAAATAACCCATGAACTGAAATGGAAGACCCATCCAACATGACGTACCGAAGAACCTGGGATGCTTGGTCCTTATGTGTAGAATCTGGAGTACTGTCCAATATTATGGAGAAGTATACTTCGCCTTTTTCACTTGAGTAATTATCTACTGGCGGACTTGGTCACCAAGAAGGTTGATGAATTCGTTTTTAATTTCTGGGGACAAATATGAAGTTTTTGTTTTCCCCAAATCGATCCTTCGCCAAATCCAAAAAGTTTTCTTTGTTTTCCCTAGACTTGTTTTCGTCACCTCAAAATTATGCAAGGTTCGATGCTCAGATTTGTGAATCCAGAGGCGTAGTATGGCTATTTGAAATTCGATTGATGATTGGATGAGTTACTCGACCTTTCGATTAGAATTAACAACTACTCACAATGACTTGTGGGCAAATATTTTTAATTCACCAAAACATATGATTATACTGCAAGATTTTGGTATCCCCTTGTTATGGGGCCCCAGGCGGACCGCCCCAGCCACCCCATACTTGCTACGCCGCTGTTTCCCAAGCTATGAAACAGAAATCCATATGTATCCGTGCTGGTCCGAGTCTGTAAAACTTTTTATATTGATTCATATGGAAAAGTGACCCACAACATATTAAAGTGATAATCGTTAGAACTTTTCAATATTTCATAATAAGTAGTGCTCGACATATTAAATTTTTTGGAATTTTAACTTTTTTTTTTTTTATTTAACTACAAGCTTTCAGAGACACATCACCAATATCAGTTTTCCATATCTAATTTAAGAGTCTCAAAGATATTTGTCTGAAATAAACGCACTCTTTGCCCGAAATTCCATTCCTTTGAAGATTTTTTCACTCACTTTTTCTGAAATAAATGGTTGATTCACAACAAAACAAATTGCGTGTACTCTAAGAACTTGATGTAAAAACTGGTGCTTTTGGAAAGGCGAAAAATTATAGTTAAGAAAAACCGAGCTACAATTATTAAATATAAACTTTAAGGTATTTTGATTTTGAAATTCAGCTGAGGAGAGGAGAAAATGTATATGAAATATTGAAAAGCTTCAATAAATATCTATGGTTCATAATATACCGTTAAATAGATTCAATAATAATAATAATAATAATATATTTAAAAACACAAAAGAAAAAAGTACTGTTGAATACATACAAAATATATAAAACTTATGCATCTACCCTGGTACTTCTAAACCTGGCCTGGTACATTTGCACCATAAGTGGCCACTATATAAAAATAAACATAATTTATTAATTACTTCAGTGCTCCCACTCTCTACTACTACTCTAGTGCACACTCTTCTAAAACAAAACCAGAATCCAATAGTAATTGCAGCCCCGTAAACCAATAAAACAAGTTATTTATTTATTTATTTATAAAGTAATTCATAGCATATGAAGACGAAATCCTCCCCCAGTTAAGAAATTCAGAAATTCCACGATATGTGATTTTGATTGCTTCAACATAACCTATATGTACAGATACCCGAGCAAGAAAATATCCCTCTATATGGCTTCTTACCTTCGATAGATCTGACAAAAGGAGCTGCCTTTCAATCACCCTCTGATAAAACCTAGTGTACCGAAACAATCCATTCTTATATCTTAAATATTCCCCAAACTTTGTTAATGGCCTTCCAGAGTAGTTTTGAGTGAGTTTAACTTTAAATCTCATCAAAAATTCAAATTAGAATTTAAAATTTATATCCGAAAATGAAGGTGGATACTTCTCCAACGCAGAACTTAATTTCTAGGCTTTACTTCCATTTTTACATTATTATTTTAATTTTCCCCGTGTGCCTTCTACTTTAGCTAGAACAAGATTTTAAAAATATTGCATTTTTAAATTTTAAGATAACAAGTTTTGTTTCTTCTTATTTTGGAACTAAAATTGATTTACAACGCTAGTTTTGAAAATATTCATCTAGGAAATAGTAACAAAATTTGCTGTTTTAAATTTTCAAGACGAAATAATAGAGCAAAGTTTTCTTTTCTTTTAGCTAACAGGATTTTACTTAGGTATATAAACATAAAATGAAATAAAACATTAACAAAACAACAATTTAATAAAAAAAAAAAAAATAATAAAAAACATTAAAACAAATGATTTAAATTCTTTCTAATTAAAAACACAATAGCGAAACTTAGTAGTTGATCTCTCAAATCCTTAAATCGGGACATTCTTCAAGCTCTTCACAACATATTGCTTCATCACTAGAAGAGGATAGGTGCTGGTCGCTTGATAATACGCGTCATTGTGTAACGTTGGCGCCTGTTACATACTCAATTATTTTGAGTGTATTGGTATGAAGAGAGCAATTTCCTTAATGCCGAAAGTCAGGGCTTCATTTGGGAGCAGCGTAAGAAGTCAGACGCGAGGAGAAAAGAAAGTTTGTTTAAATTTAAAATATAAAGGAGAAGTTCCGGAAGAAAAGGTCAGAAAAGAAATCGAAAAGACTAACAGTCATCGAGAGGTAACTGGAGGTACCAGCCAAATGGACGAAAAGAAAACAGCAGATCCGACGAAATCGCCTGCGTATATTCTAAGGATTTTCTTGAACAAGACGGCAGCGGTTGATCCACAAGGATAGCAGCAAGTACACAGAAATATAATAAATTCAAAACTAAAACCTTATCTAAATCTTAAATTTTAAATTAATAATAATAAAAACCCGCGTGTTCATAATAAATTACTAACCTCTTAGGAATAGAAGTTTTATATATCCATAAATGTAGCTATCAATGTAAGTGAAGGACGGCCGTAGGATCTCCTAGATTAAGGAAAAACCCATGTAAAGGGATTTTGAAATGAGCAATTGAATTATATTAGAATTGGAATCGACGTACTGTTTTACTTGTGTCTTTCGCTTTGTTCTCTAATTGAGATTTTCAGAATGAACAGTGTAAGCCAAGACTACCCCTAGGCGCTTGGTATTACAATTGTAGTAACTCAATTCGTTAAGTTCACTGTCTTTCCAGTTTACGCCGAAATGTAGTTTAAGCAATTTGTCGACATCAGTTAACCCTTTCGGTACGCAATTCGTATAGCTGAGTAGAGATCAATTATATGTATTTAATATCTTAATAACCATCTAAAGATATTATTCACGCCAAAAAAAATATCCTTTGAAGGGGGGATTAGGGTGGGTGAGCTGGTACAAAAAAGTACAAATTGGTGGTACAATATTGTACCATTCGTCCCACCTAAAATATTATATAAATATCAACTTTTAAGAAAAACAAAAATTTCACTTATTGAAAACAAAAAAATAACATACATTTATGGTAGTAGAAAAAGATAATTGAAAATCATGCAACATAAATAAATTGCATATTCTTAGGAATAGTATGGCATGAAACATGTTTTGCACAGTGGTATTGTGCATTCTTTGCATATTATTTTGGTACGAGATTGTTTTTGATGTGCGCTGCAACTAACACAACGGCGTCTTTTAGGTCCTTCAACTGGTAAATGTTTTATTCCTTGTTCTTTTTTGGGCGGCATCCTCGTTTCATGTATCTACGAACAGCTGTTGTTTTCAAACCTTCCTCAATCAAAGACTCGGACAAATTTACCAAGAAAGTTTTGAACGGAATCTTTTTGCGGTTCATATCGGAATGGATCACCCATGCGTTTACGGCTGCCATCATTATCAAACGGTAAAAGATTTTCTTCCACCATTTATCCGATTTGCGATCATATTCGTAGAGTCCACTCATTTGATCAGCTATATCAACGCCTCCCATAGTTTCACGATAACATTTTATCATATTTGGGCATGGCACTAAAAATTTTTCTCCAGTTTTCAATGTTTTTGTAACTGTTGTCATTTCATCATTGTGGCAATTACTCAATATGATTACCTCTTTTGTATCTTGCCATTTTACGCATAAAAGTCTGCTTGATGTGCTCTTGAACTGTGCCTCTGCTCGTTGAATTTTTTTTTTGTCGAATTTTCGAACATCTTTTCTATTAGGCATTATAGTACCAACTGATGGATATGCAATTGAATCCAGTAAACGTACAGAAGTAAAGAAACGGTCAAAACATAAATTAACATCTTGTGCTGTAATTGAACTAGCCAATTTATTGACAACACGTTCTCCAAGTGTTCCTTCAATTTACTGCAATTCTTTTCCACAGTATATATTAAAATCATAAGTGTAACCTGTAATAGCGTCACAGCGCATCCACATTTTTATACCTCTTTTGACAGGCTTGACAGGCATATATTGTTTGAGTGTACTACGTCCCTTGAATTTTGTCATAGACTCATCTATACTTTGGTAGACACTGTCTTGTCTACACTTTTGAAATGTTTTTTTCAAGCATTCAACCAAGTCGTTTATGTAATAAGTTTTTTCGCAATTTGAAGGTTTTTCAAGAGGGGAAAAGTACATCTTCGATGTTATCAACATAAATCGATCTCGAGTAATTGCATTTTGAATAGACTGGTTACCTAAAAATTTGTGATTTGACCAATAATCTTTTATACAAGGAAGCCGGTTGTAACACATGATGAACATGCTGCCAATAACAATCTCTATTTCAGCCGCATTAGTGCGCTCAATTTTCTTATTACGTTTATTCTTGGTCTCTTTTTCAAATATCTCAAGACGTTCATTAGTACACAGAGCAATGTACATACACATAGACCGTGGAAGTAACTTCTGGCAAATTTCAAGAATAGATAACGTACGATCATGGTTGAGACCAATTCCACAAACACGAGGAACATTTATATTCTTTTTAGGAATAAAATCTTTGCTAGGCGAATTCCAAACTAAAACACCTTCAGGCTTATTTATGGAATTGCTCAAATTTTCATTTTCTATTTCAGGCTGTGTATCTATTACATCATTGTCATCCATAGAAGATTCGTCATTAGATTCGTCACTTGTTTCATAATCATGGGTATCGGCAGCATTTGGCTCGAAGTTTTCATCGGTTCCTGAAGAAAAATCTTCTTCACTATTACTATCAGCCTCCTCGGGCAATATTTTCTCAATTTCATCCTCATTCAACGATCTGTACATTTCTTAGGATAAATAAAATGAAATCATTTAGTAACCAAAGTAGTGCCACAGAAGACGAATGGTACATATATGTACCACCCCATAAAAATTGTATATCAGACCATATATTGACCAAAAAAACTTACCTGCTATACCTATATTCCTAAATCTAACTAAAATTCACTGAATTATTTATATTTTGTCTTATGTATCGTACAAAATTTTAAATAAACTTAGCTGAAACTTATAAACAACTACTTTTAGGTCCGACCTTATTGGCAACGAAAGACGAACTGCCAATTAACAGTAATTCATACTACGCAATACTTTTATTTTTTATTAAGAAATGTTTAAGGGACGATCTGGTTCATATTTGAATCATTTTGCATGAAATTTGTAGTTTCTAGGGATTTTGGTACTTTCGGTGGTACATATATGTACCAACCGTACCGAAAGGGTTAACTTATCTTTTTTGAAGGGTTCATTCCATTGCATGTTTTATTTCTTTTTAAAATCGATTTAAATTGTCTTAAGGCAGACTTATAAAAGGCGTCGCCCCGAACAAGTACATTTTTATTTCTGGTTTTCTTTAAAATTATTCGTTTGGATTGGCTAAATTTAAAATGCCATTGGCCGGGTGACTTAAAAAAGTCCTTGCTTAATTGCTTCCAATCAAAAACATTATTATCTTTACCTTGGCGAATGACTGTGCCATATTTCTGATAAATTTTTATCTATTCTTCCGGATCTACAATAGTATCAATCTTTTTTATTTCCTTTTCCACAAGGCCAAATATCCTGTCGGGCGGTAGAAAGGAATGACCTACTACAGGATAGATGAATGTAAGTTTTTTTTATGTTACAAGGAGTTTTTTTTGCAGAGCCAGTATGAAGCCATAGCAATTATACTAAAATTTCTATTTTGTCCGGCACAACCATCCGAAACTAAGATAATTTCATCATTGGCATACATGTCCGTTTGACACAGTTTATTGTACACAGCAGAGCTAATTTCATTAGAGCCCTTTGGATAATCAGACTCTTTCCACAAGTAAATAAACACATTTTTTTTATTTTGACTGCTCTTAGAATTTCCAATGCAAATCGTGAAATTGAATGAGTACATTTGCCTGAGATGTTTTAGGCAAAATCATATTTTTTCTTGGCAGTCGTAACATAACTTTAGTACGTTAGAATTTTCAGATCGAACAATATCATAAAAGGACTTAGCTTTTAACTTATGCACTCTTTTTTCAGTTATTGCTTCAAATTTTTCTTTTTCGGTCTTTGCTTGTTTCTTCTTTTCATCTAAAAGAATGCATTTAGAGCATACATCCCTGGTGACCCAAATCCGATATTATAATTCTCGTTAAAATACTTTCTTTGACTTTTAAATCCTCTGGAACTGTACTTACAAATTCTTTAAAAATCTTCCTTATGTTCAAATCACTAGACACATATTGCCTTTTAGTTTTCCCTCTGCAGTAATGATTATCCAGAATTTTTTCATGGCTTCCTTTTTTTGGACAAACTTATATTGAATTCGAGAGCCGCCTCTTTTCTCAGAAGAATTTGTAAAAATGCCTTTTGGCATACCAGAATTTTATATTTTCTTTCGTGTGGATGCAAAACTGTTTTTTTTATATAGTATTTAAGATTATATTTTCTTCTTGATCCATTGCTCTTTCGTCCTTTAGCTAATTTGGTTGAAATATATTTCAAAATAAAAGCCGCTTGTACAATTTTTATTGGATTTTTATAAAATAAATGGCTGAAAGGAAAAATATCCCTTCGAGTTAACTCGCGGCATTTTAAATCTCTTCTTTTACCGTGGTTATAAGAAGGAAGTATTGAATCTTTCTTCTTTGAATGTTTAAAACAAAATAAGTTAAGCAAAAGACAAAAGTAAAAGAACAGCTTGATACTACCCCCTACTTTTCTCGATATTTTTTTTCCACTTTTCAGGTAAACGATACCTTTTCCTTCCATTGTTCGATGTACACACTTTCACTGTCTCTTCATCCATAATAGAACAAATCTTACTCTAATTTTTAATAAAATAATAAAACCGTAATCAATCGGTGATCCTTTCCCTTTGAGCAAAGCAGTGATAAGTCAGAACATTCTGTCATATTCCCCGTCAAAATGTATAGAGCAAGTTTTGGAATTAAACTAAAATAATATTATGAAGAATGTTTGGCAGATAGCAAGTTTTGGTACTTGGCCGATATGTATCAATTTTTGGAACTAAACATAAACATAAACTTTTGAAATTGCATTCGAATCTTAGCACACAATTGCCATGGATTTACTTACTTTTGGATACTGAAACATTTCAAAGAGATAAACGTAATGATGTCATAAACTCAATTTCCTCCAAAAATGTAGATAACAAGTTTTGGAAATATACTCCACGTCCGGGACAGAATGATAGATCTTGAAAAGGAACACATATTTTTCTAGGAAGCAGGATCCTACCATTTGACCACTAAGTAAGTAAGTAAGTAAGTAATGTTTATTCATTATCAAATTATAGCTAACATAATTCCTTATATTCCCTTCAATTCAATTAAATATAGTTCATAGAGAAAATAAAACTATAAAGGATAAAAATAACAATATATATGTATATACAATATGCTTAAGAGAAATAAAAAAAAAAAAAAGAATATAAAAACAAAAAAAATAAAAAATTAAACTAGAAGTAATAATAGAATATATAGGAAATTTAAATAATAAATAAATAAACTGCGACAATGGCAATCAAGGCCGTCTGTCGGAATTAGCAACCTAACTAAGTATATTTTTATTATTAATAGCTTTTTACTCATTATCTGTTAAAAAAAAAGGTATAAGTTGGTTAACCATTAAATTGATTCACCAAAAAGGAACGATATCTCCAAGCTGTTGTTGCATATAAAAACAAACCATTTAAGTTGTCCTTTCCATTTAAAATGTCTATAATTTCAGCTTCAGCAAGTTTGTTTTTCCCAAAGGCTCTAATGCGGAATTCTGAAAGAACACGACAAACTCCGAGAAAATGTAACAAGTTCTCGTCCTCCTCTAAGTTATAAAGCGAGCAAAGTGTTCCACCGGAATTTTTAAACGGACTGGCGTTCAAATTTATAAGCCCTCCCCTATACCTGGTAATCAAATTAATTTTTTTCGCTGAGAATTCGTCACGAAGGTAGCTGCTCATATTACAGTATTGCAGTTTATCATAAAGCTCATGCCTTACTGAACTCCTAGCTTTGTCAGTAGTTCTTTGAATAAGTAGTGCTTCCTCTCTGCTGACGGGATTATTTAGAATTGCTTTTAAATGGTTATAGGACTGACCTGATATATTCACATCTAAACTATGGCAGCTGGCTAATTCCTGCCACTCACTATACCAGAATACGTTCCTACTAACCACTTTTAAAGCTAGCTGATGAGGGAGCCTATTGGGAGAAAGACGAAACAGAATTTTCAACATGTAGTCAAAATGGCACTTCAATGTGTAAATGTATATATTAGAGAGACCAAACTCTAAATTTATCATATAGTTGGGGGTAGTTGTCGGCAAACGAAGCATTCTTTTAACGAAGTATCGTTGTAGCCTTTCACTTGACCACTATCGGAAGTAGAAAATATTTTATAAAACCCCTCAATCTATGTATGTCTTTGGAACTGCATTAGCTAGGGCCACCATTGATAAGTAATTAAAAATATCAAAGTTTTTGCTTTTTTCAACCTTTGCTGACCCAACTAGCATTTAAACCTTAGAGTAGTGAAAACTTAGTTTTACCACTAAAACTTAGTGCAAGTTTCGTGATAACCATACTAAAATTTTCATTTCATGGTTAAAACTAGACGTCACAGACGTGCTTATTCCTTATAATCTTCTTACATGCGGTGATATAGGCAATTGTTTCATTCTTGGGGACCTAAATGTTAGGTTAGGAGAATTAGGAGAAATACCGGCAGAATGCAATATAAATAATAGCAACCTTAAGCTTGAGCGTCATTCGAAGGGTAGAAAATTTCAAGATTTGCCCATAAATTATGGACTGGTTGTCTTAAATGTTAGAACGCCCGGTGACTAATGTGGAGAGTTGACTTTCATTGGAGCTTTGGGTAGCTCGGTTCACGATTTGTGTTTGGGGTCATTCGACGTTCTGCAATTTATCGACAGATGGGAAATAGGTGGCCAAATCTTCTCTGATCATTTGCCTTTAGTTCTAAGCCTGAATATGGAAAACAATGAGATGGAAAGGCGGAACCTGAAACTATTACCAAGACTCGAATAGAACAATCAGTTAAGTGATAGTTATCAAAGGCATTTGAATAACTCACTTGATGTGTTCCAAGGTGGGGGACCAATTTGTTTACAGGTTCTAACTCAAGCTATTACATTATTTAAACTCAAGACCAATACGAGTAGTAGTAAGCCGGAGTTTCAAAAAGCATGGTTTGGCAACGAATGTCTTCGAGCTCGCGGAAATCTTTTAAATGGCTCAATTTCTATAGGCATACAAGTCAGCATTCTGTAAAAGAAGAGTATGGACATGCAAATAAATTCTATAAAGACCTCTGTAGAAAAAAATTCGATAATTATTACTTGGACTTATCGAGGCGGTTTGCAAACATAAGGGATAGCAAAGAATGGTGGAGTTTGTCACGTCAATTTAAAGAATCATATTTTTCCAAGGGGAGCAGCATTACGCCCTAAGAGTTCAAAACTCATTTCGAAAATCTGCTTAACCCCAGAATGGCCAGTATGACAATGCTTTCATGTGAGCCTTTAGTGGCAGTTCCTTGCTTGTATGAAGCTATCGAAGTCTGAGAGCTATATAGCGCACTTCAACGAGTTAAAGAAAAGAAGGCACCTGGGCCGGATAGTATTCCCTACGAATTTTATGTACATGCTACACCAGATTTTCTTCGTATTTTAGTAAGTGTCTTCGCAACATTACTTTTGATAGTGGTGAGGTACCCGATAACTTTAAAACAGCTATTATCTTCCCCTTATTTAAAAAAAGTGATCCGAACCAGGCAAAAAATGACAGGGGCATTGCATTCATGGATTGCGTGGCAAAACTCTTTGTGTCAATTATTCTGAAAAGATTAACGGAATGAGAACGACAGTATAACATTTTAAATGAGTACCAAGCTGGCTTTAGGAAAGAATATTCTAGGATGGATAATTTTCTAACTAATCTCTATAATCTGGATTATATTACTGCGAACGAACAAAGATTGTAAAAAAGTACTTTAAAAAGTACTCAGTACATTTTAGTAGTCTCAGTACTTAGTTACAAGTACTTTTTATACAGGCAGTACTTGTACTTACGCTGAAGTACTTAGACCTTCGGTGCTTGTAGTTAAGTACTTTTTCTTTGGTACAGAGGTCTAATACAGATATTTTGTAATTTCAAGATATTTATTTTAAATTTACTACAAAATCCCTACTGTCTATTATTTTGGGATCATTATTGAAGTAACTGGAATCGGAATTTTGCCGAAATCTCCCGAAATCCATTCCGATTATAAGTATCTAAAGTATCTGGAGCTGCACGTAGAGAACTATTCCGGTCATGTTCACCCCACCTACCTACCAGTGGTTGACTATAGTTGACTAGGTTGTCAAAACCTGCAATAGAGTCTTTCCACTGAAATTCAACCAATGTTCGGAATGAATCATCTCCAATTTTGATAAAATTTCACAGGAGGTGGGTTATATTGACAAATATTATTTTATTTTGATCGGAGATATGTTATTTTGATATTTAAAAAAACAAAGGGCAAATTTTTCTTGGCACGTGTAATTTCAAAAATTTATTATATCTCAAAATTTACGCATTAAAAGTCCATAAAACAAACTATATGTAGTTAAAGAAGCTTCGAAGTTCTTCAGAAAAATTATTTGAGATCCTCTCTCTGAAAATTTGGTTTGAATTTTTATGTTTATTTTTTTTTTTTTTCAATCTTTGATGCGTTTTGAGGAAGTCGTAGAAAATATGTAGTATACCAATGAATTCCTTGGGGTGTTCTGAACACACCAAACTTTTGTTTAGGCTCTCTCCCTAAAATCACTCCTTCCCCATAAATTTACGTTTGAAAATTTTTCGTTTTTCAAAAGAAGAGTAGTAACATAAATAGGAGCATGTCGTCAAGGTCGTCCAACTGCGTATTTTTTTTTTACCACTGGCGCCACCAAAATGCGAGCGCCGCAAAACTTCTCTCAGTGACAACGAACTTTTCGAACATTACAGATTTGGAGCGTGAACGCAAAGCATGTGTTTTGCACTTAGTGACTTGAAATTTTAATTTAAAAGTTTTTTCTAGCATCAGCGACTACGACTGGCCAGAATGTGAGGCGAAAATATGCAATCGTTAATGTAACCATTGTGAATGTGTTGTGGAGGAGAGGAAAATTCAATCCTGTAATATGTTTGGTTGTGGTGTAACGCGATGCGATATTGGTGATTGTTATCAAAGTTGGCAAATTTATGTAGTCTGGGTTGGCCCACTGTGATTGTGTGTTTGGGCGATGCCCAAAAATCGTCCAGCACCAATCTCAACGAAGTCCGCCAACAAAACACTAGCTAAAGGAAGATGTCCGACCAAATAAGCGCAGAAAAAGCACCTTTTGGAGTGCGCCAATTTTAATTTTAATTTTGCTACAAAACATAAAAATACAACAAAATTCGGCTTTTTATTTCAATCAATTAATTTTTCCATGTAATTTTCAATCATTTCAGGACATTCTCCACGATTGGCAAACTTAGACAGCACAAGCCGACCTTGACAGCATATCACTCTTTTTTTTTTTAAATGCCTATATTTTTTTCATTTTTCACCCAATCAATTTGCAATGTTCAGCAAAAGTTTTCCTTTTTCCCAAAGCAAGGATGTGCTTGGATTGACCAAATTCTTCCTTAAACGGAAGTTATGGGTAAAACTCATGAGTCCTTCCCCGGATATCGCGATAGCTTGAGTACTGATTCGAAAGAGAGCCTTTCATCCTATATAACAGTATCTAAAACATGTTACGATTAATTAATTGTCAAATACCTCAGCATTAAATTTTGAATTCTTGAAAAAAGTGTCATACAGATTTGTACTGTTATCCTTGATCCCGTAAAATTATTACACAATCGACTTAATTTTGTTCTTCTTCACCGCTAATAGTCCCTTAAAATATAGAATGTTTGCCTCCCTTCAAAAGTTATAGGAACTTGCAGTATATTTCGATATGGCGTGCGCAGGCTCTACTTAATAAGATCGCGTCTTTCTTCATGGAATAAAAGCCTCACTGAGAAACTATAAAAATTTTTATAACATAATCAACTGTATGTGATTTTTAGGGGTCCTAATATAGTAAACGTTATAAAATCTAGCACATTTTATTTTTTACAATAAACAACGGCAAGATATCAAGGTGATTTTTGAGTAAAGTCCCAAGGATACCAGGAAACGCGGAAACTCATAAATGAGCTGGCTGTGTGCGTGGAAATGGAGCACTAAGCGAACGCTAGGTGGCTATACAGGGTGTTTCGTCCATGGTGGTCCAGAGAGCGGGAGGTGATAGTACTCACCTAGACAAAAAAGAAATTGTATGGCAGGGGGCGGGGTCCATGTCAACCGTTTAGGAGTTACAGGGCGATTAAGAAAAAAGCTAGTTTTTCACACAAGACATCCTGTAACTTAAAAAGTACAGGGTGCATAGTCACCGTCTAAAGCTCATTGTATGCAGAACTTCATGGCATTTGCGACTGATCAATCAACCCTGACCTCCTCTCACCTCAGGAAATATTATGGTCAAAAGTAAAAATTTTGGATTTTCTTACCTTTTTTTTACTTTGACCTCTACTTTTTTTTCCAAAAAGGTCATTAACATAACTTATTTTTTATAGAAACTGTAAACTGTAGACTTTCTACTTCAATTACACCCTATGTGCTATTTGTAGCCGTTAAAGCGTTATTAGCTCTGAAGCTATTCTCAAACCTACTATCAAGGATAATTTGTACCCTTAGTGACTGAAAACACGTCATTTTAAAAAATATCGTCTAATTTTGGTATGACCTAAACAGTTATGAGCTAATAACTGTTTAACGGCAACAGTTAGCACATAGGGTGTTCTAAGTCAAATTAAAGAGGAGAGTCTACAGGTTACATTATTCATAAAAAAAAAGTGTTATGGACCTCCCCCTGCCATACACCTTTTTGTTTGGCTATGTGAGTGCTATCACCTCCCGCTCTATGGACCACCATGGAGGAAATACCCTTCATAAGGTATAAATTTATCAGGGATGAATTTAGCAATAATGATGGTCTACGATCCAAGTCTTCTATAAAGCTTAATTTCTAGTTTCCTTCGTACGCAAATCACTTGGACGCCCTTCTTGCAGTACAATTTCACTCTGAGTATTTCCTCTTATCGTCCCTTAATTTGTCTTACTTTGTGAAATGATTCTTTATGCACACTACATACCTACTAGCAACAATGTATACACGAAGTCCTGTAATATTGGTATGACTACGTAAGTTCACCAATTTTTTGTCCTTTAATACGCAAAAAAAAAAGGACATCATAATTCAAATTAATCTCAACCAAGAAAACTGTTAAAAGCTCACTGTCAGCACTTCAATGGAAAAGTACATACATAGCTCATACCTAATACGTTTCCTAAATTAGACAAATTAAAAGTACTTTCTTCCCCATTACGAAGTTTCCCCGAGGTAGGGAAGAGAGCAGTGCAGCACTTATCTTGTTGCAAAATTCAGCAAAACGAAATATTTTTTTTTTATTATATGCCTGCCCTAGCCTAGGCACCTACAGAGCTGTCGTGTTCATATTCGGGCCAGATTTTTAAGTTTTGTGGAGGATATCCTCTGTGTGGTCCTGGAGAGAATTCAATTTTTATAATTTTAGAAGAAAGGAAGAAAAATGCTGGGAACATTTTACAGAACAGCGGGGGAGAAAAAGAAACACATTGAAGAACATGGAGAGAAGATAACTTTCCAGTGAAAACGCTTTTAACGATTTCGTTGTACACAGGAGGAGCAGAGGATTTTCTTTAGAAAAATATTAAACCTTACGACATCTTAACCACGAAGCAAGGCTGTAACGTTGGCTTTCAGTGGATGCTTGACGGTGCTTTTCATTACTTCAAGTGTACGGTCTGAGTAAGGAATTTAGGAAAAGTACGCTTCACAAAAAAAAAAAAACAAAAAAAAATCTAACAAAAAAAAATTAAAAACAACAAGAACAGCAGAAATATTTTGTAGCACAAAGGACAAATGCAGGGTGGTGGGAGGGAGTGTGAAATAAAGCCGCACCACAAGAGCCGGGAGCTGGGACTCCTGTTTAGGAGGGTTGTTAAACTCACTTTAGTGGTGTCAGTTACAATGAAAATCGTGAATTATTCTATTTACAGGGTAGGCATCTCTGAGACGAGGGGATGGATAGCATAACTCGATGCCATGGCAAGAAGGAGTGTTCTTGTGCGTTTTATACCACCAACATATGCCTATTTTACTGAACAAGTGAAGTGGAGTATACTACTTGGGATAAGCTAACTGAAAATGGATGGATTTATGTCGAAACGAATCAGGGAATATTTACGGAGACGAGAGTACTTATTTTGGATCAGTAAATCAGAAAACATACTTTGGCAGCGATTCATTTATTATTTTTTACTTTTTTCCCCTCGAATTAAAATTAACACACTTTTTCGCTACATATAATGAGAGAGAAAGTCAAGTGAAGAGGACTTCAAAACAATTCAAAAAGTAATATTTTAACTTCTCTTATATTTTGATGTTTTTATTATTATTTTAATTCTGAAAATTTAGCAAGTAAGAGATTTTAGCAAAATTAGTATTCTACTTAAAGTTTTTTTAAGCAATTTCAATTTTAAGACGTTAAGAGGCTTTGGAGAATTCGAACACTCCCTTTTCAGTCAGACCGACTGTTAAAGATAATTCACTTTGCAAGAAAGAAGAAGACGTTTTTGGGAAGGCAATGATGGCAAAAGGGCCAACCCACACGTAGCTTGCACGAAGTACACGCACTTTGCTACAATTGTGTTCAGATATGTCACTACAATAATTTTGCTACGCCCTTATTCCTTAGATGATTATCATGGTTAGCGGAGACCAGGTATGGTCGGCTACACTTTTCGAATCTCTATTATAGCGAGTTGGAGAATACTGCTATTAACTTCACATTTACAGTAGACTTATCTTGACCTTTATCAGAATATTTATTTCTCTGGTTGCAAATAACGGGATGCAAATGTGCCAACCAACCCCGTAATGGGGATTGTTGGCACAGTAGCAGGAGATGGCTGACACATAATTTATTATCTAAGAACAGAAGATATTAAATCAATTTAAGAAGAAAAAAACAATTTTCTTTTACAATTTTATATTCTTAATTAGATGAAATCTTACTGACACAGTCTTGACATGTATCAAATTTATTCTCATCCGTGCAAGATTCATGAAACCACTTATTGCACGAAGTGCATTGGTTCCACTTTTCTTTTGCTACGCTGTCTGAAAAGGGCTCAGCACACACAAAACAAATACCTGCCACATCTTCTTCTTCAGAACTTGAATCAACTTTCTTCTTCTTTCTTTCTTTTCCACCAACGGGATTTCTTTGTTTTTGAGGTTTAGATCTCCATTTCTTCTTACTTTGAAGCTGATTTTTTGGTTTCTTCCAATCCTTTTCTCACGTGTGAATCAGTTAGTATGGCAGTCTTCTTTTTTTCTCCTGCTTCTATTCGTCTTTATTTCCATTGGCCTAGGAAGAGGTCTGATAGCTTCCAACGGTGAACATGTCGACGTTGAAGGAATTAATTCTATTGAAGGTGATGGCTGCTCTATGGAACGTAACGAAAATAGTTCATTCCTATTGAATTTTACGATTCTGCAGAGAGTCGTCTGTCTGTTGCATATCGCGGGGGATGTAATCGGTATCTTGAAAGATTTTTCAATTAAATAGAAATATTCGCGTAGCTTTACATCTGGCTTCAATATTAGCAAGTGTCGCTGCCGAAGGTAGAGATGATTTTATGATTTCTGGGATATCATAAATTGTAATGGTGCTATTTGGATTGTTGGTCATCCAACTGTCAAAGAAGTGTTGACATATATTTTTAGAGGTCCGCACGTGCTTAGATCCAAAGGTTGCAGTCTATGATTGCAATGTGATAAAAAAGATACGAAGAAGTTTTATCGTCTCGCAGACTGAAATTTATTGAAAATAATTTCGATAAATTTACAAAATGGATTTAAGTGCAAAAAAAAATTATTGAACTTTTCGACCCAGCGATCAGAGAGGTTTCATCAGCATGGTTATCTCTGATCGCCGGGGCCATAGAAGTTCAATGATGGAGATCACACCAATTGCCCATATAAATACTTTTTATAAAAAGTAAGTGTAAATTAAATGGTCACAAGATTATTGTCAATAAATTTCAGTCTGTTAGACGAAAAATCTTCTTCGTATAATTTCTACTTGGTTTATCCATGTGCCGCCAGCCAAAAAAGGGGAACAATCACCAAATATGAAAAAGATAGCACACAAATCCCGTTTTCTTTTTGCGTAATTTAGTTCTTCAACAGATAATTGAGATTGGTGATTATCTAGCAAAAGAAGAATGAGCCTTTCTTTCGAACATCTAACGTTCGCCATAAAAAGCATAAGAAATTGGCAGAAATGCATTTCTTTCATCCATCGTGAAGCATTAGCGCAGGCCGAACTTCCTAGTAAAGCATCTCTTAAGAAATTTTCTCTAAAAATAAAGAATGGCGGAGTCGAGTTACTGAAACTGCTAACAATAGAGTTTTTAATGTCCCACAATCGGAAGATGTGATTCGACCGACTTGCTTAAAGGCTCTACGTGCAACTACTCTATTCAGTTTCTAAACAGTGGTAATGCCCGTTTTTTCTGCATTCCAGATATCTCCAGCATTAAACATAAATCGATCCATTACAACTTTCAAATTTTCAAAGGAATCATTGACATTTTTTCGATTAAAGCGTGAAGCTCTAGTCAAATTTTAGCCTCTGGAGTTCGAATAGATAAACTGCTGGTCCTTTTCATATACCTTTTCTTAAATATTCTTGGCATTTTCTATAATAAAACAATTAATAGTAGCCGTGAAGTCAATATAAAACAATAAAAAGAAATTATTAAGTGTGCCAACCAACCCCTTGTTGGTTTTTGGAAGACTTTAACGTGACTTATGATGAGGTTATGGAAATACTTCAAAAAATAATACACAGACAAATAAAACAAGAAATTCTTCATATGAATAAATATTACTTACCACGCGTACAAAATTAGTTAATCACGAGCGATAATAACTAAAACACAATTTTTTTACTCTTGCGATCAGAAAATTAAATATCTACGTTACGTCTAAACACATGCTTGCTGAACACTGAAAACAATTATGGTGGCGCACGGTGCACCAATTCTACATTATCGACTTTGTCAGTGGCTCTATCTGTCGTGTATACTGAGAACTATTAAGATTAAGCCAACCAACCCCTGTAGCCAAGCATACCAGGTCTCTCCTAATTGTGTGCGTTTTTAATCAAGTTCCAATTATTGCTTACTAGTTGACCCGACAGACGTTGTCCTGTCAAGATTTCAATAAATTTGTTTGTGATCGTTTTGTGAATTTGTGAAAAGCTATTAAAAATTTGTAAACAATGAGAAAAACATATTTCTGAGTTACCATTGTAACTTGATTGTGGCCATAGATATTCATTGCAATACTTTATAATACGACAGTTTCGTTTTGTTGTCTGGCGAGTAAGCAAATAAAGCTGATGGTTTTCCGACAAGCGAACAGGCGTCATAACATACCAACACGAAGCATAGATTTTCCGGTTGTTGCCGCAATTCCTGCCCTTGTGATTTGTTTATTGTCATTGCGAATGCAAGCGGCACCGGAAACTGCGAGTGTTTAAAGTCGAATTCATTGAGATGCGTGGTATCAAAACGTCTTCTCCTTTGTACTTTCCTTTAAAAATTGTTGTTTCGATAACGACAGTGTTTTCACCCCAAGGCAGGAGCCAATAAAAAGACGTGGTTGGTTGATATTTCGCAATATTATGAGTACCGATCCGACTTTCAATTGGAGATTCTGAGGCAGCAAACTGGGCAATTCCAGCTAGTTTAAACATTCGGTTGGATAGTTGACAGCATCATCTTATCTAGTAACGGAATCTACCGATTTGTACGTCATCAATTCGCCAACAATATCACTTTGCATTTTGGAATTCAATTTGTCGACATCAATGTTTTTCGCAGCCGTGCTATATTTACTCAACCTAACATGATTTTTGTAATTTTGAGCAATGTTTGGGAACACCTTTCGGATAAGTTCGGTCTTTCATTCTGTGAACTGGCAAAAATCTACGGGAAAAGTAATGCACCAAGTCGAAATTTCAACGGAGATTTTGCCATTTCCAATGTTCAGTAATTGTTTTGTAAATACTTCACCAGATTAGTTGTTTTGCAACGCTTAATTTGAGTGTTTTGACGTGTTTCCATAAAACGAACGACTTTAAACATGCGTTCGCTCATCGGCCGGCGTTGATCGTGGAATCACTGGAATTTTTTTTCCTGCAATCTTTTCCAGGACCATAACGAACAAAACAAAATAAGAATTACGCATAATAACAAAAAATTGAACTTTTCTATGGCAACACCAAGAAGGGATAGCCCAATTTAGTCTATTTTGAACTAGTATTTGCAATTTTTACGAAAACGCCGTGTACAAAATTTGAACTTTCCACTTCATCGCGTTCTCAGTTAGTGTCCAAATATGTAGTGAAAAACCAAATTTTTATATGCCAACACCAAGAAACGATTGCCGATTCCAAATTTGCTTTCCCTAAAATCCTTATTTGGACTATTATGAACATTTAAAAAAATTTTGCCAAATCGGTCCAGCCGTCCTTAAGTTATGCGATTACCAACGAACAGCATTTAATTTTTTTTTAATATAGATTTTATGATAAATTCACAGCACGTAATGAAAATTGAATTATTATTTTATCATATAAATCGCAGGTAAAGAAATCCACAGCCGTCGTTACGTCCAACAGGATTTTCGTATAAACCTGTAGCAATAAAATTAATTGTTACCAAAACTTTAAAGTGACGACACCATTGTCGAGTAATATAGAGTATCGTAAGGCTATGTCATTTCAATCACTTTAAAGGCAAACAAATTTGGCATTCTGAAATTCTTTATGGATACAGCCTCAAAAATAGCAAACGAATCCAAGTCGTCCATCATATTCCTCAGAACTGTCCTCTGTGCATGGCTCATATTATATAATTATTTTATATTTCACAAACTTGTACATTATTTATGTAATACATACTTTCTTTACAGCATTTTTATCCAAAATTTCGGTATTAGAAACAAAAGAATTTCTGCAACTATTTGACAGCTATTTTTGCTTGCTAGCATACCAAATCTCTTACAAAAAATCTCCACAATAGTTAATTAAGAGATCACCTGACGTGTGACATGTCTTCACATTTTATGGAGAATACAAATTTCTGCTAACGCGCTTTGACAGCCCAGTTAAAAGAATAAGAGCTTTTATCTCTTACGTAGAATCAGGGGATAAGTCTCTTAAAATGGAGTGGGAGTAGCACAGGAATGACCCATGACAAACCAACATGTGCAATCAATTCTATAAGATTAAAATATACACATACATCACAGTCCTCAATGAGTCCAAACTGAATTCGAAACATCAAGCACAAAAGGTATTTAGGACTTAGATACAGCCAAGCCTTTAGGTGCGTAGATGTAGACGAGGTTATATATGCGATAAATGGGCCATCCTACAAGAGTATTCTTGATGCAGTATGCAAACCGATTTTCTAGGAAAGAGGTGAAAAGACGCAAAGATATATCTCTTTGCTCTTTTAACCTCTTCCCTAAAAAACCGGTTTGCATACTGCGTCAAGAATACTCGTGTGGAATGGCTCATTAGCATTAGATCTTCAGCCGCAGGGCCAGACAATATCTCTCCACGAATGTCAAACTATTTCTCACGTTTTTCGACGTGGAAAAAAAACGAATGTCTTGCCTATCTCCAGGTTTTGTAAGTCTTCCGAGCTGGCTGATTATAGACCCACTTACTTCCCTCTGTTTCTTTGTATGACCTCTTATCATGTTGGCATTCAGGCATTAGAGCGTGTCATAGTTCTGAAACTGCTTTACTGAAAGTAGTATCTGATATAACTGACTTGAGACAACGACCACATAGCAATACTGGTTTTTCTCGCCTTTGACTCAGTGTCACCGTACGCTGCCAGCAAGATTTCGCTTTTTCAAGCACAGCAATTAATTTAACAAAAGCTTTCTGGGGCGTCGCAGTCAATCAGTAAAAGTGAATAATACCACTTCGTCACCACGTTTCTTAGATGTGGGATCCCCCAGGGGTCAATACAGGGTGTTTCCACCCAGTTGATTCATAGAACATATAGAACATGAGATGATAGTACTCAGCTGGCCAGCTGGAAGGATATCAAATCCAAAATCATTGTTGTAGAATGTTTCGACAACGTAAACCATCAAAGCAGAATGTTTCTACAGCCGGAACCGAGAATAAAAATCAATTTCTCGAAATGTTGCGGGCGCCTTTTTATAATTTTTTCACGGGTCACACCTTGCTCTCTTATATCCTCTGCATCAGATAAATAACTCATTTTTGTCCTAAACTGTTTGGTTTCTTCTTAAAACGTCAAATGGAATGCTGACACTAGTTACCAGACAGGACTCAAAACTGCTAATTAGATAACTATTTTTCGCTGGGAAAATTTCAATTTAGTTTTAAAATATATCTTTTGAAATATGCACGTTCATTTAATAACCAAAATTATAATATTTAGGCAAAATATATATTTAGAAATAATTTCTTATGTGTTTCACAGCAAAATCTGAGGCTTAAGCCTTCGAGACGACGGGCTTAAGTTAAGCTTGCTTTAAGCCAGTGATTTCACTTAAACCTTGACTGTGAAACTGCAATCGCTGTGGCTTAAGCCTTGACTGTGAAACCGGCCATTAGTGACTGAAAACATGTCATTTAAAAAAACATATCGTCTAATTTCGGTAAAACCTGAATAGGTTATGCTGAACTCTGATGACGTGCAGATCAATTTTATCCGACCAATAAGGCTTGTCGAGGATTGCGTCTCTCGATTAAGCGACGATCTGCAAGGAATATCTGACTGGGCCCATCGTAACTGCCTAACGCTAAATCAACTCAAGTTAAACTGTATAGCAATCTACTGGAGAAATCTAGATCTTAGTGGATTGCCTCCGCAATGATCACCAGCACTATTATATATTCTAGGGAAAGTGTATGGATGTCTTCGCCAGTTAAGAATCTTGACCAGCATATTATCGACTCATATGCGTATGAAAGTTGCTAAATCTTTGGTATTACCTCACTTAACTTTTGGCAGCTTACGTTTTTCCAAGCTCGATTCTGGTGGCCAAAAAAGGTTGAATGTAGCTTTCAATGATAATATCAGATTTATTCATGGGTTGCGCAGCTTTACTCATATCTCTCCCTATGTTGAGTCCTTTGTTGGATGCTCACTTGAAGCGTACTTGTCACGAAAATGCTTACTATTCTCTGTATTCTCTAATCCACGAAAAGAAGCCCAGTTACTTACTTGGCCGAATGCAATTTTTACGATCGGCCCGCAATCGAAACATCCTACTGCCAAGCTTTAGAACTTTATCAGTTGAACGCTGTTACTTTGTGCAGGTGATCCGTGATTGGAATTCTCTGGCGCCCAATGATCAATGCGCTAGCCCTGGCATCAGCTCACATGACGTAATATTTCCAATTTAGAAATTTTAATCATTTTCTTTGGCAGAATCTGCTTTAGCTCAGTATCTATATAGATTTTATAGGTGTATAGTTAGTTAATTAAATTTATATATACGTTTAGCTATAACTCTTTCATCAAATAAATTTTCCCTACCGATTAAAAACGTACAATTATAAGATTTGTAATCTTGTGTACTAATTAATTAATTATTTATTTAAGATCACCAGAAAACTGATTACTACTAAAACTTTACAAAATTACAAATATATAAATTAATATACAAGAACAGACCTTAACTAAATTGATTTTTCATTTATCGACTTTTACCTAGTATAGCATAACTTGTGCTGTGCTGTGAAATTTGGAATGAGTCATCTGATGATACCTCAGAAAGCGAAAAGGAACTGATATTCTCATACTTAACAACAATTCAGGGGAGTTGCTGCTGAGAATTCCCTGTAAAATGTCAAAAGCAAAAATATTTCTGAAATATTTTCATCTATTTTCGAGAATTTCTAAGGAAAACAGGTTAAATCTCTCCACATTTATGGCGCCATATGATCATTCCAAGGAAATCCAGGAAAGAATCCCAGATAGGAAAGGAATACTGTGGGATTGGTCTAATCAAAGTACAATAAAGAAACTTGGTATAATATGTGGGTCTTTACATTCACGGGATCATCTTTTTTATCAGAGCAGCATTAGACCTGTTCACGTTGAAGAGTGTAGTATGAGCCTCGAGAGACAATCGTGAGTTAAAAGCAAAGCCCACGTCTTTGAGTTTGTCGAGTGTAATTAATGAATTTCCGTCTATTGTATAATCGAAATGCAATGAACACTTCTTTTCAGAAAAAGATATGATTGAATTCAAAGGAAATAGGATATTTAAGCACAAAGTATAGGAAAACCAACATGGCTAAGTCAAAATTTAAAAAACACAATCATTTTCATTCGAAATTCTACGAAACAAGGATCAAAACTAAAATTGATATATGTAAGACCGAATCTTATGGTACCCTAGATGAATGCCCGAATATAATTTCGTATGGTCAGTCCTCTACGCTAGTTTGATTCTTAATGTGGTTTTTCGCATCTAATTCTAGAACGGTTCGTCACATTATAATCAATTTCAGAGGATTATATACACTGAAGAACTCTTTTCTATGCAATACCAACGTCTAGAACTGATCCTTTTCACAGTATATGTAAGAAACCTTTATTTTTTTGTATGGCAACATGAAAATGGTGATCTCCGATTTAGTCAATTTATAAAATTATATTTACTATTTGCATGAAAGCTCTGTGCACCAAATTTCAGTTCTCTACGTCGTCGCGTCGACGCGTTCGTAGTCAGTGCCCAAATATATAGTAAAAAACGACACTTTCGTATGGAAACCCTACGAAGGAGTTGCTCGATTGTTCCAATTTATTTTCGCTAGCAACTGACTGATGATTGCGCCACTAGCTCTACTTACATTGCTTATAGTCTGATTCCACTGGACTGGACTTCTACTGGTCTTTCCTGGTGCTAGCTTCTATTTCTACTGCTTTTCAACTGGTCTGGTACTTGTTCATGGCTGGTGTTATGTACTTTTTACATTTCATACATTGTCGCACTTTTCACAACATAAAATCTTTAAAATTAATTATTAATTTTCCTATTTTACGTAAAACGCATTTCAAAGTGCAAAGACGCACTTAAAGATCATTGTGAAATAATCTAAAACTTCCAAAGAAAATCTCCAGAAACAGCTTTAGATAAACATTTCTTCAGAATCAAAAATCAAAATCTAAATCTTTTAAAATTCATATGAATTAATAAACAAATAACTAATCATTCAAATGCTTAATTGATTCATAATGATACCATTAAGCGAAAATCCAAATGCAATAAACAATAAATATCAAATTTCAATTTAGCGTGAATATAAACATTTTTTCCATTGCTACAATAATATTTTAAATTAATATTGGAAGCTTAAAAGCTTTCATATAAACATAAACGTTTGACTTAAAAGCATTAATGTAAACAAAAGTCTTGGATTAAAAAGCATAAACATGAACACTTGGAAATCTTAAATTCAAGTTCATAAATATAAACATGAATATCCAATTTAACTATGGATATTCAATATTGAATAGATCATAAACATAAACATAAATACTCGCGCCGTGGCATTTGTTTACGCGAATAGTTATTTGTTTGCGCGCATACCCATTTCTTTATGCGAATAACTATTTGGCAACGCGCTTATTCATCGCTAAGTGTAAACAAGAGATATGGTCCCTTGAATGGTACGAGAAAATGAACGTATAATGTTACATATCATTGGAAAACATTTTCATTGGTCAATTATTGAATAATTGAATAATATTTTATATAAATGTATCCCTCCAGATATGCTCTTTTTGATAGACCCCCTACCCTTGCAGTATTCTAGATCCTTCTAATTACGTGTTAAGTTTGTATAAAAATAGGAACTTTGCACGGGGAAAATCAATCTAGTTGTGAGTCCAGTTACAATCAATCCAGTCTTGTTGTGAGTACCATTTTAATCTTTAATTGATAAAAAATTATAAGGGCATTTAGTTTGCCCCTTTGCTATTGAGTCAGTTAGTTTTTGAATACTGATTTTCAGAGTTAACATAAAATTAATAGTGCATTTTGCTTGCATCTTTAAATTTTGTGAAACTTTAATTTTAAATTTAGTGAATTTTCAAAAATTATTGTGAAAGTTATTTCGTGAAAACTTAACTTTAAAATTTGTAAACTTTAAGATTTGTGAAACTTTAATTATTGTTAACATTTCATTTAATGAAAAACTACATTTCGTGAAACCAAAAGATTATTGTGAAACTATTAAGTGTTATGAACATTTTAATTATTGGAAAACCATTTAATTATTATCCAACGTTAATTATTGTGTAACCACTAAATTTTATTTACCTTTATTCTTTCTTATCATGAAAAACGAGTGGAAAATATTTTCGTGTCATGTCAGATTTATAAATCAAATAATAAAAATAGACTAACCCAACGAATAGTTTGTTTTATTTCCATTAGAAATAAACTAATTCCGAACTAAATAATAACAAAAAAATAATACTAAAGTGTCAAAAATTAGTTAACAAAAACTTAAAAATTAGTTAACAAAAACTGTTGTCAGAATTGACTCAATTATTATTGTTATACGAAAAAGTTATAACACTGGGCTGATCCACTTCAGCTCCGGTCTGTTTGAGCTCTTGACCAAAACTGAATTCTGGCAGCAGTGGTTCCCTTTTTATATGCGCGGTCAGAAGTGGTGTCGTGTGCAACCGGCTTGGCTGCATTGAACTTTTAATACTCTCTCATCAGTGGCTGTTTGGCTCCATCTATTAGCGGTTGTATGGTGCACAGGCGCAACGGTATTGAGTTTACGATACTCTGTCATGCTGTCTGCTCACGTAATCTGATGGTATTTATTGCAGTATTTCTATGTAGAAAACTTTATTATTAGTTTGAACTATGCCAATATCTGACTTGTTTACTTCTCTACTTGTGAATAGTAAAGCGAGCGTACGATAGGAATGGGTTATTGCATGGGAGTACAAAGGAATGTGAGGGTGAAATGCCCATCAAGCATGTAAATTCGTTACAATTCCACTCAGGAATATTTTGTTGTTACAAAACATTTTTTGGTAGTTCCATCCAGGATTCATTTGTCAAAACAAAAGATTATGATTATTTATTTTTTTAAAGTATTGTTTAAAACATATGACATAACTGAATGGAAAACACTGAAATTAATTTATTAATGTTCCAGAGCAATGTGGGACAATTCAGTAATCTTTCAGTTATCGCAGGAAAATTTGGGTCCATCCTGTTGATGTCGATAATAACGTTGTGGTATGGAAGCCTTATTGCATGAGTGCGACTGGCTCTTGACCGGTTTTTTTTAACTACTCTGATAAGATTTTAAGTCTTTTGTACCTAGCCCGTATAAAAAGATATTATATTATCTACACATTTGTTATTGGTTACTATTATTTATTATTAATGTTTTTCATATATTTTTTATTTCTTCTACGTATGTTATCTTCAATGTCCATTTCAGTGAACATTTAACTCCCACCAGGTTTGTACTCACCACTTATTGAAGCGATTCCATGTAGTTGCTTTCACCGTACCTAACAAGCCACATTAAGTAGCTCAAAATACATTAATATAAAACAAAAGCACAAATTAGACGCCCCATTACCGGCTCTAGTTGCGTTAATAAAAGTAAAAATACCACTCATTGCTAGGTACGTAGATGCGGTGCAACTGAAGTTTTGTTTTGAATTTTTATCCTGGCTAAATCCTCCTCTAGAGGAAAAAAGCATAACTTGAAATACGAATAAAAAAAAAACCTTTTTTTTTCGAAGCGCGGTGTTCGTAAATTGTCAGGAAAACTTCAAGGAAATGTTTTCCATGGGCTTCTGATTATAGGTTGCGAGAATGAAACTGGCCGAAGGACTAAAAGGAAGACCCAAAAAGTAAAATGCATACAACCGCATAAAAACCAACTTTTCGGCGCTTCAATGTTTCGTTTCTGTGGGGCGACGTGTAGCCCCTTTTTCTTTAATTTTTATTTTTTTATTTTTTTTTTCTTTATAAATTATCATCAGGATCGTTGCTGTTGGTGGTGTGGTAGGGCTGTTTTTGAAATTTTCCTGTCGTTGCTGATGTCGTGCCGTCGTTGCTCGGTTTCCTTTTTTTTTTTTTTGCAAACATTTCACCATAGTTACAGTGTGTACAAAGAGTGGGAAGCGAAAGAGTAGAATACAAACAACTGAACAGAAAGGTGGAATGCAAAAACTCTTCTATCAAAATATACGAAAAGCTTTTTGTGGTTTTAAGGAAAAGTAGCAACGAAAAACTCAGATATAAAACAAAAGAGAACAATAAAACTTTAGACAGGGGATGGTGGGAAGAAAGGCGGCCAACCATCTTGAGAATGTTAGAAAAGTGGTTTCGGGTTCTGCTCATCGTTAAGTGAATTGAATTATGAAATTGTGCTGAAAACTCGTTCTTTGGAGTTTTCTTTGCAAAATATTGCGAACAGACCTTGACAGGTGTATAAACAACTTGCTCGAATTTCAAGCAAATATAATAATTTAAAAAGAATTTTAAATTAAATCGATCTATGCTCATACGGGCAAAGTCGTACTATGATAATTCAAATGGCTTTTCTAATTTCAATTTCAATTCAATTTTCAATTTCAATTATTCATTGACAAATTACACAAGAACGCATTAAACTTTTAGATAATTCATAGAATCAATAAAGAAGAAAATGCATTAAATATTAAATAAAAGCTAACTAAGTCGCTTAATTTAAAATTTGTAGATACTTCATTTTAGCACTCTTAACTAGAAAGTACAGCTGGGGTGGGTCGGTCGTTGTCCCGTATTTGTTTTTTTTTTTTATTACAAATTTCATCAATGGCCGATTACAACAAAATCAAAATAATTAAATTAAGTTTAGATTAAAAAAGAACTTAAAGATGTGAAGAAAATATATTAGATTATAAGAGCAAGGTTAAACAAAAATATGGATCCAGTAAGCTGGCCATTTGGGAGACGCTTTAATTGCTTTATTAAACAAATTAATTAAACAAATGAAACATCGACGTAATGGGCTCATTAAAACTGTAATTTGTATGACAAAACGGCAATTAAAAATTCATGGTTTCTCAAGGAGCGACAAGGAACAGAGATATTTAGGAGGCCAAGCATTGGAATTAATTGTACCGTGCAAGCAATCAAATACAAAAAGGATCCTAGAAATGTCACCCCCCCTCTCTCAAGGGAATCAATGGATAGCAACTTAAGTCTATCAGAGTAAGGTGGCAAGACAACAGCATCATTCCAAGGAAGGCCAAGAGCAGCAAATTTAAGAAATCTACGCTGAACCACCTCAATTCGTGTTCAATGTAGTTTTATTTTCAATAAAACATTGTTGTTGTCGTGTCCAAAAAAAATCTGTCTTAAACTAATTTATGAAATACCAAAATAAATAACTAATTAAAACCCGGCGCGCATTAAATAAATAAAAAAAAATGTTTTTTTTTTTTTAATATTATTAACCCAATCATTTCCTATGATGCAAAGCACAGCATGGCAGGAAGGAGATAAGGAAAAGAATTAGGGAATGTGAGGAGAGCGGCGGAGGTGCTGATGTATGTCATTCTTAAACTTTCGTAGATTGTATGCCGGAGGAAAGACAGAAGATGGTAAACTGTTCCACATTCGCACAGATCAGGATAAAAAAGCTTCACGGAATTTTACTGTACGATCGAAGGTAATTTTAAGGGTAAAAGGATGTACGCGGTTTGCGGCGCGAGTATTGCGTGGAGGAATCATTCTACAAAAGATCAGACTAGATATTTCATCGGAATATTGACCAAGCATGTAGCAATAAAGGAGCGAAAGGCATCCAACATTGGGGCGGTGCTCGTGTGAGTCGATATGACAAGTTATTGTCAAAACGCCAATGACCTTGAAGGCTCTCCTTTGGACAATATTCAATGAAGCTAAGTTTGTGCGACCAGCCCCAGCCCAGATATGGGAATTGTATTCCATTCTAGGTCTGATATAAGACTTGTAGAGGAGCGGTAGATTTGATGAGCTGAAATATTTCTTACACCTTTTCAAAACTCCAGGACATTTCGATGTTTTTTTAGCAACAGAAAAGATGTGATCTGTCCAGCTTAACTTAATGGAAATATTAATGCCAAGAATGCATAAAGAGGGTGTATGGTAAATCAGTGCCCCATAAAAAGAAACGGGAGTGGATAAATTATGATCATGTTTTAATGACATGTGACAGCTTAGATACATTAAATTCGACACGATTCGCTTTGACCCAAGCGTGGATATTGGCAAGATCGTTATTTAATGATTTCATCATGCAATCCCGTTTAACACATGTGGCATTCCCTCTGGAGTCCGCAAGAGTATCAAAGGAGTAAGCGAAGTCAAGTGTACTGCCATCGGCGAAACTATGGATTGGATTGAAAGTACGGGAAAGCAAATCATTAATGAAAATTAAAAAGAGAGTTGAAGAAATAACAGTGCTCTGGTACACATAGGCATTTATGAGATGAGGTTCAGATATAACGCCATCTAGTACAACAAGTATTTGGCGAATAGATAGGAAACTTTCAATCCATAAAGAAGAGGAGAGGTGAGACCAAATGCTTTAAGTTTGGCTAAAAGCCTGGATTCCAGACTCTATAAGGGCTTTTGAAATATCTAGAGCAACGATTTGGAACTCACCCAAACTGTGTAGACTACGGTTCCAACGTCCCGTGAGAAAAGTCAGCAAGTCTCCAGATGAGCGTCAAGCTCGGAAACCGTATTGGCTATCGTTGATGAGATGATTAGTTTCTAGATACTTCATTAATTTGGTGTTAATGATATATATATTCAAAAACCTTTAAGAGAAACGAAGTGATTACAATTGGTTAATAATTGGAGGGATCGCTACTCTCATCTTTCTTAGCAATAGGCTAAATATGAGCTAGTTTCCAAGCATTTGGAAATTTTTCTGTCGAATAAGACAAGTAGAATAGTTTGCGCAGAGGCTTAACCAAAGATGAGGTGCAGCTTTTAATTAACAGGTGGTGAAAAACCATCAGGTCCTGCAGCTTTGGTGATGTCAATCCCCTTAAAACCTTGAGTGCATCTCTCGTACGGATGTGTATTGGCACTTTTACACATCCACACGTGTCATTATTTCAAATATTAAAATAGATATCGTACATAGCATTTTCAGATTTAATTAAACCTTTTCCAGAAAGAATTAAACCTTTGCCAAAATAATTAAACCTTTTCCACAAAGAATTAAACAAAATCCACAAACAATACAACTAAATTCAGAAACAATTAAACCAATGATGTTTTTATTTGTTTTTCACATTTGTAAATAATTTTTGGTTAGTGAAATGATTCGCTACGCGAAACAGGACTAATTCCCATCGTCATATTCATTATGAAATTTACAGCATCTGTAGCATTTATCTCCCTAAAGCTACATTCTATAACTGCAGTAAGGCTGTGTTCAGGAGATGTATTTGCGAGAAGTATCGCGGCATTGTCCAAAATTAACCATGCATCTTCTGTATGCAAAATTTTAGCTATAAACTCTCTAAGGAATGAACAAAGTAAATAAAAAAACCATTGGTTTAATTGTTTATGAATTTCGTTAAATTGTTTGGGGATTTTGTTAAATTCTTTATGAAGAAGGTTTAATTCTTTTTGAAAAGGTTTAATTCTTTTTGAAAAGGTTTAATTCTTTTTGAAAAGGTTTAATTCTTTTTGAAAAGGTTTAATTTTTTTTTAAAAGGTTTAATTCTTTCTATAAAAGGTTAAATTAAATCTGGAAATTCTATACAAACATGTGTTGTATATATACTTTAACTTACAAGCAAAGTACGTTTTTAGGCAAAAGCCTTACCATGACAAGCAAATAATGCAATAAACTTCAACCAAATCCAACTACATTTTGTCTATTCAAATTGTTCAAACAAGATCTTGTCATTCAGGCAGATACCAAAAGGGCTGTGTGCAGATCGTGCTTATGGGGTTGTTGGGAGGATGACTGGACTGGCTCTTTTCATTGCTCTTTGGCGTATGGGCTGGACCTGGAGAACACTCCGTACAGTATGCCACGTGATATGACTGTTACTGTGAGGGAAGTGCTTTATCGATCCTTCCCCTATCCGCTCTAAAAATGTTTACCGAGAGCTCTCTCACTAATGAGGGAGCCGGATCGGGCGTCTACTTTCCTAAACCTGATATTAGGATGGAGTACTCACTGGAAGACAGACCTCTATCTCCCAGGCGGAAGTCTTCGCCATCGCAATGGCAGCGAAGATAGGTCTTGATATGAAAATCAAACGAAAGGACATTGCTATCCTTTCGGATAGTCAGGTAGCCTTAATGACTCTGAGTGGCCCTCGGATAACATCTAAGTTACTGGGGGATCGCAGGTCGTTTGTGTATAAGTTGTATATCCACAATAAGGTATCCCTTGAATGGATTCCTGGTCACATGGGGATCATGGGGAATGAAAGGGCTGACCTTTTAGCTAGGGCTGACTCTGATTCTCGGTTTCTCACATCGGAACCCGCCTAGAAGTTGCCACGTCAAGTATAGGGTCTCTCAACATAGCAGATGTTCATAGGGCGCATCAGCAGGGATGTGTGAACCTGAGTACTTGCACGTGAATCAAATTGTTTCTTGATGGACCCAATAGGAATATCTTTGATTTTCTCATGGGGCTCTGAGGGAAACAATGTAGAACTATGGCTGGCATCATCACCGGTCACAGCTCGTTTCACTCTCATCTAACAAAGATGGCAATTATTGACAGACCTGAGTGTCTGGCGTGGAAAGAGAACCTGAGACAACCGAACACTTTTTGTGTGCTTGTTCGCCCTTCGTCCAGAGCAGGTTGGACACTCTAGGGTCTGCCCTTATATCTGTGAATGAGCTGAAAAGCCATGCTCACCAAGACCTGATGCGCTTTATTAAGAAGACAGGAAGGTTTTGGTGAAAAGGTTTCTAGCAGGATAGCACAATGGGCCACTCTGGCCTACGTGCTTGGGATGGAATCTCCTGCCCCTCCCTTAAAAATAAGATATATATATATATATAATCTCTCTGACGGAGTTCTCTTGAATTTGGTGGTTCCTTATAGTACATGTCCTACTCATTCAAGAAAACAATAATAGTATTTCTAATTTACAAAGAAACGTTTACTACACCGGGTCATCATTAAATCTCCTTCCAATTTCTTTGCTTATTTCTTTAAAATGTTCCCTTGTAATTTTTTTTTGCTTATATTTGCCAAAGCACTATTAATTCAATCAAATACTTTCTTAAAAGCTCTCTAAGCTTTCGATAACTAAACTGCAAACATAGGAGATTACTTGAAAAATGATTTTTGCGACAGTATGCTTAGCTCAAGTGCAGTAACAACCTATTCTTGGAGAATTCACTGTCGTATTTGATTAGTTTTCAACAATAAATTCTGTTCACTTTACGCATCTGCAACCTTCACCACAAACGTCGTAATCTGTAGCATCAATTTCAATAGATTTAAATAAGAAACATTGTCACGTAACAACATCGTAGTTGCTAAATTGAAGATTATAAAATAATTTAAGTAGGCACCGTTGCTACGTAACAACGTTTAGTTGTTAAATTTTAATTCTAACTGCAAAATATAATAATAATTAATTGTTACTTTTATCACTTAACAAAAAAGGTGTTTACTTTTAACAGTTTTTTTTTTTTTTTTTTTTTATAAAAGCCAACGGAATATCTCTCTTATGTCCTATGACAGTTTTACGCCTCTTAAGCCTAGTACTAAGGTCCGCGCTAAGCTAAAATTTATATGAAAATTTAGCGCGTATAAGTTATCGGTGAAAATTTATCCTGAATTTTAGCGAGAGCGGTACTAAGGGCAACGCGCTAAATTTGGCTTTTGGGTTTTGATTAGAGATGGCACCGCCAGTAAATCTCCAAAAAATTTAGCTTGAATTTATCCGCCCGGGCCGTTCTTTAAATTGCTAAAAATATTTATCGTCAGAGTTCTGAGATTTGATAAATTGATTGTCCGGATTTTTGTAGTTAACGTAGTTTTGTACATCTTTGCTGTAAGTACGGATGAATTGGATTCTTGTCGTGGCCGTTTTTTTTTTTTTTTTTATTATATACATTATGCATATTATTTTAATATTTTTAATATTTCCAAATAATTTTAACTACCTGTTTTTAGAAATATTTTCACCGCGCGTTGTATTTCGGTGAAAAAATTTGAAAATTCTTCTTCTTCTTGTTTTTAATATATGTTTTCTCTGAGTCTCCGCTGTCATATTTTAGCTGCTAAAGAACGGCCCGATATTGAAGACCCGCTAAAATTTAGTTTAGCGCGGACCTTAGTACTAGGCTTTAGGAATCAATTGAATCAGTGAGTGAGTGGTATTTGGTTTTTATATTTTATAGTTATAGATAGGAGATATGATTTCTCCTTCAATGAAAATGTATAACTCAAGCGGAGAATCGGGCAAAACCACTCAGATGACGCAGTTGTGGAAATATTAAGTATTGAAATTTAAATTTTGCTAGTGACCATGTTTATTATTTCTGCTTTTCACATTGATATGGCAACAAGTAAAACGCTTTATGTGATAAACCTATTGCGAAACATATTCAAGATTATCATTGTATACATCACTCCGATTATAGTGCTGCGAAAATAAATGTCGAACATTGTAAAATATGGAAAAGGCTGGAGGGGTGACGTCGTAAAGTATTACCTCGCTTATCCTCTGTGAAAATCAATCGAATGGAAAGTATCCTTCCAAAACAGGGGCGTTTTATGAGCACTCAAAAAGAAAAAAGGAAAACTTTGTATACTGTGCTGTTGGCAGCATTTTTGCCTTTATTTTTCATACAGCTACCATCAACCACTTTGGTGGTGAACAAACAAAATTTCATCAACTTTCCATCAGAGAAACATCTTTCCCTCTCCCTTTTTTCGTATTATTATCCCGTTTTCCCATACTCTTTTTCCTGGTTAAAAAGGTTTCTCTCAAATTATAAGAAAATATTTCACTTTTGGCATCACCTGATGGGTTTTAACGGCTTGAACCATTGGGATGTTATTAATTAAAAGCGACACGAGTTATTTGAAAGCTTTTTAGATGTTCCGACAGAGTTTTATATCCTATGTACTTGCCTGGCTCACAAAAACGGGTGTCCGTAACGGATAGGTGACGTGTTTTGTCGTATATTTTAATGCTCGGCTTAACTGTATTGAAACAGACGAATTATATATCTGTAATAGCTGTAATACGGAATTGACATAAAATTGAATTACTTTTCAGCTGCTGTCGATTATGATCATTTTCCTACTTCGTACAACCCACCTCCCACCCCCCCCCCCCCCCTTCTTCTAATTTTCCACAAATCCTCTTAGTAAAAAAAGTTCTCCCTTCCAGTTCCTATATTTTTTCTGTTTGAACTGGTTTCGAAGTTGATAAAACGAATTTCATAACAGGACTCAAAGAAGCATGTGATTTTGAATGTTACCTTATCCAGCATATGAGAAATCAACAAGAAAAAAAAACTAGAATTGGTCTTAGGCCAATTCTTACGATAACCTAGATGAATGCCCATATGAAATTTCGCATGGTCACCCCTCTACGATAGTTTGATTCTTAAAGTGGTTTTTCGCATCTAGAACAGTTCGTCGGACAGTAAAAACGATTATTACCAGTTTCATTGGATTTTATATTCTGAAGAACTTTTTCTTACAACGTTATACGGCTAGGACTGATAATATCCACAGCGTACGTAAAAACCCTACATTTTTGCATGGCAACACCAAGACCCAGTTGTTCGATTTAGTCCATTTGAAATTTTATTTACTACTGTTAGTACAAAATTTCGACACATTCTCAGGTAGTGTCCAAATATATAGTGAATAACGAAATTTTTGTATGGCAACTCTACAAAGGAATTACCCGATTTGTTTTCGAACTTAAATTTACATTATTTTTAAAAACACTGTGTGCAAGATTTCAACTATTTATGTAAAAGAACTCATTCTCGAGTTATCGTGAGGATAGGCAAACAAACGTACGGACAGATGTTCAGACGGATAGACGAACAGACGGACCGACGGACAAATAGACTGGCGCATAGACGGATAGACGGACAGACGCATAGACGAACATGTAAGAATCAAAATACCTTTCAATAAAATTATGTTTTGCTCTATCAACATTATTTCTATGCGTTACAAACACATCCAAGGTGGATTTTGTAAGATCATTCGATGTAGTTTTGGCAGACCAACAGCAATGGCGGTTCACCAAACCGTGCTTCCAACAAGGATCGATGATGTGATTTACAGACACTTCCAAAACAAACAGTGGGGTCGGACCGGGTTATACGACCCCATATGCCATAGGGCTCTACCTCTGCCGTATTCCAGTAAATACTATAAATAGCTCAACCATTGATATCCTCTCGAACAGTCAAGCCGCTCTCAAGTCCTTAAAGTCCTTAAAGTTATCCTCATGTGGGTAACTGGAAATGAAGGCCATAAAGGCAATAAAATTGCTGACAGCCTACTCCAAAGAGGACCGGAAACGCCTTTTATCTGACCATTATATAGTAAGTGCCCATTATGCAGTAAGTAACGAAATTTTTTTATGGCAACCCTACGACGGAGTTGCCTGATTGGGTACATTTCCGGACTTAAACTTCCCTTTTTTTTTTTTAAAAAAAGGCCCGTGTACAAAATTTCAGCTCTCTATGTCGACGCATGAAGCAGTGCCCAAACATATAGTGAAAAGCCAAAGTTTTGTATGGCAACACCAAAAAGGGGTAACCCGATTTAGTCCTTTTTTAAACCCTAGATAAAATCATAGGTTACACTAAGTTTGTTATTCCGTTTGTAACGTACAGAAAAATGCTAATAGCGAAAAAATGGGTTGGACGCCCACACATAATATTAAAAGTTATTTTGGTTTTTGCATGTCTGTCTGTCCATCCTCATGGTAATGCGCTCACTTAGGAATTTTACACATGGGCTTTAAAAAAAACAAGTCCGGTAACTGCTTGGTAGCATTGCCATACAAAAATTTCATTCTTTACTATATATTTGGACAGTGCCTGGCAACGCGTCAACGTAGAGAGCTGAAGTTTTGTACACAGATCTTATAAAAAAATAATGCAAATTTAAGTTCGAAGAAAAATGGGACGAATCGCGCAACTCCTTCGTAGGGCTGCCTTACAAAAATATCGTTTTTACTATATATCTGAACACTGCCTGAGACCGCATCGAAGCAGAGCGCTGAAATCTTGTACACGGTGTTTTCGTAGTAATAGTAAATATAGCTTGAAAAATTAACTAAATCGGGAAACCTCTTCTTGGTGTTACCATATAAAATTTTTGGATTTTTACGTATAGTGTAAAAACTGTCAGTCCTAGACATTTTTATTGTACTAAGAAGTGTTTCAGAATATAAAATCCTATGAAAATGATTATAATCATTTTTTTTGTCCGATGAACCGTTCTAGATATATATGCGAAAATCCACTTCGAAAATCAAACTTGCGCAATTGGGTGACCATACGAAATTACATATGGGCACTCATCTAGGGCATCATAAGAATTGGTGTTAGGCCAAATCTAGCTTTTTTACTTGTTAAACTTAATTTTACATTTGTTTTAAAAATGCCATGTGCAAAATTTAAGCTCCCCACGACGCGCTCTCAGGTAGTTTCCAAATATATAGTGAAAAACCAAAATTTGGTATGGCAACACCCAGAAGGGGCTACCGATTCCAATTTTTCTTTCGCTAAAAACCTTGTCCTGCCAATTACGAATACAACAAAAACCAATAAGACCAATCGGTCGAGCCGGCAATTGATTTTTTTTATATAGATGAATAACTATTATTGGAAATTTTAGTCTACTTATGCTACCAGAAGAAAGCCTAGAGTGGCAAATCCATTTTTTTTTTTTTTTTGGAAATTCTGCAGATAACCGCAGTGCATAAAGTGCTATCGCAACACGTTTTTCTAGTGAAATTGCATCTCTCATAACATTGTGTTCCTGTCTCAAGGATTGTAAGCGTTCACTTAGCACTATAAATAGGCTTCTGCTCATACGAAAATTATCTTTAAATTTTTTATTATCCTGAAGCGGAACATCTTCCCAGAATTTTTATTTTGGGGAGGTAACTACTACGATTATACTTACTCCAGTCCAATTTTTTCTCCATTTTCTCACCGAATTCCGCCTCCACACTGCTGCAACTAGGAACATGCGTCTCTTATTTGCTCTGAGTTTTCGTGCACTGTTATAAATATGTCTTTCAACTTCTTAGCTTCTTTAATTGGAAATTAGAAATAATGTTCAATTAAATAATTGGAAATTATTTCTTATTGTCTGTCGACGGCATGACAGGTGTGTCAATTTGAATTAGGTAGTCCGGTGACTTTTTTATTCAGCCTAGTATTTAACAGTATGTTTCGAGATAATCGAAATTAAATTATTTAAGAAAAAAGGCAAAACGTTATTCATAAATATAACATAAATGCAGCATATTTACACACATCTCTTGTACGAATTTACGTACGTAAAATATACCTGAATGATGCCTTTTCGTTTTAACGTGAGTTCATTCATTCATGACATGATCCGACATGGAGAGCACACTAAACCATGAGTCAATCAGTGAAAGATGTTTTCTCTCATTACAAAAAAGGCCAAAAATTTCTTGCCCTGTGGATGGTCGATCATAGGCCATAGCCAGAACGCACAGAGCGTATGTAATGTGTGTATGTATGTGCATATGTAGTATGTATGTATTTGATAGAAATTAATTAAATCCGTCGCGAAAACGTTCAAAAGCCTTTCAAATGAACCCACCTGGATTGCGTGCCTAGGTCTGCCTTCCTGTATTTCCTAGTTTGGATTCCTTTAATCATATATATGTAGTACAATGCACATACATACTATGCGGGAGCTCATCTAGCCTGTTATATGGATTTAGATTGGAGATAAACATTAGCGGGTGAACGAAGCGCAAATAAGACAGGGCGGCCTGTTATACATATGCACATACTTATATAGGGAATACCTAAAATTGCTGATTGCTAGGCTACCTACTACATACATATATACATATATATTGAACCCGAAGTTTGTTTGATTTTCTATACCCCAAACCAAACCCTCTGAAGCCTCCCGCAATCGTCATACCACGTTTCATTTTATTTGACTTTTAGACGAAAATGCCTGGCAACACAACTCTTGTACATATATACATATGTATGTATAAGCTTATGTACTTGTATAATCTCATCGAACATTCAGTATTCCGTGAACAGTAGAAAGCTACCCCAACGGACTGAGTGGGAGTATGTAAATTGTCGCTGTCAAAGGTTCGAATCAGGTCATAGTGTGCATGATTGTGTGCTTTTCTAAACGGAAAGATTTCTTGATTTTATGGCTGATTTCTCCCATATTTTCGTACATATTTTTTAACTTACAAATGAACGTGATGCTTTTGGTGCTAAAAATCACGCTATACCTATACAGTTGAATCCGGATAAAAGCACTTTGGGTAAGGTCACAAATCTTTTTAAGTCACATGATTTTAAAACTCCTCACATTTTCCAGCAGATTTATACTAAAATAAGCCGCCCGTTTAGTGGCACAAGCCGCTTAAAGTCACATGAAAATAAGTATACACAAATGAAATGGCATATAATGTATCCCGACATAATTAAATTTTTGGTTAGGGGCTTGGCTATTTCTTGCTACTTAATGCTTATGGCAGACTTGAGGTATCGATACCTAGATATTCATATTCGGGTATTCCAAATAATTAGGTATTAAAGTACCACTCCCTATAGGACCCTATTTGTGGTGTGGCGACGCGTCTGTGCCGGCTCGTACATTTCCGAATACTTGATCAACCACTATGTAAAACCAGCTAAATTAATTTCGAAATTCGCGACTACACCTTTTCCAACTGTAATTCAGAAAGTGTCAATTGTAATTCAGATTGGTCAATAGTAATTCAGAAACCACCAATTGTAATTCAGAAAGCGTCAATTGTTATTTAGAAAGCGTCAATTGTAATTCAGAAAGAGTCAATTGTAATTCAGAAAGCGTCAATTGTAATTCAGATTGGTCAATTGTAATTTAGAAAACACCAATTGTAATTGGGATTAATCAATTGTAATTCAGAAAGTGTCAATTGTAATCCAGATTGGTCAATAGTAATTCAGAAACCACCAATTGTAATTCAGAAAGCGTCAATTGTTATATAGAAAGCGTCAATTGTAATTCAGAAAGTGTCAATTGTAATCCAGATTGGTCAATAGTAATTCAGAAACCACCAATTGTAATTCAGAAAGCGTCAATTGTTATTTAGAAAGCGTCAATTGTAATTCAGAAAGTGTCAATTGTAATTCAGAAAGTGTCAATTGTAAATCAGAAAGCATCAATTGTAATTCGGATTGGTCAATAGTAATTCAGAAACCACCAATTGTAATTCAGAAAGCGTCAATTATTATTTAGAAAGCGTCAATTGTAATTCAGAAAGTATTAATTGTAATTCAGAAAGCGTCAATTGTAATTGGGATTAATCAATTGTAATTCAGAAAGTGTCAATTGTAATTAAGAAAGCATCAATTGTAATTCAGATTGATCAATAGTAATTCAGAAAGTGTTAATTGTAATTCAGAAACCACCAAATATAATTGAGATATTTATTTTTTTATTTAATTAATCAATTGTAATTCAGAAAGTGTCAATTTCAGTTCAGAAATCGTCAATTGTAATTCAGATTGGTCAATAGTAATTCATAAACCACCAATTGTAATTGAGATTAATCAATTCTAATTCAGATAACGTTGATTGTAATTTATAGAACTTCAACTACATATCCCACGGCTATACAAATCGAATGTATATTTTATTAAATATATATCGTGTTAGCTGTACTCAAAGATTCTTAATTATACATATGCAGCAATTCCATACCAATATGATCAAAATTTTTGGACCAGACCCTCTTCGCTTTCGATTAAACTTTCAGAATTAGTTCAGTATTAATAAATATTGGACCCGTGTTTTTTGTTTAGCCTGCCGACCTCAGGTCTTGGATACAGGGTGACTCAAATTTTAACGTTTTCACTGTGAACGTGTTTTTTAATTTGCTGATTACTTAGGATCGAGTTATTCGATTGCTTTCTTTGTGCGATATCTCTAATTAAAGATATTAAATTGAGTTTTCCAAATAAATTAAAAAAAAAGTTAAAAAAAAAGTAAAAACAATATATAAAAAAAAATAGACAATATTTAATAATTTTGGATTTTTTCCCCCTCCGGACGAGAAATCCTCCTAAAAAATGGTTTTTTTATATGCTCAACATTAATACATATCTCATCATAAATTTGCGGATGTTTAGCTCTTAGTTTAAGCGATACAATTTTTTTTATTAGCTTCTCTGCAAAATTTAATATAAAATGAGTTGAATTTAATCCAAAAAAAAAATTTGATTGTTTTTAGATACTTAATGAAATTTAAAAAATAAAAAATGTTATAATAATAGTTCTGTTCTATTGTTTCATGAATTTTCCAATTTTATTTTTATTATAAAGCGAATATTCATTAGCACTATACTATTTCAATTTACAGGTATAAAAGCGAAGTACTTTTGAATACCTGCTTTTGGGTTTCATGGGTAGAAGAAGACTGTAGTATAATACTGAAGTAATTAAAAAGGAAAGTTTATGAACAATTTCCACAATTTTGTATTTGTGTCAACCGTAGCTAAATACTTAGAAGGCAGACTCTGCACTACAAAAAAAGTGTCCATTGAACCTGTTACAATAAATTCTGAAGTAAATAAAAGAAAACGAGCTGAATGTGTCCAATCTTTGAACCACTACATACAGCAAGGGAAACAAATTGTTTGGATGGATGAAACTAATTTTAGTCGAACAAGGTGCCGTGCAAGAGCTGGTCATAGGGTAGTCCAATATCTTCCAGCATTAAGATTGGAGCAATTTCAACTACAGGAGTCATATCTGTGAAACGCAGAAAAGGTACATTTACTGTACAGGCACAGTTAGCAAATGATTGGGTTAGAAGATTAATGCAACAGTGGCAAGATATGAAAAGATTTAGTGATTGTTGCCATTCAAGGCTAGAAACAATCAGTAACAGTACGACAGTATCTCTGTTGCGGCTATAAGGATTTTGCTCTCAAATGCTAAATCCGATTGAGAATATTTGCTCTAAGATCAAAGCCGATGTCAAAAACAACAGTCGTCTTCCAAAAGTTGCAGCCCCTGGCGTTATGAAACAACAGAGATTGGTCTACTTTGAGGAAATTATAGATAACGCAAAAACTACCACAGTCGAGCACAATGTGCTGTGTAACACTATACAGTACACCAATTTATAGCTTTGGTAATGAACAACACGCCAATCGGTTGTTGATTTATTTAAAAATAATTATATTGCAGATAATGAAATAAAAATAAAAATTTTACGAATATTGTATTCTTTTTGAATTACAATTGGAGAAAGTGAGAAACGATTTTGGTTTTATGTAAATAAGGAAAACGAATTGTATTCAGTCTGATGTCAACTGGTAAATAAACAACACAGAAATAGTCTGATTTTTCTAAAAACAAAAAAGAACCAAGTCTTTAACCTTAACCGCCCTCAAGGGACCCAAAATAATGCCGGATTAATGTTTCTTTGCTATACATCAAATATAATTCTGCTTTCCACATTGATTTTTTTTTTTAGGTTTGTCATAAACGCACTAACCGCCTGATACCGGGAAGAAGTTAACCCTACAGGTACCGCCAACACTACCGCTCCTCTCGTTACAGCCGTCAAGTTGACATAGGGTCAACTGGAGTTGAAAAGGCGAATTCTGTAGGCAGCACCAGCACCGCCAAGTCGACATAGGGTCGGGTCGGTCCCAAAACTTCACCCTTCTTAACAGAAGTCCGGCTGTCATAGGAACAGCCTGGACAGAAGAAGTAAAGCTATTTTAATACTGTGGCGCCCCATATAAAATTATAATGAATTATAAAACACGTGAAGTCAAATTATAATGAATTTTTGTTATCCCATTCTATACGGAATTGTATCTTATAATTTTGAATCAAATTAGTTCTTTTCCAATGATTTTCATTTTGTAAAATGTAAACATTCAAATAAAATGTTCTATTTGAACCATTTCTGACCTTCTTTCTTATAACCTATTAATTTTGTTACATTAAGCTGATTTCTGGAATAAAAAAATTATATTCAATAGTAAATACCAGGAATTACTGAGGTTACCAAAAAAGGCTAGTACGGAGTTCGAGTAAAAACTGACATTTCGATATAGATTTTACCGCTGGTAAAATCTCAAACAAAAATTTAACTGAGCTCTTTACTCGTCCAGTATGGATCTCTCTGGTAAAATGTGCCTTTTTCTCTATTATAAGATAGATGGCGTTTTGTAAGTCTCCACTCATTTTACTGACCTTTTTAATGTGCGGAGCATTAAAATGCTGGTAAAATTTTGACATTTGACAAAACGGATTCTAATTTAAATTCAAATTTTAATTCAAAATTTATTTTTTTACCAACCCCAGCATAAGTGCCACGTAAATTAACTTTGGGTACAGCAATTGAAGTAGTAAGTACATTTCTGGATTATAGTAAGTTTTATAACAGTTCAAAAGTAATTAGTTCATTATTTTTTGCCATCGATTTCCTTGACGACTATAATACTACCGATTAGGAGTATTTGGAAGAGGAGTTTGTGTCTAACACAGCAAAATTGCGTCCAACTCCAGTATTAGATTATGTTCCTTCGACTGGTAGTACTCCTTCTTTAAAAAAGGATAGAATAACTCCTTTAAAGAGGAAAAATTCTCGCAAAATAGTTTAGACGGAGCAGAAAAGAATGCTTGCCGGTTTTGTCTTTTTTAGAGCCTCCAACTAAAGCGTAAGCTAAGATATATAATTTTTTGATTCATACATTATCATAAGAAATTACAGAACTTTTTCAACTCACTTGGCAAGCACAGCAGCCGAATTAACGCAAACTTCCGGTGAAGATACCAGCACAGCAATTACTCCTATGTGAGATATTATTTATTTAACCGAAAACTTATTTTAACATTTATTTTTAAACTTATAGCAAATCCAATACCGAAGAACTACGAAATTTAAGGACACTCTTGCTGAAAGTGCTTCCACTATTTCTAAAAACATTTCCGAGTTGCTTACTTTACGAAAGCAAATAACTTCAGCTCTGAAGCCACCACCACATGCCTGTACTGAAACATTTTTCCATGTTGGCCAATTTAGACCGCATGCTCCAAAAACTTCCCGACAATAAAGTGGAGGAGCTTAATATGAAATACACCCAGCTTGCATATGACGAAATCCAGAAGTGCAATTAAGACATGTTTTAAAGACAGAAGTGGGCAATTGTCTTTTGAGTGTGAGCAATTCGTCTTTAACACTTCTACAGAAAATTATCAGTAAGTCTTTGGTAACAACGTCACAGGATTATTTTAATTTTTCCTTGTCCGTTTATCTATTAGTCTGTCTCACTGTCTATCAGTCTGTTTCTCTGCCTGTCAATCTATTTGTCTGTCTGTATGTACGTCTGTTCGTCCTAACGATAATTCGAGAACATGTTCAAAACACAATGACAGCAAACAACAATGTTAGCAATTTAGTTAACAACAATGTCACATTTAAAACACAGTGACAAGTGCAGTTGACAGCGGTCAGTGTTTTATTTATTACGAAAGAAATGGTAAAAAGGAAAAAAAATGAGAAACATCTTTTAAATATAGCATTGTAGTTTATGCGGCTTGTTAAAATGGCAAAGCTAAAGAAAAAGCAATAAAGAAGAAGAAAGAAGGAAGAAGAAGAAGAGACTCCCATACATGAGATGCCGGTTATCGTATCTCTATTAATTATTCCTCCTCAAAAGCCATAATTTTTCAAACTAATTAAAGAAATTAATGTTATTAAAGTTCTTATTAACTAGTTTTTTACAATTATCTTTTAATTTCCTATGCTTCACTAAAATGACCAAATCTACATAACACGAATGTCAATTACTCAATGTCCGCATAGAAATGTCGATTATGTTGGCGACTAATTTAGAGATTTACGGCGACATTGTTGTGTCGCTCTCACTGTGTTTTGGCCTTTATAGAGCAAAAATTTTGCACACGGCATTCTTAAAAAAATTCTTGATTTAAGTTCGAAAATGGAACAAACCAGTGACGGTGTTACCAAAAACTTACTGGTTATACATAAACGAAGTGCAAGCTCATCATATCTTTGTTCGATCGATACTTGGATTTTTGAAAGTTGATTTAATTCTAAGGATAGTGTGGCCGAAGTAGAAAATGTTATTATTCCGAATGTGAATTATTAGTTGAGATGAAGTCGATCGTTGTAAGAACCCTATATTCTCACTATTGATGTCTTGCTTGAACCGCATTACAATAATTCGTTATGTTAAGTTGTTTTCACCCGGATGGGATCCAAGATGATATGTTACAAGGACGACCGGGTGATTTCTCGATACGGAGACGGAGCTCTGCAACCTGATGCAAAACGGAATCCAACTATTGACACACTGGGCTATGGATTTCTGACTGTGCAAAACTCACCTAAAGATAATACCGGAAACCATACCTAGAAGACAGGGCATTCGCAATGCGTCATAGGGAAAAGTGGGAACTAAAACTGCCGATGAACATCTGGATATACACACTAGTGTTATTTGTGGTTGTGGTATGGTGGATAACAATGGACTTCACCTGTCAACGAAAGATATTGGATAAGGTAAATAGAACTCCCTCATTTTGTAGCAGACTTCGTGGCTTCCCCCCCCCCCCTCAATCGGGAATGCACCAAAATACTTTATTTGATCCAACTCCCAAAACAGTCATATTTATTTAGTTGACCCCAAGGGTAGAGTAACAAACGAACTGCGGGCGAAACCCATAAACAAGCTAACCCTGAGAGATTTCGATTCCGTTCACACTGGGCACTCCTCTCGCTCTCACAGGGGTCACTTACATATATAATGGGATCTGTGGACATAATCTGTATACAGAAAATGTGGAAATGAGACCAAAACGGTAACTCACTTACAGATTCCTTAGCTCACACTTCCTGAACGAAGCGGGAAGGGAGGGTTGGGGTCAGTTCGTCAGATCGCCCAGCTGGGCAATGTCTCGTAAATCTAGGCATTGCAGTGAGCAATGAGCCTTGTAGTGGCCTAGGTTCAACAGACCTCCTTGGGATCTCAACCTCTTTTCAATCCATCCATCCAAGGTGAAGTTCGCAAATTAAGTCATCTCATATAACCCAAATCAAACACACAGAAAAAAATATATACTAGGGTTATAGGGTTATGCTTTAAAATATACATACAAATTTTAAAGTCTCCTTTCCATGAAAGCCGTTAGAAATTTAAAAAGTAAGTTACTTTTTTTTATCCTATTTAAAATTTCGCGGCTTCCCCTCGCCCATCTAAATAAATTAAATGCCCCCGTTATCCCGAAAATATTATACCTTTATTTTGAAAATCTTTTTTCTAGCACATATACGCATTTCTCGAGATATTTCAAGTGGTAATTTAAATTGAAACACCTTGCACGCTTGCGAAGTTGAACTTCTGGACTTTTAACTCCTGTAATGAATTCAAAATCTGTGGCAGTGGTCCGTGCAGTTTTCATATTAAGTACCTACAACGTTATGGTGGTATCAATAGGTAGACATTTTGCATATTGTCATTCCAATAAGCCATATACATAAGACTTGCTGTGTTGTATGTATATTTCCAAGCTGAACTGAGTGACCTATTAAAAGCTTAAACAAATTAAAAATTTTGTTTTTCTTTGAAATCATTGAAACTGCAAAAACCCCTTTAAGCAATCGGCTGGAAAAACTTACAAAATGAAGTTCTGCTTTTATCCGCATGAGTCCTCCTATTTTTGCCCTCGCTGAGGTTTAAATGGCCATTGCCAGAATTATCTACAATTGAGCCTTTAATTTAAAATGATTCTCTAGATTTCACTAATATTCTCGTAGTATGGTAAAGGAAATAGGGAGGCAAAGGCAGTGACGCGAACTATAGTATAGTACCGACTACCGAGTATGGGTTAACAGAAAACACATATTTAGCTTAGCAGCATATACAGATTACAGAGTCGATACATATCTATGTATATATGTACACATATATCTAGAAAAACAGAGCCATTTACACTGTTCTGTTCTATAAAGGACCTAACACAAAGGGGATGGGGAGAGAAATAGGCAACATATAGCCGAAATTCTCGACAACCAAAGTGTTATACAGCTATCAACAGTGCGGATGTAAGACTGCTTGGAAACATGTATTCATGCTAAAATTTGCATAGTTCGTAAAGTTATGGGAAGGCCAAAATTAGATATGCAGCAAGAAAGTTATTTAATAGTTGTAGCCATCAAGAAGATATATATGGCATTGGGTCGGTGCGGTGAGGATACAACTGGCCCAAGAAGTACTATACATAACGACTTTACAGAAACCCCCACAGGATGACAGATTGAAATGGACAAAAGTGTTGAATTATTATTTGTCAAAAATGAAGAAAATTAATACCAGAAAAGTTTACTATCATCATGAACAGGTTAAGCAGAGAAGCGTCCTTGATTTATGACAATTTTAATGTGAAACAAAATAGAAAATCCAGGAATAATTATTCCAATATACCTGGATGACTTTAAAAATTATCATAATGAAAAATTTAAGGGAGCTGACGATAGAAACCTGCGATTGAATTTATGATTTTTTATTTGGTATGCTTGCATAAAGAAGCACAGCATGGTTCTTTCTTTAAACCAACATGGGTTTATTTCGGATAGGTCTATAACCACTAACTTGTTGAAATTTGTCTCGGATAACATTCGCGGGTTTGCAAAAGGCTATCAGACAGATTGTACTTATACAGACTCTAGTAAAGCCTTCGACCAGTTATCTCACTCCGTGATACTCTTTAAAATGGAAAATTATGGGTTTCCACCAAGATTTCTATAATGGAGAGTCTTATTTAGATAATAGAACATACCAAATCTTATTCCACCATTCTATCTCTAGAGTCTTGAAGGCTTCGTCTGGCGTACCTAAAGGTAGTCACTTGGGGCCGTTGTTCTTTATTGTCTTTGTGGTGCGGTACTGTAAAGTCTTGATTTATGCTGACGATGTTAAGCTTTTCGCTCAGATTAAATCTGTTAACGATTTTGAACAGGTTCAGGGTGACCTTAAAAATTTTGCAATTGATGCAAGAGCAATAATTGAGTACTCAATATCGACAAATGTGAGGTAATGACTTTCCATAGGAATCAGACACCAATCACTTATGATTATGAGTTCTCGGATTCCTCGATTCGTCGTGTGGACTCTGTCTGTGACTTGGGTGTCAAATGTGACCACTAATTGAATTTTATCACCCACATAAACTATATATGGTATCAAAGAGTAGTTCTATTCTGAGTTTTATAAAACGTTGGTCTGGAGAGTTTTAGAATTCTATCATAACATTGCGTTTGTACACTTGCTTTGTAAGACCACTTCTAGAATATGCTAGCCAGGTCTGATCTCCATTTTGCGGTACACATATCGAACGTATCGATTCTGTTCAGCGGAATTTCCTACGCTTTGCTCTTAGGCATCTACCCTGAAAATAACTCATTGATTCTTCCACCATATGAGGATCGCTTGAAGCTTTTAAATATGCACTCGCTTGAGAAACGTCGCATGGTTGTCGATGTAACTTTTGTGCATCAACTCTTAAACGGGAATATTGATTCTCCGTAATTACTTAACAAAATCTCTTTCCGTGATAGTAGCCACATTTGAGAAAGCATGTTAACGCTTTTTTAAACGTGTCCATGCAGCGAGCTTCTATTAAGCTGATTCTAATAGTCTATGTTGCCGATTATTATAAAACCAAGAGCCATAGATCTTAGAGGGCTTGATAACATAAAAAATTATATAAATTAAGCCATTTAAGTTCGTTAAGACGAAGGACGGTCTGGTCCAGGAAAAAAAACTATGACAACTCAAGAGGAGTGTCTGACTACATGAATGGGATCCTTCATAGGCATAAAAATAGAAAATACTCAGACAAACTGCCAGGTTCCTCATTACTCATGTACGATAAAATTCGAAGTACTGATGGAGGAGTTAGATCTCTTCTGAATATACCAGCAACCAGCAACGTTGTTGAAAAAGAGGCTGAACTAATGGTGTACAGAGCCCGGACAGATAGATATAGTGAACGGGACTCCAAAAGCCTACGCACCATAATGGAAAAAATAGAAGCAAATCCAATACTGGACATGACGTCAGACAGGATGGTTTTTAAACACAACCTCTGTCTGCCTCACAAAGTAAACATACCAAATAGAGAAGAAATAGATAAAAATTTAGAAAAAGAAGCCCTAATTTGGTACACCGACGGCTCTAAAACCGAGTAGGATTAGGAGTGGATATTCCAGACAGAAATATATTCCATCACTAGATGTGCCTACGAAAACCTCAGCCGATCCTACACTAACAAAAATATATATATCTACACAGATAGCCAAGCGGCATTGAAACCCATCTCATCACCTGAGGTCAAAACGAAGTCAAGCATTTAATTAACCTTGACACAAAGAATTAACTAACACTTCATTGCGTGCCAGGATACTCAAGATATGTTGGGAGTGATAACGCAGACATACTGGCCAAAAACGAGCATCCATGCCCTCATAGGACCAGAACGATTTTGCGATATCACTTACAACACTGTAAAACTAACCATGTAAAAGTGGATCCAAAACCGGATCGACCAGAGATGGACTTCAATGACAGACTCCAAACAAGCTGAAAAATTTATTAAATGACCTTCACCAAAGAATAGCCTGGATCGGGGCTGTCCACGACTCAATTCAGAATCATTAAAGGAGTCCTAAACGGACACTGCAAACTAAACAAACACTTGCATCGGATAAGTAAATCACCCACTGATGTATGTAGGCTATGTCTCGAAGAGGATGAGCACGTCTAATGCGAATGGGAGACCATTGCACATAGTAGATTCCAGGCTTTTGGTTCATACTTATTAAGGCCTTCCAACTTCGAAGAAACTTCACCCCGAAAGTTTTGCTCTTCTTCCTAGAAAGTGTGGGTTTGTTGGATGAACTATAAGGAAAGCGGCGCACAATAAGTCAATCTTAATCTTAGACCTCTTCCATCCCAGGTACATATGTAAATAATGTTACAAAGTTCGCATAGAACAGAAACATCGGATCTATTAAGGATCTTTGTACATATGTTTTGTTATATATGTTTTCAAAAGTACACCAATTGTTGCTAGGCTGAAAAGGATTCTTTAGAGAAACTAAAACTTTGGCTAGAAAAAAACAATGAGGAGAAATCAGGAAATGCGATCAAGAACTGTAGTAGAGGAAGCCACCTGTACCGAGTAAGTTTTTGGCCACTAGGAGGCAGCCCAAGCTCCATATATGAACAGAAAAACCTTAAGTGGAGAATTGAAACTTCCATGTAGATATTAAAACCATCTCGAATTATGATATATTCGGCTATTGAATCAAGTACAATATTCAAAACGGAGATATTTCACAGGCTGCTAGGACAGTAATTGGACCGTGAGAATACAAGGTCCCCATAGAGCGAGCATTTGAAGCCTTGCAGTTAAAATTATATACAAATAGAGTAGTTAGCATAGCACTTACAAAACATCGTGCCTGCCAAAGCAACCTAGACACCACATCCAGCCCTGAAGGGCCCTTACATCACTTACCACTTCGGTTCATGAAGACGCAGATGTTAAGCCTTCCAGCTGATTGCCCCATCCACCCAATCGACACTGAGGGCAGAGTATTTTCCAGTGTCCTTAATGATGACCTGAAAGAGAGTAGAGTAGTGAACCCACTGACATGTATAATACGGACTGACTAAGTTAATAGAAATGCACTACAACAAGTGGGCTCACTTCTATATTGCTGACTCTTTCGGTCAAAGCACCATGTACCAACTGAGGAGAACTGTAAACAACAAATAAATAAGTGGGTCCGTCGAAAAAAATGTTTTTAAATTTATTATTTAGGGTTATTACTGATAAAATTGTTTTACCAAAAGTAATATACGCCTACGATTTTTTTCAATGTTAGCACCGGCGTAAAAACTTTTTTGACAGAAGCAATTGAGCCCACATGAAACAGAAAGTTAAGCAGTCCATATTTTATATGGCAGTGAGTGAACCTCAGCCAACCATGCCAAGAGAAGATCACTCCGGGAGAGTGAAGGAGAAAGATAAGAACTTTACAGCGCGATCACGTTATAATAAGTTGTTTAATAATATAATTGTACATCGGTATACCGGTTGGATACTATCACGGCTCTGAGGCCTACTTATCAATCTACTTGCTACTTTAATTAGTCTATTACTCAACTTTTACTTAGATTAACAGTAATTTTCAGTTTTCTATTGATTTTAAGAAGATGCATGTAAAAATCTAGAAGTAACTTGTAGGCACTGTTCCTAATTGAAAAAAACAAATGATTACGAAAAGATTACCCTTTATTATAGCCTTACTGCAAGCAATTATTCCTATTCTTACCAAAAATGAAACTTACAAAATCCGTATCTCTAGCGCTACTAAATCCTTCTTAGTCATAAATCATATCACTATTATGCATAAATTCTCAATGTTAATTCACTTTTCCGTTTTTGGAACACATGGTGCATTCAGATACTTAAAAAAATGTGAGTTGATACACAAACACATATTCAATTAACATAAATAGAAATGAACAAAATTTTGAAACCTAACATCTCATAATGTTAGAAAAAGAATAAAATCAAAGAAAAGCAAGAGCTTTGCATTGTCCTTAACTAGTAAATTTCTTAAAAAAAAATTGAAGGCATAAGGGGCGCAAACTTAAATGTCAGCCATATCTTGGACCTTTCCCCCTACATGAAGAGTATGCTATCAGTAGTCATAATATGGCGAAAAATTTAAAGCTCTACAAGACTCTCTTCGATGAACCTAACGTTAATTGATTCTATGCCTAATTATGAATGAATTGTTTACATTTCACGGTCGGCCTACCACTTTTCCTTCTCCTTGGTCAAATAAGAATCCAAAACAAATCTTTGACTAATTCTAATAGGGCCGATTCTGGCCGTTCAGTTTCAACCATAAAATTTTCTTGTCCCGAATTCATTTAAATCCCGACATTCTTAGTTATTATCTTACGCTACACAAAAATCACAATATTGCTTATGGAAGCAAAAAACATCACTTACATCGTTTTAGTTTGTTGCGGATCCTCCGTAGAGGCCCCTTCGAGGATACTCCATGAACTCCAATGTAGCGTGTACCTAGGTCAGGAAGAAAAGAAAGAAAAATACTTCGTTTGGCAAAGAAAATTTGTATCGGTCAGCACTGTTAACTTCGATATCGTACCACGTACAATTCTGGGTTTTCTCCAGTACAAATTCAGAAATTCTGCCTATTTACGTAACTCTTCAACCAAAAATGAGCCTCAACGCTGAACAAAATGTTCAATTAAAAAAGAGGATCAAGATGAATATTGCTTTCGGCCCATTCACTGAATGTACGGCGCGCATAATGGGCACGTGATTTCAACTGTTGCACAATCTGAACCTTGTAAGCTCGTAAGCCAAGATATTTTCGCAAAATCTTCCACAAAGTGGATGGACACATCTTCAATTGCTGTATACGATCGCGAATAGACTCATTCCAGACCTCCTCAACACTACGCAGCAGCAATAACTTCTTCTGTGCGCATATGGTGTCTTTGTGAATACGTATTATGAACTAGAGTGTGCGTGGTGCGAAAACAATCCATGATCTGCCGAATAACTTGCTCGGATGGACAATTATGTCGTCCGTAGAATGGACGTAGCATTCGGTAGGTTTAGCAAAATAAATTTGCACAATTTGCCAGTCTATTCATTGTATAATTGCAAAACGTACTGATCACAAATCAATTGTCACTTAAATTAACAGTCACTAGAAACAGTATTGTCGTCAATTTAAAAACCAAACCTCTAAAAAAACACCCCGTTAAAAATATTGTCAAATCTAGTAAATTAATGGATTTATTGCCTAACACCCCCGACAGACGATAGCCATAATTCTAATTATCTACATCATCAAGATAATCTCTGCCGTGTGTCACCCCTAAACTTTAAATTATCCTACAAAGTAAGTACATCATCGCCACATCTTGACAATGACATAATTGAGTTTGGTTTTGAGGATTATCGCTAAAGCGCCACTAGTAGTGATTCTGTAAACTAATAGTGACAGCCTTCAAACGCAGCTCTTCTGTGACGTTTACGACTAATTGCAACGTTTAAGAACAAGTTTTAGAGGAAAAGGAAAACGGTGATCAAACTTTTTTTATAATTTATGACAAAAGTAAAAAGAAGATGAGGAGAAATGAAAAAATGCAATGAAATTGCTGGAAAGGAAAACGTAAATAATAATAAATTAATGGAAAGGGCTATTGTAGTAAATTAGTTAGAGATCGCCAGGTAATGAAAAGTTCGTTGCGCCATGTATTAATTAAGCTCTGTCGTGCGAATAGTCGAGGTAGCCATAAGGCAGATCTCCTATGGAGAAAGTGGAGAAACTTTAAAAGCAGATCTCCTAAGAGAAACTCAGTGAGCAGATTTCTTTTCAGGTGCAGCTATAGTAGCAGATGCTTAGGTAGGGTGGAAATGCAGCTAAGACTAGTAGGCACCAGAATAAAAGTCTTGTCTCTGTTAAGACTAACTAACAACATCTTGTTTATTGATCTATTCCGTGTTTCGAACAAAGCGTGTCTAGACCTATTTTGTGATTCTATTGTGTTTTTGGGCATGTTTGGCTCCAGGTGTAAAGCCTGAAACACAATTGTTAAGTATGTAAATAAATGTAGAAGACCACAATTAGAGCTTTAGCTTTTTTGCCAGAAACAAGCTGGCTTGAGATTTGATTAAATATCAAATTTCAAGCCCAATGACTGCCAACTTGAGGGAATTTTTAATGTTGCCAACTGTGCGAATGTCGAACATTAGATCAGAATGGTTTCTTTTGACAAATTTAAGAAGTAAACAGCTACCAAAAATGTTAAAATGGAAGAAAACTTATAAAATTAGTAAAAGATAAGCAGTTTCTGTGGGACATAAAAAATAAACTCGGTATTATTTGTGCATATAACTGGTACATCTCGAAAACTATCCAAAAAAGCATGAATTTATCGTAGTTTTGGAAAATCGGATGCATTCTTGAATGCCACTTATGAATAAAAGTTCTCACCACAAACAAGTTAAAGTTGCAAATGTCAAAAACATCAATTGTGTTCAATTCTGATTTTCCAGTCGAGTTTAGCAGAAAGCTGGCGATAAAGCTGCTTGAAACGCTCCAATTCTGTTTCTGCCTTAATGGAAATACCATATAACTGTTACTCATTGCCAGAAATAGACACTATTTGTCAGTAGCTCGCCATTCGTGCAACTGTGTGTTACAGTGAATTTTCATGAATTATTCATTCCCACATTTTCAAACGCGTTTTTCTCAAAACTTCTCGAAAACCAATGAGGTTTCTTGTGGTTATTCTATACACCATTATCTAGTACTTGTCATAGGACTTATTTTTCGGTTACTTAGTTTTTGTTTTATAGGCAAAATAATAACTAATTTTTTACCCAAATATTACTATTTATGTTCAAACGTCCGCCATTTTGTCATAAATCAATATTTTCAAAATCGGCTATGACAAGTCCTCGATTATAGCATCTAATTTAATAATCTCTTTGGTTTTTTTTTTTATTTTTAAAGAAACGCCAGTGGGTACGGTATTCGCAGATTTTTTTACGACGCTCCAAGGATCATACAATATCCTGGTATATTTCCGATATTTTTAAATAAAGAAATTTAAACATATTTTTGAATGTACATACTTTTAGATAATTAAAACCCCAATCCGAAATTTTAAATAGTTTTCCTTGAAAAAATTCACAAAAATTACCTTTTTTCCGGCTCCTAGGTGTATATCTCCCCTTGAAAGAAAGATGTGACGCAACCAGCTTGACCCGTATTAAACATGTCGCAAAACATGTAAACAAATGTAGGCACTTCTTGCGATTGTGACATACATTTAGGTAATCGTTTAATTGAGTAATGGTTTTCAGGTCGATTGAATAAATGCAATAATTCAGAATGTGCATTCTTTAATTGATTTGTAAATTGCTATAAAGAACGACGAGAAAATAGCTGAACTATTAGGAGACATTCTGAAATAAAGCTATCGATCTAATTAAAAGTGTACGTTATGACATGTTTCCTACATTCAATGAAGACTAATGTTTTTCTTTAATTTGAATCTTCTAAAGAATTTTTGTTCTTTTTAAGAAGAAGACTGATTTTATTTTGTCATTATTGTTTTTGTTTTTGCAAGAATAAAATAAATAAATCCCTAAAAAATTAAAAGGTTTTGGAAAGCCTTACTTACAAACAATACCTCCTCGGTCCAGGAACTCCAAACTGCATCAACTGTACGCTGTGCAAGAGTTGTGTAAAATGTAGCAAGCTCTAATTATTATTAGAGCGGTTAATTGAAGTCACCTTCAGCTCTATTTGTTGATGTCGGATAGGATTTCATCAGGAAAGGACAGAGTCTACATTCAAAATCTGCAATTAACAGCACAGGTACGTTCTCGCCCGATAGTAACCTACAATTATTTTGATAAAGATTGTTTGTTGTGTGGGTAGTTTTCGGGAGTGAGCTTTCGAAGATGTAGGAGTCATTGTTGCGATCTTGAGATCTCACATTTACATATATAAGTGAAATCACGCCTTAAAAAATTTAAAATATACAGAGTGTCCCAGAATAATATGACTATATTTTGCCAAATGATTCCTCTCGTCCAGACAAGTAAAAGATTTCAAGGCAGGAGGGGGGCGGGGGGGGGACAAAACGTCACCTTGTCGAGTTTCAGGGTGATTAGTAAAATATTCTATTTTTTTATTTTTTCATTAAACACCCTATATATTCAAAAGTACACCCTGTACTCTATGTTAAGACGGCAGATGCAGAACTTCATGGTCTTTCCAATGACTGCTCAACCATCTCCGCAACAATCCCCATTTAGGCTAAAAATTAATCAAAATTGATAATAATCCGTTCAATTCTCTGCAAAGCCTCTCTGCAAAAGAAATGCTATTTTTAGTATAGTCAGATATCCGTGCGAGTTAAATAAATCATTCCCTCAGTACAACAAGAGCCCAGATCATATCCTGATAAGACGAAACGCGTTGGCGGTTACATTACATGTAAAATAAAAATCATCGACTTTCGATTCCACAATTTTCAAAAACTATTGAATATTCAACACAGACATATCAACCAGTCTTTCTAATTAAAGGTGAACAGTAACGAGATTCTAATTAAGTATTTCAACACCTCCATTTGCTCCATATTCCATTTAATGTGTAATCATTTAATTTGGTGACCGAATACCAAAATTTCTACCACTGCCCATATGTTGGTCTCTTTAATCACTTTCATGAATCATAAAATTCATGAGTTATCTCAAAGAATGTACTTAAAGTCACTCGAAAAATAAGCGCAATGGTTACCCATTTTCCCCATGCATAATTTCAGTCGTATTTCATAATGTCATCTATGTATGTATGTCTGAATGTATGCTCTGCCCATATATATCCCCACCCCATCTCCTGCTCTTATCGGCTTCCGGCGAGAACAAAACCACATTTGCATGTGGGAAATTAAATGGAATTCAGGGATTGCCTTATCCTATTTTCGCTTCTGGACGCTCGCTCCTGTGGGAAGCAGGCAGGGTAGGGTGACTGGTCAGAGAGCAAATCACTCTAATTCGTTGGAATCATGCATTTTGGTCGTAACTAAGTAAGAATGGTTGGCACTTGATAAGCTGTTATCGTACGTATCTTAGGTAAGTGGATAATTTACAGAGTAAATAGGTCTCGGCTAAACATATTCATGCAGCGTAACTGTTAGGTAAATCTGTATGGATATACATATATTTTATGTTGAGAATCTTGATACACACAGTAGGTGTCCTCCTGACTATATACTGCCTACCAGCTTGGTTTTCGAGGATCCTTAAAGAGAGTGCCAAGACAATTATTATGATAAAATGCATAAATCTTACTAAGCGGACAGGATTTATTCTTTTTCTCTACCGATCAGATTATGTCACAGACAATTAATCTATTTATCAATTCTAAGACGAGTTAACAATTCTATATGAACCACGCATTTGCCAAATCGTTTGACTCCATAAAAGAAAAGGTAGAAAATATTTATGAATTTTTATACAAATCTTGTAAAAAGAAATATTTATTATTCAACTACCATAAAAATTTTCCCATGCAGGTTATCATGACAATTTCAAAAATGAACTAAATCGGGCAACTCCTTCGTAGGGTTGCCATATAAAAATTTCGTTTTTCACTCTATATTTGGACACTGCGTGAGAACGTGTCGACGTAGACAGCTGAAATAGACTAAATCGGGCAACCCCTTCTTGGTGTTGCGCATTAGTATACCGCTACTAATATGTATATTCACTAGTAAAGTTTAATTTTGTGGCTACCAAAACCATTGTCTCAAAATCATCCTATACCACAACCGATCAATTGAGACCTCATTCGTCAAAGTCCGCCCTAACATTTAAGTATAAACTGCACGTATAAAAACCAGTTATACAGGGTGGGGTGTTCGGTAAGTATGCATTTTTCTCCTATACTTCAATTTTAAGGCTGGACAACTGAAATATTTCTCAATAAATCGTAATATGTTGGATATCGTTAAAAGTAATGAAATATCCTCATTAGAACAAGTTTCTTAAGTTTGATCCTTGAAAGGATTTAAAAGCATTTATTTAGCTGACTACACCCCTTGTGAAAAACGACAAATTTTTAAACGTAAAGGGGAATGCCCATTATAGGCCCGACACATCTAGACATGAGAGATGGCTTAAATCATGCATTATGATACTCCGAACATATTTTAACAATGTTTATTTCAATTCAGTATTGGAAAGCTGGAGGGGGAGGTGGTTAAAGTTTTATCTAGTACATTTTAGAAAATCTAGCACATTTTGGAAAATCTAGTACAGTATCGAATTCCTTAGATCTTGAGAAGAAGTTTGAGTACCCACAGTCCTATACTCGGAGCCTTAAGTAGCTATTTATAGCCATTACCATATTCACTCTTTTAGTATTTCCCTTTTTATACCCTAGATGAAATCTATAGGATATACTAAGTCTGTCATTCCGTTTGTAACACCTCGAAATAATGATGGTAGAGCAAAATGGATTGGACACCAATTCATAATATTAAAAGTTATTTCGATTTTTGCATGTCCGTCCGTCCGTCCGTCCGTCCGTCCGTCTGTCCGTCTGTCCGTCCGTCCGTCCGTCTGTCCGTCTGTCCGTCTGTCCGTCCGTCCGTCTGTGCGCACGATAACTCGAGAACGCGTATACTTAAAGAGCTGAAATTTTGTACACGGACTTAAAAAAAAAAAGTAAAATTAAGTTCGAAAATGAGACAAATCGGGCAACTCCTTCGTGGGGTTGCCATATAAAAATTTCGTTTTCCGCTATATATTTGGACACTGCCTGGGAACGCATCGACGTAGAGAGCTGAAATTTCGTACATGATGTTTTTGCTACATTAGCAAATAAAATGTCAAAATGGACTAAATCGGGCAACTCCTTCTTGGTGTTGCCATATAAAAATTTCGGTTTTTTACGTATACTTTGAAAACGATCAGTCCAAGACATTTTTATTGTACTAAGAACTTCTGCAGAATACGAAATCCTATAAAATTGGTTATTACCATTTTTTCTGTGCGACAAACTGTTCTAGAAATATATGCGAAAAACAACTTCAAAATCAATACTTGAATAGATCGATGACCATACGAAATTTAATACGGCATTCATCTAGGGTATCATAAGAATTGGTCTTAGACCAATTCTAGCTTTTGTACTTGTTTTTATTCGAACTGAGATACACTAGATTTTTCGCACTTTAGGTCGGAAAACTGTTCCCCTCAGCTTATTACCAAATACAATTCGTAGAAGATAATTTTTCCCTACATACTTTAGGGTGTGGGTAGCAGCCCCCGCCGATGGGGGGATCCAATACGGCATGTTGCATATCGAATTAAAGGTTTCGCCGAGTATGATCGAGTAGTGTACTTTTTCCCGACCCAGAAAAGTTTCTCGGAACGTTTTTGCTACCGGAAACCCCATTTTTATGCACTTGGGTCACATACACCCCAGTTACTACATTTCGTATATATTTTTGTAGTTCTTTCTTCAGTGGCCATTAGTGCTCTGTTGTGAAAATTTTTCTTATTGGAAGTCATTTTCAATTCCGCGCAATCACGAGAAGTAGAAAAATCCACTTTTTCACCAAAGCAAGTCGCTCGGGCTACATTCGATCGAAAAAGGTTTCCCCCGCTTAGTTAATAAAATATGTTCAGAGTACCATAATACTTCGTTTAAGACATCTCTCATGTCTGGAGGTGTCGGGCATAAAGTTGTATGAAAAGTGGGCTTTTCCCTTTGAGGAAGAAAGAGTGATTTCAAAGTGGGAAGGAGGAGTGTAGAAAAAAGGTGTGATCAGGACACTCAAGGAATCCATTGGCATATTTCATCCTTATTATTTATGGTGCACCCTGTATAAGAAGAAAACTCTAAGCGCTCTGTAAATTTTAACCGCTTATAGATATTTATTAAGAGTTTCAACAGCAAATCAGAATTATGTAGAACCTCATGTTAAATTATACAGTAATTAAATTACACCAATAAAATTATATCCACAACAAAAAGGGTATGTCGATAGCTTTAATTAAATCACGTAAAACATACAGGAAATACTTTTATGTAAGCTCGGATATTGTTCTGTCTAAGTACTCGTTGTTCGCTCAAGTGAACCCAAAAGGGATTGCCGCAATGAGCTGGGCCAATTTCTGGATACCCTTAAAGTTGTTGCTGTTAATTGCACCTGCTCTCATATGTTAATTAACGAATTTTACAAAAAAAAAGAAAAAAATTACGAATCAATATTTATAATTAAAAACAGAAATTTTATTTCAATTGAGTTTGAAGAGCTCCAATTTCATCGACCATTGGAATCATAAAAAATAAGGAAGTAGAATATCAAACATAGCTGGTACGAACATATGTATGGGTGTTTTGTGCATTGTTTTTGTATGTTACATGTATGTTTTTAAATAAATACATAACTTATGGTGTGCCAATTTGAACCCAAAGCTTTTGAAATTGATTTAAAAAAGTAAGTAGTAGATATAGTAAAAAGAATTGTGATTTTCGCTTTCACAATATGAGGGCGCGGGGGCGGAGTAGTTCTACAATGTTTACGCACATAAAAACCATACGCAGTATAAAATATCGATGTGCAATTATATGATTGATGTAAGGCTTTCGTGAATTTTACACACATACTATATATACTAACCTATCAGAGTCCAAGCCAATCACATGCTGAGTTATGTAGTTTTCCGCCCAGGGCCATTAATTCTTTCTTAAGTTTATAGGTTTATAGAGACTGCTCTACTAGATGGCCCTGTCAAAAATATAATTATTTCACAAGTTTTTAGTTTCTAATTATGTTAAATCGCATTTTCACCCACAGAGCCATATATTTTCATGGTCGTATGAAAGTTATGGCAGCTGGGGCTGTATTCTGATAAAATTCAAATGGCAAAATAATTGTTGAATGACATGACATGTATCTAAAATTATAGCAGTGACAATTTGACAATTGCGGGGTAATTGAATATACTCCTGAGAAGACGGTAATCAAGTAAATATTGTATGCAAATTTTGTAAGAACTTATTTAATGTCTACTAGGGTCTTATCGCCGGCCAGTTGGACAGGATTTTCTGTTAGCCATGTCACAAAATTCAGTTCCTAGATCGTTAGAAGAAGTTTGTGCAATTATTACAATTCTTAATTTCCAAAGAAGATCAGAACCACATTAAACAGAGGTTTTGATTGGTCTTAGATTTTTCCACAATTTTGGCATACCGATGTTTACTATTTTTATGGATTCTAACTGCCGGTATCGTTTGTGTTTGTTTTGTATTGGAATATGACAAAAATCACAGCCACAAGGGCTAAGAGACTTCATCTATTGAACATACGGGCAAATCAAAATTGAAAGACTAAAATTAAAATCAAAGCCAATAAAATTAAAAACAATAAAAAATAAACAAATAAACAATCTAGAATCAAAATTAACATTAAAAATCAAATTATTATATAAAAAAATGAAAAAATTAAAATTAAGATCAAAATTTAAATTAAAAGAAAAAATTCAGATCAAAATTAGAAGCAAAATCAAAAATTCAGAAACCAGATCAAAATTTAAATTAAAAGATAAATTAAGATCCAAATTAAAATAAAAAAAATTAAAAACAGAATCAGAAATTCCAAAACTAAATCAAAACTCAAATTAAAGAAGAAAAACAATAAAATTTGACAAATGCGTGCGTGTCGCAGACAAAAGAACGTTACTGTAGAAAATCAACAAGAAGCCGTCTGAATGATCCAAATGAATTTGCCCGCTGAATGTTACTAGGCAGCTCGTTTCAAGAACGAATTGCCTGAACAATGTAAGAACCCTCTAAGACTGATGTTTGCATTATAGGTATTAAAAACTTATGCCCCTGGTAGAGTTAAGATGCCAGACCAAGCTAGCTAGATATGGAGGTAGTAACAAGCTTGTAGTAACAAGCTGTAGTAACAAGCTTGTACATAAAAAATAAAACTCTCCGCTTCAGATACAATTCCAGCGGGCATCCAAGTAGAGCAAAACTAAGATGAGATACATGGTCAAACCTTCATAATCCGAAAATAAACTGGACGCAGTCATTGAATGCGACATTTAATTTTCTAGTACAGCTTGAACCCAACCCCGTAAAAACAAGGCAACCATACATAAAGTGCTGAAGGACTAAAGTCTTTATTAAATCGCAATGCAATTGGGGCGACAGAAAACTAGCTGATAGCCACAAGCAACGAAGAGTTGCACAGATTTGAGAAAGGCAGGCCTGAATATGGTCGCAACATCTCATATTAGAATTAAGTATAACGCCCAATTTACGAACCTTTTTTACGTACGGAATCCCAACACCATCTACACTGACAGTTGGTAATTCCGAAGAATCCATCGAACCAGTTGAAAAAGTAATGCACTGAGACTTATTAGGATTTATCTCAAGATTATGTGCAAATGCCCACTTAACAAATTTCGAGTAAATCGCTGTTGATCTTATCCACACAGTCTTCCATCAAACCTATGGGGCGACTAAGATAAATTTGAACGTCATCGGCATAAATATGAATATTAACATCGCAAATTACAAGCGGCAAGTCGTTGATATATAGGATAAAGAGTAGAGAACCAAGAATGGATCCCTGTGGAACTGCACTTGTTAAGGGAAGAAAATGTGAAACATTTTCATCACTCAGGCACACACGCTGTAATCTAGTTATTAATTAAAAGAGTTGCCGCATATGAAAATTGCTGTAACGTTTCCTCAGTAATTTCTAATGTGAAACGCTATCAAATGCCTTTGAAAAATCAAGGAAAGTCAAAATGGCGATTTCTCTGTTATCAAGTGATGTCAGTTGTCACCTTCAAGGAGGCACTTTCACAACTAAGCCCAGGACGGAAACCGGACTGCCATTCACTTATGAGGTTATTCCTTAATATGAAATGTTGAACTTGCCAATACAGCAACTTTTTCGGCACTTTAGAAAGAAAACAAAGCAGGCTGATAGGCCTATAATCCTCAGGACGGAGACATGTCGCTTTTTTTGGAATGGGAACTAAATTAGAAGTCTTCTAGGACATAGGAAAGACTGACTTAGAGATACAGGTATTAAAGACATGCAGCAACGGACAAATAATAGTTGGAGCTATAATCTTGATAAATTTCGGGGACATACCATCAGGACTGATAGCATTTGATTTTATGGAAAAAATAGCATTAAATAGCTCAGTCACACCATGAAAACTGAAATCTGTCGTGTTATCATCAGGTATGTGCAATATTGGCGTATATTGATCGGAATCGCCAATTGCTGATTATCAACAAAGTACCTATTCAACTCGTTGGGACAGAGAGTGGGTTTTATAGTCTCACTACGCCAAAGCATTTTTGGGGGCATGGTAGGGTATAATTTGCATTTATAGTAGGATCGCTTAGCCGCTCGAACCTTTAAATTCACCTTATTTCTTAAAAGGTTGTATAATCTGCGACTTTCAGTAGTTTTAAGTCTTCGAAACTTAGAATATAAATATTCCCGCTCAGCAATCATACTTTCCTTCTCAAAGGTACATATCTATTGTGTATGTATTCAATTCAGCCGTTAATAAAATATACCTGGTCATCAACCGACTCGAGGTCATATACGTAGTTCCAGGGATAATCTATACAATCCGCGCAATGCGACTCCAGATTAATTCTATCGAAATTCCAGTAATAAATACATTTTTTGCCGAAATTGCACTCGATTCTTAAATTATAAGACATAAAAATGATATCGTGGTCCAAAATACTTAGACACAATTGATTGAAAATTAGAATTCGGTGTGGATCGGAGACCATCAGGAACAAGCCCACAATGGAAGGATTTGTAGAATTGTAAATAGTGGGATAAGAATTAACAGGGGTTAAGTACGAAGCAGACATATTATATAAAAAAGAATCAGATTGTGTACCCTGTCTGAGTAAATTGATGTTAAGGCCCCCTCCAACAATTACACTAGGGTAGCGTTGAGTAAAAAAGGAGATAGCCTCCAAGAACTACAGAGATGACTCGCACGTAAATTATCCAGGTGGAGAATAAACCGCACATAAAATACATTTTTCAGCAGTTGAGTTCACTTCCACACATATATATTCAACAGGTCAATTCGAAAGATATTAGCTGTGTTCTTTAGTGTACCTTGTTCTAGAACTCCCATATACTGGAGAGAACAAATTGTTCTTTCGATTGAAGCGAACTATTTGTACTGTTCGCTTCATTTATAAATTTTCTATGAAAATGTATGAGGCGTTCTTTTGTGGTGTATCTTTTGTTCTGCCCTGTTCTGCGGATACAAAAAAACACAGCTATTATAACCTGATATAGTAATTAATTAGGACGGTATATCGTCACGTAGCCAGGTTTTACTAACAAATACCGCGTACATCTTGAGGCATCAAAGCAACTCCCTCAATTCATCAATCTTTGCACGTACATATACTACGGGAATTAAACCATCAGAGCGATTACAAAAAACATTTAACATGGCTCTTGCACAGCTCATCGAGAATAAATTAAGTCTGATTAGAACATGTAGGTAATGATATATCACGCGGAACAAACAAACAAGCATGGAATTCCACACAAAGAGTAGACAAACTCAACTGCTATTCAGAGACACACACGCAATTAGCAAGTAAACTAATTAATCCAAACATCACAGGGAACAATATCAAAATAAGAACTAAATAAAACTTAAAACTAATTAAAAACATGACAAGAAATCTGATTTGAAGAACAACGAAATAAATCTAGCATAAAACTTTAAGCTCCAGCATTGTTCACATCTGTAATAACATCATCTAAGGAGACTTTTATCGGCGGGTCATCTTTCATTACACATACAGAATTCTCACCATGCCGGTTAAAAACAGAATGCAGTCGACTTTCCTTTCTTAATTTAATTGCACTTCGTAGTAGTAGTAGTTAGTGAGGCTTTTAAATGCTTTAATTTTGATGTCTGTTCAACTTTAGTGAGCCGGATCTCTTAAAGTCAAACAAGAATTCTCTTTGCTCCAAAACAGGAGAGAATTTTACTATAAGCGTGAAAATTATCATTCTCCTGACGTATAGTGTACCTTGGTCGAAATGCGGTTGTGTAGGGCGAAAGTGTATGACTGATCTTGATCGAAACGCTCGTCAGTAGGTGCTGCGGATCCTCATTGGTGCGGAATGGTATGCCAGTAATGACAGCATCAGTTAACCTATTCAGTCTACGCAAGTCATACAATTCAAAGCGATCCTCAGATAGTTCAAAATTTTAAAATGTTCCAATTCATCATTCAGCTTTGTAATCTCAGCATTCGTAGATGCTATTAACTGGTTTATTCGATCTGTTATGCGCTCCTCAAACTCGTCGAATTTTTGTGATAATTTGCTCTCCAGCAACTCAAAGTTATCAACTGAACTTATATAGGTCGAGCGCCTAGGTTTATGGGATTGGGGAGCGTCACCAACACCAGCTCCTACAATTTGTTGGCTCTTCGCCGCTCCTCTTGTTAAAGCGGGTGTATTTTGTGCACTTGTGCTTGTAGAAAATTTTGATACAGTTTTTGTGTTGTCATTCTTACCCATTACGAAAATGTTATTTTAGCACAATATATCACTTAATTATTTAATTAAAAAGTAGATACCACGTTCGAACAAACAAATGAGACGCACACGGTTTAAAGAGAATATAGCTGTAGCCGAACGAAACACGTCTAGACAGTGAGAGACATACTACTACAATGGAATGGTATGTCAGAAATGGTCATTGCTAAGTTTCTATTGTCCTAAAGACTTAACATCAATATCATCTACGTATACCTTTTCAAGACTTTTCTTACTTCTCTACTGCTCGTTTCTGTTCTACTCTAGTTCTATTCTTTTCCTGTTAGCGGGCTTTGTTTGAAAAAACATTCATATGTATCACAATGAGTGACAACAGGATAGCACTATCACGATATCTTGAACTGAACCTCAATTCAGCCAATATGACGGAACAAAAACAAAAACATAAAGGATTCAACAATGTATATTAACGTTTTTCGGGAAAATTAAATTAAGCTGAATGACGCCACACATATGAAAATGATGTAAATCGTCATTGATTGTCAAATGTCACAATTTTTCAATCTGATCCTCGTCTTTAGCAAACTTTAACCACCCTTCTTCATCAGAGTGTCACTGACACCATCATGAAATCGGGCTATTGAAAAACATCAGTTCATCTCAATACTCCAGAACACTATATTCCGTCTTCATATTGTGCATTCGTAGTTCTATCAACTTCCAGCACCAGCCTCAGCTCATTTAATACCAACACTCTGCTTGCGGTAGAAGGTAGCCTAATCTCTACAAAATAAGGCAAAAAATTTCGAATCTGCCATTCCAGACGACGCTATTAAAAATAGCATTCTCCACGTTTTTAGAACCCCATTACATACTTTAAATCACTGCTCATATTCTTCTTGCCTACCTACGTACCGAATAATACAAATATTGATACTAATAATACCAGCAGAAATAGTTCTTGCATCATATCGGGCTCTTCCGGAATAGTGTCTATGTAACCGCCGATTGCCCGACAAAATCTTCTTTGAGGGCTTAATAGGAAAATTAAATCCAAATATATAGTGAAAATCGCAGTTTTTGTATGGCAACCCTACGAAGGTGTTGCCCGATTGGTGGAATGAGAAACTTAGTATACCCTATGATTTTATCTAGGCTCTAAAATATAGCAATGCAGAATACTTTCAAGTACCTACAATTGCACCGCCTACCAGCCTACTGTATAGGTAGTGTCTCCCAAACGGAGATTTTATCTATAAGTAACGGAGTAAGGCTAGTACCTAGTGATCGCAATATTACAATTTGTATTAACATAGCTGCATGCTCCAAACAAAATCCTCCTTGTTTCGAACACCATTAGATCGCGCCTATTCCAATGCTGCCGTAATGAGCTTGGGAAACTTGTTGCCAACTACAGAACTATTCTCTGCTGGGTGCCTGGCAATAGTATTATACCACGGAATGAGGCAGCTGATGCTCTGGTTAGGAAGATTTCAGCTATTTTTGCATACTTATAGGAGCCCGTAGAATCAGCGAAGAGAATTCTAGATTTATAGGCCTGTAAGTTGGCTAATTGAAGGTAGAGATAAGTGGTCGCAAGTAGTTGGAGGATCTAGTGAGGCTCATTAACTTGTGTGGATAGTTTTAGCGCACCCCCTAAATTAAACATTCATCTAGTTGTATGCTGATGAGATGGCATTACAATAGACCAAATACAGCTAATCGTAGGTATTTCCATAACAACTGCCCCTCTAACCTAACCCAAATAATGCTATTTACATTTACCATGTTTACATGCAAAATTGAAAGATTGTGTAGAGATTAAGTTGAGTTTTCGACTCGTGTTTTTGAGCAGGCAGGGTTGAGAGATTGAATTGAAAACGGGTCCAAATATAGTTGACGTGACAGTTCAATATAATATCTTATTTACGATATTTTTTGTGATAGAGTTATAAGATTTAAAAATTTTGTTTAAATAAACTCACAATAAATATACAACCTAACAAAACTTTCGAGTAAAGAGCAAACAAAATGAATCCCAACTGTTATCTGCCAGCTCGACTACTCAATCTATGTTTAAAGGACACTATTTCGACTCGACTACGCCAGCCAAGCATGGTCGAGTCGAGAAAGTGAGTCGACCCAATTTCAACTCGAGCCACGTTTACATGGAGTTGAACCCGAGTTCAACCATGGTTTAGCGCGTAGACATGGTAATAGTTGACAAAGGATGATTCAAATTTTAGTACTCCCCTCCAATAGCCATGTGTAATACATTGTTGGATAGCTCTTTTTGAACTGAATAGAAGTTAGTATAGCGCCTAATTTCAAATCCCTGCCCGTTCAGAGTTATACTGCACTATGCATCTCAGTTTTGAGAATAGCCAAAGAACGTATTTTTTGGTTTTTTTTCATAATTCACTCCCATTTTGTGCATCATTAGGAATGAGTCAGCGTCACATGCTATCCAGAAACTGAACTTGAGTTCACTCCTTCTTCCATCTTCTTCCCTTGCTATCGTTTAGTGGGAAGACGGGTAGGCGTGTATGCGTAGGTATCAGTCTATGTAGTCGTTTGTTTGTATTGCGACTGTGAACTGTGGGTTGCTGAAGTGCTTATCAATTGGACTATTTACTATAATGGAAGTTTCCCGTGACTATGTCATGCATCCTAGAGGATTCTACCGCGGAAAATATCAGTGACATCCTTTTTTTTAATTTTTTTATTGACAGAATCAATCTTTAACGAAACGTTATAACGTTAAAAAATCCATACTACTCGAGGGTATATTACTCCGATCGGACAAGGAATCAAGAGAAGCGCCATCGGAACTCTTGTTCCAAATGTTAATACCCTTCTAATCACTTATTTCTATTGGAGCGGGTACCATAGTCCATACATTTACTGGCATCATCCTTTCATATAAGAAACTACTTTAAAACAAACCATCACATGGGAGATATTGGAATGTGCTAAAATATATTGCACCAAACATTATATTTCACGAAGAATTTAAGGAGCAGTAAAAGTAGAAATGTATCTTCAAAATGTCATACCCATCATAAGATAAAAACAATAATGTCCTTTTTTCGTATCATCGTATCATCTTTGTAGTCAACACAGCTGTATATAGTCAATTCAATAAAGTAATCTACACCATTGAGCATCCTTTAATCCCCGTCCAAATTCTCGACTTAAAAGAACCGTTCACCCTCAACAAAACTATTATATAACCCAGGGTACTAGAAGTATACTGTACTATTTCGTATTTTGATCCGAATTCATAGTTATACACAAACAGAGGCAAAAGCAAGCCGTCATTTTCTTCTATTAACCGTAAAAGGTAGAGCTCTTAAAATCCACTGAATCTGCAATGTGTACCTGACCTATACCACAGCTAATCTCACCGTTAAAATGAAAGCTTTCGATTCAATTCTATAGGTATGCAGGTGTACATTAGTTTTACCGGAATGAAAAAAAAAACAAAAAAACAAACAAAAAACAGTTACCATAGTATAAATGCATATGAAAGAGGCTTGCTATTTGGTAAAAGTTGGCAAAAAGCACAAAAATCCAAACAATGGCAAACATGAGAAAGAGAGAAAATCGATAAAAAAGAAAAAGCCCAAACGAGTAAAAACTGCTGCTTTCGGTTTTTTATCGATGGTAGATGCGAATTACTCTAGAGTCCTGAATGTCCTGAGCCTGACTCTTGACTCCACACAGAAAACATTCGGCAAGGGATTTTTTTGTTCATTCATTGCGATTACAGTAGATATGCAGCATCCTGTACAACACAGCCAGGTTGTTCTTTTTTACCTCTCTGGACAGATTTTTGTTTATTCATCTACCTATGTATAGAATACTTACAGTAGTCCCCCCCCCCCGTCCACACCCCCACCTTTAGTTTTTAATATGCATCCCTGAAATCTGATGTAACAATACAATTTCAAAGCCTGTTCGGCATAAGTAATTGGTCTTAGAAACAAAAGTAGTAACATGACCAGCCAATGACGCAAAAAAAAGGACAGCAAACATATGCAAAAGAGCGATAGTGCACGTGGGACTACGAGATTTATTTGAACAAAACAAGTTCAAAGCTAAAAGTGAAAATATAGAAAAATCTTAAAGCATGAGAAAAGGAGCCCGTAAATTTCTGGCTTGTGGCTGTTGAGTTCTAACGCTAAATTCACCGCCTCCTCCCCCACAATTTCTGGCGTTGGGAGCACTTGATTTTACAAGGTAGCTGCGCCGCGCCACCTGTATCACTCAACACTCAACAGGCTACGACAGCCTTTGTATCGAACACCTTTCGCTGACGTTGCCTGCCTTACACGAAGAAACCTTCGAGTGTATTTTCATTGAAAATTCAACTGGCAACATGTACAAGAAAAGTTAATATAAAAAAGTAGGAAAATGCTTTTTCTTTGTGGAGGAAAAGCTCCTGGGTAGGGACGAACACAAGTAGCAAAGATTCGTCCGCTCGGGGAATTCACATTATTCCAAAATGTGCGCCTTGTAAATTTCGTGTGTTCCAACTTCAAACTTCAAACTTTTGAATAAATATGCGCCGGAGGAGTGTGTAGCTGCGGGTATAAATATACCTTCTGCTCCTTCCTGCTTCCCAAATATTTTTCTGCATAGTCATAGCATCATGTATGTATGTATGTATGCAGAGAGATACGTGACTTTCGAATGTTGATAGATATATATTCGCCTCAAACTGGAAGGTCAAAATTTCTAAAGATCCTGGATCCGGCACGACTCTTACATACATATGTTCATCCGTAACTACATTGTCGAAGAACCTTCTTTGATTTCGTTAGAGGGCTAATAATGTGTTACATACATATGTATGTGTATATACAGAGGCGATGAAAACGTTTTAGTTTTACCAGGCGTGATAATTTGCAAGAAAAATAAATGCAAAGATAATAGGATTCCAGGATACTGTTGAAATTGAGGGATTTATTTGAAGCTGGTTGCCAAATGTCTTGTAAATTCCACAAATACATTGGTGGTAAATATTTTTATTGTTTTATACTATTAAGCCATGCTCAGAGGATACCCTATGATGTTAAGCACAGCGTGGCAAAAAGGAGATAGGGAAAGTATTATGGGACATTAGGAAAGTGTTGGAAGTGTTGATATATGTCACTCTTGAACCTTCGCAGATTGTAAGCCCGAAGAAAAACAGTATATGGTAAACTGTTCCACATTCGCACAATTCGGGATAGGAAAGCATCACGGAATTGTACTGTACGGCCGAAAGTAAGACGGGTGAAATAATGTGCGCGATTTGCAGCGCGAGTATTGCGTGCAGGATGCATCCATCGTCATTAATAATAATAAATAATAATAATTGCGTGCAGGAATGATTGTACAAGGTATCAGACTACATATTTCATCAGAACATTGAACATGCATGTAGCGATATAGGAGCGAAAGGCATACAACATTGCGGCGGTGCTCGTGTGAGTCGATATGACAAATAATTATCAAATTGCTAATGAGCTTGAAAGCTCTCTTTTCGGCAATATCCAATGAAGCTAAGATATGGAAATTGTATTCCATTCTAAGTCTGATGTAGGACTTTTAAATGATCGCTAGATTCGATGGGCTGAAATATTTTTTACACCTTTTCAATAATCCAAGAAATTTCTATGCTTCTTTGGAAACAGAGGAGGTCTAATCTATCCAGCTTAACTTACTGGAGGTATTAGCGCCAAGAATATCATCTTCTGTCTTTCCTCCGATATACAGTCTGTGAAAGTTTAATGGTGATGAACACTAGCACCATCGCCACTTTCCTCACATTCCCTAATTCATTTCCCTATCTTATTCTTACTATGCTGTACTATGCATCAAAGCGTGTCTCCTGAACTTGTCTTAATAATATATACAAAAAAAATCTTTTTTAACTTTTCTATGAAGTTATATTTACGCACAAGTTATGTACTGGATCTGCTCTGTGACTGCTATTTTAAATATATTTATATAGCGCTGCTACAAAGTTACAATTTATACTGAATTGAACAAAATATATTTTTCTATTTTTACTAACTAAAATGGAGATGTGGAAATTCTGCACTTCCACCATTTACAAACCAAAACAAAATAAATAATTTAACCCCTCGCTTGACTTTTTGTGAGTGGCAAAAGTTAAACGTTGAGCAACTTTCTTTATTACGAGTGGTAGCCTGTCGCTTATCTGTTCGACCCGTATCTTGTAAATGATAAATTTTGAGCATTTGATACTTGCGACTAGTGGCGAGTGTTTTATTTTCGAATTTCTGATATGTTTCCAGGTTATATCGTTTTTAAATCAGAGTTGCCCCCCCCCCCCTCACAAGAATTTCGGATCAGCCCCTATATATCAGGGTACAATTGACTTGCCAAGTTACTTATTGCTTCATCCAGCGATGTTTTAAGAGCTGGATCTTTTTTTTTTATCTGAATCATTATCGTACCAATTATGGCGATTTTGAGTTAACGACTGCCATGTACGGGGCATTTAATGACAGCTTTGATTACGTAGATTTATTATTTCCAAAAGACATTAAAAAGTCACACACCTACACCCCCCAATAAGTACCATTATAAAAAAAGGTACATTAAATTTATCTGGACTCTCGGTGGAAATACACCTATATACCTGTCATATAAAAAAAAAAACCCATTAAGTTTTACAATATTTGGGTGGATTCACATCGGATGTATTAATCATCCTTCAATCTTGATTCAATCAGAATGTCGCACAAATTTCTATGCATTTCGCTATTTGCATTCACACTGGTAAAGCAAAATGTTTCAATCAGCAGCTCTGATAAATCATTAAAGCATGATTAAGGCAGCATAAAAGAGAAATAGACAGAAGAATAGCACTGCATACAGATTAGAAGTAGGCAAAATACAAAATTAACGAAGTAATAATAGCTGAAAAAGATTATACCAATTAGTACAATTTATTAGAAATCTTTATGACTTTCCAATTATTATGATTTTTGGACAATTTTTCCCAATTTTTCTAAAAAAAACATATATATATAATGCATTGATACGGCAGTACCTATATTTGTACATACCTCCCCGTGGACAGTTTCTTCCTCCCACATTTTAATCAATCATCTTTCAATCTTGATTCAATCACAACTCCGCATAAATTTCTATGCATAGCACTCTTATGATGATTTAATCAGCCGCTCTAATGATGTGTACAAAAAAAAACATATTTGACTATATGTACATTGCTTACTATACCCCCATTGCCCATACCTCCTCTAAAGTTAAGAAGTTTAATTTTTCTTTTATTTTATTCCATTTTTATCTGTTTTCATTTTTCTTTGTTAGTCAATTGGCACAACCTGTAGAGGATTAAATAAATAAATTACGATTAAGACTAAGAACATTGTCAGTCGACTAAATCACAATTAAAATGGTTTACACAATCTTCGGTGAGACCTATGCGATGACAAAAGTAAAGGTGAACATCATCCTCATACAGGAAGGCCATTTATGTGTAAACTGAATAAGAAAGGGCCAAGAATTGAGCCCTACGGTACACGTTAGAATCAATCGAACAGAAAATTGTTAATTAAAACAATAACCGAGTGAGAAAAACCTAATCACTATGACAGCTTCTCGTTACACACACAATCAAATGCTTTAGAAAAATCTAACAGAAGTAAGCTGGACCTGATATCCTTTATTAAGAGAAGATCGAATTTCAGTTGTTAGTTTTTGTAGAATTGTTTCGCAGTTGTGAAAGGGCTGGTTTAGACGGTGTAGTTTTTGCGTTGCGTGATCGCGCATTCTGTTTTATGCAAGAGGGGAAAAACTTGCTGTGCGTTAACACGATACAGTTTTTGCACGGCGTGCACGAAAATAGGAGCAATCCTTTAATCGCTTATTTCGTCGTCTATGACATTTTTCTCTGGGTGGCGTTTGTCTTGGCTGAAAGTTATTTGGGCTGTTAATATTTTTGTTGAATATCTTCCACATTTTGAAAAGTATGTTTATTAGTATATAATAATAACTTCCAAAAATTAAATTATAAAATTATCATTTCTATTTTAGATATGAATATGATTTCTAGCTGAAGAAGATATGGAAATGGCTTTGAGTTTAGAAAATTCTTACTGAAGCAGCGATAGGGAAGATAATTTAATTGTTACAGGCTTACATATTAAGTGCTCTCTCGGGTCTTCTACAGCTTACAAAAAAAAAACGGAAGTATTGGTGAACTCTTCAAAAAAGCGAAGAAATATCAGTGGTTCATTTAAATTTTTAACGTTCGAATTAAGTGCAGAGGACCACTTTTCATAGATGCCGCAATTAATCTCATTTCGTTCACAGATTGTCCACGCAATACTTGAATTTTTTTGCGTAATTGCGCTTTTACTTCTTTGTAGTTCACTTCAAAGTACTTTAAGAGATTTTGCTCTCCTGTCTCTTTTCATATAGTCTTTATATTTTATATTGTGCAGCTCTCAGGCCCTTGATAATATAACAGTTTTTCAACTAATTGACGATTCCACGATACACACAATAGTTTTGTTCGATGAAAACACCGTGTAAAAACACCGTGTAAACTTTCCCCTACAATTTTCCCCAAATTTACCCGGGGTTTTGTGCATTCATCGAACAAGTTTTTAAAACACCGGGTAAATCTAATGTAATGACATTTCTCTGACAGTTCTCCTGAGCATAATTTAAATAATAATTTCTAGTGATTTGTCAAAATTTATTTATAAAATAGGTGAAATAATTAAAAATTTAAGAATAAATAAATATTAAAATGCACAAAAAATATTTCTCAGTTTTTTCTTAATTACATATTCTTTTATTAGCTTTTTTACATCGACATTATCGCCTTTTCTATAACTTTACTTTGAAAAAATGACAATTGGTTCATCTGTGACCAGATATAGCTCCATCATTTCTGCACTATTTTCACTTTGATCATCAGATGTTTTGTCACTAGATATAAAATTAATAGTTTGGATGATCAAAATCTACAGAAATGATTTTCTCTATCCCGTTGGCTTCTTCTCGAGCACTATTAATCCCCTTTCCTGACATCTCATTTAAGAATTTAGAGAATTTCTTATATGTTGTTTGCTTCAAATCTATTTGCTTGGTAGCTGCAGGGATAACGTGAAGTCTATAAAAATTACTTGTTAATAATTGGCAAAGAAGCATTTTACGATCAAATTTCTTACTAGAAAGGCAGACCTTAAAATTTCATCCATGTCCTTCGACTTTAATCACCTCCTCAAATATTTCCTTATAATTTTCATTCGAATTTCCTATGTGCATATTATCGATGGGTATTTTGTCATCTAATTTCCTATCCAACTTCCTTATATAATCTGAATTTGGTATGAGCTCCACGATTTTTTCACTTTTATATACAGCACTCGACCGCAATCACCGAACAAATTACATGTGACAGTTCACACATGACAAATGTCAAACGTTTACCCCTACAAATTTTTAGTGCAAGTTCGGGGCACGAAATCAGAAACACCGGGCTTTCATCGAACAAGTTTCAGAAACCCCGTGTAAGCCCATGGTTTTCAAAAAACAAGAAAGTACAGCCCGGTGTAGCCCGGGGCTTGCCCGGTGTTTTCATCGAACAAACCTAATGTATTTCACCGCCAATGGTTCAAAACTAAATAAATCAACTCATGTTAACAAATTTTTCTGAACTCCCCCGAACTCATAGAAAGCAAGTGAAAGAGAAATTGATAAAAACTTCATGTTCGTGCGCGATGCTCGGGCGCTGCTCTGTGCATGACCTCCCCCCCCCTCTCCGCACATCTACCTATCCTCCCTTTTTCATGAGCGGCACGCAAAAACTACACCGTGTAAACTAGCCCATACGGACGAAAAACCGATTGCCTTGAACTAATTATAAATTATTTTCACACATGTATTCTAGAATTTTCCAGGATCTTAGGGAGTAGTCATAATAGAGTAATTGTGCTAAAGTTGGCTGGGCATACGGATGGGGAATATATAGGATTAGGTAAGACGTTGGAAATTTTCTCTAAGAGGCGCACCCAATAACAAGGTGTCAAGGAGCGATAGGTTGTGATGGGAGAGAGATAGACGAGGATATGATAAAAATAAATATCAACAGATCAGTCAGAGATTTTTGTGATTATCCCCAACGAGAGTACCGTCACACTTCATTCTTGAAATATTGCGTATTAGTATTTCCAATTAACATAAATTGCAATTACTCGAAAAGTCGCCGAAAAACATTAAGGCAATTTAACAGGATTTAATGGATACCACGGGGAGTAGTAAATATTCATAACTGACAAGGGGGTAGTAAAATACTTCAATTAAATAATGTAAATTACTGCAAATCTAGACCATTACAAGAAGGAGCAATTTCCGACCAATTTACTTAATTTACCGCAAAAACCACTATGGTAGCCTCCTAAGTCTCGTTCTATCCTTTTTGCATAAGGCTCGCGAAATCCAGACTACTTAACGTCTTCCTTCTTGCCGTTCGCTTCGTTTTTCTTACTTATTTTACGGAAAATTGCAATCTGGCGGTATTGACCTAGGCAGCTTTTCCCCTCTTTTCACTCTCAACTTGAACCATGCTTTCAGCCCCTTGTAACCAAATCTCACCATTTATTTCCTGGGCTTAGTTGCATAATTTTGCGCCCCCCTCTATTCTACCATCATTTACTCCGGCTACCCTTTTTCTGCCAACAGCTAGCTAATGGGGAGTTTCTCCCACGGTATATTCTATGCTACACACAACACCATCATGATACCTGGCTCTACGATACTTTACTGCTTCTTTCCTGCCCACTCGCCCTTTTTAGGTTCAAACATATACCAACAAACAGTTGTTAGGGTTGATGTGTCGGTGTATCTGCAGTATTAGATAGAAGATTAGTTTTAATTTTGCTATTTCCATATTTTTGCTCTTTGCTCCTTGCGGGTGCAGGCTTTTAGTAAAATTGTCATTCACTTTTAGCTAATAGAGTTAGAGTGTTGCTGTTGCGGAGTAATGGTTTCAGAGGACAGGAGCGAGAACGTAATCACCTTGTGGTAGAAATTAACGTACATTTGAGGTCGTCCTGGATTTGAGGTAATACGAAAGACTCATTAAGTTATCAAACCAGTTATCTATGTATGTATGTACTCATCGCTTATCATACAGCAGAGATACAGCACTGATCTCCACTGAATTTTTTTTCTCGCTAAACTCAAACGTTTTGTCCACTCTATTTTATTTATTTTTTATTTAAATCTTTTAATTAAAATTGACAGTTCTACAGTTGCTTTGAATAGGAGGATGGAGGCTCCTTCACCCGACTTGTATTCAAAATAATGAGTGCATGCGCACTAATTAAATAATTGAATACGTAAAACTGAGGTAAGAACGGAAATGTCGAAGCTTCCTTGAATTCCTTACAACCGTCTTCTACCTCTGGTGTAATGAATATTAAGGTATCCGGTTTACAGAGATTAAAATCTCCAAAATGTTTACACGGCAAGAGACTTTTGTCTCTGGAAATGAATAAATTAGGTCTCTGGAGACCGTACAAAGAAAGTCTTGAGGGACACCACGTCTCCAAAATTTATATTATATTTTAGCGTGAGAGACACGAATCTAATGTCAGAAACTCAATTTGATGCACCGCTTATTACTACTGGTAAAAATGAGGACCCCCGTCTCGAGACGTGCCTGGGTCGTAAGGTGAAAAAATTCGTTCTTATTATAAAGAAACATTTATTAATTGAACTTGATTTTTTATTTAAAGAAAATGGTATGAGAATGTAAATGGCTATTGTCCAATATTATGAAAATCAAAATGGCAGTTCTTTGTAGTTGAATTACATAGGTTCAAGTCACATCTTTTTACTAAATGCTTGCATTTCCGATGTGCATTTCGGCATTTTGCACATAATTTCCTTCTTCTATCCATAACTTGGTCAAATCGAACGTTGTCTGGAGGCAGATATGCCTTCCTTGATTTCGCTGGAGGTTGAGTTGACGATGCTCGAATTGATAGCCGACCACTTTTCCAAGGTTGAGCAGAGTCCATTGTGCAAAGAGTTTCTGCCACCTCAGTTCGAACGTTAGGAACTTGGTTCAGGAACTTACCTTCGTGCAATCCGCAATACAATATATAGGCATTGACCCTAGCCAAATCCAACAAGTGGAAGAAAATACGATTTGTCCGTTTTGTGGTCTTCATGCGGCTGTGGTAGTGACAGATAAGACTATGCATTAGGTCGACAGCACCCATGAACTTGTTGTACTCTTTTATGATAGTTCGACAATCGATTTCCACTTTCTGTTTACTTTTTAGGTCCCATCGTATTACCTTCTGAGGTTGTTGGGCCACATTTTGAAATAAAAAGGGTTTGGCACCAACGTAAGTCGATAGCAGATGAACAATTTTCGTGTCAAACCTCAAAATATTGCTTATCTCTATGCCGTAAGCTGTGCCAACGTATTCTTCAGAATGACGACGCTCAACTTTTTTCTTGGTAAGGTCTAATTCTATGGATAGTTTGATATTTGGTACTTGATTTGCTTGCACTGCATGTAAACTATAAATGCGGCTTCTAGAATAAACTAACACATCAAGAGATGTATAAAAATCGTCTAAGTACACAACATGGTTCACACTGTCTGTACTATATTTCGACAAACGAACGACGATATTCGATGGAGCTCCAATATTCGATATTAGCAGGCATATACTTATATGTTGGATTTCTTTTCATTTTTGTGGAACACATTTGTTCTGTAACACAGAGTCGTTGGCGCATTGAAACGGAAATAAATCATTCGTTGAAGTCCTTTATGAGTGGACGCACTTTATACAATCGATCGTAGTCAGCTTGACCTTTTGGAATTATTGCTGAATTGTCGTTGAAATCAATTCTGCAACGGATCTACTCAAACTGATGGCGTGTCATTGTTTTCCTAACTGGTTCAGACGAATGCCTTCCCCTATACGATCGGACGTTTGGAGAATGATTCAGACATTAAAATGGATATGTCGATGAATTTACGAAACTCAACTTCATTAGTGACTGGCAGGCGTCAAGTCCATTTGGTTTCCCATGAGCTGGAGGAGTTCACCGGTCACAAAATAGCAGAAGCAGACATATGGAGTTTCCAAATTTTTTAATTCAGCCAAGCTGTAAATTTTTCTTTTTCCCAATCATGGTTTTGAATTCCGATGAATCGTTTCTAACCTCTTTGACGATACCAGTGAATATACCACTAGTAGCAGAAGTTGGGTTATCACTCGGATTGGACAGAGGAGTAGTAGAAAGATAACTAGAGGGAGCAGTAGAATCATTAGAGGTAAATTTTTCTGCAGATGCTTGAAATTCTGGAAAGGAGTTCTCTAAGTATGCCTCGCACTAATACCCATTCCTTCACCAAAAATATCTGTGAATTTGGGGATTCTGATAAATAGCAAAGTATAGTCCGCTGGTTGCACATGATATGGGTCGGCAACGTCGTCGTCACTACTGTAATCTTCTCCTTCACCTTCTCTATCTGTTTCTTCATCTTCGGTCGAAACCACCATTTCGGAGAGATTGTAATATAATTTACGATGTGACATGACACATAAATCAAACTATCAATAAAAAAACAAATCTTATAGTCCAAGTACGCCTACAGATGGCCTTAAAAAATGGCGCTAAAAAAATATAACAAATTTTGCTACTCACCAGTGTTTTTTTTCGGTTTCACACAAAACAAGTCTTCTAGTCTCTATGCTCTAAAAAATCACTTTGAACTGATACACTTGTGAAACGGAACACAATAGGACATTTTACAAAAAAACAAATTCTTAACGAACCTTCGAGTACAGTGTGTGCCTAACGACTAAAGAAAAAAAACGGGGCACGATTGCTAGGGCTCAGCCTGGCTAAATCAGAAAGAAAGAAAATGGAAACCGCACGTTTCTAAAATATTTAATTTCATAATGCTCGTGGTATACAATATTATTTGGACAATGGAACCGTGTATATATAGAGATTGTCTGGCTTAGACTAGTTTTTGTGCGATTACTAAGAAGGGTGCGTGGGGTAACAGCGCATTACGCATTTTGCACTGCGCCCAAAAAGTATGCCGTCTATCTAAAGTATCCTTTTGCCGACTCTAGAATACGAAACATGTGAAAAATCCATGTCTAGATCTAACTTTTCGACGCAGCGATCAGAGAGGTCTCATCAGTATGGTTATCTCTGATCGCTTATCATAGAAGTTCAAGGATAGGGTCAGCCAATTGTCCATACTTTTTATCAAAAGCAAGTGTGAAAATCATAGGTAGCAAGATTGAAATTTTCAAATTCGTTGATTGTTCCCCTTGTCGCCATAAGGCACTGGATAAACCAAGTAAAACTTGTAGGTGGATAGTTCTCGTCTCGATCAGAGATAACCATACTGATGAGACCTCTCTGATCGCTGGGTCGAAAGATCGATTTTTTTCTGCATTTTCAATGCATTATAGAAATTTATTGATTTATTTATTTTCAGTGAATTTCAGTCTATATGAGCTTATTCGATGGTGATCGTAAACGCCAATCGAATTGGAAATTTCAATATCTTAAATGTAAATGGCATACATGTTGGAATTATAGCAATGCGAGGGATGAGAACATCTTCACCTTTGAAAGATCCTGTCAAGATTGTTGCGTCAATGACGTCGCTCATTAATTTTTTTACTGCAAAGTCGTTGCAAGGCTTTGGCTGGTTGATATTTTGCAACATGATAATTGGCACGCCGATTTTCAATTGCAGTACGTGCGGTGGTATCCCTGGCAGTCGAGTGAATTCAAAAATTCTGTTGAATAATTAACCAATTGTATGTGAATGCTTCGCTTTTAATATTAGACTGAACTTGGCCATACCGGCATTTATAAGATGAGATTCAGATGTACCGCCAACTAATGCAATACGAATTAGGCCCTATTGCACCAACAACTTATCGATTATCACTTAGAAACTTATCAAAATTTCTGATTAATTTCTATTGCACCAAAGAGAACTAATTTGAGTGTGGAAAATTGTGAAGTTCTCAGCTTTTCAAATTACTGTTGCACAAAACCGAAAATGAGTAAATGATAAGAGTTCTATTGAAAAGTGATAAAGTGTTGAAAATTAGATGCTTGTTCCCAATTTCTGTTGCACCAAATTATTACGCTTATCATTTTTCTATAGAGAGTTTGATAATTTAACCAACATAGCGCTAAGAAAAAAATCTCTTTTCGAACTTCGACTTTCAACGTAATCGGTAGTGTCATAATATAAAAATAATGAACAAATGTTTGATTTCAAAATATTTTTTGAGGAAGAATCTGAGTCTAGAGAACGTGTGATGAAAGCCAAAATGAATTATACGCTGGACTCGGACTCATTAGAAAACTTATCATTTAACACGCGTAAATAGAATATGTTCTACTAAAGACTGGAGAAAGTTTGCAATATAGCAGTAGATGAAACAATACCTTCAGTCCTTTGCCACAACTACTGACAACTCTACATTGGTTGGGAAATGGAGCCCAATACCATATCAAATACAAATACAATAGTCAATATGAAATAATTCGTTGGCCAGAAAACAATCAAGAATTGGCACTACAGTTTCTTGATATTGGAAGCTCTCCTCGGGTAGCTGGAGGCATCGATGGACCTATGATTTATAGAGATGCCCATACAATGAATGAAGAGCACTATATAAACCGGCACGGAAAACATGCACTTAACGCAATGATGGTGTGTGGATCAGACCGGGGCTTTTATGCTGTAAATTCCAATTATCCAGATAGTGTACATGATTCCAGAATACTTCGAAATTCCGAATTGTTTCGAAATTGTAAAGCTGGTTTTCGTTCATTCTCTGGTGTAATAATTTTTGAGGACAGTGCTTACCCACTAAGAGAATAGCTTACCCAACCACTGCAAAGTAATCCTGATAATCTTAGCAGACCAAAGATTAAAAACAAAAACACAAAGAGTATTGTGGAAAACAGCTTTGGTGTTCATGAATTTACCTTTGATTAATTGTATAAAAACTTTTCTTCTAGGAACTAAAATGCAAATGAAATAATTTAGAAGATTACAAAAGAAATTCCTTCACCAATTGGAAAACAGCTAATTTTTAGGGTTCCGTACCTAAAGGGTAACAACGGGAACCCTATTACTAAGACTTCGCTCTCCGTCGGTTAGTTTTTTTCCTCGTTTTATTTTCATTCATTATTATTATCGTAAGTAGGCATTTTTTTTTTTCAAATGACAGCATTATTATTATTTTTTCACATGACGCCTACTCTCATTTGAAAAAATAAATAAAAAGTACATAGTGTTAAATTTTGTACGATGGTACGGAGCCCTTCGTGCACAAGTCCGACTCGCACTTGGCCGGTTATTTAGCTTGTTATCAGCTCTAGTCATAATGAACTACTCATCAACTCGTAAAAATAATATTCGATATAAATAAAAACAAGTAAAAAAGCTAGAATTGGTCTAAGACCAATTCTTATGATACCCTAGATGAATGCCCGTATTAAATTTCGTATGGTCACCGATCTATTCAAGTATTGATTTTGAAGTTGTTTTGCGCATATATTTCTAGAACAGTTTGTCGCACAGAAAAAATGGTAATAAACAATTTTATAGGATTTCGTATTCTGCAGAAGTTCTTAGTACAATAAAAATGTCTTGGACTAATCGGTTTCAAAGTATACGTAAAAAACCGAAATTTTTATATGGCAACACCAAGAAGGAGTTGCCCGATTTAGTCCATTTTTGACATTTTATTTGCTAATATAGTAAATACATCATCTACAAAATTTCAGCTCTCTACGTTGATGCGTTCTCAGGCAGTGTCCAAATATATAGCGGAAAACGAAATTTTTATATGGCAACCCCACGAAGGAGTTGCCCGATTTGTTTCATTTTCGAACTTAATTTTACTTTTTTTTTTAAAGTCCGTATACAAAATTTCAGCTCTTTAAGTATACGCGTTCTCGAGTTATCGTGCGCACAGACGGAGGGACGGACGGACGGACGGACATGCAAAAATCGAAATAACTTTTAATATTATGAATGGGTGTCCAATCCATTTTGCTCTACCATCATTATTTCGAGGTGTTACAAACGGAATGACAAACTTAGTATACCCCTATGATTTCATCTAGGGTATAAAAATGAAATTCTGTTCCTTATTAATCGCATTACTTTAGAACGGCAGGACCGATTTTGCTATTTTTTTTTTATGTTCGTAATAGTCCGAATAAGGTTTTAGGGAACGCAAAATTGGAATCGGCAACCCCTTCTTGGTGTTTCCATACAAAACTTTGGTTTTCACTATATGCCGACGTGCATAGCTGAAATTTTGTAAACTGCGTTTTTAAAAAAAATGCAAATTTAAGTTCAAAATTGGACCAATCGGGCAATTCCTTCGTAGGGTTGCCATACAAAAATTTCGTTGTTATCTGTATATTTGGGCACTGTCTGAGAACGCGTGGACGGAGAGAGATTAAATTTGGCACATGATGTTTTCATAGCAATAGTAATTAAAATTTCAAAAATGGACTAAATCGGGTTACCCGTTCTTGGCGTTGCCATACAAAAGGTTGGTTTGCAAATACAGGTCCTAAAATGAAGCAAATTCGAAAGAAAAAATCATCAGATCTCTTTTCATCTTGCTTGCACAACCAGCCAAAAGTTCTAAGAAAAAATATTGTGCAACATATTAGTCCGATAAATTTCTTTACTCCCCTCCCCCCCCCCCCCACCGTTTTTCTATTCCTTGCTAGAGAAATTTACGCTTCTGTAGATTACTAGCTCTTGAACCCAAATGTTACAGAATTAAAATAATCGGACACATGTTAGTGGTTACAGTGATGTGTCCACCCGTAACTTCTTTCGCTTTTCCTTTCGCGCCCCCACGCGTTCGGAGGGGTTTCTATTGGCTTTCACCCCTTTATTTTGGCGCTGGAACGCCGCATTTTTGTGACAATACTCCCAGGACCACCCTACACCAACCCTAAAAATTGCAGCCTGAAGCAATTTAAATTCGATCGTTAGCATTTTTTTGGCTTATTTGACTGGACTAAATGATTGTTGCAATAGGCTCAAGATAGAAAACTTTTAATCCATAACACAAGATGAGGGGAGCGACCAAGCGTTTTAAGTTTGATCGTGGAGGAAAATACAAAATAACGCATTAAACAGATGGATGGAGTGCTAATTTTCACGCCCCATGTCCCTTAAGATATTAGAAGAGAAATGATTATAGAGTAGTAGTAGCAGTAGTAGAAGTAGTAGAAGTATTGGTAGTGGTAGTAGTAGTAGTAGTACAGTTTTCCTAAATATTATTTCTTCTTGAACTAAGTTACCTTATTTTTGACATTTTCTATAAATAAACTAAAATTGAAATTATGTCCCATGGCATGATCGAACCACGTGTTTTAATATGTATCTGTCCAATTTTTACATTTCTTCAGGAGCTTTAACGACGGACCACCACTTGAAGGTCTAAGCTAAAGTAACTCGGAGGCCGTCAATCTAACTAGCCTAACGTAGAAATGATGAATAGCTTTTTCGTAAAAAAATATGGAAATGTTTTTAAATTGTATAAACCAATCTTACGTAAAGGAGTCTATCCGCATAACATTACAAAACCGAGGTGTGAAAGTTTGACAAAACTTAAATCAAGAAATCCTTAAAAAACGAAAAAAATAATCTACTCTTCTGTGCCTTAAGGAGACATTCTTAACCGTAAAGAGTATCCACCACCATCCGCAACATGTGCTTGAGGGGGATTTTGACCCTTCCAGAGGGTGTTCTTCCTTTGTTCTGACAAGACTTTGTTTTGCAAATGTTTACAACTTCGCCTCAGTTCAAAGTTTTGTAAACGATTCGATACAGCAAGAGTACACAAAAGTAGAAAATGCGCCAAAGGCGTCTCTGGATTAAGTACTTTTCGGTTGTTGGTTAAAGCCTTGAGTGTTTTGTAGGATGGAATCATCGTGGAAAGAAGAAAGTTCTATACCACCCCATGCACGAAGAACCTCATTAAAATGAATGGCAAACCTGATGAGAGCGAACTAAGGCGGTATTTACTTAAATGTTGAGCAACGTTTAAGTGAAATGAGGCAAAATGCAAACATGAGGACAGCACCAGTCAGCCAGCCAGCAGAGGATTAAATTTTCTCGGCATAGTCATGACGGGATATTTTTTTTTTATATTTTTTACTCTCAAATTTATTATAAAAATTGTTTTTGGCTATTTGTTTGTTAAGCAGAGTCAGTTACAGTCCAGTCCAGTTGACCAATGGAATGGAATTACAAATATGTGAAGAGATATACCCAACAAAGTAAGACTTTTAGTTTTAAAGGATCTATGAACATCAATGGATGTCGTAGACGTAGGTTCCGTGCTAAAATTTTCGGAACCTCCATGCAGGACCGGTTTCAGTGGAGAGGTTTTGTGGGTCAAACTCCCCCATGAAAAGTCAAACGCACACTAGATAATAACAGAGGAAAAATACCTGAACTAAATTTCATTCCACAATTTCAATAACGTAAAATAGTTAATAATTTTCATAATATTATTTTAAATAATAAATAATAGGAAATTTGCCTACCCCTTAATGAAAATTCTCCTTACGGATTATGAGCTCTGGCTCTGCATTTCCTCTCCGATGAATTAATTAGACAATTGCTAAAGGAAGGGATTGAACTAACACGCGCGTGGAAATTCGAACTTAATTACATTTTTACAAATTTATTAACGTTATCTTCTTAATTCAATGGCCGAAATAATATCGCACAAACGTCAAGAAAATTATATCTTTATCTTATATGTTTTTCCTCCTTCAATTCTCGCAGAGCGCACAAAAATCGTCCTTCTACTCTTCAAGGACTCGCGTTTAAATTAAAAATATCTGCTCTGCACTTAAGAGTTAGATGGATGCTTTTTCAGTTTTACGTTCAAGCAGAAAAATTTAATTCTGGTTCAATTTCATATTTATTGTCCGCAATTTCATCCCACTATTCGATCCAGAGTACCTTATTTTTAATTCCTCGGCATCCTAATACAATATCTATATAGATTCTGTTATATATGGCTTTTTAAAGTTTGTGTGTAAACGTCTTGTAAACTGGTTTCCAACCTTATCATGTAATTAGGAGTTTGCATCAGGAGGCAAAATAATTTTGTTATATTAAATATATGAACAGTTTGTCTGGTTTGATCATTATTTTAGTAGCTCCACATTTCCGAAGGATAGTAGGTACATGTGTAAGTTTTTGATTCTTGTTCAAGGAGGTTAATTTTTGGAATTTTGGAACTCTGCGGCACAATAGCAAAAACGAAAAAAGTTCTTATGTGTGTGTCATGGAATTCATTTAATTTTTAATTTTGGGTGGAAAGCTTCAAATCTGATGAGTCAGCAGGTCCCATATAGCGAAATTGAATGACTGGAAGAAACAAATGAAAAATAGAAAAGTGAAAAAAATGAATAAATGAAAAATTTGAAAAAATAGAAAAACAATTGTAGTTAAAATATTGGAAAAAATCAAATTAATTCGAATGAATTGAACCTGTGTAAGCCAACAGTCATCTGAAAAAATAATAAGAAAAATAAGCGTTTCGTATCGGCAGAAACCTAATACTCTTCAGTACGGCTTGATTTCTGCTCGCCATAGACTCTTGAAAGAATTTTGGATGTGAATTATATGAGGAAACTTTCCCATATATATCACCAAGGAGGAATAAACAAGATTACTATGATTTATTACCGGGTATTATTTTATTCTTGTTTAAGAGGGTTTTTTTTGGAACATTTTTGAACAAGAATATAGTAATCTTGTTAAATTTTTAAGGAAGTCACAATTTAAGCCTATGTGACCATGATGAAAAGAAAACAAGCGGCAATTGGGAGATTGTTATGGATATGGTTTCATAGATCTACTAGCGTATGATGAACGCACTTAAAGATTTTGATTTAACGAACAAATTAATCTCTCAAATTAGTGGAGGAAACTTGGGTGTTAGAGGATTACTCAAAAAATATATACGTTTTCTCAGTTTTTTCATTGCTTCCAACTTAATTTAAATAGAAAGTTATTTATATAAGCATACATACATATACAATATATGTATACAGGTTCCTGGCTTTGCTCTCTTATTTATTCCTCATTGTGTCTTTAACATAAATGATCTTTTAGGGAAACTGATAACTAAAAATCAATTAACCTTCTGAAAACCATACCTGGATAAAAACTAACCTTCTTTTTAGTCCAATATAGGTTAGCTCCACCAAAGCTCATTTCCACGAAACAGCTCAGACGTTCCCTGTGTATAGTTATAACTACCACATGAGTTGCTTGCTCCCTGAAACTAAAAACAAGTCCTCGAATTATTTGTCAATCTTCATGGAGCAATTAATAAATAACAATAGAAAAACAAATGCGAATTACTTTTGATGCGTTTGTACATAGCGGGGGCTATAAAAATCGAAGATTTAATCATTAATTGTAAACCATACATTCATACATTCGTATATATATTTGGCCACTTGAACTAGAAATATGTATAGAACCACAATATAACAAATTGTAAACTAAGTGCCTTAAAAAACGTGAGGAAACTCACTCTTTTCTACACATAGAATAGATCTCCCATAAACGGAAAAAGGAATGCACCCGCCAGAAAGAGGGTAGAAAAACATTTTTCCTTGGGAAGTTACGACCAGGAGCCAACCAAGAACAGCAGCTACCCAACGATAAAATCTTCATTGAACTAAGTTTTTTTCAACCACAAGCAAAATGAATGGAGATCGTTTCAGCCGGGAAGCGCAAAAAGGTTGGATATAGTCACTCGGTTTCTATTCGTATATTTTCAGTTACCTAGTTACTCTTCCGCCTTATATTTACAGCGCGTTTGTGTACAAGTGGACACTTAACTTTGACTTGGCATTCACGAGGTAAATTTCAAAGGACTGAAAAGAATCTTTTCATTTACCCCACCATTTTCGCCTTCCTTATCCTTAAAAAAAACTCACTTAACTTTAGCCACGTTAATATATTAGAAAGGCAAAACTTTTTCCAACCAGTATTAACGTGGATAATTAAATGTTTCAATTGTGCTTGAATGACTTGCATCTTTATTTTAACGGGATAAGTTAGAGTTTGTGGTACGTATGTATGTATGCAAATGATTTTTGAATTTACTTTTCTGTAAGGGTAAACTGTTATCCAGAAGATATCCTTAATTACGAGTAACTAATCTTTCGAAGGTATGGTTTCTTCGTAAAATAAAAAGGCTTATAGCATAGACAAATTAATGCAATCCAAAGACTGGAGACTTAGAATAAAAATATGCAACGTTTTTCTCGAATATAAAATCGATGATGCCTCGACATGTGCATGATAACGTAACCAAAATGGTAGTCCAGCATTGCCTCCCTCCAATGTGAAATCAACGATGCCACGACCTGATGTAAGGAAGACCACAATTTTTTCTTAGAAATTTACTGGAAATTTTTTCTTAACGGTACACAAATTAGAATAAATTCTGCCGAAACGTTTTTTATAAATTTCTAAGGAAATATTGTGGCCTTCCCTACATCGGGTCTAGGCAACGTTGATTTTGTATTGGAGCGAGGCATTGCTGGAATGGTTACGTCATCAGGTTCAAGTCGAAACATCGTCGGTTTTTATTCGAGAAAAGCGTTGCATATTTTTGTTCTACATGTCCAGTACTTGTATGTATTAGTTTGTTTAGGCTTATAGATTATGGGATACCATGCTATGCCTGGGATACATGCATGGATCTGAACAAACAATTTTGAATATCGGACCAAATATCTTCCAATCCAATCCCAGCGGGAAACGAAAGCATTTCGGATTCATTCCGAAAACATCCTGTGAAATGCATGGAAGCAATACGCTCTCATTCCCAGTTCATTTATTTTAATGTGGCTTGCACAGGTTACCTCTGCATAATCTGTAAGATGATTGGAATCCTTCCTTATTAATACTTTGGATGGTAAAAGGAAGCATTCCTTATTAAGTTTTTGGAAGGTGAAAAGAAGCATTACTTTTAAATTCTTTTGAAGGTGAAAAGAGTACCTAATCTTTTTAAATTGAGTGGAAACATCCATTCTGCCATTTCAGAATAGTGAACGGAACCATTAATTAAGGTAGTGGAGTTGGAGGAAAGCGCTCTTCCTGTTTCCACTTCTTCTAAAATTCACAAATCAGAATATTTTTCATCTACACACATTTCCGTCCTTCATTGTTCTTAGAAAGAAAAAAAAGAAAATATATGACTCATTTCGACCTGCACGCACTCCCTCGAACTAGCCTCTGCAAATATAACCGCAGTTTTTGTGAGTGTAGCAATGAGAGGTGAAAGTTTTACTCTACTTGCAGTACCGAAAACTATGAAAAACTGTAAATAGTAGCCACTGGTTTACTACACATACTATAGTTTTCAAAAGGTATTGATTTATTAATATCTATTAACTGAACTCGATAAACCTCATTATATTACTGCCATCGTACAAATATTCTAAAAATACTTTAAAAAGTACTGCAAAAAGTACTCAGTACTTTTTATAGACTTAGTACTTAGTTACAAGAACTTTTCATACATGCGGTACTTGTATGTACTTACGCTGAAGTACTCAGGCCTTCGGTATTGTACTTGTACTTAAGTATTTTTTCTTTGGTACTTGCCCAGCTGTGGGTACGATTGACCGCATGCTAAATTCTCCTTTTTAAAATCTCGCATATTAAAATCTCACCCTTTCAAAATTTCACATATTAAAATCTTGTTGCTATAATCTCGGAAATTAAAAGCTCGCATAATCTCGCATTGTGAAATAAAATATTTTTTAATTCGCATGAGATAAGGCTACAAAGTTAATAACAGTTTCGACTGTGCAAAGCACTAGGTACGTCCCGCATTAAAAGTGATGTTAGAAAAATTAATATTTTTCCTTAATTTTCTACTTTTCATTAAACTTTTATTGTTATTTTAAAAATGAATTTATTAAAGAAAAAAAAATTGTTTGATTTTGAAATTATTTGCACTTCTTACTGGGACAATTTTAAGTGGGACACGTCTTATCACGTAATTCAAGTAACTTTTCAAAATGATTAATTGTGAACTTAATCTAAGTGCTAAAATAATAATAATTTTCGCAGTTACATTATGTAAAACTCTAAATATAGTGTCGCATTTGATTAGATTAGAATAATCCAAAAGTTGTCCAGCCTTCCCAAATTACATCATTCTCCATTCAAAATAATGGTACTAGGTATATAGGCACGAATTTTCCCCCACATTAAAACTTCCCTGTAATAATAATTGTATCCTAAATCTTCTGACGTCTCAGCCTCTCTGATTAGTATTCTTGAAGATTAAGTAATGAATTTTTGATAGGCGTTTTCATGCAAATGTTCCCACTCAAAATGTTTACTGGTCGTCCACCTCCATTCCATCTCATTTCTTCCTAAAAGAAAAACAAAGATCGAAAAATTATTTCAACGACAAAGGGCGAACGAGCTATAGGTACATAGTAGGTACCTTTCCGACTGCATATTTTCACATCTCATTAATATTTCAGGAAAATTTACCAAAGATTTTAAATAACTAATTTTAAATCTTGCCGTCCGTAACACTGGAATGGATATTGTAAAAGAACACCTGCCACTACATATACTATGGTAATTAATAATATGCCAGAAAAGCGTATTAGATGAGATGAAACAATCTAGACAGGATTTTCTGCCATTCTCTTTATTCTTCAGAGCACCTCAACAATATTCCTTTGAGGAGAAAAGGTAGCCGCAAACTTAATTAGATTCTTAGTCACAACAGCGCCTCTAATAACAAAATGAAAGTCTACCCCCTCCAGCCTAACCCACTTATTCCCTTTCATCGGAGTAGTATACCATTTAAAGAACGTAAAATACCTCTGTAAAGATATCCTGAACGAAGGTCATCAAATCAACTATAATCTTGTAAGACAATAGGCCATACGCATGCATTAGGACCCGGTGCATACTCGTATAACTCAATTATGTGGGTTTCTATTCAGGTAGTTTGTATGGATAGGAGCTCAATTAGCGGAAACTTGGAAAATTATGTTATACACATTGAGTACATCCTTTATACGTGCCTGCACACCACACATAATGTATGGGGTCAAATCTATCAAGTAAAAGGTTGCGGGTTCAAATTCACCATGAGTTTATTTTAACTTGGACGATTCCTTTCGAAACTCACAAACAAAATAAACTTGGCCAAGCGTAATGCTGACAACATTATATTCCACTGTCAAGGATCAGATTAAGTTCATCTCATCTGCTCCCACCATGCATACATATACGTATATGTACGTTTCCCATACATATATGCGTATTTTTATTTAAATTTGATCATAAATTCAAATTTACAGAAACCCCCTCTCAGGCTTAAGTAGGCGAATATGCGGAGCAAGGATGAAAAAGGCAATAATAACACGCGAATCCTCTTTGCACGAAGGAAGCAAGGAAGCGGATTTTGTTATTCACATATAGGTGTGTATCAATCAAAAAAGTGTTCCCGAAGAGGTTTCAGATGCTGTAAGAGATACTCTTGCGGCGCTCCTTCCATAGATGGTTACCTATTTGGCGCAGTGAAGGGAGAAGTTTTTGTGGTCTACGGTTAGGGAATCAAATCAGGTCTCTGCCGCTGCTGTGATTTTCAATACGATACGGATACCATTTCGAATTCAGATTGAAAAATCCGTGCATATAATGAATGGATTTACGACTTTGAGCGGCAAACGACTTGGTTTTTTAGATGTGTATAGCATATGTAGGCGATTGGACAAGTACACGAAGAGTTCTCTTATCCCTTGGCGTCAGGTCATACCCATAACAACCAATTGAAATATAGGACTCAAACGAAAGGGGTGACGCTATTCTTACCTTCTGCAAATACAGACTACAGCGGATAAGTGCGACTTGATTTACATAAAATTTTAGAATGAATTTCATATGAACTTACAGGATTGAGTTTGATTGGATTTATTGCAGGATGACGGCCTGATTTTTTTTTTTTTTTCTGAATTAGTTTTTCTAATAGTAAACCTCGACATATCCGTAGCTCCAATTTTGGGATTGAGAAACTTGTTTGTTCTGCCTACCTGCAACCAGGGTGAGGTGAATTTGGACATCGGATGACCTGCATCGAGAATATACGAGTTTGTTTTTTTTTTTATATATATTATTAAGCCAAGCTCATGGGATACCCTATAATGCAAAGCACAGCATGCTAGGAAGGAAAAAGGGAAAGGAAATAAGGAACAAGAGAAAAGTTGCGGATGTGCTGATGTGTGTCAGTCTTAAACCTTCGCAGATTGTATGCCGGAAGAAAGAAGGAGGATAGTAGACTGTTCCACATTCACACAGTTCGAGGTAAAAAGGCATCACGGAATTTCGTATAGTATGTCGAAAGTAATTTGAAGGGTATATGAAGGGTAAAAGGATGTGCGCAATTTGCAGCGCAAGTATTGCGTACAGGAATTATTGTACAAGAGATCAGACTAGATATTTCATCGGAACATTGACCATGCATGTAGCGACAAAGGAGCGAAGGACATCCAACATTGCGGCGGCGCTCGAGTGAGTTGATATGACAAGTTATTGCCAAATCGCCAATGAGCTTGAAGGCTCTCTTTTGGATAATATCCAAGGAAGCTAAGGCTGTGCTACCAGCCCCGGATTAGATATGGAAATTTAATTCGATTCTGGGTCCGATGTAGGACTTGTAGAGGAGCGGTAAATTCGATGGGCTGAAATATTTCTTACACCTTTTCAAAAATTCGATGCTGTTTTAGCAACAGAAAATATGTAATCTGTCCAGATTAACTTACTAGAAATATTAATACCAAGAATACACAAAGACGGTGTATCGTAAATCACTGCTCCATAAAAAAAAATTGGAATGGTAAAATTATGATCTTGGCAATCAAATTTTGAATACGAGTAACGCAAGCTGATCGAACAGTCAGTGATGAAAAGGTTGGCTTGAATTTTGAATGCAAATTATGCGTGTAGTTTCCTGTTTCCTATTTGTCTACCAAAATCATTCGATACATCTTTTCGATATCACCTTTAAGTGAGATTCCAAAATTTCCTGAATGACAAAATTATCGGATAAAGATTAATTATGAATTTTAGGCCCAACAAGAAGCTTATGGTTCAGTTAAATACTGTTGAAAATTAAGGCCTTAGCAGTGCGCGGTGAGATAATCAAAAGTGCTCACTGTTATTGCTGTATATTGAGTATTTACAAAATGCAACTCGCAATGTTGTCCCTCAATTGTATATAATAAAGAGGTGACCTTGTGTGCATTTGCAGATATAGAAGTAGCACAGCTAGGAGTCCTTTCTCCATCCAAACTCCATCTTTAACACTACAGTGCAAAAAATAATGTACAGTTCCCTATATTCAGTGCAAGGACTTTTCGTAAAATAAGTCTAGTGTTCCCTTAAAAATTGGCAATATACCTTTCGGCTTCCTAAAGTTAATCAAATAGAATATAGAAAAACATATTCTGGGTACATTTCTTTTCAAATGCTTTATACAGGGTGGGCCAAAAGTCACCATGGGGTTTAAAAATTTAATAACTTTTTCGTTTATATATTTTTTTTATTTTTTTTTTAGATTATATAAATAACATCTGGAGAATAAATAATGGAGAGATTCACAACTGAACAAAGAACCAGAATAATAGAATTTTATTACTTAAATCAGCGATCAATTATTTTAACGTAAAGAGCATATCGTCGCCATTTTAACGTCAGAATTTTGCCCTCTGAAGCCATGATTCGTTGCTTAGTTGATCGTCACCACCAACATGGCACCGTAAGTGATTTGCCTCGAACCGGTAGACCGCGTATAATTCACACTGCGGAAAATATTGAACGTGTAGAGCAAAGTGTTAACGAAACACCAGAAACATCTACCAGAAGGCGTTCTGCTCAGCTAGGGATGTCTCGTACGTAACTACGGCGCATTTTAAAAAAAAATTTACTGTTATTCCCATATAAGGTGCAATTGGTGCAAGAATTGAAACCCGCAGATCATCGGCAACGTCTAAATTTTGCAGTTAAATTTCAACAGTTGGCCAGAAATGAAATCAACTTTATTGAAAATCTGATTATGAGTGATGAAGCTCATTTTCATCTGAATGGCTTTGTTAATAAGCAGAACTGTAAGTTCTGGGGTTCTGAAAATCCAAGAGCCATTCATCAACTCCAATTGCACCCCATTAGGTGTACAGTATGGTGTGGCATTACATCTGAAAATATCATTGGGCCTTACTTCTTCGAAAATGAAGATGGAAGTGCTGTAACCGTAAATGGAGAGCGGTATCGGTTTATGATAGAAAATTTTTTACGTCCTGCTCTTGAAAACAGACCTGAGATGTGGTTTCAGCAGGATGGAGCCACTGCCCACACTGCCCGAGACACAATGTCACTTTTAAGGCAAATTTTTGGACAGCGAATAATTTCAAGAAATTCGGAAATTAATTGGCCAGCGCGTTCACCAGATTTGTCAGCACCCGACTATTTTCTTTGGGGTTATTTGAAGGAGCGAGTATATGTGAACAAGCCCGAGACAATCCTTGAACTCAAGGCCAACATTGTTGCAGAAATTCGAAATTCGAAATCTACGTCCCTTTATAAAAGGAATTTTTAGATGAAAACTATGTACTTTTACCTAAGCTGTGTTATTTTCCATATATTTTATTATTTTGTGACCAACTAAATCGAATAGAAATATACTTTCATTTGGTAAATTTGGAAAAATAATATCAATTCCATAATGTTATGGAAAAACGAAACCTGAAGGGTTTAGTAAAAATACCCCAAATAAAAGGCATACATTATCTTGTTATAACCCGATGAAATACGCATGTGTGCACTGTGTACAGTTGTATTCTAACTTTTGCGCGGTTAAGACGTGCGCAAATAATCATTTCATCGATAAAAAAATTTATTAAAATTTAAGCTGGAAGTTTACCAGAAATTAGTGAATTCTTTAACCATTTCATTTTATTTTTTTTATTAATGTATGTTTCAAAACCTTTATTGAAGTACTAATAATATGTTTATTTTGATTTAGTAGGTACAACCTAATTTGTAAAGCATTCTATGTCCATATTTTGTTTTTTCTTTAAAATAAATTTATTTAAAGATTTTTGTTTTGTACACTCATTTTTTCGTTTCACCTATTCCTTAATAAAAAAAATAAATTGTTTTAGGAAAACTTAATTTGAGGCAAAAGTACCACTAATGGTGGTATTTGTGTCTATATTACAGAGATATTTTTAGCAGCGACAACGTACAAGTAGATTTGAAGCGGCCGTATAAAAATATGAACCAAAAGCTTCGTTTTAAAACGAGCTGATGGACCCCTGATAGAAAGCTCTTCAGAATTTTGTTTGCTAGCAATTAGGCGTCATTATATTAGTATCATTTGGGCCAGTTTGTGGCTATGCTCTTCACGTTATTGTTTTTACGTTAGGTTCATTTATTCAATTTAGACATACATTTAATTTATTACTATACTTACAAAGCTATTAAATTAGGTTCATTGAAAACATAAACAAATTGTAATTTTAACGTCGTCTGTGCGTTTTCATCGATTCTGGTTAATGCCAGCTGAAAAGGTTAGAAAATTACAAAATATAAGAGGGAAAGACATCTGCTTTATCTGCTTCATTAATTTCTGCAAGAACTGTCGGACAAATTGCGAAAGATACCGCCTTCAACAGCCGAACGAAGCAGTCACTTTTTATACCATAGATTATGAAAACCTTGAGTTTAATGAAGATACCATTTATTTGTAGCGCATAGAATAACTTTCTACATGGGCCTTTTAAAGGTGTAGCTCTGAGCTCAAAAATGGGATAAATCAGGAAAGGTATTTGTAAATCTGCGTTCAAAATTACACTTACTATATTTGGACACTGATTGAAAATGAGTTGACGGCAAGTGCTGAAATTTTATACGTGAATATCTTAAAAGTATATTGTACATAATTTGAAAAACGGCCTAAATCGGGCAACTCCTTAGTGAAGTTGTCACACAATAATTAAAAAAAAAAAATTATATGTACTGGGAAAACGGTCAATCCCACCCACATATTTTTAATCCACTGAATCAGAATGCCAAAACCTCTGAAATTGGTTATAACCCTTTTTACTGTCCGATGAACCTTTCTAAAAAATAAATGAAAAAATCAACTTTAACGAGTTAACTTGACCAAAAGGTTGGCATATACATATGCAAAAATTCTATACGATAACGATCAAAATTATTAATTTTCAGACCCGACCCCCCTGCGATTTCGAACAAACTTTCAGAAATTAAGTATTAAAAAATACTCGACCCATATTTTTTTTGTTTAGCCTGACGACCTGAGGTCTTGGTTACATGGTGACTCAAAATATATGGTTTTCACTGTGGTCATGTTTTTTAATATGCTGATTACTTGAGACCGGATTACTCAATTCTTTCGTGCGATATGTAAAATTATTGTTATTAAATGGGGCTTTCCAAAAAAATAAAAAAATAAATTAAAAAAACAAATATTGAAGAAAACATAAATTTTTATTAATTTTGGATTTTTGACCTAAACAATTTTGGAATATCAAAAATTTGTGGATGTTCAGCTCTTAGTTTAGGAAATACAATTATTTTTTTATTAGCGTGTCTCGAAAATTTCATATAAAAATTTTAGAATTAACTCCAAAAAAATGATTTCTTTTATTGTTTTTAGATATCTTAATAAAATATGGGTTTAGAAAATATTATAATAATAGTTCTGTTTTTAAATTTCATAATTTCATTTTCATTACAAAACGAATATCCTTTAACATCAACGTTATTCTTGAAATCTTTTAACAGCATCCTGAACCACGAAAGAATAATTTTCGGAAAATACGCAGATCATCTTGCACTCGTTTCTAATTAAGTTAACCTTGGAATGCTTTAAATATATTGATTTTTCTTTAGCAATAAGATGATGTGGAATTAATTTGCAAACTATTTCGCAAGAAACATCAATGAATTGGGTCTCCATTTTTATAATAATAAGAAAATAAAATTTACTGAATTCCGTCAAAATTTGTGTTTTTTATTTTACTTTTGAAAAAGGATATTTTCCAATATTTAGCAAAAAAAAAAATTGAAAAAAGCGTAGAACAAGGAAAAGTAATGCATTTTCCCACTTTCTCATATAAAAGGTGATATACAGGGTTCCCATACGTACCGTATTTCCTTTATACCCCGGATTACTCACTCAATTTCGAGAAATAAATTGTATGGTAGGAGAGCCGGAAAATGCACGGTGTGGGCGGTAGGGGGGTTTACGATTTTTAGTACTGTTTCCACCTTGTAAATTTCTTGATATACACCCTATCAAGGCGAGATTTATCTCAGGTGATAGAAAACCATCTAAGCTTTGCAATGAATGTCCAACCAGCCCTACTGTCATCTTCAATCTTAAGTTGTAGTACGTCAAAGTCCAAAAATTGGAAAAAACATCCTATTTTTTCAAATTTTAACGATTTTCCCGCCAAAATACAAGATAAATATACAGTTTATTTACAAGATTTAGAGACCCCGGAATGTTATCTTTAATTTTAATATGCACACGTACCTACCTAAATGCAATCGTTTTTGAGATATTCCCGTTTCTATGATTCATAAATTTATGAATTTTTTGCTAATTTGCGTGTAATTGCATAAATTAGACGCGATTTCTATTGTTATTAGCAAAATTAATGAAATTATGCATCATAAAAACGGCAATATCTCAAAAACGGTAGCATTTGGGGGTTCATATATAGGATCAAATGAAAGGTAACATTCGGAGGTCTCGAAATCGTGCAAGAAAGTGCTATCCTTATCTTGCCTTTTAGCTGGAAAATCGTAGAAATTAAAAAACAAATTGCAAGATTTTCTAATTTTTTGATTTTCACGTCCTATAACTGCCGACGAAAAAGGAATATAGAGGTGGTTGGACATTTTTGGAAACTGTAGAGGGTTTACTATCACCTGAGATGCAAGTCACCTTCATAGGGTGTATAACAAGAAAGTTACACGAAAGTTACATGGTCTTAGGATAGAAAGAACAAAAATCACAAAACCCCCCTACCGCCCTCACCATGCATTTTCCGACTCTCCTCCCATACAACTTTTTTCTCGAAATTGAGTGAGGAATCCGGTGTATAAAGGAAATACGGTACGTATGAGACACCCTGTATACGGTGACAGTCATACACGCATAGATGAGGCTCACTACAGTTCACTGAATATGCCCTTCCTTCTGTCCGGAGGCTCACAATGAACTATGAATGAATTACGAATAGAAAATTATTGCGAGATTCTTTAGGAGCGGCCACAGAAAAGCTTCAAGTTCTGATTCTCTCAGTTCATACTGTCCAACTGGTCAACTAATTCATTTATAAAATTTGGCCACTCAAACTTTAAGAAGTATATCCGGGCTTGGATTGGGAGATTTCAATCTACTTGTACGTTGTCGCTGTTTTTAGATACCAGTTATGCAAAATATCATTCATTATGTCTAGAATTCACTATACCTACTTTTGTTTATTTCCATCTATAATAATGTATTATTTACATTTGTTTAATAGTTCATCAAACATAGTGCATTGAATGTTCCCTTGTTTCTTTTGGAAAGAATTGCTACATTCCGTAGAAAATTACTCAATACGCATCTACTTAAGCCCCTTTATCAAAGGTACTTTTTTATACTAACTATGTATGTAAAAGACTCCGTACTCAAGGTAAGAGTTTTGAGCTTATTTATGCACATTCCATAATACCTGTGGAAATATGTATAGTTCAAACACTTGTTTACAATTAATTTATTCAAATAATTTCTCTAAATTTGACGGATACTTCCACAAAATTTGTCGAAAAATTTACATATGGTGGGTGCATTTAGTAAATTCATTGAATATCACCCAACTTATATGTAAACAATTTCCCTTCTCCCGATAGAAAATTCATTTAAGCCTATTGAATTCAAACTCCCTATAGGGGAGATATATAGATATATAGATAGATGAAACTTATCTATCTCCAAAGCCCTTCAAGTTAGCGAAATATGCCTAAACTTTGTGGCACAATATTTTTTATAGAGTAGGTAATAGGCTATTAAAATTTTTTAGTGAGTGCTTTTAAACCTACGTGTATATTACTTTTCTCTAGTTCCATAGCTATTCGTTCCTATCTCTCCGTAATATGGTAATGAGGCCCAAGTTTTTTCGGTTGATACAATTCTGCTTAAACAATTAATTTCCTTCAGAAGTTTATTTCTTAATTTTCTGTCATTGAACCCGTTATTGCTTGCTATGTTTTAATTGTTTTAATTTCTTCTTCTCTATTATATTTATCCATTCGTGTTTATAATTGAATCAGAAGTCATTACCCCAATTACGAGGTTTGCTAAATTACTCTCAAGTTATATTAATTAGCTGCATATACTGTAAAGCTACCACCTTTATCTCCAGACCAAATTTCAACCGATTTTCAAAATTATTTATTTTATATGGTTTTTTGTAGCTATTACGAGATTTGTACGGCAGCGGGTTACAGAGTGGTAACCTGTGGTGAGTTACTTATTTATTATTATAATAAAAAAAAATTAAAAAAAAATATTTTTCAAGGGGTGGGGGTATTTATTTTGTATTCTACCATCTGTGTAGAATATTCGTACACAATCTCATAAGAATCGCATGATAAATTCAATGCCAAAAGGTCATTAATATATACCAATGGGAAAAGGAATTAGAAATTCGGGTGTTCTGAGGGAGGTGGCGTAAATATTATCCGATTTGCAAAATCCCTTTTGCTAGTTTTTTGTGTTTTTTTGCCGATTTTTTGAACATATTTTCCTTCCCCTTCTGATTAAGTTGCGAAATTAAATTTTCGACGGCAAAAGTTCTGTCTGAAAAATTCATTTCAAAATGTTTTTCTACAACTTATCGATTAATCCATTTTTTCTATGGATGCGCTTTTACTAGAAGATTATCTATACAAAATTTCAGAAAGGTTGGATGTCATTTACCCATTAAAAAAAAATCAAATCTATAAAACTTTTGCATACCCACTTTTCGTCATCTACCGGCGATCTTTGAAACGGAAATGCCAATTACATTGGCATTTAACCCGAATTCATTTGGCACTTTCCTTCAAATTCTGTTGCAGTTTAACTACGATAACGCAATTTTGAGCATTTTTCAAAGGATAAGCTAACAAAACCCCGGGCTACCCTAGATTATGCATTATTTCGATTTCATTTGGTCATCTGGAGCTCCCACTTGCGTGACTTTCATTTCTATTCATGTCCTACTTATACTGTGAATTTGGACGAAATTGGTGATGACGAGTAGGGACCCTCTCTTTTGAGTCTGCATATGTATCTGTTCTGTAAATCTTAAAGATGAGTTTGTTCTATTTTTTTTTTCATTATTGTAAGGTCTAAGAAATTAATGTGTTCATCTTCTTCAATTTCTATTGTGAATTGGATTTTACTGTTGACGGAATTCAGGAACTTTCAAAAATTATTGAGTTGTCTCAAACTACCCTTCCAAAGGCATAGTACGTCGTCTACATACCCGGCCATATCTCCTTCCTGGCATGCTTTGCAGCATAGTCCATTTAAACATTAATTATTAACAAATGATTACATTTTTTTTTGTTGGAGAAAATTGAACGACTTCATTCAAATACTCACCAATCATACAAAAATGAATATTATCAAAATCCCCTACGTACTTCACTTGCTATGAGCATGGAGACCAATCTATCCATATCCAAAACTATCCTATCTCTTAAGCTGGAACCAAACAAACACATTCACAAAATTTCATTGAAATCAGTTAGACGATTTCGGAGATTAGCGTGTACAAATACAGTGACACTGCATTTTTATATGTATATTAAGATATGATAAAAGAAAACATTTATCTATCAAAACGGAACTACTTACTTGACGGAACTTTTACAAATGCACCTCATAGCTGTTTTAAGCAACTGCTTATAATACATATAGAATATTTTGCAGAAAAAGTAAGTACACCTATACCATCACTGCACTATTTAAATTTTATATTACGTAATCGCAATGCAAAAATCGTTGAAAACTAGATATCTTAAATCTAAGTGTTATGGATGCTGGTTCCATTTTTGCCAGGAGATTCCAAGAAATATTACAATGGATTAATTAGGATTAACAAAAAGGCTTCATTGATATATCACAAAATAACGGCTTTACTTTTGTTACCAGCTAAATGCATAAAATTAGTTTTTTTTATAATACTCAAGGAAAAAATAATTTCCTCATCATTCGACGACAGCAACTCCTTTCGCAAACTTATTGATTACTTTGAAAGGCAATGGTTGCAAAAAGTAAGAAAAGTATAACTTTCTTACTGACAATATTTTATTTTTTATTTATTTTATTATTTCCATCCTTAAAAGGGCAACTAGAAAACCTTCTGCTCTGGAGACATATAACGGTATATTAGGTCGAATAATTACCAAGAAAGGAAATTTCTTTAGGTTTGTAAAAATTATTCAAGACGAGAAATTTCTCAAAAGCCGACATTTCAAATTATTAATCCAAAGTGGTGGTTCATATGGTTGTTGAAGAAAGTGTAGCGAAAAACGATTCAGTTGAACAAGATAAAAGGATACGAGAAGCCAGTGAGCTTCTTGAAGATGGAAGCTTTGTAGATGGAATGATTTTTTCTAAAAACTATATTTGCACAGAAATTGAACCGCACGAAGATTTATTTCAGGAATAACCGGCTACAGATAGCAAGGAAGAAGCTAATAACGATTTTGAATAGAATCTTCAAAAGTTCATTCTTTGCAAAATGATTATTTATTTATAATTTGCCAGGATCTAAGGATAAATATAGTTATGGAACCATTTAAAAATTTGTGCTGAATATAACCTGAAACTACAGCAACCACAAGTTCTAGTTAGAGGAGTTAAAAATTATTTATGCTCATTCTGGCGGCAAATTGTGGCAGAAACAATTCAAAATTTTAAATTTTATTTTTTCTTTACGCGACTTTGCCGAAGCTAAAATGGAATATAATTTAGGCAGTCAATTCTTTAATAAGAATAAGAACGTTCTGGAATATTTCTACGTTTTTTTCATTTTTCCTTTTTTGGCCTTATTTCAAAGTGTAATTTGGATTATTTTTCATTTTATATTGGGTTTCATTTCCTTTACATTTAGATGTTATTTCACTTTCAGTTATGGATTCTACTTCAAAATGAATCCGTGCACAAAGTTTTTGGGCGTTTTTGCCCAATGCCATTTAAATGCATGCTAAATAATTTCCTTGAATATTATTAGTTTATTATCTTTTTTTGCATATAAAAAAAATGTAAAAAAAACTTTTTTTTTAGGCTGTTACAATGGTTTTATACCTTAAGTAGGGTAACTGCACTAGTATCTGAACAGCTCCAGTATTTGGACACTTTATTTTATTTAATAAAAATAAGAAAAGTACGCGCATTAGCCTTAGAACTGAAATTTAGGTAACATACATGTTTTGAGAAAATACTTATCAGTCTGTGTATGTAATTCATGTCAGTAAGTTCAACACGTGTTTTATGTAAAGTGCAATTAGTGCATTGAACATCAGAGAAAGTGAAAACAATTATTAAGTATTGATTTTTGAATATTGTATTTTATTAGTATTAAATCAAAAATATGAAATATTTTTTATTAAATTCATAAAATATTTGGATGTACGGTAACTAAAACAGAAGAAAACAATTTTGATGAGTTTCCGGACAGGCTATCCGGACACTGAAAGTATATTTCAAAAGATATTGTTTCCTGCGTACTCTCTAACACAATTATAAAATATGTTTTTTATAGGACAGAAAGAATTAAACATGTTTTTTATTATACTTTTAAGAAATTCCATTTCTGCTGTCCGACCACTAAAATGGCAGTTTCAGTGCCCGAATAAAAATATTTGATACGTAATCGATTAATTAAAAATAAAAGATACCTGGGTAGTAAATAATCATAATAACTTTGAAAATAATGGATGACAGTACTTATGCATACAAACAGAAAAAACGTATCCGGGAATAATGATGCAGAGATGACTTAAGCTCTATTACCAAAGGCAAAGCATGATTACTATTTTTGAAATGGAAATGGACCAATATTTAAAATGTATCGGATAGGATGACATATCAAATGATCCTGCCCGAATATTAAATGGGGATAAAACGAGTTTTTTTCCTTGTCCGAATACCAGTAAATCGATTACATACCGTGGATTCAAAAACGTTTATCACATTTAGACCGGAGATGAAAAAGAATTTTATTTTCTGCAGGCAGAAAAATATTCGCCAATGGAAGTCTTTTCATCTTTGCGTCACTAAAGGATATTGTAAATAGCATCCCAGTGAAACTGTTTTTGGAAACACAAAAAGAATGGATGCAGAGCGATATCTTTTTCGAATATGTAGTTAATGGCGGAGTTAATGGATGTTTCGAGGAGTAAGAAAATACCAGTCCGCAGGCCACAAGTCACACACTTGAAGTTAGAGTTGAGTGAAAATTACAAGGAAAAAAGTATAATTTTATTTGCATTGCCACCAAACACCACTCATATGATGCAGTCAGCTGACGTCTGTTAGAAAAAATCGTTCGAGAATGGCAATCAAGAATGTTGGCCAACTTATAACAACAAGAAAAAAAAACTTTCTGTCCTTTGCTGGAAATTGCAATCTTGCGAAAACTAAAAATTTTGAAAACCCATATAATATCCTTCAGGAAATGTGCCTCATTTTCATCGTTAAGTTAATTAATTTGACTAATTGAAAAATGTCTCCATCTTTTTATAATTCTTGCATCAGTTCCTATAATCTTTTCTCCCTCGAACAACAATAAATTTGCTAAAAGTCAATATTTAAAAATATTTATTTTATAACCAACATTTTCTTTCATAGAAATCCAAATTAGTATTTACAACGACAAAATTAACAGGACAATTAAGCAAATGAATTAATTTAATGATGAAAATGACCCGAAGGCAGTTGTTTTCAGTGAATGTGTGAAAAATGTGGTTGAAAATTTTACAGCTACTCGAAATGCTGATGTACCAACTATAATGCAAAAATCAATTCCAGCAGAGAAGTTTCATCATGCTATTGAGGTTATTGTGCTCATGGATCATAAGTTAAGAATGAGAAATATTCACGAAAATCAAATTTTGGACATCATCAAAGAAGCCGGAGCAGAAGCTTCGACAGAAGCGTTACTAGAACTAAATCTTACATTCAACGATCTGACGGAGGCACATATGATTTGAATGACGGCAGAAAGTTGCAACTGGTAAGAGTACTGATTAGTAGTTACTGATTCTAATTAAAAATAGTTAAAACCATTTCTCTAGTACTTAGTCCTTCTTGCGTGTCTCAGCCGCGGAAAAACCTGCAATGCACTAACAAGCAATTTCTCATCACAAGTATGCTGTCTTTGTGGAGCTAAGCCCACACAGATGAATGATATTGATTCAGCACTTAGTAGATCGGTAAATGAAAATTGCTTGGACTTTGGAATATCGCCACTACATGCGTGGATTCGCTTTTTTGCATTCCTCCTCCACGTATCCTATAGGCTGGATTTTAAAAATGGCGCACAGGACAAGATGTAAGGGCACTGTTCACAGCAAAAAAAGAAGCGTATACAGGCCGAGTTTAAAGAAAAAACTGGCTTACTAGTGGACAAACCGAAACAGGGTGGTGGAAATTCCAATGATGGGAACACCGCCAGAAGATTTTTTGCCAATCATTCGTTGTCTGCAGAAATAACAGGCGTAAAGGAACGCAGCGTAGAGAGATGTGGAGTCATTCTTAAAGCATTATCCTGTGACTTCGAAATAAATGCCCAGGTCTTTGAGCAATACGCGTTTCAAACAGCCAGAGATATTGTTAATGAATACCCATGGTATCCTATGCCAGCCTCTGTCCACGGGGTAGCAATCACTTCATGTGCTCGAAATATTACTAACAAAACTAATTATGCGACCTACTTTATAATAATTTTTAAAATTACTTAAGAACGTTTTTTTTTCTTTATTACCAACTTTGAAGTCTTTGTCTGTATAAATTACTTAGTTTTTTTTTTAAGAGAAATTCAAACGTTCATAATTCTTTCAGTTTATAAAATGTTTATAATTTTATGAAAAAGCTGCTTTGTTTTTATTTTTAACAAAAAATGGGTAATAAATTTCTTCCAAAATGTCTATGTCCGGACACTGAAATTGTAGTATCCGAATATTAGCTAAAAGCGCACTTTTCTTTGCAAACCTCAAAACTATAACAAAATATTACTAAATGACCTAAAAATATTTACTTACAAATTTAAATAGCTCTTAAATAGTAATAAAAATATAAAATATATTGCAAAACATTAAGATGAAACATTACACACTCAATTTGCAAACATTTGCTTAATTTATTATAAGATGTTTGATTGAATTCATGTTTTCTTCAGCACCGATATGTACATAAGGACACAAGATAAAGTTATCCTTGAAATTGCTAAAGATACCCAAAAAGGTAAGTCAAATAAGTTCAAACAAGATAAAATGTGTGAAAAAAATCAGCTAATTTTGAATGCATTTAACTGTCAGAGAGACCATTATCCCTGACAAGGAATACAGCCACCCACCTCTAACTACACCATTCAATCAAAGCGCATATACATACATAAATCTGTGTCAAAATCCTATAGGTATATCCATGTATGCAGTGTTGTAAAGTGTCTTTGGTTTGTATAATTTTCAAAGCTTTGAAATTGCTTGCATCCTGCAATGCTGACTAAAAACTAAATGCATGTCTTCCACAAAAGGTACAGGATCTTTGCGTATAGCAATGTTTATAGAAGCAATGAGGTGTGATGTGGGTATGGAGTTCAATTGATTTCGATGGGAATATAAAAAAAAAATCACTGAGAGATAATTGGCTTGTTAATTCTTAAACTTTTAATCAATTGAGATTAATTCCCTTGCAGAGAGGTTATCGTCAACAAGACTGCCATGCCATCGTGGATGCATGAAAGGCAATCAAACTGTAATTATAAAGGACTCCTCCCAAACCAGACAGATACAAATTGCCAATACGAGACATCCCTTAAAAGTGTCAATGGCTTAGGTATGTAACTATAGTTTGGTGGCAACTCTATATGCCTACTATCGGAATGCCATGATATTTGCTTTCCATAGAACAAACATTATTCTTCTCGATGGTTTATTAAAAGCTTGCGGTTTAAGGCCATTCTGCCATTCGAACCCCTGCCATTACCTCTCCGCATGCAATTTCTATGTTTACCAAAAAGCAAACAACAAAAAGCACCACCACCCCAACCCTCATGATGTGTAATTAAAAGCAAAATTCCATAGTTTTCTGTTGTGGACATGACAAAATATACATTCGGCTTGGCGGCAGGGATGCTGTCGCTGTCACAGAGGGACATGAGAGAACTATACGGGCAAATATACACAGTGGGGGCGATGTGAATTTCCTGCATTGTTTTGTGGTGATTCCAGACAGGCAAACAGACAGTTGTGTCGAAATGGGGATTGGAAAGGATTGCCTCAACCTCAAAATCACCACCATAGGTCTCCAGTACTTGCGGCGGAAACAGGATATGAACAGCCCACAGTATGTGCTCGCATTCAGGAGGAACTGCCCTATACTCTATACAGCCAGTGGTTTTAATGCTTCTCACGCACCACTGCAGCTAACAGCTTTATTTTCCACCCATACAAATTTCAATACTATGTATAGCGGTATAACAGAAAATAGCAAGTATGGGGCCCCTATGTACATATAGAGTCAGTCATTCCCATTACAACAGAAACAGTACATTCAAAACTGAGATTAATTTTGCATCACGACAAATGCTCTGACCTGCGATCCTAAATGGATGCTCTGTGTAATGTGATTTCATGGTGGAAAATTAAAATCAAAACGATTCGTGTGACTCTGAACTCTTGCGATTATGATGATCAGTTTCCTATCGAGGTGTAGGCAAATTAAACTCGATCCTATCTAAATAGTACACATTGGTCATGTCCCCAGCATGAGGGGGGTTGAAAAATTAATAATATGCCTAAGGGATCGGGCTGAAAATAAAATGTTCAAAGCATCCACCTAGTAATTCAGGGGAACTTTGAATAACCAGCAGAATATCGAGAGCGAATGTCACATATATTCGATGACGAGGTGCTGCAAGGAAGACCCCGAATAGACGAAAAATGAGAGGAACAATCACTGAATCGCTCCAATACAATAAATATGCATCGCATTGAAAGGAACATAATATGGACTATAATATTCTAAAATACGACTAGCTAAGGTGCAGCAGAGAGATTTTATTAACGCGTATAGATCATTCAATTACCGCAACCATCTATTAACAAGTTTAAAAGTGGCATGTGTCTTGTTCACATCAACACCAAATCAATGTGATCTTCAAATACATTCTAAACAAAAAATGGAACCAAAATTGATCCTTGTGTAGCTCCGAACTTAAGAAGACAAAATCCTGAGACCTTTTTTCAACTCTCAACTGTTTTACACTAATATAAATGATGAAGCTCTTGATAAGGGTTGAAGTAAATCTAAATTTATTAGTCAGTTTGTTGATTAACTATTGCTAGTAATGCCGAAAGGATATGGGTAGCTATAACTCCAACGGTTACTACTAATTTATAAAAGTTGTTTACTCCATTCCAGTGTTGTTCCTTTACGCTTAGACTTTCATTGTCTACCCTTTAGCGTAGACAAACAAATTTTGTGCAGACAATGACGACAATATCGTCTATTGTGTCGTAAATGGAGACTTTGTATTCTGTTTAAAACATAACTGTTGTGAACAAACATATTTAACTTAGTTTTTTGAGTTATTCGAATTATCTAAATTTTATTTTATCTTATTACGCGCATAGCATTAAGTGAAGCAAAAAATAATTCCTGCTGGCCACTATATAGGCCAATTCTGACTTTGTAAATTTTTTGGCGAGTGCATTGATTCATGGCACAAAGCAACATTTAAAATTTCGTCATTATTAAACCAACTCAACAAAGGACAATGCCCACCTTTCATACAATTTTGAGCCCGACATGAGAGATGTCTTAAACGATGCATTATGATACTCTGAACATATTTTATTAATAATGTTTATTTCCATCTAGCACGGGAAAACTTTGGCGATTGGATGTAGCTTGAGCAACTTTCTTGGGTGAAAAAGTTGACTTTTTTACCGTTCGTGATTGTGCCGAATTGGTGCGTCATGAAAAATGGATTCCTATGAGAAAAATGCTCACAACAGAGTACTAATGGCCATGCAAAAATACATGCGAGTTATAGTAACTGTGGTGTATGTGACCCAAGTGCATGAAAATCGGCCTTTCGGCACCAAAAACGTCCGAGAAAGTTTTCTGAATCGGGAAAAATGTACACCATCCGCTAGTACTCTGCGAGACCCCCCCCCCCGTCAATCTTTAAAGTATCCACAGAAAAAATTTTCATCTACGAATTGTAGCTGGTAATGAGGTGAGGTGAACAGTGAAGTCCGTTTTCCGATCGAACATAACCCTAACGTGTTAGAGCCGATCTAAGATACAAAAACTCTGGTACCTCAATTTGAATAAAAAAGAGGGAAATACTAAATAGTGAGTATGAGGATCGCTATTTAAGCCTCCGAGTATAGGAATGTCGGTACTCAAACTTCTTCTCAGGACCTAAGGATTTCAATTCTGGACTACTAAATTTACCAAAATGTACTAGATCAAACCTTGACAAGATTGTTAATAAAATATGTTCTGAGTATCATAATACATAGTTTAAGGCATCTATCATGTCTATTCATGTACGGCCTAAGATTGGTATTTCCTTCACTGAAACCTGAAGCTCCTGACATTCAACAAGCAGCATGCTAGTTCGCAATTAACACACCGTTGATTCCAGCATCTTACAATACAGATCTATGCACATACAATCTAATTAATAAGTTGTGTGTAGAAATTGTCTGGTATGTATGTACGTACAGGTTAATCAACGGTTTATCAATTATATCCCTAACTAATTCGATTTGTCTCGTCAGCTTCTCTATTTTTACTCATATGAAAAATTTTGTATAACATCATCGGCAAAGCAAGCGCTTACGTAGTATACCTATACATACATACATCCTTAAATGCGGAAAATACAACAAACAAGTGTCATGTCATGTATCCTTGGATGATGGTTTTGCACACTTCTCTCCTCTATACTACTGAATGTAAGATAAATCCCAGCAGACAAAAAGTACACAAAGAACACAAGGTACGAGGTGGGTTCTAGCTAGATAAGTGCCACGTTTATTCGATTTTCTGATACTGTGCTGCCTGCCACTTACGTCCATCTATAACAAGTGAATTATTATGTGAATTCGATTTATAAAATAAAAAAAAAAGTAATTGAATCGGGGTTTAGTTGTGTAACAACACATCAACAAACACACAGAAAACCAGAACGGCATCAAAAACTAGCAACTTTTTATTGTTTTTCTCAATAAAATGCAGCGCCTTCTCCGATGCACGGTAGAAGGAAGTTAAATAAAAAAAAAAAACAGTTTTCTCTCCACAGGTAAAAATCATGTAAGCTGAAAACAAGCAGAGAAAAGCTATTGAGAAGCCATTTAGTAACTTTTTTTTTGTTTTATTTTTCCGTAGCAGGTACCCTACCTATACTTTCCTTTTTATTTTGCTTTATGAAGAAAAAAAAATCTAGGAAAGGCTAAGTAGGGAACAAATTTCCATAGTGCCTCATGCAGCCAGCTATACATAATGTAGTAGCTTACGTTTTAACTGCAGAGTTATGGAAAAGTTCCCTAACAAACGGGAAATTTCGTTGGAAAAGTAGAGAAAGTTTATACTTTGACAAAATCTAGAAAAAAATACGAATAGATGCAGTAAAAGTTAAATGGAACAATTATTGTTGGATTATTACGAAATTGAAAGCTGTACTGAATAGCAATAAAATTAAAATACTGCCGGAAGAAATTTATTTATGTAATCTATTATACCGACATCTATCGGATGTAGTGGAAAACATTTATTTCATTTGTCGAAACTGTAAAAACTGATGGCAAAATCGCAATTTAATAAGGTGATAATTCAGGTTGTGAGTGTTATTTCGAATTGTATGTAAATCTGTCATATACTGATTTTTCTTTTCGCTGATGCTGCTGTACCTTGAGGAAAAGAGAGTGTAAGCCAAAATGAATAAATTAAATTAATAGAGATCAAATTGGAATTAAAATAAAATGATCTGTCCATGAATGATATTCTCCTTCCAGATCCCTACAAAAAAAAAAGAACGCACAACATAAATCTAAGGCCGTCGCATAAAACTTTCATCATCAAGTAGCTTATAAAGATGGAAAGAGCCACTTTAAGGAGGGTTACCACTGAAATCTTTAAAAACACGAAGAATTAGTACAACTTTCCGAAAAATGTGTCCGTAATATCATAATCAAATCTGCACATAGTTAGAGAAAAAGGATTAACTTAGGTAACGACGTACATTTTGTATGTATGTAATTATCTTTAGAATTCATGAAATTTGGTACATAATGACGTAATAAGTGCATATCAAGTAGATAAAGGAAAGTGCCCATTTTAGGCCAGGCACCTCCAGACATGAGAGATGTCTTGAACAATTTTTATTAACAATGCTTATTTCTATCTTGCGGGGGGAAATTGAAAAGGGGAGGTCAAGTTTTTATCTAGTACATTTTGGAAAATCTACTACACAACCGAATTCCCTAGGTCCTGAGAAGAAGTTTGAGTACCCATAATCCTATACTCGGAGACTTAAATAGCCATTTATAGCCATCCCAATACACACTTTTTTAGTATTTCCCTCTTTTTTATGCGAACTGAGGTACTAGATTTTTCGCACTTTAAATGGGCTCTAACTCGGTAGGGTTATGTCCGATCGGAAAATAGGTTTCACTGTTCGCCTCAGTTCATTACCAGCTAGAATTCGCAAAAGAAAATTTTTCTCTTAATTCTCTTAGGATAGGGGGTAAGAACTCCCGGCGGGAGGAGGGTGGTTCCAATACCTCATGTTGGATATCGTATTAAAGGTCTCGCCGAGTACTATCGGGGAGTGTACTTTTTTCTCTATTCTGAAAAGTTTCTCGGAACGGTTTTGCCGCTGGAAAGCCTATTTTTATGCACCCGGGTCACATACACCCCAGCTACTACATTTCGCATATATTTTTGTAGTTCTTTTCTTTTTCTCATAGGAAGTTATTATACATGACGCACCAATTCCGCGCAATCCCGAGAAGTAGAAAAGTCCAATTTTTCACCCAAGAAAGTCGCTCAAGCTACTTCCAATCGCCAAAGCCTTCTCGTGCTAGATAGAAATAAACATTGTTAATAAAATATGTTCAGAGTATCACAATGCTTCGTTTAATACATCTCTCATGTCTGAAGATGTTGGACCTAAAGTTGTATGAAAATCGGGCAATCCCCTTTGTATTTGATTATGGAAGCTGTGGAGGTGGAAGAGGAAGTGACGGAAACAAAACCAATAAAAAAGTATTGGTTACTTATATATTTTCATTTGAAAGTTGCTATTTTCAGAGACGAATAACTACCAAAATTATGACATTATTTCAAAGAAAGTTCAATTTGTAATTATTTTACAAACTCAAATTGTTCAGTGTAATGATAAAGAAAATAGAGTCAATAATGGTAACAATGCTAACGGCAAATGGCGATGGAATGATGTTCTTTTAGATCACTTTCACTTTTTTTGAAAGCTCTGCGGGCTGTAGCCTGCATGCTCAGACAGCATATTCCGTTCATTAAATTATATATATATCTCATTTTGAATTGCATGGCTTTAATTGTTATTTGTAGATAATTATATAAAATTTAAATTGATTGGTACAGTTGGTAAGTTCCTATAGATTTGCTAATTTTTATTGAAGAAGCTAACAAATATAATTTTGAAAACGTCCTATTATATTTAACTTTTAAATATAGTAGTAATATATTAATAGAAATCATAGTTAAAGAAAACTTACCGTATTCGCATGATGCGGCAAGAAAGTGCCCTAGCGCACTTAAAAATTTCAAGTTTAGAAAACCTGGTACTCACCCGGCTCAAACTCCATCACCATTGTAAATCAAATCAGAAAAAAACACCTAAACCAATTAGGCATATCCGACATTAATTATACTGGATACCAGAATAGCACCTATGGGCTGTTCCTCGCTCGGTAAACTGGCTTTCACAAAATTTACCCCTAATTTACGCCTACTTAAAATTATCCTACAACAATTTCCAAGGAATGAAAATGTAAACCATTTATAAATAATTAATCAACTGGAAAATTTAGCGAAAAGCGGCCATTTCTATTACTGTAAAAATACTAGGAAAATTTTACGAGTTAGGCAATGCTGGTATGTGAAAGGGGTTGCCCAATTTTCGGCAAAAAGGAGAACTCACTTCTGGACAGACGACCGTACAGCGTGGAAGTGCCGAGCAAGCGGTTGGTAAAAAATTAAAAAAAAACAGTAAAAATTTATATTGAAAAGAATATTCGAGAAGTGTCTACAAAATAAACGAAACCGGCAGGAAGAAGGACTTACCGGCAAACATCCAGAAGAAAATTAAAAAGGAAACAAGTAAAAAAGCTAGAATTGGTCTAAGACCAATTCTTATGATACCCTAGATGAATGGCCGTATTAAATTTCGTATGGTCACCGATCTATTCAAGTATTGATTTTGAAGTTGTTTTTCGCATATATTTCTAGAACAGTTTGTCGCACAGAAAAAATGGTAATAACCAATTTTATAGGATTTCGTATTCTGCAGAAGTTCTTAGTACAATAAAAATGTCTTGGACTGATCGTTTTCAAAATATACGTAAAAAACCGAAATTTTTTTATGGCAACACCAAGAAGGAGTTGCCCGATCTAGTCCATTTTTAACATTTTATTTCCTAATGTAGTAAAAACATCATGTACGAAATTTCAGCTCTATACGTCGATGCGTTCTCAGGCAGTGTCCAAATATATAACGGAAAACGAAACTTTTATATGGCAACCCCACGAAGGAGTTGCCCGATTTGTCTCATTTTCGAACTTAATTTTACTTTTTTTTTTAAGTCCGTGTACAAAATTTCAGCTCTTTAAGTATACGCGTTCTCGAGTTATCGTGCGCACAGGCGGACAGACGGACGGACGGACGGACAGACGGACGGACGGACGGACAGACGGACGGACGGACATGCAAAAATCAAAATAACTTTTAATATTCTGAATGAGTGTCTAATCCATTTTGCTCTACCATCATTATTTCGAGGTGTTACAAACGGAATGACAAACTTAGTATACCCCTATGATTTCATCTAGGGTATAAAAAGTCGAAGAACTGGAGCGGCAGAATAAAAGAAGCAGAGGTCTCGAACGCATTAGATAAGGAGCTGGACGCGGGGTGACAAAAATGAAAATGGATAGATAAAAGTAGATCTGTTTTTAATATCGTTCTTTTGTTAAACAAAATAACCGGCCAAATGACAGTCGGACTCGCGCACGAAGGGTTCTGTACCATCGCACAAAATTTAGCACTATGTACTTTTTTTTATTTTTTCAAATGCATACTTATGATAATAATAATGAATGAGAATAAAACGAGGAAAAAAACGCCGAAAACATCATGTTTCTTACTTGTATGGGCGCTCCCGTTAATTTTTAATTTTATTTTATTTTTATTATTTGTTGTTATATCTGCAATAGAAATACACACTCTGTGAAAATTTCATCTGTCTACCTATTACGGTTCATGAGATACAACCTGATAACTGACGCACAGCGAAATCTTAGTTATAGGGTTCCCATTGGGTTCGGAACCCTAAAAATGGTTGGTTCTTTAGTTGTTTTATACATACGAGTAATATTGAATATCATGCTAAAAGCTGTAAAGTATGAATTATGAATTGGCATCTTATAGAAAGTGAATTTTTTTTTTTCTGGTTTGAATTATAAACTAGGCTCATTATGCAAATTGGTGTTTTAATTTAATTTCATAACTCTAAAGATCGTGGACTCATAACCACGTGGCGTCCAAATAGTCTTCATAAGTGCCTTAACCCATACCTTTCTCGATAGCTAGGTGGAGGACGTTCGCAAAAGTGCATAACAAATCATATATCAATAAATCATTTATTCTAACAGATTTGTAGACAAGATTGGTACAATTTAGAGTAAAGCTAGGTTAGAGTTCGACACAATCAGCTTAATATTTGTAAAAAAATGGTTAAAAAAAACATAATTTTCATTATAAGTTGCTTAAATTCAATGACAGTGGTAGCACCGTGTGCATAATGAGATAGGGGAAATTATAAAGTTGCCCAACCTGGACAAAGTAAGATCCTTCAAGAAAGGATGAATTCATACGTATAAAATCAGAAGCTTACCTCCTCTCATCAGGGACTCAAGTAATTGGACTTCACAAAATAGATACTTAGGCTCACTTGAATGAATTAGATTATGTAGAAAAGTTCAGAGGTGTTTTACCCTTTAAGTACGAATCTAGAGTTCAACCAAAGATCGATAGGCTGTAAGGTGATGAGCATATTCTTGGTTCGACAAAATGTGATATTTTCTTCCAAGCTGGAGCAGTTGGCTTAGAGTTTAAAGCAACAGGTTACATAAGCACTACTCGGGATAAATGTAAAGCTGTGTAGCAACAGAAGCTAAAAAGCAATCACAGGGTGTACATTTTCTCGAAAACAAAAGAAAAGTCTATAATTTAAAGCATACATGACTTAGATTTTGTTTTATATTTTTCTGGTAACTATTATAATTTGGTCTATCACTCGATTCCGGCTTGACGTCGACTTGCGGGACACCCTGTATATGCCAGTATGTAAAACTGAGGAAAGTTTTTTATTAAAAAAATTTTTTGTTGTAAAAAAAAGTATCATCAGGGACTCAAGTAATTGGACTTCACAAAATAGATACTTAGGCTCACTTGAATGAATTAGATTATGTAGAAAAGTTCAGAGGTGTTTTACCCTTTAAGTACGAATCTAGAGTTCAACCAAAGATCGATAGGCTGTAAGGTGATGAGCATATTCTTGGTTCGACAAAATGTGATATTTTCTTCCAAGCTGGAGCAGTTGGCTTAGAGTTTAAAGCAACAGGTTACATAAGCACTACTCGGGATAAATGTAAAGCTGTGTAGCAACAGAAGCTAAAAAGCAATCACAGGGTGTACATTTTCTCGAAAACAAAAGAAAAGTCTATAATTTAAAGCATACATGACTTAGATTTTGTTTTATATTTTTCTGGTAACTATTATAATTTGGTCTATCACTCGATTCCGGCTTGACGTCGACTTGCGGGACACCCTGTATATGCCAGTATGTAAAACTGAGGAAAGTTTTTTATTAAAAAAATTTTTTGTTGTAAAAAAAAGTATACTATAAAATGACATAACATCAACACCGCTTAATACGGAAAGCTTCAAAGTACTGCAGTACTGCGGTGGCTAAACTAAGCGACTTAAGGCACTGGATGTTTTTTTCTCAATTTAATTTGTAAGGTTACCCCCCCCCCCCTAATTTCAATACTAAATCCGCGCCAGCTGAGAGGCATAAGTTACCCTTCAAACACTACAGCCTCATCCGCCTGAATAAATCTACTTGCCCTCTACCTTAAGGAGAAACCTTAAATTCAAAGAGGTCAAGATGAGTAACCTTTCTAAAATGGAATACACTGTGACGACTCTGTTTTCTACAACCATAGAAATAATATAAAAAATACCATAAAGCTTACATAAATACATTATACTTTAAAGAAGATATATAATATAAGTATAAACAGTTAGCTATCATTTAGCTTCAAAGAAAAATATGAGTTTACCTACCAAGGGTCTGGGAAGTAGCTAAATTTAACTACTAGGGTAAAATCACAGTTGGAAACACTGCTGATATCCAAAATAACTTCAACAGCACGATTTCACAATACACGGTACTTGGTGGGGATCTTAACGCCACACACCCATTGTGAGATGAATCTCGTAAGTCGGTCAGACAGAGAGTATAGACTGGTTATTCTATAACACTACCTATGATTTCATCGTTATCTCGCAAGTCAATTTTTGACTCCTTCATCGCAACCTCTGAATACGGTTCGGTGATAACGGAACTTAAAGATAAGTGGATACGTCTTCATAGATCACCCTGTAAATTCTGAGCATTACACCCTACGATGATTAAATTGACATATCCAATGGTCTATAAACCTTTATTTATTTTTCCCGCGGACGGGAATCGAACCTGTAATCGGTCAATGATGGAGAAAGAAGAAATTTGATTTAGAATCATTAAAAATAAAAGTTCTTAAAGTTCTTCTTTCTCCACTATAAACCTTTCCCCTCGTTCCCCGTTTAGAAGTTATGGCTCAATAAATTTAAAATTTTGGAATTTTAACTCGGTTTTTACTATTTTTATCAAAAAACACGTCATAAATACCAATTTTTCATATTAGATTTAAAAAGCCCAAAAGCTTGACTTCAAAATAATCTGTCACAATTTTTACTCTAAATGTAACCTTTTCTCCGTTTTTTGCACTTTTTCCAGCGACAATGGATTAAAAAGCTCATTCCCAAAAGATAATTGCCTACTTTCTGGCACTAATTGAACGTTTTCGCTTCATATGTTCGGACCGCTCACGGGACACCTTGTATATGTCCACATAAAGATGATAGAAGAGCATCTGTTCAGCCACCAAAAAAACTGTCCGGTAAATTACGGAACTGTTTAGAAATGAGTTGCTTGGTCTCAAGGAAAGCGAGCGGAAACATATTCAAGTGAGAAAAGTAATTAAAGCTAATACAACAATTTCAATCAAAGAAAAACTTAAAATCATTAAGGAATCAAATATTATGAAGACAAATTGGATAAGGAATTCATCTCTGAAAAACACCGACTTTGATCGGCTGGGGCTTGGGGATGAAACACGAAGCCGCCTACTGCAGCAAACCATTTTTTTCCTTTTTTTTTTTCTTTTGCAGTTGGAAATAGGTGACCGAATAACGCGATATACGAATTAAATATGATAAAAAACTTTACTCGATATGCTATAAATTTTTAAATCGTTATAAATTTTCCTGATTACTTTCGAGAAGAGTTGTTGGGAATTTTTCTACTAAGCAATATTAACCGCAAACTCAGAGGAGCGCCAAAAATTTTAAAGAATTTCCATTAGCCAACAAACTAAGCATGAAAAAATTCAAAGTAGCATTAAATTGGGCAAAAGAAAGGAAGCAGAATGAATAATAATGAGCGAATTAGTAAGTCACTCTCTCTAGCCATAGATTTCAGTCTCTAGAAGTAGGTAAGAGCTTAACAAAAAAAAAAAAACATCTAGTGAAAGCGACTTGAAGAACTGACTTTGAGAGTTTTGCCCCGTGTATTCACTCCGCCTAAGTACACCCCCCCCCCCTCCTCCCTATTCCGCACTCCAACTATCAACCTTCTTGAATTCGCAGTGGCCATATACGAGTACGAATTTTTGCCATCTTGAGAACATCAGATATGGTCAAGGAACGACACAAATGGAATAGTCCTATTTGGATGTATAGATAAAAAGGACAAAAAGTTAAGGGCAGTGAAAAGTAATTCATAGAGACTAAAAATTGTGGGGGTGGTAGTACATTTTTCTTTTAGTTATTGTAGGTTATGGTCTCATATAAAATAACATAATTTATTACGGCCCCGAAATAGACATCTCAAACGAAATTATGAACCCGTGACGTAATGGTCTCTATTTATATAAGTATAGTTCCCTCCTCCGGTCCTCTTTTTACTCTCTGGAGAGACTTATAGTTAAGCATATAGCAGTACTCTCCTTGAACTGTTACAGGAGAACCCTCTGAAATCGTTATCCGTTTTTAACATTATGCTTTAATTTGCAACCCTCGTGCCTTTGGCATATGCAATTAGCAACTATGAGAAACTTCTTTGTTTGCAGCATCCCCCTCTTGGCAACTCCATTTCATCTTAGTCGGGTGTAATTAAATGTAAAGAGCTTTCGTTTTACTGCTCTCGTATAGGGTGCAGGTCACGGTAATATCTACTAGTGATATATTTATATATATATATTGTGTAGATGCATCTGTCTGTCTGTCTGTCTGTCTGTCTGTCTAAATGCATTCAACTGCAGTGCAACGTGAATTCTGATATTATATTACCCAGTTCTTATTCGTATGAACTTTTCTCGTTAGGTACTTATACTCTTGAATCTCACCCATCCTGTGCAGAGGATTTTTTCGGGGTTAAATGAACACCGCTCTTTTCAATATATTCTCAAGAGCCAGGAGACTGCTGAGTATTAATTATTATTTACATTGTACCAGAGGGGCATTTTTACTAAATGGAGCTAAAATTACGCGGGTATGTATGTAGGTACATATATATAGCATTTATATATTCTTCTACTATACCTAAGTATAATTATATTTACCGCAGAGCAATTTATTTCTCGAGAAAATTTATGCGGTATGCTTTCCATCCCTATAGAAAAATTTCAAGTGTATTATGAAGGAGCTCCGCCGAAAAAACAATGTTAAAAGATTTTTAAAATTTTTAAAAGGTTTCCCCGAGCTCTGTCTGTTGGCCCGAAAATAAAGGACTTTGTAATAAAATTTTATGTTTTCGCCTACCGAAAATCCGAAGGTTTCTTTTATGCTATAGCTAAGCATCTATAAACGGTATCTTAAGTGAATAACCAGGTGTCCTTTGATAGATGTTGTTAAGATAAGAAAATATTTTATGGTAGAAAAGAATGCTTGGAATTTTTGTTTTTGAGTGCGGGGTGGTACGATACATCTGAAATTAAAACACCGATAATGAATATAAGTCGAACATTAAAATGTCGACAAAAAAAATTCCGAATACAATATTTGTCGATTTATAAAAATGTCGAATTACATTAAATTAAATTAAATTAAATTACATACAAAAGCAAGGTGATACTGTTCGCAGGTCGTATATGGTCCATTATAATAATATAAACGAGGTCCATTATAATATAAATTTAAAGTTCTGAATTAATTTTCCAAAAAACTGTATTGAAGAAATAAATATTCCAGCCCCATTTGAGAACTGTGAGAAATATTTTTGTTGTTGTCTAAATGAAAAAAATTTAATTCTTAGCAGTAATTAGTAATTTTTTTTTGGTGTTGCCATATAAAAATGTAGGTTCTTTGCATATAGCGTAAAAACGATCAGTCCGTTTTTATTCTACTGAAAAATTCTTCAGAATCTAAAATCCTATGAAATTGGTTATAATTATTTGTACTGTCCGACAAACCGTACTAGAAACAAACGAAAAACCACTTCAAAATCAAACTAGCACCTGATGGATGACCATACAAAATTACATATGAGCATTCATCTAGGGTATCATAAGAATTGGTCTTAGACCAATTCCAGATTTTTTAATTATTTTGATATTTATAATTCACATTGTTATGGTCAAAGCGTATACAGTTCAGTATGCTGCGATGATCCAGGTAATGCGCCACTGACATCTGCCTGACAGTAAAATCGTCGCAGCCACACAGTGCAGTACGCTACTATTTTCCACCCGATTGTGTAAACGACACCTGATTATACCACTGACATCTGGCTGAGAGAAGTTCGGTTTCTTTTTTTGACAAGAGTGGACATTTCATGTTAAATTGTATGACGGAGGAAAGACAGAAGATGGTAGACTGTTCCACATTCGCACAGTTCGGGATAAAAAAAAACAGCATAACGGAATTTTACTGTATGGGGTAAAAGGATATCGCAGTTAGCAGCGCGAGTATTGCGTGCAGGAATCCTTCGACCAGGCATCAGACTAGATATTTCATCGGAATATTGACCATGTATGTAGCGATGAAGGAGCGAAAGGCATCCAACATTGCGGCGGTGGTCGAATCAGTTGATATGACGAGTTATGGCCACATCGCCAATGAGCTTGAAGGCGCTCTTTTGGACAATGTCCAATGAAGCTAAGGCTTTGCGACCAGCCCCAGCCCATATATGGAAATTGTATTCCATTCTAGTTCTGATGTAGGGCTTGTTGAGGTGCGCTAGATTCGATGGGCTAAAGTATTTCTTACACCTTTTCAGAAATCCAAGACATTTTGGTGCTTTTTTAGCAACAAAGAAGATGTAATTAACTTGCTGTAAATATTAATGCCAAGAATGCTTACTCTCATCATGAGGTCACAGGGTGTTAGGAGAAAAAGTACCCAAAATTCGAAAACCGCCCCTGCTCGCCCCTCCTCGCATACAATTGCTTATTCCAAATTGAGCGAGGAATCCTGGGGTACGCGAGTTCTGGGACACGCTGTATATCTATAATCTGGAATATAGGGATCATGAACCTAAATTACCTACTTATGCGACTCTGTTGGATATAGTATTGTAATACTGATTCAATTTTTTATTTTTCGGATTAGCAGAAATGACACAAAACGGTTCAAGCCATTACATTCACCCCATCAAAATGCTTTTCAACAAAAGGTTAATTATCACCTTTGCTTCTTTTACTTTCTTTCCATGTAAAAACTTTTCTTAAAACATGAGAACTCTGAAGAAGTTCGCTTTTCTCGCAGCATTAATTACAACTTTGAGAGTCTCACTTCGAGTGAAAACAGTTCGCATAAGAAAAACTTTTTAAGGACGACTGCTGCCTGAGTTTTCGAAGGGATTTCTAGTGTACATTGTATATTTCTCTTGAGAAGGCCACTCATTGTACGAGGCTTTGTGGGTTCATATCTAAAAGCTTTTGTACCACTGATGGCCAGTGACATCCAAAACAATACATCAGCGCTCATGTTTTCTGCTGTAACACTGAAAGTTATGTTTGGTGCGAGTCAGTCGACCAACTCGCCCTCACCCACCCATCCTCACCATCCTTGGAAACAGTCCCCATCACACATAACACAATCGTATGGTGTCCATCAATCAGTGTAATTCGAGGAATGTTTTTAATTACATATGTACAAGCAGCAGAGAAATATGATAAAATGTAAATTAACGTGTCACCAACAAACCCACAGACTTGACTTGTGATTAATGTGTCTCATTTGTATCTCTGGGACTGCGAGTCTGGATGCTGCTGAGATTCGTATTCAAGTCAAGGACCGAACCGAAAGCAGGATGAGACATAGTTATTGAAGAGTCAAGAAAAGGAAAGATATAGTATTACAATATTTTGCGTTGCTCTTGTTTCCAGAAGATGTGCAATGTAGATATACATATAAGTGAGTCAATTTTTTTGCGACAATTATTTTGGACCAAAGAGGAGAAGGAGTAGAGGAAATTTTAATTAGAACACATAAGTAACGTAACGGAATTGCTTTAGACATTTGCTATTCAATTAATATGTAAACATCAGCTCAGCACAGTTGGTTTATGTAAACACACACGAACAATCTTTGGAATGCAGGACATATGGACTTTTGGATACGTATGTATGTAGTATGTAATGTAATGTGTGTACTTTACTCTCCGGATTGAACTTTTTAAGAATTCATGAAAACTTGAGTATTCAAGTATAACCGTTGAAAGCTAGTTTTGAATGAAAAACGTTTCAACATAGTTCAGAGCGTACCATTTTTTCATATGTACACAAGATTCTTGTAACCATTTTGAAATCCTCGGAGGTTGTCACAAGAATTCAAAATTTCTGTAAATTAACGTACCTACAGCATAATACATATTACATAATACAAAAAATCTATAGAATTGGGTCATAGGTGACACGTCTGTGCCAGGTCGCATATTTCCGAACTCTTCAACAACTTTGCTATTAAACCTAGCAGTATTAAATTCGAAATTCTCGTCTAGGAACACTTCGCTGAAAGCAGAAAAGCTTTAGCTAGGTAGGCTTTTGTGATTTTATAAATGTCTTTAAAAAGAATATACATCAGTCTAGGGTGAATTGCATGTGCAATCTCGTTATTTTTGTTACCCGCCCAAGTAACCATTTACGAAATTTGTACGGGGCTGATCGCACAGCCTTAGCTTCATTGGATATTGTCCAAAAGAGAGTCTTCAAGCTCTTTGGCAATAACTTATCATATCGACTTACTCGAGCACTGCCGTAATGTTGGATGCCTTTCGCTCCTGTATCGCTATATGCATGGTCAATGTTCCGATGAAAAATTTAGCCTAATGTAGAATGTTTCCTGCACGCAATACTCGCGCTGCACACCACGCACATCCTTATACCCTTAAAATGACCTTCGCCCGTACAGAAAGTCCTTGTGATTTTACGTGAGCACCTGCCAAGTATGGCTTAATCTCACGGCATTCTTCATGCTCGGAATAGTTATCGACAATCAACTTCCTCATGTCGTAACAATGAGTACCAGTATGCCAATATGACATGATATTAACTTACTGGTTGAAGTGAGACCTATCAAATCTCTGCCGATCTAGGGTCACGGGATCCTTCACCACAGCCACCACGATGCTCCCATAAAGGGGCCATCCCTGGATGAGGTGAATAGATCCAATTATTCAGGGCTCCTCAAACCCGTGTTAGCAAGTTAGCTAAAGAAGTGCTACCCATTTGGTATGGTTTTCGTAAAGCATGATCAACAGACCATGAACACTCCCAGTGGCTATTTTCATGCAAGATATCCTTTTTGTAACGGCATTGGTTACTCCGTTCGGGCCTAGATCTTATTTGCAACGTATACAGGCAGCACAACCCTTAATAGGCGCTATCAGAGAAGACCACATGAAGGTTACGATATGCCCGTATTCAAGTCTGGATAGGCTTCAAGATTCACCATTTGGATCTCATAGCTGACCATGCGTACTAACCATATAAGCACTACTAACATACATACTTGATTTCGATTATTCATCAACTTATTCATCAACTATAACATCCTTTCGCTATGTCTGAAATGACTATCAAGAATTTAAGTCTTTGCATAATGACCTCCTGTCATTAAAGCCCTACTACAGTACCCACAGAGTCAAAAATCTCAATTTTTATTTCATTAAGGTATAGTTATCTCGCCGTGAGAAGTACCCATTCGTGCATATGGTATCTTTCACCCATACTATCCTACTGTTCGTACTCTCGTGGGAGATGCCAAAGCGATCTACAGTTCAACAAAGCAACAAACCAACAAATTTCTTCCATCAAGTATGCATGCTTTCCTCTTATACAGATATCGCCTTGAACAACATTGCGCCTCACAGACCTCTTTAACCCCCACCTTCGCTCGTAGAGTCAAATTCCGCGATGCTTTTTTATCCTGCGAATGTGGAACAGTCTACCATCCTCCGCCGCTCTCCTCATATTCATTAATTCCTTTCCCTATCTCCTTCCTACCAGGAGCTCTTTATCTTCTCGCTCGTATATTTTTATGTTGGTGTAGTAGTATAGCTCATTGCCATCTTGCAGTTCTATGAGTATGTTCTCAAATTGTTTTAGGGTGTGCTTTGCATCAACGGGTATCCCTTGAGCTTGGCTTAATAATATATAATAAAAAAAAATGTTAATTTGTGGGGGGGGGGGGCCATACATTTCTACAAATTGCAACATGAAACGCAGAATTCAACTAACTTGATATAAGTTTGAGAATCATTCACATCACTTTCTCAAATATCAAAACGTAAAACTCAGAGATCAATTAACTCAACATGAATAAAAAGTTCAATCAATTCGTGATTTATTCATATCGCAATAATATTCAAGCATATCAATTTACCGCGGGACGGAAGCACTAACAGAATACGTACAGTGCACCTGATTGCACAACAATAATATAGAGCATGTCATGCATAGTATGCAGTTCACATGAGGTCACTGTTCTTTTGCAATTATGCAAATCAATTAGGTTGTAATTTTATTGATTGTCACATAGGACATGGAATTATATATTTAGAGTAGCGTTAAATAAAAAAACGTGCGAATCAACAATTATCCATCATAGCGGAGGCAAGTCTTTCACTCTTCAGAAGAATACCGAAGCAATTAGCCAAGTATTCACTTTGCGAAGATATAAAAGCAATTTAGGCAGATCCAATGGTAATTACGGCCCTTTAGTCTTTTGAGTATTACGGCGATACGCAAAATATTCATGAAATTTTTAATTACTTATTTTTCATCATGAGAGGAGATACGTATACTCAGGAATATTCGCCCCATTGCTGGCAACAACAATAACAAGAGACTTGTATTAAGACTCTGGAGAAAACCCTTTACATTTTCTTCTATCCTCTGCTTGCAATTATTTTTGAGTCTGCAAGGTGGATCAGGGAATTTTTAGCTTGAAAGTTTATTCTAGGATTGATTTTAATTCAGGCCAATCTGATGATTGATTGTACCTCTAATATATATCATAGGCCTCTGCAGATAATTTACTCCTTATTAAGCTAAGGATGATGACTATTTATTATAGATTTAAAATTTTGCGTTTTGTGCAGCCGAGTACAAACACGTTTTTCACTCGACGGGACTTAATAACGAACTCCCCGAAATTAGGCTGGATACCCCCTGGTACCCATGTTCATTCCAAAAGCTTTTTGCTTTTTTTTTATTGCTTTCTCAAGACGTTGAAAAATGTACGTGAGAAAATGCGAAAAGTTTTTATGCAGTACAATTGCATCAAGAAACTGTAATCTGATATGCTTGTTATCGTCGCCTTAAAATGATTATTTTAAAACGGCAAGAATTATTGTATGTATTGACATGCAATTTGGAGGAATTGTAAGTAGTGACATGCGAAGAGTGAGAAAACACTGTATGTAGGTAAATAGGCATATTGTGTAAGTGGAATATGTGTCGGATAATAAAGTGCAGTTTATGGTTAATTGCATTTTATTATAATATGGGAAAATGAATTTGAACGAATTTTAAATTAAATTAAATTGAACCGGATGAAAGTATCTTTTGTTTTCAGGGTCATATTTTGCGATACATTAATATATTATATAGGACAATATATTACTGTATTGAACTATGGCTGTGATTCGGGGATTTTGGTACCTGAGTCACAGCACAAGTGAAAATGTGGAACAATTTATACTGGGAGATGCCAGTTTAAAATGGAGCGAAACTGCTTGCAGAAATAGTTGGAGTATCGCCTGCAACCATTTTGGAAATTCTCCATAATCCACCATCTCGAGTGTTCATGTAAGTTTTTGGACCTCTAATACCGGAAATGATTCTTGGGCCTATCACTATGACCGTGCGTCAAATAAGGAGTACACTACCCCTGAGAAATTCAAGGTTTCGCAGTCGACTAGAAATTTATTGCCAATACCGATTGACTATAAAGATAGAGGTGTTACAATAATGGACGTATACTACGCTTGGATGCAAAAATGATTAGACTGAAAGAGGCTGGTAAAAGAAAAAAGGAAGAGCAAAATGGAGCAAAGGTTTTGTGATAATGTGCCCGTGTATACGAACAAAGTTACGATGGCCGTCATTCAAGAGTGTGGCTTCAAAATTTGTAGCCACTCTCCCGATAGTTCATACCTTACCATGTCTAACTCTTATTTGTTCCCAAAGATGAAGAAAGATTTTCGTGGGAAGAAATTTAGAGACGACGAAGTATAGTCCGTGATTTTGCTCTATTTTGCGGCTAAAACGAAAACTTTTTTCCAGGCTATTTGTAAAAGCTAATTGATTTGATTCAGAAATGCATTCGAGTTAATGGATGATATGTTGAAAAGAAAAATAATATCATACGGTTCTTCGCTTTCTTTTCCATTCATTTCGCGAAACTATCGATTTGTGCTCATCTAATAAAAAGGTCTAGCATTTTATGGCTGATTTCTTCACTTCTGTTTCATTTTAGTCACAGTGTAGCCAGCTTTAACGATTTCTGGTTAAAGTAATCATCTAAGCATTGTATATAAGGCTGCAGACGTTACTCGTTAGTCAATAAAAATGTAAAAAAAAATAAAAGTGAAACTTTAATAAATTAACGCGAAAATTTAACTAAAAATTTAAAACAGTTAAAAACTCCATTCGTATAAAGCCTGGGCCAGAGAATATAGAAGAGATAAGGAGGCTATTTAAATTTCGCGACCAGATAAAATATTTTCATTTTCCATTTTTCATTTTTCATTTTTTATTATTTATTTTTCATTTTTCTATTGTCATTTTCAGGAAACCCTCAAGAATACTTCACAATCCATAGGACAGCCATGAGACAGAGTCCCTCACCACCACATGAGAGCCCCAACTGAGTCCTAATATTATAAAATATTTGCAGTGTTCTTATGTAATACTGACAAAAGTTTAATTTGACTAGCTCCTGCGCCCTAAACTATTGTTCACACAGAAAAACTATTTTCTGATAATCTTAAGCTTACTTTCTTATCTTCTCAATCGAATCAGATTTTTATATCTTTCCTAACAAAATTATTTAAAAAAATTTATCTCTACCAAATGACTACGACTCCCCAAACAAAAACCCTCAACTGAGTAATACTTGCATATGTGAATGTCCCGTGTTCTGATGAAATCGAATCAGTTTACTTACAGATTCGGATTCTGGCTGCACATAAACTATTTCAACTATGACTCAGTTGAGAATTAGCGAGCGTAAAATGTTACATTAGATTTGTTCGATGAAAGCACCGTGTAAATTTTCCCCTACAATTTTCTCGGGGTTTTGTGCACTCATCGAACAAATTTTCAAAACACCGGGTAAATCTAATGTAATGAAATTTCTCTGACAGTTCTCCTGAGTATAATTAATTGCAAAAAGTTATTTATGAAATGGGTGAATACAAATAAAATGTGCTCTAGCTATTTATCTATTTCTTTTCTAATTTTTGCTTATTTTTGCTCAAGAAGTAATTTATATGACCCAATCAGCAACATATTGCAAGTGACAAATGTCAAACCAATACCCCAAGAAAATTTTAGTGTAAACTCGGGGTAGCCCACGTTTTTCAAAAAACAAGATATTCTAGCCCAGTGTAGCCCTAGGTTTACTCGGGGTTTTCATCGAACAGACCTATTTAAATCTAAATTATTTTATTATTTTGTTAAGTAAGGTATATAGTAAGTGTAGGCTTTGATAGGGTAAAGAGCTAAGCTTAAAATTACTGGAAGATTATTTTCCTGTGTGGATAGAAGTTTAGGCTCCATAGCATATATAAAGTCAATGCCTGGAACTTTTACATAAGTATCAATATAAGACATTTTAAAGAACGGACTGACACGCACACATGTAGATTTCGATTTCATATGGCTTGGGAAGTATTTTCTAAGGTTTTGGACTAAGTCAGTCTTGCACTTTCTCTAGCACTGCTCATTTTTTCTGGTTTGTGGAGCACTGAACATATTTCTGTCATATTCATTGTATTGTTGCAAACACGTATTATATTTAGGTATATGCGTAACTGTCAAAAGTAATAAAGTAGGGGAAGTTTAGTGCGAAGCTAGTTTCGCATTTCTGCTATAAAAGTGGCCTCATCTCACATCGAACATTTTGAGTGCGTGCTGTACTACTAGAAATATGCAACTGTTTTTGCACTGAAGTCCCAACAAAATCGCTGTAAATTTCATTAGGGCGACAGGCTGGAATTTATGAGGGGGGAGGCCTTGTAGTGGCCTAGTTGCAATTCAATTCAATTTAATAATCTTAGGCCATAGTATAATAAAATATAAGATTCTAAAAAAGAGAATACAAAAGAAAGAAAAAAGAAGAAAATAAAAAAAAAGTGAACACATTATAAGTTGAGAGAAAATTGTAAAAATCGTTGAGTCGAGATCGGAGGAAAAGTTACATATAAAGTATTAGGGGTTTATGAGGTTAAATTGTTAGGAAGGATATATTGGGTAGGAAGCTTCCGAAAGATACCCATCGAGCGCGTTCCTTGCAAATCAGCTTGAAGTGAGGTACACGGAAGAAAGAGCTCTACATAATGGAATATCTGTATTGAGGTATCAGAATGTTCACGTTTCTACAAGATCGCATGAATACAAGAATAAATAAGTTTATGGAGGAATATTAAAGCCTTGCGAATCAGATGAACATTCAAAGAGCAGCCAAGTAGAGCGTGCCGATGTGGAGAAATATGGTCAAAGCGTTAGAGCCCAAATCCAAATCACGGTGCAGTTGTTGAAAGCAATATTTATCTTTCTTCGATAGACTACGTCTAGAGGTGGAAAATTCACGCTGCCACTAATAAAATAAGGCATGAGTAGTGTAATGACCTTGAGAGGATACTAGCCGATAGTCAAAGTCTGCGGAGAGCAGTATAAATTCGACGAACGACACTATCATTGAGGCATTGAAACGTACTCCCAGGCTCCTCACCGAATCAGTATATCGCAAGATTTTGGAATTAAGAAAGACTGGACGCAGATCATTAGCATCGACAGTCCCTCTAAACATCACTATCAACTGGAATTTATCAGGATTAAGTATCAAATGATTCTCCACGGACCAATTTGAAACCTCAACTAAATCGAATTTGATGCGATCCGCACAATCGTCCATGAGGCCTATTAGACGTGCCAAATATACCTGAACATCATCCCCATAAAAGTGAATACTGCAACCCTCAATAGTATCTGGGTGGTCATTAATGTAACTACAGAACAATTATGGGCCTAATATGGATCCCTGGGGGACGCCACATGTTAACGACATCACACTAGATAAAGAGCCACCCAACAGGTTAAGGTTGGGATCTAACCGACAGGTAAAATAAATTCAACTAACGGCAGACGCAGAAAAATTAAACTTACCTACAATTTAGCATGGCTTAAACTATCAAAAACCTTAGATAGAGAAGTCCAGCAAGTCCAATATTAGTCGATACTTTTAGAAAAGCAGTTTCATAGTTAAGAGAGGCGCGACAACCCGATTGCCAGCTGGTTAAATAATTATTTCTCTGAATATACATATTCGATTATGTCAAGGGACATGATTTTTTCAATAGCTTAGGCTAATCGGTCTGAAGTCATACAAATGGGCAGGGATCACAACCTCTTTTCAATCCATCCCATCTAACCCCACAATATTACCTGTGGCATTTTCTATAATAGTACACGAGCAAAAGGATAGCAAAATCTTGTTTCTATGTACGTACATACATATACATACATCTACCTGCTTACCTTTTCGAAGAAGCAATTCGAGCAAATAAGTAGAAGTTAGCTGTTCACTTGGTTGTTCCTTAAAAAAAAATTCTTTCTAATTAAGGGAATTAAAGAAGCGAAAGGAAGATAAAAGCTCTCCTCAATAAATCACTCTACCCTCCGCAGTTCTCTGTCAATTTTCCAGAACGATCTCTCTGATGGGTAAATCCAGTTTAGCTTTGAAGTCAAGATGAAATTCTGCACATCCTTTTCTCGGTATTATCTAATTTTCGACAAAATGATGAATCTGTTGCTCTATGTCAGACGCAAGAGCTGCTAGTGAAACCAACCGTTAGCTGGCCACATACTTATAAGCACACAAAGAGTTATTGAAGCGCTTTGTGTGGTCTTATCATGGCGATAATTCCAAGAGAATCCATTAAACTTGACCCAAAATCCCACCCCCACCAACAGTAGATGGAGGAACAATATGGTCTACTATATAGTTATATGGATGTAGTCTAGAATCATAAATTGTTCCGAAGATTGTTAAAGTGCTGTGTATTCCTTGCCTTCCTATTCCCCATACTACCGAGACGTGTCTATTGCAAGGACATTGTATTAAATCTGATGTTAGTGAGCAAACTACATGCGTTCGATATACAGGAAAATCACGAATCTCGCATACTCCTCCTTTATACAACCTGAACTAACCTTTACTCTGAATCACATTCCTGGATGTAGTGGCAGACAACTAGCTACTATACACTATATACATACTATGTGGGAAGAGGATACACAACAGGACCTTGAGCCACAACATAGCAGTACCCAGCAAATACTTTGGATAACTAAACAAGAGGGGGCAATTAAGATTTTATCCATTCCATCTGGATCTGGATCTGGGTACTGGCAAGAACGGGTTGCTTGCTGGTGAAAATAAATAAATTTGATTATAGTTTTCGACAGATTGGTGTGAGCATAGGTAGTGAGTGGGTAGAAGTTGAGTTTAATGGGTTGATTTGCATACTTAAAAGTTTAGTGAAGATAGCCAACGCAGCTATAGAGAGAAAGCTCCATTGGGTATGCAGGAGGAAGGGTTTTTGTAAATTTTCCGAGTAAAACTTTCCACATAACTTGGCTAAGGAGCATATTTTGGAATTTTATTGCATTTTAGATATAGGATAGGTGAAAATGGGGATAACATGTAAATACCGGCAACGTAGATGCAATGCGGTTTGTAGAAATTCAGTTATCCAGAAATCATTTCAACATTAAAATTGTCTGCATTTTTGAATATTTTTACTTCTTTGAAAAATGTTTTGTGTTTAAACAATCTTTATTTTTTTGTAGCACGAAACTAGCTGCACTACTAAAGGGTCTTCCAATAAGAGGTGTTATTTTAATTAGCCCGATATTTCGGTAGATGTCACTTTTGGAGCTATCATTTTTTGACATTTGACAAGTAGAAACTACGCCATTAATAAAAATGGAACGATACACGATTCAATAACGCATTGAAATTATTAAAATTCACTATAAAAGTGGTGAAAATGTGGCAGAGAGGGTTCGTAAAACTCGGACATTTTTGGGTCGTCGTGAAGCACCTTGTCGGACCGCAATACAGAAATTGGTAGAAAAATTCGAGCTGTCGGGACAAGTTAGTGAAGTGAAGAATAAAACCCGTGCACGTCGCTCAAGAACAGCCGAGAATATTGCTGCTGTAGCCGAAAGTGTTAAAAAAAACCCAGGTTTGTCCATTCCTCGTCGTTCTTTGGAATTAGGCATTCCACAAACGTCATTACACAGTATTTTGCATAAAGATTTGGGTCTTAAGGCTTATAAAGTTCAGTGAACACAAGAACTCCAGCCGGCCGATCATCAACAACGTCGGGTCTTTGCTGATTGGGTCCTTGAAATGCATGAAAATGATCCGGAAATCCATCGAAAACTCATCTTGAGTGATGAGGCCAATTTCCACCCTAATGGCTTCGTCAACAAGCAAAATTGTCGCATCTGGGGCTCGAAAAACCCAAGAGTTATTGTTGAAAAGCCTCTCTATCCTCAACGTGTGACTGTTTGGCGCGGTTTATGGTCCCGCGGGGTTATTGGACCTTACTTTTTCGAAAATGCGGCTGGAGCAACAGTTACGGTGAATGGATTGCGCTATCGACAGATGATTAACGATTTTTTATGGCCTGAATTGAATGGTATTGATCTGGACAACGTTTACTTTCAACAAGACTGAGCTACGTGCCATACAAGCAACGAAACCATTGATCTTTTACGGGAAAAGTTCCGGACCGTGTAATCTCTCGAAGAGGTGATCACAATTGGCCACCGAGATCTTGTGACTTAACACCTTGCGACTTCTTCCTTTGGGGCCACTTGAAAGAGAAGGTCTACGCCAACAGCCCAGCGTCGATTCAAGTCCTCAAAGATGGAATTCGTGAGGCTATCGAGGACATAGGGCAGCCACTTTGCGATTTGGTTATGGAAAATTTCATGAAAAGGATATGGTCCTGTAGGCGTGGTCGTGGTGGTCATTTGGCTGATGTTATTTTCCATTATTAACGGCATACCTTCCTCTTTATAATGAAATAAAGATCCGATAATTTATCTCAAAAACTGGCATTTTTCTTTGAATATCAAAATAACACCTCTTATTGGAAAGCCCGTTAGTTGCACATAAATTGTATCTGCTTATGATAACCTGGGAAATTCAAAAAAAAAATTGTAAGAATTGGTCTTGTTATTTATATATCCGCGGTGATCCACACCTTTTCGACTTGAAACAATCCGAAGAGTATTTCTCTTCCTTCATAACCTTCAAAAAAACTAGAAAACCTTATTACCTTAGAGAACACACCTAATTCACAGCTTTCCATAGAAATGGTAAAATATATGTACATATATGCCACCCTGTCAGTCATAAGACAGTTATGGAAGCCTCTTACCGGTTATGATAGACGACGTATTCTATCGTTTCAATTTTGCAACTGTGCAACTTTGGAACTTTTCACTTGCAACCTTGCAACTTTTCACTTGCAACCTTGCAACTTTTCACTTGCAACTTTGCAACTTTTCACTAGGCAACTTTGCAACTCGTGAATTTCTTTTTTTTTTTTTTTTTATAATTATTGTAAACCATTTTCCAGTGTACAATTATGTATCTAAATTTTCTGCAGTTCTAGTTGCGTACATCAGCGATTTGCAAACTGGGAGGCACGTCCCCTTGGGTAAGCGCGGATTAGTGCAAAGTTTGACGGAAATATAATTTTAATAACATAACATAAATAAAAAAAATATACATATAAACAAACCAGACCTGTAAAGTACTTAAGTACTTAGTACTAAACAGTCTGTATTAACATTTCAAGACATATTCCAAGTATTCCAAAATAAGAAGGCCATTTCCACCTAGAGCAAACAGTCCTTTAACAACTTGGCAAATTCCCTGCTGGAGCCAATTTGGTGAACATTACTAGAAAGAGAATTTCATTTTCGGAAAGTCTGGACAAAGTAAGATCGCTCACCATACCGCGAAGTACACCTCGGTATAAGAAGTTGAAGATATCTGGCCGACTACAGGAAATACAATTTCTCATGCAGATACATTCAGGTTTTCTTAAAATTAGTTTAAACAAGAATATAAGTCTACGACGATCAAGATATGTTTCAATCAAGATACTTTCTTCGACATACAGAATCAAACCCACTGTAAACGTGACTACCATAGGTAAAATGAGGCAAACAAGGCTAATTTTTTACGAAGGATGTTGATAGACAGCTAGAGCTAAAGCGTTTAAGTAATGTAAGTACAGCAGATGAACTGTGAATTTAGTGGAATTCCTAAGTCCTTTGTGCAATAACATATTCCAAAATAACATCATATTACTGAGCATCACTGTTGGGATGTCAGACTTTTTTTCGATAACTCCTCTATACACAGCCAAGCAGTTTGATTTTGATGGGTTGAAGAAGAATTTGTTATCCAGTGACCAATCGTATATTCGCTGCAGATCCTCATTAATCCGATACACAATCCAATTGGCCTGCTAAAGTATAGCTGAACGTCATCAGCATACAGATGAATAATATTCGCTTTTACAATTTATATAGACTGAATAAGAGTGGATCTAGGACTGATCCTTGAGGGCCACCAGAGTCAAGAAAAGATGGAGTAGAACGAGAATCTCTTACCTTCATAATCAGGCAGCGGTTTGACAGAAACTTGCCAATTAATTTTATAGCTGATGATGAAAAATGGAAATTATTGGATAGTGTAAGAAGCAAATTAGAATGATCAACAGAATCAAATGTCATAGAGAAGTTGAGCAAAACTATAATTGATAGGTGATCATTGTCGCGAGCCTCATGAGTATCGGTTACTACTTCTAGTAGTGCTGTTTTACAACTATGCTTTTGCCGAAAACATTGTTCTTAAGATATCATGATGATCAGTGCAGCAGAAAGCGAATCCCTTTGATGAGGTATCAGGAAATGTAGCACTTTGAACATGCTGAGCTCAAGAAGCTGCTCAAAGTGTTAAGATCTATATTCACTTCCGGTGGTGTTGCCCATATATTCCAAAGTCACGAAGATTTTTCCATAAGGTTTCCGGAGGCAAGTTTACATTTAACTTATTGCAGAGAAGAGAACGCTTAAAAGCTCGAATCATGGACGTTACTTTAGTACGAACCGTTTTGTATCTGTTAAATGTAGCTACGTCACGTAGTAACATAAATTTTAAAAATCACTGACGTAAATCCATGTTTTTGACGTTCTTCCTTATCCCCAATTACTGGATAGCTCTTAAATAATAGCAACAACAACAACAACAATAACACACTCCATGAATAGAATAGATTTCCATATTTTGATAATGCAATTCAAGTCCCTGAAATACAATTCCTTCTGAGGATGAACATAAGTACAAATTTAGCTAAATATTTCATATCTATTATTTCTGTAGAGTGGCCATTTTCTTTCTTTATTGCATTTAATATAGTCGACTATATTTTGGGCACTGCATATAGCTCCACAAAGTACGTACAGGTCCGACTTATTTGGCTAGTATACCAGTTAACCGGACCGAATCCTTATGGAATGCTGTACAAGAGTTGAAAAACATGAAAACTCACTCACCTTAAAGCTTAATTCGGTAACTTTATAACGGCATGCTACATACATAGGTGGCTCCATTCATTTCACCTTTGGGGAATACAACAACCTTTTTACCCTACAAGTTGATGTTAACGGGCAAACGAATTATGTATTAAAGTTGGCGTGGATCACAGAGGCATCTTTGCAAGAATACTCCTGTGAGTGTGAAGAGATCGAGGGCTTGTTGATAAACGAGGAGAGCTAAATATTGGATCGAAGGAAAGGGGAAGGTATACTTAAATTTGTAAGGAAGTGGTATTGTGGCAAGGAAAAGATATTTGTGTGGTGAAAATAAATATAAGAGGTCAAATATAAAAAAAAAAAAAATTAGTCCTAGTAACAAGGATGTGTAGCATGTGTATATTACGTTAGCCGTGGAGACTTTTTTTAATTGGGTCCTACAGTCTAAGGTCTAAACAAAACATTTTTTCCATGGCATCTTGAGTACTCATTGGAATCATTTTTGCCCCTTCCGTTTATCAATCCACATGACATGGAACATTAATTAATAATCAATCGAACCAAATCGAAAAAAATACGGTTATTTACATATGGATGTACCTATATATATTGAATCGATTTTACAACTAAACCAATTAATCAAAATACTTCACACCGGAAAAATTTTTAATATTAATAAATTCTCCAGTAAGACAATAACAGGTGCGTTAATCCTATCGTCCTTAAAACATTAAAAAAAAAAAAAGCATAGCTAAACCTCGTTTCAGTATTGAAGTGAAACAAAAGGCTCAAAACTGAAATTTTCTCGAAAAAGTTCAAAACGTCTGAAATTGTGTAATTAAGCTCATAGCTTGAGGCAGAGTAAGTTTTGCTTTAAAACTAAAATTGAATATTAAATTGGAATGCTTGCAGTACCATACCAGTACCAAGCAAAAAGTTGATGAGCAAAAGTGGGAGGGAGAATGAATGGTTCTGGTAGATTTGTGGAATGGAGAAAAATATATTTCTAGACTTTAATTAAATTTCCATACTGTGTGAATACTCTATAATTATTATTACGTGATAGATGTATGTATAAAATGTAGATTAGTTCCAGAATTGAATATAGTTAGGTGAATGTTGCGCTTAGGGGAAGGGATATAAACTTGTATTGCCAATTTTTCTTCCTCTCTGGTAGCATAAGTATAAAATTTCTAATCAGGTATAGTTCCTAGTTCCTTGCATGGTGTCCGCAGTTAACGATTATCTGCGGGGTAATAGGCATTGTTCGCCACCTTGAAAATGAGGCAAAAAAGAAAAAAAATCAAGGATTGAAAATGGTCTTTTGCTTCTTTTTTCTTTGGAGTTACTACTAGCGAAACAAATGCCTATTAAAGATGTAGAACATGAAAAACCTATAAATCATACACTTTTTCATATCTTAAATATCAATAGAAAAAGTTTTATTGCGCTCCGAAGGCGACACTGTACATTCGCTACTGAATGAAGACGAATCCATGTACGCATATAGGAGAGATTTTGTAAAAGAGAACAGATTTAATACATCATTAAGAAAAATAATAAATAACAGAGGACCCAGCCGACTCCCTTGGGGAACACCAGCCAAGATTAAAAAAAAAAAAGTTTAAAACTTTAACACATTGATGGCAACTATTAAGATATGAAAAGTTTCACTTTAGTAGAGATGAATAAAATCTAAAAGTATCAACCTTATCAACAAGAAGCGTTAAATCTGCCGAAAAATCTAAAAGCACATCCCTTACCGTCCTCTAACACACAAATAAATTCCAACAGGAGAAAGACATCAATTATAGCTGTCGCAATACAATAGAAGTAGGTGAAAAGATGATATCGAAACGGAAGTTGAATAAAACTAAAAGAACAATTATCAACAAGAGGAAAAGAAAGAACATCAAATCGAAATGAGGGCCAAAGAGAAGCGCATACAAAACTTGAATTGAATTGACTTGATCTTTGTTAGTTGTCTAAACTGAGGTGCCCCTTACACTCAAGACCCCTTTTCAATCAATCTATTTAACAGAAAATACTAGTTATGAAATAAATTCGTGATTTACTGTAAAGTTGTTAGAATGTAGTCATGAATTCGTCTATAAGATTGAAAAATATAAATAACAAATAAAAAAGCAAGAATTGGGCTAAGACCTATTCTTATGAAACCCTAGATGTGCAAGTTCGATTGTTACAGTGGGCTTTCGTGTCTATTTCTAGAACGGTTCGTCGGACAATAGAAATGATTATAACTAATTTCATAGGATTTTATATTTTGAAGAACTATTCAGTAACAATAAAAGCGTACTGGACTGAGCGTTTTCACAGTACACCTAAAAAACCTCAATTTTTATGAGGTCAACTCCTGCCCAATTTAGTGTACTTTTTTAATTATATTTACTATTTATCGAAAATATTGTATGCAACATTTGAGGTCTCTACCTCATCGCGTTTTCTATCAGTGTTCAAATATATGAACTATAGTGAAAAACTTAAAATCAATATGGCAACACCAATAACGGGTTAGCCGATTTAGTGTATTTACCGTGTATAAAATGTCGGCGCGTTCTCAGTCAGTGTTCAAGTAAATGAAAAACGAAATTTTTGTATGGCAACCCTAGGCAGGAGTTACCTGATTTATTCCATTTTCGAATACTAATCTACAATATTTTAAAAAGACCGTGTAGAGAATTTCAGCTCTCTAAGTAAATGATTTTTCTAGTTATCATGAAGACCGACATGAAGAACGGACAGACAGACGGATGAATGGACAGACGGTCATGAGCAAGTCAAGAAAAAACTCTTAATATTATTCGTGGGTGTCCAATCTCATTTCGCTCTACAAGCATTGTTCCTATTGGTTACAAATTGAATGACAAACTTAGTATACCCTATGAGATTAATCGAGGGTATAATTATATACCTCCCTCTGTAACTTAACAAAACATGTCCACCCAACTCAAGCTCAGTAAAGCAATGAGTCTACAAAATCACATATCGACCTTGGCTCTTGTATGGCTATTATTCTGATGAACTATTATTAGGTTTGGCAATACTTCTTTTAGGAATACTTTAGTACCTACTTATAATCTATATTAAATATTTAAATATGGTAACACCTTTAAGTGGAATGACAGGAATGAAAGATGAGAATAGTACAAAGTATATAGAAGGCAAACTATTCCCATTAAAATGTTGACATATTGCAGCTGATAGCCTGTGACGTAATTCTGTGACTAATGTATATACAGTTTTATAGGAAAGACAGAGACAGACTTGTATTCTATATACCTCGTCATAGTTTGTCGTGGCGTATGGACATGGCAGATTAGCTGTCGATTGAATTATGTATATATATGGAACTAAACCTTTTCTTTATCCATTAATTTACAACAACTATCTAGTCTGATTCCAGTTATAAGCGATACTAACACTTGAAACCGCGTCCATCCCTTCATCTCTCAAAATATTTTCACAAAAGTTCACCATATCTTTTCCCGCATTTCTACAATAGTTCAACAGCGACATTCATAATATGTGCACCGGCATCTCCATCCCTCCCTCTAATCCGTTACCATATTTCCTTTATACCTTGCAAGTCATGCTTTATACGGCATTCATTGAGCCTATCCTACGCCAAGGATAATATAAAGGAAAAATCTCTAAAGCTAAATTTTGATATAAATCTTAACTCAATTTAAGTGTGCATCCGTAAAGCTAAATTGTTCGTGGATCAGATTTACATCAAAATTTTAACATCTTGTTTCTGCTTCATCAAACCCAGTTTCCCCAGTTTGTATTCCCAAGAGCCAGGAAAAATGAAGAAACAATTTCTGTTCCCTTTGAAAATGTTTGTCCGAGATTTTATCGTTGATTTTTAGTTAAACATGCCCAGAGAAAGTGTATAACCTGAAACCTGTGCTTCGGTGTTTGTTTCTAAGTAAATTAAAAAGGCTAACCACAGCTAAACAATTTCAACAAAAGAAGAATAAAAAAAAAAGGTAGAGGAGATTTCCTAGGGTGCTGCACAGTACCCAGCATCATTTCACATAGAGTGTTTCGCCCGATATCCCTTTGCAGCCATTCATTCTGCAGAAAAATTTTGTTTGCAATGCAAGCTGATAAGATCGGATGCCAGCCGCGGTGAATAGAGACGTAATCGAGCGATAAATGTTCTGTTTAGATTGATGGAGAAGTGGTGGAACGCATCTTCAAAGGTTGCACAAGGAAGGACAAAAAACAGCATCCTGATAACATCTGAGCAAGTTTATTCAAGGAGAAAAATATTAATCGTTGGGGAAATATCGTCCACAGTGGGTGTTTTCGTTGCCATTTTGGCAGAACAAATTGTTTACTGATTCAATTTCAGAGATACTAACTATGCAACCCTTGCAGGCCTTAAAAAAATATGTAAGAGAAGCTCAAATATTGTAAGGATCCATATTGGAGTGGTCGTCGCCAAGTTCTGGGGGACATTTATCAAAAGGCAGAAGATAAGAACCTACAGCCTTTTTAGGGATACTCTGGACTTTTTTTAGGCTACGGAGTTATTAAAGATTTTTATGATTTATCCTTAAAAAAACGAAACAACTCAAGATGGCATGATAATTTTCATCCTCCTGTAATTGAGAAAAATGTGCGACGTCATTCATAAGACAATGTTTGTCTTGGACCATACTCAATATTCAAACTCAAATTCAAATTCATTTATTAATCAATTAAGTACATAAGATCTAAATCTTAATTAGTACCCTATATAAGCTATTCCAAGCTACTCTGAAATTAGAGATAAACATAATTTTAGAAAGTATCTACTATTAGCTAAAAAAAAGAGCAATAAAAACAGTAAATATTCTGAGGAAGTAAAAAAAGAAATTATGTTAATAACAAATAAGATAAATAAGAAAATCATACTCAAATTGAATAGGAAGATTAATGCTTTGCGTTTTAAATAAGTTTGAATTGAGCATCCCAGTGACGAGTACGTGACAGGAGTAATGTGGGCAAATCTTCCCAGGTTAAAAAATTAATCACAAACAATCATTAAATGCAACTTCCACCTTAGGTTTGGACAGGGAGTGAAGCTTTTTTGTAAATTAGACTGCCGTAAGTAAAATGAGGCAACAAAAGAATCTTAACTAATCTCAAACAGGAGTTCGTAGGAAATATATTAACAAATAGCCAAAGTCTTCGCGAGCCAACATAAATTTTACCCAACATATCCAACTTCAATCCCAGATTAGATACCAAGTCAACAAAATGTAACATGACATATAGATATAACTGTACGTACATTATGTACGATATCACCAATATCATTAATATACAGACTAAAAAGGAGTGGAGCTAATATAGATCCTTGCGGGACCCTCTGAAAAAAAGGTAAGAAGGAGGAGAGAGAACCATTAACGTCTACTTGTTGTGAGGAAACTATTTATTAACTTGACTTCAGAAGAAGAGAAGCAATAGTTAATGTAAAATTTACAGAGTAGTGTAGAGTACACAACACTATCAAAAGCTTGAGAAAAATCCAATTGCACGGAAACCAGATTGACATCTCATGAGCAGATTATTTTGAATTTGACAACAAATAAGTTTTTCCACGACCTTGTCTAAGAAGCCAAGAATGCTCTAATAGGTCGGAAGTCAGACAAGCTGACAGAGTAAGCTTTCTCAGGTACAGGTATGACCCTTGCAACTTGCCACATGTCAGGCAAATAGGAGAATGACAAACAAGTATTCATAACGTGCAATATACCTGGAGTGCGTTCCAAAACACAACTGCAGATAGTTGTCAGAGTTATGCCAGAGCTATGTCAAGTTGTCTGCAGTTAACTAAAGCTGTTTGAGGTTTTTTAACGATCTGAGTATGCTACTGTCATTTATGGTAACTGTATAATTTTACGGATACTTAAAACTAATGTTTTATTACTGTGTGTTAATCCGAAATGAGCCAGAGAAAATTAAATAAATAAATAAATTTCGCAAAACGTTTGTAAAAGCGCGCCAAACAAAATATTTCAATTGACAGCTCACGTCACGGTTTATATATTAGATAACTAGTAGTCTAGAGCACAGTCAGGGATAGTTGACTATTTTAGTCAACTTCAAATGTTTCGGAACGCTCAAAAGTCAACTCAGCTGACATAATTTAGTTGACTACTGGGTTTTGGAACGATTGAAGTCAGCTATAGTCAACTGTAGCTATGTTTTGGAATGCACTCCAGGAGATATGTACGGAAACAAAAGCTTTACGAAGCGAAGATTGTTTTCATCAAAACCAGCCGCACACGATTTTACACAAAAGATAGCTTTATAAAGCTCTTCTCGGCGCATCGAAAGAAAAGGAATTTATGCTTTGCTCGCGCAGCTGTGAGGGAGATTTAGCAGGAATATTCAGTGAAAACCTTTCGGACTTCAATAAAAATAAACCGCCTAGGGGACCACCGCTGTCACCAATACCTAAGTAAAAGTCTGTGGACTTGCTCTGTAAAGGCTTCAGATAAATACTGGAAAATAGTTTGGGATTTATTTCCAACCAGAAATGAGATCTGCATTAGTTCTTTGCAGATTTTTTTGTTTATTTTACTTTATTGTTACTTGTTGCGTGGAGTGTTTACTCTGCAATCATTTATTTTTACTGTTTACTTTTATAGTCTACAGATAACTACAGCTGTGTACAGATTAACTATGCTCTGTTATCCAGGGTCTGCGATAGGCCACTGAATCTGTTTCAGAACCAACTGAACTTCAAAAGGAGACGATAAGGCAAGTAAAACTTGATGATGTAAAACTTCGTAGTAAAGGTCGCGAATTTGCATAAATTCTACTCGATATAATACCAGAATAAAGAGCTTGGAAGATATTTTCCTCACTATTTTAATAGAGCAAAATATTTTAGCAGCTACTCACAAGCAATTTCCTCCCATTGACCACTGTCATTCAGTTATTATAAATTAAGTTACTATTATCGATCTATGTATCCACCTAGCCTAGGCCAGGATTCTTCAATAAAGCATTTTGGTATTTTATTGTATATCAAATCACTGGTGTCCAATCGGAGTCAACAGATGGTTTGATTGGTTCCTAGTAGCGTTTAAAAGGATTTATAGATTTTAAATATTTTAGAAGATATCTTCAGTCTTATCTTCGGAAGTTCATTCCCTTTGCGCGGCAGGATTCTATGACACTTCCCCTAAAGACGTTTGTCCTAATGGCGTATTACAAAAAGTTTATTTCACAAAATGATATTTTACAAAAGCAATCTTTCCCAACTGAGACCAAAGACAAAAAAATCGTTTTTCAAAAAGTTTTTTGCCGAAACGACCTTTGCCACATGTAGTTATATGAATCAACATTTTTAATTGAAAGAAAACACTTGTTTTTGTTTCACAATAGATCTTATTTATTCAATTAATTTTATCCTTACGCGTTTCGACCACTTAGGTCATCTTCAGAGGACTAACTCAACTGCTCAATTACAAACAGTGTACCACTACTATTAACCATGAACTAAGAGATGTTATCTTATAAGAGACGGACTTAATAGAGGGCTTTTGTTTGTGAAATCCAATTGGTCATTGAGAAAAAAAATTAATATACTTTTTGCTGCTCGTATCTATTTAATTTCGCATTTATTGAGAAGAATCCCTCGCGGTAAGTTACGCAATAGTTTTTATTGCTTTCATTTACTTTATGATTCTTTTCGCGAATATGTTGTCGTACATTCGATTGTTTTGATTTTAGATGTTTTTTAAATCTCCACTTTTTTCGAAATGCTAATTTTGCGAATAGGTTTATTATTTACTAATAAGTTTTTTAAAGGGGAATACCCACTTTTCATACAACTTTAGGCCCAACACCTCCAGACATGAAAGATGTTTTAAACGATGCATTATGATACTTTGGCGACCGGATGAAGCTTGAGCGACTTTCTTGAGTGAAAAGTGAACTTTTATACTACTCGCGATTGCGCGGAATTGGTGACTCGTGGGAAATGACTTCCTATTAGAAAAATGTTCACAACAGACCACTAATGTCCACTGAGGAAAAAACTGCAAAAATATATGCGAAGTGTAGTAACTGGGGTGTATGTGACCCAAGTATATGAAAATGAATGAAAGGTATGCAGAGAAAAAATTTTTCTACGTATTGTAGCTACTAATGAGCTGAGGCGAACAGTGAAACCTATTTTCCGATCGGACATAATCCTATCGAGTTAGAGCCGATCTAAGGTGTGAAAAATCTAGTACCTCAGTTCGAATAGAAAAGAGGGAAATTCTGAAAAATTGAGTATGGTGATGGCTATTTAAACCTCCGCGTATAGGAGTGTGCATACTCAAACCTCTTCTCAGGACCTAAAGAGTTTGATTCTGTAATAGATTTTCCAAAATGTACTAGATCAAACTTTAACTCAGGATTCCCTCGCTGCATTGAAAGAAACATTGTTAATAAAATATGGTCAGATTATCATAATGCATCGTTTAAGACATTTCTCATGTCTGGAAGTGTCGGGCCTAAAATAGGCATTCCCCTTTTTTGTTTATTCAAAAACGCGGCTTAATATTGTTCTTTTAAACAGATTTTTTAATATATCTGATAGTCCATTGACATAAAGAATCTTTCTCCACCCGTTATTAATATTAGTGCCGTTGAAACCCATTGGGAAGATTAGTGACATAGCCTGCTTCCTTAATTTATTTTTTTTTAATATTATTAATAAGATTTTTAGAATACCCATGATTTTCGGCAATTGATTTAATTTTATTTAATTCTCTCCTAAAATTATTTGTTGACATTGGCACGGAAATTAATCTGTTTATTATTGAGTGAAACGCTGACATTTTCATGAACCAAGAATGTACAGATTCAAATGGTATAACTGAGTCACAGAACGTTTCTTTTATATAGATCTTAAATTATAATGTGATCCCTTTAATATCGATCGTCAAGTCAAGAAAACTGATCACTTTATTTCCTAGTTCCACAGTAAAATTAATATTGTCATCCAGTTTGTTTAAAAGCATGTCCAAGAAGATACTGAGTTGTTCAGTTCCAGTCCATATACATAAAATATCATCAACATACCTATACAAGGTATGTACATATTATGATAGTAACTTAGTATCTGTGAAAAATAAGATATTCTCTTAATGGTCCATGAGAAGTTTTAGTAATCGCACTCCTATACTCGGAGCCTTAAATAGCCATCCCCATACTCACTTTTTTAGTATTTCCCTGTATTTTATTCGAACTGAGGTACTAGATTTTTCGCATCTTAGATCAACTCTAACTTGGTAGAGTTATATCCAATCGAAAAACGGGTTTCACTGTTCATTCACTGCTCATTACCAGGTACAATTTGTAGAAGAAAATTTTTCTCTGCATACTTTTAGGGTGGGGGGTAGGTATCCCCGACGGGAAGAGGGGGGTGGTTCCAATACCGCATGTTGCATATCTAATTAAAGGTCTCATCGAGTAATGTACATAATACGGCAATATGCAAAATTTATTGGGTAATCAAAACAAATACCTTCTTGGGTTGTTGGATTGTTGTGAAGTCTGAAACCTACATTGACCGCATATTGGACCTCACATTAGCTACAATATGTGTAAATAGAATTATTGTTCTCCCTAAAAATATGAAATAGACAGGTACTTTGTAAGCCAAGTGTATAGAAGAGGTCTAAGGTCATTACTAAGTCTGAAAAATTTATATAAGGAAAAAAATGCGAGCAATAGATAAAACAAACCTTCAAGTTAAACACTTCAATTTTAAATTAAATGATGTACTAAAAACTATAAGATAATTATGGGTCACAAATGTGGGGCTTACCGAACATAGGTACTGTCTACTAGTAAGAAAATCGCGCAGGACCACGAGCAGTGTCATTCTCTAGTGTCGGAGGCCAAGATCCATTTTGGGTTGCTGCATCAGCGGAATAAGTACGTAATCAGAGTCTTTGATTAGACCTAAGTAAAACCTAAGGGCTTCCTAACCGTCAGCTTTTACTTTTCGAATTCAAGTGCAGATCAGAATTTGATTATCATTTGCTTGGATAGTGAAAAATACATCATGAGAAAATCTGCAACCCTGGACCCCTTGGTTTTATGTAAGTCTAATCAAGACCCTAATTACTTACGTATTCTGACGTCACTGCTCTGGATCCTGCGTTATTTCTTACCAGTAGATAGTACCTATGGCTCGGTAAGCCCCACATTTATGATCCATAAATATTTTTTAGCTTTTAGTACATCATTTAATTTAAAATAAACCCGTTTAGCTTGAAAGTTTTTTCTACTTACTTTATGTTTTTAATTTTGAATTACCGATCAGCGCTGCTAATTTCATTTTAGTATAGTCCATTTAGAGTAGTCTCCTTCTTTTTAATGTCTCAACGGAAGAAATTTCGTGCAACATAAACCAGTTTGTATAGCTGTCGCTTTTAATTACAGAAATTGCAAACGTGATGAGGTTTAGTAAAGCCAAAATCGACCCACTCGTAAATATAGTAGATAGCAGACTAGTTGTAGCGGTGAAGTGGTACTCCCAAAATAACACCATAATAGCCTAGAGTTACAGGATTACTATATTTATGTACTATGTACTAAATGTATGTAGTAGGAAGCATAAATTTGCTAACCGTCATTTAATTAGTCGGGGGAAAATTTTGCAACAAATCACCGAGTTATTAAAATGTTGCGGGAACCTTTGATGTCCACTGGACCGAAACTAAAACGAATGATGCAAGTCACTTCTCGTGTTTTTGCTTCTGTAACCAGGACCAGGGTACCACAATAAACTTTCATAGGTGTATACAGACTCATATGACGACGATATCCATCCAGCCAGTATCCTTGTTTTTACTGTACTTAACTTTCTGGCCGTTAGGTTACGCTTTGCCATGATGTTTAACTTTTTCCATCCACTTTAATATATTCACCCAGCCAAAAAGTTATGCAAAAGCGTTTTGAATACAAGGCCTTCCATGGAGCGGTCGGTGGCCTGTAGACGGATGAGGTAAATTTACTCATGACACCTTTTGGGATGGACGGCAATATAGCAAGGAATTTTTTCTTTCTAATTTGTTTGTATTACGATTGTTTTTTTTTTTATTTTTTATAAAAATAAATTCACCTAATTGCCATGAAAAGTTTGCACAAAAAGCAAGCAGCCGGAAACAAGAGTACTACATACTAGGTGAAAACCTGATTCCTGAACTTGTTTATTCGTATGTTCAGTAGCAACTAATCTATATTAATCAACGGAAAATTTAAATACTTTTCATTATCCCCTATTGTAGGGGATATGCAGTAGTAGTTCACTATGGAACAATGGGTATTAATTATGCCTATTATCAGGTTATCTCAGATTTTGAAATGACATTTAACAGATTAAGACTGAGATTAATGCAGATATAAAGATAACTTTCGAAAAGCGATAGTTTTGGTGTGTTATGACACGCTTCGACTGTCGAAAGTTAAGATATTGATTTTTATCGAGTAATGCAATGCTAAATTTCGAAAATGTGTAAGAAATGGAAATCTTAAAATTAATAAAAGAGCAAAAGGAGTTGGGCTCGAGAAATAGAGCTTTATCAACGAACAGTCCATCGATCGAATTTAAGTATACACAGACAAACAGCTGGAGGAGTTATATAGTTGAAGAAGACTGCCATAAATTTTCCCTATCAAGGTGCTGATGTAGTCGCAACAACTAAATTTAGAATTGAGTTGAATGCCTAAATTCTTAACTGACTCAATATATTCAAGCGTGGAATTATTCAACCGAATATAGCGGTAGACAGGAAGACTTATTTGGATTAATTGCGAGCTCATTATCCATTGCCTATTCGTGTACGTTCTGTAGGTCATCTTTGATTCGATCAATACAGTCCTCGACCAGACCTATAGGTCTGCTAAGGTACAACTGAACGTCATCGGCATACAAGTGCACAGAAGCGCTATTCACTACGGAAAGAAGGCCATTTATATAGAGGAAAAATAGAATAGGGCCTAAGACCGAACCTTGAGAATCACCAGCGAAAAGGGACAACGAAGCAGAGATAGAACTCTACACTTTTACAACTTGCGCACAATTCGAAAGGAGAGCGGAAATTATCCCAACGGTCGATGAGGAGAAGCCACATTTTGTGCCAAGTTTGCAGATCAACTTAACGTGACCCGCTAAGTAATTTCATAAGAGTTGTCTGATCATAAATTAATACAAAAATATCATTTTTTCAACATCTATTAGACTGACGAAAAAGGCGGGGATTTTCCTATGACTCAATGCCTACTAACTATGATAATATCAAAACTTTAAAGTCAGAAACCTAGAAGATCAGGGGGAACGGTATTTTTCCGCACATTTTGAGCTTAGGTAGCCTTGACTTTTGTAAGGTTTCCGTAAACCCAATTCGAAAGCAATCTTGAGGATTGGAAAAGGTCTTGTAAGTACGCCACGATTATGATGCCCGAAAAAAATTAAATTGATTTGTAATCCTGTCAGCCAGTGACTGATGCAGTCTTATATGTTATATGTTCATATTGTTGCGAGCATGGCCTATGGTTCGTTATTTAAAACACAACATTAAATTTGCAATATACAAGTTCTTTATTTCACTCTACTCATATAAAATTCATAGACCGTCAATTAATCAACTCAACTTTAATTATCGCTAATAATGTACTTTCAATTATCGCAATCCAATTACAACACTTTCGCCCGTTTATTACTTTCGCTTGTTAACAATACAACGTCTAAAACTAGACTATTTCTTTGGCGGGGACAACTATTATATTTATACTCTAGAGATTCTCCAGATTATTCTGGAGTATTCTATTCTAGAGCCTTCTTGACTATACTATTCATTCTATTCCTGAACCTTCCCGAAGATTCCATCATCGATTCTCCGAACCTGAAGTTGTTTACTCTCCATTGCCAGTAGATGTCACCAGTTGTGTCTTTCTATTACACGTGCAGGAACAGGTGCTTACCATCCAATCGACTTACTTCCTAGACTTTGATCATCTGTTAGCAGGGGTCGAGTTACCAAGGGCTGGCTCTCAATCTCTCAAGACCGCAGTTTTCTAATGAGAAACATATACTTCGGCTGTCGCAACCCCGGTCCTCTTCAAGATAACGTAGAAAGCCTCCAGGAGGGCAGTGGTGACAAGACACTCGCCTCCACTGATATGCCGGCTAACAAGAATTGTCCTCTAATGCTAAAATCTTTTAGACAAAAATTTTCCACTTATAAACTCTACTTGGTTTATCTGAGTGCCGCGAATGGTGAAAAATCGCCCAATTTCAAAATTGCAATAAGTAATTTTCCTACTATAATCCTGATAGCGGCAGGATTAAGTCATGCTTACTGTTCCTTTTCCTTTAGTTTCCCACACCCAATCCCGATCCTTTCTTTATCTCTGTTCCTTTTCCTTTAGTTTCCCACACCCAATCCCGATCCTTTCTTCATCTTGACATTATTTATTTTGGCATGATATTTTTTTATCACGGATCTGTGGCAAGAGGCAGGTTTCCTTTTGACCCCCCCCCCCCGCTTATCTCCGTAAAGCTAGCAACAAGCACGCCAGCCTGCCGTTAATTGTCACGGGGTGATCAGTTACTCCGCTCAGCTGATGGGACTTAAGGTCCTCAGTCCTTACACCTAAATAAAATTAGAGATAGGAACACCATAACAGTTATTTGTCTAAATTTTAAAAATATTTAATTAAAAAAACTTAATTTAATGTTAAGAAATCTATAAAATAGGAATGAAGATGAAAACACGCCGTAGAAACAAAAAAGATGGACGTGGACGCAGCGTTTTCAGAAAGAGTGGCTTGAGCAACACGAATTTAAAGATTGGCTAACTCTGTTCAAAATGATAAGTACAAAGCTAGGTACAAATTGTGTAATGTAGATTTTATTGCGGGATACCCGTGATAAAACGGCACGGGTTTTCAAAAAAACATGAAACAAAATGTGTTGTGTGCTCATCAAAACAATTTTCAATTATTATGATTCAAAGGAATTAAAATTTATTGTAAGTGTTGATGCAGCAGAGATAAAACTATGTTCTTTTTTTTTTGCTGAACATAACATATCCTTTTTAGCAATGGATCATTTGTCAGATTTAGTTAATAGTAGCTTTCCTGTATTGAATTTAGCTTTTAAAAATTAAAAAGAAAACAAAAAAATGCAATAATAATAAAAAAGTCACAGGTTCTAATCAAAACGAATCTCTCGTTGAAAAGTTAAAAAAAACATAAATTTAGCAATTTAGTAGACGAAGCAATCGATATGTCCAATGAAAAGAAAACTTGTGTAGTTGTACGATATTTTGACGGATCCCGGAGATATTAAATGTAGTTTTTATGAACTTGTTAAAACAGATCAATTGGATCCAAGTACCGCTTTATTTAATTCCATTTTAAATGCTTTTGTTTCGAAAAATATAACAAAAGAGAATATAATCCTGGAAGTGACGGTTACAATTTGATTAAAAGCCGTCGAATTAAAAAATCAACGCCTTAAATTTTACAGAATAAGATATACAGAAATTAAAATCTGATTTGATTTTGATGACCCTATTTTAAAAATCATACGAATATCATTAATCGAGAAAAGGCTACTGATTTTCTAATTAGGGATACGTATCCTCCGCTATATAATATATGCAAACATTTTGATACAAAATTTGTATGAATATTGATGTCCAAGAATTAGACAATGAGTGGCGTCAGTTGCTATCATTCTCAAACCCACAAATAAACTTACTTTTTGACAATGACAACCGTCACAGATTTAAAAATCTCTGCAATTCGCCTTAAATTTATTTTCACTACCCCACTCGAATGCAGATTGCGAACTTATATTTTCTAAAATATTTCTACTAAAAACTAAATTTCGAAATAAATTAAATACTAACAGTATAAATGGAGCTGTTTTAGCTTCTGAAAGGGTAAAGTGTATGCGTTGATTTTGAGCCAACTTATCGCACAAGAAAATGAAAACTAATATTTACAGTGTTTGTGAAGATTTGGAAGAAGTTTTTTCAAAATTAACCAACAATATAATTAGAGTGTCCAAGAGCACCACGGTATACATACTAACAAGGTATGACTATCCGGCCCCATAGATTCGCCATTTTCAGTGTTAATCAATTCGCATGACGCGCTTCTTAAAAAGTAACAAATATAAACTTTAATATTTATGTAAATTAATTCGACTGGATCCATTTAAAATCTTAAAATAAGTACCATTTTACTTTCTAAACATAAGGATAAATTGAAGGAAGATTATTAGAATTGTATTCCACATTTTAATTTGCTACTAACCCCACTTTTTGCACTTCTTTATGATGCATTGCAAATTTGCCTTCTATTTTAGAAAATTACGATTACCACTAACTAATTTCACCATAGAAATAATAAAAATATCTTAAATAATCAATTAGGAGTGCATCTTTTATCGATAAAACTTTCGTGGCACTTTGTTTAGATCCGAACTGATTTCCCTGAAATGAGCTTTAAACTAACAAATTCAAGGTATATTTATGGTAAGAAACTCATATTATATTTATTGCAACCTTTTTTAATGGATCCAGTGGAATAAATTTACATAAATATTAGCACTTTATTTTTCCCGTTTTAAGAGTCGATTCGTGTGACGTCACACGCACTTGACAGCACGGACAATCATACCTTGTTACTCTTTATATCGTGCAAGAGCACAGTTATAAGATATTTTATTACTCCTACAGTAAAAACATTCTAAACAAGGTAATTTTTTAGCAAACGTACGGTAGAGTCACAAATAATTGCTGGCAACGCTGGGCCTATTCTTGAATTACAAATGGTTTTTACGAATTCGTTATATAACGAATGGTTTGCGTAGAAAAATAACGAGTACGGACCTCAAGAATACCACTTGCACATTTATTCCGAATGGTTTTGACAGCTTATTCAAGAATAGGGTCTCTGATCAGAAAACATGAGTGACACAATTTCATATCTCAAAGTGTCATGTCAAGAAAAAAGTTGTAAAACGCCCACAACATCTCTCTGCATGGAATGATGTCGATTTTTATCCTCGGTTTAGGTTTTCGGTTTCATTTGTCGAAACATTCTGCAGCAATATGATTTTAAATTTGATATCTTCCCAGATACAAACCACTATAAAATGGCAAATATAAAGAGTTGTTCTTCTTTTCGCAGTGGCAATTTTCCTTGAAAAATTCACAATTACTGCAGTGATGACAACTTAAAAATTTTCATCTGCAGTTTAACTAAAAATAAGCCAAATACTGACCGTGAAACGGAGTAGGCTTAGCTGAGCTCTGGCTTAAGCCTGGACTGTGAAACCGGCCATAATTAGTTACGAGTATAAAAGTTCCAAGGTGATGAGCAAATTCTGGCATCGTATACCTGCCAAACAACTTTGTATGATAGAATTCTATAACTGAATTAAGATTCAATGGAGCTGGACCTATCCATAGTCCGTTACATTCCAAATTTTCCGTATAATATCTGGTAACAAAATTATAAATAAATTCTTTCCAAAAATTGTTAGTTACTGCAAAACAGAGCTAGCAATAATTAACTTAATTTATTAACCTTGCGTTGCTATTGACGATCACACCGATGATGTACAAAATCCGACCAAATCATATTGCTCTAACGAGTGGGAATGGAATGGCGCAGCGATGGCGGTATTGCGAGGCTACATGTATATATCTAAATTTGTATTCATAGACAGTAGCCTAGGGAGGGATTAATACATGGATAGTATGCAGGTAACTAAGTCTATCGTCTTGATAAAAAGCAGAACAACAAACGCAATACGTAATAAAAAGTGGCTCCAAAGTTGAACCGCAGAGGAGTATGTATATGCATGAGCAGAAGTATGTAAAAGATACTGTAGAAAAGGTGAAGTAGGGACATGACAAGACACAGGTATATATGAAGCACCTACTATAGGTAGTGAATGATCATATGACAGTATCTCGCCAGAATTTCAGATGAAATGATCTTGTATTATAGGTCTACAAAAGTGACAAAAGTTTTAGCGTTAATGTTGTAATTTGTTTGTGCTAAATCTAATTGCTAATATTTATCCGATTTCCGTAATTTGTATACAAATTAGTGTATAACTAAAAATTAAAAACCAAGGCTATGGGCATTTAGTGTTCTAAGCTATGTCCAAAAATGTAAAAAAAGTGAAACCATCTCCAGGTAGTTTGTATATTGTGTGTGGGTACATGCGTTGGGTGGATATTAAGGTTTACATCCAAAAGTGACAAGTTTTCGCCTTCATATATTTTCACTTTTATCGCTGGTGACGTTATAATTATGTTTCAATAATATATAAATCTGCCAAAAATAAACAACACAACAATTTTTTTTTAAGAATTACTGAATAAGGAGATAATGACAGGCAAAGATGCATTTGAATCTTAAGCAATCAGAAGGAGCCCAATGTTATTCGTAAAGCAATTTAATAGATTCTTGTATTTGTTGTTGGTATTACTAATTAAATAAAAATAAATAGTATAACGCAATATTTAAAACATATATATCTAAGATTGGTGAAAACATAAACACAACCGAGAATGCCTAGAAAGTTACTAAAATTTTTGATATTGTTCGACAACACATCTTTATTATATTTTCCTGGACAATTTCTATCGGGGCGTGTTCTTTTAGAATTACAAGATGATACACCTGCCCTTGGATTACATTTTCATGTTGTTGGTGAGGGAGTGGTTCGTGTGGGTTCAGCTAGACAAGAAAGAATCTATGATAAAGAAAATTATATAGATTTTCGTATGAAACTTCTGGGTGATGCAGATCAGGGACCATCTGTCTTATCACCCGGAATCCATAGTTTTCCATTTAAACTTGGTCTACCAATCGGTTTACCATCAACGTTTCTTGGTCGCTACGGTTGGATACAGTACTATTGTAAGGCGGCTCTAAGAGAACCAACTGGTTTAATACATAAAAATCATCAAGTTTTCATTGTAATGAATCCCATAGATCTGAACTTAGAACAACCAATTCTAGCGGTAAGTTGCATACCTATATAAAAAAAATTATTATAAATAAAGTATTCGCATATATATATATATACATAATATAATAAATAATTTAATATGGTTTTATAATATAGCAACCTTTTAAATGTGATGTGGAACACAAACTTGGTGTTGCCTGTGTAGGCGGTGGAACCGTTAAATGCCGTGTAGTACTTGATAGAGGAGGATATGTTCCAGGAGAAAGTATATCTGTAACAGCTTATGTTTCGAATGTCAGTAATGTCACCATAAAACGAACAAAAGCTGCATTAACTGAGGTAAGTAGTTAAAAGATTTTAATTTCAAACATCACTATATACATACAAACATAGATCATAAATGTACGTCATAAGATAGTAGCTTCAGTAAATGTTTATTCCGAAACAGTTCAATCGTATGTTTCGGATTATTTTTGTATTGTAAACCACAAAGTTCCTTAGATCATCAACCAGAGTATTTCAGATCAAGATGTAGTCTATCTTCAGACCTACAAAATTATATTTCTTGAGTAGAGCCGAAATTTCTATCATCATCTTTTTTTATCCATATCTACGAACTTCAACTTACTTTTTTCCAGTGTGAGAAGAATGATCGCAATTGATTCATATTTTAAAAGAATATTCTCGCCAATTATACATACACATACATACATATAAGATCTCCGGACAGGCTCGTGATTCTGAGTCTTTACGTATTTTTTCCAGCACTTCATGAAAAGTCTAGCCACTTCATGAAGTGTAGGCAGATAGTGTAACAATTTACGCTTAACGACTTTTTACACTAAGTGTCTGAAATTTTTAGTTACTTCATGAAGTTGTACAAGCATTTACGCTGATACTGTAATACCAACCGATTACACCATTGGTCCAATCAAGTTAGACACTTCGTTAATTCCTTAATTATTTACTCTGATGGCGAAGTAATCGCTTCAAGTACGGAGTGTTATAAATAAGGTAAAATAAAGGATTTTCCAATAAGAGATGTTATTTTGATATTCAAAGAAAAATGCCATTTTTTGAGATAAATGATCGGATCTTTATTTCATTATAAAGAGGAAGGTATGCCGTTAATAATGCAAAATAATATCAGCTAAATGACCACCACGAGCACTCTTACAGGACCATATCCTTTTCATGAAATTTTCCATAACCAAATCGCAAAGTGGCTGCCCTATGTCCTCGATAGCCTCACGAATTCCATCTTTGAGGTCTTGAATCGACGCTGGGCTGTTGGCGTAGACCTTCTCTTTCAAGTGGCCCTAAAGGAAGAAGTCGCAAGGTGTTAAGTCACAAGATCTCGGTGGCCAATTGTGATCACCTCTTCGAGAGATAACACGGTCCGGAAACTTTTCCCGTAAAAGATCAATGGTTTCGTTGCTTGTATGACACGTAGCGCCGTCTTGTTGAAAGTAAATGTTGTCCAGATCAATACCATCCAATTCCGGCCATAAAAAATCATTAATCATCTGTCGATAGCGCAATCCATTCACCGTAACTGTTGCTCCAGCCTCATTTTCGAAAAAGTAAGGTCCAATGACCCTGCGGGACCATAAACCGCACCAAACAGTCACACGTTGAGGATAGAGGCTTTTCAACAATAACTCATGGGTTTTCCGAGCCCCAGATGCGACAATTATGCTTGTTGACGAAGCCATCGAGGTTTAAATGGGCCTCATCACTCAAGATGAGTTTTCGATGGAATTCCGGATCATTTTCATGCATTTCAAGGACCCAATCAGCAAAGACCCGACGTTGTTGATGATCGGCCTGCTGGAGTTCTTGTGTTAACTGAACTTTATAAGCCTTAAGACCCAAATCTTTATGCAAAATACGGTGTAATGACGTTTGTGGAATGCCTAATTCCAAAGAACGACGAGGAATGGACAAACCTGGGTTTTCTTCAACACTTTCGGCTACAGCAGCAATATTCTCGGTTGTTCTTGTCCCGACAACTCGAATTTTTCTACCAATTTCTGTATTGCGGTCCGACAAGGTGCTTCACGGCGACCCAAAAATGTTCGAGTTTTACGAACCGTCTCTGCCACATTTTCACAATTTTTATAGTGAATTTTAATAACTTCAATGCGTCGTGTATCGTTCCATTTTTATTAATGGCGTAGTTTCTACTTGTCAAATGTTGAAAAATGACAGCACCAAAAGTGACATCTACCGAAATAGCGGGCTAATTAAAATAACACCTCTTATTGGAAAACCCTTTATTTAGTAAAATATCATCTGTTTAAATTACTTTAATTAATGTATTAATATTATATGTTAACATTATGAGTGAGCACACTCGCACACGACTCGCATACACACACACACATACGCATGCTAAATTAACTGTCTGAGCGCGGTTATCCTCAAAAAAGTATGGGTTGATAATTCCTTGACATCCTTGATATCGCAGCCAAAACGACAACCATAAGCGAGTGTAGTGGTTTGTGATGCAATTCCAATGGATTATCGGAAACCCAATACTTATCTACAATTGTGTTTATTCACGTGGCCGTTGATGTGAAGATCGGATCCATAAGAGAATCTCCTAGAAGATTTTTCATTATTCTGCAAATTTCGACTCGTTTAGCAGGATCATCGAGCTTTATCACTTGCACTAAAACAATTTTGTAGGGGTGAAAATGTAAATCTTTCCGCATAATGCGATGAGCCGTGTTTAAGTTTGCGCGCAATCGTAATGACTGCCGTGGATCATCCGCAGCAGACTATCGAACGCTCCTTGACATTCGTGCTCGTTCTTGATGTCCTTTTCCGTCCAATTTATTTTTATTGTGTTTCCAGTTTATTCAAACTTGCGCACCCAACGCTTGATTAAATCCGCACTTGACACATTTCTCCGGTACAGACGTCGAACAACAGTATAAGAATCGTCGTTTTTTATAAAACATTCGCACACAAAATACGCGCTGCGGTCCCGTAAAACGATCCATCCCTAAACAAACCAGCCAAACCAAGCGTTTGATACCTGTCATGTCTTCCCGAAAGCTGAGGAGACACCCTTTAGTTTAAATATTTTTTCAATTCGAATTTATTTGATAAGCTTTTCATAGGCTTTTACATAATCAACACAAAAAAAAACAAAAGAAAAAATCCTGGCTTGGAAATGTACCTATGTATGGAAAGAGAGGAAAGTGGCAAGGGGGTAGAAGCTTGTAGTAGAGATAGGAGGCCGATGGCGGTGGAAAAGGTTGGCCGAAGTGGAAATAGAGTGGGAGGTGTGGTAAATAAAGTGAGGATGGAGATACAAATGTTAAGGTCTAACCAAAATGTGTATATGCTAGTATATGCAAAAACAACCCACAATGGGAATCTGTACTATGTTTCCAAGCAGAGTTCAATCCGAATTGGATCCGAATTAATGCTCATGAAAACGAGAATTGAGTTGAGTTTCGTTCAATCCATGTTAACTCCACGAAACCAGTCGAATTGAGTTGGGTTTTATGTATGTATTAGTTATAATAGTGCGGAATGGATTGTTTTATCCAACACAAATCCGGCTACTTTGTATGAAATATTTTATCTGTCAACTCAACTTAAGCCGTTCATGGAAACAGCATCGAGTTAACTCAGCCAGCAAAACTCTACGCTAACTCCATCCTAACTCAATTCTCGCTCATGGAAACATAGTAAAGAAGCCGTTCGTCAAGTTTTAATTCCTTTCGTCAACTTCTGTCTGTACGCTCATGATCGTACTTTGCATAAGCAAATTTGACAGTTTGTGTAAATACCATACAAATGTTAGTGATGCATAAGGAAGCATTCGTAATATTTTCAAGGCTTGCATAAGCAAGCTTATGCACATTGTGGTTAGGCCTTCGGGTGGCAGAGGTAGAGATGGAGACACAAAACTGGGGTGAGAGAGAAAGAAATGGTATAGATGGAATAGAGAGAAGAGATCAAAAAGGAGGTGAAAGCGGACGAGGAGATCAGGACAGTGATAAGAGAGTGTCAATTACGTATCGTCCTTATTAGCATATCGCTGGGTGGCCGTGGAACAACCCGAACCATCCGATAGATCCTTGTTCCTTGCAGCAGATAGCTTTTTGCATATCGGATTACAGCTGATAAAGCCAATACATAAATAATACTCTCTCATCGTTCGCCTTAATCTCCTCTTCCTTTTGTATCGCCTCTTAGATCTCTTCTTCATCTTCCATTTTTGATTGCAACCAAGAAAGATTTACTGGTTGAAACTGTTAATGTGAATGGATCTGGTTCCTTGGAATTCTTATGTGTCCGCGTTAAATCTTATGCTTCCTGGTTTTATATTATTGTTCTGTATATACCTCCGTGATCTAATTCTGCCGTTTACAAGGACTATCTCAGCTGAATTAATTCGGTTTTTGACATGTAGAGTTCAGATGATGGTATGGTTATTCTTGGAGACTTTAACTTACCTTCTATATATTGGACATCGTCGGTTGTCGAGGGCTCTTTAATTCCAACAGAGTTTGCATCTGTGACGGAACGCGATACTCTGGATGTGCTATCTTCTTGCGGGCTTCAGCAAAAACTTTCTGTTTAGATACAGGGAAGCCATCTTAGTCCCTTATTGTTTATCTTATTTATTAATGACCACGTATCTGAGATAAAATTTTCTGAAATTTTAATATATTATGCTGACGATGTTAAGATCTTTAAACAGATTCATGCACTGAATGATTGTGTACTTCAAAATTTACTTTTTCTCGCCATCTTGATTATATTATTGGGAGAGTCTTTCAATGCTTGTAATTGTTAGGCGCTGGGCTAAAGAATTTAATTATTTAATGGAATACGGCTGTCAAGCGTGGACACCTTATTACAGTGTACATATTAAAAGGATTGAATCTGTACAGAAAAAAAATTTATACATTCTGCCCTTCGTCACCTTCCATGGAATAATAGGTTTGAGATTCCACCTTATTCTGATCGTCTAGTTTTAATTAATATGATGTCGCTCCATAAGTGGCGTGAGTTTATCTTCTTGTTGTCGTTACAGCTTACGTAAATATCGGTGAGGTGGTCGTAGTCTTCGCACGGCTAGTTACGACTAGTGTGCTGGTGCTGGTCTGTTTGTCGGTTGTGTGTCAGTGTCTCTCTTTTCTAGTTCGATAACCAGGTCTTCTTTCTTCAGCAAATAAAAGGCACTTGTAGTTAGTTTTCCCGTTTCACCCATATTGAGTATTCTCCTACTGGTCTAGGTTATATCCGGATTCGGTGGTACTCGTTTCCTTTCGCTGCTGACTGGCTGGTATATATCTTTTCAGTAACGAACTGAAGTGAGTCCTTGCTCGGGCGCCAAAATGTAACGTGGTTGGACTGGGTTGCGGATCAGCTCTAGAGTACGCCAGCAAAAATGGGTAGTCCAACGATAAGAAGACACCAAAATGTATTGTCAGGGTGAATGAATGATAAGACGTATTTTATGTTAACTCCAATGGTTGTTTATTGGTGTCATTAAAGCCCTAATACAGTTGAGCAAACTTTACTTGATTAATTAATATTTAAATAAACAGATTTCACTTGATGTCTAATCTATGGGTTAGTTCTTTAGTTCATTGCTTATTCTACGGCTAATTGTCAAGTTCAAATAAACCACTGATACACTTCTATATCTAGGGTTAATTGTCAACTTCAAATAGATCACTGGTTCACTGATTCTGTTGGCTAGTTGTTGATCATACGCGGGTGTGCGCAGACTCATTATCTTGGGCGGAATTATCTGTCTCACGGGTCTGTCCACGGGTGGTCTTGCATCCGCTGGAATATATGCTTCGGTAACTAAAATGTGGCTGACCTCGTATTCACAGAGTTAGACGTAGATATACACACATCTCGGTGAATAGAATACGGATGGTCTCGTATTCGCTAGCGAAAATGTGGATGTACACACATCTAAAATTACAAAACACGGATGATCTCGTGTTTTCTCCAAATAGACGTACACGCCTCGACGGTTAGAATACGGATGGTCTCGTATTCGTTAGAGGAGATGTGGATGTACATACATCTCAAAATACAGAGCACGGATGGTCTCGTATTTTCACCAAATAGACGTGGATGTTCACACGCCTCGAATTCCCTGGCGGAAGTTTGGATGTTCACACACCTCAATATATCGAACACGGATTTTCTCGTAGTCACTATAATCAGTCGAACTAAATGGATGATCTTACCTAACTAAACTGGCGGATGGTTGGGAGGATGTTCACTCCTAACAAGTTTTGATCTGGCGTAGCAGTCGCACTGCGAGATCTGGTCTGGTTGACTGGTTAAAATCAACTGCCGACTATGGCCTGGCGGCTCGCCTTTTATAGCACTGGTTGCCGCCGGCAGGCGAACAACAAGTACTCATTGCCACCAGCAGGCGACGGTTATCAGTGTAGCTCACTAATTTACGCCAGCTATCACTCGGTGAGTGACTGATCACCAGCAATATATGTCTATGCATGATTGTGTGCATCATATATTACTGGTTGTCGTTCAGATATATTGTGTATGGATGGAGAGGTTTGTAATGAAGGCCAATTTCCGTGTAGGTTGAAATTGACTTCGTTACAGGCTCTGTCCACGCGAGCTTATATAAGGTGTCCCAAGAAATAGTGTCAAGCGGAAGTCCAGACTTTTTGTAATTTACGAATTATGATATTTTTCGTGATTTTTCACCATATACTATTGCTCCAAAAGAATTTTTTAAATTCCATAAAGTTCAAAATAATCAAAAATCTAAAAATACCAAAATCTTTGAGGGCGATTTTTTCACCCAAACCTACTTACCCTGTAAATTTTATTGAGATATCTCTATGGCATTATACCTAAAATTCGATTCAAAAGGTACTAAGTCTTTTTTCTATTCAAACTGAGGTTCTAGATTTTTCACACGTTAGATCGGCTCTAACTCGGTAGAGTTACGTCCGATCGAAAACGGGTTTCACTGTTCACCTCAGCTCAGTACTAGCTACAATTTGTAGAAATTTTTTTTTTCTGGATACATTTAGGGTTGGGGGTAGGAACCGGGAGGCGGTGGTTCCAATACGGCATGTTGCATATCAAATTATTGTTTCGCCGAGTTCTATCTATCGGGTGGTGTACTTTTTTCCTGATTCACAAAACTTTCTCGTCATGACTTTTATCCAATCTTAACACGACCTTTATCGGGCACCTGTATGTTGTTTTTCTCACTACATAAACTGATTCCATTTATTCAATTTCATCTAAATTTTTTTATATTTAATAGTTCTTTTTTAATTTTATTTGTTTTTTTTCAGACTATTGAATATTTAGCACGAGGAAAAGTTGTACAAACTGAAAAACGAGCACTTGCTGTAATAGCACGAGGTAAGATTCGTCCTGGCGATAAGGATGAATGGCAAAATGAGAGCCTCTATGTACCACCATTGCCACCAACAAATCTTAGAGGCTGTCATCTTATTAAAATACAATACGATGTATTTTTTATAATTGAACCGAAATCATTGGAGAAGCAAATTAAATTACAATTGCCGATAGTTTTGGCAACATACCCACTTCGTAATTCCAACACGGATATTTCAAATACATGGCCTGATTCAGTACTTAAGCCTGATACACATTATCCATCGACACTTCCAATTTTTCGACCATGGCTTCATGAAAAGCCTGAATCGAATTAAATTTTTATTTTTTATCAAATTTAAAAAAAAAAAAATATTTTACAATTTCTAACACTTTTTTTCGCAATTATGTTGTAATCGAATTAACTTTTACGGATAAAATATTAAAGAAAGTGTTAAAAAAAAGTTTCATTCATTCTGTGTCTGTCCGAATGCACAGGATAATTATGAATGCGAATGTTCAGTAGATTTTTTTTATTGATTTTTAAGACTAATTATAGGCGATATTCATGTGAATTTAGAAAATTACAAAAGTGCCGTTATATTTCATAGATTTTTACTAAATTAGGGAGTAATGTTGATGGAAATATTAAAATGATTAGAAAAATTCACCTTACGTGGCATAAGCTCTAAATGAATAAATAAATAATATTTGTACAAAAATACAGAAAATGTAAAAATGGGTCTATTCATTTTTTTTTTAACAAACAGAAGTGTCAAACATCACTGGTTCGATCCACCAATGCAACGTCGGGTCCTCTCCACCTTTAATATTTTAGTAACTTCCAATATCCCAAAAGTGGTTTTTGCACATTATCCAACCACCACATAAGGTAATTTTCATTTTTCTTGGTATGCCCAGGGCCGATTAAGGCATAGGCCAACCAGACCCGAGCCTAGAATGGCAAAAAAAGAAGGAAGAGTGACTAAAAGAAATGATACAAAATGAGTAGTTGTTCTATATATATATAAGAGCACCAGGCCACGTTTCGGGGTTCGAGGACATGCTAAATGTGGAATATGCGGAATATGGTTTGTGCCTTTGCTATAAGTGCGACATCTACGTTGAAGTGTCGCCATACGTGAAGAGATTGTTAAAGTTGCGTGTCTTTACTAAGGTATCGCCATTTTCGGAGGAGAGCTTTTGCAAGTTTATTCTTAGTTAAGGCTTAGACAAACTTAATATACTAGATGTCCAGTCGAATAGCAGAAAGTGTGCCTATGAAGCAGAAACAACGGTTCATTTGTTAAGAGAGAAAGCTTTTAAGCATGTTTTGCATGCTCTCATTTAATCGGTTTGCAAAAGCGCGAAAATATGCTGTTCTAAAAGTATGCCAAGGCAGTCGACAGGGGGCAGGAGCAGACCTACTCGTACGAACATGAACATCTACTCTGCTTATTAAAAGTGGGATTCCTAGAAAAATTATCACGTTTTTTCTTCTCTTACATGAAGAGCTTTACATTGAACGCGTGAGCGTTATTTTAAACGCGTGATTTTGATTTTAAGTGGCACAGCATTTGGCGTGGTGACTGGACATCTAGTATATTAACTTTGTCTAAGGTTAAGGCGTAGACTATATACAGATGGAGAATTGGGACAAAAGCTCAGATTTATTTTCTACTAAGCTCATAACAGCCAGCCCGCGTCGATGTACGTTGAAGAATCAGAGCCAGCCAGAGGCATTAAGCAGGGCGAGGTCTGCTCATGCGTCGTACTTACACACATCGCAAGCGAGCGGTTTAGAACGAAAGAAAGCTTGTACTAATAACAGCATTTTTTTTTCACAACAATAATATTATTTACTATTGAGGATTTCTCGTACTTAATTTTTAAATTTAATTTTGAAGCTGAAAGCCTTATATAACTATGTACGAAAAATTGCGATGGTGCTCTGCTTCGTTCATGAGACATGAATTTTTAAAGTCACCATATATCCAAAGTATCCTATATGGGAGCACTGCATTGAGAGGAATGTGTTGTTGTTGTTTTTTTCTACTGAGGACCTCTAGTACTTTTTATTTGAATTTTTATTTGGAAACTATACGCCTTTTTAAGTCAGGCTGGACTAATTCCTCGGAATTTTCGGTGTACGACGTGCGTGTAGAGTTTAGATTTGATGACTGAAGCAAATCAACTTCAAGACTAGGGAAGCTGAAAGCAACCTCTTGACGATTGGATGCCCTTCAACTTATTGAAGTGGCTGGCTGTATAGCACCATATACTGTTTTTTGGATATTTTAAATTAGCAAATACAAGACACTTTTTACCTACCACAACACCATATTCAGATTCGCGTGATTAACTAAATTGGCATTAAAGATCCGAAATGTATCACTGGCTTTTTTGTATCGTTCGCAAGAACTAAACTTTCACCCTTCCACTTCAAAGTTTTTTCAATACAACACTATTTTTATCACTACATGTTGTTTTACCAGAAATTGCGTGTCTTAACTAACGTTAAATTCTTTTTAACAAGTTCTACACCGGTGCAGCGCAGCTTTACGTATTTTTGTTTTTATAATACAAAAACAAGAACACGTAAAGCTACACTGCACCGGTGTAGAGCTCGTTCAAAAGAATTCGACATAAGATGCAACCAGTTGTGGGGGAGCTTTTGTACGTTTGTACTTAGCTAAAGTGTCGCCCTCTATGGCAAATTGTTAAAGTTGGAGCTCTTAGCTAATTAGTCATCTGGTAAATTTCTACTTTACTTGCACTGATAATCCAAAACGTCCTTTTTCTTTATTTAACAATTTTATTCCTCATTCTTAACACCAATCAATTTAATTGTTTCAAATTGAACGAGTTAATTAATTTATTCTTAACACGGAGCAATTTGATTATCGTATAATTTCGGACAAAAACTTTTCTACCTTTTAAATTCTGGTTTAGCCATTGTCCATACTTAGTGCTCAAATAACTATTTACCTTTGAATTCAATCAAATGCACTACCATTTATTTCTGGCTAGAAGTATCCATTTAACTTCGATTATACAGTAGACTAAACGGAAATTCATTAATTAGACCCAACAAAACCAAAGATCTCGGCATTGGTTTTAACTCTTGATTTTCTCTCGATGATCTCCATCTTGAACAGAGCTTATGCTACCCTGAGCTTCGTAAAAAGATAGTCCCATGAACTTAACGACCCACATGCTTCCAGTCTCTCTAATTGTACTTTGGTTAGACCAATATTAGAAGCATGTCAATTCTGTCTGGCAGCCTTCTTTAAACTCTGATTACGCTAACTGAATCGAGCCGGTTTAACGTAAGTTTCTTAGATTTACTCTTCGGGGACTTTTTTAGAATAATCATATGACGGTTCCGCTGTGACTTGCTTTCTTTAGTGACTCTCGAAAAGACAAGAAATAATTCCACAATTGATTTTGCTTTCGAACATTATTGATAAACAAAAGAAATAATTTTTGACCCTGATCTAGGATCGGCTTATTATGCTCAATCAAAATTAATTATGTACCTAAAGGCGAAAATCTACTCGATATGACACAAGTATGGCTAATTGAAGATTTCTGGTTATATTTAAAGTGAAAAGACATGTAAACAAAAATATGTTTTTGTTTTTTAAATAAAATGGGAGCTTAAAATTATGGACACGTAAGGCTTACATTAAAGATTATTTGTAATTAATTAAATTGACATAAGAATGTAATTTAAATGTGATTGAAGAGTATTAAAGCTTTCCTTTTGAAAATTTCACGGAATTCAATCATTATAGTTACCTATATTAGTAACCCCAGTTGTCGCCGATGATGCTATATGAATCTGTTGCAAAATCGATACTTTGCAATACCGTTGGATAGGATTTAAATTCCAAATTATAACCAAATCTCTCTCATTCAAATAGCCACAGTATGTAGTTTAAAAGAATCGAAACAATTTTATTAAAAATATATTTTTATTCACAGTTGCATTTTAATTATTTAATTATTTTACATATTTAATGATGTGATTTCTTACACTTCTTAACATTTCACAATTGTTGAAATTCGAGTGCAATTCCTTAGTATTTTCCACTAATAAACTGTAGTAAAACACAATCCAGAGACCCGCAAAGTTTAGAAGTGCTCCGTTAATAACCCAAATTAAAATCGCAGTCAACCATAGAAATTGCCAGTAGTGGGGTCACACTTGTTAAAACTAAACTTGCTTTCATCCAGAATTTTATTTGACTTGAATTTTTCTGTAATTAATACAAGTAATAAAATTTAAGGATTGAAGTCTCACATTTAAGATCTGCAATAGTAAAACAGTGTCCAAAATTGCTTTCAAATTAGATCCACACATACCAAAAGCACCTGAATACATTTCATTTGTTGAATATCCGCTGAGGTTTTGCTCTATGTTGAACACTACAAATAACGATCCAGCGAATATCTGAAAGACGTGATGACAATTCTTATCCAAGTTGAATGGCTTTTTTTCTTCGAATTTACCATTCCAATTATTTGCACTGCTATGGAAAGTGTTCGCACTTTTATAAACGAGATTTTCCCTACAGTCGGCATCTTGTCACGTTCTTGAGGAACTACTCAAAACTGCGTCTTTCTTCGCACCAGGCATGCTCAAAATCAAAAACCTCCTCAGATCGTTCAAGATAATTATTAGTGTTTTTTTTCTACGATTACACTTTTAAGCTTATCTTATGTGAGCTATTTTTTATTACAATTCTTAACAAGCAATGTTCTTGGTTGCAAAGTATTCTTCTACATACAACATCATCGCCATTCCGGTAGCAATAAATTTTGATTGAAGTTTCTTTATCTGTAAATTTAAAAAAAATTAAATTAAAAAATTAATTAATTAAATTTAATTTAAAAAACAAAATCAAGTGGATTATTTGTTTACACACAGTCCAAAATTGTGACTGAAACATAATTCTGTTCATCCTACCTTTTTTCTGTAACGATGCTAATTATTTGTTATGGAAAAACAACGACTATTATTACGTAAACTGTTCTATTGGCTATAAATATCATTCAAATTGAAAAATTAAATTCCAGTAATTTTTAACTTTCTTCCGTTGTTTTACAAAGATGTTCACCTTTCTATACCTAAATTAACAGAACTGCAGTCCAGTCAATTTCAGTCCAGTCAGATTCAGCTCTAAGTCGAAATTGACAAAAAGTGAGTGAAGTAAGTCACTTTTCTAAAAATTTAATTCTGTTGATACTCACCTTCGATTTTGCGGTGAATTTTAGGAATGGTAATCACATCACTTAACTCGAAGGTTATGGATAGGTCATGTTTAGACGAGCAAAAAATTTAATGGGGGGGGGGGGGGGGGAGATATTTGGGTATGTTTTTATAGATCACCCTCTAACTTCTGAACGTTACACTCTATGATGATTGTTTAAAATTTGTTATATGGCTCAGCAAACTCAAAATTTCGGAACTTTAACTCGATTTTTTTATTTAACTACTATTTTGATTGAAAAACTCGTCATCAATCGTTCTACAAAAACATACTCAAATATCTCGTTATCTCGGAAACCGTTAGGATCCCCCCGCCACACATTTTAATCGCACCACGATATTTTAATTAATTCACTTTTGATCTTCTTTCTTATCTTTAGTCCACATAATTATTATTTCCTTTGATCAAGCGCAGTACACTACACATCACTAAAGATTGTGAGTAAATTGCTTGAAAATATGAAATGAACTGCACTGGACCAAAAAAAGGTAATAGTACAGTGTACATATATTTTTCAGAGTCATTACAAACAAAACAACTGTGATTTCTTTAAGCTTTATTAATAAAAATCGGGAAAATCTATGTCACTTAATAAATTTCTTGTGACCGATTTTCTTATGCCTCCCTAGCACTGATTGTTTGCACAGTATACGTAAAAAACCCCAATTTTTGTACAGCAACAGCAATTTCGTCCGATTTCGTTAATTTTTGAAATTTTATTTACTATTTTTATGAAAACGCCTTGTACAAAATTTCAGCTCTGTACGTCGACTCTCGAATAAGAAACTAAAGCAGATGTACATTGCGTATATATATGCCCTATATTTTGCGTATCAATGGTTGGTAATTTTTCTCACCTTCTTTTAATAAAATTCAATCATACTAAATCTCCTCCGGGGAATGAATCCCCTTTCATTTCACACCAGAAACAGTCATAAAAGCTGTTCCCGGGCTAAAACCAACCTACTTGTACTAAAATCGTATGTGTACTTTCACGGCCAACTTTCATACAAAAATGCGTATTATACTTTGTTGACATTTCTACACGCTGTCATTCATTCATCACCCAAGCTTCCAGTTGTTACTTGCTTTTTTGTGCTTGCATCTCATTTTGCTCTGCATTTTCCGCCCGTTGAGGTTTTCAGCTTCACTATACAGAAATTTTATACGATACCCCCATTTTTGTTCCTTATATGTTCTAAGACCCAAATCTGCCGCCTGAAATTATCGACAATGTTTATAAAATCGTTTATATCTTAATCAGAGTATGTATGTAGCATCTCACCATTCTTAGTATTTCTTCCCTCCTAATCCTTACGTGGCCAAAATTGTGACACTATGTACTTCTTATATAAAAAGTACCCTAAAATATAATCGATTCTTTTACTGATCTACTTCTCAAATACAAAAAAAAAAAACAATAATGCAAATCTTTTTTCTTTTGTTATTAGTTTTTCTCCTTTTTGCAATTGTTTACTTATTTGATTTTAAAATGTTAACAAACTAGAATTGAAGTCATACAACAAAACGTGTGTTCATCAGCTCGATTAGTTTATTTAGTAAAGAATTAATATGAAAAAGAGATCAATAAATAAGTACTATAAGGAGTATCTGAAAAATTATATTTAACTAGTGCCACGAGTATCATTTATTTTACTCACACTGCTTGCCACAGATATTTCAGGTGAATTCCCTTACTTTAGTCTTTACCATGTGCTGAAATAAGTAAATTCATAACCTGAAATATTTTTAAATTAAATTTTTGTAAAAAATTGTGCTGTGTACGTAGTATTTTGCTTCTGCACATAGTACGCAGATATTTTTTATATTCCCAGAGGTTGGGTAGATGCGAAATAATGTTATCTTCGAGTGTTGAAAACAAACGATTTTATCATTTTCAAATACTTTACAAAATAATTTTATTTCTATGCAAATATGTAAATATATGTATGTATATATAATATATATATATATATTCTTATAAAAAAAAGTGGATAAATAAAAAATACTTTTGTAAAAATTGAACAATAATTCGCAATTATGAGTTTTACAAGCTTAAAGCTATGATAATTGTCCACTAGACTATACTCCAATATCACGCACTGTTTCACACTACGTGGAAGGCAATCTCTGAATTTTCGGGCTTTTTATCATCGCATGAAAGGCACAGAGGATTCCTAAACAAACAAATAAGATTGCACAACAAAAAATTGTTTCTTAAGTCTTTTTTTTTCGTAGTAGGATAATTATTCTTAACTGAGCAAAATTTCTACGATTTTTTATTTTTTTTTTAGATTCCGCCACCTCCCAACTTTAGTATGTATGGAATCATATTTTCGATTTGTACATGCCCAATAAGACTTGAAAAAAACAATTCTTCTATAATGTCACTTTCTAAAGAACAAAGTTGCATAAGTCTCAGAATGATTTTGTTGCAACGATCAATGGGACTTGGATGATTAACATCCCTTAGATAATTTCGAAAGCTTGCAAAAGCATAATCCTGGAGTTTTTCAATGAAATTCCGTTTTTCCATACTCTTGACATTAACATTGTCGGGACTGAATACGGTAATTAGTCTTATATAAGCAAATTCGTGTTCATTCAATTCCATAGATTGCATAGTTTGGACGAAATGTTGTAGCTGACATGTATGTTCGCATAACTTTCGAATTTTATTTGCTGAAGCTTTTTCCATTTCAGCAATTTGAATTATATTTGATACAAGTGTTGTCATAATTGTTGACATAGATAAGGTGCGGGAACATTGAGATAAACCTATTGCAAATAATCCAACCCAATGGCGGCGCAGTAATGTGACTTGTAGATCTTCCGATAATTGCTGGAAACCATGAATTTTTTTTATCCAATAAATGGATAAAAAAAGCAGTCGGCTCCCACATTCACATACATAATGTAGGCTCAAATATGATGGAACAAGGGTAGGAATTTGTAAATTAAAATTTACATTTGCCTCAGGCAAAATCGGTAATTCAAAAGCTACTTTCTCAGAATCTCCATCTCCATCATTATTTAAGTCACGCTGATGATCATCAATTATTAATTCCTCTTTCACAATATTGTTATTATTATTATTACTGTTATTAATAATACTAGTTGCATCATACTGCTGTTGAACACTGGCAATTAGCTCCAGAGATTGGGTTATCATATGTTTCTCTATTGATGATTGAATAAGGCTGGCTGCAGCAGCGGTTACAGTCGCGGAAGCACTATTTGCTGGGATATTATCCTGTACTAGATTTGGTGCACAATTTAAACTTTGATTTTGAACACCTGAAGCACTATTATCCATTGAATCATCATCGTTTGTTTGTGTTCCTGGTGAACATGAAAAATTTTCTGATTGCTGTCCTATTTGATGTTGCTGCTGCTGATATGGTGTAGCAGCAAGCACTGAATAAATGAACGAAAAAGAAGAAAAAACAAAATACACAGTTAAAGTTCAATCAAGGTTTTTTTTCATATAATATATTCATATAGGTAGTGAAACAAGCACTTACACGCTCTTTTACTTAAAGTCTGTGTTAAATCAGCAAAATTGAAACCAACGGGAAATACTGTTGCCAGATTTTCAGAACCAGATCCACCTGTTGATGGAGATGTATTCTGATGGCTGTATGCTGATTTATTTCGGTGATGGTAAATTACTCCACTACCACTATTTGTGTTAGCTGTTGAACTATTAATGGAACTGTGAAGCTCCTTTTTGTCGATGATAGGCTTTCGTTCGTGTTGGACGGCTATGTGAACCATTTGGAAAAATAGTCTTTTCGTTAGTTTATCAACAATTTTAATTTCTTAGGAAATTTTTTTATACATTCTAATACATTCTATGTATGTAAGGAGGATGATGTGATTTAAATATGCCTATGCTTATGCATGAAATTCATATATACTTAGCCTTTGAAAACAATTTCACAGATATATCTAAATGGATTTTTTTTAACCTCACGAGCAAGAGAATTTCAAAGTTGAGCTTTTGAGTTTTCTTCTCAACCGGCTCAACTCATACAGCCAGGTATCACAACCATGAATTGTACGTATAATTTCTAAGAATTGGACATATTCAGCTGTCACGCTTACGGATTCGACAAAACCCAAACAAATGCGCTGCACATGTTTGCAATCAAAATGCATTCAATGTTTTTTTTTTCTTTCGCACTATTGGCACTATGTGCGGTCTAAGTACATCCCTGCAAATTGAGCTTGCAGCCCAGTGATATAAACGGTAAGGCCATCAACAATCTACTGTGGTGGACAGGGCCACCATTCTTCAAGGCACATTTACAGAACAAAGCCACTGATAAATATAGTAGAGACCGCATTTTATCAACGACAAAAATTATCCACAAGCAGTAATAATTTCACAACAGAGCCACAGCTGTGGAAAATTATTGAGAAGCATTCCACGCTAGAAAAGCTTTCACGCATAGCCGCACATCTGCCTTGATATTTTCCTGTCCTTAAAATTGAAGGAAGCAGACCATACAAGGCCGAAAATTCCGAGAATGATTCTAGATTCTAGAATATTAGACAAAAGGTGTAATTTAAGCTAGCTACTAGCCCCTAAGGCATTCATTGTAGCAGGTTATAATGTCATGCCTGCAGACTAAATACTGAATAGCCCGCGTATAAACGCGGTAACAAATCTACATTACAACAACTCATGCACTAATGATTGATTGATTTAACAGGGCCGGTCTTTCCATTCAAATGCGGAGAAATTAAGACAAATAATAGGAACAGTGCAGTTTTATATGCATAGCAACAGAACCTAGGCATATGAATTAGCTAAAGACTAGTGCCTAGTGTGCCTCGCAATGCTGGCATTTTGGAGACAAATGTTAAACAGAGGAAACACCATAGTCGTCGTTGGGTACAACAATATTTGTCTGCGAGAAGTTTACATTTGTAATTGCTCAAGTCAAATCGTGTGAGCTAGCCTAGCCTTGAATACCGGCAAGTGCTATCTCCTGCGCGTTTCATCTTTGGAGAGCCGCTAGGATTTATTTTAATCCCGTTAAAAGACGGCAATTTATCGTCTCAAAAATAGTTATTAGGAATAATGGCTCTGGGGAGAACGGCATAGTACAAGTCGTGTTAGTACAAAACAGAAATAATATCTAGAAAAGGCCGTTCAAAAAAATTTCTCGGTTTCTCATTTGTACACGTAATTCGCCAAAATTCCGACCGCTGGAGTTATTCACCAATGACGACCTTCCGGTTAAGGAATTAAATCTTCTCTATAAAAGAATCTCGCTGGTTCGTTGATCCCAAAACAGAACTATGGTAATGACCTGAGCGTAACCAACCCTGCATACAACTTGCCGCCAAATGAAACCTATTTAACACCACCAAATTGATTGCTTGAATCAATGAGATGGTCAAGTGTATCTCTAGTGCAGACCACAATAGACTCAGCATTGAAGGCATATTCACATATTTCAGTTCTGAAAAATATTATAGTCAAGTCAGGGAAATATATACTCATTGACTCAATGCGGTATACAATAAATGATTTGCTGAATTTTTGAGAAGTTTCCTGCGGCCGATGTAAATTACTCTAAAATTGCAATGATAAATTTAAAAGATCAAAAATACTTTCCGCATAGAGAAACGAAAACTGAAAGCCTCTATAATCATATGACATTATCCTCTTTTCTGCAAACATTCTGCGTAATTGATGAAAGTTATAATCGCAATCAAGAACTACGAGAAAGTTTCAAATGCTGAACGCAACTGTTTGAAGAATCTTAGCGATGACAAACACAACCCAAAACTGGCGCAATTATATAAAAATGTTCAAGAACAACACATTCATGAGAAAGGCATGAAGAGAGGCAATGAAAACCATATCCGTCTCCATGTTCATACATTGAAAATTCGCCCCAGTTATACGTATATAATTTGCTTCTTGATCTTTTTTACTCTTCCAGAAAGATTGAATCTTGATTTGAATTTTCGACTATCACTTCCATTTGATATTGGTACATCCTGTTGGCACAACCACTGAACTAACAAATCAGTAAAACTTTGACCAGGTGATTCTGATCTTTTGTCGTAGCTTAGACGTATATTTTAGTCACATATTTTAACATTTTACCTCAAATTTGTCGTACTTTTATATTCACCATATTCTTTTGATTTATCCTTTTCATCAACCACAAAATAAACTAAAATAAATTTGCAATGATTAAACGTCAGCATATACGCCTTAAGTACGACAAATTAGTCAATAAACTATGGTAAATGGATATTCTAAACCAACTTAGAGCAATACAAGTGCTTAAATTCGAAATAATATTTTTTGAATTTATAATATGAAGTGCCATTTCTACGTAATGCAAGGCTTGCTAAACTGAACAAAAACACACAAAAAGCAGTAGAAAAGTTCATTTCATTTTGTCGTATATTCTGACATTTAAGTACGAAATAAAATCACAATCAGCAGCACAGTATACATAAATATACATATATATACAGGGTGTCCCGTAAATGGTGTAATATCCGAAGGCTACGGATAGGTCATGCCTAGGCGAGTAAAAAATGTATGGGTGGGGGAGGGGATTCCTAACGGCTTCCGAGATAATGGGACTATATATAACCTCTGAACGTTATACCCTAAGATGATGATTTGAACTTCGATAGATAGATAATCGTTGAACCTTTCCAATGGTCTACACATTTTTTACCTCCTCCTATCCGTTTTGAGGTTATGGCTTAACAAAATTAAAATTTCGGAATTTTTACTCGTTTCTTTTTATTTAACTACTATTTTTATCACAAAACACGTCATTAATACCAATTTTTCATAATGGATTTAAGAATCCCAAAAGCTTAGCTTTAAAATGACCTATCACACTCTGTACCCAAAATGTAACCCTTTCTGCGCTTTTGGCATTTTTGCTAAAGCATATCTACAGAAAATGGGTGAAAAAGTTCAAAAGTGCCAGAAAGTAGGCAATCTTTTGGAAATGCACTTTTGAGCCACTTTCGCTGGATATGCTTAAGAAAAAGTGCAAAAAACGCAGAAAGGGTTACATTTTGGGTACAGAGTATGGTTGGTCATCTTTAAGCTAAGCTTTTGGGCTTCTTATATTCAATATGAAAAATTGGTGTGGATGACGTGTTGTTTTATATATATATAGTAATAAAATAAATAAAAAGACGAATTAAAATTCCAAAATTTCAATTTGGTTGAGCCATAACTTCAAAACGGAGAGGAGGGAAAAAATTTATAGGCCATTAGAAAGGTCCAACGATTATCTACCTAACAAAGTTTAAATGATCATCATGGGTGTAACCTTCAGAATTACAATTACAATTTTTTCCTCGTCTAAGCATGACCATCCATAGCCTTCGGATATTACATTACTCACGGGACACCCTGTATGTATACAGGGTGTTTCATAATTGGTGCACATAGCTTAAGGATTTGATAGCAGAGGTGCAGACAACCAAAAAATTATACGATGAAGGGGGTGGTAAGACGCGTCATTTTGCCCCTACCGCCGAAATTTTGCATGGAATTGCATAATAGTAGGCGCGATTACCATCTTCAGTAGCAAAATTAATGAAATTATGAATCATAGAAACGGGAATATGTCAAAAGCGCTTGCGTTTAGGTATGTATATGTGCATTGTCAAATTAAATTCAAAATTCCGAGGTTTCTACATCTTGCAAAAAAGCTGAATAGTTATCATGTATTTTGGCGGGAAAATCGTTAAAGTCTGAAGAAATTAGGAATTTTTTTTTTTTCCAATATGCTTACTTCCACCTCCTACAACTGCCGACGGAAGATGACAGGATGAATGATTGGGCATTAATTGGAAAGCTTACACGGTTTGCTATCATCTGAGATGAATCTCACCTTAATAGGGTGTATGTTAAGAAATTTACAGGGTGCAAAGTGGGAAAAGTACTAAAATCTTAAATCCCCCCCCCCCTACTGCCGAAACGAGACGTCTTACCTCCCTTTATCATATAATTTTCTGCTTGTCTCCACCTCAGCTATCAAACCCTTGAGCTATGTGCATCAATTACGAAACTTATGCTAATAATTCTATTTGGAGAACTGATATTTAGTGGTTTAATCGACTTAACCTCAAAGCCCTGCTGCAAATATATTAGGAATTGACAGAATTATTCAAAACAGTATGCAAAAAAAGGTATAAGTGAGACAAAGATGAAACATATGAGAACATATAACCAACAAGGAAGTGAATAACACAGAATATCTGAGCATTTTCCATGTAGTGGAGCGATGGGTGTGCTTGTGAGCAAGAACAAACTAATCAATTTATAAAACGACACAAACAAACTACAAAAAATACTAGAAGATAATTGAGACACCCCTACATCAAAATATACACCTACATCAAAATATACTGCCGATTAATGTTGATAAATCTAAGTTAATATCAAGGTTCATCTGCTCTTTAAAGAAGGCCAATGCTGGATCAAAGCAAAAATTATTTTGTTACTGACGTAAGAAAAGCTCAAGGCCACTGAATCACATCTTCCTCCTCTATATGAGAAGAGCAATATTTAGTATATGAAAAACAAATTTTTAGCAATGGACAGAAAAGGACATAGCAGTTTAGGCGAGTGTATACCAATAATGGATTTAATAAGGGCAAACGATATGAGAATGTAAAATTTAAATTTCTAAAATTACAATCACTTCTCATGCCGCTGGCTAGACACTTCTGAAGGCGACAAAATTGGCATCGATTGCGATGATGTTTAGTTACTTCACAGTTCATTGTGCCCCGACACTGGTATCCTAATTGCTTCCGTATGGATCGCTTAAAGAAGCCTTTGCATCCTTCGCAGCTAATAGCCCCATAATGTCGTCCGGAAGCTCTATCACCACAAACTAAACAAAGCTCAACACTCATATTTGACAGATTTCCTCCACCCGTTCCAGTGACTGCATTTATCATAGATTTATCTAGGTTGAAGAGATCTTGAATTAGGAGCGCTCTAGTTTTTTTATTTTTTATTTTTTTTTATTTTTTAAAAGCTCACCATCAACAAAATTGCCTGCAGAGTCCATGATTAACAATTTTCAAATATTTACTTTAAATCAGTCACATTCTTTTAATTTCGTATTTACACACGTTTGTTGAATTATGGCATAGCATTTGTTTCGCCTTTGCTATAAAAACGAATAACCGAAAGAAGACTACTACTTTACGTTTACTGCTTAATATGTCGAAAAAAAACTTTAAAAAAAAATCAACTACTCTTGTTTACTGTTCAGTTCACCTCAAGCCTCAAACGAGAGATGCAATATCAGTGACATTTACTAAACGCACAATGTATATGCAAACATATTTTTGATAACTTTTTCTTTCCACTTACAAATTAGAAGCTTAGGCTTCCACTATCAACTTAAAATCAGATTATATAAAAAATTGAAATGAATATAGTTTTATTCGCGGGCAAACTATGTACTTTGTTTACTATGCAGTGCACAGCCACGTAAGAAATGTAAAAATACTCAAAATTTACTGCTTGAACGCCCGCCGACGATTAATTCCAAACTTATCTCGAAAATGTCAAAGAACTGCACATGGAAATTGTTTTTACAGCAAAGGCAAACAGGTCTTTACTTATCAAGATTATAATTAATTCAAGCGAAAATTTGTAAAACCACAGCAAAAAAATTCGCTACCAACATTGAAGGACAAGAAAAAAACTCCTTGCCTAACATAACATTTCTACTAGTTCCTATTACCTGAAATGTGAGTGACATTATCCAAGCCACTGCACTGCTGCACCACTGACATGTGTTAAACATGGAGTTGGAGTGGTTATGACATGCATGGATCACGACCAGGGTTGTCCTTTGAGGGTTTCAGAAATGTAAAAAAAAAGGGAATATCCAAGTTCATATAAGCCAATGACATATAATAAGAATGGACTGAGCCATCCTATCTAATTCCTATAGTCAAAAATGGCACAAATTTTTACTAAAATCTATTTGTCTCTTTCAAGCTCAAAATGTACACTGAACTGTAACCAATTTTGGAAACAGTACGGCTGTATTGATTGGAATGCATCGGAATTGACATAAAAATGCAGACAAATATATTATTTATATACGTCTATCTCTTACAAGCTCAAGCACATTTGACATCAAATCTGAAGAGGAACACAGTTTTCAGTAATATTAAAAATTAATTTTTGTGTTAATTAAAACGATTTTAACTTCCTAAACAATTTTCATTTAATGCAATACGATTTTACAACATCTTTAGTGTTTCCAATCTACAAATAATAACTAATTATAAATCGGTGTGCAATTGTACGAAATAAAGGGTTTTCACAGCCTGTTCAATAATTGTGCCATTTTTGAAGCAAGAACGTTCAGTCCATTCTTATTATATGTCAGTACTATAAACGCAGCAATTTTTGAATTACCCCTGTATGTCACCACTAATATCCCTCGGATTATTTGCAGGGTATTTAATTGATATTCCATCACCGGGAAAAAGAGATAGTCATATATTGTCAAATGATTTTGACAATTGAGAATGCTGTCATATGAAAGAATCAGCAAAAACGCTTGAAACCAACCAAAGAAATAACTCAATTGATTGATTGATTGATTGATTGATTGATTGATTTGATTTATTTAGTTCATTACTATTTTATACAACATCATAACAGTATTATTCTAAAAACTATTTTTAACAAATTCTATATTATGTGTTTTTGTTACAAACCGGCGAAAATCTTCTACTGATTACGCTTTTGGAAAACTGTTTAAATGGTGAGTAAAATTGAGATTCTAAATTTTGACTTTGAAATGTTTATTCATATTTTCTATTTTTAGGTGGTCTCTTGCCCATCAGTATCAGAATAGTCTCTTCAGAGCCAGAAACTCTTAGTAAAAAAATATACGAACAATGGGACTGTCCTCAAGTTATCGCAAAGATACGAGTTCTGTGCGACTGAACCGGACTTGCTAAGTTTGGAAGGCGGCGATGTAGTTAACATAACCCGAAAAATGACAGACGGTAATGCAGAAATAATGCTTTAGCATGGATACTCGATATAACATCAATCGGGAAAATGTAAGTTATAATCCACAGTTACAACTTTTCGGCTGGGTACAGGTTGGTTAAATCAAACGCCAAATACTTATTTGAACTCAGCTCCCTTCGCTATTATGTTCCAATATGCGTTCGCCATATTCCAAGTGACTATCTTGTGTAAATAGGCATAAATAACTGTTTCTTTACTACGTTTTTATGAAATTTTTAACAAACGCAAATCCTTTCATGCATATTTTCGTTGTTATTATTGGTTGTTTGAATAGTGGAAAGCAAGCCAAATGTTTCATTCAATGTTGTTTTAAATCTGAGCCGCTAGTTGTAAACGTGCGTTGTGATATCAAATCTTGGGTACTTACCGTAGTGTGTATATGGTAGGGTCAATACCAGCCAGAGGTATTTATAAAGCTAAACAATTCTTTAATCCTTATATTTGAAATTTTTCCCAACTGCTCGATTATTTATTTGCTGGATTATTCGCAGATCTGCTAAGTTCTGTTGGCTCTGTTCGCTCTAACAGAATTCCAGAAATTAATTTTAACAATTATTCTAATGTAAGCTTTATGCTCTTACTTTTGTAGGCTGCCATCAAGGTGTACGGATCCGTGACGGTGCGATAGGATAGTTTCCTGGGAGCTACACAGAGTAAGGGAACTCTCCATATGTCCGGGCGAGAAATCTAAAGCAGCGTTACAGGGTGCTGATTTTAACGGCATCATATCTCGATTCCCAGAAATGAAAAAAATAATTAACAGTTTAATCATGCAATCCTGCCGATCCAGATACTTTTATTAATTTTAAAGAAACATTTTGAGATTGATAAAATGGCCTTAAGGAAATTCCTCTCGTGCGATTTAGCTTATTAAGATTTTTCATGTAAATATTAGTCTATAGCAAAGTCGAACGTTGTTATTTTTAATATTATTAAATTTTGCAAAAAAATTATTAAATTATTAAATATATGACTGCCTTATAATTATAACCCTAACTTATTTAGCATTTCATAGACAAGAGAACTTGTTATCAAGTTGATTAATGCACGGCGTGAGCATCAAGTAAAACAGGAAAAGCTTTTAACAAATCATCAAATATCGAGCTAAGCACACGAATTCGGGCGGGTTAGTTTCGTCTTCGTTTAACTATTATAATAGCTGAGCATCACGAAGACTTGGATTCGGACAGGCCCTAAGTATGCGTGCCATTGCTCGAAAAATTCAGCGTTCTGAGAAAGTAGTGCGTAGTTTTTTGTAAGATGTATTGGATTATGGCAAAAATAAGAAAGGTGGATCTAATAGCAAGATTCGTGAGCGGAATAAAGGGCGCATAATCAGAACTGCAAGCAACTCTCTGAAAAGTGCAAATCAAATAGCGAGCAAGTGGGAGCTTAATGTGAACCGGGTTTTAAAACAATCGAGACGCATCGTCAGAGAGACTTAAACCGATGCCCAGATTATTGGATAGACACAAGCAAGCCTGTCAACAATGTGTTTTACAATGGCCTGCTCTCAAGATCAAAACCCCATAGGTACTTAGGTAAACATAAATTGTGTTATTTTCTCTTGAAAGTTAATGCTTCTCAGTTCCCTCACATATATAATTGAATTCATTATTCTCTTTCTCGAGAGCGGTGTATACGATAAAAATTATTTTAATTATTAAATAAAATTTAATTAATGCCCCTTAGTGTATAAGGAACACGTATAATATAGTAGCATGTCCATCTCCATCGAAGCGAGAAATCATATACAAAATATATTCAACGAAATCTGGCGCAAACACATTCCTAGTTATTTAATTTAGGCGATAGCAAGGGTTCAAGCTTAGGCTTAAACGTTTTGGGGTTCAGTAATGTCCGAGTAATTTTTCACTCAGCAGCTTGTGGTAGGTAAGTCCTATAGTCAAGAACTAGCTGTAATTCCATGGACTTGAAATAAAAGAGAAAGAAGTTCCGAGTTGCTCTCCTATATATATACCTATGGAACAATACTGTGCCTCTGTTGAGCCTTTGTTCGTATATTTCGATATGAATCCACTATCACCTCTTTCGACAACCAGGAACATTCTTCTCCGTCTCCACCAATAAGGAGAACACAGCTTGAATAGGAATACCTTAATGTTATGTTCTTTGTGTGAATTCAAATTGAATGGTTAATGCTGCCATAGAGAAAACAGTATTAGAGTAGAAAACTGTATGTTGAGAATTTTGCCACAGAGCTTTTGCTCAAGTGCTCCTAATCTACTTCTAACAGCACATGGCTAGTCTGAAAGCAACACATACATAGCTCATTCGATGGTGTTAAGCGATCAGTAGTCAGTACACACGATGCCTACTGGAGAGTAATTGCGGTGCGGTTCCCATCGGCAGGCCTACATCGAACAGCAATTTTAGTCCTTGTCGTTCCATCTATATAATTTGTAATTGATTAAATAAAATTATTAAAATAAATGTTTAAAATTAATTTAATTAATCTTTCATAATTTTTTATAAGATTTATTTCACTTGCACATTAATAAGAATATTGAACAAGAGAACCAACAGGAACTATTCAGGAGAACTTACAGGGACTTACCTTACCTCAATTTCTTTCTGAAAATGCTTTTAGGAACAAGTAAAAAAGCTAGAATTGGTCTAAGACCAATTCTTATGATACCCTAGATGAATACTCGTATGTAATTTCGTATGGTCACCCATCTGTGCAAGTTTGATTTTTGAAGTGGTGCAAAATTTCAGCTCTCTAAGTACACGCGTTCTCGAGTTATCGTGAGGACGAACGGACCGACGGACAGATGGATATGCAAAAATCAAAATAACTTTTAGTTTTATGCATGGGTGTCTAATCCTTTTTGCTCTACCATCATTATTTCTAGGTGCTACAAACGGAATGACAAACTTAGTATACCTTATGATTTCATCTAGGGTATAAAAAGGTTCACCGAAAATAGAATTTCGATGTCACGTACTGCGTTTGCTATAAATTGTAGAGGAAAATAAATTAACTATATTGGAATTTCTGCGTGCTGATTATTGCTGTATGACTGTGTGACTTAAATCAAGGATTCAATGATTTTTATATTTACAAATTTCAAAGCAGTTAACATTGAAGATTATTAAACATTTTTGTCTGTGTATTTTTTACGAAAAATAAAAACATATATTTTATTTATTTAAATCTTTATTTTAATGAAAGGGATCTTCCAGACTACCCATGAGGTGTCCCTTTAGTCCGTTACCTCTTTTTTACATGGTAGGTTCCCCAGGAGGCCTATAAACCATGATAATGTCAGGTTCAACATACCATACATGGTAGAAAATGAAGCTTTTCTCTCGAGAGTCTGCAATTGTGTATCCCACGCTAAAAAGTATAAAATAATTTCTCAATTTTTTCCATTAAACAATGGTATGGCAGTTGCTGAACAATGAAGTAGAACGCCTGTTTGTTTGATGTTCAGCTCTACCGGGGAATTCGATTCGAACTAGACCGATTTTTTTTACTAGCAAAATTAATTGCATAAAATATTCTGCAGCGTCAATCAAAAATTACAGTAGCAACTATTTTTTATTGAATTTGGAAAACCTCGGATTCAATTGTATTAAACTTATTATGGTAGAAAATGCTCATTGAAAAAAGTCGATTCGATTGAATCGAATTGGCCGGTAGGGCTGAATATCAAACAAACAGGGGTTTTACTTCATTGTTCAGGATCTGCCACACCATTGTTTAATGGAAAAAATTGTGAAATTATTTTATACTTTTTAGCGTGGGATACACAATTGCAGACTCTCAAGAGAAAAGCTTCGTTTTCTACCATGTATGGTATGTTGAACCTGTTGTTGTGATGTGCAACTTGCATATGTAAAATAAAACACATAAATGAAGCCAAATCTGAAAAGAATGCAAAAGCATTCAATGATTTCACTTAAAACATATGCCTCCATAGCTTATTCGTACCTGATCAGATTGTCTGCAAATCATATAAGTATGATGCAGGGCAACAAACACTGTATTCATTTATACAAGGTTAGCTTAGATCTTTTATATTGATGTTCTTCTCTTCTCAGAGTCTATAACAATGTCTCTCTAGACATAACTAAAATTTTATGCTGTTTGTAATCACGCCTTTTATTTTGTATTTTTCTATAAATTTTCTATTCTATTTGACACCTGCAGTGGTATTACCGAAATTCCCTTTTAGTGCGCTTTTGGCCGGGGTTGAAAATAAATGAGTTTTCTATTCTATTCTATTCTATATTATTATTGATGGCGTTTTTTTCAGATTTTTAACATCTTCAGTGGCAAATGCCCTTTTAGTTCGCTTCTCTCCATATCTCGCTGATTTCTTTACCGACTCCTATCATTCTTTGATTTATTTGGTAAAGAAGAGATTGGGCAATAGGCTATGCACCGATGAAATTAGTTCGAGCCCACTTTGTTACTTTTCTTGTGGTTGAAAGGATGTGTTGTTGTTAAAACTCGGTCTAAATATAATTCTGTTAGTAAAACTACTCAGGACATAGCTAGCTCCAGATCCTACATAGACGCCCGACGAATAAACTTTCTCAGTTATAGTTACTAACGAAACACGCTCTTACATGTGTTGCACGGACAACATTTTATTTCTTCCTCCATATTGCTTTAGTGAATTATTATAAAATTTCAATATGAAATATATCCGTACCCTAATGAAGAAGCTTAGTAAGAAAACTGTAGGGAAATCTTCACAGATTTTACAACATTCTATTTTCCGAAGAATAGAATAAAGTTCTTCTTCTATACCTACGCGCGTAACGAGCTTATTGAAATTTTCCACGAAAAGATTCTCAAGCTGTTTTATATATTCCACAAACTCTGGTTTTGGAACTATTAATTTGCAAGTCTCATATTGCTTGCATGTAATGAATTGCCCGAATTCATTTGGTTCCCCAGAAATTTCACAGATTTCGCAGGAATGCCTTACTTTACATTTTTTTAACAAATAACCTGCGAAGTAGTAAAGAGCGTTCTCTTGCCCGAAATCCAGCTGCCGGTAATCCACGCTGTTAGCAAGAACCTCATACTCTATACTTTCTGATACTTGTGGAATTATTACTTCTTTAGGGTTTACTAGAAATTCGAGGGATAAATCTTCTTCACTTTCGCAATTGCCAGTTTTGATCAGTTCCATTAACTCAATACTATAACTTTTTTTGAAAGCGTGACTAAATTGATATGGAGTCAGGTTTTTCGAATGGCCACCTCGGTTTCGAAGTGTGCCAAAATGGTGTTCTAAAGCATCTTGGTTAAGCCTACGAGTAAATATATATTTAAAATTCTCGTCTTTTAAAATTGTCCATGCTTTAAGAAGAGAGGAAATTGCTATAAGCCAGCCGTTAAGGCATTTTATATTTGAAGTATGATCCTTCCCACTTTTATCTTTTACTAAAATAGATTCTATCAATGACCGCAACTGTTCTAGGATTTTTAGCTGTTCATCTGTGGCACTAAATGGCTGTTTGTGTCTTTTCACATCGTTGTATTTAGAAGAATTAAATACATCAAATGCCATATCCCAAAGTTTTATAAACTCCGCAGTTTCTAACGCTGCTGCAGGTAATATATTGCCCTTCGCTAGAGTATCGATTCCAGCTGCGACAGTTGAACTCATTACTTGCGCAGCCATTTTAACTTTCATTTTTTGAAAATTATTTGGAAAAATATGGGCAGCTGTTAGTTTTGGAGCTAACCTTACATTTGAGCTGAGTCCATGCTCGTAGAGTTTTTGAACATAGTCAAAAGTAGCCTTCTTCCCATCACCAAAGAAAAAGTCATACTTCATAAACATATTTCGTACGCTTTTTATCAAGTGCGGTATATCGTAAGAAAAACATACTTCTGTTCTATCTACAGTAAATGAAGATTTGGAGGGACTAACCTGAAGAAGATTAACAAGCTGCTGAAAATTTGTACCCTGATCAGTTATAAGCAACCGAGGCTTAAAACCCACTTCCCGTAATTTCCGAATAATTAAAAAAATCATGTGTTTAACCTTGGTGGCATCGCATGAAGAATTGGTGAAAACATAGCCTAGCATATGTTTCCAATTTTCAGATATACCACGAACCATAACTGCTAAAGCATATCTGGCTGGCAAATTCTCGCGAGTATTGCCATCATCTTGAATACCGATTATTCTTTTATGTTTCTTGTCATAAAACATATTTACTTTTAAAGACATTTCATCGATGCATATGACACAATTCTTTGCCATGCTATCTAACCGAATGCCCTTCAATTTAAGAGTATCAAAGTAAACATCATGAAACCCTGGACCTACTGGCCAATCTTTTGTCATTTCTTGTAAAGTTGACTTTGATGGCAAGATGAAAACCTTTCTGAGGAAGTTATAGGCCACTGGAGCAATGAAATAAACAGTTAATGCAAACTGCTTTATTTCTCTTGAATATCTAACTCCCAACTTTTTCCTAGAACAGTTATTTGCCTCATTTTCTATAAAGGGGACGACTTGTGATGGAATATATTCCTTAGCCGAGTTTAAAAAACTGCTCTTGCCCTTCAATGCAGGTTTTTTTAAAGCTTTGACTATTTTCCTTAAGTCTCTAGATTGAGCCATTGCTTTCACATACTTCTTTTTTAGCAGCAAGTATTTCCTCTTGTATGGACAATTTGTACATTTTCCATAAATAGTCCTCTTTGTTTGGGTGGTCTTAGTCCTATTAGAAACGTCTTTATTAGCCTCCAAGCGATCACCTACGTATGGAATAGATGCTTTCTTAGGCAAACCGCTCTCGAAATATTTAAGAGCACCCTCCCCACTAGTGCATACCTCTTCTAAAATACGTGGAGTATTTCCTAATGCCTCAACCCTGTCGACGTTTTCTCGTTTTCTGTCCTTTTTGTTAGCCTCCAAGCGATCACCTACATTTGGAGTAGATGCTTTCTTAGGCAAACAGCTCCCGAAATATTTAAGAGCACCCTCCCCACTAGTGCATACCTCTTCTAAAATACGTGGAGTATTTCCTAATGCCTCAACCCTGTCGACGTTTTGTCGTTTTTTGTCCTTTTTGTTAGCCTCCAAGCGATCACCTACATTTGGAGTAGATGCTTTCTTAGGCAAACAGCTCTCGAAATATTTAAGAGCACCCTCCCCACTAGTGCATACCTCTTCTAAAATACCTGGAGTATTTCCTAATGCCTCAACCCTGTCGACGTTTTGTCGTTTTTTGTCCTTTTTGTTAGCCTCCAAGCGATCACCTACATTTGGAGTAGATGCTTTCTTAGGCAAACAATTCTCAAAATATTTAAGAGCACCCTCCCCACTAGAATATATCTCTTCGAAAATACCTGAGGTATTTCCTAATCCCTCAACCATGTCGACGTCTTCCGTTTTGCTATCCACGCTCGTTATATTCCCATTTAAATCAAAATTTTCCTATGCAGGACCAACATTAAAAAAAATTTAAATAATAAATAAAGCAGGAAATGAAGGTAGGAATAGAATACAAATAGATAAAAATACGTGTAGGTATAGGAAGAATAAATAGAATTAAGAATTTTGTATAAAATAAAAATTTGAAAATATAGAAATATAATACTTTATCTTCTCCAACAAAAATTGATGAAATCGGGTCCGTCGCAACGAATGGTATTGCATTTTTGGAGAGTACCTGCAATCCACCTAACAGTATTGATTGCTTAAAATGATTCGCGAATACCCTTAGTTTCTTAGCTTTGGAAGTATCACCTAATATATCTGCTCTTGCTAAAGCATCCAGCCAATCTATTACCCTAAAATAGGAAAGTATTGAACTCATACCGTATGCTGCTTTTAAAATATTTTATGAATAAAGTGGCAAGGTAAATATTTTTTTGTTTTTTTTTGTAATGTCATCGATTGTACATTCAACATAGCGCGCATGTACGAATATGATGCCAATTGATTCAAAGAAACGAAGAAAATATCAAGACTAGCTATGTAAATGGCTAAAACTTCAACAAAATGTTTTGAGGAAGTTCCCCGCACACTGCCACCTTTATGTACTAGAACCATGATTGCTCCTTTTAGACAGGAAAAATACTAGTAACTACTGAAGATCTTATCCGGGTGCCTTGATGGTTTAATTTAAATTAACTATGTCAGAACTACTTAGTTGCTTAATTAATACCACAATGTTAACAATTTTATTTTTCAAACTACGTACGTCCAAAACTAATAATTCTAACTTACGATTTTTATTTCGTCCAAAATTCATTCGAATATGCCACTAATCCACTAATTTTGAACACTGGGTTTTTTAAATCCTTTTTTGTTTTTTTTCACCGTTTGCTTTTCCTTTAGTTTTACTATGACTGCCGCCTGTTCTGATTTATCAATGAAAAGCATTTGCATTGTAGCTCTTTTTTGTCTACCTTCAACCTGGCTGAAATTTTGAGTAATGCTCGCTGTCCAAATATTGCAAGCGCAGCAATAATGAACCGATCAATGTCCGAATCGATTTTTTTTTAACTGAATAAGTAAAAATGAGTGAGGTAAGCACTATATCAAGTGTAAATATAGAGCGAATGCAATGAATAAATCAGAGTTAATTTGAAACTCCACAGAGGTGTTTCATTTACAATGAACCAAACCGAGAGCTCCCTTAGCTCCTACATGGCTACACCTATAGGTAATTAGAAAACCTAAATCCAAGTGCTCATTCAGGTTCTAGAATTTTTAAATAGGCCCTAGTCGCACGATGCGAATAACCGGAACGGGTCCAAAACTATTGGACCTGTCGTTCACTCGTTTCTATGTTTAAACCAATTTATGCACAAAAACTTACTGATCTGAGCACATTATACTTCGCCTTTTCTGATTGCATATTTGAATATTTTGTAGAAACTTGTTTAATTTTACTCGATGGAACGGGTCCGCGGAATCGGGTCTAAATTAAATGATCCGGATCCGGTTCCGAAAATTCCTCGGAACTACACATCTCTACTTTATACCAATGGCTGTTTATTGTCTATTTATGTTCAGATTTGATGGGAACACGTTAATGATTAATGAGAGAAAGACCAAATATATAATATTCAGACAGAAAACCAAAACAGATATTAATATTTGCCTTAGAATTGGCACGGAATATTTGCAGAGAACCGCAGAAATTAATTATCTGTGACTATTGATTGACGATAAACTATGCTGGTCGCAGCATATAGGGAACTTAGTTAGAAAGCTAACACCCTTAATTGTACCTGCTTTGCTGGCGTGAATACTGTTTTCATGTGGTCTCTGGGAGCGGCTGTGATGCAATTGTGGAGGGTACAGTTTTCCTCATAGTTTGGTTCCTGCTTTTGTCTAGTTATTTAGGTACGTTCTCAAAGTACAGTTTTTCCCTCATATGACAGAACTTTACTTTAATTTTATTTGTTTTGTTTACTTTGTATCTCTTTAAAGTTTGCCTTTTGCCTTGACTGTATAATGGCTTTTACTGGTAAAATGAAACATGAGAAAATAAAAAAAAGATCCAAAGCAATATTAACGAATAAGGACGAAGATTGGAGCAATTACCGTGTTTTGAGAAACGTATATAAACGGTGACTAGAACAGGCAAGAAACATTTACATACAGAATAAGATAAACTCGTGTACAGACCAGAAATCGATGTGGAGGGTATTAAAGACGATGGTTATGACAATGAAAAAAGACAATATAAGTAATATATGCTTTAAGGGGACGGTAATAAAAGAGGATCAACAGCTTGCAGAAAAGTTTAATTATTTTATTGATAGCATAAAAAAGATAAATTATAACATTCAACTGGTACAGTACAGAAATTTAATTGAGGAGGTAGGATCCAGATTCAACCTTATTCGTATTTCAAAGACGAGCTTCACACTATAGACGATCTAATTTATAAAAGAGAAAGTTTGGTTATTCCATACTCACTTCGTAAAGAAATATTACAAACATTACATGAAGGTCACATGGGTATAGAACGATCAAAGTCACTAGCTAGGGGAAAAGTTTTTTGGCCCGGGATGAACAGAGATATCTCAAATATGATATTAAACTGTGAAATTTGTATAAAATACCGAAATTCAAATCTTAAAGAACCAAATTTCATGATACAAAAAACATTCCGTGGCACAAAGTCGGATTAGATCTATTTGAATATAACAAAAAAGTTTATTTACTCGTTGTCGACTATTTCTCAAAATATGTCGAAACAGCTCTACTAAATTCCAACCACAAGAGCGACACAGTCATAGTACATCTAAAATCAATCTTTTCCCGTCATGGCATTCCTGCCATTATAATTTCAAACAATGGTCCACCATTCAATTCGTTAGCTTTCAAAAAATTCAACAATGATTGGGAAATAGAACACAAAACATCAAGTCCAAACTTACCTCGATCGAACGGTCTTGCCGAACGTACTATTGGTACAATTAAGAAAATTCTTAAAAACTGTGAAGAATCAAAATCAGATCCATATCTAGCAATGTTACAATACAGAACAACACCCAAAGGTTCAACCTACTCCCCTGCGAAATTGCTTATGTCCAGGGAATTAAGGACAAAACTTCCAACGTCAGAATCTTCACTTCGCCCGTCAATAATTGATTATCAGAAATATAGTGACCATATAGAGAAGAATAAATCAAATATATCGTCATATTACAATCGATCGGGTAAAAAACTAAAACCGTTTATAAAGGGAGAAGATATATACTATCAGAAAACTCCAATATCCACTTGGTCTCCTGCTGTTATTATTGAAAAATGTGAACTACCTCGTTCATACATAATGCGTGATGAAAATGGCGGCGTATATCGTCGCAACAGGCAACATTTAATGAAGTCACCGAAACCTAAACCACCCTAAACCTTCAACAAGTAAAGATGAAGACAATGCTGAAATCGTGGGCACTCGACAACAGGAAGAAGTTGAAAGTAATGATGGAATTACAACTAAATATGGAAGAACAATTAAAAAACCACAAAGGTTTACATTTTCTGAATTTGACTAATGAATTAAAATTTGAATTACAACAATATTGTTTGCTTACTTCCTTATATGTATATATAGCGGATAGCAGGATCAATTGCAAAAAATGCAAAATAAAGCAATGAGAGTGATATTGGAATGTGATAGATATACTAGAATAGATTTTATGTTAAGTGAATTAAGATGGTTGAACATTAAACAAAGAAATACGATGAATGTACTAGTTTTCGTTTTTAAAATTAAGAATAACTTAGTTCCTTGCTATTTAAGTAAATATATAAATTATGTAAGGGATTGTCAACCATATAATATAAGAAATGGAGATAACTTTAGATTACCTAGTGGTACATTACCTAATGCGGAAAATCTTCCACATGTTAAACTAACTAAAATTTGCAGTTTTCTCTTAACAATTAAGGCACAACCTGAATTTTTAAGACTGCACTGCCGTAAATATTTAGTTTATTGTTAACTGCACATTAGAATACCTGCAATTACTAATCAAGAAATCGCAACTTGGAATCAGTAAGACATAATTATAAACACATATGTAACCCTACATCACTTTTATTAAAAATAGTGAAAATAAAGTATTTTTTGTGTATAAAGTTTACAATCTACGTCCGACGACCTCCCTTCCTGCGAGTGGAATCAGATGGAATTGGGGTAACATCCTCAATTCGGCCAATTTTCATTGAGGAGCGAGCCAAGGCTCTCAATGCCTGTTGAGCTCCTTGTCCAGGAGTTTTTGTTTTGTTACCTCCAGTAGCATGAAGCTTTATATGAAGGGCAGTAATTCCAAGAGTTTTACATTTCTCGGCGACATCCTGAAAATTAAAATGTTAACATTTATCGATTAAAGCACTTAATGTCAATTATCCTATACATACCTGAGCAGCCATAGCAGCATAAAGTGAAGCCTCATCTCGATCAGCTTGAACTGTCACTCCTCATTTGTCAGAATAAATTTGCGGCAAAACTGACAGAAAAACCATTTTTAATTTTGACAGGAGCAGTGGAAGTTTGACAGGAGCAGTGGATATTTGACAGGAGCAGTGGATTTTTGACAGAAATAATGAAGTATGCATATCTAATTGCACTCTTCACACACATTCATTTTAATAAGGTCACGCATCTAAAACCTTTATGGAGTAGTGGTGCCAGAGCGAGGGTTTTTAATACCATGACTGGGTAATTTAAGGGAGCTGGATATCTGTATATATCTAATCTGTGGCCTTGGCTCGCTCCTCAATGAAAATTGGCCGAATTGAGGATGTTACCCCAATTCCATCTGATTCCACTCGCAGGAAGGGAGGTCGTCGGACGTAGATTGTAAACTTTATACACAAAAAATACTTTATTTTCACTATTTTTAATAAAAGTGATGTAGGGTTACATATGTGTTTATAATTATGTCTTACTGATTCCAAGTTGCGATTTCTTGATTAGTAATTGCAGGTATTCTAATGTGCAGTTAACAATAAACTAAATATTTACGGCAGTGCAGTCTTAAAAATTCAGGTTGTGCCTTAATTGTTAAGAGAAAACTGCAAATTTTAGTTAGTTTAACATGTGGAAGATTTTCCGCATTAGGTAATGTACCACTAGGTAATCTAAAGTTATCTCCATTTCTTATATTATATGGTTGACAATCCCTTACATAATTTATATATTTACTTAAATAGCAAGGAACTAAGTTATTCTTAATTTTAAAAACGAAAACTAGTACATTCATCGTATTTCTTTGTTTAATGTTCAACCATCTTAATTCACTTAACATAAAATCTATTCTAGTATATCTATCACATTCCAATATCACTCTCATTGCTTTATTTTGCATTTTTTGCAATTGATCCTGCTATCCGCTATATATACATATAAGGAAGTAAGCAAACAATATTGTTGTAATTCAAATTTTAATTCATTAGTCAAATTCAGAAAATGTAAACCTTTGTGGTTTTTTAATTGTTCTTCCATATTTAGTTGTAATTCCATCATTACTTTCAACTTCTTCCTGTTGTCGAGTGCCCACGATTTCAGCATTGTCTTCATCTTTACTTGTTGAAGGTTTAGGGTGGTTTAGGTTTCGGTGACTTCATTAAATGTTGCCTGTTGCGACGATATACGCCGCCATTTTCATCACGCATTATGTATGAACGAGGTAGTTCACATTTTTCAATAATAACAGCAGGAGACCAAGTGGATATTGGAGTTTTCTGATAGTATATATCTTCTCCCTTTATAAACGGTTTTAGTTTTTTACCCGATCGATTGTAATATGACGATATATTTGATTTATTCTTCTCTATATGGTCACTATATTTCTGATAATCAATTATTGACGGGCGAAGTGAAGATTCTGACGTTGGAAGTTTTGTCCTTAATTCCCTGGACATAAGCAATTTCGCAGGGGAGTAGGTTGAACCTTTGGGTGTTGTTCTGTATTGTAACATTGCTAGATATGGATCTGATTTTGATTCTTCACAGTTTTTAAGAATTTTCTTAATTGTACCAATAGTACGTTCGGCAAGACCGTTCGATCGAGGTAAGTTTGGACTTGATGTTTTGTGTTCTATTTCCCAATCATTGTTGAATTTTTTGAAAGCTAACGAATTGAATGGTGGACCATTGTTTGAAATTATAATGGCAGGAATGCCATGACGGGAAAAGATTGATTTTAGATGTACTATGACTGTGTCGCTCTTGTGGTTGGAATTTAGTAGAGCTGTTTCGACATATTTTGAGAAATAGTCGACAACGAGTAAATAAACTTTTTTGTTATATTCAAATAGATCTAATCCGACTTTGTGCCACGGAATGTTTTTTGTATCATGAAATTTGGTTCTTTAAGATTTGAATTTCGGTATTTTATACAAATTTCACAGTTTAATATCATATTTGAGATATCTCTGTTCATCCCGGGCCAAAAAACTTTTCCCCTAGCTAGTGACTTTGATCGTTCTATACCCATGTGACCTTCATGTAATGTTTGTAATATTTCTTTACGAAGTGAGTATGGAATAACCAAACTTTCTCTTTTATAAATTAGATCGTCTATAGTGTGAAGCTCGTCTTTGAAATACGAATAAGGTTGAATCTGGATCCTACCTCCTCAATTAAATTTCTGTACTGTACCAGTTGAATGTTATAATTTATCTTTTTTATGCTATCAATAAAATAATTAAACTTTTCTGCAAGCTGTTGATCCTCTTTTATTACCGTCCCCTTAAAGCATATATTACTTATATTGTCTTTTTTCATTGTCATAACCATCGTCTTTAATACCCTCCACATCGATTTCTGGTCTGTACACGAGTTTATCTTATTCTGTATGTAAATGTTTCTTGCCTGTTCTAGTCACCGTTTATATACGTTTCTCAAAACACGGTAATTGCTCCAATCTTCGTCCTTATTCGTTAATATTGCTTTGGATCTTTTTTTTATTTTCTCATGTTTCATTTTACCAGTAAAAGCCATTATACAGTCAAGGCAAAAGGCAAACTTTAAAGAGATACAAAGTAAACAAAACAAATAAAATTAAAGTAAAGTTCTGTCATATGAGGGAAAAACTGTACTTTGAGAACGTACCTAAATAACTAGACAAAAGCAGGAACCAAACTATGAGGAAAACTGTACCCTCCACAATTGCATCACAGCCGCTCCCAGAGACCACATGAAAACAGTATTCACGCCAGCAAAGCAGGTACAATTAAGGGTGTTAGCTTTCTAACTAAGTTCCCTATATGCTGCGACCAGCATAGTTTATCGTCAATCAATAGTCACAGATAATTAATTTCTGCGGTTCTCTGCAAATATTCCGTGCCAATTCTAAGGCAAATATTAATATCTGTTTTGGTTTTCTGTCTGAATATTATATATTTGGTCTTTCTCTCATTAATCATTAACGTGTTCCCATCAAATCTGAACATAAATAGACAATAAACAGCCATTGGTATAAAGTAGAGATGTGTAGTTCCGAGGAATTTTCGGAACCGGATCCGGATCATTTAATTTAGACCCGATTCCGCGGACCCGTTCCATCGAGTAAAATTAAACAAGTTTCTACAAAATATTCAAATATGCAATCAGAAAAGGCGAAGTATAATGTGCTCAGATCAGTAAGTTTTTGTGCATAAATTGGTTTAAACATAGAAACGAGTGAACGACAGGTCCAATAGTTTTGGACCCGTTCCGGTTATTCGCATCGTGCGACTAGGGCCTATTTAAAAATTCTAGAACCTGAATGAGCACTTGGATTTAGGTTTTCTAATTACCTATAGGTGTAGCCATGTAGGAGCTAAGGGAGCTCTCGGTTTGGTTCATTGTAAATGAAACACCTCTGTGGAGTTTCAAATTAACTCTGATTTATTCATTGCATTCGCTCTATATTTACACTTGATATAGTGCTTACCTTACTCATTTTTACTTATTCAGTTAAAAAAAAATCGATTCGGACATTGATCGGTTCATTATTGCTGCGCTTGCAATATTTGGACAGCGAGCATTACTCAAAATTTCAGCCAGGTTGAAGGTAGACAAAAAAGAGCTACAATGCAAATGCTTTTCATTGATAAATCAGAACAGGCGGCAGTCATAGTAAAACTAAAGGAAAAGCAAACGGTGAAAAAAAACAAAAAAGGATTTAAAAAACCCAGTGTTCAAAATTAGTGGATTAGTGGCATATTCGAATGAATTTTGGACGAAATAAAAATCGTAAGTTAGAATTATTAGTTTTGGACGTACGTAGTTTGAAAAATAAAATTGTTAACATTGTGGTATTAATTAAGCAACTAAGTAGTTCTGACATAGTTAATTTAAATTAAACCATCAAGGCACCCGGATAAGATCTTCAGTAGTTACTAGTATTTTTCCTGTCTAAAAGGAGCAATCATGGTTCTAGTACATAAAGGTGGCAGTGTGCGGGGAACTTCCTCAAAACATTTTGTTGAAGTTTTAGCCATTTACATAGCTAGTCTTGATATTTTCTTCGTTTCTTTGAATCAATTGGCATCATATTCGTACATGCGCGCTATGTTGAATGTACAATCGATGACATTACAAAAAAAAACAAAAAAATATTTACCTTGCCACTTTATTCATAAAATATTTTAAAAGCAGCATACGGTATGAGTTCAATACTTTCCTATTTTAGGGTAATAGATTGGCTGGATGCTTTAGCAAGAGCAGATATATTAGGTGATACTTCCAAAGCTAAGAAACTAAGGGTATTCGCGAATCATTTTAAGCAATCAATACTGTTAGGTGGATTGCAGGTACTCTCCAAAAATGCAATACCATTCGTTGCGACGGACCCGATTTCATCAATTTTTGTTGGAGAAGATAAAGTATTATATTTCTATATTTTCAAATTTTTATTTTATACAAAATTCTTAATTCTATTTATTCTTCCTATACCTACACGTATTTTTATCTATTTGTATTCTATTCCTACCTTCATTTCCTGCTTTATTTATTATTTAAATTTTTTTTAATGTTGGTCCTGCATAGGAAAATTTTGATTTAAATGGGAATATAACGAGCGTGGATAGCAAAACGGAAGACGTCGACATGGTTGAGGGATTAGGAAATACCTCAGGTATTTTCGAAGAGATATATTCTAGTGGGGAGGGTGCTCTTAAATATTTTGAGAATTGTTTGCCTAAGAAAGCATCTACTCCAAATGTAGGTGATCGCTTGGAGGCTAACAAAAAGGACAAAAAACGACAAAACGTCGACAGGGTTGAGGCATTAGGAAATACTCCAGGTATTTTAGAAGAGGTATGCACTAGTGGGGAGGGTGCTCTTAAATATTTCGAGAGCTGTTTGCCTAAGAAAGCATCTACTCCAAATGTAGGTGATCGCTTGGAGGCTAACAAAAAGGACAAAAAACGACAAAACGTCGACAGGGTTGAGGCATTAGGAAATACTCCACGTATTTTAGAAGAGGTATGCACTAGTGGGGAGGGTGCTCTTAAATATTTCGGGAGCTGTTTGCCTAAGAAAGCATCTACTCCAAATGTAGGTGATCGCTTGGAGGCTAACAAAAAGGACAGAAAACGAGAAAACGTCGACAGGGTTGAGGCATTAGGAAATACTCCACGTATTTTAGAAGAGGTATGCACTAGTGGGGAGGGTGCTCTTAAATATTTCGAGAGCGGTTTGCCTAAGAAAGCATCTATTCCATACGTAGGTGATCGCTTGGAGGCTAATAAAGACGTTTCTAATAGGACTAAGACCACCCAAACAAAGAGGACTATTTATGGAAAATGTACAAATTGTCCATACAAGAGGAAATACTTGCTGCTAAAAAAGAAGTATGTGAAAGCAATGGCTCAATCTAGAGACTTAAGGAAAATAGTCAAAGCTTTAAAAAAACCTGCATTGAAGGGCAAGAGCAGTTTTTTAAACTCGGCTAAGGAATATATTCCATCACAAGTCGTCCCCTTTATAGAAAATGAGGCAAATAACTGTTCTAGGAAAAAGTTGGGAGTTAGATATTCAAGAGAAATAAAGCAGTTTGCATTAACTGTTTATTTCATTGCTCCAGTGGCCTATAACTTCCTCAGAAAGGTTTTCATCTTGCCATCAAAGTCAACTTTACAAGAAATGACAAAAGATTGGCCAGTAGGTCCAGGGTTTCATGATGTTTACTTTGATACTCTTAAATTGAAGGGCATTCGGTTAGATAGCATGGCAAAGAATTGTGTCATATGCATCGATGAAATGTCTTTAAAAGTAAATATGTTTTATGACAAGAAACATAAAAGAATAATCGGTATTCAAGATGATGGCAATACTCGCGAGAATTTGCCAGCCAGATATGCTTTAGCAGTTATGGTTCGTGGTATATCTGAAAATTGGAAACATATGCTAGGCTATGTTTTCACCAATTCTTCATGCGATGCCACCAAGGTTAAACACATGATTTTTTTAATTATTCGGAAATTACGGGAAGTGGGTTTTAAGCCTCGGTTGCTTATAACTGATCAGGGTACAAATTTTCAGCAGCTTGTTAATCTTCTTCAGGTTAGTCCCTCCAAATCTTCATTTACTGTAGATAGAACAGAAGTATGTTTTTCTTACGATATACCGCACTTGATAAAAAGCGTACGAAATATGTTTATGAAGTATGACTTTTTCTTTGGTGATGGGAAGAAGGCTACTTTTGACTATGTTCAAAAACTCTACGAGCATGGACTCAGCTCAAATGTAAGGTTAGCTCCAAAACTAACAGCTGCCCATATTTTTCCAAATAATTTTCAAAAAATGAAAGTTAAAATGGCTGCGCAAGTAATGAGTTCAACTGTCGCAGCTGGAATCGATACTCTAGCGAAGGGCAATATATTACCTGCAGCAGCGTTAGAAACTGCGGAGTTTATAAAACTTTGGGATATGGCATTTGATGTATTTAATTCTTCTAAATACAACGATGTGAAAAGACACAAACAGCCATTTAGTGCCACAGATGAACAGCTAAAAATCCTAGAACAGTTGCGGTCATTGATAGAATCTATTTTAGTAAAAGATAAAAGTGGGAAGGATCATACTTCAAATATAAAATGCCTTAACGGCTGGCTTATAGCAATTTCCTCTCTTCTTAAAGCATGGACAATTTTAAAAGACGAGAATTTTAAATATATATTTACTCGTAGGCTTAACCAAGATGCTTTAGAACACCATTTTGGCACACTTCGAAACCGAGGTGGCCATTCGAAAAACCTGACTCCATATCAATTTAGTCACGCTTTCAAAAAAAGTTATAGTATTGAGTTAATGGAACTGATCAAAACTGGCAATTGCGAAAGTGAAGAAGATTTATCCCTCGAATTTCTAGTAAACCCTAAAGAAGTAATAATTCCACAAGTATCAGAAAGTATAGAGTATGAGGTTCTTGCTAACAGCGTGGATTACCGGCAGCTGGATTTCGGGCAAGAGAACGCTCTTTACTACTTCGCAGGTTATTTGTTAAAAAAATGTAAAGTAAGGCATTCCTGCGAAATCTGTGAAATTTCTGGGGAACCAAATGAATTCGGGCAATTCATTACATGCAAGCAATATGAGACTTGCAAATTAATAGTTCCAAAACCAGAGTTTGTGGAATATATAAAACAGCTTGAGAATCTTTTCGTGGAAAATTTCAATAAGCTCGTTACGCGCGTAGGTATAGAAGAAGAACTTTATTCTATTCTTCGGAAAATAGAATGTTGTAAAATCTGTGAAGATTTCCCTACAGTTTTCTTACTAAGCTTCTTCATTAGGGTACGGATATATTTCATATTGAAATTTTATAATAATTCACTAAAGCAATATGGAGGAAGAAATAAAATGTTGTCCGTGCAACACATGTAAGAGCGTGTTTCGTTAGTAACTATAACTGAGAAAGTTTATTCGTCGGGCGTCTATGTAGGATCTGGAGCTAGCTATGTCCTGAGTAGTTTTACTAACAGAATTATATTTAGACCGAGTTTTAACAACAACACATCCTTTCAACCACAAGAAAAGTAACAAAGTGGGCTCGAACTAATTTCATCGGTGCATAGCCTATTGCCCAATCTCTTCTTTACCAAATAAATCAAAGAATGATAGGAGTCGGTAAAGAAATCAGCGAGATATGGAGAGAAGCGAACTAAAAGGGCATTTGCCACTGAAGATGTTAAAAATCTGAAAAAAACGCCATCAATAATAATATAGAATAGAATAGAATAGAAAACTCATTTATTTTCAACCCCGGCCAAAAGCGCACTAAAAGGGAATTTCGGTAATACCACTGCAGGTGTCAAATAGAATAGAAAATTTATAGAAAAATACAAAATAAAAGGCGTGATTACAAACAGCATAAAATTTTAGTTATGTCTAGAGAGACATTGTTATAGACTCTGAGAAGAGAAGAACATCAATATAAAAGATCTAAGCTAACCTTGTATAAATGAATACAGTGTTTGTTGCCCTGCATCATACTTATATGATTTGCAGACAATCTGATCAGGTACGAATAAGCTATGGAGGCATATGTTTTAAGTGAAATCATTGAATGCTTTTGCATTCTTTTCAGATTTGGCTTCATTTATGTGTTTTATTTTACATATGCAAGTTGCACATCACAACAACAGGTTCAACATACCATACATGGTAGAAAACGAAGCTTTTCTCTTGAGAGTCTGCAATTGTGTATCCCACGCTAAAAAGTATAAAATAATTTCACAATTTTTTCCATTAAACAATGGTGTGGCAGATCCTGAACAATGAAGTAAAACCCCTGTTTGTTTGATATTCAGCCCTACCGGCCAATTCGATTCAATCGAATCGACTTTTTTCAATGAGCATTTTCTACCATAATAAGTTTAATACAATTGAATCCGAGGTTTTCCAAATTCAATAAAAAATAGTTGCTACTGTAATTTTTGATTGACGCTGCAGAATATTTTATGCAATTAATTTTGCTAGTAAAAAAAATCGGTCTAGTTCGAATCGAATTCCCCGGTAGAGCTGAACATCAAACAAACAGGCGTTCTACTTCATTGTTCAGCAACTGCCATACCATTGTTTAATGGAAAAAATTGAGAAATTATTTTATACTTTTTAGCGTGGGATACACAATTGCAGACTCTCGAGAGAAAAGCTTCATTTTCTACCATGTATGGTATGTTGAACCTGACATTATCATGGTTTATAGGCCTCCTGGGGAACCTACCATGTAAAAAAGAGGTAACGGACTAAAGGGACACCTCATGGGTAGTCTGGAAGATCCCTTTCATTAAAATAAAGATTTAAATAAATAAAATATATGTTTTTATTTTTCGTAAAAAATACACAGACAAAAATGTTTAATAATCTTCAATGTTAACTGCTTTGAAATTTGTAAATATAAAAATCATTGAATCCTTGATTTAAGTCACACAGTCATACAGCAATAATCAGCACGCAGAAATTCCAATATAGTTAATTTATTTTCCTCTACAATTTATAGCAAACGCAGTACGTGACATCGAAATTCTATTTTCGGTGAACCTTTTTATACCCTAGATGAAATCATAAGGTATACTAAGTTTGTCATTCCGTTTGTAGCACCTAGAAATAATGATGGTAGAGCAAAAAGGATTAGACACCCATGCATAAAACTAAAAGTTATTTTGATTTTTGCATATCCATCTGTCCGTCGGTCCGTTCGTCCTCACGATAACTCGAGAACGCGTGTACTTAGAGAGCTGAAATTTTGCACCACTTCAAAAATCAAACTTGCACAGATGGGTGACCATACGAAATTACATACGAGTATTCATCTAGGGTATCATAAGAATTGGTCTTAGACCAATTCTAGCTTTTTTACTTGTTCCTAAAAGCATTTTCAGAAAGAAATTGAGGTAAGGTAAGTCCCTGTAAGTTCTCCTGAATAGTTCCTGTTGGTTCTCTTGTTCAATATTCTTATTAATGTGCAAGTGAAATAAATCTTATAAAAAATTATGAAAGATTAATTAAATTAATTTTAAACATTTATTTTAATAATTTTATTTAATCAATTACAAATTATATAGATGGAACGACAAGGACTAAAATTGCTGTTCGATGTAGGCCTGCCGATGGGAACCGCACCGCAATTACTCTCCAGTAGGCATCGTGTGTACTGACTACTGATCGCTTAACACCATCGAATGAGCTATGTATGTGTTGCTTTCAGACTAGCCATGTGCTGTTAGAAGTAGATTAGGAGCACTTGAGCAAAAGCTCTGTGGCAAAATTCTCAACATACAGTTTTCTACTCTAATACTGTTTTCTCTATGGCAGCATTAACCATTCAATTTGAATTCACACAAAGAACATAACATTAAGGTATTCCTATTCAAGCTGTGTTCTCCTTATTGGTGGAGACGGAGAAGAATGTTCCTGGTTGTCGAAAGAGGTGATAGTGGATTCATATCGAAATATACGAACAAAGGCTCAACAGAGGCACAGTATTGTTCCATAGGTATATATATAGGAGAGCAACTCGGAACTTCTTTCTCTTTTATTTCAAGTCCATGGAATTACAGCTAGTTCTTGACTATAGGACTTACCTACCACAAGCTGCTGAGTGAAAAATTACTCGGACATTACTGAACCCCAAAACGTTTAAGCCTAAGCTTGAACCCTTGCTATCGCCTAAATTAAATAACTAGGAATGTGTTTGCGCCAGATTTCGTTGAATATATTTTGTATATGATTTCTCGCTTCGATGGAGATGGACATGCTACTATATTATACGTGTTCCTTATACACTAAGGGGCATTAATTAAATTTTATTTAATAATTAAAATAATTTTTATCGTATACACCGCTCTCGAGAAAGAGAATAATGAATTCAATTATATATGTGAGGGAACTGAGAAGCATTAACTTTCAAGAGAAAATAACACAATTTATGTTTACCTAAGTACCTATGGGGTTTTGATCTTGAGAGCAGGCCATTGTAAAACACATTGTTGACAGGCTTGCTTGTGTCTATCCAATAATCTGGGCATCGGTTTAAGTCTCTCTGACGATGCGTCTCGATTGTTTTAAAACCCGGTTCACATTAAGCTCCCACTTGCTCGCTATTTGATTTGCACTTTTCAGAGAGTTGCTTGCAGTTCTGATTATGCGCCCTTTATTCCGCTCACGAATCTTGCTATTAGATCCACCTTTCTTATTTTTGCCATAATCCAATACATCTTACAAAAAACTACGCACTACTTTCTCAGAACGCTGAATTTTTCGAGCAATGGCACGCATACTTAGGGCCTGTCCGAATCCAAGTCTTCGTGATGCTCAGCTATTATAATAGTTAAACGAAGACGAAACTAACCCGCCCGAATTCGTGTGCTTAGCTCGATATTTGATGATTTGTTAAAAGCTTTTCCTGTTTTACTTGATGCTCACGCCGTGCATTAATCAACTTGATAACAAGTTCTCTTGTCTATGAAATGCTAAATAAGTTAGGGTTATAATTATAAGGCAGTCATATATTTAATAATTTAATAATTTTTTTGCAAAATTTAATAATATTAAAAATAACAACGTTCGACTTTGCTATAGACTAATATTTACATGAAAAATCTTAATAAGCTAAATCGCACGAGAGGAATTTCCTTAAGGCCATTTTATCAATCTCAAAATGTTTCTTTAAAATTAATAAAAGTATCTGGATCGGCAGGATTGCATGATTAAACTGTTAATTATTTTTTTCATTTCTGGGAATCGAGATATGATGCCGTTAAAATCAGCACCCTGTAACGCTGCTTTAGATTTCTCGCCCGGACATATGGAGAGTTCCCTTACTCTGTGTAGCTCCCAGGAAACTATCCTATCGCACCGTCACGGATCCGTACACCTTGATGGCAGCCTACAAAAGTAAGAGCATAAAGCTTACATTAGAATAATTGTTAAAATTAATTTCTGGAATTCTGTTAGAGCGAACAGAGCCAACAGAACTTAGCAGATCTGCGAATAATCCAGCAAATAAATAATCGAGCAGTTGGGAAAAATTTCAAATATAAGGATTAAAGAATTGTTTAGCTTTATAAATACCTCTGGCTGGTATTGACCCTACCATATACACACTACGGTAAGTACCCAAGATTTGATATCACAACGCACGTTTACAACTAGCGGCTCAGATTTAAAACAACATTGAATGAAACATTTGGCTTGCTTTCCACTATTCAAACAACCAATAATAACAACGAAAATATGCATGAAAGGATTTGCGTTTGTTAAAAATTTCATAAAAACGTAGTAAAGAAACAGTTATTTATGCCTATTTACACAAGATAGTCACTTGGAATATGGCGAACGCATATTGGAACATAATAGCGAAGGGAGCTGAGTTCAAATAAGTATTTGGCGTTTGATTTAACCAACCTGTACCCAGCCGAAAAGTTGTAACTGTGGATTATAACTTACATTTTCCCGATTGATGTTATATCGAGTATCCATGCTAAAGCATTATTTCTGCATTACCGTCTGTCATTTTTCGGGTTATGTTAACTACATCGCCGCCTTCCAAACTTAGCAAGTCCGGTTCAGTCGCACAGAACTCGTATCTTTGCGATAACTTGAGGACAGTCCCATTGTTCGTATATTTTTTTACTAAGAGTTTCTGGCTCTGAAGAGACTATTCTGATACTGATGGGCAAGAGACCACCTAAAAATAGAAAATATGAATAAACATTTCAAAGTCAAAATTTAGAATCTCAATTTTACTCACCATTTAAACAGTTTTCCAAAAGCGTAATCAGTAGAAGATTTTCGCCGGTTTGTAACAAAAACACATAATATAGAATTTGTTAAAAATAGTTTTTAGAATAATACTGTTATGATGTTGTATAAAATAGTAATGAACTAAATAAATCAAATCAATCAATCAATCAATCAATCAATCAATCAATTGAGTTATTTCTTTGGTTGGTTTCAAGCGTTTTTGCTGATTCTTTCATATGACAGCATTCTCAATTGTCAAAATCATTTGACAATATATGACTATCTCTTTTTCCCGGTGATGGAATATCAATTAAATACCCTGCAAATAATCCGAGGGATATTAGTGGTGACATACAGGGGTAATTCAAAAATTGAAGTCAGAAGTTTTTCAGTTGATTGCTCCAAGCTGGATATCTGTATATATCTAATCTGTGGCATTGTGTTCTCTGTATCGGGCTTTCCTATATATTTTCACGATATTTCGTCACTAATGGCCGAACGTGGTTCGTAATGAGAATATTTTGTATTCTATTTACCTTGGGTCCAGTCCATATTATGTCATATATATGTGCATGGGATAGTCAGCTTCATGACTTGTTTGTGTTATTTTTGGGGGTTACTTACGTTCGAGATACACATAGGTTAGCTACTATAGTTTTTATATGAGAAATGACATTGTTTAACGTGCCCACTGCACAGTTACATTAAATTCAATTCTTGACCAATTTTAACTAAAAATCAATGGAAATCGGTGTTCTTATATTATATTCTATGTTCCCTTTAGAGGTAGAGTCAAATCAAAAATCAAGTTAAGCTATGTTGTATGTTGGGTACCTCGAAAGTGTTTTTGTTTTACAACTGTGAATTTGTGAATCCGTGGGAAGTTTGTTGAAGTCAATTTTTATAACATATAAACTACTTAAGGAAAAATGACTGAGGAAAATATTTTGGAATTGTTTCAAAATAAAAGAAATATTGGAAGCTATGTAAATATCAGCGCGCCTATGGTGCGATATAGTAAGTAAGTTCTAGTTTAAAGGAGTGGTGTATCCAGCTCCAGCATAGCGTTTTTGATCCACACACTACGAGTGAGCTCTGAGCCAGAATAATCTATAAATTGAGAAATAGGTGAAAATCTTGTAGTATGTTCCTTAAGTTATGCTACTCGCAGCCGGGGCCATTATTCTGTTTACAGTACAAAAGTGTTCTCTGCTTTGGTTCCTGGACTGGAGTTGAACATCAAAGAATTGTATGAAATGACAGCTGACCTGCTTTCCAGCCAAAGCCATGACGGTCTATGTCACCTGCCCGTAGGCATTATTACTCTTCATCATTGGGAGTCTTCCTTCGACAGGCCTAACAGAGATTTTAAGCTGGTTTGGTACACTAAACTCTTCACTACATTAACTGAATGACTTCAAGCCAAGGTGTCTGTCTGATTATTTTGTACATTTTTCGCCTACCTATATTATGAAGAAAACATTTACCTCGATTTTTTAATTACTGCTTCATGCAATATAATATTTGAAGTGTACAGGATGTTGTCTAATTGAATAAATGTATAGGGTAAAGTCCCAGCTACAGGCCCCCTTAAGGTATTTGTGTTCTTTTTTGAATTCTCATATTAACAAATTTTACCCTGCAAAGTTTTTTTTATTTTAAAAGTACATATCGCGACCTTAAAATGACAAGGATTTAACTGATAGTTTTGCGCAAGAAATATTTAAAGCTTTCATTGCCGATAACTTCTTAAAAAGTCATTGTATCTTTCGATAACACAATCTTTGCCTCAGAAGAACTTAGGAATATCTTTAAACCCAATAAAGTTTAAGAATTAAATCACTTCCGGTTTGCAGTTAGAACCATTGTTGTTAATAGAACTATTTCAGAATGATTCATTTATAAATTTTGGAACTTAATGATATGCAGAGAAAATATTCTGAACAAACTTTAAGATTAAATAACCGAAAAATAATTTCTTTATTTTAAATATATAACAATCATCTTTCAAAAATATAAGAATAATGAAGGGCAAATTATTTTCAAAAAGAGACTATAAGTTAATTCATGGTAGTCTTAGCTTCATGCGGATAACATTTTGTATTACTTCCGATATTGGTGTATAGAATCCATTTCTTGCTTTACTTGTGAGGCGCACCGTTGAGGACGCTCTGAGTGTCTGATGCTAATACTTTTAAATTCATTTACTGAATGGCTTAATTTGTATTGTACTTCGAGGAGGAGCATTCTAGTAATTAAAAAAAAACGAAACTTTTGCAAATGGTACATTCTCATAATTGATATCAATTAACAACTGGGAGTGACGAAGCCCGGGGTTCGTATGTCCATGGTAGTACTCATGTCCTTCCCACAGGATTTTCTGTAGTTGTACTTAGGCGCAGTTAACGCATACAATAATATAAAATTCTTGCAGCGAGCCGCACCTAGAGCGTCTGACGGAACTCTTAGTTCGTTTTCAAGATGTGCGGGGGAATATCTAAGGATATAGTTTGAGATTTTCTTGGATTGTAGATATTGTTTTTGATAGGTAAGCATTTTTAGGTGTACGCACTTGCATAAGACAAATACAAAATTTTTAACACCTGCAAATGGAATTCCTACAACAAATTGGAGCTTTCACAAGAGAACCACGAGAATCAGAACATACCAAAATAAATTCTGGAGGAGGGAAAAACGACTTTTCCATTATTGTCCTGCACATCCCCTATGTATTTTTCTGTACAATATTGAGAATGTTCCCATATAGAGTAGTTGTGGGATATCCCAGGGAATAAGTTATGGTAAATTTCTAATAACTCCTGGAAATAAAGTCCTAAGTACAATCTGAGCATTTCCTGTTTATTCCGGGACAGATATGGGAGAGAGAACTGAGAGCTGAAAATTTCATTGTTATGGAGTTCAAATTTGCATTTTCTCGAATTAAATCCAAACTGCAGTTTGACATTAAAGAATTTCGGTTTTGTGGTACATATTTTTTTCAAATATGTGTTCCATTATTTTTTCATCGCGCTTGACAGACAGACAAAAGCTGTGCTATCAAATTGTATACGTTAACTTTTCTCCGGTAAAAAAAACTTATTTCCGCTCTAGGACACAAAATAAAATTTTTTTCGACAGATAAAACTGGTATGCTACCTTCCTTGTTCATTTGTCTTTCTCACCTCATATTTTCCTTGGCAGTTATATGATTTTCGTACAGTATTAAAAATTATACGATAAATAGGCGCATGATATTTTCGTCCCTACAATAATCAGACTACAATTCATATATCTTAGCAGCATTCAAGGTTTTCTTTAAGTCTTCTCTCATTTCCACTTTTGCGCAATCGGAACTAAGTGGTGTACATAAAATTCTTTGTACACGCGTAAACTAATCGGTGCGGAATCCGGCCCCAGGTCAGACTGCGGTGAGTTGATCGAATAGCTGGTATAAAAGGTATTAATCGAGAATAAGTTTGGACACAACAAAAATGTTCTTCTAAGATTGAGAATTAGGAGATCTTCGACCATAGCTTACAAAGAGCATATCACATTTCAAATAAAAGGGAAATCACATGAATGCTAAAATTTTCGCAAAAACTCGTGCCTGCTCCTCGAAAACCATAGGACAAAGTCATGGTACAAAGATGAACAAGGTATGAACTTCTCAAAACTTATACCATGCTTATTACAGCTACAGTATAATAGACTCATATTTTAGCAAATCACATATACATATATATTAGAAAACAATTACCAAAAAGAAAAAAAAAAAAACAAATCAACTTCAGTCATCAAGGTATCTAGACGATTTATACAGCACAAGACGTTAATTCTATTCAAAATGCAACAATTTTGCCATGCAATATTAATAAAACTTGTTTTCATCTAAAAGATTTATAGATCTTACAAATAATAGTAACAATGTACATCTCTAAGTAGTAAAAATTTCCCAAATATACCTCTTGCGAACAAATCACCTTACCTTTTCCGTCGTTTATCTCGTAAGTATAGCTGAAAATAATGAAATGATGTTATTACGTAACCTTTCAAAGAATGTAGAGGTGGACGAATTGTATGTAGTGGCTGCAATCAGACATGTATCATACCTTGAGCACAATTTTACCAACTTAATTTTTCGTAATGGATCCACAATCGCACGTGCAGTAACGCTCCATCGCATATATGCATTTATTTACGGATTTTGTATCGGAAACGTTCATGCTGCTGTTCGCGAATACCACAAGAGATATCCGACAAACGAACGTTGAATTATCGAGTGTTCAATATTCATTGCAGGCTCTCTGTCAAGTCTTCAATTTGTAGAGTTTTAAAGTAGAAGAACCTGTATCTTTACCACTGCCGCCAAGTGCAATATCTACACAAACTTGATTTTCGCCTTCGTGCTGTCTTTAAGTTGGGGATAATAGGGAATAATAGACAGAATTCTTCTCTTTCAAGTCGTTGTGTTACAATTGCTTGGCGCAGAGTCACTTCGGTTTAAACTGCCCCAGTACATTTGGTCACAAGAAAAATCATGTGGATAGATGAGGTTACATTCATCTGTACGGGCATCACAAACTTTAGGAACCTACACACGGGGTACAGACCACAGTCGTCTTGCTTCATTTCAGAAACAGTTCTCCGTGAAGGTATGGGCTGTCAGCATCTACGACCAGTTAAATGGACCAGTTGAGATGCCTCCTGGACTTCTTGCATAATGTATTTGAAAACTTGTTGGACGACTTGTCGCTTGCTATCAGATGAAGCATGTGGCTACAATTCAATGATGCTCCAACACACTTTTCGTTCGTCTGCATGTGCATTTTACAACAACTTCCAGCAATGGATAGGTCTAGGTGGCTCATTCGCTTGGCCACCCAGATCTCCTGATCTCACCTCACTCGTTATTTTTTTGTATGGGGCACAGTAAAAGAAAGGGCCACTTCGGGATTGTTATGTTCTGTGTAATCAGCAGGACTACGCGCCAATGTATGCCTCCAAAATTACGGTGGCTTTGGGTTGTTTTTTCCTCTTGTATTTATGATTTGATTTAGAATCTTTAAAAAATAAAAGTTCTTAAAATTCTTCTATTTTAAACAAAAGGTGTAGATCAAATTATAGATTTAATAAACCTTACCAGGTCCCCCAACTCTATGTCTTCTAATTCACCCAATTCACAGAAAAAGTAGCTACCAAGCGATTTCCTCCTTTGTTTAATTAGACTATTCACTCAACAGGTGCTGAACACTCTCAAGCTACTCTTCGTCCATACAGCTTGTTTAAAAATCGAATGGAGCTTGCATGAGCTCTGCAAGCTTTCGAAAGAAGCAGTGTCCCGTGATAAGTGCAATAAGACTTCGCACATCATTACGGTTCCTCCTTGCAGATCTTCACATGACATAGCTGTCTTGAAAATCGCGCGCATGTGTTTAGTACTCCCCATCTGCGATTAGTCAGCTTACAGGCCTGTAAATCTACAATCCTCTGGATGGACTCTTGCAGTAGGCAAATATATATTCGTAGAGGAACTCATTCTGATCAGAACATCAGCTGCCTTGTTTTCTGCTATGTCAATGAAGCCAGGCACGAAGCAGAGAATGAAGCACCAAGTTTCCGGAACTCACTGCTATACCTTTGAACTAGGCGCGATCTAATGGTGCTCCAGTCCAGAGCTTTGATTGCAACTTGGCTGTCGATGCAAATCCTGATAACTCGATCGCTATGTACATCATAATTTGTTTCCCGCAGCCTTTCTGCTTTACTGATAGCCAAAGCCTCCGCTTGGAACACACTACGGTAGGCAGTACGATTCTAGTATTTGAAGGAATGCTGAGTATACCCCGGCTCACATTTCCACATCCATTCTCTAACCATTTGTAAAGACACATCAGAGTCATTTGCCACGCCATTATCTTCCCACTCCTCTCAAGTAGGAATGCTAGTTGAGAAACTTTTCTCAAAGCTTAGCCTAGATGTCAAGAAGCGGGAGCCGGCGTAAAATCTCCATTGCTACCTTTGGTGTTGTTAAGCGTTAAATTCGCATCTTTGTAAAGGTTTTGTAAAATAAAAATCGATAATGCAACTCCTGTCTTATTTTTAATTGAAATGTGAAAACTACCATCTACAGAAGTCCTTGAAGGTATAACGTGGCCACCTGCCAAATATGACTTAATCCACGGTGCTCTTCACACTCGGATTGATTTTGTGACATCAATCATCGCCCTCCAGAAACATTTCCGCTTGTGAAGTATCAGTCAAGGCCAAGGGTATGGCTGAAATCCTCGTTGATGGAAGCGAGATCTATCTAAAATCTGTACCGTTCTAGGGGTCCCGGTAATCGGTTGATTAAGCGCAACTCCATGCCAAGCTCCTACCCAAGCTCAGTGAGAGGATTTCAGCGATCATTCACTTACATGAATTATCGTTGAATTCTCGCACACTCGGGGTATTGCACTATGCCAGCGATTTTGGTCGTCAACCACAGTCACCACGTTACTTCCCAAAGGGCTTCACTCACCAATGTCGGCATGGAAGAGAGTTCTATGGGCAGCACCCCTTAGTACCGGAAAATCGTCCGGTCAGGTATTCGTAGCCCTGGCTGCTTTAGTTGGGCTTCATGCAAGCCCAGGACTGATGAGCCTCTCATTTCTAGGCATAATCTAATATTCTGGTGAGTGTATGCCAGGCATTTCCTGCCTAGCATATCTCTTCCTTCTTCGTTTAGAGGTATTTAGAGGTATCTTCGGGAATGTTTTATTACTTCAAGACAATGAGCTAGGGTTTACAAAGTTATAATTTTTTGCAGGAATCAAAAGAAAATACCACCCTAACGGCTTATACTTTCCGAGAACTGGACCGAAAACTGAAAAAACAATGACTTTTTAAAGATTTCATTTCCCTTTGTGTTTTCGTTTTTAATACTTTGATATCGTTTTGGGTTTTCGTGTAAGTATTAGTAGAAAGCCAATAGCTTTAGCTTTGTACAGATTTTTTTTTTTATTTATGGGCACCTTTTTTATCATTGCAAAACGGGCACTTAAAATTTTCTGTATTATCGCCACTTTTTATAAATTACAAAGAAAACATCCACATAATTAAGGTTATATTACAACAGGAAATAACCATCAGTAAAGTAGAAATGCTCTGTGCGAAAACTTCCTGTATACATATTCAACTATATTTAATTATTTCGATTAAATTTTTCCATAAAAATCATCGGATCTGCCTACATACTTAGATACCAAAACGGTCTCTGCTTCTATATTGTTTGTTGTATGATTTTTTCTATGAATATTTTTTTCCTTGCAGTTCTACCAATAATTTCTCATTATAACATAACGGTAAAATATATTTCTGTAAACAAAGATTATTGATTTGTATACAATGTAATATATATACAGGACAGCGTAGTCGCTTTCGGAGAGAGATTTAAAGTGTGTGAATCAAAAACGTAATATATTCATAATTAATAAAGTTTTCAAATTTCAGATTACAATTTAGAACTTTGCTGCGGAAATATAATGTTGGATTATGCTATACTCCAATGATTATCGCAGATTCATTTTGTAATAGTGATGAGGCCCGACAAAATGAATTCACCACAAGCCGAGGTATTATAGTAAACAAAATAGGTTAGTTAAAATATTTACATTTCCTCTACGAATTTCAGACGATTCACCATTAATTGCACAATTTGCAGCAAAGAATTCTGTTGATTTACTCACAGCCACTGAATTGATTTATCCATACGTGGATGGAGTTGACTTAAATTGTGGTTGCCCGCAAAAATGGGCCATTGCAGACGGATATGGTTGTGCTTTACTTAAGCAACCTGATTTGTTATATGATATGATTCAGACTCTTAGAAGAAATCTACCTTCTAATTTCAGTATATCTGTAAAAATGCGAATTGTGGATAAAACTATATCATCTACAGTGGAAATGTGCCGTCGATTGGAGAGATGTGGAGTAACATTTTTATCCATACATGGTCGTAGACCTGGCCAAAAATCATCAGAAGCAGTTGATATTAACGCAATGGCGGAAATAAAGAAATCTCTATTTGTGCCATTCATAGTCAATGGTGATGTAAAATCAGTTACCGACGCAGATGAAATACATAGGGCCACAAAATGTGACGGTGTTATGGTCGCGAGAGGATTACTTACTAATCCGGCTATGTTTACTGGAAGTAATATCACACCGAAGAAATGTATCCAGGATTGGGTAAATTTAGCATATGCTGCCGGGGACAAGATAACATTCCAATGTTTCCATCATCATCTTACATTTATGATGGAGAAAAAAATTGAAAAAAGTTTAAGAGTCAAATTCAACAATTTAAGTAACAAAGACGAAATCTTCAAATTTTTGGTAGATGTCTTCCATATTGAGCCCCAGTGGGATATACCTTTACCTAATTATTTAGCATGCAAATATAATGCTGATTTGTATAAGTGTAGACAAATAATTGGATGCGGCACATATAACTATGAAGAGCTTAAGGCGGCTTGTCTCAGAAAAGGTAAATTTTTTGAAGAATTTCAAAACTTGGAGTCAACTGATGCCGACGATTGGGATAATTTAGAATTCATGGGAAGTTCAATTTTCAATCTATAATTCTTGTTTTATGTACACTAACTGTTTCCGTAATTTTCTTCTTTCCAAAAAAAAGAATACGAAAATTTACACTTATCCTACGATTAGTTTTGATATTGTACCTTGTAAAGTAATTTATAATGAAAATAAAAGTGAATGTAAGATTGTTGACAATGTAATGAAATTCATTACTTACCCATTTTGTAATTTGGTTTCTGCTATTTGGTACATTCTAATTTTAACGGTTATCAAATTTCTAGTCGAGACACATTTTAAATGGAAATTACATCGACTGGAAATTCGTCACATTTTCGAGTTCCATAATGAAGGGCTTTTCTGCCTGCTTTTCTTTGATTTGACGTAGCTGCATTGACCAATCAAACATTTTCTGATTATTTGTGAAAAATGGAACCATAAAAAGTAAAATGAATTTAACACACATAAATCGCTGAAAAATCCTAAACACATTGAGCTTTGTTATGATCGTCTGTGTGTCGACTGTGTAGAAATCATAAGAAAACAGAACAAACGAAATCGAAAATCGACAGCAGCAGCGAAAAGTGCGGTAAGCTTTCGACTCCTGTCCACATGCTTATTCTTATTGACAATTCTTAAAACTTTTCAACTATAAAATCTGTTTCTTTTCGTTCCTATGAATCTTACACAGTCCTGTCACTTGAAGTGAGGTGATCATATACTAGCAAAGGTATAAATACCAGAAATAATAATTGAAGTACTCTACAACGATGCTGAATCAGAAATGGTTTACTATGGGAACCTGAGTGACTAAAAATATCCGTAAAATGTTTCTCGCTCTCGCTTGTTGCTTATAATACCCAAGATCAAATATTGAGGGAAGTAAACTAAGTGGAAGCTGTAGAGCTTGATCTAAGAATGAAAATACGGCTGTGTCATGTAGAGAGTAAAAGATACAGGCGACGAGTAGAAAAAGAATGGCATTCGGAAGAGGAAGACTGCAGAATTTAGGAGTTGATAATAGTCAAGCTTTCTGCCAAAGACAAACCACGAGTGCAAAACTGTGGTTAATCCTAGATTGACAAAGCAATTGACATGAGAGAAATAGCCCTTTTCCTTTTTTTTTTTATTGAAGTCGCGTTTGATAATACCTCTGTTAAGTCAATAATGCCTGCATTGGTCAGACATGGAGTGAATCTAACATATAACAGATGGATTCAAGCAATGCTTGGCAAAGGATAACTAAGACGCAGCTGTTTGGTGAGGAACGCGACGTTCACACCATTAGAGGTTGCTCCCAAGGTGGAGTACTATCTTCACTGCTGTGGTCCATGGTAGCTGTCGACCTTTTAGTTCAACTATACAACCAAGGTATTGAATCGCAAGGTTATACAGAGGACCTAGTTATCATTATTACAGGTAAATATGAGCTCTTGCATTCTAGAACGCTTCAAGAAGATCTTAATTTTGTTCAAGACGGGTGACTGTACACAAGCTATCAGTCAATCCCAGCAAAACAACAAATACACCAAAAATAATATAACATAAAGATGTCGCATGACCATGCCTCGGTTGTACCCGGAAAATTGCGCTCTGGGATTTGTTAGCAGAACCCGTGTGACCCCTTCTCAGACATTAACAACGCCACTGCACATTTTTATTCTCTTTACAATATCCTGAAATAAGAAAAAATACATTACTTGTATTGTGTTGCAACCCCCGGAATATAATACAAGCCATGAAGTCGCCGAAGGCACTGACACAGCCATGCATTGTTTACGTCAGATATGATTTTCGTGGCTGATATAATATGTATGAAGTAGGTATATATAGCATACACATGTATGTATTTATATTTCAAATGAACATTATTGGTACAAGAGAAAATTTTTCGGAAATTTAAATTATTGGATTAGGTAGACAATATGCATAATCAAGATATGAATAAGACCATGAATCGTCGCATAGGTACGGAACATGGGGTCACAAAAGTAATTGTATGGGATTAGATTTAATCACATTTAATTCCCATTTTTCTCTTATCCTTTCCCATCGTTTGACTAAAATCCGCGGAAAGTATACTGTTATAAATATGTATAATATAATATTATAAATCTATATACCTATGTAGATACAAATATTTATATTGAAGTATTTTCATAAAAGCACACTTTTTTCGAGAAATTAAATCTTCGTAGAATTTAAAGTAACATTGAAGAGTAACCACATCATTATAAATTTGCCCCTCGAAACTTTGATCCATTTTCATTGTGGCGTGAAACCAAAGTTAACTTAACAATCTCATCTTTCAAAAAATGCTCCCGCGCTTTTGTGCTGAAATAATGTTAGAATTATCCAATATGTTTTGTAGCATAAACAATGTTTGTTAGTGTATTTTCTATGCTATTTGAGCAGCACGGGCTTCTGTTTACATTCGTTTTGTTCTTAAGAGATTAAGTAGGAGAAACTCATGCTGGATTCTCTGATATTTTCAGAAAAAATAAGAATTTCATTTGAGAGGAATTTTATATCTCAGCACTTTGGCCAAAGCGAAATTTATCTTTTTCTTAAAAAATAGAGGTAGTGTGACCTCATATACATTATTATGAATAGTTTGAAAAGATTTTGTCGTTCGGGTAATCCTACGTTCTCCCGATTTTTGTTTTCAACACGTTGTCTCAGTCGCACTATAATAATGCATAGCCAAGTTCTTTTCCCCCATTCGTGCAAAAGACGAAAGTATACATACACATACTAATCACCACACCACCCATCTGCATTCTGCCTTTCATATGCATATATGGCTCTTGCACCTACACTTCTTTGTATGCTAAAAGCTGTGTGCGCATGCATATATATATATAAGGCTTGCAAAGAGATGAGAAAGGAAAAAATTCCAGAGAGCTGGCAAAGCTGAGAACAAAATGTTCAGTGGCGTTGGTATTTTTTAAAATAGGGGAATCTGGGTTCTACTAATAAAACCCGAACACAACACAACATCGGAGCACGTGTTTTGCGAATGCGTGGTCATTGCACATTGTAGATTCCCTTTGGCTTACATTTCTTAAAGTCTGCCGATATCTCACCCGAGAAAATACTGCGCTTCCTAGGAAGAGTGGGTTTGTTGGATGAACTATAAAGAAAGTTTTGCACAATAAGCCAATGAATAGCTGCAGTGCAAAGGACATTCGCTCCGCTTAATCCTCCCCCTAAATCTAATCTAAGATACGCCAGGAATCAGAAATAACCTAGAAAAGGCGACGAAACTGTATTGGGCCATCCCACACGAGTATTCTTGGTGCAGTATGCAAACCGGTTTTTTAGGGAAGAGGTGAAAAGATATCTCTGCGTCTTTTCACATCTTCATGAAAAACCCGGTTTGCATACTGCATCAAGAATACTCGTGTGGGATGACCCATTCACTGCACAAATATAAAACAATCAATACAATCAGAAATTTGGCATTATCAACCTTTGACGCGTCATAGGAGTAAATTAACGAAAGATTGGGTGAGTGTAGATTGTATATGATTAAGTTGGAGGACCGCGGAATCTTTTTTTAATACGACAGATCGGTTTGCAACATCTACCATAAGCATATAGAGAAATCATCTCTAAAAAATGTATCCACAAAATTATATGTCTCCTTCTTGAATACTGTGATTTCCAGTGGCACAGGTAATTTTTACACCAACGAAATTATTGAAAAGGTTGTGAATCACAATGAGCATTTTACTGTCGACATATTTTTCATCCAGCCGACCCAGGCGAGAACTTTTTAGGGAAGGAAGCAATTTGGCTTACACGTGCCAAACAATAATGTTCCTTCGCATAGTTCCTTATATGATTACCGAAATTAATTGTGTGTGTGTTCAATTAAGTCACAGTTTTTAATATAGACAATAACTGCATCACAAATTCACAGCACGTAATGATTTTTAAATTATTATATTATCACCTCAAATCGCAAATAAACATCTGTACAGCCGTCCGATGAGAAATTTCAGAAATTTCGCAATTTCAAAATGGCCGGCTTGCTGTAGTATTGGTATGCTGCCCGTACTCCCGATCGAAACTTGGCATTTTTCCTCCCCCTGTAAAAGTGCCAATATCCTCCTCCAAACTAAGCCCAGACTGGGAGTGATCTCACCTCAACGAACACATCTGGAAACAATAGACCAAACACACATCAACCTAGGGCTGTTTCGCACGCAAGAAGTCTTAATAGACCCAATAAAATATAACTGAATATCGTCGGCATACAGATGTAGTTTAGTAATTTCTACCATTTGGGAGAGGTCTTATATAAACAGGTTAAACATTAAAGGGCTCAGTACTGATCATTGAGGAATACCACAGAGAATAGGTAACGACCCGGAGATTGTTAGAACTATCTTAACTCGCTGCTGACGCTCAGATAAAAACTCTCACCAATGCAATGGCGAGAGAACTGAACCCAAACCTGATAGAGAGCTTCTGTAGAAGTATACTATAATCTGTCGAAGACCTTTGAGAAATAAAGAACTAAGGCGCTAAACTCGTCCTTGTTCAACGCGGACTTTATATCTGTGGAGACTTAATATTGCTGTTTCACAGCTGAAACAAGAACGAAAAATGTTTCTCCAGAACTTTCGAAAAAACAAAAAAATCTTATAGGTCGGAAAGCAGATGGTAATTCTAAGGTACAAGCTTTTTTTAGGTATCGGTAATACTTAATATTTAATTACTGCTTTCCGAGCTTGAGAAAAGCAGATGATATCAAACACGTACTTACAATATGGAGCATAGCAGCAGCGTTTCGCAAATTACACCACAAACTTTTTGATTAAAGTTCGGCATTAAACTTAGAGCTCTAAAATTGTCGTTTTGCATTACGAATTACTGTAGTGGCATTAGTGACACTATGACGAGAAACTAACAAATAGTTCAGTCGAGTAGCATTCGCTTTAAGGCACTTATTATTATTATTATTGTTTTGTTTTTTTTTTTTTTTATTATTAAGTCCAACTCGGGATACCCTATGATGCAAAGCACAGCATGGCAGGAAGGAGGTAGAAATATTATTATGTAATCGTTATATTATATTGTACATGTTTCATGCATGTAAAGTTTACAGTTCGTTTCAAAGAATTTGTGTTTCTAAATTTATTAATCAGAGAAAATTATGATATTGTTTTTATATTTCCATGTATACAAGTTTTGCAATATTAAATATTTAATTCAAACGGTTAGTAATACACTTAAGCCATTTCTACATCACCTTTGAGGTAGACTTATGAATCTGCCGACAAATCTGACTCCCACGACCCACGCAGGCGCTGTAGCGCGAACTTTCAAAACATAACAGTACGATTTTCGTATGATAGTGGCAAAATGCGTAGCTGGCGCTGTAGCGCACTTTTGCCAAATTTAAATTTTTGTTGCGCGCCAAACTAAGCTGCAGCATTGTATTCATATTCTGTTCCAGCCTTAAATTTCTCAATACATGGAAGCACACTGATATGAGGATGATTTTGTTTTGAATAATGCGTAGAAATGACAATTACAAATGATGCTCTTTTCCTTCGCATTGCAGCTTACCAAAGTCAAAGTCTTGGGTAAAAAAGTATAGTCACAAACAAATGGCGACACATGTAAAATTTTATCTATTAAAATGCAATTGTTTAGTGATAATTTAATCATAGTAGCGTCCATTTTATTCAATTTTATAACAAATTTCGGAAGCTTCAGATTGTGGATCAAATATTTTTTGTTTATTTGCTGTAGAGTTGCAGTAAAAGCACATTTTAAAAATTGTTCCGTGATGTTTTTCTTTTTTGTAAATTTTGTAAGCGTTTTGTGAATTTATAATTTCAGGAGTTTTAATTATTTTTACTATCCGATATTTTTGACGCCCTGTTCAAGTGCACATTCTGCTCTTATGATAGAGCCGGCGTTGAGGGAAGGATTAGAGGACATTAGGAAAGTGGAGGAGGTGCGGATGTATGTCACCCTTGAACCATCGCAAATTGTAAGCCCGACGAAAAAGAGAAGATGGTATCCACATTCGCACACTTCAGGATAAGAAAGCATTAAGGAATTTTACTGTACGGCCGAAAGTATTGAAGGGTGAGACGATGCGCGCGGCTTGCAACGCGAATTTTGCGTGCAGGATATTTGATCAGAGCATTGACTATATGCTTGTAGCGATAATGGAGCGAAAGTCATCCGACATTGCACGGTGGTTCTCGAGTGACTGATATGACAAGTTATTGCCACATCGCCAATGAGCTTGAAGGCTCTCTTTTGAACAATTCTAATGTACTGTGTATTCCATTCTAGGTCTGATGTTGGACTAGATTTAATGGGCGGAAATATTTTTTACATCTATTCTATCAAAGACATTTCGATGCTTATTTGGCAACAGCGAAGTCTGTCTAACCTAATTTACTGGAATTATTAATGCCAAGAACGCTTAGTGACGGTGAATCGGAAATTAATGTTGCATCAAATGCAATGGGAGTAGTGATGTTGTCTTAAAGATATAAAACAGCTTTGGGATGCGGTATTCTCTCTGGAGTACAGCGTACACACTTCGGGCGTAAACTACGGGATACCCCCCCCCCCCCCCCCCCCGATAAGAGTGGAGAAAACATTGACCTGATCATCTATGAAAAAAAATGTGATAAGCTATGCTTAAATAATATATAGTGAAACACAGCTTAATTTTTATTTTTTTATTATAATTTACTATTGTTTACTTGTTGCTGTGTGGTATTCGGTAGTAGTAAAAAAATAATAAATTGTAAAATGGCTGCGATTTTTATTCAGCATTTTATATTCTTTGTAAATGGATTTGTATTAAGAATTTAATAGTTTTCTCTATCATTACACAACATTTGCTTGTAATTTGTTTATGCTTTTCGTTCTACATACATATATGTATATTCTATTTATTGATATTTTTTTATTTATTACAATGTAATTATATAAAGTTTAGTTTTTTTCTTTTCTAATAACGCATAATAATAATAATATTTTATATTATAATAATAAATTACACATTTTCATCTTTTTATTCTCTTTTTGCGTATGTTTTATTTTTATTTTGTTTTTACTTAATAAGTATACATTTTATTTCCTGTTTTATTTTTCTGTTTCCAATTGATAAATAAATTCATTTTTTTTTTATATAAACTTTAAATATGCACACAATTAATGTGAGGAAAAGAAAGAGATAGAGGGAAAGACAGATAGAGAGAAAGTTTACATTCATAATTTTATAAATTTCATTGACTTAAATAAAAAATAAATCAAACCAAGAGAATAAAACAATAAAGTTAACGATTTAATTAGGAAAATACACCGGAACGCGTTGTTTGCCTGAACTAATGTTAAAATATAACTAGAACCCTACATAAGGAGGCGTATAAATTTAATGAAAAACAAACAAAAAAAGTTAATAAGAATGTTATGATGAATAATTAATAAATAATAATTTGATCTGTACATAAAAAATAATAATATTTGCACAACATTGCATTCACATAAGGAAACAATTTAAGAGTTTCAGATCAGGAATATCAAAAGAAATTGAGTAACTCTTACATAGAGAAGAAAAACTATAAACAATTCTTACAATGAGACAATAAAGAAAAGTAAGCAATTCAACAAATATACGATTGCAGTGGATGTGAGATATCACTCTTTACGAACTGATTTCATATTATTAATGAATATCTATTTAATATTACCTTTACAGAGGTCAAAATCCAAAAACAAAAATGAGATTAGAGTCAATTTCGATCGTTCCGATCCTGTAAACAATTCTGCGAAAAAAGTTCGAACCGTGCAATGAGTGTTTTCTTGATTTGGTTAAGTACTATAAGTTACAAATATAAGCTCTAGTGTGGGGCACTTAAAACTCCCGGTGCTATCAAGTTTTAAGTGAGGCAACAAAGACAATATGTTTTTATTTAGGCTTCACCACTTGGAGAGACACTAAGGGCCATATTAATGAAAATACAATTTTAAGGAACAAGTTCAAATTTAGATTGATCTTATCTGATTTCTACCTATGATGATTTTTTACTGACTCTGTTTGAGTCTTTTAACCGGGAATGCTATTGTGATGATTTGAAAACGTGAAAATTTTAAAAAATTTCAAGAATTATAAGTATATCCTAGAGACTGAAATGTAAATGATCAATTTTAAAAACCATATCACGTGACAACGTGTTAAGGAACAGACCTAATACGGCTCGAAACATTAGAACAGCAGTAGTAGCAGATATATATATATATATATAGATATATTTACTCTCTACTGGTATGTTACATGCCAGACGGAAATAAGATTTGACTGGAATTGGTCCGAAGTCAATTCAATCCTATCAATGTAGCTAGTTGTTTTTTATCCTCTGTTCGACAGGTAAATGTACTATTGCTCTTCCATATTAGTCGTAAAATTTGGCAAGCAACTTTTGTATCGATATGGCATCTCAGTCGAAGCATACAGGAAAACTGTGTAGGTCTAAATAGATCGTGTGGTACACATTGGGAGAGTTCTATGAGGGATCGGGCTAGCGTTTTCGTCGGAGCCAATAGCCATAGAAGTAGCGATAAAAGAGAGAGACATCCGAGAAGGCGTCGGTGATCTAGGGAATCAATAGTTACTATTGATATTTCATCGGTAATAAGCTTGAAGGCCTTCTTTTGGGCTGTGTTTAAGTGAACAATACAGTACGTCCAGCCCCTGCCCAAATATGGGAATTATATTCAAATTTAAGTCTGGTATGTGACTTGTAGATTTGCGCCAATTTTTATGGAGTCAAGTATTTCTTGGATCTTTGCAAGAAGCTTAGACATTTGATAAGCATTTTTGGCAATACTAAAAATGTGATCGGACCAACTAGGATTATTGGATTTTTCAATGCCTAAGATGATGTTAAGGTATAGAAAGTTCGGAGATATCTACTCCATCGATAGGAATGAACTGAGCGGGTGTTGGGGTACGTTTGAGTAATAACAGACAACATGGAGATTTGGAAGCAATAAGCAAAATCCGATTCGCCCTGCTACGAGCGAGTATTGTTCTAAGGTCCTAGTTTAAAACACTAAACATGTGGCTACGTTTGTCAACTATAACATTCCCTACGGAGCCAGCTATCGAGCCGAACGAGTACACAAAGTGTGCTGTCGTCTGCAAAACTATCAATAGCATTGAAAGTGAGAGCTAGCATATCATTAATAAAAACCAGAAAGAGAGTAGGACAGAGCTTTACAGTACACCGGCTTGGTTATAAAATGGTCAGACGTAGCTCCGTCTAATATAACTTGGATCGAACGCGAGAAAGAGAACTTACAATCCATTTTAAGCAGAGGGTGTCGTTAGGTGTAGATCCTCTCTTTTAAAAGTTCTTCTTGAAGATTAACTGAAAGAGCCGGCTTCCAGTATCTATTGAAAGCTCTTGAAATATCTAATGCGATGATTTCTGATTCACCAAAATATGGAGACATTGCTTAAGATTTAAAAATTCAGGTAACAATACAATCGCATATAGTTACGGCTACGGGCTCCGAACAAAGATAGCCATATGTACTACTGCGTGCAAAAAATGATGCCAGTTGCCACTCTATGCTACTCTACTCCACTCTGCATTGATTAATTTTTATGATTATCGGATAACCATTATTTCACAATTTCTTCTTTTTGGTTATGAAATAAGAGTTACCGATAACTTTTTTAATTTTTCTCAATAAATATTTCTCGAGTTAGTTTTATTGGTTATCGGATAACCATTATTTCCCAATTTATTTATTTGGCTTGCACAATACGAGCTATGAATCAACTTTTATAATGCTTGTCAATATAAGAATTATTTGTTCGATTTTTTTTATTGGTTATCCATTCCCTCAATTTGAATTCTTTTTTTTATTGATCCACAATAATTACACTAGTCGACACGATTTCTGTCTTGATTTGGTATTAGATTTATAAAATGTTGTGCAGAAAAACTCTCAGCTGAACAGGAACTAGTGGAGCCCTACCATCAAATTGAAATTACAATAACTAGTCAAAAATCCGGGTTTATCTACTGATAAATACTCTCGTGAGATACATAAAGGCACGGACGCAGAAGAGAATTGTTATGCCCTGATCTAAACTGGTTTCGCTATAAAATTAACGGACTGGTTCTTCTGGTTCTATCACTACGAAAACATCCAAGCAATCTTTGAATCAAAGCCTTAAAAACTGTTATTCCCAAAGTTTCTATTTAATGTAACTGGCAATGGAATTTTTGTATTGCAATTAATTTCTCACATTAATAATTCAAAACGAAAAGTGCAATTTTCCCATAAAATTAAAAATAACTACAAAAATATAACAAAAGTGTCATCTATATGTGAGAGACGAAATTAAAATTGGGTTCTTCTGAGTGAAAGCTGCAGTAATCACAGGTTCACGTGTTGCTCTCATTTTGTATAAATAAAACTAAATCACTACTGGTCAGTGCATGAAAAACACAAATAATGGCGATTGTCGTTTTTCGTTATACAAACTGTTTCCTGATGAGAGGTCCAAAGAAAAGGCTCCTTTCGTTCCCTTTGGACCTATCAGGAAACACCCTGTATGTTGCTTGAAACAGCTAATATGAATTACATACATAACAATATACCGACTGAGTTTAAGAAGGATAGTCCTAGTTAATTACAACAACACGTCCTATTTTGCTCCAATTCCCTATCTTAAAATGAGGACTTTACTCTAAGAACCACATGGAGATCGTTTTCAATGTTATTATTTCACGATAGGGAGAAAAAAATCTTAAAATAAAAAATTAAAAATAGGAAAATGTCTTACGATAAGCCAGAGCCAGAGGCTGTCTTCTTGTAAATGATTTGAATGATTTTTTAGGGTATTCATAAGACGTAATTAAAAACTGCAAATGAAAGAAAATAAAGATAAAATGAATCAACACAGTTTTGATAATCATAATATGTGATAAAAACGGTTTCTTCGATTAACGAACCGAAAATGGGATTGGATAGGATGGGAATGAAGTTTCAAATGAACGAAATTAAAAATGTGTACCCGAAACGTCTTGTTCTGTGTTCCCACGATTAGAAGATCCAGATGATTTATTGGAACCATTTGTTATCGTCACTAAATAATTTGAATTGTAATTATCAATTTGTTTTGAAATGATTAATTTAAATTATTTAATACATATGATTCTTACTTTGATTTGTTTGGTGAATAATTGATGTAATATCGCTTTGCGAAGCAGAAATATCTTTACTGGTTAATACATCTGAACTACTTGAGCCTGAAAATGGACACAATATAATTTGATTTATTTAATTTTTTTTAATTGAAATTACCCGAAGAAATATGTCTATCAGTACATCCATATTGAATTGGTTGATATCCATGACTAGGATTGTAGGTTGCTATTCAAGAGATAATTGTATTTTTGTATTATTTTCTTTAAAGTATATACAACAAGATTTTATTTTTAAATGCTATGAAAAGACAATTCTTGAAACAGTGGAAATATTTGAAAAAAAACAAGCATGATAAAATAAAAAAATCTACATAAATAAAAATGCAGTAAAAATACTGAATAACATAAGACTAATATAAATTAGTTGAAAGTTTAAAATAAGTGTAAACGTGACAGGATTCAAACTACAGATACTATCACTTTACGCCACAGATTTTGAGTTACTTTATTCCAGTCTAATGTTATTCAAGATAATATTATCCGCAAGTGAACGACAAGAGTTAAATAAAATCGCGCGCAGCGAAAAGTGTTAGGTAATGGTAAGATGACTGTTTCAAATATATTAACTTACGAAGAGCACATAAGCTACAATCAATAATCAACTTTCGGTATGGAGAGATGTAGCCCATAAAAAAACCTCACGCTGCGCTTTCTCTAATAAGAGATAGATGGAAGCTCCATCATTGGGACAGCTTCCGCAGGCCAATTGCGTACTATTAAAACGATTCAAGAAACTGAAGCATAGTCTGGGACACGGACAGTTAATGATGGCACAGAACAGAAGTCAGATGGAGGGACTATGTGGAAACCCTATGCTCCAAAGAAGAGTGGCTAAAAAGGATACGATCAAAGCATTGGCAAGCTTTAATTTAGTATATGTAGATAGTAATATAGCAACAAAGCATCATTTCCTTTACACCTTACCCAACACCGATTTCAAAAAGGCATAGTTTCGTTCAAGAAAATACTGAGGTAGTTGGGAACATGGATGCTTGATAGTAGCCGCAACTAATTAGTTAAACTTGGCGGAAATTAAGTATTAATTGATTTTCCTTGAACCATTGCGAGATTATTATCAACTTAATATTAATATTTTCAACGAGCTAATTCTCCTTATCCACACTTTCTGATATTTACAATTGGACGTCATCGGACTATCAAATAGCTGGACAATGTTTTAACACATTTGGAATATTATTTATGTACAGAAAAAAACAAGTAGAGGATCTATAATATTGACCTTTAGTCAAATCTGAGCTTAGGTATTCCAACAACTGATTGACTAATCGATCTAAAAGAATCTCTCGAAGAAAGCAAACTAGAAGTTTGTACGCCGGAAGTCAGATGGTGAGCTAGTAGATGCATGTTTAGTGACAGGTATTAGTACAACATACTTCCTTGCTTAAGGAAATGTAAAGGTTGTAAGGCAATTACCGGGAATAAGGTATGTAATAACAGCTTAACGAAATTAAGTGGTCGGGGTTAAAAAGTTGAGATTTACTAAATCATCTTATGGGCTTCCATGCACGAAAAACTTTGTGGTATCGCCGCAGGGGAAACGTGCTGCTACTGAGATCTTAGCTAGACTCGGTTTTATGATGATATATACTAAGTTTTCTCATAATCACAAATGACAGCTTTGTAGGGAATCAAATAACAACTCATTGTTGAAAATAGCTCAGCTTCATACCAAAATTTGCGCATGTACAATATTGTAATAATGACTTTATATTGTAAGGGGGCCGACGAGTTAAGCAAATGAGCAACAAATTTTCGCAGTGCACAAAAATTATCATCGGCATTCTCTTGGCTGCATATTAGAAAGATCCAAGTACAGGTACTCGACATATGTTTTGGAATAGTCATAAATGTAAATGTTAAAACTGCTACTTTAAAATAGCTAAAAGGGAAATTGCTACTGCTACAAAATATATCTTCAAATTCGACTAGATGCTCAGAAAAATAAAATGCCTAACTACACGCATTATAGCTCCATAGACAATATTTCTTATAGAGCTATGATATAATTTTTGTCAAAATGAATCTTCACTGTCTAAAAACCAGCATACCACGCCTTTCTTTCATTTATATAATATGTTCACCTCATGAATTTCCTTTCATATAATAAAACGAGATACCAGATATGCAGCAAAACTGAAATTCGCAAGTATCAGCATCATTATCATATCATCATCCTCATCAGAACAGTCCGTGCAATCAGATGATGAGGTCAAATCCAACTCGGATCAGTTTATTTTTTTAAGAAATTCCCAAACATGTTTTGTTTTTATTGGAGAATATTAATGTCAGTGTAGAATTGAACTGTTGAACTGACAATAGATACTCAAGTAAATTCAGTGGTGTTTTTCCTTTAATTTTTTTTAGCCCTATGCGACCCAATTACGAAGTGTTAAATCACGAAGCTAGAGCCCATATGAATCAATCTTTCAACGAAATATTATAGAAATATCTATTTCAATGTTAATTTGATTGAAGATTGATATTTTTCTAGAAGTACTTCAAATAATAACTTTATCAGAAGTAAGCACTGTCCCGGATCTATATGTGAAGCACAACTAATCAGTTAACATTAGCTAAATCTTAATATATAAATATCCCGTGTCGCTGTGTTCGTACACGCTAATCTGCGAAATCGCCCAACCGATTTCAATGAAATTTTGTGAATGTATTTGGTTGGTTCCAGCTTGAAAGATAAGATACTTTTGCATACGATAGATGGTGCTGTTATCGAGGTCTAAAAAACTGTCTGAGAACGCGTCGACGTGGAGAGCTGAAATTTTGTACACGACGCTTTCATTAACATTGAAAATACAAGTTTAAAAATGGGCCATATCGGGCTACCCCTTTTTGGTGTTGCCATACTAAACTTTAGTTTTTCACTATATATTTGGAAACTGCCTGAGAACGCGTTCACGTGGAGGTTTCAAATTCTGTACACGGCGTTTTTAAAAAAATGTAAATTGAAGCTCAAAAATGGGACAGATCGGGCAACTCTTTCTTAGGGTTGCTATACAAAAACTTTTTTTAACTATATATTTTGGCACTGCATGAGAACGCGTCGACGTGCAGAATTAAAATTTGGTACTTGGTGTTTTTATAGCAATAGTAAATGGTTTGAATCGAGCAACATCTTCTTTACTTTGGTATTTCACTATATATTTAGACACTGCCTCACGCGTCGACGTAGAGAGCTGAAATTTTGTTTTTATATTTGTTCACTGAATAAGAACGCGTCGACGTAAAGACCCAGCGGGAAATATGTCAAGCGCTTCCACAACATAGCCAGAAAATATCTTTTCCGAAGAACTCTTTTACCATAGCCAAAGGAATCTTTGCGGAAGCAGATATCTTCCGAGTTTAGGCTTATTCGTTTTTTGTTGTGAAACGATGACTGATATGCATCTGAAAGCGAACCAGAATTTTCAATATTTTCTGAAATGCTCTCTTACCATAGTCAAAGGAATCTGCGCGGAAGCAGATCCCTTCTCTGAGTTTAGGCTTATTCATATCCTATCTGTTTTTTATTGTGATAATATGACTCATCTGCATCTGAAAACATAATTCGTATAGATTAAATTAAATGGAGTGCATTCAGCATAAAACTAAAATTTTTAGTAAAGCCCTTATCTTGATTCCCTCTGTATTCTCTATAAGCGCTCCAAGTGGGCTACCCTACAAGCGGTCCAAGAGTGCTACCCTAGAAGCGCTCCAACAGCGCTTCCCTAGAATCTGCATCTGAGCGCTTCTCTCTGCCGATGTTAAAACGATATGAGCAAGGATACGGTAGGGAAGCGCTCTTGCACTCGTCTTTGAGCGCTTTCATTTCACGCTGGGGAGCTACACTCTCCCACACATATGAAAGTGTGCACGCACACTCGCACCCCCCCCCTCCCTACACACTGACTAACCACCCAACCCAACCCCCACCCATCTAGGTATCTATATTATCGCCGGGCGACGCCGACCGACTCCCCCTAGTAATAAATAAATTACGAATTTCTAAAAACAAGTATATCACTATTATTATGCTAAAGATATGACTAAAAAACATTTTTTTTATAAAACGGTATTATATCATACCTGAATATGGCATATAAAGTGGGGGATTGGGTAATGGAGCTATATCGCTATTAATACTCTCCGTATCACCAAGACTAACTGTCGACCGGCCTGTAAATAAATGAAAAATATAATATTTGTCTCAGTTAATTATAAACAGTTCGTAGAATCTTACAATTTTGTTTTTTACCATCGCTTAAAACATAATAACACTGTTCAGAAAATGTTAATTTGTTAACAGTGTGTTTAATTAAATTGTTTCTTAGCATTGCTGAGACAATTCTTCTAGCCTCTCTACGATCCTGAACATCTTCAACGTTCTCTAAAACCCAGTTTACAGCATCGGCTCCTATAAGATTTAAATAAGTAATAATTGATTACAATAATATTAATTCTTGGGTCTGATATAATACAAACCAATAAATGCATTCGGTATTGTAATTTTTAGCCACATTCTATCGCGAATTTCAAGACCACTATCAGGTTTAGTCATTGCTTTCACAATTTCTTCAAGGTTATTACGATCCAGACGTTCTTTGATTGGTTCTGATATATCAGGACAAATGCTGTCGTGTGAAGCAAGTGCTTGTGTATGCGCAACCCATGCACCTGGATCAATTGGTCGAACTGGTTCTGTTCTTGGTATAGTAAAGTAGCCTTAAACGATACAATTGATAATTGATTAATAAAACCATTTTCAAAAATAAAGAAAAAAAAAGGATAAACCAAGCCCTTGAAATTTATTACCTTTTGGATTTGGATCCCAGCATTTTGCAACCACTAATTTAATGGGGCCTGGCTTCTGAACGACTTCTCTTAATACTCGAACGGCTTCATCGTTTGTCATATTTTCGAAATTAACATCATTTACCTAAAGTTAATATAGAGTCGAAATTGATAAGAATTTCTTGTGATGAATGAAATACTAGTTAATTCACCAAAAACTTAAATTCACTTTTCCGATTATGATGAAATTATTGGGTAGGCTTTAACATCTGAAGGAAGGATATTAGTTATGATCTGAATTATCAGTTACTATCAATTAACTATATTTTCCACCGACTAAGTTATCAAAATAGAACTTCAAATTTTAACGATTTTATGATAAAAAGAAAAAAAAAGTGTGGAAATTTTTGTATAATTTAAAGATAGTATTTGGGTATTCAGGAGGATGCAGTATATGCTAACCACACAATTTAATTAATTATACTGTTGTTTTCTGCATACGAAAAGTCCCAATAAATCAAACTAAGAAATTCTTCAAATACTTAATAATAATAACAAAAACAAGACCAATCGCGCTAGCAAATTAGGCGTAGCTGACAACTGTTAGCGTAAGCTATTTATGGCTTAGTGAATGAAAGAGTCGTTTAGTATTGGGACTGTACCACGATTGTAGTACTTTGATGATACTACACGAACCAAATTTACTATCTACCGAACTTGTACAACATACAAGGGAAATACTAAGAAAAGGAACTTGGAAAAGATTGAAATTGAAACACGATTTTGTTTTATTCACAGAATCATCACAATTTTTCATAATAACCTTTCACCCGATTGTGTTTACGTCTGGCTATTTTCTCAGTTGTAAATATAAGCTGCTGCAATGTAATGCAACAACTGTTAACTGTAAATGTATTCGTCAACTTGCAGCAATTGGTAATGATAATAATGAAAAATAAAACAGCTAGAGTTCAATACAAAACTAAGAAATGGATGTATGTATGTAAATGATATATATTAATACTAGCTTATATTATTTACTGACAAACATACCAAAATACCTGGAGATTTCTCAAGGACCGATGCCCAATTTTCGTTCAATAATATTAGAAAGGAAGCCTTTTACATGACCACTCATGTATGTTCACAGGAAGAGAATTTCCCTAAAGAATCCAAACCTTTCCGATATAGTAGCATATAATTAGATTTTTGACATTAAGTCGTTTAATGTTCACCATTCATCTATCCGCTCAAGAACACTATTGACTTTAAAAATCTCAGACAAACCAGCAATATATAAAAATCTGCACGTCATCCGCATAATATAAATGTCTATTAGCATAACATACCGTCCGGTAAGTTATAACTAAACAACTAGCTAAATAACAGAAGCCCTAGAATGGAACCTTGGGGGACTCCACTTCTCACATTTATTGCATTCGAGTTTTCACCTGCGGTGTAAGTCTAGATAAAAAGCTATTAATAATTGAAGGTGAAGTTAAAATTCAAAGCTAATTTTCGCAATAAATTTCTGTGTTTGATACTGTCAAAAGCCTTGGAAAAGTCCAATAGTACTCCTTTCTTTTTTTCCTTGAAATTCTGAGAAAATAAAGTGTGTAAATTTTATCAATACAACAGCACGTGTACAATAAAGGTAAATCACTCGGATTTGAGAGGAAACGAGAACTGCTTGTAAGTTAAACCAGTTTGTCACATCAAACTCTAAAACTAATTAACACTAATCCTAAATTTCATGCAGAATAGACATGAATCAAATGGAAATCACTTGAAACAGCCCAGCAAATCACTTCGGTCTAGCAGAATTACAAGAACAGCACAAATCCATAAGAATGTACTGGGTTGCTTTCAATCGACAGTGCTTTCAAAAGCATGCTATAGCAACAGCAATGGCAAAATGAACGTTCAATAGCACAGCAAGCTCAGCAATGAAATTTCAAATAGCAGTAATGCAGTTCTAAAAGGAATTTTTGCGATAGCATAGCAAGTATAGCATAATTTTTTTACTGTGCTTGCCGTCTGCCAATGCTTTCAAACTCTGATATAGCTAATAAAATTAAACTGAATTGAATTGTATTGAAATCGAATATCTGAAAAAATTAAAAAAAAAAAAACAAAAAACATTCAAATAAATAAACAAGAAAGAAAATCGTTAAGTAAAGCATAAAGGCGTAAAACATAACAATTGCTAACCTATAAAGAGTTGATAGGACTATAAGCAGAATGGTTTTACCAACTCGTTCTCCATATCCCCAAGGATAACTTTAATTATACAGGTAGACTCGCGGTAAGGTAAACAAAAATCGAGAGCAAGTAAGAAATTAATCCAAAATCTTAAAAAATAAATAGCCTGTGCTGTGTAAATAAAACACAATAAAAACGAAAAGCTATCAAACCTTTCAAATAAGTATAATATACGAATATTTTTCTGCTATCATGATCTATGAAATTTTCTTTCGTCCATTGTATTGAAGTATTTGAACTAACAAGTCTATAAGTTAATGACTTGTACAAGGCAACTCTAGATGACTGGGATGTATACAAAGAATATATTTCCAGGTACAACAAAGAGATTAGACGCGATTAGAGGAGGATCTGTTAGGAGAACTTGTAACACTCGGGGTGCGGGCCATCCTGTGACAAGCGACCACCTGTGTTCATAAGTCGGAGGTTATACCGCAAGGGGTTTCGGATGAGTTCCAGTAACTCTAACTTTACTAAATTTGAAGATGTATAGGGCGCCAAGTCCCACGGAGATACAGTCCCTCCGCTAACAAGTACCGTGGTCGCTTAGCCGACATACCAGCTGGCTCACATCAACTACACTAGCACCGCATTGAGACCACTAGATTATTATTACTAGTATTATTATTACATGAACATGCAGAAGGAGTATCCGGATCTCCCTGAACCTCCTTAATTAGTTCCGGCTAGGACTCGTTGGGTGGGCGTGGGAGGAAGATCCAGGCACTTTCTTAGGACTCCGTACACGAGAAGAATGAAAGCATGACACGACCTCCGTACCACACCGCCTATTACAACTCCGCACTTCTCAATCTTCTACAAATCACCTGGCGGCCTTCTAGCCAACACTGCACTACCCAAGGACGTCGAAGTCTCAACATTGTGACGTCTCGCTCGCGACAAAGATGGATGTGGACACGCAAAAATGAACATTCTCTTACTACATACTACACGCTATCTCTCTTTGGTTAACACTTATAAACACAACGGAACAAACCTCTTCTGCAGCCCTCGCATACCAAAATCGTACCATAACAGCATGGATGGAACTATTAGTCCAAACATATTTTCCCGGATCAATAGAGTTGAACACTGCGAAATCAAATACAGAGATAAGTGCCCATCCCCCCCCCCCCCCCCCAACAGGATAAAATTGTTGTTAGCTCATTTGAACTTTGCAAACCGTTAAAAACATATATATAGTGGTTTCGCGGAGTATTCTACAAAGGGAACACTAGAGCTATATATCCAGGACATGAGAAATGCTTTGGCGGAATACACATCAACATATCATATAATATCAACCAAAAGGCTAATAGGCCTGCTGCAATTCATACCAAAAATATAGAATTTATATAAAGTATTCCACTTACTTCGGTCAATTGGAGTCGAATTTCGGAACACCTACAGGGTGCACTGAGCGTTCTAACGAATTATCCCACAGGAATTGGGGTAAGCGTTAGCCCAAGAAACAGCATTATTCTTGCATTCACGTAGAAATCTACGGGGTGGCCTGCCAGTTTAGGGAAACTCCAAGCGAAACCTCACTGGAAAGAAACTGAGGACTACAGGAAATCAGCATTATTATTAGAAAACAACTTCAGAATTTCTAAAATTGAGCAGGTACCAAGTTGAGCGCTTAACGGAGAGCATCGGATTGGACATTCTTAAGACAGTTTGTACAGCAAACTGCAGAGCGGCATTCACCCAGTTTCTTTTTGAAGTCTCACTCAAACGTGAGCTCACTGTATTCGAAATGAAAACGAAAAACAAGAATAACTTCCAATAGATAAATTTCTCTAGAAGATTTAGATAAGCCGAATAAAACTTAAATTGAATTAACTTTTGCCCAAATGAGTTAATGTGTCTCTGAATTTTTCAAAATTGAACGCAAAAAGAAGCTTCGAACTTACACTTAACACGTTCACACCGGCGAGTATCGCCGGTGGCTCACGTATAAGTGCGCCATCAGGTGGCGTGCACGACCAGTAGTTCGCATTCAGGCCGCCGATATTGCCTACAACTAATATTCTGTTCCAGGTTTAAGCAATAGTACCGCGCCGCCAAATGAAGCGAAACATGAAAAAAAAATATCGGCGACGGCGTGAACTGTTAAGATAATTTTCGAGTACTAATTGTTTTTTTTTTACATAATTTTTTTTTTTAGGTATGACTAGAAAACGAAATCTCATTCCTTCGCTTTGTTACCAAACATTTCTTATTTAATGCATATTATGTATGTAAATCTTTCCTTCAGATGTCAAAATCTGTTGAATTTTTATTGAAATAATTCAGAAGAATTTCCACAAAACTTACCTGTAATATCATATCACCTGGTTCTATACGACCATCTAAAGCAACAGCACCACCTTTCATAATGCTACCCACATAAATCCCTAAAATTTGACAAGTATATAAATCAAGTATTTCACAAAAGTATTATATATTAAATATATTCATACCACCATCGCCGCCACGATTCGATTGGCCAACTATTGAAATCCCCAAAAAATTAACAGCTTCCATATTAATTGATACTGTTATAATATTGAGTGACATTGTGGAATCCGTTATTGAACTATAGCTAGAGGTTCGGCTCATACTGGGTGCACGCTTTTTACGTCTTTGAGGTTTCTTCCGTACTTGTAACCGTTGTATACTACTACATTCAGTCATATCTCTGTCCAGTGTTATTTCACTTTCAGTACCGAAGAGACTTGTCGAATCTAAATCACTCGATAGTACGGATGCTGATTGATATGTTAGCGGTGGCATCATTTGATTTGGTACAATCGTTTGTGGTGGTGCCGTTGTCATTTGCTTGCTAATAATTCGTTGGTTATTACATGCTCGACTATCTATTTCACTATTGGGGACTTCTGAGCAGTTGTCCGATTGATTCGATCCATCTGCTGAGACCAACTATAGAAAAGAAATTTATATATGTAAAAAGCAAAAAAGAAATTAATTATGTAATGAAGATGCTAACCCAGGATACTACACGTCCATTAAAACAGGGTAATATTGTTGAATCGTCAGCAATCTCTTCTTTAACCACACTAATTATATGAAAGAATTGAATTGAATTGAAGACAATTTAAAATATTCCCAGTAATATTAGTTACCCAAAATCTGCATCCATTGACTTAAAAAAATATTTATAATTATTGTTTTGTTTATTTAACACCATTTTGAAGTCTCTAAGCGTCACTTGTGACGATGGCAATGGTATTTTTACGAGATACGGTGTTGTCTCATCATCAATATGATAAATAACTTTCGTCTCAAGAGAATTTTTATCATCCATTTTTCTTTATTCTACTTATGTAACTTCACAATTCTACGTAAATAATTAGGATTTCTTTTGGCATAAAGAAATTTTCACTTATTATTGAACGGAAAATTCATTTTTATCATTAATTAATGGAGATATTCACCTGGAAAAAAGAAATTAAATATAAGCATTGCAATCAACATAATATATTCGAAAAGTATCATCAATTTACGTACTAAAAACAAAGACCGTCTTTCACTTGTATGGTCTACATCTTTCTATTCTCTGTTCAGTTAGTATAAGATGTTTTCGATCGGAAGTAACTCAAGTACTCAATAATTTAGACAAGGCAATGTAGGAAGTAGGACTCTTTCTTCTAAACGAGAGATTCGTCGTAATTAATAATAATATTTCGAAAACAATTTTCAATAGCAAAAGACGCATCGGGAGACCAAAAACGACAGAGAGAAGAGTCGTACAAGCAGAGGCCACAACTACGGAAAGATCCCGGAGTGAACGGATAACAGTTGCGTAGAGCAGAGTCCTCTGGAAATCAACCGTTTCAGCCATATGTGATAGGAGCTATAAGATGGTAATGATTTATTGATGGGTCGGTCGCGAACGATTCGGTCGTTTTGGCTGGGTTAGTACACTGACTCAAAAGACCTAAGTCACCGTTTCAAAATTATATCGGTCAATCGATCACTTAGACTCAAGGAGAAAAGAAGCTGCTTTTCTAAACTTATTTGTTAAAGCCATCTCTTCAACCGATCTTAAACTTTTTATTTACAGGACTATCTGCCACGACCGACTTGGGATTTGCGTCATACTTAAAGCCAAAATTTGGATTTTTGTTATAAATTATCATTTCCTTATAAGGGGTTTTCTCAAGGAAAAGTTATTTCTATGACTAAAGAATGAAATAAATTGAAACAAATACAAATTTCTGCAACACTGAAGGCTGGTTTAATCATTCAGGGAAAGCAGCAATTTTTCATTTGCCAAATGGTTGCTTTGAGGCCAACCGGGTTGCCTTGCCATGCAACATTTCAGCAGTTGAGCAATTACAAAGGCACTATTTTGATTGTGATTTTTGAACATGCAGTGATATATCAGTCGCGAACGTCAGCAAAATTGATAAACTAAGCGCACTTTTAGCTTTGAGCGTTGCTCTGACATGAACGATTCAGTGAGGTAGGTAATTTTAGGGTAAGAAGATCATTCCCAGCTGCCTCAAATGACCTAATATTTTACATGAGTCTCTTAAACCAAAAGACTCGTATGACCTGAGTCACCAAAATGATCGATTTTGCCCAACACTATAATGATTGAACTTACCTAAATCTATGTTCATATACATTTAATAATATATATATTGTTTTGCAAATTTTATAATTTATGATAGCTGAAATTTAAAGTTGCAAAAATACAGAAGAGAGATGGTTCGCGCGCATCCGTGTATCGCACAAGGTAGAACATTTTTTCGCAATTACAGACATGTAAGTTTTCACTTGATCGCCGCAGGACTAGATGACCTGGTGGTAGTTTCTGTGTCTCGAAAACAAAAATTAATTATCCTTTCTCTCTTTCGAGAGTTCTGTAAAAAGCAAGTGACAACAACCAAATAAGTAACGTGACAAACGAACGATTCTTAATAAGAAGCAAAGCATGATTGATTTATGACTATTTTTTTTTTCGTACGCATCCATACAATGCGAGAGACAAAGCAAGAAAATTAAAAATTATGCTTTTTTATAAAAATATATCAGGAATTTTAAAAACAGATAGATAAAACATTTTCTACAATCATTTCATCAGTTCTCTAATAGTTTCTTTTTTTGTATGCAAAATTACACTTTTTCTAAAAGTGTGTAAATTTTGTTAACTCTCAGAAAGCTAAAAACCCAACATAGCAGAAAAAAAAGTACGTGTTTCTGCATTGCTCCTCATCCAACATCCTTAGTCGATAAACAGATTATTTCACGTTATTCTCGAATATCGAAGGAGTGTTTGACAACACGCAGTTTGCAAAAGACGAGTAGAACTCTCGCCGGTGATATTAATTAAAGCAATGCTCACCTGCCGGAGAATTACAGCCAAACAAAAGCTAACATTCTTCTATTAAGAGAATCAGGGATACGCAGATGACCTGGTCATAAGATTTAAAGACAAATACGATTTTCGAACAAAGCAGGATGCCCTAAATATAGTACATATGTATGTATGTTTCAGCATATGTGGGTGATTGTACCATTCACTAGGAAAAGGAAGATTAACCAACTAGCAGCATCCCTAGAGTGCACTGTAATGGAGTTCTCAAAAGAAGTAAAATATATAGGTATCCTAGCTTTCTTTGGAACGTTAGCTATGTTTTATGTATCTGTCGCAGGCTACGTGGTAGAATTTGGGCGTTCAAAGTTACAATGATCATGTGGGGATTCCTTACGATGGTCACAAACACCAAACAAAGCAGGCAGAGAAGTCAAGTTTGCAATAATTTCCTGTCTGGCTAAATTGGCCCTTTCTTCGTTAGATTTACGTTTAAAGATGGAGGCCACCCTGTTTTACACTGTTTTACAGCCATAAAAGACAAGGAAGCTTTATTTCAGGCATATAAGCTGCGCCATTCAGTGGAATTGAGACAGATCTATAGAGAGGAACACAACACCTGTAAATCTATTATTCAGCGAGCTAAGTTCCAATTCGATCAAAGCATTAGACAGAAAATATTTACTAGTCGAAAGGGTAGTAGGTATTTTTTCTCTTGTAAGAACCGTCAAGAAGAATTTCACCAGCTCGTCGGTACCGCTCTAATTCACGACGGGGATGTGTACAAGGAATCATTTTTTGTTTGCAGCTAATTTTGCTGCGAATTCTTTCTTACGGCTTTCTTCGCAAGCTCCTCCCTCAACACCAACATGCAATTACAGTCAAAGACCGCTACATTTCCGCACAAGCAGTGGCGGATCCAGGGGGGGGGTCGTGGGGGTCATGACCCCCCCCTAAATTTGAGAAAAAATCTTTAATTCATTGAGTTATTTGAATAAATAATTTTTTTTTATTTTATACTTTTTTTATTTATATAATTCAACTTAAAAAAAAACTTTATTCCGAAACTTAAAAAAATAAAAATTTATTTTAATGAATGCTATTGTATGCATGTGATGTATGTGTGTAGGTTTTTCTCGAAATTTTGGTTTCGGACCTCAGAGAAACACTTCCCAAGCCACAAAACAGACTCCCTCGCTACCACATCAGAGCCCTAACTTAACTTAGTCCTAACTTCTGTTATATTTCGGGGCTTAGCTTAGTCGAAGGCAATCACTCTACGCCTTTTCAGGAAGCTATGATTAAGACAACTCGCACACTTTTATTTTATTTACATATATATTTTTTTTACTTTTGCTTTGTTCACAAACTTTTTCTTTCACAAACTTCCTCTTATGGTTATTTTCACAAAACGTTTATTTTGTTTTTCTTATCGCAACTTCTATTTTCTTTACCTGTTTACAATTAGTGTTCAGCCTACCGCGGCGGACGATGGTTGAAATGAAATTTGATATTTTCATAAATATCAAACCATCGTCTTGCTATCGTGCATACATTGTTGCACCCAGAATGTATTCCGCTCGCGACAATTTGCTGAAAGGAGGCTTTTTGGTGAAGATTTGATCGTTTAAATCTTCACCGAGTAAATTTTCTGCGCCCGATAAGTATGTAGGTATATATGTACATACATATCGTATTTTTATTTTCGACAAATCTTACTGAAGGTAAGATTTGTCGTGGGGCTTTTTTCTATTGAAACGACTTGGGTTGAAATTTAAAACTTTTATTTGTCCCAAGTCGTTCTATGGGAAATACTTTTTGTTTTTAACTGAGGAATTTGAATCAATTGCTGATGGCAATTTCACACACTCTAACACTCCTACCATTCTAAAATATGTGCAGCGTTCTTATGTAAAACCACTGACATTTAAAATATTGACTGACTACGTCCATAGAAATACACTGCAGAAAGTGGGCTCATTTCTATATAGCGTTCCCTTTCGATCTAACCACCAACTACTAATTCGCACGTCACATAGAAATGTGACCTAGCTCAAAATTTTTCGTTTTTGAGTTAATTACACCATGAAATTGGCATATTTCTATCTGATTGTTTTTGCCGCTAGATAGCGGTAGTGTCACTTTTCTGTTACTGAAGAACAGAGATATTCTTCATAGAACAGTGTGTCAGTGGGCGCGCGCGTTTAGGCGGGGACCAAACCGGTCAAAATTTCTGGTTTTTCCTCCGCGTAATTACAAACCATACCGAAGTGGTTGGTAATTTTACATGGCTGTGACCAAAGGCTTCCAATTATTCCAAACTGGTTTGGTCTCCGCCTAAGCGTGCCCACTATCACTTTTTGAGTTGTGACGATCTTCATAACAAACGTAAATATGTTTTCGACATTTTAACAGTATTATTTTAAATTGTGTCACTTTTCCACAAAACAGCATTTATTTCTTACAAATTATATTATGAGTTATGACATTTTTCCACAAAGTTCAAAGTACGGAATTTAATTCTTAAAAATCGTATTTTCAGTTGTGCCACTTAAAAAAACTTGTAAAAATATTTATTTCGCAACAAAGAAAAGCGACACAACTTAAGTGGATGCGGGATTAACAGCTAACCTCGCCAACTGCGGTAACAAAATCTTAAAATTTCTTTTATATAAATCTTCAGAAATATATTTACTAACAAATTTAAGAGTTCAGACTATTTTTAGCAAACAATTACTACGTTAAGCTAGAATTAAATCTATGTACAGCTTTTCGTTTTTTCGCTCTCCTGAAAAGTTGCATTTTTTGAGTTGGTCACTTTCCTATGTAACGTGCGAACTGAGAAAGGACTGTAAACAATAAATAAATAAGTGAGTTTGTCGAAATAAATGTTTTTAATTAATTATTTGGGTTAATAGAAATTCGAGAGGTTTCGCTTTTCAACTTTCCGCCAATGGATTTTTCAATGTTGGCACCGACGTATGAACTATTTCTGACACAAAAAATTGTACCCGCATGAAATAGCATATCGAGCAGTCCATTTTATATATACCAGTGTGTAAAACTGAGAAAAGTTGGGCTTGAATGACTCCTGCAGTTTGCACCCTATTCTATTAAAAATATTAGTTTTTAAAAAAGAAAGTATACACATCATCCGCACCGCCTGAATAATGCGGATTTCCGGATTTCCTAGTTCCAAGTATAGCAGTATAGCAAGTACTGCAGTAGGTACTGCGGTGCGAACCGGCGTTGGATGTTGTTTTTTTTTTTTTTTTTTGCTCCATGAACCGCGAACCGGCGTTGGATGTTTTTTTTTTTTTTTTTTTGCTCGATGATTTTATTTGTAAAATGACCCCCCCCTAATTTCAATGCTAGATCCGCGCCTGCGCACAAGGGAGGTATTCAAAGTGATCGCGAATCTCAATGTGTCTAAGGCTGCCTCTTCCTTATTTTTATTAATGATTTGCTGGCTCTCACTTTGAATCCTATTCATATTTTGGCAGACGACAGCACCCTTTCGTGTACTCGTTCGACTTTATAGCAGATTTCCGAGGGAATGTTTTAGTTGACAAACGAAGCCACATGTTTAGTTCACTAAGCTTACAAGAATGCTCGCTCAGGGCAGATCGAATTGGGTCTTGCTTATTGCTTCCAAAATGCAGTGCTGTCTGTTATCACTCAAACGAGCTCAAACACCCTCTCAACCCGTTTCCAATGATGAGAAGATATCTCCAACTGCCATCTCTAAACATCCTTGGCATTGAAAAATCCAATAATCTTAGTTGGTCAGATCACATTTTTGGTATTGCCAAAAATGCGATGAGTCTAAATTTCTTGCAAAGATGCAAGAAAAATTTGACTCCATCAGACTTGCCGCAAATCTACAAGTCTCATATCAGGCCTAAATTAGAATATAATTCCCATATTTGGGCAGGGGCTGGACGCGCTTCATTGTCCGGTCAAACACAGTCCAAAAGAAGGCCTTCCAGCTTATTAGCGATGACATATCAGTAGAAACTATTGATTCCCTAGAGCCACCGACGTAATGTCGGATGTCTCTATCTTTTATCGCTACTTCTATGGCTACTGCTCTGACGAAATCTCTAGCCTGATCCCTCATAGAATTCATCCTATGCGCACCACACGTGCTCCAGCCCGAGCTCACACTCACACCCTTGAAGCAAAATTCGGACATACTGTGAACTATCGCGAAGAACAGTACGAATGTGGAACAGTTTGCCATCCTCGGTTTTCTCCCTCAGTTATGAGCCGCAAACATTCCAGCGTAATGCACACTGTCACCTCCTTGGCTCAGTCCAATATCTTCCATTTCCTACTACTTCTTCCTTTTCTGCCAAGACTGTGCTATGATATCATAAAGTATCCCTTGAGCTTTGGCAACATCATTAAAAAAAGAAATACAAAAGATGGTGTGGTGCTAAAATATATATAAAACATGACAACCAGAAAACACTCGTCATTTCACTCATTTATTTATTTAGACAACATATACATACATATAATATATAATCTGACTTATAGATAAAAATAAAAGTTACATGATGAATAATTGAGAAAGAACAATAAATCAGAAAAACCCTTTCAAAGAATCAAATTTCTAATTGCTCTTGTATCAATATTAAAATTTGTTGTAGCTTCTGCACATATTACTGAAGGGCTCATAAAATCCACAATTTTGTTTGATGGATTTCGATGAAGAGAATATCGCGGTGCCTCAAAACTCTATCGGGAACATTAAACGAATTAGATTTGTGAATACAAACACACAATATAAGCTCACGCCTCATGGAGCGACGTCATATTAATTAAAATTAGACGATCAAAAGGCGACGAAGGGCAAAACGTAAAAATTTATTCTGTACAGATTCAATCCTATTAATATGTACGCTGTAATAAGGACTCCACACATGACAGCCGTATTCCAGTATAGACCTCACAAGTGAATCATACAAGGAAGGCACGGCCATTAACGTACGGGCCATTAAATTCTTTATCCCAGTCAAAGATTATGTCCAGATCCTTAGTCTGGCTTACTACATTTATATGATACTGATACGCAAAAGGAGAAAACTTACGGCTAAAGACAATAAAGTTACATTTGAGAATATTTAGAAATAAATTATTAGGCTTACACTACAAATTTAAAATAAATACATACATCATTCTGTAACAGTATGCAATCATTCAATGAATGAATCTGTATAAAGATCTTAACATCATCAGCATATAAAAAAATTTTAAATAACTATCACCGATACGTGGTCACTACTAAATAAGACAAACAATATGGGACCAAGATGGCTTCCCTGAGGAACTCCCATTGGGAAAACATTTCAGGGGAGACAAGCTGCTTAACAAAACCAAGTCGCAGCCATTTTCTGGGTACTGACCTTGAGATATCATCTAAAAAAATGGGCAAAGTAGAAAGCGAAACTACTGCTACTTTTATTAAGGAGCCCAAGAATATCGAAATGCTCTCTGCGGCTTGATATATCCGAAAATTTCCATGCGTAGAGAATATGGTAAGGGTGGCCCAAGAAATCTATATGCTATAATTGAATTAATTAATTGATAACTATTAAGTTAATCATTTATTGATAGAGCACTGGCTGAAAAGTGTTTCAAATATGTCCCAAAAATTTGTTGAGGAAAATCAATGCCTAAAAAACATCGACATTTAAATGTTAACTTTCGACTGGAACTCTTCATACAGATAGACAAGGATTAATTTGGAGAGACACACTAAGAAACTGAACGTAGTTGAGTGAGTGCAAACTGACAATCCAGGACTCATCGAGTATTCGGCACAATATCTCTCGAGAGATTACGGCCTTCGTAATTCGTTAATTTTTCAAATTGCTGAAAGATAATATTTATGATGTTATGTACCCACGTACCCAAAATAAATTTTAAAGAACAAACTCTCAAAATTAAACCTTAACACGAGGGTGCGTGCAGTGGCCACTACTCTTTTAATACATTTATACTGTTTCCCGGTTAAAAATAATTTGGAAAAATATTTTCTCCGAATAAAATATCCAGCCGAGAAATAGTTGACTCTTCTGACTCAGTGAGATAAGCAAACCATTTATGGACTGGGTACTATATGATGTGATGTGAGCAGAAACATTGTGAAACAGACAGCCTTATTATGGTTGTCACCAAGGTTATATAGAATACATCTCAGTACCGTCGGTTGCCACCTCTCTTCAAGTGACACGACTGTGTAAAATTCATAGGAACGAAAGGAAACAAAGAAGAGCAGACAGACTTTATCTGAAGAAAATAAGTGGGAATTGTCGACAGGAACATGCAAGTTGCAAAAGTCGTGACTTCACCGCACATTTCCCTGTTTTTGCTGCTGCTTGTCGATCTTTATTTCGTTTGTCAGGTGTTCCTATGAATTTTACACAGTCGTGTCACTTGAAGTGAAGTGACAACTATGATAAGGGTGAGACTCTCGACTAGACCCGCGAGGAAACCGTCGAGCAGGCACATTGGAAGCCTTTCGGGAGATCAATTTGTATGGGTCCTAGGAGATCAACTGGAGCAATGCTATAACAATAATAATAATAATAATAATAATTTATTAGCACTAAAACGTACTTTTTACAAAAACAATACAATTATTTATACTACCTTTTAACTAATTTCTATGACATAGCTCGAATATATTCTATACAAAGTCTTACAAATACATTTACATTTCTTTCTTCCTTTATCACTAGTGGCAAATTATTATACAATTGAAACCCCTTATATATTAACGAATTCTGTGTATCTGATCTATTGAAGCTAAGTAATCTTATATTTAGATCTGCATTCCTTAGATTATATGGCTGCACATCCGTCACCAGTGTTATTTTTTCTCTTAAATATGGTGGTAGATCCCCGTTTTTGATCCTAAATATAAATTTCAACACATTAAGATCAATTCTCTGTGTCACATTCATCCACTTAAGAGCTGAGAGCATCCACCTAATTGATGTATATCTACTACATTGCAGGATTATCCTCATTGCCCTATTTTGATGTTTCTGTAGTCTGTCCTTCGCTGTACGTGTGCATAGAAAAAGTACCGTCGAGCAGTATTCAAAATGAGGCTTTATAGTGACATTGTAGATTTTTATTGCACTAGCTAGTGAAACAGATTTTCTCAACCGTCTAAAATATGATATCTTTTTCCCAATCTTTTTACATACATAATCCACGTGTTTATTGAAATTTAGTTTATTGTCCAACATTATACCTAAATATTTGATGTCATCAACTACTTCAATTCGCTCATTCTCAATTGCGATCGACACATTTACTTTGCTATTTAATATCATACATTTTGATTTACTAGTATTCAATTTCAGCCGATTGCTATCCATCCATGCTTTAACTTTGTTCAGATCGCTTTCTATTTTTCTTTTGATATCATCTATGTTTTCCCCAGTACAAAATATCAGTGTATCATCAGCAAACAGCATGAGCTTTGAGTGGACTATCGCTTGCTTTAAGTCATTTATATAAAGCAAGAATAATAGTGTTCCTAAGACTGATCCCTGTGGAACCCCCATTTCAGTTTCAATCGTTGTTGAGCGAGCTTCGTTGACCTTTGTTCTCTGTGTTCTTTTTCGGAGATAATCCACAAACCAATTCAATTCACACCCTTTAATTCCATACTTATCCAATTTCTCAATCAGAATATTTCTGTCCACCGTTTCAAAGGCTCGTTTCAAGTCTAGAAAAACAGCTACAATTGCTTTCTTTTGGTCTATCTCTTCCTTCCAGTAGTTGATAATAAAATTAATTGTCGTCTCACATGAATGCTTTTTTCGAAACCCTGACTGTTCCGGGATTATTATTTTATTCCTTTCCAAATATTTGTCCAGCTGAATTTGAACAGTTTTCTCTAAAATCTTCTCGAAGACCTTTAACATGTTTATTGGACGAAACTCCTCACACTTCTTTGTATTTGTTATTTTAGGTACTGGTACTATAAGTGATTCTTTCCATGATTGTGGAAACCTACCCTCTTCAAAAGACTTATTAACGATATACTTAAGGACTGTTCCTATGACATTCCAATTATCTCGAATTATTCTTGCATTCATTCCACCGAAATCATTTTTCTGGTTAATTACTTCACACGTTGATTTTAAATCGTTTTCCGTAACCTTGCTGAACTTAAAAACGCATTGCATATCTTCTATGCCATTTTCATATTTCCTGTACGGTATTGTTTGGTTTATATTCCTTATACTGTCTATGAAGAATTTATTAAAGCTTTCCGCAATCTGTTGACTATCCGAGATTTTTCCGCCATTGAACTTCACTTCTTTAATTATATCCCTGTCTTTTCTTAAAACTGTTTGTTTAATTGCTTTCCACATATCTTTTTGTGTTATCGCCTTGTCGATCTTATCTTCTATACATTTCCTTTTAGCTCGCTTAATTTTAGCTTTATAGATATTTCTGACACTTCTGTAGTTTTCCCAAGCACTTTCATCGTGTAATAATTTGGCTTTCATGTATAGCTTAATTTTATATTTGTTCATATTTATTAGTTCTTCCGTGTACCAGTCATTCTCTGCTCTTGGAGTAAATTTTTTCCTTGTATACGAATTTTCTATGGCCTCATTTATTCTGGCGTCAAATTCCTTGGTTACTTCATCGAGGTTCTCTTTTCCCAAAATATTCTGTAACTTAATATCATTAATATATTTCTTGAGTATTTCCTTATCCTGCCTTAGTATCTCTATGTCCTGCTCTGCTGTTTGTTTCTTCTTACATTTGATCAATATTTCCAGTGTCTCATGATCAGATATATTTATGTCACTTTTTACTTTCGCCTCTATATTTTTCATATTTGTAACCACCCAGTCAATCAATGTTTCGGAATTTCTCGTAATTCTAGTATATTCCTCAACTATTTGTTTACATCCATTATCTTGAATAATATTTTCAATTTGTCGTTTATACGTACTATTTTCTTTCCAATTTATATTAAAGTCGCCTAAGATTATCATTTCTCCATTCTGTTCATTTAATTCCTCCATTAACTCATTAAATACTTCACAAAACTGACTCTTTGTGGAACTCGGTGACCTATATATGACGGTAATTAGGAATTGATTATCCTGCGCTATACAACGTAATGCTAACCACCATGCGTCAGTCCCCATCGCTCTTTTACTGACTATTTCGTATTGCCAGCCGTTACGCAAATATATTGCAACTCCTCCTGTATGCTTTGATATTGAATCGCACCTTACAATGCTATAGCCATTTATCCTAATTTCAGAATCTCTTATATCCTCAACGGTATGTGTTTCACTTAACAAAATAAGATCATAGCTATTCCTACTTAGCAATAGTTCCAATTCATACATATTACCTCTGAGTCCCTGAATATTCATATAAATACATTTTAATTCCTTTAGTTGCTAGAATCCTGTCTTCCGTTGTTCGACTTTTAACTTCTGTAGATACGCCGGGCACTTCCAACTCATTGTATTGTGGTTAACATCCAACATTAATCCTAACTTTTCGTTCGCCTTGGTACAATTTATGCATTTTGTAATTATATTATTTTTACAACCCTTGGTAATATGTTCCCCCAAGCAATTGCCACATACCTCTTTACTTTTGCAATCTTTGGACTCATGGTTAAAACCTAAACACTTGAAGCATCTTTTTACATATGTTCCATCATAAATTTGGCATCTGTCCCATCCTATATTCAATTTACCTGCTTTCATTGCTTCTTTATATACCTCATGACTAATCTCAATTATTGCATTACTATATTCTACTTTCAACCCTTTCTTTGTCCAAATTTTTAAGCATTTGGCATCATTGTCTGCCCTGATGCACTCATTTTGTTTCTTAATTATATCAATTAACTTCTCCTTATCTATTTCAGTGCCAAGTCCAGTAATTAAAATTCTTGGTTTTCTTACCTTGGGGATCTGAATTTCATATAAATCACCTAGCTGTTTCTCCACCGCATTTTTTATCCTCTGTTGCTCATCATTGCTCGCACTTTCAATGGCTACTGCACCATGCTGCTTCGTTTTAATACCAATAAATTTTAAATTTGTTGGATCTACCTTATTTTTAATGTCATCTCTAGTCTTGCTCCCATCCTGCTTCTTTTTAGGTTTCACTATTACTGGCGGTGCGCTCTTGGGCACTAGTGGAGATGCACTCCTTACTACATCCGAGAACAAAACCTCTTTCCGCTTTTCGTTTTCCACAACAAGAAACTGGATCTGATGGAGAGCTCTTGCTCCTCGAGGGATTAAAGCAGATTGATGATGATCGGTACTAAGTTTTACTTTTGCGAGCACGAAATGCACTTTTAACATAACATATTTTTGTAATCTTGAAAGAAAATTAATAGTGATCCACCCGACGGAACAATAGATGTATCGCAGTAACGTACCCGCCTTAAACGCTTTAATGACAAGAAAAGAGTATATATAATTCGAAAGATGCAATTTTCATAACAAATGTTTTGTTGTCTCTTTTTCGGTGACATCGTAACGGCATAGCGCATTTTCAGTCTACTCATCGATTAAATTAGTGCTAAGAGCACAGACCATTCACTGCTTCAAAATAGCAAAGTTGATATTTGTGCGTATCAGAATAACCACATATTTTTGACATTTTATAGTTTCCTACTTTTGCTCTGGTATGATATGATTAAGAATGTTAGAAACAGAAATAGAAAAGTATTTATTAAAAATTACAAATCTTAGAAAAATGACAAAAATGCAACAAACAGACGCATTCAGTAACTATCCAGGTAATAGTCAAACATTAAAGAATTCCGACATTTCGTACGAATTCCTTATGAGTATTACTGGAACTTACTTGGGTTCTTTGAACAGTATTTCGATGCATATCAATTCTATATACAGGTTGCTTTGTGTCCTTAGAACGGGAAATACACAAGGGAGCATTACACAGTTTTAGACGATGTTGGCTTTGGCTATCGTTACCGGTAATATGGGGAGAAATACTATTATTATCGGGCACAAAGATACGTAAATAGTCTGATTTTTATTGCGAAAATACCCAAGTCTAGTAGATAGTGATCAATGTAAGTACCACTAGTAAATTTTCCTACCAGCTGAGAGTTATACGGTATTCGAAGAATCAAAGCGAGTCGAATAAACGCACCAGTCTGTCTACAACGAAAGATATTAAAACTACTTTGTTATTGTTCCATTTTACCAGCTTGTCACAAACACTAAATTGTGGCTTTTCACAAAATAATAACTTTAAAAGTGATGCAGCCATGCTCAATGCTAATGCTTTTTCGAAGGATGTAAACAATAAATAAGAATTATTGAAAAATCACTGACGTGACACTTACCTCTGTGCATTCCAGAAAAGGGTGTTCATACAAAAAAAAGTGATGTTTAGAGACGTTTCATGTTTAATCGTCTCGTCAACAACTTCTTCGTAAGTTTTAAAGTTTCCGGCAAATGTTTATTATTTACTGCACCCTTACAAAACTTGCGAGATGTTGAAAGAAAAATATAATTCACAGCAATTGATAATAACACGCCCAATCACAATTCAGAAAACGAAGAAATCAAAATTACCACTTACTGGAAGATCGTGTTTTGTATATGAAAACATATATTTCTTAAAATTGTTTAACACTTCTCAAAAATAAACGAAATCCTTTTTCTATCTCAGCTTTTTTTACCTTAATTAAAAATAACACCCTCCAATGACAACACGGTTTTAAGCACCAAGGCCTTTTCAATTTGATATATCCGATTTCAAGTACTATTTTTATTTAATTCTCACTTTTAATTAGATGTAACTTAGCATTACCCTGGCTTTTTACAATTTCCTAATTGATATTTTAGTTCAAAGTACAAATAAAAGCAATACCTTGCGCGAACCGAATTCATTTTTGTGAGACATAACGCAACAATATGGCCGACTTCTTGTTATGTTTGATGTTTTTGTTGTTGCTGCTTTAATAAGTGATTCTAGTAAACAACCAACACAATTTATTCATAACTATCATAATTTATAAAATTGATTTTTTGATTTAAGTCTTGTTGTACTGCAAATTTCAACACAACGCCAGTAAACAAATTTTGAGATAGCCTATTTTGACAACTCTTTGCTGTTGTGCTTTACGAGGCATCTACCGGTTTACATATATAAAGCTAATATTTAAACCATCAGATGTTTTCTTTTTCTTTCAAAATTCGGATCTAGAATAGAATATTGAAGGGCCTACCCAAAGAAGGAATTTCCTGCCCTTGTGCTTAGACGCTTATGCCCAACACAGACGAGAACCTTTTAGGGAAGGAAGAAATTTCCTTCCCTTGGCTTAGACGTGCCATAACAATAATGTCGCTTCGTGTAGTTCCTTATATGATTACCGAAATTAATTGTGTGTGTGTTCAATTAAGTCACAGTTTTTGATATAAACAATAACTGTATCACAAATTCACACCACGTAATGATTATTAAATTATTATATTATCTCCTCAAATCGCAAATAAACATCTGTACAGCCGTCTGGTGAGTAATTTCAGAAATTTCGCAATTCAAAATGGCCGGCTTGCTGTAGTATTGTTATGCTGCCCGTACTCCCGATCGAAATTTGGGAGCATGGACTTTTTCCTACCCCCGAATACTTCTCATCAAACCCGAAAAAAGTGCAAATATCCTTCCCTGTGTGAGCTATGCGTTAGAATATATAGCAAATAGGAATGGTGATACGCCAGATTTTTCGTAATGAATTTATGGCTGAGTTGGTAGTCCATGTTTTACATGCCATCCACATTCTAAGCAACTTGCCTTGTCTTACTGCAGGCGTTTTTCATGAAAAGTTGCTTGTATTTTGTTCAAACGCTATAATTTCCATAATTTTTTTTTTAAACTATTAGGAAGAATACATATTTCACTGCAATTTGTTTTAACTTCATTTTGCTGTGGGCGCGACAGTTTTGGGCTTTAGCATCTGTTTAACATGAAATTTTGGTTTTTCCTACACGACGAGTATACAAAAAGCACTGATAGTGAACTCTTGCTACATGCTGTACCCGGCACGTTAAGTAAAAGTGTCGGTGCCCTCGGCGACTTCATGGCTTGCATTATATTCCGGCGATTACGCCCAAGTTAATTTGTTTTCAGTAGTATTGGTATGCTGCCCGTACTCACGATTGAAACTTGGTAGCACGGGATTTTTCCTACCCGCGAATACTTCTCACCAGAAAAAACTGCCTGAAAACTTCAGTGTATTGCAATCAATCGCTTTTATTATTTTTATATTTCTCTGTCATAAATTTCAAAAAGTGTTTATAGATGTTTATTGCCATCTTAACAAAATGTTCAAACAATTGCAAATGCAACTGAAAGCTAGGGCAGCACGGTGCACCATGCCGCACATTTCTTTGATGATTGGGCCGGCGTACATTCTGCACTTGTAACTGAAGAATGGCATGCCAAGGCGTACTCGCTGCAATTTGTACGGATGATAGGCATTCGGCAAGGTATATAGAAGACAAGCAATTCCCATTAAAATGTTGACACATGCATCTGATAGCCTGTGACTATGTATATACATTTTTAAAGGAAAGACACAATATTTCTAAAATTAACTGTGTGCGTGTTCAATTAAGTTACAGTTTTTGATATAATCAATAACTGTATCATAAGTTCTCAATATGATCACCTCAAATAGCAGGTAAACAACTGTACAGCCCAAGGTATATAGAATAAAATTATTCCCATTACGAATGACGTTCCGCCATTAGTGACCAAATATTGTGAAAATGTATAGGAAAGTACGGTACAGAGAGCACAACACTCTCTCTCCTATTTCTGTCTTTCGTATAAAAATGTATATACATTAGTCACAGAATAACTTCATAGGCTAACAGCTTGAATGTGTCAAAATTTCAATGGGAATACGTTGTCTTCTGGAGCTGTTTAGTAATGGAACAATACATTTGCAGTACATTTTGCCGAGATGTGTACTTACGTAAAACTAATCCTTCTCCCTACCTTTGTGCAACTAGCTGCTGTTCGCCCATTTACTTCTGTATCATACTTAATAGTTCCCTCTTATGCAGGAGACAGATTTGCGGTATCGGTATTGAGATATTCGTATTGCAATTTGTCATTTCAGAGACACACTTACGACATAATTGCAATATCAATATAAAATTAGAGAACTTACATTTGATTTGTGATTTAATTTGTCATTTGACTTAAGAAAGTTTGACGTACGTATAAAATGCTAGTAAATATTGTGAGATTACTTGTCTATATGGAAAATAAAAACGAAATAGACACTTCAACTCGATAAGTGTGAAATATTAATTATCAGAAAAAGTTGCAGCCAACAATGCAATATAAAACTCGATTCTAAAAGGTTCGTGCATTAAATGATTATGGTTTATAACTAGGGTCATATAAATTCTGCAAACTCAATGTTTAGTTCCAATATACTACATACTGGGCGTGTATCTTTTTTCCGCTCCGTAGATCGAACAGATTTTTTAGATCGTTCAGAGCACTCTGGAAAAAAGATACAAATCCGGAGTGCTCTGAGTGTTCTGGTAGTTTTTCTTTATATTGGCAGCACTTATGATTTGTGAAATCTCTATTGAAAATACAAAATTCTTTATAAAAATAAATAAATAATAATAATAAAGTTATAAAAATAAATAAGGGGTGAAGGAAAGAAAGGAAATATGGAATTTAAAGAAGTATTCACATTTTTAATAGGATTTTTTTGCGCTCTATTGGTATTACTGACGGATCGCTCCAAATGCTCCGAGGTTTATCTACGATTAGTTAGAGCACTCTGAGCAATAATAAAGATACACGTTCAGAGCGCTCAGAGTACTCTGAAAGTAAATAAAGATACAAGAAATCGGTGTTCAGAGCGCTCGGAGTGCTCTGAGCAGAATAAAGATACACGCCCACTGATACCTTGTTCACATGAAGCGGAGTATACTGGATTAGGAGAGTTCTAATTCGCATAATATCAAGTGTTCACAGCGTTCCATTCCATAGTGAGATAATCCAGTCTACTCCGCTTCATGTGGCCAGGGTATGAGTATATACCGAGCTGTTTTTCAGTATATAGACACACTTTCAGCTTATTACAAACTGCAATATTGAAACCGCAAGTCTGTCTCCGGTATTATGGAAGATATTTTGTTTTTTTTTGTGATTAAAATGATAAAATTCACTTTTCAGGCACTAGTTTGTTCTAAGCTGTTCTACTGTATGTTACTGTGCTGCGGGTACAACCTTCCAGCGGGTTCCATTCTGCAGTCAGACTATAGGCTGAACCACAATAGAAGTAAATAACTTTACGAAATTAAACGAGACTGAGGTTTACTTACAAAAAATTGATACTTTTAGCCTAAATTTATATCACATTCCGTAAGAGTTATTATCTTGATATTTAATGTTTTCAATTTTGAAAAGTGTTAAAAGTGAAAAAATTAACAAATGGAAGTTGATGTAATTGAAGATTTGTGCTTTCTATTAATTCGCAGTGCCCGAATGACATTTTATGTGTTAAATTTTAAAAAGTGTTAAAAGTGAAAAAATTAACAATTGGAAGTTGATTTAATTGAAGATTTGTGCTTTCTATTAATTCACAGTACCATTTTTATTCCATTTTAAGTTTTACATTGCACTTTTAATCATTTAGTTATAATTTAACTGTTTGACACTTCATTTTCTTACGGAATGAGCGATTCTTACCGCACCTTTACTGACTGCAATTTGACTTTTAAATTTAACGAAAGTTCCCCTCATTCGAGTTAAAGTTAATTTGTGTACGCCTGTTAAATTAAAGAGCGCGTTCGCTTTACGTAAGTAAATGTACTTACGTTTACTTCTATTGTGGTTCAGCCTTATCATATGGGCAGTCTGGACTATAGGAACGGAGTGTTAGGACTAGAACAATTTTCTAATCCGAACAATTAAGCCTGAATTACAATTACGACTGATCTGTCGACTGTGACTTGATTTTAAGTCTTAGTCGACGCTGAGGTGAAATTTGCAATTAAATTAAAGTTTCAACTGCTTGAACAAACCAGAAGTCCTGACTCCTGTGATTGAACTGAAGTTGGCCGCAGCAAATACCAACTTTTCAGTTTGAGCAAAGGTTAGTATTTATCAGTTGCAGTCGAAGTTGCAATTGTATCTTGCCATGTGCATTTACCATTTGGGCTAAGTCGTAATTGTAATTCATGCCTAATTCTGGCCTTTATCTAGCTCATCAGGCCAGTTTCACTCCTGCTCAGAACGATACTGCCTCAAGCGAAAAATACTGTTGGGAAGAGAACATAACTGTTTTTTTTATATACATACATCTATGTCAAAGGAAACTAGTGCTCTCTGCTTTATTTTATGACAATTTTTATTTTTATTGAAACTAAATTATATTCTTGCACTGTGCTAAATTTTAATTTTTTTTTCTTACATTTATACTTAGTCAGTTTAATCCTATAGATAGATACCATCTTTTCTGTTTCATATTGAGAGAACCCTGTTAAAAAAAAACACAAAATTGCTATTGTAAAATGTTCAACAAATCATATGCAAATCAAAATGTTTGGGGCATTCAGGACAAAAATGTCCAGTTACAAAATTTCTATGCTTCTTATATGAAATTTTCGAAATCACCAATGTTCTATTTTTAGTGTCGTTCCAGCAAGATATAAGTTACAGAAAAAAAAAATCTTATGTTTTTACTAATATTGAAACAAAAAAATAAAGCTTTACAATAAAATATATGCGATTGCCAACTTATATTTATATCAAAATACATAAAATAACTTTTACAGAATTTGAATATGCTTGATTTAAAAAAAAAAAAAAAAAAAAAAAATATATATAAACAGGAAAAAACAAAGGAATATGTAGCTTCAGAAAATTTTTATCAAAATTCACATTTCACTGTAGTTATCAAATTCAAATATTATAAACATCTTTTTACAAGAATTCAGTGGACTGTATATATAAGCTTGAGTTGATTTTTTGGTCTAAGACCTATTTTGTCGATGCTTTAGATTGAAAACGTCGGAAGCTGAGCATTCATTTTCCTAATATATGTGAAAAACCACGAATGTTTATGTTATCCCCCCCCAATGAGGGGGCAGTTTTGAAAGTACATCTGAAATTGTAAGATTTCGTCTATGGTATGAAAACATCTCATCGTGTTCCTATTAGAAATAGCATTATTTTGAACGGCACAATTCAAATACAATATGTGACTTGAAGAGTTCTATGAAATATATTATACTGAATACGCACCGTGCAAAAAGTTGTGATAATTTTTAATAACACACTAAGGCGGTTTTATTCCAATAAATCAAATATGGTTTTTGAAAAATTTCCGGAAAATTGCACAACTTTACTACATGCATGCGTACTTAACATCAGATTATGAATTACTCTATTTTGGGAATATGCTCTGATCAGCAAATGGATAAGTTTAATATTTTTGTATACATTATTATTTTAGTATTTATAAATAATAATTACTCTTAATCTCCTAAACTAATAAAATAAATATGTTGCTTTAAAATTATCCGAAAAGGATGTACACAAGTTAAAATACGCTTCTAATAAAGTCTATAATATAATGGTTGTTTCGATTCTATTATCATCGAAATTAATTACACTAAAGCGAATATAGTATTTAAATGTATAGAAATTATTTAGAATAAAAAAACTTCATAGTCTCTTTTAATAAACATAATTTGTCAAATTATTCAAATCCTCTTATCAGTTTTTAGTTATTTATTGATTAATTTTTCTTTTCGTCCATTAATTTTCTGTAACATATCACATTACTTCATTATTATTATGCATACATAATATAATATACTTATAAACCAGAAATTCCATATTTTACTAATTTGTTCTTTCACTTTATGAAAAAAAAAAATTAATTAAGAATCTAATTTTGAAAACATTATTTTATTACAAAATGAAAAAAAAGGAAGAAAAAAAAAGAATCTTATACAAGCTTTTAATATGTTGCCTAACCCTTTGGATTGTGAACATTTCTCCACTTTTTATTTTTGGCACATGCGAAAAATCAAAAATATAGCATATGGAAACATATAGAGTACAGGAATAGGTCTATTTTTAACTTAACGGGAGGATAGTCCTCGTTTTCTGTACATAAACAACACCAAACTTTATCCGCGTTCATATATACGTCGGCGAGCTTACGTTTTCTTTTTTTTTTATAACAACTTTCATTTTGCTCGAATATTTCCTGTTAATTTTAAACTACAATTTAAGTGAAGGATATATGTATAACGTTCACTATTAATTATAACGGTGCTAACCTTTATCAATTTTACGTGAAGTTTTGATTTTAGAGTTTTCTTAAATTTGATAAATGTGACCCCGGTAATTGCTTAGATTAGACCGTAGGCTGTAGTATACACAACTGTGTTGGAATTGTATTTAATTTTTAAGTAGTACTACCAAAAGATTAAGAATGTTTTTTTAATTTATGTACAATTTCGGTGCGTGTTTTTGAAAATCCGTCAAAGCAGCAATCTTTATTTGTTCGAATTTTAGACAACATAGCTAGCATTGTAGATCTCTGGCAATGAATAAACAATTTAATATTGACGTCATTTAAGGCGTCGATGACGTAATGGATAATATGTACATTATCCCATGATTCTATGGATTGTAGGTTGAAGCAGTCGGGGTATTCTGCTAATAACAAGATTCTAACTTAAATGCCATTCAGATAATATAGTGATATTTGACTGAGTAGTTTGCAATCCACCCACAACATTACATCCAGATTACAGTACTATGCAAAAAAAAAAAAGACAGCAAACGATTCAAGCAAAAAAAAAATGGTATTTTAATAATAATTTTTTTTTGTTTTAACAAGAAGACTTGAATTTGGAAAAGCCTCATATTTACTATATTGGCCCGACAGATAAATTTATAATAATTATTTTACACACTTTTAATATATAAAGACTGGAAAATAATAGATATTCACAACTGGATGAATAATAATGCAAAACAAAACGTAAGTAACATTAAGCGTAACAACAAAACTTTCATATTGTTTATAAATAAGTTTTAGACTGTCAAAAATATGAAAAACGACAAATGTCATTAACACTCAGTTGTAATCAGTTCCGTTTCTATGCTGATTCCCCAAGGATGATCGCGATGATCCCGATAATGAAGATGAAGAACTGTGTTTTGTTTTGGAAGAGGATGATAATCTGGATTGATTTGATGAATTATAAGGAGCTCCGTTCATATTTGAGTACTGAATTGAACTGTTGTTGTTATTGTTAAGTGATGATTGAACTCCCACAAAAAACGAATTCGATAAATTAGAGGATGACGATGCAGACGAACCATTATTATTATTATTATTACTATTATTACTATTATTACTATTATTACTATTATTAATATTATTTAGATTACCACCACTTCTGCTATATTTCCCTTTGTTCGACCCACCATTCAGGTGAAAAGTTCTGTTTGTTGAGGCATTATTAGCTGCCGTTGATTCTGAAGAGAGAGTAGATCTACCAGTGTTATTGAACGATCCGTGAAATTGTGACACATTGTTATTGCCGCTTGTATTGATATTCCGGGCTGAATTGGCAATTTTTTTATATCCAAGCAATTGTTCAGATAGTTTACTAACTATATTGCTTCTTAATACCTTGCAGGTTTTATTTATTTGTCCTTTGTGCATTATTATGCTTCTTTTCTTTATGGGAATTGTGCCAGTAGCAGACACAATTATGAATTGCTTCGATGAATTCGATCTGTAGTTTTTAATAGAAAGGTTAGATTTTCTCATGTTTACAAGCTGCTTTTGAAATGCTGTGACACCGCGAAATTTACCGAGGCCAAACATATTAACTCTTAGAGGCTTAGGTATTGAATTATGCCATGTTTTTAATCCACGAATCACATCATCGCCGAAAGGTGATATATCATAAAAATTTTCATCGATAAGCACCTTCGTGTTTTCTTTTTCTTGATGAGAGGAAAATAACTGATCACCACAATAAATTTTTGAATTGCTATTAGAAATAGCATCCACCAATCCTAAATCACTATCATCTAGATTTTCATCATCCGATTCTGCCATAATTGACATCATTTCAACGACATCTTCCACAGAAGTAGTAGGAGGAAAGGTTGGTGGGGGAGGAGGAGGAGGAGGTGGAGGAGGAGAAAGAGGTGGAGCTGGAGGAGGAATAGGAGATGGAGAATGAGGAACAGTAGGCTCTATTGTTGATACATCCTGCATCTGTATCATTTGTTCATCTGGATGAAATTCTTCAATATTTTGAGAAATTTCTTGTACCTGAGAACCTTCTGCAGCATTAAGAGCTGATATTGCATTAGAAATTTCCTCAGGCGAAATTTCTACGAAAGGAATACTAAACGAAATCTCGTTTGCTGTCACTTTAATGTTAGATAATTCAATCGATGAAGCGATATTCGTAGGACCATCAATTGTAAAAGCATTCGTTGAATTTGTCGGTTCATTCGTATTTTCTAAATTTGAAGTGATATCCATTGGAGTAAAATCAGATGGTAACGCTTCATTTGTGGGAACATTCATTAGGGTTGGCGATGTGTTATCTGAAAATTGTGGAGTTTCAGCCTGAGGTAATTGTTGATTTGAAGGTATTTCTATTTGAGAAAATCCTCCATTAGCTGGTTGATTATTCACAGAAGGAACTTCAAATGAAGATGGATCAATTGAGGAAACTTCTGGATGTATATCACCATATGTTTGGCTACCTTCTAAATAATCAGCTGGTTGACAATATTCTAAAATTTCATCCTCATTCATTGGCTCTTCCTTGATTTCTTGTTTGATCTCCATTTTCATATTTCTTAACTCCTTATGTAAATCAGGCAAAATTGGAGGCAAATGCGATGTGGCGATGGGATCATGTTCATTTTTAAACTCACCTTTCACGACAGGAATAATAACAGTTACTGGCTTAGGCATTCCATTAATAAATTCAGGTCTTAAATTAGCATATTCTTCCTCAGTCATTTGCTTATGATGATGAATCAAGAAACCTTCATCTTCTGGATTGGGTATAATGAATTTTCTTGCTGGAATCACCAGATGACCATTTTCATTTACTGTTACTCCATGGGGCTTAAGGGATTCAAGAATTGTCTGTTCAAGAAATTTTTTATCTAAACTTTTCCAATTAACTCTTAAGTCATTTGGGTCGAATGTACCATTCATGCTAACAGAAACCGTATTCGTTTCAGGATCTAGCACGAATTTGGCATTTGTAACAGTTGCATTTGGATTGCTTGCTACAAATAATTTAGCCACAGCTTCAGCTGCTGGCGGCATCGACAAAGCATATTCACTTGGTTCTCCAGGTGCCCTGAACCGATATTTGTTTTTCGTTTGTACTCTGTGCTGTATTTTCAATTGAAGTTTACGTTCTTTGCTAATATCCATCAAATCAATGTCATTATCAATAGTTCTTGCTCTTTTGAATTCCTCTTCATCTTCATCAGCTAACAATGTTATTGGACGCTTTAATACCATTGACTCTGCACTGAAAACATTACTTTCAAAATTTTTATCATCTAAAAGTTCAGCTGGTATAGCTGAGCGAACAGCATCGATTAAGCGTGTTGTAACTTTATAATTTCTCGGGACTCCATTATTCTCACCTTCTGCAGCCGGTAAACTATGGTGACGGTTGGTATTATTATTTCCTGGATTTGAGGCTCTATTAAAATTCTGACCGGTGCTTGGAACATCATCCCTTGATAGATTTAATTGAATTCGTCCACTACTTGTCCTAACTGTTTCTACTGATTCCTGAATATCAACCGAAGATTCATTATTTGTCTCATCCGGTTGGTTGCTCAAGATACTTCGACTTGTATAATGTAAAACATTATTCCCAGATGTTAATGTCGCAGCAGTAATTTGATGATTTTGAGATGATATTGTTGCTGATGCTGATGCTGATGCAATTATTGAAAGAGCATCAGTAACTGCAGCCGTTGCAACAAGAGCCGAAGCTGTTTGTGCAGCAATATTCGATGCTATTAGGGATGTAGGTGACATGGATGCAGATGATGAATGGGGTTGAGCCTCAGTTGATAAGTTGGAATTGGAACTAACGCTATGTAAGCTTCGACGATCCATTTCAATACTGGATGATGAATTTGAGGATTCAAACTCCGGAATTGCCTAAAAACAATGACGGCAAAAGAAAAAAATGCTTAAATTTATGTAAAAAAATGTATAAAATTGTTTAAAAACTTCAAATAGGTTTAAATCAAGGTATCTATGAAAAATACTAACAAAAAATAAAATTAACTCTTTTAAAACGTGCATACTCATATATTATAGTCATTTTCTACTCGTAAGTGAGCTGAGATGGGGAAATCGATTTCATGATTCACAATAAAAATACTTACGGAGTGATGACATCCAGCGATATTATTACAAATAAATGGAAGCAAAGAAAGGGTTTTATCGAGATAGCTCGACAAAACCACACACGGATTATGCGAACAAGGATTACAGGCCCCTAGAGAATTACAAAAGGTGGACAAATTTCTTCACTTTCTAGAACTACGTTTCTAGAAGCACTAGAAAGATTAAAATATGAGCCAAGATCAGTTTCAAGATCATTAGGTTTGATCACTACCCAGAAGATGGATGCAGTCAGCATGCAAGTTATGTCATCAAGACGATGAGCTACATTCATGTAAGAAATTCCTGCAATTTAGCCCATCAGAACAGGTCAAAAAAGTTTAACGTTTAAGACTATGAATGAATTGTGCAGTGTCAACTAACGTATAAAACTCTACTCCACTTCAAGTGCCAACCTAATGTCAACAACCACTCCAAGAGTAACAACCCTGTCATGCCAACAGCCACAGCCAGTGTAAAAGTATCTGATCTTAACATGTCCTCCTAGGCACCGCCATTATCACAAGCCAAAAGGGAAGGACAATGGAATGCTGTCATTTTTCCAACTTAGTTTTGAAGTAGGGTAGTAGCATCAGTTTTATAGTTCTTCGTGGAACAAAAATGTTGACCTCTGCAAGCAATATAAGGAATTCATACAGAAATAAATATTGCTAGGGCATATGGGAGCAGATAGACATTGAGCAAATCGAGAAACCATACTGCTTGCTGCCACATCATTGTGTAGTGAAGTCAAAGTCTAAGCTTAGAGTAGTCTTCGATGCTTCATCGATAACCTCGTTAAATTTTTCACTAAATGATATACAAGGAACGTGTCCCAACATTCAAGATGATCTGTGTGCTATTCTGTTTCTATTTTGCCTGCCAAAATTCGTATTCACAGCACACATCGAAAAGATGTATCGGTAAATCAGAATCTACTCAAAAGACCGAAAGTATCAATTGATCTATGGTGAGAAGAGTAAGCGAACACGTCAAATGTTATGAGTTGTGCACTTTAATGTACGGTATCACATATGCGCCCTACCTTGCCATAAACTGCCTTCGCAAATTGCAGGGATCTTATAAAGGGGAAGGATAGCCTGGCGGTAACGCTAAACACTCAATGAAAAATGCGAGAAATGCTCCAGTCAACAGAATTTATGTTGAGAAAGTGGTGTGCAAATCATCCCCAACTTCTACAAAGCATTCGAGAGAAGGCAGGCACAGTTACTAAGGGAACAAATTATCTGTGACTTGAAAAGATTAAAAGCTAATAATTCATTAACCGTCACAGATAGAACATATGTTTAAAAGGTTAAGTTAGAGAGGAGACTCTGGGCTTTCAAAATTTTGTAACAAAAATGTAATTAGGGGTATTAAAAAAAAATAATGAAAAAAAAAAATTTAAAAACCGATATTTTGAATTTGAAGCTTCATAACTCTGGATTGGGGAGGGGAACGGGGCTGGTTTAATATTCATAGGAAAGATATAGGGTATTTAATAAAAAAAAGAGCATATTTTACTAATCACCCAGTAACTCGGTAGGATGACATTTGCCCCCTCCCCCTCCTGCCATACAATTTTTTTACTTGTCTGGACGAGGAATCGTTTGGCAAAATATAGTCATATTAGTCTGGGACACCCGTATAGAATAAATAGTAATGGTCCGAGGATAGAGACTTGTGGTACTCCACGAGATAGATACATATATGGGGTCAGAGAGAGGTTGCTATTTTTCACTTGCTGCGTTCGACTTGACAAAAAAAAAAGAGAGGCTTTTGAGAAGCGAGAAGGCGAGAACTCTCACGTTATCACTATCAAGTGCTTGCCGAATATCCGTTTTAGCTCTTAACAAAGCCGTTTCGCAGCTATGCCGGCGTAAAAGTCCACACTGTAACGTTGATAATAAAGCATTAACCTAAATAATATACATAGTACAGCATTTCATCTGTCAAGAGTTTCTGTAGAGTTTTCACTAAGAAGCGTGGTAGGCTGAGAGGTCGAAAATCAGACATACAATTTGGGGAATTATTTTTTGCGATGACTATTGCAGTAGCTCTCTTCCAATTTGTTGGAAATTTTGAGCATGTTAGAGCTGCGTTAAAGATATGGTTCACAACAGCTAGTATTACAGACAAAAGTATTTTTATGAAGTGTCCCACTATGTTATCTGGACCGCAGGCTTTCGATTAAGAGAATAGCACAGTACACCTCTGCCGAATCCACGTATCGAAAGTTGAAACCATTATCTGACACCAATGTAGGAGTTACACTCACAATATCCGATGTCACTGGGGATGTTAATGTTGTAGGAGATGCGAAATGTTCATTTAGGTCATTGGGATCAAAATTCACAGCTTGGAGACCATACACCATGGGTGTTCATCCACTCGTTTTAGGTTGGACCAAAAGGGGAACGCCCATTTTTCATACAACTTTAGGCCCAACGTGAAGGATGTCTTAAACAACACATTATGATACTCTGAACATATTTTATTAAACTGTTTATTTCAATTAAACGGGGGAAAGCTTTGGCGATCGAATGTAGGTTGAGCGACTTTCTAGGGTGAAAAAGTGGACTCTTCTACTTCTCCTAATTGAGCGCAATTGGTGCTTCGTGGAAAATGATTTCCTATGAGAAAAATGTTCATAACAGAGCACTAATGGCCATGGAAGAAGGAACAGCAAAAATATATGCGAAATGTAGTAACTGGGTTGAATGTTTCCAAGTGCATGACAATGGGTTTTCCGGCAGCAAAACAGTCCCGAGAATGTGTTTTGAATCGGGAAAAAAGTACACCACCCGATAGTACTCGGCGATTAATTTGATATGCACCATGCCGTATTGGAACCGCCGCCCTCCACAAAAGTATGAAGACAGTTCCACGAATTGTAGCTGGTAATAATTAAGGTGAAAACCGTTTTCCGATCTGACATAACCCTACTAACTTAGAGCCGATCTCAGTTCAACTAAAAAAGGAAAATACTAAAAAAGTGAGTATGGAATCAGCTATTTAAGTCTTCGAGTATAGAAGTGTGGGTACTCAAACTTCTTCTCAGGTCCTAAGGAATTTGAGTCTGTACTAATATATATTTTCCCAAACGTACTAGATCAAACTTTGAAATCCCCCAAGCCTTTCCCCGCTTAATTGAAATAAACTTTGTTATTAAAATATATCCAGAGTATCATAATACATCGTTTAAGAAATCTCTGATGTCTGTTCATGTTGGGCCTAAAATGGGCACTCCGCTTTCTCAACTTCTTCGTTTCGATACATTTCGGTGTAAAGTGTATGTCGGCATTGGAATTAGCCTTTGTATGCTGGGAGTTTAGGATCAAGCTTAACATCATAGTAATTTTGCTCCACACATGTCTTTTTTTCCTCCTACCACGCCCACCCAACCACGCTAGAAGGGTAAACATTTCATGATTTTACGTTGAAACATCATTTTTACAAAATCATATCTCGAGAATGAAGTAACCGTTTTTTGTGGTGCATATGAAGCTAAATACTATATATATTTCATAAATAAGTATAGCAAAATAGTATTTTGTTTAAATACCATTATTTACTGCTTTGAAGCTCAAAGCCTTATCTAAATGTGTATACAAAAAATTTAGGAGGCTTTGGGTCTCGTTTTGGAGATAGTATTAATTTTTGAAATCACCTCATACTCATAATCAGTTTTCAATTTCACGAAATATTTCTAGTTTGCCTATATTTTCCAGCAAGTAAAGGCAATCGAAGATCTCATAAGAAACTAAAAAAAAAACGGACTTTCGAGAAAAACGTTACGTTACTATCAACGTAGACTTCGTGAACTAAAGCAGCATTGAATGCCTTTGAGGCCACCGACAATGAAATCAGATAAATGGATGAAACATCACTCGATTATCCTTATTTTAGCTAGGACTAATACCATGAAGTCGTCACGATATATAACAACTACCAGAAACAATTCCGAGAGGTGACAAGCTCTGCCCATGAAACCTAGGGTGATGATGACCAAAATGACGCCGCAGCACAAATATCAGTAGATCAAAATCATGCAAGGGCTGTCAAGAGTAACATAAAAAATCGGGCCCTTCCCTATTAAGAATTTGCGTCTACAACTTCAATCCTAAGTGGCTCCAGTAGTTTAATGACCGCTTCAAGTTACTGGTTCATAATCAACCACTGTTCAATTGCCAAAAGATGTGGTATTTGAAGACAAATTTGGTAAATGAAGCAGAAAAACACACCAGACACCCCTCTCATGGAATAAAATTACCATATGCACCGAATACCAAGCACTGGACAAAGCAATGGAGAGGTTTCGGCGACTAGAGATGGTTGAAGAAGGCAGTACTCAAATGACCCAGCAGAAGCTTATTATAATCAAATGTCGCAACGAGAGCCTAGTGAACGATTTATAATAAGATTGGCATTCCCTGATTATGCTTCAAGGTTAGGCGAATACAGAAGCATAGCTTAACGTAGGTTTTTGTTTTAGAGCGCAAACTGGCCTAACATTGAAAAATATATATACCGACAAGTACTAATTCAAGAAGAGGATCGAAAGCATTATTTTGTCTCTGGAGGAACGATTCAAATGAACAACTAAAAAGCTATCTCCGCATGGTCACTTATGCGAGAGTACCAGCCCCATATTTCCCTTGAAATTGCACACTGATGCTTCTATAGGTTCGGTGAGTGGGGACGCCCGCCTGGGGGGGGGGGTGTACCTACCATATGGTCAAAGAACTATGGTAATCGGTTAAGTGGGTGAGAAATTATAGGCGAACGAGTCGAGGTATGTCCAAAGATTTCTATATATTTTAAATTTTTATTTTATTTTTTCACTATTTTCCCCTCATACTCAACCCCCCAATAGAGTTGGTGCGGATAAACTGGTAGATGGGTGAGCAGATTCTACCCCTACGACCTCTTTGAATGATTAAAATCGGTTGAGATTTGACCGAGATATTGGCGAAGACGTTTTGGTACTTTTCTAAGCAAATTCCAACATGAAATATCTCACACGCCTTAATGCAAACTTGGAGTCGCGCTAATCAGTATATTTTATATTTAGTGGGTGGGGACGCCCGCCCAGGGGGTGTGTTATGCAGATGGTTCTTTTTAAGTGGGGGTGGGTGGTAGCTACCATATGGTCAAAGAATTATGGTAATCGGTCAAGAGGGTGAGGAGTTATGGCCGAATTAGTGAAGGTATGTCTGTGTTTTTTTTCAATGGAAATCCCCTTATGGGTCAGATTACATTAGTTCGGTGGGTGGGGACGCCTGCCGGGGGGGGGGTGTTATGCAGATGATTATGCAGAAGGCGGGTGGGTGTTAGCTACCATCTGCAAAAAGAATTGTGGGATTCGGTCAAGAGGGTGAGGAGATATAGGCGAAAGAGTGGAAGCATGTCTGAAATTTTAAGATTTTCAATGGAAACTACGCTTGTTGGTCAGATTACGTTAAACCCCAACGCAGGTGCCGCCCTTGTTACCAGCGCGACTCGAACTTATACGGAATCAATCTCAAATTTTTCCACCCCTCCTGGGTTGGGGGCTGAAAGCCCCCCTCTAAGGGCGGGCACCGGCGTTGGGGACGTAATCTGACCAACAAGCGGAGTTTACTTTATGTATATATAGAAAACCGACTTATACTGATATGGTGATATACAAAACCTCTTTTTAAGACAACACAAAATTTAGTTAATATTCTTCCCAATATTAAAGATAAGACGTTAGAGCTACAAAAGAATGGGGTTTATAGTTTGAAATGTTCAACATGTCAGGAAGTGTACAAACGGGTCGTTCATTCAAGGAAAGTATAGATGAACATACCAGCTCCTTCAGAGACAAAAATAACAAATCCAGTTATGCGATTCATTTATTAGACAACAATCATGTACCTGATATAAACGTAAAGATTCTACATGTGTGTAATAAAGGAATGAAATTAAATCTATTGGTATCATTAGAGATATCTCGAGAACTACAAGACAAAGACCATCCCTGCTTTAAGGACCAAACAGAACTCTATTACTCACCACTCTGCAAGCCACTGTATGAGAGCAGTTTGGGAGCAATACAATTTTAGTGTACTGATGATAGCCGATTTACTGAAAGCGGTCTGCACTCAATTAAAAAGTAGGTGCGATTGATAATCTCGTTCTATATCAATATGTCGTATCACACAATCTCTGCCGAAACCATACAATTAATAAATGAACTACTACTACTACATATTGTATACGGTACACTAAGGCGAAGCCTAAATTAAATAAAAAAAAAAAAAAATAATGTTTACATACATGACCGAATCAGAGGTAAAAAAACTACAAAAAGCATATATGTATAGCCTCTAAATATTTACTCAAAACAAGTATGACATTGGCATTGTTGACACACGAAGAACTAGAAATGGTGTTTTTCGAAATTGAGGCTATATAGACCTTTAGCACCGATGTCAACATATCCCAATAATCGAACAGCGTTAACTTCAGGAAACTTCTTACATGTAAGTCATTGACTGTTTCCTTGTCGAAGACTTGCAAAATCGATGGAAGTTAGCATCCCATATTAAACATGAATTCTGGCATCGCTATTTTCATGAATACTTAAACGAACTTCAACACCCTTTCAAGTGGAGGAGTCGTTGCCAAAACATAGAATCAGGCATAATCGTCATCATAAAGAAAACAATACTCCTGTAATGAAAGGGACCCTTAGGACGAATAGTATGGATTTAAAAGGGAACAGAAAGGGAACGAAAGCCTATCCACAGACTGTTACGTTTGCCAACCGAAGCAGAGCACTCCCATGAAACGCCTATAAATCAACAGAGTCCGGAAACCAGTGTAACAAACCAATGAGGAGAACGATGTTATGCAATCATTGCATGATGCGATAATTTTATCATTATGTAAAGAAAACACACGGACATCCCAGCAAACAAATTGAATCGAAAATAATTCGAAAGTAACTTGCCATGGGCAAGCATAACCCTCGCAATCGATATTGGCAAATGCTTGTTTATAACGTAGGCGGCGGTAATTTATAAGTAATTCGCCTATTCCTTACCGAAAGCAAGTATATATATTTTATATACTTGCTGCGAGGGTTGAGTAAATTACTTTTAATTTACCAATTTCAACTTATTTGTAATGTGTCTGGATTGACATTTCTATTTAATTCATAGACGTAAGGGAAATTTTTTTTAAATATTTCCACAATATGTTATTATAGTTTTATTACAATTATAAGTCCGCTATCTTGAAAAACAAAATGCGTCAGCAAAGTAAAAAGCATTGTTGAAAAATTTAATAAGAGCGAATTCGATAGAAGAAGTAATGCAAATTTACACGAGGCTTGCTAAAAGCGAGAAACAGGCAATAGTTGAAGGAGATGCAATCATATACACACCTTATTGCAATAATGCTGTCCCTGTTTCACAACTATTGATCATTCCTTACTGCTGGCAAAACCTCGCCAAATTGTTTGCTGGGATCTTTCGAATCTTTAATAGTATCAGCATGGTTGTTTTGCCTGCTCGCACCCGTATAAGAATGAGTTTAGTTGAAGTATCCAAATTCGATATGCGACCGGATAGGTATACACTATGAACATTATCAGACTTATTACGGAATGGCAAGTAAGGTAAGTAAGGTAAGTTATTATGATCTGGAGCCATACTGGACAGAATTTAACGCATTTAAGAATGGTACCAGGAGGCTTGAACATCTTTGTAATCAAATAAAACAGAAGGTTTAATGTATGGCCGTGAAGAGTTAAGCAAAGACAGCAATTTACTATCAATTCAAGGTCCATCCAACCGAAGAAAAAGCGATGTTTTAAATATAGCCAGAACCGTCGAAATTCACATTTTGGCGTGCTCGCAATACGACTCCATCCAGGGAAAGGAAAACTATTTGATGTTGCTGACCAAGAATGATACATCCATCATTGATTTAATAATAAAAATCAAACGAGATTATATCAGATCGTATACGTCCCATAAAAAACCTAAATTTTTATATGGAAATACCAAGAAGGGATTACCCAATTTAGTCCATTTTTGAAATTATATTTACTCTTGCTATGAAAATACCATGTACTAGCTTTCTACGACGACGCGTTCTCAGGTGCAAATATATAGTAAAAAGCGAAAATGTTTGTATGGCAACTCAGCGAAGAAGTTAGCCGATTTGTACCATTTTCGAACTTAAATTTAAATTTTTTAAGTCCGTGTGCAAGATTTCAGTTCTAAGTACATGCGTTCTCGAGCTATCGTGAGAACAGGCGGACGGACATGCAAAAATCAAAATAACTTTTAATATAATTCGTGGATGTCCAATCCATTTTGCACTATCGTAATCATTTCTATGCGTTACAAACGGAATGATAAACTTAGTATACCCTATGATTTCATCATCTAGGGTATAAAAATGATAATTAATAACTCTAATGAAAGACTTAACCATAACTAGTGTCGCTATTGAATTGTTTGAAAACATTAATTATTTGGAAGTCTTTATATACAATAAACTAAATTTTCAAGATCATTTCAATTATATCTGTAACAAAATTGCTAAAAAAATATACTATTTCTGGAGAGTCAGAGATAATCTATTAATCTTACGTGCAATAAAATTGTACAATACCAGGCATGGGGGACAGGTTCAGTCAGAACAGAATTCCTTAGGTCCTGAGAAGTTTGAGTACCCACACCCTATACTCGGAGGCTTAAATAGCCATCCCCATACTTTTTTAGTATGTAGTTCCCTCCTTTTTATTCGAACTAAGGTACTAGATTTTTCGCACTTTAGATCGGCTCTAACTGGGTAGGGTTATGTCCGATCGGAAAACGGGTTTCACTGTTTGCCTCATCTCACTCCAAGATAGAATTCCTAGCAGGAATTCTTTCTCTGCATGCTTTTAGAGTGGGAGATAGGAATCCGCTGCGGGGGGTTCCAATACGGCATGTTGCATATCAAATTAAAGGTCTGCAAAATACTATAAGGTAGTGTACTTTTTTCCTGATTCAGTAAACTTTCTCGGGACACTTTTGCCGCCGGAAAACCAATTTTCATGCACGTGGGTCACCTACACCCCAACTACTACATTTCGCATCAATTCCGCGCAAACACGAGAAGTAGAAGTCTACTTTTTCACCTAAGGCAGTCCTTCAAGCTACATCCGATCGCCAAAGTTTCCCCAACTAAATTGAAATAAAAAAATATGTTCAGAGTATCATAATGCATCGTTTAATAAGACATCTCTCATGTCTGTTGATGTAGATCCATAAGTTGTATGAAAAGTGGACAATCCCCTTTGTAAAACTTTTCACACACCAACATTCTAATGCAGGTACAAAAACCTTGTCTTCGAACTTAAGTGGGGTAAAAGAACTTTACATTCGACATTACATTTATATTTTACCTAGTCTAGATTCATGATCTTGCAAGTGTTACTTTTCTCAATTTTTTTTAAATGAATACAAGTGGTGGCTCACATTTCAATTTTTAAGAAGTAATAGTTTAAAGAAATTAGGATACAACGCCTTTAAATTTGATCTATTAAAACCAATTTAGTCATAATGCTTATCCATATAAAACACATTTTATAGATATAAAAAGATTTTCGAATAAACTTACCCTAGTTACAGAGTTATGCGGGATTCTTGAGGAAGAATGCTCTTTCGTCATCCTATGTTCCGATAGTAACTTGTCAAAGGATTTAGTTCTTCCATTTACGATTCTTCTCATTGAAAGTGAATGAGTTTTGCATGTAAGTGAGTGCGTGCAAGGCTTTGGTGGATCTCCAGTTAATGCTCCACAATGTCGATCTGCATCATACTCTCTATCCTTTACCGGAAAATTTTTCCGTTCTGAACTTCGTCCCCTAATATTTTGTCCATACGTTCGTCGCGAGGAACTAGATGATGACTTGGATGAAGTTGAAGCTGAAGTTGACGACGAACTGGATGATATTGATGAATTTGAATTTGATGATGTAACAGCACTGCCCGACATTGAACATTCCGGAATTGAAATAGAAGCCTCACTATGGGTTGGAGCTATCATTCCTTTTGACGGACTGCCCCCATGCGGTTGCAAATGTTGCGACGCAGATGATGTTGAGAGGCAAGCTGTTCCCGTTAGTGGTTTTATCTGTTTGGAATTCGAGTCCGTCTAAAAAACGTTCATTTGAGTAAAATATATATGTAAAGAAAAAACAAAATATAAATAATTACTTTTTGGGCTGACAGGTGATTTGCTCGTGCTGCACTTGAAATCGCGTGCGTAGCCGGGTTAGTGGCGGTGACTTGGGAAGTGCTATTTCCTGCACCGGTAATACTTGATGTCGAACTGCCCGAGGAGGTTGAATTCGACGGGTTGTGATATCGCTGGAGCGAAGGGGATAACGACGCAGATGATGAAGACCATGTCGATGAGACACTGGAGCTCGAGATTTGATTAGAGGAACTTTTCCCACTTTTTGATTTGATTTTGTTGCTTGTTGATTTACTTTTAGAGCGCAAGCTGCTTGAATTGGATGATCCGGAGGTGAAGCTACAACTCGCCGCAATTGAGGAATTCGACGCGCCTGGTGTAATCCCAGCCAACACATTTGTTGCTGTTATTGACGAAGATGTTGATGTTGAAGGAGAATAATATTCATTAGAGCGTACAAAGCTCCCCAATCCTGACTGACGACTTATTGAAGAATGTTGGGTAGACGACGAATGGTGACTTCTGTGATGGGAAGAATGGGAGCTATGACGATTGAACATATGCTTCTCCAGACCTTGGGGCTTTATAACAGCATTACATATACTACAGATAGCAGCATAAAACGGATCAGTCTCAGGACAAAGGCCGTAAAGTCCCATATCTGATTTATTTAACCTCATAACATTTGCTTTGTTTCGTCTTCTGTGTCGATCATCATCATCACTGTCGCTTGAATTTAACTCGGCCAAAAAACCGGAATTTTCATAAAATGCGTTCCACTTTAATCCTGTTAACTTAAGAAGACTTACTCCAACACTATCTTTTCTCCGGCCACTACTAATTCTTGATAAAGTATTTGATGTATGACACATATTTGAGCTTCCACTTGCCAAAGAATAGTGTGACGTACCACTGCAAGATAACATCCACGGCCCTTGCTTGCCTCGCCTTGATCTAATTGAAGATGGTGTTGCTGACAAACCAGAAGACAATGGGGTTGAGGGCAGGGACCCGTAACCTGAAGATACAGAATACAATCGAGAGCTCGAAGAGCCTGATCCAGATGCTGAATGCAAATTGTTCGTAGATGAAACCGATGATGATGTAGATCCAGATGCGAAACTACAGCTTGCCGCAATAGAAGAAGCAGATCCGCCTGATGTATTCACAGCTAAAGCATTTGTTAAAGTTGAGGAGACTGCTGAATGTGAGGGTGAATAATATTCATTAGAACGCTCAAAATTTTCAGAGACCGACTGACGATGCTGGTGGCTAGAAGAGGAATAATGACATGTATGATGTGAGGAATGAGCATTATGTCGATTGAACATATGCTTCTGAATTCCTTGGGGTTTTACAACAGCATTACATATACTACAGATGGCAGCACAAAATGGATCTATCTCAGGGCAAAGACCGTAAAGTCCCATATCCGATTTATTTAATCGCATAACACTTGCTTTGCTACGTCTTCTTTGTCGATCATCATCATCGCTGTCACTTGAATTTAGCTCAGTCAAGAAACCAATATTTTCATATAATGCCTTCCACTTTAATCCCCTTAATTTGAAAAGACTTACTCCAGCACTACTATCTTTTCTGCTGCCACTATTGATCCTTGATAATGCATTTGAAGAATGACCCATATTTGAGCTTCCACTTGCCAAAGCGTAGTGTGAAGGCCCACTACAAGATAACATCCACGGACCTTGTTTGCCTCGTCTTGATCTAACTGAGGATGGTGCTGCTGACAAACCAGAAGGCAGTGGGGTTGAGGGCAGAGATCCATAAAACAATTTTGAACTTGAAGAGGCTGATCCAGTTCCGGGTGCAGACAGTGAGTTATTCGTCGAAGATGAAATCGCTGACGATGTAGGTGAAGTTGAAGTCATAGCAGCCGTCGCCATCTCTATCGTGAAAAGGCACAGTATTTAAGTGTACAGCTATGCTGTGATCTAATCGTTTTTCTATTGATTTAGCCCCATGAGCTCTTCAGTGCTTGGCTTCATTACTTTTGTTTACCTTGGGTTTCAACAATTTTTTTATAAAATACTGCTAACAATGCATGGAATTTGACTTCGTATTTGGTATAAACTGTAATGCAATGAATTGTTAAGAGTTTTTTAAAACAATTTAAATACAAAAACGTAGAAATTACTAAATATGTTTGTTAAAAGCACATTAAATTCATTTTCTTCACTTTCGTCCCTCAGTCTTGATTACCACCAGTGTCATTCAGAAAAGCTTTCTCCCAGCAGCAAGCAAGCAGTACATACAAAGCTCACAATCGCATACATGCACTCTGACAACAAAATCCATACAAAAAACCCCACTGAAAGAAACTTGAACACACCAACGGCCAGCTCCAGCCAGCTGTGCTGAATTTCGTCAAACGACCGAAAGAAACGATATTAATTTTATACACACACACCGCTGTCGCAATTGCAACGCAACACGGAGGGTTTAGAAAGAAACAAATAATTTACATATATATAGTCATATCTTTCCCGTTCTCACATACGGCTGATAAATGAATGAATTTAAAATTTTCGAAGTAGAAAAGTTACCACGCGATTTTAGTTCTAAATTTCCCTCAACGCACAATATCTTTTGGAATTAATTATGATCATTGGTTTTATCGATTCTTATTTACGCAATTATAATTGAAATTTCAGTCAATTATTTCGCACATCTTCTGTGCTACGAGTACAAAACACTCAGTTTTAATCTACTCTAGTATGAACCGACGACGACGGCGGCCATAATTCTCAATCAAGCACAAATTGTTTGTGTAGAAAAAAAAGTAGGGGAAGGTAAAAGCCAACTGACTTTGGTTGTGTGTGACTTGCCTTTGCGTAAGAATTGCATAGAGCTGCCATATATACAATACCGAATTCTTTTTATCAAGTAAATATTGCAATTCCAATTTAATCCATTTTACATGCCCAAGAAAGTCACGCGCGTCAATTAATTTTACTTTGGTTAAAAAGTTTATAAACTTAATTTAAGACCTATGGAAAATGTATCAAAAAACTTTTCTTTCTATTCACACACTATGATTTTTACATTTTGTTTCCTTTGCTCCAGCAAATGCATAATCCATACAATGTATAGTTGCATAGCTGGTATAACTCGTATCTCGCACATCTATGACTGAAAGCTTTTTTCGTAAGAAAATAAAACAAAAACCCGTTTTTTTCTATTAAGGGAATGGATTACTATCGAAGCAATTCATGTGCAGATGCTATTATTTTTTAATTTTCAATTGAAAACATTCTTTATAATTCATTTATTTCTTTTATTTAAATTAAACACGAAAGTTTCCACATTCTTCATCTTACTAATTCTTATATCCGAAAGGAAAGCACATCTAAAAAACGACGGAATTGTACTGTAAATTTGCCAATTGTTTATGCATATTATAATACTACATATTAAAAGCACACTTCTAAACAGCGCTTAAGCACTGCTCGACACTTCTCATGGAAGCACATACAAAATAATGTATTTATTATTTATTTTTTTTGTTTAAACAAAATATTGCAGTTTTGTTTACCTCACGTAATTCTCTGTATTCTGAAGTTATTCTTTCTCTGTTCAAACTTCAAAGCTAGGCTAGCTATAGCTAGGTTCAAAAGGCCGAAACACAGTGCGAATGGTCTTGGCGTCTGGCACAGCCGACTTTTGACAGTTCACGTTAGGGTCAACCCACACGAGAAGTTTTTGGGGAAGGAAGAATTTTCCTCTCTTGTGCTTAGATGTACCAGCGCAATAATGTTGCTACGCGTAGTTCTTTATATGATTACCGAAATTAATTGTGTGCGTGTTCAATTAAGTTACAGTTTTTAATATAAACAATAACTGTATCACAAATTTACAGCACGTAATGATAGTTTAATTATTATATTTTCACCTTAAATCGCAGGTAAAAGTACAGCCGACCGATTACAAATTTCATGTCTCATTTTCAACGTTAAGTTAATTCAGTTGACTAATTTTCCTGTTAATTTTGTGGTTCTAAATACTAATTTGGATTTCTATGAAAGAAAAGGTGGGTTATAATATAAATATTGGCTTTTAGCTAAATTATTTTAAAATTCCTTTATTCTAGTGACTTTAAGAAGATGAATAAATATATAGGCTGAACTTAGATTATAGAACAAACAGGAATGGTTGAATCGTGTAAAATTCTTGTACAAGAGCGTAATTTGTCAAGAGCAGGAGGTTATACATAAGTGAGATGCTGGGAGGAAGATTTGTCAAAGCTGGGTGCAGAATTGTCAAATGTGATTTTGTTTTGTGAAGAGGGGAAAAGATTATTGGAACTGTTGCAAGAATTGGAAAAAAGATGGAGATATTTCTCAATTAGTCAAATGATTAACTTAACGATGAAAATGAGGCATTACAATTTTAAAATGGCCGAATCAATTTCCTTTTCAGTAGTATTGGTTGCTGCCTGTATGATCGTAAAGCATAGTTTTCACAAGTGAAGTTAAGTGGGAAACAGAATGTGGTGCTGGCGCTCTAGCGCAAACTGTCACAATATAACAGCACGATTTTCGTATGATAGCGACACAATGCGTAATTGGCGCTGGCGCTGTAGCGCACTTTTGCCAAATTTTAACTTTTGGTGCGCGCCAAGATTGACATTTGTGATTTCGAAGCGATTTGTTTGAGTGTAACAACATGGAAAATTTTGATACAGAAAAAATCATCGAAATAATGAAAAGGAAAGGAAAGGTATATTGTGGGATCCCCTTTATAAAAATTTTAAAAGAAAAGCGGAAATATGGAATGAAATATAGAATATCAAACTAGTTTTCACAGAACTAAGCTGCAGCATTGTATTCATACTTAGCTACAAGTTAAGCGACAGACTATGCGCCGGCACACTGTCCCAAGTAACCTCGTTTTCAGTCCCTCACCTCCTTTTAACATTCCCAACTAGTATACTTGCGACAAAACTTTGCCTTCATTTAAAAATGTATATACATTAAGCCTGAAATACAATGAATGCGACACGAAATTGTTGACGTCATTTGTCGCAGACGTAATACAATGAATGCGACATTATCGTCGTCATTTCAAGACAGTTGAGTTGATTTTTGCTTTTTTGTGATGTCTATGAAATGTTTTTTACATTTTTCAAGAACAAGTATAAGTTGTATTAAAGCTTACATGTAGTTATGCCAGATTTAAAAGAAAAGTACATGAAATGTACCAACACACGAACTGTCAAACTCAAATGTCGTACTGCGTAACGACAATTTTAGAGATTTGCTCTACTTTTTGACGACGACATTATCGCGTCGCAGCATTTGCTATGCCCTAATGTCGTAACATATATTCGAAAATTATTTGGCGTCGACAAATGCGTGTCACAGTCATTGTAGTTCAGCCACAGGCAATCAGCTGCATTGTGTCAATATATATACCTTGGACTTAGGCTGCTGTCAGAGTGGGATGGGGTATTTTAATGGAAGTTCTACGTATCAAGTATCAAAAGTACCTGCTCCAAAGTATCAGTTACAGGTCCCAATTTTGGTACAAATAGTAAAAGAAGATTGCTTTTAGATAGGGTCCACAAAAGATGTTTTAACTAAATTACAACAATGTAGGTACAGATAAATTATGATTTTATTCTTCGGCGAAATTTTATATGCCCAAAAAAAATAATATTATATAATACATTTAAATTTATTTAAGAAATCAACGCTCAAAATATTAAAATTGCAATACGGAAACTGAACCGAAAATGTAGCACTTAGTTTTTTACGACGGATAGCTACAGAAAAAAGTAAAATATACTGGTGGAGTGGTGAGAGACCAAATTCTTGAGTATGTCAACCAATATGAGTTGCTTTCGGGTCTCCAGTCTGGTTTCAGCGGGAATCACTCCACAAGTACTGCGCTGGTGAAGGTGGTTACAGATAACGTTCTTTGTGTGACGAGGCCAACAGGGTAATTCACTTTCTCTTGGACATGAAGAAGGCCTTCGATTCGGTCCCGCACACACTGTTCCTCCTTAAACTTAGGACCAAATTTGGCTTCTCAAACTCAGCTAGCGCACTCGTGGCCAGTTACCTAAATGGAAGGACGCAAATCGTTTGTAGTGACGGACGCAGCTCTAGTGCAAGAGCGTGTTAACAGGCTTCTCTCAGGGGGCCGTTTTAGCACCTCTCTTTTCAATCTTTTCATAAATGACGTCACTACATCTGTATCAAACATAGGTCTCCACCTTTATACGGACGACATACAGATCTACCCTGGCTCTCCGATATCGGGCCTACAAGGGCTTGTCGCGCTCGTGAATTTAAACCTAACAAGAATATATGGTTGGTGCATAGATAATGGACTTGCACTAAATCCTTCCAAAACCCAGGCTATCTTATATTCTTCTAACGGTGGAAGGCAGTTAGCACTAGAGACACTCCCGCCAGTTCCCCACATGTCAAAAACTTGGGCTTACTTATGGACACATGCTCTAGAGTTTACTTCGGATTACGATCTCTGTTTGCTGTGTCGCACCACTTGCTTCCGCGGCTTAGATTGCAACTAGTGGCAGCACTTATTCTCCCTTTACTCTTTTATGGGGATGTAGCAATGTTTCCACTGAAATGTATAGCATTAGTAAAACTCGAACGTGCGCTGAAGGCATGCCTGCGATATGCTCTCCGACTGGGGCGACACTCCCACGTCTCTCCACTCACTAATCTCTTACTCCCGGGACCCTTGGACAAGGTCTACGAGCTGAACGCCCTGACTTTCATTTTTAAAGGGAGGCACGGCCTGTTGTCTAGGTACATATGTACACGAAAATATGACATGGAGTAGACATGAAGGTTGCAGATAGAAGCATATACCAAGTTGGGACAAGTCTCTGGAACTCTCGAGCGAATCTTTATTTTTATATTTGAGGCTGTGTAGCTGTAATAAAAAAAAATAATAATTCAAGGCTGTGATACCTATTTTAATTTGCGAAAAATTAGGTTACTTCGTTTGTTTGTTTTATGCTGTAAGCTATATGGAGGGCACAAATATCGTATTATTTTTAAAATTTATGCCTATCATTCATTAAGTTAGTAACTTAAGATTCCAATATACACTCAAGCTCTAGGTTAATCACCCACCTTATTGGGTTTTTGTTTTTGCTTTCGTTTATGTATATGTAATATTCATGCTTGCATAATTGTTCAGACCTGATTGCTTGCAAGCGTGTTAAGCATGATGCAGGGCAACGAACATTGTATTAATTTATGCAGGGCTAGCTTTGATACTTATATAATATTTTATTATATTGTTGTTCGTATTTTCTTTTCTTCACAGAGTCTATAACATTGTTTTCTTGACACTACTAAAAAATGTTTACAGTTTGCAATCGCTAATTACTTATTTTATTTTGTATTTTTCTATCAATTAAGACTCTACCAATGTACACTATTGTAATATCGAGATACCCAACGTTCCAGGACGTTGTCCTGTGGCCGGGGTTGAAAATAAATGAGTTTTCTATTCTATATAAATTATAGAAATATGCCTGTAAATAAAACACATTTTCTTCCATAAACTTCCCAAGAATTTCAAGATTATGTAAATTTATTTAAAAGGAATTTCGATACCTGCTTCTATACAGATACACGTCTGGGTTAATTGCAATTAAAAAATATGTTATACCTACATAAGTAGAATTTAATGCAGCCTAAATCAACCGTATTGTATATATTGTATCTATTGTGTCATATGTTGTCACTGTTGCATGATAGTTCTGTTTTGGCTTCCTACGATACATTTCAGTCACTAGCCAAACCACCCTACCCTATCATATCGTACTCTTAACTTCCTGTTGCATAAAGTTAAAAGTCCTTGTGTAGTGCGACTGTGTGAATTTATAGGTTGTATCAGTCAAAGATTTATTTGGAATTTATAAACTACATATTTGGGAAATATAAGACTTGGTATTGGCAACGAATGATTTCTTGAAGTGTAACTTACTCATACTTTTATCAATAATTACAGAATCAAACAAATCAGTTTCCTTTGTTTTTAGTAAATTTTTCCCAAGTTATGTATATAATTTACACTAAACACGTGCTATTTCATACCAAGTATTTATAATGGTACCTAGGTGTGCCTTTTAGGGAGGAGATTTATAATTGGAATTTTTCGTCCACCTGACTTCACATTTTTAGTAGGAAAACTGGTTAATTGTCTCAGAATTATTTGATTTGAAATTAACTAGAAGATAAACTTCGAGAAATTTTTTGTTTCTTAATAAATTCGTAAAAGAAGGTTTAAATAGTTACCCGGGTACCTAGGTGTGCCCACAAGTCAAGTTAAAAAAGTTAAGATAAAAGACCTCCTTTGATCTATTTAGAAAACGCCCTAACTTTTTAATGGTTTTATCAAAATTCATTCCCCTGCATTCTTGGACTCAAATAATTGAGAAAATAATTATTCGGAAATTTGAGCTAGTTTAATATCTAAATTCAAGAACTCTACCTATATCCATATTTACATTAAACCACCGATGACAGACTGAGTTTTTAAAAAAAAAAGTACTGTTGCTAAAAATTATCTTGCAAAACAACCAGGTAAGAAAATAAAACTTCCTATAATATTATATACAATTTAATTTACTTGTTCTTCTATTGTAATTTTCGTATTTTTATTAAGGACAAGAAATAAATAAATACTTATAGCTATGTGTCCTTACAAATGTGCGACGTCATTTCAGCAAGTGGTTCTAGTTCTTTCCTAGAGATTAAATCAAATTCTTGCACAAAATAGTAAAAATGTTTGTAACATGTATTAACATGAGCCTCCTGTATGAAATGAAAAATTTACAAATCTTTACAATAATATATCTGATATTTGTAAAACTTACGGCTCCTATAGTCACTATTCGATCGAAGTGATGAATATAAACATGAACGAATACGCGAAATAATCGTGTGAGAATTTTACGACACAGAGGTAAAAATGACTTTGGAAAAGGAACATCTGAAAGCGAAAATTTCGAAGTTATTATATTACTGTAAAGTTTTAAGCTAACTTACCTGTCGAGATTGGAAACACAGCCTCGTTGTTAATTTGGGACTCAATCCAATCCATTAAAAGTTCTATGTACTTTGGCGCTGGTAAAGCTGTCGGCTTTTTATAACTTGCAACAAAAATTATGGGAAATGTTACATATAATGCTATTTGCGACGGTATTAATATATAACTTGATTAAAATTTTCTATATTTGCATTGTCACAAAACCTCTATTACGGGTCAGAACTATAATATTGAAAAATAAAATACTGCACAAACTAGAAAATCTTGAAAATGTCAAATTCTGAAAATACAAAAATCTGGAATAACACAAAACAAATGCGAGAAATATTGAAGGGTGAGGAAATGTAGATTTATTAAATTGTAACTGATCAAAATAGTGAAAAATGAAAATCCTGACTGACAAGTCTATTTCCATTAAAAAAAAAAAATTATAATTGGTATAAGACTACACGAAAAAGTACAAGTACTGCGGAATCAATGACAGCCCACTCAGATCATTAAATAATTAAAATACGTTATTTTTAAAAATAAAAGTATTAGCTTAGATTTGTTTATTGTAAAAGATTCTAGTGTGAAATATTCAGTTATTTCAGGTCGTGATTTTTGAAAGAAAAATAATTTGAAGTTGGGGCTTAGCAATAATGACCAAGTTTGTATGTAAAGACGATTACCTAATTCACAATCACACTCAAGTTTCAAAAAAGGTAGAAATCGATTTTATTCAAGAAATTCTAAACATAAATACTTTTGAAGAGAATGATAAGCCGACGGTAAATATTAACGATAAATTGTCTCACGAAATTGTGAAATCGTAACAGGGGCTTGCACCCGAAGTCTTAACATAACATCCGCGAATATCGTTAAGAGTTTTGAAATGGTAATATGATTAAATAAAGACGAACCATTTTTTTGCACACCTCGTAGATTACCATACGCTCACAGGCTGGATCTACAGAAAAACAGAAAATCGTTGACGAATTATTTAAATGTAAAATTATTCGGGGGAGTAAGTCACCCTATGACTCATCTATAGTTTAAGTTCAAAAGAAAAATCGTGAGCTTCGACTGTGTTGATTTTCGCGAATTAAATAAGCACACAGTTCGTGACAATTTTCCGCGACGGGTTATTATGGATCTCCTAGATCGATTAAGACGGAAAAAAATTTTTTTGGTTCTTGACTAACGCAGCGGTTTTCATTATGTTAATATAGCACCTGATTCAGTCAAATATTTAAAAATGTCTTTTGGAGTCAAAAGCGCACCTTCCGTATTCCAGAGATATATTAATCAAATTTTTAAAGACTTGATCGGGTCCAGAAAAAAATTATTATAGAGTTCCACATTGCGTTGTTTCCGAGTTATGCTGGCAATACTGTTTTGTGTAGCGAAAAGTGCAGACTTTAGAATTTTAAAGGATATCTCAGGAGGTAAAGAGCCTAGAAAGTTGAAATAAATTTTGTTTAACTTACAATATCTTGCACTTTAAAAAAACATATTGCCCATTCATATAGCATCGATACTTTCGAAATAGCAAAATGTTAAAGTGGACTTAATACAAGCTCATCACTTAGTCGGTGTTTGTTAGTTTGTTAAGCTAAACTACACAAGACCGACAACCATATTATTAACAGTAATGCGCTTGCGATTAATAGGGTCGTATATGCTATAGTTAGACCTTGAGGAGTTAACATGCAACAGAGGTAACCTCAAATTTTGCTTACAATCACGAAAAGAGATTTGGTTAAGTAACAACGGAGAATCAATATTCGCATTCGCGCTTAAGAGTTGATGCACAAAATCCAAATCGACAGCCATGCGACATTTGAAAAGCGAGTGCATAGCCTCAAGCGATCCTCATAGGATGGAAGAATCAATGAATTATTCCAAGATAGGTGCCTAAGAGCAAAGCGTAGGAAGTTCCACTGAACAGAACCCATAATCATAAGTGATTGGCTTCAGATTCCTGTGGAAGTTCATAACCTCACATTTGTCTATATTATGCACTAAGTTATTGCTTTTGCTTCAATCCTACCTGTTCAGATCCTTTAACAGATTTAATCTGTGGAAAAACTTAACGTCGTCAGCATAAATCAAGACCTTGCAGTGCCTCTCACAGAGACAAATGTAACAGTTCCACGGAATGAGACAACTTTTCGAAAGGGTTTACTAAAGTCTGTATAAATACAATTTGTGTGGTAGCCATTTGTAAATCCGCCAATGGTATCCGAGAGAAATTCCAACAAGTTAGTGGTTATAAACTTGGCCGAAATAAATCCATGTTGGTTTGGGGAGAGCAAATTCTTGGAGAAAATTGATAGCTGGGAGTAAACGATTGATTCAAATAATTTGGGCATGCAAGATAATTTTGCAATAGACCTATAGTTATAAATTCCATGTTTACTACCTTTTTTGTGGATGGGCATGATAAAAATATTTTTCCATAGTTACGGAAAACAACGACTTTTGGAAAATGGTTCTCAGCGAAGCTGGCAAGGAGAGGCAGCAAGACATAAAAAAGGCTGGCTGGATCTCACCAGGACCCATTGTGAAGTCATTTGAAAGTCCATTAATATGATCAAGTATATCCTTTTATGCAATTGTAGGGATAGTGAATGAACCGTAATGGGACTCGTTCATATGACTAAAGTTATCATTTCGAGGTTGGAAATTTGACGAGGCAAATACGTTGTGAAAAAATAAAGCAAACATATTACTAATTACGAATCTTCAGTAGCAGAATCTTTGTACCTCATGGTATAGGGGTAATTGCTCGTTTTTTTTTTCATATTAATAAGCTTAAATATAATACGAGGGTCACTGAATAATATCCGTGCATGCTTTGAATATACTCATCATACAAGTATAGAGGAAAGTTCATTGAACTCATTATAGGATGTGAGGAAATCTCGAGCAATCGAACTGATCTGCGGATGTGGTCAGTCTGCAGCAGACATATGCACCTCACGCTCTATATCACAGTCCAGCAACTAGTCACCGGTTGACGCGAAAGCTGACTTACATATTGATAGAGCATATGTCAAGCAATTAACTACGTTCAATTGAGCATGAATATTATAAACTGTACATACCAGTATCACATAAATTTCCTGCATAGACAAATAGGATAAGGGGTAAGAGGACAAGTAGTACAGTCGTACGCAATATTACGGCCGTCATCATTGGATACTGCCTCTTCGGCAAAGATGCAGAATGAGTGCTGGCCAGAATCAATGACTTGGCTATAAGTATGGATGAAGATATGCAAAGCATGCAAAATCTGTTTTGAGAATTTTCTCAGCTCCATAGTTCCTTCTTACGTAAATTGGGAGAAATAGTAGACTATGTGATGGGAGCATTAGTAAATTCATTAACTCTTGCACGTAGTAGTCCCACCTTAGTTGATTCCACCGAGGTCGAGACACAATGGATCGTTCTGATGTCATACTAGACTGGCTAAAAGAATTTTCGATGGCCACAACTCTAAATTAATCTAATCTAAGTAATTTTAAGGCTATCAGGTGTGGGAAAGAATATATACGGCACTCACTAATATTTCACCGAGAGTATTAGGGAAATTATTAAGGAAATTAACAATTCCACTTCTTATCCTAAAATATCCTGAACTTACAAGAATAATTTGTGATATACTGAAAGCAACAGATTTTTTCGTTAATATTTGGTGAAACCTCATTTTCATAAAGGAAAACTAAAACACTCATTATGTTTCACAAAAAAATATATATATAAAATGATTTATTTAATTTAAATTTCCAACATGATCATATTGCAATTTATTATCCGAAGAGCAGTCAGGCTTTAAGAGCGCACTCATTTGAAGCTGTCTTGAATTTGAAAAAAATTGCTTGGAATGTTGTTATAGTTTCATTATTAGGGTTTAAATGAGTTTTCGATGACTCAGCCAAGGAAATCTTGTTTCAGAAAGTGTTAATTTATGTGCCACCTTAAGGAAACAACATATATTCAAAGTCGACCGAAGTAAATCTTAGAATAAGTACTAGGTGGCAAAGCGCTTAGTTTGTTTACTAATTTAAATGCAAACTTAGGAAACATTAAAATCTAAGAAAGTTAGTCTACTTTTGGCTTTCTCAAGTGAAATTTAATGCAATAATGTGATGAAAATTTTGAGGCAGTCAGTATTCAATATTAAGCTTAACAGATCAAAAAATATGCAGAGTTTGAAAATGTTAGCTCGTGAACAGCTTCCGAAAGAGCGCTTTAGAAAACCTCTTTAAAATTGCTCTTGCTCGCGAGTCTGAGCCAGAACTTTTTACTTAAACGCTCTCACTTAGGCGCCTGAGTCTACAATTTTTACTTAACTGTTCTCGCTTGCATCTTTTATTATTCGTACCAAAATTGGAACATGTAACTGAAACTTTTAAACAGTTAGGTAATTTTAATTTAATGTCCCAATTACCCCTAAGAATGAGCAATATACAGTGTAAACAAAACAAGAAAAATTGTTCATTCATGACAGCTAATAGATAGCAAAGCTCACTATAGCTTCCACACTCGAGGGTGAGAGCCACGGTTAGGAGCCGTAAGCATGTAAGCATCCTCGCACCATGCAAAAATGTCGTTGGAAGAGCTCTTTGCAACTAATAAATAGTATAGTTTTTTTAACTGAACGAATTCGCACTTTTTGTTTGAAACAAAGAAAAAACTTCAATTGATCCTTATTTCCAAAGCGAAACTACGGATCACTTAATCAGAAAATCCTTGTATCGGAGAATGCGTACACAAAAAGTAAGTCGATTGAAATTATATATACCAGTCAATAAATGCAGAACAAGGGTAAGGTAGCTATGCGGAGCTCCACCAAGAAGATTATGTTTCTAGTGACGATGATTACCAGTTGTTACGTAAATCTCATCTCACTACAGTGACACATTACGCAAATGCATTTTCAACCGTTATAAGCTGTGCTTAACACATTTCACTCCGCAAAAGAATATTCCCGACTCTTCAAGTCTCTAATCTGCATATGTATCTAATTGTTTTGCTAACAGCCTTAAAGCTGAAACGAAGATAAACATTCAATGTCTTAAAAGGCGTATATTATTTTTTTTGTTATGAAACATGTATATTGTCTAACGAGTTGCCTTCGTACGCTACACGTAGTCAGACAATATTACAGTCAAAGCATAATGTTTACTACAGTACATAATTACCTGTCGCCCTCGGCCCATAAGTATTCATATCTCGACCCTCCAGACATTGTAGGGCATGTTGTTTCGTTGCAGTACTCAGATACAGTACCATATATAAGATTGATGCGATTAAAGAAATCAACAACTATAATTAATAATTATTATTGTATCCTGTACTGAAAATGAATACTTTTGTACCATGTACTGCAAGCCAATCGTTCATATTTTCGCCAACTGGCAATTTGACTACCTGACGGAGATTAATTCCAGACTGAAGGCTTGCTTGAGCTTGCTTGTGCAATGAATATCTAATGGTACCAGCTGTGAAACGTTTTTTAGGCCTAAATGTCTGAAATTATTAATTTATGTTATTATTATTCAAGACGAAGGAATTGAAAACAGACCTTGCCCTTTTGAAAGAATTCCAGAAATCCATTTAGTGCCATTTTCCTCTCCATTTACGAATTTCTTAAGAGTTTAATTAGAATGTGGTTTTATAACTTACTAGAATAGGATACTTCTTTTCGCTACTTTCCCAATTGTAACATTTTAAAAATGATAAAGTTCCCCATGTTTGTAAATGCTTTCATCTTGACGTTCATTCATATTGATCTTCTTCCTTTTAGGGTTTCGTACTTCAAACAGAAAAAAACGGAACCGATCCGGCTGTCAGGAAATTTTTCTCGAAAACGTCGTGACGGTCGAATTTGAAATTTGGCAGAATGTCAGGCCGTTGTGACGCGCACCTATTTCGAGCTTATGATATTTTACAAAGGTATATTCAGTACGAATAGTCACAACGTACCTATGTGAGATGATTTCACTTACCAGGATGCTATTTTGTGTCATAAAAACGTTTACAACCTAGTCATCGTCAGGTGCATGTGAATTAGAACCCATTTTTAAATAAAATTCTTAGATAAGAAAATGTTCAACATTCAATTTGTCTTCAAATATACGGTTTATACTGATTACATCCGCTTTTCATGCATATTCATATCCAAATACCTGAAGATAAAAGTTCTTATACCACAAGTTAGCATCCTGGTAAGTGAAATTATCTCACATGGGTTATGACTATTCGTTCTGAATTGTACTTAATAGCATGAAAACTAATTTAAATGCAGTAAAAAAGAAAAAAAGACACAAAAAGATTATTAAATTAAGGGGAACGTTCGATACACGTCAGTAAGTGTACTTACGTATAGGCTGAAATACAATGACTGCGACACGCATTTGTCGACGCCAATTGGCGTCCTCGTTTGTCGCAGACGTAATGCAATGAATGCGACATTATTCGTCGTCATTTCAAGATAGTTGAGTTGAGTTTTGCTGTTTTGTGATTTCTACGGATTTTTTTTTACAATTTTTAAGAAAAAGTATAAGTTACATTAAAGCTTATATGCAGTTATGCCAGTTTTAAAAGAAAAGTACGTGAAATGTACCAACACACGAACTGTCAAACTCAAATGTCGCACTGCGCAACGACAATTTTAGAGATTAGCTCTACTTTTTGACGACGACATTTTCGCGTCGCAGCATTTGCTATGCTCTAATGTCGTAACATTCGAAAAATATTTTGGCGTCGACAAATGCGTGTCGTAGTCAATGTATTTCAGCCTTATATACCTATTCAGTTCAGACTCGTCTTTGGTTTGAGGATTGGCTGTCAGTCAAAATGACAACTCAGGGAACTGACAATTGTTATTGGCTTACAACTAAAAAGGGAGTCGGAAGAGATTCGATACGGGGGAGTTTGTTAATATAATTTGAATTAAGCAATAAAATGGGTGCAGGTCAATCGAGGCAAACAAGAACTGTAAGCATGGAAAATAGTTCTCCTATTGGTGTAATTGATGTGTCTGACGCAGTTGTTCAACGACTAAAAAGAGGAATGCCCAAAGGTAATTAACCTAAAAACTCCAAATTATGCAATTTTCTGGCTGCAGACTGTTAATTATTACTTAATAAAATTTCAATCTACAGCCGAAGCTACAGGGGATGCTGAACATATTGAACCGCAGAATGAAAAAAAGCAAATTGCTCCCAGTTCTTTTGCTAATCCAATGCCATATCCGCCCGGAGTTATTTATGCTGAGCCAACAATTACAGCGATTGAAGTGCGTCGTCAGAAAGAAGTTGAGCTGGAACAGAATGACCTATATTGGAGAAAACGTATAACACAATTAGAGCAAACACTAAATAGAACTAATGCAATAATGGAAAAGGAATATTCCGCTGCTGTAGAAGATGTTCGAAAGAAATTTCAGAGTGCTCCACCCACTCATCAACTTCCTCCTTGTCAGGATCTGAAGGCCCAACTTATTGCTTGCTATAGAACAAATCCTGGCGAAACTTTAAAATGCTCAGAAGAAGCTGCTGCCTTTATTGATTGCGTTAATGGAAATCGCGTTAAACAAATAGATTCCCCAAAGTTAAAGGAGAAGAGCTTGGAGAAAGTGTCAAAATGAAGAAATTTCAAAAAATCGCTATTAAAATACCTTGAATAACTCGATTTGTTATCTTTTTTAATTTCTCATTCTGTAGAAACCACTGGTATATACTTCACAGCGATAAGATAAGATTTTAATTAGTAAATGTAGCTTTAACTCCTAAACTATTGCGGCATGGTCATTCAGTGATTTTAAGCTTTTTTCTTTAGTTCGCAAAGGTGGTAATGTTTATGAATCTTAATTGAAGAAATTAACAAAATATTTTCATCGATACGGAACTACGGTTTTACCAAGCAATAAATTTCGGCTGAGGCATAAACAAGAAAAACAAGGTGTGACACACACTGACTGTAAAAGGAGTGTAGTGTTTATGATGACATTTGGACTTGATTCGGGTAATTGTTTTTGTAATTTTTTATTACATATGTAACATACCTTATTTCCTTTATACCGTGAGCAGGACCAGTGTACTCTGTACTACTTTGTGGTAAACTAGGGCTTTGCGTTGGAGATGGAAGTGCTGCATCACTTGAACAACATTTTTAAAATGATGGCTTGCCTCTACAGAAATTAGTTGTGTAACGAACATTTAATGGAAGTGAAGATTAATTCAACAGGATATAATACTGTAAACGAAACTTAAGTAATCACGGAAAAATGTTCATATACAGGGTGTCCCATACGTACCGCATTTCCTTTATACACCGGAATCCTCACACAATTTCGAGAAAAAAGTTGTATGGGATGAAAGTCGGAAAATTCACGGTGATGGCGGAAGGGGGGTTTTGTGATTTTTGTTCTTTCTATCCTAATACCATGTAACTATCGTGTAACTTTATTGTTATACACCCTATGAAGGTGACTTGCATCTCAGGTGATAGTAAACCCTCTACGGTTTCCAACAAATGTCGAACCACATCTCTATTCCTTTTCCGTCGGCAGTTATAGGACGTCAAAATCAAAAAATTAGAAAATTTTGCAATTTGTTTTTCAATTTCAACGATTTTTTAAAAGGCAAGATAAGGATAGCACTTTCTTGCACGATTTCGAGAACTCCGAATGTTACCTTTCATTTGATCCTATCTAAATGCTACCGTTTTTGAGATATTCCCGTTTTTATGATGCATAATTTCATTAATTTTGCTAATAACAATAGAAATTGCGTCTAATTTATGCAATTCCACGCAAATTAGCAAAAAATTCGTAAATTTATGAATCATAGAAACGGGAATATCTCAAAAGCGATTGCATTTAGGTAGGTACGTGTGCATAGTCAAATTAAAGATAACATTCCGGGGTCTCTAAATCTTGTAAATAAGCTGTATATTTATCTTGTATTTTGGCGGGAAAATCGTTAAAAATTGAAAAAAATAGGATGTTTTTTCCAATTTTTGGACTTTGACGTACTACAACTTAAGATTGAAGGTGACAATAGGGCTGGTTGGACATTCATTGCAAAGCTTAAATGGTTTGCTATCACCTGAGATAAATCTAGCCTTGATAGGGTGTATATCAAGAAATTTACAAGTTGTAAAGTGGAAACAGTACTATAAATCGTTAACCCTCTACCGCCCACACCGTGCATTTTCCGGCTGTCACACCATACAATTTATTTCTCGAAATTGAGTGAGTAATCCGGGGTATAAAGGAAATAGAAGGAACTGTACCAAATATCAATAAGAATATATACAGTAGCTATTCGGTAATACTCGAAATTAGGACCTGCCGTTTTTATGTCTCATGGCTTATCTAAGAAGCAGTAGGAACAAATTTAATAAGCGATGCTCTTTTAAATGGGAGGAAATGTATTTCAGTTATTAATCATGCAAAAGAGAAGTCCAAAAGATGCTTCTTGATGGTAATGGGTTGTGATAATTAAGATTATAGGGAAAGGTCGCCAAACTACTGTGCTTGATATTTTAACAGCACTTTTACCCCTTTGGTTTGGATAGTACATGAAACATTGACATCATGAAAGGGAATCGTGGGCTGTCTTGCCTTAAAGGAAAGGTTCTCATCTCTTAAGTTCTTCGCGATCCAGAATCCGGCTACTAATAATGCATAAATAAACACATTTTTGCATAACTTCACTTCAATCCGCCAATTTCAAAGCTCTCGAAGGAAATACTTAGGGTACCGAGGAATAGAGAAAGTGGCAATTGAGGTAGAGAATGTAAAATGTTTCGAAATGTCTCGAATATAAACATGTGATTATAAAATATAACTCTTCAATCTTTCGAATATTTTTCTACTGGAATAGTTGAAGGAAAATTCATAATAATTGCCTTCTACAGTTTTCCAAAAACGTAAATTAATTCCCTTAAAGTCTTATTATTACAGAATCCAGTCTCTGGAGATTAAAGAGAAAATAATCTTGCTATATTGCCATCTATTTCTATTCTACATATTCATTTTGAAAATCACTGAACTGAAACTGAACTATGGTGGATTTCGTATAGAACTTATTATTTCAAGTTCAGTGGAATCCAGTCGTTAAACCAAAAAGAGACAACTATATAAAAGTGATCCCATGATAATGTAAGCGATTTCAGTGGTGTCAACGGCCCATGTTATATGCACATGTAAGTAGTATAGACAAGTGTAATTTGTCATGTTAATTAATTAAAATTAAATTTTAATTTTGAAATAATTATAATTAAATAATACTACTTGTCGGCACAAAATAAATGTATATCCATTAATGACAATTAAAAGCTACCTTTTTTAGTTGTCCGTAGTTCTTACCAACGGACGTACATAAAAAACCCATGATATATAGAATACAAGTATTCCCATTAAAATGTTGGCCCATGCTACCAGCTACCATGCTCTGTGTCGTAATTTCGTGACTAAAGCCCGGTATTGTGTTCATTTAGCGGATAAATATTTAGCAGCAATCGAATAGGGACCTTTTCACGGCTAAAATTGTTCATTGTTTTGAACTATAGGTGGCTGCTTTTGACAATCAGCTGTCGTGAATTTGTGATATTATTTCGTGTTCTTTTAGATTGCTTTTGCAATTACCCAATCTCGAAATAGTAAGGAAAATTATATTTATACTTACTATTTTAATTTTCAAAAGAATTGTCTAAATGAAGATGGAATTTTTTTATCAGAAAAAAAATAATAAAAATACAATGACACTCTTGCATTCCAATTTCTTTCAACTTCCAACGTCAAAATTTTAGCGTGGAAAAAAGGTATTGAGTGGATAAATCTGATGCTAAATATATGTTTGTGGAAATTACTGCCATCTACATGTCAAAACTAAACAAACTTTTCCTGATAAAGCACAATACCACTTTCTTCAGCGATTTGGCTAAATATTTCGCAACTAAATTTCACCGCTAAATTTCCATACAAAATTTATCCGCGAAATGAACACAATACCAGGCTTTATGTATATACCTTTCTATAGGAAAGCCAGGAAGACAGAGTGTTGTGGTGTTGTGTTCTCTGCAGCGTGCTTTCCTATATATTTTCACGATATTTAGTCACTAATGGGAATACTTGTATTCTGTATACCTTGGAAAAAACCAAAATTAAATGCTACGCTTGCCACGGTAACATTGGCTCAAAGATAAATGATAGAACAACAACAATGCAATGTCAATTCTAGTACTCTAGTCTAGTTGTCATGCGACGTCTTTTGTTTTGTTTTGAAGTGTCGCTTTGTGAAAAAACATTTTCCCGAAATTAAGCAAACTAGAAAGTGGTTAAGAAAGAGTGGTCCCCACCCGAAATATTTCCGCGCTGGATAGGTAATAGTAAGAAAATGTTCAACAATGGCAACAAATTTAGTGCAAGTCGAAGGCCATGGAGAGAATCCAGATGTAATTGAAAAAGGATGTGTGATCCAAGCACGCCCCAGTGCTTCATATAAATTTGATAAAAATATTAGTGAAAAATGGGAAAGATTTGCGGAGTGGGTGCATTGCGTTTGTGTGGTTACTTTCGATCTTGAATTGGGGCAGGCTATGGAGGTTTGTTTGTACATCAGTTGATTGATTGTAAAAAAGAAACATAATTTTCTTCTTACAGTTTATCTACCCGGAGCACATAAATTTATCAGAGCAAGAGAAAACAAACATTTGCTATTTAGCATTCCCTGACTCGAATTCAGGATGTATGGGGGACACGCAGTTTCACATTAGATTACGGGTTGCTCCAGGCACACGGGATACTCTCTTGAATGCTGCCCATACACGTTTTAATGTCCACTGTTTGCCCGTACAAAGAGCCGACAATGGACACTATTGGGGTTTCGTTTACTTCCGACAAACCAAGGATTCTACACTACCTCGTGGATATTTTCAAAAAGTAAACGTTATAATATTCTTGATTCACACATTCTGAGTAAGCTCTAGAGCCAAATTACACATTTATAATAACTGATTGATTGTACATAACTCTGCTAAGTGAAGTGAATCGCTGTGACATTTCAAATCAAATCAGAAAGCATTTATTTATAAACCCCTGCTTAAAGTAACGAACAAAGCCGGGCATTACGGCATTAAATAGCTTAGAAATAGAATAAACAAATCATAATAGCTGGTTAGAACATCGACAATATTGAAAATAGATATAAGATAGAAACGTATGAAAAGCTGATAATTTATACATATACAAATTTTCCTATAACTACATTCCAGTTCTAGCTCCCTACAATAGCTTTAAATGTGCTCTCGATAACTGTCAAAATATAGCTCTTATTTTGCAGAAAATAGTTTATTTGAGAAATCTTGAACCAGAAAGAGTTGCTAATAGCAACTATTAGCTTAGAGAGCTTAAATTTTGAACACAGCCATTGTTAAACTTTGTCCGATGGGTCCAGACGACAAGCTCATGATTTTTCGACTAATAAACATTGAAAACCTCTGCGCCACTAGACAATCTTAAATTCTTTTGAGAATCAGTTAAATACCAGTCATTCCATACTGAAACTGAATTTCAGTTAACAGAAATTACGGAAATGTGACATCAGCCTTAAAGTGGTTGTAAAAAAAATGTGAGAAAACTTGTGCCTCGGTTGAATGAGGATTGATCGTGGCCTTATTTTTAAATGCAGGATGGCATATTCGAGTAATAGAAATGGATACTTATAAGGTATGCCTATATAAACCATATAGCATCACTCTTAATCAACTATGCTTGCGATCCTTGATTTTTTGCTCGATTTTTTCCCTATAGTCACCATGTAAAATTAACCGTTGTAACGTTACGATTTAAATAGTTTAAATATCATGAATTAATTGCAGCTGTCAAATGACAAGTTTAGGCAAGTTTTTTGAATATTATCAGTGAGCTGTATATACATAAATAGACCACCCGTCGTATAACAAATGCATAAACATAAATGGAACCACTTTTGTATGGCAGTTCTTATTTAGTGTATAGTGCTTGTTAAAACAATGAAAAGTTAATTAATTTTCTGAAAATAATGATATCAGGTCTTCAATGATTTCTCTCTCCTGCACTGAGTTTTCTAATACAATCTGCAATGCTTCTAACGCAAATAAAATTCGACTCTGCCAAATTTGGTCTATATCTCATAATCTTTTTTGTTTTCTCTATATTCTATAAATTTAAAACTATATTAATTTATCGAAGACGTATTCGGAGTAGTCGTAGCTGCTCAGTATGTGTAAAATGAATGACTTCGATATAGAGGAAAACAAGGTATCATATTCCAGTTTTAATATTTGCTGTCATTTGATTCAATGATGGCTAAAGGGCGAAAAAACCCGTTGGCATTTGGTAATAATTTTATACTACTGAATTCAATTAAAATAAATGCAATTTTGATTTATTAACATAAGATAATTTGAATTTGCTAGTTTAAAAATTCCTTTAGGGAAATCAATTCGGTATTAAAACAAGTGCCTTAAGGACTAACGAACCTTCGGCACGTAGTATTAATGCTTTCCCCTAAATGAGATTTAACAAATTCAACTTATATTTATGTTAAGACATTAGAATTGCATTTATTTCAAAATAATTAATGATATAAAAAAAAATCGTATGGACGTAAATAGTCAATTGTAATACCTTTATGCCTTGTTTGTCTGTTTACTGTGCCTTGAAACTACATATAAACGAAAAGGAACGGCAATAAGAATCGAGTGAGGATATTGTGCTTTAATGAATATCATGCCATTTTTTTTTTGCCTGGAGTATGCACATTTCTATGAGCTTTGCAACTCAATTGTACTTTTAAAATGAATTAATAAAATAAATGAAGTGGATATCTATCTTTAGAATCATTTCTGTCTAAAATAGGAGATGTCTCTGCCAGCGAAAAGATTATTGAAAACTGGTCAGAAACAAAAGAAAATATTTAAAACTCGTCTGAAATTCTTTAAGTAAAAGTTTTAAAAGTAAAAATAACAAGTGGCTGCGAAGTAAAGACATCTGATTAATGAGATCGAAATGATTCTGGAGTCATCTATTACAGTCTATAATAAATAATGCTGAGTCAAAATTCGTCTGCAATTAATATTAGAATACATGGCAATCCAGCACACACTCCATTAAGCTGTGCCTCATAAGCATTATCTATAAGTACATCACAAATCTGTAATTATTAAAATTGTTTTTCGTCCTTTATTCCTAACTTGATCTGATGATGAATCTGGATCGTAGCTCACTACCTATAATTCTTTTCAAAACTAAATTTGAGCTTGTGTTAAAAACGTACATGGGGTAAAGTATATAATATTTATGAACCCAATTACCTACTTACTTGAATTAAGATCATCATTCAATCGAAAATATTATGACAAACTTGCGACTTCGACTGTTTATAACAGTTTGCGATTCCAGCTTTATTTGTTTACTCGCTTTGGTTGATTTTTATGGAAATTGTAATATGATTTGCATTTTATCGTTTAGTTGTTATATTGCTGACTAGCTTCTTTCTTGATGTTCTACTTAAAGCCATATCATTTGACAACAGCAACTTGCAATCATAATTTGAGCCTGGATTAGTTTCTACAATCCGATTTCATTAATTTTAATACAAAATTATAGAAAGCGCTTACAGAATTCACGACTCTCTGTTGAATGAATATTTTATTACAGCTTTTTGGTATTAGGGAATGGGTTGCGAAAATGGGGAAAGTTAGAGAACTCCTTCCAACGGTCGCCATAAAAAATTCATCGACTTACATAGATTTGTAACAATCTGAAATTTCGGTGAGAAATATTTTATATAAATTTTAGATGCATACAAATAATTTTGCAAATACATAGTATATGTAATTGTATTTCTTCGTTGGGTTGATATATGTGCAAAAACTAAATTTTTTTATGTCTACTGGGATAGTGATCAATAACCGAAAAAAGTATCAGGGAAGTGGATCACAATGAACTGCCTCAAGAACTTCCTGACGCTTACTGGATCTGTGGTCAGTAGCCGCCATTCTAACTAGGCATAATTAAAATGTAAAAATCTATGAAATTGTGTATGCCCAACTTAACTGTTCGTTTTATGAAAAACAACAAGTAGAGTATCGATAATAATTGCCTTTAGACAATTAATATTACAGATTTTCCTAGATCTTACGTTATGACTTAACATGAATGAAAATTACTAAACTTAATGTCTTCTGTGGCATTATCATTAGAAAATATGTAATTTGCGAAAAAAAAAGGGATTTTGTAGTGATTATTATTTCCTTTCTACCCTTTCCTGTTCTGTGGGTCTTTCGTCTGTTGAGGCGTAGTTTTTATTGTATAGATTTTCATAGAATACATTCCCGATATATATTTAGTTGTTTGGAACAGAATTTTACTGCTACCAATTCTCGCAGAGCTTTCAGCTTTTAATAAAAGCTTATCTTGCCATATTTTTTCGACGCATCGTTTAACAGCACTGTGAATTCGAGAACAATCTGCGAAATTCTTGACGTTAGCGTAGATCAAGGGTTGTATAGTTTTGGCAGGTTTCATCATTAACCTAATTCTGTCGATTTATTTGATCCATGTATTTCCTTTTGCTGGTAGTATGACTAACATTCTTGACATTCAGCATCTTCCAAAATGTGTCATTTACATTTTTCCTTTGGCACATTCCGGCAAGTTATAGTTTTATAGAGGTTATGCCGCTCGTTCATTGCTCTGAGAATCCATAGCTTTATGGTAGGTGGAGGTCACTCCCTGTTTGCTTCTAAAATATTTCTCCACTTGCGAAATTATGTGTCGCTTCTTTTGTGAGAAGAATGTCAATATTACTGCGCTATATTGTTCAGTTGAATTGATGCGGGAATAGTGGAAGCTTTTCCTCCTGGATAGATATGTTCTCCTACATCGTGCAACCAACTGGATCCCATACGTTCCATAACCATAATATAGTTCAATTTTATTTTTTTCAAAACTTCATTCTACAGCCTTTTTGTAAGATTCGGCAAGCTATAGTAGGGCTCCCCAAAAATTTATATTTTTCACTTCTATTGGAAAGCCAATCAGTGAGTTTTTCAATGTAGATAGTTTTGCTATGAAAATTCATAGCGAAATAAGTCAATCTGAAATTGACTCAGTGTGCTGCTAAGTCTGCAGCTCGACAATTGTCTGGAAAAATTTACACTTAAAATTTATTTTAAGTCTTTATATGAGGTCAGCTTGGATGTTTGCTTTGGCGTATACGGCAGGCAGGAACCAAGCTGTACTGACGATTATACGGTTCCTGCTTATATGAAACGCCCTCGTTTTGCAAGGAAATGTATTTTTTCAAAGATTTTTCTTTGCATAAAGAGTTTTTTCCAGTTTTTCAATGTGTCGAAAAGCTGTGCAGAGCGTAAAGATCTATAAAACTATTGATAACTAGTTTTACCACCCAACGAACTGTTTTTAAATTACAATAAGCTATTAGTGCATTTTCTAGTAATATCTTAGACAGTTTTAAATTGTTCTCCGTTTCATCTTTATGTTTTCGTTATCAACGACGCTTTTATATTTTTATTTACCGCTTCAAGATAAGAATTTAATTAGAGCTGTATCGCTTTTAGAAGGAAACGATATCGAGTCGTAAAATATAAATTTAATCAAATGAATTCCGGGACAATTACTGTTATAATAAGCTGAAGGCGAAGGTTTGGATTTAGGAAGGACGTTGTAAAGCTACCACACTATAGGAATCCCCTATTTCAGATTGCTATTAATAATTACTGAGTCCTATTTATTTTGTAATATATTTTCAGAGTTTCATAATCTTAACAAGGCTTCCATTTTTCAACTTATTCTACGAAATCTGTTCGCTTGTAGCGCCGTGTTATTTTGCTGATGGCTTTTCAATGCTTCGGTTGGCATGCGAACACATATGTACCTGGCCACAATTAAAAGCTGGCAATTCGTTGACGATTCATCTTTTAGGGACAGTTTATCAGACATTTATACCGAAAATCAATAGTAGTCAAGCAGCAGTGAACAACAAGAATGACAGCAATTGTGGGTGTATCCACACAGATACCACCGAATCGTCTAAAGAACATGTGTGCCAAGAAGAAGAAATAGTTCGATCACTTGGACCAACACTACCGCCAGAAGTTTTGAGCTCTGTACACGAAATAGATATTTTTCGTAGTCTATCTAGTGTAATAACATATATCCACCTATTGTGGGAATTAGTGCTTACAACAGAACCAATTGTAATCATGGGAACATCACCAACAGACTGTTCACATATGGTGCAATCACTCATATCGATGATATCGCCATTAGCTTACTGTGCCGAATCCCGTCCGTATTTTACTATACACGATAGCGAGTTTAAGGAATTTACTCAGCGTCCACAGGGGCCACCTTCAATTATAATTGGTGTTACAAATCCATTTTTCACAAAGCCACTCGAGAACTGGCCACATTTGATTCGTTTAGTTGACCAGCCAAATTCGAATATACCTCCAGCAACTGCAGTAGGAGTAAGTGGAGCGCAACATTTTAATAATTTCAACAATGGAATGAGCATATCATCGAAATTGCGTAAAGTCAAAACATTCAACTCCAAGGCACTGGACAATTCACCTGGTGTATATACTAAATATAAACCTTTCCTTCAAAAAGATAAATCTGTCATCAAGAAAATTATGCACGGAATTAAAACTAAAAGGCCTCAATCAGTGCAATCAGCATTACTAAGGCGACATCTCTTGGAACTAACACAAAGTTTTATGATTCCTTTAGAGCGGTATATAGCATCGTTAATGCCATTACAAAAGGATATTAGTCCATTTAAGGCAGCTCCAAGTCCCAACCAATTTAAGCAAGATGAGTTTTTGGCAACTTTAGAACATTCCGGTCCACATTTGACATCACCTCTTAAAGGTGATTGGGAAGGCCTTTATAAACGTTTCTTTAGATCACCAAATTTTAAAGGATGGTACGAAAACCGTGATTTGGAATTGAGGCAGACTCTACAGGCCCTTCAATTGCAAGCATTATCCGATGCCGTAAGTATTTTCGATATATTTTTGTATTATTCAGATTGAGTTGTATTGATCCCAAATGAAAATTATTCAGTCGAAAAAAGTCGTTAATATTTCATTTTAGGATCTTAACAAATGGGCACAAGGAAAACATGAAGTCGAAATTGTGGATATGATATTAAAATTAAAACAAAAATTAAAAATGTACTCAGAGTCTCAAAATGCTCAAACGACAGGAAGCTCAGTACTTAAGACTGCAACAAGAAATCAGCTGTTAAAACATCTTGAAAATATGAAGCAAACACTTCCAGACGATTTAAAGATGATTTTAAATGATACCTGACACCTTCGTTTACCTTTATGTAAGAAGAATAGTTAAATTTTTTTGTTATCTTACATTAAGTGGATTTATATATACATACACGTACCGGAATCGAATATTATTGACATCTTTATTAATTTTGATGTTATTTCTCTCAACTGGTTTCCTTAGCAATACAAATATAAGATCAATGGAAATATTCAAATTTTGTGTAAATAGAAATCATTATTTAACGTAGATACATTTAAGTGGCGATCGTCAGTAACAGAATTCCTTCCTGCCTCCATTTCCTATTCTAAGAATAAAGAATAAACCTCAGTATTGCATAAAATTGAGCAATTAAAGCAAATTTGTAGTTAGAATTTTTATAATAATACTAGTTAAAAATTTTTATAGTGAATTCAGTGCCTTTTGCAAACAAAACTAAATGTTTTCTTACGAAATTTTAGGTGATGTTAAAAACGGATGATTTTGTCACTTTCGCATTAATTTATTATATACAGGATGTAAGATGTGTATATTACCATCATAATTTCGGGGCTGACTTTTTGTGTCATGTGATGTAAACATTTATCTCGGACTACAATACTTTGCATATGCTGTCCTTGGTCCAATTTTTCGAGAACTTTGCTGATTTATAAGAAAAAAAAAACATTGTATTCTGCGTCTTGTATTACAGTCGTTAATCTAGCAATGAAGTGCCCGGAGCAAGAGAAATTTACATCAATTCTGTTAATTAGCTCTATCTTTATCTGACATAAGAAATGGTATAATTTTTACGAAACAAGAAGGCTCCAGTACCAGATCCTCCACATTATTTTCAAAATGATGTCCATTTTTGGCAAATATAACGAACACTATATTTTTTGGCATTAATCCCTTATTGGAAATTTGGAAGTAAATTTACTGAACAATTTTATGTAAATATTTATTATTATGCCCTAAATCATACCATGTACTATGAGACTATGTTTGCGCCTGTTCGTCTGTCGGCACGGTTTACTTAAAATGAAAGTTTTTACCAAAATTTATTTTGTAAACGCTTCTAATTCGAAGACAGACTACTCTCATTCAGGAGCCATGCAAACAATTTTTCGCATCTTTCGAACATTCGGTCATAGTTGGCGAAATATTTAATGTAAAAGAAAGTAGCTCTGGTTATGAAAAGAAATCTTTGAAATTGCTTATAATTATATTTACTATCCAGTAAACTCAATGAATATTCAAAATAAACTTTCGGATTTTTTCACCATGTCGCAGTGGTAGTTGTTTATATTGAAAATCGTTGCAATTATTCTGAAGTCACATATTGACACGAACAGTTAGCCTCAGAAATAGGTAAGATCTCTTGAAAAAAAAAGCAAATAAAATTTTTGAGGCAGAACATTGACAGATTATCTTATATTAGACGCTAGTTTCTTAAGTTTATTTATTTGGTAATGTCGGAACAATCTCTATGCATCTCCAAAATAACAGAATGTGTTTGCATATAACTTGTCCAAAAATAAAAAAGACTGGATTCCTGCAGTCTTAAAATAGAATTTATTCACAAAAATTATTTTGAAGTAATGAAAGTGACGCCAATAAAAATATATAGATAAATATGAATGTGGATAATTTTTTTCCCATAAATTTGTATTTAAGAATTCTTCCTTGATGTATTTTCCAAAAATTTTTTTTTATATAAACCTGAAATTTAAAAATATATGCAGTGTTTTAGAAAGTGTTCAATTCAGTGACACTGGTATAGGCTATATGAAAAAAGTGTTGCTCGTTGAACTTACCTGCGATCAAATTCGTTTTTAATCAATTTAGTTAGGCAAAGCATTTCGCTGAGCGAAAGAGTTAGGCTTTTCTTACAAACAATTTTCTTAACTAATACTCTTCTCTGTTTTTTAAAGAGTATGCATAATTAGCTTTATAAAAGTCCACTACACCATTTTTTATAGCTTCAAACCAACGTTCTTTTTTCGAGAACTAAGTTGGCGAAGGGTTGGTTGTTTTATTAAAAAATGTTATGGTAGCATAATGAGTGAGTGAGTGTTCAAACAACTAAAAACTGTTAAAAATATACTAAAACTGTAGTCTTAACTAATGTGACGCTCAGGGTTACGGAAGCTGGATGTCCTTTTTATCCCAAAGTGTTGGGTGTCTCCGATATTTCGCCATAATACAACTGGATGTCATCGCTAGTTCACAAAAACCCAATTTACGAAATGCATGTGTGGTGGTTGGGATCCAATTGTTTGGATGTCACTGATACTTTAAAATAAAGATGAAAAATAAAAAATTGCGCAGTGCCTGGATGTTTCAAACGAATGAAGATGACGGGATGTCACTGATATTTCACACGCTGATTACAAAAAGAAAATTTATATAATGTTCGTATGTCTCGACGGAATCTAAGTGACTGGATGTCACTAAAATGTTACGATTAAAGATGAAAAATTCCGATTTACCAGTGCCTGGATGTTTTAACAGGATCTAAATGACTGGATGTTACGTATACTTCACGATTTTATCCAATCGCAAGATCACTGCATCTTCAAACCTCACCTTATTTATACCGTCTTCCGTGTCAATTCGTCGTAAAAATTTTTAAAATAATTCTTTTTCTTTCTTTTTCCTTGTTTCAAACTCGTAAATCTTCTTTTCTGAGCCAAGGCACAAGTATAAAAACCCAAACTTCTTATCAACAGATTTAGCAAACTAGCGAAGCAAAAAAAAAGAAAAGCTCTTTTCTTTTCAGCCAGCACCCCACCTATCTCCAACGACAAATAAATTTCCCGACTTCTGCTGAGAGTAAAAATTCATTTTAAGAAAAGTTAGCAAAATGACGTACTAAGGAAATCTCCCAACATATAGTATCAAAGATATAAAAATGCGCTAACGAGAAGCAGACTACCTAGAAATCGATAAACGTAGGTACAAAAAGTATCTCTAAGTGAATGGTAAAAATATACGGAAAGCTAATTCCGAGAAAGTCTACAAAAAAATTTCTTTCTGGAATGAAAAAAATATCTATAAACGATATCAAAAAATCCGGACGGCAAAAAAATAACTTCTTGAAAGACATAACACTAAGAAATTGTACCGAAGCTCCTTAAAAAAAAAACTAGCACAGCCGTGATTTCACACTGTGCACAGCTCCATCCCACGAGACCTCCGAGCATTGTATGGATCAGTTCAAGTTGGATACCAATCTAAGGAATGGTGAATCGACATCCTTTCCCTAGTATGGCCAGCCATACATTGAAGGGTACCAACCTAAAGAGATGCCGACGCAGCTGATTTTAACCTTCTCGATATGAACTACCTTGGCACCAGTGGACCAAACCCTCCAGTGCAGAGAGGTAGGGGATATTCGCCATACAACTGCAGGTCTTATTTAAGCCTAGAGTTTGGAAAATGCGTCGAGTGAAGAAGCCTAGGCTTCTTCGTTCGATGATATAAAGAAGCCATCTGGCCTTCTCAGAACACAAAGCAGCCTAAGCGGTTCACGATAGCCGTTAAGCTCCTCGCAAAATTCTACAAAAGCCTGTCTTTTTGATTTTCTAACAAGCCTCTTGTACCTACTTTGAGTCTCGCGGTAGATCCGTCAATCCTCCTCCGAGGTAGTCTTCCTGGACTTATTAAAAAGCCTTCTGGAGGCCTGACGGAGTTTACTAAGACTGCCGTTTAACCACGGCTTAGGGTTTCCTTCCTATGTCGGTCCTAATAGGACAGGAAGCTCGAAAGCCTTAGTCACTGTGGACTGAAGCCTTCCTTCTCCAAGGCGGTAATATTTCTGATTCTTCCAGTCGGAGAGGCGAGCTTGGAAACTAGTTTCCTATGGTATCTCTCCCAATCAGTCCGCTTCGGATTCCTGTGTGGTTCTACCTCGCTGAGGTCAGCACCCATACAGAATTCAATGTATCGCTGATAAGAGAGACACTCCTCTCGCGATACCCTCCAGCCGGAGAATAGGAGAAAAGCATCAAAGGACGCAAAAGTCACATCAATAACTTCTTGTCTTCGGCTGGTAGCAAAGGTTGGTTCGTTGCCCTGATTCAACAGAACCAGGTCCGCTGGAGTTATGAACGTTAGCAGTTGCTTACCCCGATAGTTAGTGTGATAGTTTAAAGCTAAGTTTTTGGCTTCTTAAATCCAGTATGAACAAGTAAAAAAGGTAGAATTGGTCCGGACTGGACTGTCCGTATGTCATTTCGTATGGTCACCCATCTGTGCAAGTTTGATTTTTGAAGTGGTTTTTCGCATATATTTCTAGAATGGTTCATCGGACAGAAAAAATGATTTTATAGGGTTTCATATTCTGAAGAACTTTTCGGTACATTAAAACCATATAGGACTTATCGTTTTCACAGCATACGTAAAATTCCTGAATTTTTATATGGCAACACCAAGAAGGGGTTGCCCGATGTAGTCCAATTTTGAAATTATATTTACTATTTTTATGAAAATGCATGGATGGATTGATTGAAGAGAGGTTGAGTCCCCCGGGGGGAGGGGGCGACCGTAGAACGAAGGCCACGACAAGGCCCATTGTTTACCCTCAAGACCCATGAGCAATGATCAAGATCCTGATCAGGCGCTCTTATAAACCATTAGATTGGCTCCCAACCCTCTCTACCGGCCTTATGCAATTCATCCAGGAAGTGTGAGACAAGGAATCTATAACGTTTTCTGGAGAGAGCCGGAAAGTGAGTCACCATTTCGGACTCCTCTCCGCATCCTCTACATATAGGAATATCAACAAGTCCTATCCTATGTAGAGAGAATAGTGTCCAATAAGAATAGACCCCAGATTTTTCAGGGTAGGCTGGCTCGTCTTAGCAGCTTTTTTGTGAAATCTGCACTATTTTTGCCCCACAGTTCCTTTGTTATTCTACCCGACGGGTCGTCTAATCAAAGACGACTGTGTTGGCAATCGGCCCAAGTTGCAATTGAAGATACAAGGTGTCCCGGTGCGATCCCGATTGTGGAGGATGGTCCCGCACCAAGACAATCTCGTCTGCTTTTTAGTTTCCATCAAGATCATTGTGACCAGGCACCCAAAGAACGAGTACCCTGTTACATTGAGGGAGGGAATTCAGGATGGTGTTACATTCCGGTACTAAGTAGGAGGTTGTGAAGGGATTTGACAAGGCTTTGACAACCGCTTGGCTGTCCGAGCAGATGGCAACCTCCTTAGTCTCAGTGTTTGAGCCAAGGAGGTTCCTCCCCGCTTCAAGAATGGCCTTGATTTCCGCCTGGAAAACCTTAACATGGCTTTCCACGTGTATGCAACATTCCAAATGAGGCTCCTCAGAGAAGACGCCTGCTTCGGTGTTGTCTTCAGATTTAAAGCTGTCCGTATAAATTAGGATGTCTATCAATGGGTGAAGCACAGAGTGTGATGCCCATTCATCTCTAGATGGAATTTTCGCTTTGAAACTACTTATCAGCATGGTCTCGAGGAGCTGGTCGCTCTCACTGTTGATGTCAGGTGCGATGGACAGCACCAAATCAAGGATGGATTCGTGTGGAACCCAGGCTCCTGGATGGATCCAGCTTTGATTCACATGCAGCCTCAGCGCTGCGCTAGAGGCTCTCTTCTTAATGTGTATATTGAGGATAACCTCAAGAGCCCGAGTGCTGGTAGACTTGAAAGCGCCGCTTGCACTGAGTAGGCACAATCTTTAAATCTTTTCCAATATCTTACGATGATTGACACATGCTAATGCTTTCCACCATACCACAGAGTCATAGGCCAACATGGGTCGGATGACGCTAGTGTATATCCATAGGATCATCCGTGGTTTGAGTCCCCACTTTATCCCTATAGCTCTGCGGCACACTGCGAAAGCTCTAAGAGCTTTGTTCGCTCTGTCCTCAAGGTGTCGCTTCCAGCTGAGCTTTTTGTCTATATATTTTACCCTTTTGTTAAGCTCTAACCGTGTAGAGCCGATGGAGGACAGGTTCAATCTTGGCATGCTCTTTTTTTGGTAAAAAGGCATAGGTCGGTTTTCGAAGGATTAATACACAGTTCGAAATGCGTAGTCCAGTCTGCGACTAGTCGGATCGCGTTATGCACCAGTGCACAGAGCTCCGATTCATAGCTTCCAGTGACTAAGATCACCAGGTCGTCTGCGCTATATACCGTTTTGTACCCCATCCGGGTGAGGGCTAGCAAGAGGTCGTTCACAATAAAGGTGATAGGATACCACCTTGTGGGGTGCCCCTGAGGACTTTTTTCACCCAGATCGGTGAAGACGGTTCTATTGCTCAACATATGTGCAATCCAGTATTTTAAGGACTGGTTCACGCCCTGTTTTGTTAGTGTTTCAGTAAACTTATGTAGAAGAACATTATTAAAAGTTCCTTCTACATCGATGAAAACAGCTAGCGTCGATTGTTTAAAGTGGAAGCCCTTTTCAATTGAGTGCATGACCTCATGAAGGGCCGCCTCAAAGGACCTCCCTTTAAGTAGGCGTGCTGATTTTGTTACAACCTGCTTCTTGGAGTGGAGCGACGCAATTCCCAATTGCAGATGTGCTCTAACGTTTTCAGTAGGAAATAAGTCAGACTTATCGCTCTATATGCCTTGGCTGATGAGTAATCTATCCGACCAGCCTTAGGGATAAACACAACACGGACTTTCTGCCACAGCTTCAACTTGATGCATGCCCTGAAAATACGTTGACGCGTTCTCAGGTAGTGTCTCAATATGTAGTGAAACGCGAAATTTTTGTATGGCAATCCTACGAAGGAGTTACCCGATTTATCCCATTTTCGAACTTAATTTTACTTTCTTTTTAAAAAGGCCATATGCAAAATTTCAGCACTCTAAGTACACGCGTTCTCGAGTTATCGTGCGGACGGATGGACGGACAGTTAGACGGACGGACGGACATGCAAAAATCAAAATAACTTTTAATTTTATGCATGGACGTCTAATTCATTTTGCTTTACCATCATTATTTAGGTGTTACAAACGGAATGACAAACGTAGTATATACCCTTTAGATTTCATCTTGGGTATAAAGATTGGTGTTGATGACGTGTTTTTTGATAAGAATAGTAGTTAAATAAAAAAATCCGAGTTAGAATTTTTAATTTTGTTGAGCTTCAAAACGGCGTAAAGGGGGGGGGGGAATTTATAGACCTTTATAGACCATTGGAATGGATAATAATAAATTAACCGAAGTACAGCAAAGGATTTGATTTTCAGAATACGGGTTTTACATTATTAGATCCGAAAGTATGATTGGAGCCAGAGTATTGTCAGAGAATTATGGAGAAGCCACAATTTTAGCCAGAAGTTTCCACGCTTTAAGTGCTTTAATAGAATTTCATAATATTTACAGTCTCATGATGGACGTGATGACTTTTCCTCACAGCTCAGCAACTGCAGAAAAATTTTCTAATTTGAGCCTAAATAAAAACAACAAATCAAATAATACCATTTTGAATTAACAACATACTAACAGAGTGGCATGGGTACAAAACGAAAAAGGTTTAGTTCTTTTAATCGACTAATTAATTATAATAAATACATAATGAAAATGTGAGTCAGTTAAGCTTATGTTTTTTGTAATAAATTTTATAATTTATCATTTTTCGTGTTTACCATACTTTTTTAATTAAACTTATAGTGGATTAGTAGATACTAAATATTTGGATCCGAAAATTTTGAGACTTATCGAAGCCGTACACCTTTGGCATGCATCATCGACCCATTTCTGCACTGAAACTTCGATGAATTTTACACAGGCGCAGGAGCAAATGTTGATGAAAGCGTCGGTGGATAATCCTCGATGAAAACGCCAAAAAAATGTCATCGACGAAAACTTGAACGAATAATCATAGATGAGAACGTCAAAGAATAATCATCGTAGAAAACATCAATGAATCTTCGAAGTAAAACCGGTGAAAAATTGATGACCATTCAATTTTTGCAGATCCGGGGGTGGTACTTATAACTTGATTCTGGTAAAGTCGAAACGACTATAGATAAATTTAAAATATTTCTTAAATTGTCTTTTTTTTTTGTTTTTTTATGTAATCCACCTATTCTAAGTGGTTTCGACTTTATTCGATTCAAGTTATATAGCAGCGAAACAGAAGAAAGGAATGGATTTGGATAGAAAAGGATATTTAATCGGTTATTGCTATACCATGAAAACAGTATTTGGGAATTTTGAAAATGAAAAAATATCTTTCAAACAATTAAACGTTTATTTCACATGATCTGATTAAGGAGATAATGCAACAAATTTATTATCTAATAGGATATTAGTACCATATTTATTGCAAAAAAAAAGAAAAACACGAACCAGTAACCGAATATTCCTATTACTAAAGAAAATCACATTTTTATCACACGCACTTTTTAATTTTCACTCGTACTCAATCCAACTTGAACTAAACACCTGAAATTTTGACCCGCATCGACGTTTACGCAGATTACTCTTCAAAGAAATGTCAACTACAAAAGGGTAAAAAAACAAGTAGAAAAGCTAGAATTGGTCTAACACCAATTCTTATGAGATGAATGCCTGTATTAAATTCCGTATGGTCACCGATCTATTCAAATATTGATTTTGAAGTTGTTTTTCGCATATATTTCTAGAACAGTTTGTCGCACAGAAAAAATGATTATAACCAATTTTATAGGATTTCGTATTCTGCAGAAGTTTTTAGTACAATAAAAATGTCTTCGACTGATCGTTTTCAAAGTATACGTAAAAAACCTAAATTTTTATATGGCAACACCAAGAAGGAGTTGCCCGATTTAGTCCATTTTGACATTTTATTTGCTAATGTAGCAAAAACATCATGTACGAAATTTCAGCTCTCTACGTCGATGCGTTCCCAGGCAGTGTCCAAATATATAGCGGAAAACGAAATTTTTATATGGCAACCCCACGAATGAGTTGCCCGATTTGTCTCATTTTCGAACTTAATTTTACTTTTTTTTTTAAAGTCCGTTTACAAAATTTCAGCTCTCTAAGTATACGCGTTCTCGAATTATCGTGCGCACAGACGGACGGACGGACATGCAAAAACCGAAATAACTTTTAATATTATGAATGGGTGTCCAATCCATTTTGCTCTACCATCATTATTTCGAGGTGTTACAAACGGAATGACAAACTTAGTATACCCCTATGATTTCATCTAGGGTATAAAAATCGTCTACATGCAGGCACTCCGGTCCCAACATGATTTGAACTTCAAAATCGGGTTTCGCTCCTTTTCTGCAGGAAATGTAGACATATTTTTCAGTGATACTGATATCCGCGACGAATTCCTGTATACTTATGTCGATTTCGATGGGACTTCAGTGCAATACCAGTATTGCACTTTATCCAGCAGTTTAACACCTGACAATGTTCGATGGGACAATTTTTATAGCAGAAGTGCAACACGAGGTTTGCACTGACTTCCCCTACTTGGCACTGAATATTTTGTCGGCGTTACAAATACATATTCAAGTTGAATTGTCATCTGCTCTGTCAAAGTGTACTGTCGCGATTATTTGTGAAATTTTGGAGTTAAATGAATTAAAACATTTTTTTTTGGGTAATTGGCATAAAGTTAAGAAGAAATTTGTTTCTATATATCAATAAAGAACATTTATTATGTTTGACAGTTGCGTGTATATAATACATGTGCCCACAAATACAAGGAATATGACAGAAATATGTTCGATGGACCTCAATGCTCCCAGTTCTCCGCTGCCAGAAAAAGTGCAACACTGAAATGGTCCCATCGAAATCGATATTACTTTCTTTCACGATCATTTTTCGGCTGGAAAAATGACTTCATATGAATAGCTCCTCCGCCCTAAACTACTATTCATACAGAAAAATGGTGTTCTGATAATCTTAAGCTTGTTGTCTTATCTTCCGAACCGAAATAAAAATTTTATATCTTTCTTAACAAAATTATTTAAAAACATTTATCTGATCCAAATGACCACGATTCCTCAAACAAAAACTTTCAACTGAGTGGTCCGATGAATTCGAGTCAATTTGCCTACAGAGTCCCACTGTTAAAAAGAGCGCTTAAGAGGTCTCCTGAAGCGCTTACCTGGAAGCTCGTAGCGCTTCTTTTCCCTATCCCAGTTCATTGCTTTTTAACATAGGCATGTCCGCAGATGCTACCCTTAAGAAGCGCTCTAAATTATGGTCGAAGAAGTTTTGAATGTGCTTTTCGAAAGCTTTAATAAGCTTTTTGGATAATCATCGCTGTGCTTCTTCCTTAATCTCATAAGAAGCCTTAAAAAGTGCGTCCTGAGAACAGCATTGAAGTGCTTGCGCTTACTTTTGATTATTTGTGGTATTAAATTTTATGAAGTTGATTGATATTGTTATGGTCGTAGCATATTGCATATAGCAATATGTCACCACGGACTGAAGCGTGTATGCCCGGCTTGTTGTCGACTACAGCATGAAACCAAAACGCGCCCCGACCGAGAGAAATGCTTTCTCAAGCTCGGTGTCATGTTCAGTGACAGAAAGAAGAAGAAGACCATCGATATCGGTCTGTCATAGTTTGCTAGCAGGAAAGTAAGGTCGTTAAGATTAAAATCCCGCAAGATCAAATATTTCTCGCCGCAATCCGACGAAGAAAAAAAAAAACCCTCACGTAAGTTCGAAGAATACTTATAGTTATTAATAAATTTACATCCCCACCTGGTACATTATTCGCACAGTAACCAAAGATTAATCCGCCAACGGCACCCCATAAAACTTGGCGTCTCCCTCCGGAGCCCCATTTATGAAATAAGAAAAAGGATCTGTTGGAATTCGAATCTGGTGTGGCGTACGTCAGGAAAAACCTCGAAAAGGTAGTTAAAAGAACTAATTTATATTTCGTTTTGTGTTAAATAATATCTCTTATTAGAGAGACGTATGAAAAGCAAATGTTTGAGGGATATTTTCATAATAAGGCATATTATTTCCACTTGCTGGGCAAGTTCTAATTTGATAAAGTTTTGAGCTTGGTACCGGACCTGGTGCATTTACATTTTCTAAAAGAGGGAAAAGAAGTAGGAGGGCACATTCCTCCCATATTAGAGGCCCCCGAACTCGAGCTAACCTTCAACCCGCGCAGCAGGAGATTCATTCCTACGGCACGCAGAAAAAGCGGGGAAAATTTTATTGAAACAATATTAACTTCACCAGGATCCATCTGATCACCGAGAAATATGTTTTAGTATAAGGAAAAAATTTTTCATATAACAAGCGACATAACCCTAGTACCATCCCCCAAAAAGTGTTCTGGCGATAGAGCAGGGTAATCAAATTATTAAAATTCCAGTTAATTCTTATCCAGGAGGCAATGCTGAAGCGCTTCATCGTGCCGAGGATTCACATGTGAGTAATTTTGAAATATTACACTTTGTTTTTTTAACATACATATGTATTACACTTCGGTTCCGGCAGTGACTTGCACTGCAGAACCTTTTTGATATGGTTAGTTAATTTTTGCACGTTTTATATATATCTATCTTAAACTTAAGATTATAAGTACATACATATACGTATAGCACTGCAGAACCTTTTTGATATGGTTAGTTAATTTTTGCACGTTTTATATATATCTATCTTAAACTTAAGATTATAAGTACATACATATACGTATAGCATTGCAGAACCTTTTTGATATGGTTAGTTAATTTTTACACGTTTTATATATATCTATCTTAAACTTAAGATTATAAGTACATACATATACGTATAGCATTGCAGAACCTTTTTGATATGGTCAAGTTTTGTGCGTTTTATATATATATATCTTGAACTTAAACTTATAATTACATACATATACGTCTAACTTCATGGGTACGCCTAGCTACTTATGTAATTTGGAATCCTGACTTGATTTTGTTAATTAGTTTATATATGAGCCTATTTTGATCATTATAACGTAAGTATGGATTGAATATTTTCTTTCTTCCTTCACATCCTGGAGCCTTTTCAATTCGGGGTCGCATAGGTCCGCTCTAATTTCTTCCACAGGTCAGCCAAAGGGACTTTGCAGATAGTGCCGAGCAGAGTCATAGGGAGGATGGGGCAAGGCCATGAAGGCAGAACATCTGCGCCTTCCACAGTAAGTAGGTAAGTGACGTAAGGGTCCCTTCAGGACCGAGTGTGTGTCGGCTCTTTTGTATGCAGGCATGAAATTTTTTTTTGATTATGGATGATGACAGCGGCAGGTATTTTCGGGAACTCCCCCACACTCTCCGCCACCCTTAGCCGAGGTGCTAGCATGCCGCCCTGTGCTATCGTTGTCATCAGGCGATCTGTCAGCTCATGCTGGCAGTTTGGACTTAACGTCCTGGTCAAGTCGCCTTCAACATACTTCCATAACAAAATGGCGCCCAACGAGGGGCCACCTCAGTTAGACTTCGGTGGTCTAAATATAAATTTTACTGGGGACTGAGACTTTGAGAGAGATGATCATCTGGTGTCTGCCAGTTGATTGACCTCAGGTCTCACATCCAGTAGAAGATATGGGTGGACCTGAGTCTAATTGGTTTTGTTGAAAATTTTTTTTGTAAAGTAACGTAATATTTTGAAAGTTTTATTGGAAGTCTTTGATATTTTGAATTTTTTGGTTTTTTGATTAAAGTAAAGTAAAGTTTTTAATGAAATTTTTTGAAAGTTGAAATCCGGCTTTAGGTTTGACTTCGGTCAAGCCTCAAGCCTGAACAGTTGTTGAATTTTTTTTGAATTTTTTGAAATTGATCTTTCCCGCTGGCCTTCAGCCATGGAAATGGAAGGTGGCCTCACGAAAGTTTTTTATTTCGATTCTCATTGAGCCTGTCCATTTTGATCGTGCGACTGGACAGGGCCATGAGCCTGTGAGACAACTTCTTGGCCTATAGCTAATTAGTTGACCTCGTTCATGGCTGTGCCCAGATGTGTGACTAGGTAGACGGAGCAATCGGAGGAGAGGAAGGGGGGAGGAAATGTCTGTCTCGCGGAGCTGACCCGGGATTGTTTTGGTCGGTTCGACGGGGGAATGGTGGCTGCGTCGGCATCTCTTTAGCCTGGTGGCCCCGCGGTATGGCTAGTTCATACCAAGAGGAGGATGTCGATTCACCATTCCTTAGTTTGGTAACCGACTTGAAGCGACCAATACAATACTCGGTGAGGTCTCGTGGGATGGGACTGGAATGGTTGCTTGATACCCTCGGAGCCCGGAAGCTGGCATGTGCTAACTGTCTGACTGAGGGATATCATTCAACTTTTCCAGCCCCCAATTTCTCCAGCTGACTTTCTCCAAAGATTCCCATAGAGAATCGTGAATATGTAGTTTTTTCATGCACCACTCACGTCACTTGCTTGTATAGATATTCTGACCTGGAAAGGGAGGGAGCGACCTGGATACCTCTTATGTTGAGAGTTCGCTCTTGGAGTGTGGGAGGAGGAAGCATCGTTTACTAGATCCCCCTTTGTATCAATTCTTTTAGGAATTGTTTTTTTTTTTTGGCTTAATGCCACGATACCTTTTGGTAGATTTTTATGTTTGGAGTTTTCGTTCATGTTATGAGAATTTTTTTTCCGAATTTTCATTAGTCTTTTTGTGATACTTCATTCAGCTGTGATATTAGGTATATACACTCGTGATGTCCATATATACACTCGTGATGTCCATATATACACTTGTGCTGTCTATATATATACATTTATTTATTTCAATGTTCGCACCTGTTGAATCTTTTATTGCTGGGACCCTTTTATTTGCGCAACGATTAACTTCAGGGATGTGTCTTCGATGCGTTACCGGTCAAGTAGAGTCTGAGGATGAGGAAAACATAGGGTCGTGGGTCGTGACACACATTGAGCGCCCGCAGTGATGAGGCCTATGTGTAAGACCGGCTAGCTCAGTCGACCATTTTTCAGCGTCGTCTGAACCACGGGTGGCGCAGACCACTCTGCCCTGTTATGGTCGTAGCATATTGCATATAGCAATATGTCACCACGGACTGAAGCGTGTATGCCCGGCTTGTTGTCGACTACAGCATGAAACCAAAACGCGCCCCGACCGAGAGAAATGCTTTCTCAAGCTCGGTGTCATGTTCAGTGACAGAAAGAAGAAGAAGACCATCGATATCGGTCTGTCATAGTTTGCTAGCAGGAAAGTAAGGTCGTTAAGATTAAAATCCCGCAAGATCAAATATTTCTCGCCGCAATCCGACGAAGAAAAAAAAAAACCCTCACGTAAGTTCGAAGAATACTTATAGTTATTAATAAATTTACATCCCCACCTGGTACATTATTCGCACAGTAACCAAAGATTAATCCGCCAACGGCACCCCATAAAACTTGGCGTCTCCCTCCGGAGCCCCATTTATGAAATAAGAAAAAGGATCTGTTGGAATTCGAATCTGGTGTGGCGTACGTCAGGAAAAACCTCGAAAAGGTAGTTAAAAGAACTAATTTATATTTCGTTTTGTGTTAAATAATATCTCTTATTAGAGAGACGTATGAAAAGCAAATGTTTGAGGGATATTTTCATAATAAGGCATATTATTTCCACTTGCTGGGCAAGTTCTAATTTGATAAAGTTTTGAGCTTGGTACCGGACCTGGTGCATTTACATTTTCTAAAAGAGGGAAAAGAAGTAGGAGGGCACATTCCTCCCATATTAGAGGCCCCCGAACTCGAGCTAACCTTCAACCCGCGCAGCAGGAGATTCATTCCTACGGCACGCAGAAAAAGCGGGGAAAATTTTATTGAAACAATATTAACTTCACCAGGATCCATCTGATCACCGAGAAATATGTTTTAGTATAAGGAAAAAATTTTTCATATAACAAGCGACATAACCCTAGTACCATCCCCCAAAAAGTGTTCTGGCGATAGAGCAGGGTAATCAAATTATTAAAATTCCAGTTAATTCTTATCCAGGAGGCAATGCTGAAGCGCTTCATCGTGCCGAGGATTCACATGTGAGTAATTTTGAAATATTACACTTTGTTTTTTTAACATACATATGTATTACACTTCGGTTCCGGCAGTGACTTGCACTGCAGAACCTTTTTGATATGGTTAGTTAATTTTTGCACGTTTTATATATATCTATCTTAAACTTAAGATTATAAGTACATACATATACGTATAGCACTGCAGAACCTTTTTGATATGGTTAGTTAATTTTTGCACGTTTTATATATATCTATCTTAAACTTAAGATTATAAGTACATACATATACGTATAGCATTGCAGAACCTTTTTGATATGGTTAGTTAATTTTTACACGTTTTATATATATCTATCTTAAACTTAAGATTATAAGTACATACATATACGTATAGCATTGCAGAACCTTTTTGATATGGTCAAGTTTTGTGCGTTTTATATATATATATCTTGAACTTAAACTTATAATTACATACATATACGTCTAACTTCATGGGTACGCCTAGCTACTTATGTAATTTGGAATCCTGACTTGATTTTGTTAATTAGTTTATATATGAGCCTATTTTGATCATTATAACGTAAGTATGGATTGAATATTTTCTTTCTTCCTTCACATCCTGGAGCCTTTTCAATTCGGGGTCGCATAGGTCCGCTCTAATTTCTTCCACAGGTCAGCCAAAGGGACTTTGCAGATAGTGCCGAGCAGAGTCATAGGGAGGATGGGGCAAGGCCATGAAGGCAGAACATCTGCGCCTTCCACAGTAAGTAGGTAAGTGACGTAAGGGTCCCTTCAGGACCGAGTGTGTGTCGGCTCTTTTGTATGCAGGCATGAAATTTTTTTTTGATTATGGATGATGACAGCGGCAGGTATTTTCGGGAACTCCCCCACACTCTCCGCCACCCTTAGCCGAGGTGCTAGCATGCCGCCCTGTGCTATCGTTGTCATCAGGCGATCTGTCAGCTCATGCTGGCAGTTTGGACTTAACGTCCTGGTCAAGTCGCCTTCAACATACTTCCATAACAATATATTAGCTGTGTTCTTTTGTGTCCGCAGAACAGGGCAGAACAAATGACACACAAAAGAACGCCTCATACATTTTCATAGAAGATTTATAAATGAAGCGAACAGTACAAATAGTTCGCTGCAATCGGCAGAACAATTTGTTCTCTCCAGTATATGGGTGTTCTAGAACAAGGTACACAAAAGAACACAGCTATTATTGTGGATTTTGTCAACAGAAAGAGTAACAACTCTTTGAAAAGTTACCGTTAAGTTTAAAAACACGTTTAATTCTGTCTAGAAATTTTGACAGCGAAGAAAGCACGAAAACTTTTTTATTTCTTAAATTTAAATAAAAGCTTCACTCCACACTGAAATCCGTTTCTTCGTTTCTCAGTTTTTTCACACAATAGTGGAAAAATTCAGAGTTTAATTTCGTGGAAAATTAGATGAAATCAGACCTTATTGTATGTTGTTCTGTTGGAGCTCATCAAATAATCTGCTATGGAGCTTCCAAGCGATGGCTCTAGAAGCACTTATGTAAGTTACTTACTTGCGCCTTTGCTTATTTTTCTGGATAGATCAGTGAATATGCTTCTAAAGAGCTGCCACATATTGGCTAGAGAAGCGCTTAAATTGTGCTCCTTTCAGAAGCCCTAGTTTTTCGTCCCAATGGTGACGGACTCCTGCCGCAACTATTACTCAGCTGAGAGTTATTGAGCGTTAAATGGTACCAAAACTATTTTATTATTTTGTTAAGTAAGGTATATAGTAATGTGTAGACTGTGGGACTTTGAGACAACTTGCCGTCACTACACTTTTCTTAAAACGTTAGTACCTGTTGGGTGCGTACCATTTGATGTATCACAGGCAACTGACTACTTAGGATTCCGGAAAAGAGTTACTTACTCAGCAAGGAACGGGGATGCCAACTGTATTCCGCCACTACGGCGGGCTGCCATTGGGAGCAGTATTTTGTTAGTAATATGCAACCGATGAGGCCTTGTTTCTTCTGATGTTTACAATCGGATTGATTTAAAAATTAGTATATGTGAAAGATAGTTCATTAAAGTTGCGTATAAAGGCCTTAGGCCACCCTAGAATTTTCGAAAAAAACATTTTTTTTTTGTTTTAAAGGGTCCCTTAAAATGATGTCCCAAAAGATTATGGCCGAGAAAAATCTTTAAGGCTGGGTCTATGTCATAATTGGGACAACTCGGTGCACAGTTAGCAAGATGGGCGGGGTGTTAAGATTTTTGAATAAATCGCAAATTAATTAATAGAATATTTATTTAAACACCTAAGGCAACATATTAACGTTTTTTAATTTTTAAATTTGTCCCCCAAGTTTTATTGAAAATGATTTAAAAATGAAAATTCAGTGATTTTTTTTTTAATTTCTCTGGTTTGCGGAGCGGGGCTGCCACAAATTTGAACTAAATTAAATAAATTTTTAACATAAGCTTTTTGAAGTTAATAAGCAGAAAATAACGGTTTCCGATTTTTAAAGTTCTACTTATATCTACGACAATTCGACGCAATAATTTGTTTTACCTGCATTTTACCCAGCAACAAAGCAATCTATTGCATCAAATTTTCACGAAAATAAGTAGAACTTTAAAAATCGGAAACCGTTATTTTCTGCTTATTAACTTCAAAAAGCTTATGTTAAAAATTTATTTAATTTAGTTCAAATTTGTGGCAGCCCCGCTCCGCAAACCAGAGAAATTAAAAAAAAAATCACTGAATTTTCATTTTTAAATCATTTTCAATAAAACTTGGGGGACAAATTTAAAAATTAAAAAACGTTAATATGTTGCCTTAGGTGTTTAAATAAATATTTTATTAATTAATTTGCGATTTATTCACAAATCTTAACACCCCGCCCATCTTGCTAACTGTGCACCGAGTTGTCCCAATTATGACATAGACCCAGCCTTAAGTACTCCGTTTTCGAGCGCTAGCGAGTAGGTCCGCTAGGGGACTAGAGCAGGTATACGGCAGATGTTATTGAAAATATTTATTTCCTGACTAGTCTGGCGAGTTTAGAATTGTGGAACGGCTGTTTCAGACAGTTAGGCTCGGCCTGAGACAACTTACATCTAGATAATCTGGAAGGCCAATTGTATGGTGTAGGCATCGCAGATTAAAGGTATTGCAAAACTATTCATGATTTTCTACTACTCAAAACTTTAAACGCGTTTATCTCAAAACTACATTTTTGTAGTTGGCCGGAAACATAACTCAGACAATTTTCAACCGATTGACTTGAAATTTGGAATATATCTTCGAAAATACATTGTCTATAGAAGTACGTAGGATTTTTTTTATATTGCATAGTTCATTTACTATTAACAATTATCTGACGATTTTTTAGGCAAATTTTTCACTTTCCACTTTAGAAGTGCGCCATTTTGTCAAAAATCAATATATCGAAAAAATCCTATGTACTTCTCTAGCTTATACTATATATAATCGAAAAAATTCAGGCCCTAATCATGATTCATTAAATTACAGGAGCTGTTATTCCGGCCGTGGAGCATTGGAAAAAAAAGACCTCGTCGCAAAAACGCTGTACCGCCGCCATTTTGAAATAAATAGCCACAAAAAAACATATCGTATGCAGTTAATGATATGTGTAATAAAGTCCCATTTCTGTAATCTCGATTTATTTCGTAATATTTCTGAAAAAAATTCCCAAAAAAGCCTATTTTTTTCGGCCTCTAGGGTGGCCTAAGGTATAAAATACAAATAAAAATAACTACAATTTAATTGCAATGCCTTGATGAACCACATACTCGCCTAAGGCTGATTTTTAAATCTTCGATTGTATAATTCCGTGACTTCACAAATATCCTCCTTATCCTTGAAACGAATGAAAAATCTAAATTACATAAATACTTTTTCAAACTATCCAAATATGCATCACATACTCTTTTGCACGTTTTAAAAATTCATTTATTTCATCATTCACACGACATGTAGAAATATTTGATTTAATAAAGTTAACGGTGGATTTATTCTGTCTAAAACGGAAATAAAATATTTACCTCTCAGCAGAATAGCTGGTTTTCGGTACTGCTTTTTTCTTATCCGTACACTGCTTCAAGTGCTGAAGTATCTTGTTGACATTTTTAACATCATTTTCAAGACACGTTACTAAAAACATATTAATAAGTAAATATTTGAAAAGAAAATCTCAGACCTGCGATTACTTCTTTTCCGAATTTTTCGGAATAATGGGTAGGCAACAGCTGATGTAAGTTGTCTCAGCTTTGGGTAAGTAGGGAACCAAGCTTTAAATTACCGGAAGACTATTCTCTTGAATGGATAGTAGTTTAGCATATATATAGATTTCTGTTTCATGGCTTGGGAAACATTCTCGAGGGTTTTGGATTACCTGATTTGTCCCAACTTAAATCTACAAATTTTGAAAAAGGCCGTATGCAAACAAAGTACTTACAGCTCTCTAATGTCGAATTCTTTTCAACTAGCTTTACGTGTTGTTGTTTTTTAATGCAACAAAAAACCCCTAGAGTTCCATTCCACTCATGTAGAACTGTTTGAAAAGAACTCGAAATATAAGTAAACTTTTCTTGAGTTTTCGAGGCAGGCACGCAAAAATCAAAATAATGTTTAATAGTAGGTATGCGTGCGCCCAGTGAGAAACAGAAGTATATCGGATGCATTCGGAAAGCATTCTGAGAAAGGTATATAGTAGAAGCAATACGCTCCGAGAAGATATATAAGGCGGCTTGCACGGCTTACCTCTGCATGACCTGTAAGGTGAAAGCAAGCCTTCCTTAACAGTTTTTTGGACGGTGAAAAGAAGCATTACTTTTAAATTCATTCTGTCATTTCAGAATGGAGAACGAAACTATTAAGCATGAATTTTCCGGAAGGTTGGAAAGAACCATTCAATTTGCACTTTCAGGAAGATGGAGGGAAGCATTCTTCCTGTTTTCATTGAGAGGTAAAGGGAAGAACTTTTCCTGCTTTTTCAGAAAGGTGTAGCAAACAAACACGTCTGCACTTATTCGAATCTCGTACTTAAAAGAAAATGGGTATTGCACAGATTAGAATGTTTTCCATCTGCACGCACTTTCCTTATTGTTCTTAAAAAAGCAATGAAACTATATGACTCATTGCGACCTGCGTGCACTCCCACGAACTAACCACTGCAAATGTACCTCTGCCTTCTCTAAGTATTCCCTGAAAGGTACATAACAAATTCAATACGCATCAATACATTACGCCTGTTCCTAAACCAGTTCAACGTAAGTTATGTACATGTACTCATTTCTAAAGAATTCCAGGTAATGTTGACAGTAAACCTTCTCTAAGTCAGGCACTTCCGTTTTTGCCACTAGGAAGGGAATAGCAAACTTAATAAACTCCATTAAATTTCATGCTCATCTTCTCTATACACTTTCACGGCCGGTGACACCACTTTGGTGTCATATGAAAGTCGATCAAAGTTATCTGTTGAATGTGCACTGATAACGTCTGATTTGGATGAAACTTTTACAGTTTGTAGGGAATACCAAAATAGCTCGCCAATATTTTTTAATAACTTTCTATCAACTTACAGACCCCTGACTCAGAAAGCTTGTGTCTGAGTCCCTAAGCGCCTGAGAATGCCGTTCGTGATGAAAGAGTTTTAGGATGGATTTACATGGGGTTTCTTGATTTAGTTTAGTAAAGTGAATGGGGAGCTTTCCGATGGGGTAAAATTTTCTTACTTGTTGGGGGGATTTTGGGGTGGAGCTGGTAACTACCACCCTTCGAGATTCGAGAGTCGAGTTTCGAGAGTAGAGACTTGAGTTTCGAGAGTAAAGATTCGAGAGTCGAGTTTCGAGATTCGAGAGTCTAGTTTCGAAAGTATGACTAAAAAGTAGAAAATAAAATATATTAAAAAAATTTTTTAAAGTAAATAACTTTTGTAAATAAAATGCACTAAAACGTAAAATAATAATTTTTTTCTTTCTCAGAAAAGTTTACTTGCAAAATAAGAAATGCTACAACTCAGTACCGAGATTCAGCTAATTTGTGAGTGATTCACTTCAGTCACTTCTTTCACTCACTTCATTCACTCACTTTTGAAAATAAAATAATTCCCTTAAAAAAGTGAAGTGAGTATTTTCGAATATTAACTTCGAATGTCATTTTCACAGCTTTTTGGCTTTTTTATGTGTGAAAATGAACACGGCTGCGAAATATTGTCCTCTAAACATTTTATGCAGATAATAAGGAAGAATATAATATAACATATTATAAGAATTTATTTTTTCAGCTCTTTTCTCACGTGCATTGGGGTCCCTGTGCACTAACAAGCATCCCCTCTAATACATTATAACTTTATTGTAGTCCATCAATTAGAGCTTTCTAGTATGCAAATGGCGAGTTACAATTTATTAGTGGTAAATAATTACTATACGTACTTACATTTCTAAAATATAGTCGCTGCTCGATGATTTCACTCCAAACTCACCGCAAAATTGAAGGTGAGTGAAGTGAGTGAGTGAATTTCTTAGCAGAATCAAATTTGCAGAAAAGTGACTCACTTCACTCACTTTTTGCCAATTTCGACGTAGCTGAATCTCGGTACAGATTAAATCTTAAAAGTTTGGGCATCTATAACTATAATCACAATTGTCTAACTGCAAATCATGCCCAAACTTTAAAGATTTAATCTGAGCTCCAATTAAACTTTTTAGAGCAATGTTTTTACAAAAATTATTTATTTTAAAACTTTGTTTTTAATACATTTTATTTGTTTGCCCCTAGAAATTTTTGTGATTTTGAATGAATGATTTTGATGAAATGTCATTTTCAAAAAATCATATGTCAAGAACGAAACAACCGATTTTTCTGATTCAAACGCCAAATAAATTAATAATTTATATTTTTCATAAAAAAATATAGCACCACCTAACGAAAGAAATTTTCGTTAATAATAGAATTTCCTTAGGGATTGCCCAAAATGTGGGTGTGGAGTATCAAATTAAAGAGAGAAGAGAGTGTGATTGAGTAGCGGGGCTCTTTTTTCGATCCTGTAAACTTCATACCAACGTTTTTATCGATCAAAACAGTTTTTTTTTCATTTGGGTCATATACACCCCAGTTCTTCATTTTGCATATATTTTGTCCATTCTATCTTTGTATGCATTAACGGTCTGTTGTGTACGTTTTTTATTTGGGTGGAAAATTTCGCCGAGGTAACAGTTCTTCGCAAACAATCAAACAATAAATCTTTTTTTTTTTTACTCAAAAAACGGCCATTTTCCACTTTAAAAAGGAGACCAGTCTTTTCTTTTCGAGTTATCGCCGAAAGTAATAATCGCATAAAAAACTAATTAGAAATTAAGTCATTATTTCCAGTCGTTTAGGATATTAAGAAAAACTAGATTGCATGGTTCACTAAATTATTTTCTAATTGAGTTGCTACTGAAAAACCACCACATTTATTTCGGACAAATTCTAACGTGTTCCAACTAAGCCGAACACCACTTATTAAGCTTCATTTGGCGTTTGAATAAAAAAAATCGGTTGCTCCATTCTCGAGATATGAATTTTTGAAAATGACGTTTCATCGTAAAATCACGAAATTTCTAACATGGGGGCATGGAAGGGGTAAACAAAACAATATGGCTGAGCTATTTTGGTATTCCCTACAAACTGTGAAAGTTTCATCCAAATCGGAAATGGTCGAGTTGGCCGGAAAATATGCCAACTCGTATAGAGAAGAAAACTTGCGAGAAGCATGCGGTCGCACAACTGTTAAACAGATTTGTCCTGACTGAGACTTGAGACGTTTAACTTTTTGATAACAATAAATGCCACAAACATCGTTGATAACTTCAAAAATAATAATCGCTATTGAACTAAATTTATTCTTGAAGTTCGTTTTTTTTCCGAAGTGCATTAAAATTGATATGTTAATAAAGCTATATTCCGCGGAAGATGATGCGAAATTTGAATTTTGAAAAAACGTTTTTTTTTCAATTTTTCATATTTACATAAGTCTACTGTACCGTAAATGTGAAAAGTATCGGAACTAGATAACGTATGTGAAGAAAGGGCATTATGTTAACTATTATAGGAAATTTGTTTCAAGTCGAAAGGTTACGAATCATCGGAGATACAAATAAAACCGTTATGACAGGTACTTGAAAAGCGTTCAGTTATGAAAAACCGTCAAGATTGAGGAGCAGTCAAGTTATTCTTATAAGAGTGCAAGCTTCTTGGATTCATATACTTTTCTTCGAAATGACATTTGTTTGAAAACATATTTTTTCGCGGCGTTTAGATATCGATTCGATACATAAAAGCTAAATTTTTCTTATATCTCGATCATACTAAATTTTGCAAAAATTTCAAATTTAGAAAACAGCGGAAAAACTCAAAAAATATTAAATCGATATTTTAAAGTTTTTACTTTTTGCTGTTATTTTATAAACTATTTTTGATCTTGCCTTCGCAGTATAGAATTTTTAAATAGTTCCAAAGGTAAACCTAGGCTTCTATTGAAGGGTATTGTATTATAAAGATAATGTTAATGTTAAGTGTAGGTGCCACTGGGCCTCCAGGACTATGCGGACACCGCGACCATAGTTGATCTATTGTGCTTTCCCCTAAGCTGGTTATGCAAAATCGAGTCTTTTGATGAGCTAAAGTATTGCTCATGGAGCTAGAAAGCAAACTTTATTTGGAGAGATAAGTGTTCCTCCAGTGATTTGCACCTTTAGACCTACTAGCCCTTGGCACCCACAAATAACATGCATCGAGGTTTCATCTCTTCACACAGTCGACAAATTCACTGTCAGATTTGCCTATCGTCTTCAGAAAGTGACTGAAGGTGCCATGACTAGTGACTGCGTTAGCAAACAATCTCAGCGACTGTCTGCTCTGAGTCCAATAAGTTAGCGCCTGAAGAGAAGCGTGGTTGAAGCTTCGCCTGCCTCATACCGGGCATACTACGCCTACGCCAAAGGAGATCCAGGTGCCTGTTTTCTCACTAAAGCAGTTCCCCCCTAAAGTGACTTTTTGGTAAGCCAAATGTCAAATAGGGACCAGTATACGGACATTCAGCTCTGGTTTTAGCCAGTTCGTCCACTTTTTCATTACCGTCCACTCCTTCGTGTCCAGGAACCCAAACCAAGGTTACTTGGTTGTCCCTAGACAGTAGTTGGAGTTTCGGGTAGCAGCTCCAAACTAGTTTCGACTCAAAGACTTGATTGGACAGAGCTAGGAGTGCAGCTTGACTGTCTGAACAAATGTAGATGTTGGAGCTCTTGCAGCCCTTTCTTAGACTTTCCTGAGCTCCAACCTAGACTTCCGCCTGAAAAATGGAAGGTGAGATACCAAGCGGAATGGATAGTTCTACTTCTGGACCAACCACCCCTGCGTCTGTTTTGCCATCCTTCCGGGATCCGTCAGTAGGTATACCAGACTTGGGCCTGTTGCGGAAACTGAAGCCCTGCATCTAGTATCTGGCTTCGTTCATTAATGGTTACCTGGTAATCTCTTTCAAAGGAAAGTCTTTTGGCCATAGTATCTGTAGGAGCATCTAGATCGTTAATGTTGACCTGCTCGAAGATATTGAGATGAACCACACTGGAGGAACTGCGATCTCCTGACCTTTACTTTCGGAGCATACTAGCCGCTGATTCCGTCTTAATAAAGAGGTAGAGTGGCTGTAAGTCAAGAATGGCTTTAAGTAATGCGCCAGTGGCGCCTAAACATGCCATCCTTTGCCCCTTATCAAGGGTTCTCCTGGTGGTTGCCTGCAATGTTTTAGGCCATCAGAGTTTTGCCCCGTATAAAAGTATGCCCTTGAAGATCCATAAGGTCATTTTGAGGTTCAACCCCATTTTTTCCCGAAAAGCTTGTCGCATGAGCTGAATGCCTATATGGCTTTGTTAGTTATTATTTTAAGGTGGGGATTCCAAGTAAGCTTGCAGTCTAGGATTACTCCTAGATATTTTGATTCTTTGGAATATTCTATTGCAATTCCATATAACTTAGGAGATGGCATCTGAACCTCCTTTTCCTAGTAAAGCGAACTAGCACTGTCTTACCTGGGTTATTGATATCCCATGTGCTGGCACCATTTGGTAACGATGTTGAAGGCAGTTTGCATAAGCTCGGCTAAAACTGATTCAAAATTTCTTTTAACACAGATGACAATATCATCACCGTATCCTTGGGTCTTAAAGCCGTGGTGATAGAACCCCGTCCTGCGGGCAGTCTCTAGTGGCCATGATTGTTGTGTATTCGCCATTAAGCGTAGCAGTTATGCAGAATTTCTCAAGCATATTTCCAATCCATCTGACGATGCAGCTTTCTATGCCTCGTATCTTCGGATACCCTCTTATAATAAAGATAAGGATAGATTTCCAAAAATGCAACTGTAGAGCAAGGGTTTACTTACCCTAACCACAGCACCATTCCAAAAATTTTAGGTGCCCACAAACATGCTGCAGATGCTGCAAAAATAGTAGCCCAAAATGTGGTTGATTCGGTCAAAACTGAGGCTGTCATAAATGTAGGCATCAAACCTCATCCACTTGTGGCATCTGCGTATGCAGACGTGCCTGATTCCGTTGTGCTTGCAAACTATCAAGAATTGGACAGTGCGACGAGTAAGATGTAAAGAAATTGTTTTCTTAAGATCAGACCCAAAGTCTTGTTCTGAAATGGAAATCGAAATTCACAACAAAAGGTGGGATGTTTCTGCTTTTTGATAGTTGAAAAGTTCCAAATCAAATTCTAATTTTCTCTACAAAGGAAAATTTTCACTTAATGTCCCAATACGGTAATTCCAATTGTAATGGTATTTTGACCTAATAAATCCCAATTCAGTTATTTTCCATGTTGAAAGAACTTGAACAAAACCTACATCATACTAATGTTTTGAGGGATCTCGAACTAGCTGCAATTAATGCATATCAAAAATTTTTTTTCGGGGTTGCTATTTGACTTTGCAACTTCCATTTTAAACAATGCATTTATAGGCATTTGCAGAGCACAGGACTTAAGACAAATTACGATAAAGATCCAGAATTTGTTCGTAACATAAAATGCTTAACAGCACTAGCTTATATTAAGGAAAACGACGTCGAAGGGTCTTTTCTGTTATTACAAGAAAACATTCTACAAACACCCAAAAAGTTTATGGAATACTTTTGGCATAGAATTTATTTGATATTTTGATTTGTTAGGAAAGAAGTAGATTTCCCCTAAGTCAATTGAATCTTTACAATTGTTTAGACCTGCCAAAGACAAATAACCACATTGAAGGTTGGCACCGAGGGTTTAATGAATTCATCATGCATCTACTGGAAATTTATGGATTTTATAAAAATTGAGCAAGGCAGGAATATATGTGGGAAAGAATCGAATCTGTTGCGTTGTTGAACAGTACAATAATTTTGATAGAAAACAATATCTGGAAAGTATTGCTGATTTAAAGCTCGTGTTATTTTGATTTAACTTTATTTTATGATTATACCTAAACTTTTCTTCTGAAATGAATTTAAATATTTATTTTATCTTAGATAATAAAACAAAAACAAAAAAAAATATAAATAAATAAAATGTGGCCAGAATTTCACTAAGTCCTCGTCGTTGGTCTCGGATAGCGCTAAAAGTGAAAGTAAAAAATTTGTTATCAAATAAACAAAATTTTCGAAGAACTGTTTCGAAGAAAAATTTGTCAATGATAAGTTTGCACAGAAAAGTAAGGATACCAATTTGTTGGCATTTCTACACTCAAGCTTCAAGTTGTTACTTGCTGTTTTTTTGTGCTTGCATCTGAGGTCTACATTTTCTGTGCTTCGTTATCACTACCCCTTCGAAATGTTATTAGGTCGTTTTTCGGCCCCACTTATGCATAGTACGAATTTTATATGATAGCCGTATTCCCTTTTGCCATATGTATGTTCTAAGGCAGTAACCGACACCAGAAGGGTTTTGAAGCTATGACTTCTAATGCTATTAAAATTGCTTACATAAACATGAACTCACTTTTTCCATTGTTGTTTCTTTCCAATAATTATTTTTGTATGAAATCCACCCGTTTCGTTACCTTGGATTTAAATTCTCGGTCTTCCTTTGAAATTAGATGAACTGATTTGTCATTTGTTTAATAAATATGTACCATTTAATATTAAACGTATCTGTGTTAGTAATTATCCTTGGTTTTCCCGAGCAATTTGGAAAGGGAGTTTTAATACCGTCAGTGGAAACGACTTAAAACTGCATACGCTCATACTCTATACAGGCAAGCACGTAATAAGGTTAGTTCTACAATTAAGACGGCTTAGCGCGAGTTTTACTCCTTTAAATTTGATTCTAGCTTACCCTAAAAAATATTATGGAGCAACTTAAGGAGGGCATCTGTTAATAACGATGAATGCTCCAAATGTCCCTTTGACACAGAGAAGCTAAATCGATTCTTTACTGAGGAATCTACATTATCGCTTTTGCTATGAGAACAAAGCGTAAATTCCTACTCGCTTTGCTGTACTGATTATGTTGAACTGGTTTTGATAAAATTAATCCCCGTTTTATTAAGCTGATACTCCCATACATTTCTTCATATACAGGGTGTTTTCGTCTAGGCGGTCCATAGAGCACGAGATGATAGTACTCACCTAGGCGAACAAAAAATTGTATGGCAGGGGGTCCACATCAACCGTTTGGGAGATACAGGAGAAATTATGCTAGTCTTTCACAAAATACCCTGTATCACGGTATATAGAAGACAAGTATTACCATTAAAATTTTGGCACATTACAGCTGATAGCCAGTGACGTAATTCTGTGACTAATGTATATACATTTTTATAGGAAAGACAGAGAGAGGAGAAAGAGTGTTGTGTTCTCTGTACCGTACTTTCCTATACATTTTCACAATATTTCGTCACTAATGGCGGAACGTGGTCCGTAATGGGAATACCTTTTATTCTATATACATACCTTGGCATGTATCTTAAAAAGTACAGGGTGTACGGTCACCGTCTAAAGCTTGAAAGGATGGCTTGGTAGTGATACTACAGTAGGTGGGCATCGCATTAGAAACTTTCGCAAAAAATCTTTATCTTTCCAATATAGAGAATTTTTCTCAGTTTCTTCAGTGTCTAAGAAAACTCTTTGTGCACTAGGATATGGTTTATGTATCTGACTACATTATGCATATCTTAAAACCATTTTTGCAATGGTAGGAAAATAGGCAAAAAGGATATTTTTACTTATCTTCCTGAAGTCCGTTGCTTACAGTAATTTTATCGACTAAATTGAACGCTTGGTATCAACTTTTGAACTGTTTGCATTAATTGAACTTATATTTTTCCCCACAGACGGGAAGTGGTAGCAGCAGTCGCCCGGCAAGCGGAAGGTCCCGGTTTCAAACCAGGGACGAGACGGTTGTTTTTTCTTCTTGTATTTATGATTTGATTTAGAATCGTTAAAAATAAAAGTTCTTAAAAATTCTTCTATTCTTCATTAATTGAACTTGTTAATTTCTTTTGAATGTGTTGTGTTAAAATATTTGATTTGATTTTTTTTTTTTTAATGAAAAAGGAGCGTTTGTGCAAGTTGTTCGTTTAAGCCCAGTTTTTTGCATAATGGGTCACAAAGAAGCAGTGAAAAATCGAAAATCATTTCATCTTTTCGTACTAGCGGTAAACTAACTCAACAAGAAATAGTCCACATAACTAACGTTTCTTGTGCCACGGTGTCTAAGATATCAAAAAAAGTTAGGAAAATATACTTCCAGGCATGAGCCATCGACCAAATTGCCGAGGTAAATGAAAAATTACCCTAAGCAGCGACTGCCAAATTATTTCAACAGCTTTATTACATCGCAGAGCATCACATAAAGTACTAAAAAAACTCTCACTGAGCAAGGAGTAGAGTTATCAGCTAGGACCACTTAAATAAATAAAAGTCTTCTACAACTATTATAAATGACTGTAAAATATAAAAGTCCCGATCAGACTGTTATCAAAAAACTGAAAAGATAAAAGTCTTGTGAGACTTTTATCATAAGACTTAAATAAAAAAAAGTCTTGGGTAATAGTTATGACTGTCCAAAAAATATACATTTCATTAATAACTATTATCTTATGATCTAAAATTTTAAAAGTCTTTTATAACAGTTACATAGGAATAAAAAAAAAAAGTCAAATTTTAACTATTATTTCAAGAGTTTTTCAAAAAGTCCCATAACAGTTACGGTCCTTGCAAAAAACAAATGAAATTTCAGTACCTTCTTCTTTCACAATCGCCGCTCACTGCCTGTCGTTGCAACTGTGCTCTCAACTCTTCGATTGCCTGTTTTGTCAGCGAATTTCCCGCCGCCGTCTGTCGCTCTGTCAATGCAATTGTGTTTAAGCCTTAATGTGGAATCTCCGAGATTCCACCTCTGTTGAGAAGTTATTAAAACTTCGCATTGTACACGGCCTGGACCTGATGTAGAGAAGCTCTCAATTTTTTCTTAGAAATTTACTGGAAATATTTTCTTTACGTAGTATTGAAGACCGACAGCAATGCCTCGCTCCAATATAAAATCAACGATGTCTCGACCAGGGGCCGGGATATTCACTAACTCGGAGAGTTGTGGAGTTGTGGAGATGAGAGTTCTTTTGACATTTAACTCTCCACTCGGAATTCTGTAACTCGGGGAATTTGTATTAAGAATTACCAAAACTCTCTATTCCACTCGACAAAACTCTCGGCTGTGTTAGTTGTGGAGAAGTAAGAAGAATATTTCTCAACTGACAATATTCGCTGTTTTGTTGTGTTTTGTGAAGGTACCTAAGTACCTAGGATTTTCAAATTAAACTATGGACTCACGGCATATCCTGGCTATATTCACAAAAATAAATTATGAAAATCCTTGCAATACTTACAGAGAAATAAAGATTTTGGTGTCTCAAGGTACCCGCTAAAAATCTTACATCACGCAAAAATGATCAATTTGGTCGTCTTCTAGTACAGAAGAGATGTTATAAAAATTTTAAATATGCACGTTAAAGCTTGTATGTAGGATGAAATCGCATCTACATTTTGTCCCCTAATTAGATATGTAACTAGTTTTTGAGTCCGGTAAATGGTTCTGGAGATAATTGCAAAAGAAATGAATCAGTCCTTTTTAAGATGAAGAAATGGGCGTTTTTTGGTACAAAAATGGACATATTTTCAACTCATCATTATGAAGAACTGGTAAGTCATGGAAATTCACTTTCCATAAGAAAACTGTTCACAACAGAGCACTAATGTATGTGAAACAAAGAACGGAAGGAATATAGGAACTGGGGTGTATATTATCCAAGTGCCAAAAATCCATCTTTCAGTAGTAAAAAGTCGGTTATGAAGTTAAAATGATTAAAAAAAAAATGCACCATTCGAATATCCGTTTTTCCCTCTTTAATTTGATACCAAACATGACGTATTTTGGACGACCTCCAATGAGGGTTGGTATGACCCTCCATCCCCAAAAGCCCAATATGGCTTCCGTTCTTGACGCTCATCTGGAGACCTGCTTTTTCTTATGGAATGTTGGAACCGTATGGATTGAAATGTTTATGTGGTTGCTTAATTCGTGTTATATAAATAAATACCAGTGTGCCCCAAGGCTCTGTCATCTTTCCATCTCTCTCCTAATTTTCATTATTGATCTGCTTTCCCTTACTATCAATCCCATCCACAGTTTTCCTGATGCGATTACATGATTAGATCATTGAATAACGATCTTGACAATATCGTCGTTTTGAGAAAAGCAAATCGCATCGAATTCAATGCATCTAAGACCCAAAGCTATTTCATTTCTTTAAAACAAGATCACCACTTAACCACTTTCATTTCATTTGATGGAACATTACTTTCCGATTCACCGTCACTAAGCATTCTTGGCATTATTATTTCCAGTAAATTAAGCTGGACAGACCATATCTTCTCTGATGCCAAAGAAACATCGAAATGTCTTGTATTTCTGAAGAGCTGTAAGAAACATTTCAGCTCGTTAAATCTAGGCTCCTCTAGAAGTCCTATATCAGACCTAGAATGTTGTTGAATACAATTCCCACATCTCGTCCGGGGCTGGTCGTACAGCCTTAGATTCATTGGATATTGTCCAAAAGAGAGCCTTCGAGCTCATTTGACAATTAGTTGCAATATTGAGTCACTCGAGCACCTGCGCATTGTTGGATCCCTTTCGCTCCTTTATCGTTACATGCATGGCCAATGTTCCGATGAAATATCTAGTCTGATCCCTTGCAGATTAATTGCTGCACGCAATAATCGTGCTGCAAGCCCTTCAAAATACTTTTGGCCGTACAGTAAAATTCCGTGATGTTTCCTTATCCCGAACTGTGCGAATGTGGAATAGTCTACCATCTTCTATTCAAGAGTGACATACATTAGCACCTCCGCCACTTTCCTCATGTCATCCCTTCCCTATCTCCTTCCTGCTACCTTTTCCCTATCTTCTTCCTGCCCTTCTGTGCTTTGCATCATAAGGTATCCCTTGAGCTTGACTTAAATCTTGTTTATAATTCTATAAATTGAATTGAATAGAAATAGACAACACAATATTTGTATTCCTTTCTCTGTCCCTCATACGCAATTTTAGGGTTGGTCAAAAAAAAAAAAGTAATCCTAGTTTTGTTTCCTTAAAAATCGAATTAAAAGAATAATTTTGATGCTATAGGAATTAAATTTCCCATAATTGTTTTTTTAATGAGCATGCAATACACGAATATTAAAGAGAAAATCAAACTTGAAATTAGGATTATTGTCTCACCCCTAACAACAAAATTGCTCCCCAACATTTAAGCAGTCCATGTTATATATGCATGTATGTATGTATATGTTTCGTGAACTAAACACCCCTATAGAATTGCCTGTCATTTAATGCTCATATAGTGAAGGCTAAGGAGGAATGAGTCAGTATACCGCGCTGAGTACAATCAATTATTTGTTACACATTTAATACCAACACCAAGAAACCTGGTTAAATATGAATGTGGTAGAAACTGGTAGAACAGGATAAGAGAATGGGGTGCACATTTCAACCCCGAAATTAACCTAGTGCTTTTGCAGTGGTAGTAGTAGGTAGTCCAAATATATGTGATTAGTACGAGGAAGGGTTGTGGTGACTGATGACATACATATATCATATCTTTCTGATGTTGGTAGTGTGGCACGCAAGTGATACAATGGAAATTACACTTGATATCGCGCCGTGTTTTGCCTGATCCCGTGCCGACTTGCAAAGGTGAATGGTGACTGGTGAGTTTGGGAGTACATATATATGGTGAGTGATCTAGTGACTGTGCTCTGGTAGTGCTGCTAAACATAAAAGCTACCCAAAAAAGCTGCTCAATTTACACACAACGACAGAGAAGCAATTTATATCCTCGTATCATAACGGTTCAACTATATATGTTTGCTAGACAGGCGCTTCTTTGTTGCTCTAACTTTCCTGTTTCTTGGGCTTTTTTCCCTCAAAATTTTACGATTTTGCCTTTTTTCTATAGTTACAAACTGCACATGTGCTCATGTTGTAGTTAGGTGAATGGTGGTTGATTTGCGAAGATATTATTCAAATCGCTTGACGGTATCCATGCCCGTTGAGTAGTAATTGTGATAACATGACGGTGACGAATATAAAAAAAAAAGTTTATTAATAAATAATAAAATATAGGGGTTGTTTGTTTTGGAGTGTATAGAGAGATGATAGCAGCAGATTTCCTTGAACAGTGCCGTTAAGATAAAAATACTCACATATATCTGTATTATTTTAAAAGTGCGAACATTTTTCTAATCCTGCTGAAGCAAAAATTTTGTGATTAATGAGCGGAAAACAAGTGAGAAATATCTCGCTCGAACAAAGTAGGTAGTCGAATGAAGAGCAGAGTTTACTTTAATAATTGGTAATATAAAATTAATAAATAACAACAATAGGGGAGTACAGAGGGAGTAACGAATAGAATTGATAAAAACTTAAATATACAGGAAAATTTGCATTCGTAGTATCTTTCGAAATTGTGGGCTTTAGTTTTTCTCTCAATGGGGGATGAAAAATATGTTAAGTGCGTTTCTATAATTTTTCTTGTTTTTCCTTTTTGCTTCGCATAGTGTGGTTGGTGTATTTTTCTGTTGTTACTGGAATGCTTTTCTTATTGTTGTTTTGTGGTTGTTGTTGTGTTGTTGTTTTTGTTGTTGTTGTTGTTGTTGCTGTTGCTCCTCTTATTTCGCAAAGACGCAGTCGGTTTTTAGGTTTCGGTCATAATGGTACGTGCAATGTTGTTTATAGTTTCAAATAAAAACAAATATATAATAAAAACCACGGAAACGAACCAACAAATCTCTGATTTTATCCACAGTTTTATTATATGATCGTTTTTGATTGTTTAAATTCAGTTTTTATTTGACAGTGAAAGTTGGAAAATTCGAAATCCAAAATGCAGTGCTCGCAAGGGATGTAAGGCCGCCTTAGTACCTCTATATATATATATATATATATAAATACCTAATATTACCTAGTTCTAAACTAAATCAGTGTTTGCAAAATGGGTAAAGTGTGACTAGAGAGTGTTTCACAATGTCATATACTATTATGTATTACAATTATTTTTTGTTTTTATTTTTTTTCTAACTAAAAAATTTGAAAGTTTGAATATGTAGTATTTTTTTTTTCGTAAGCATTGTGAAAAGTATAAAAATTTCGGAAGAAGAAAATTATGGTGCTTCAAGCAGTGCTAAAATGTATATATGTAAAATTATATACATATATAATGTATATATATAATGATATAAATATTATATATGTTAAATACTGCATAACTGCGAAATTTGAAAGAAAATCAGTAGTGAAAATCATGTACATTATGCATATATCACGTACGTGTATACAACATTTGTACAAATTTCAACATCGAAACTATATCCAACATTAATATTCGAATGGACGAACAGGATTTTAAAATGTGAGAAATGTAAGATGTGTGATAAATAATATATAATTTAATATTAGGTGTTGTATAATAATAATTCATAAGGAATCAAGCATAAAAGTCAACAAGGATGTGGAAATCTTATAAGAGATTTTCATAAAGCACCCCTTGCTTCCTCATGGTAGGGTAGTTAAGCCAGCAAAGCGGTGTTTACCGCACAGACGAGTTTTCTATGTGTATTTTTGTATGTATAGAATGCACAACGTTATGCTCATACAAGCACTATAAAATAGAGGGTGAACTAAATACAAACAAATTAATTGCACATATCTATATATCTATATATATATATATATTATATTTATATTCCGTAAACAAGCTCTCTTGTAAACGTGGACACGATATTAGTAGTGTATGCATGCAAATACCTAAAAGGAAATTTAATCTATTACAGCTATCTACCCCATGCGCAAGTTGGATTTTGCGCACTATACCTATAGGTACTGCTGGATTTGTGCTTTAACAATAATATTTTATCATGAACCCGTAACATGTCCCTGGTCCGATATGTAACTTCTTTAAAGGGGTGTAGTAATGGACGGGCTGAGGGAAGGTTGGGGAGGAATCGAGAGCATGTAGGCAATCCAAACTGGTTGGTGGTGAACGCTAAATGTCGAAAAACGGGTAAAAAAAAAAACTGGGAAGAAAAAAAGGACAGGCACAGGATACGGCACAAGGAAGAACTTGCAAATATGTAAAAGAAAAAAAAATCCAGATGAAAGAGATATCTGTGGTCATACAGGAAGCAACAATATATTTGTCACAGTGGGCAGCACGTTTTTATTTTTTTTTATTTTTATGAAAAAAAAAAAAACAGGGATCTCATTTTACTTACCCACTTATTTCATTACATTCGGAATATATCCTTCCTACATTTTCTGTGAACTTTGTGTAATATATGTGCCCTTATTGCATAATTCTGTACACATTCTTCCTAGTAAAGGTAATAAATAAGAGATTTATGAAATATTTTACCTATGTAGGTACGTACATATTTCCCTGGACAGGGAATGCCGGTTTTAGTGACGAATGAATTTCAAAGCTTAACACTTTGAAGACTATGCGATATGTTTTAACCACTTGCGCATGCGGAAAGTTAATGATTGAGGGCAAAGGTAACAATTGACAGGAAAAATTGTAAACACATGTGTGTGTACATATGTTGGTACATCTGCAATAAAATATTATAATAAAGGGTGGCATGGGTTTCTTGCTATATGTATGAGTCACACTAGGTGCATACTGTTTCTTTTACTTTTTCCTTGCACAATAAAGGAATATTTATAAAAAAAAAAAAACAATTTTTTAACCAGACTATGGCGGTAGGGGGTATAGTAAAAGATCTGTCTGTGTGCACGATATCATGAAAAATCGTTGACCTCGATATCTGAAATTTTGTACCTCTACTTTCCTTTTTTATGAAAAATACACCCTCGAAAATAGCCAAAATCGGATAACTCCTGCGTAGAGTTGCAATATGTAAACTCAAATTTTCCATCTATATTTGAAAATTTGTTGAGATCCAATAAGATATTACAATCCCAGGTGAAATATGGAATATTGACAAAATTTGGCAAGTCCTTCGTAATACAAAAAATTTTGTGAAAAACATCTTGAACGATCAATTGAGATCATTTTGATAGAAATAGGCTGTAAGTATTTATGGGCGGTCAACCCCATCCAGACCTTAAGATATCGATGCAATAACTTTTGTTTTTTATTTGTTTTTATTATGTTTTTTTTATGTTTGCGGAAAAATCAAATCACAGCTTTTTCAACACAGTAAAACCCTACTTTTGGGTACATACTTTTTGAAACATTTGGAGTGGTGAGCACATTAAAAACAAGAAAAAATGCTAGAATTGGTCTAAGACCGATTTTTTATGATACCCTACATACGCGTATATAATTTCGTGTCCATCCTCTATACAACTTTGATTATTGAAGGGGTTTTTTCGCATGTATAGTGTGTTTACTCCTAGGTAGTCTATAGAGCAGGAGGTGATAGAACCCACCTAGCCAAACACAAAATTGTATGCCAAGGGAGGTTCATATCAACAGTTTCAGTGTGACAGGGTGATTAAGAAAATATTCTAGGTTTTCTGTATATTAAAAGTACAGGGCGTACGGTCAACGTCAAAAGGCTCATTGTATGCAGAGTTTTATGGTCTTTTCAATGACTCCTCAACCAGTCCCATATTCTTCTCCTCTCTGGTGGTCTAAACTAATTATTGGATTTTCTTACCTTATTTTTGAGTTTGTCCTCTTTTTTTTTTTTACAAAAACGTGGTTAACATAACTTTTTTTTTAACGAAACTGTAAACTGTGGACTCTTCTTTTAATTTGACCTATTACACCTATGTGCTTACGGTAGCCGTAAAAGAGGTATTAGCGCATAGCCATAAGTTGGAAAGGCCATGAAGTTCTGCATACAATGAGTCCTTTGACGGTGACCGTACGTCCTGTACTTTTTAATATACAGAGTGTTTTGTGAAAACCTATTATGTTTCCTTAATCACCCTGTAACTCCGAAACTGTTGATATGGTACCCTTCCCCCTGCCATACAATTGTTTGGTTAGGTGAGTAGTATCACCTCCTGCTTTATGGACGACCTAGTTGGAAACACATTGTATGTATATCTAGAACGGTTCGTCGGGCAGTACAAATTATTGTGACCAATTTCATAGGTTTTTATATTCTGAAGGTCTTTTTATTACAATAAAAACGTCTAGGACTAATCCTTTTAACAGTATATACGTAAAAACTCTAAATTTTTATATAGCTACAGCAAGAAGGGTTTAGCCGATTTAACCCATTTTAAAAATTATATTTACTATTTTTATGAAAGCAGCGTGTACAGAATTTCAGATCTCTACGTTGATGCGTTCTCAAGCAGTGTCCAAATATATGGTGAAATACGAAATTTTTGTTTGGCAACCCCACGAAGGAGTTACCCGATTTGTCCGGTTTTTTTATTTTTATTTTTTATTTTTATACACATATTTTGAAATAGATAGCAAAAAATAAGAGTGTATCTTATAATAAAAAAAAAGTTCTTCAGTTTGAAGAAATTCAATGCGTTAGTTGCAAAATCAATTCTAGCTCCCCCCAACCAATTTCCGTTTAATTTTCTGTTTCCAGAAATGTTGTTGGCCATACCACGACAGCATACAAATTTTTAACTAATTTTCGTAATAATACCTATGAAAAAATTATTTACGCTTAAAGCTTTATACTTTTTTCTGAAAAGTAGTAAAACTCAGTATAGAGAAAGAAGCAAAGACGGCGTATGTATTTCGAGAAGTATCTAATTTTAATTTATTTCACTTCAATTAGCAATTATAATAAAAGCAGGAAAACGTGACTTAATATAGATTACAAAGTTCTTTTCCGGCATTGAGCTCAACTGACATCGCGCTAGGACTAGGAGATTCAACAGATTTCGCTTTTGCAAACATATGCTCAACTGGAGCTGGTGAGTCAAGAAAAAGAGAGCGAACTCGATGATGTTCGACAAAACCCTCGAGAAAAACTTCATGAGCCATGTCAAACTTGATCCCTTACTAATCCATGACAGCCCTAACATAGTCCTAAAACATTGTAAAATATTTGCACTGATCTTACGTTAAACTGGCAAAAGTTTTCTTTGAATAGCTCCTGCGCCCTAAACTACTATTCATACAGAGATATTGCCTTCGGATAATCTTAAGCTTACTTTCTTATCTTCCCAACCGTAGTTAAATTTTTCCTAACAAAATTATTTAAAAAAATTTATCTTAATAATTACGATTGCCCCAAACAAAAACTCCCAACTGAATAATAATTGCATTTGCGATGGGAATGAGCCGTGGTCCGATGAATTCGAATCAATTTGCCTAGAGATTCGGACTACGGCCGCAAATACCTACACTATTGCAGTTGAGTGTACCTATTGAGCGTAAAATGGTAAGGTTACTTTTTAATCAAAACTATTTTGTTATTTTGTTAAGTAAGGTATATATATAGTAAGTGTAGCCTTGGGGAAGGTAAGGAGCTGAGCTTAAAATTACTGGAAGACTATTTTCCTTTGTGGAATATATAAAATCAATGTCTAGTCACTTTTCCATAAGAATCTATATAGAACATTTTAGAGAATCGGACTAGCACGCACACATATGGATTTCTGTTCCATGGCTTGGGAAGTATTTTCTCCAGGGTTTTGTGTACAAACATTCTATGAACTCACCTGCTGAGTGTCCATATTAGTTTGAAAAATTTCCACCCAGCTTTCTCTTATTGGCAGATTCTTGGCTAATTTGTCATCGGTGCAGTAAATTTTTATGTGGCCGTACAGTATATTTTGTGGCCACATCAAACGTAGTTTTGCGGACAGCTCTTAATTGTCGGCCAATCAGGATACTTTCGCCATGACCCACGACACGATCAGTATTGAAACCATGCGTACTCTTCAGTACACATTGAAAGATAATAAAATTTATTGTAGAATTGCTATTAAAACCAGTATGAAATTCTAATCAGTATATGGACCTTGAAAATCAGTTTAGTTGGTAGTTGGTCAGAGAACAAGATCGATCCAACTTTTTTAGTTCTACAGAAAAATTTTCGAGAAAATATCCAAGAAAAAAATTATTGTAATTGTGACCCAGCGGAAGAAATTGTCAAGGTATCTGGAGGGAACAAATCCATGCCGAGACATTACTTAAACTTCCTCAGGAAGTGCTATGGAAAACAATGCACTTTTCAGGAAAGTACAGAAACCTTCCATAAATTACCTGCGTCTCAGAAGGAAAAAACTTCTATGTATGACTTTCCTGTACCACAATAAAATATTCTTAGAAAATTCTTGTGAAATTGCACTTTGGGAAAGTGTTTTGGTTAGAAGTGAAAGTGTTTGGCTGTGCGTTGTTTAGTTTTTGAAATTATTTTCCTCTTTTATTGCTGGAAATGATATTTGCGTTACTTACAGAAAACGCGATTTTACGCATACATTCCATATTATTTCCCAAAATTTCGATTTGCGGACATGCCTGTAGAAAAAAGAGATATGAAGTGGAATACGAGGAATCATGCATTCAAACCTTCCAAAAAAGGCTTCTGTATGCATGACTGGATATTTTCATTTTCCGCTGGGAAATAAAGGCGCACATAGCAACGTCTCTCTGATATGGATTTCTTTTCCATGAAGTCGATGCAGTATTTAGGAGAGGCTAACTGAAAACGGTCAACATTTCGTTGTGCTGTTTAATCTTTTTTTTTGTTATTCCATACACATATATGGATGTATGCATGGATAAATTTATTCTGCACCATCGCAAAGCCGTTCCTAGGGCAAGTCAAATACAGTTTCGCGGTTATGATGAAAAAATATGCTAACGAGCTCTTAGCTCAGTGGTAAGAGTAGTCGCCCGGAAAGCTGAAGTTCTTTCTTTTATTTATGATTAATTTTGGAATAGTTAAAAATAAAAAGATATTAAAAATTCTTATGTTCTCCATCTATGACTGACCAATTCTAAAAATTGTGAGTTCGAGTCTCGACAAGATATAAATAAAGAAAATATATGTGTTGTTTAGAAATAAATTGCTTCACGCGAATATTAGGGATTCTGTATATTTATGCTTAAATTTGTATCATCTGAATTTCGTTGATTTGAAGGCGATACATTTTGATAAAGTGATCCAGGTGGAGGGACTGTTTCTGACTAAAACCGCTCAATGAGAATATTCCAGTATCATGCCTAGTTGCTGCCAGTAGAGGCTCTATATAGGGTGTTGCCCCTTAGGATGTCAATAAAGCAGAAGGTGATAGCACTCACATAGTCAAACAACAAATTGTATGGAAAGGGGAGGAGGGGGGGGGGCAATATCAACCGTTTGGTCGCTGCTGATTGTCAACTAAGCAAAGTACGCCCTATACATAGGGTGCAGTAAATTTAAGTGCCTGCTGAAAGTACTGCAGCCTAATTCTCTTTAAGTGTTACGAAGATCGTTGATGTTTGTAAAAACATTTAAAACAAATAAAAAAGCTAAAATTGGTCCACCCATCTGTACAAGTTTGATTTTTGAAGTGGTTTTTCGCATATACTTCTAGAACGGTTCGTCGGACGGTAAAAATGATTATATCCGATTTCATAGGATTTCATATTCTGAAGAACTTTTCAGTACAATTAAAACGTCTAGGACTGATCGTTTTTACAGTATATGTAAAAAATCTAAATTTTTATATGGCAACACACAAAAAAGGGGCTTTATTTACTATTACTATGAAAACAACGTGTACAAAATTTTACCTTTCTACGCTGACGCGTTGTGAGGCACTATCCAAATATATAGTAAAGAACGAATTTTTTTTATGGCAACCCTACGAAGGAGTTACCCGATTTGTCCCATTTTCGAACTTAAATTTACTTTTTTTTGTAAAAGACCGGGTGCAAAATTTTCTCTAAGTGAACGCGCTCTCGAGTTATCGTGAGGACGGACGGACGGACATGCAAAAATCAAAATATCTTTTAATATTATGCGTAGGTGTCCAACCCATATCGCTCTACTAGCATTATTTCTATAGATTTCATCTAGGGTATAAACATCCCTTATAGTAAATACTACGAAAGCAGTGATTACGGTTAATTGTTACTAAAAAGTAAAAATAAAAACTTTTGGTTTTTTTTTTCGAAAGATTCGGCGGAGACACCAATTTATAAAGGCTTACAACGGGTGAGTAATAACACTGGTGGTTATACCTTCCATGCTTCGAAGCAATAGATCATCACCAAATTGACGTTGGAATTCAACAGGTTCAATTTTGTTCTTGCAGAGCATTACCCACTTCTCCAAGCCGGTGTCATAACCGCGAAAGCAGCTCTTGCTTTGCTAATCCTGACATTGAGGTCTTCCTCTGTATCCCCATCGATGGTGATGGTGCTCCGAGATAGATGTATCTGTTTACTCGAACTCATACCCATCAAGCAATGTACTTCCTATATTTAAAGCGTTGATACGATTAAGCCTCGTCTTATTGACGTTGGGCACTAGAGAAGCCGCTGTGCTTGTGCTTTATATAATTTCTGAATTATCCACAGAAAAGGAGGCACATTTTGTCCGAATAATTCATAGGTAATAGTTCGAATATATTGGCCATATTGGTCTTCTGTTTGCGTACTGTCGATTCAGTTTGACTCACTTCGTCTGTCGCTGTCTCTAAATACTCTCCGAGTGGTTGTCATGTGTACGGCAGTTGCGACATGCTTCTGTTTGCAAGCGATGGTACCGCTGCTGTTTACCCTTTATCAATGTTTGTTGGTATTTGTCCTTAAGGCACGGTTTTTGAGATTTCTTCTCACTAATCCTCCGCCACGATTCGTCACTCATCCATTGCTGATGATCATTTTTCGGTCACTCGAAAATATGTAGTATCTATGTTACCATTTTCGTTTGCTATTCCAACTTCAACTTCACTTTTTCGAGGAGAGCCATCTTCTTCCATACCGAATTATAGATCCATCGACGCATCTCTAATCTCTATTCTGTTGCATCTATACGTTTTATCTCGCTAAGTTTCAATATCTGCAGCTTATATCTCTCTATTTCGTGCAGGGTCTGCACTATGTCCTACGCTTAAATTCAAAAGTCCTGCAGGATGTAAAATCCAATCCAGTTCAGCCATTTTTTGTTCAATGAGTTTTCTAATTCGGCATTGTATAAAGTCGCTCCTTTGGAGATAGCTGCATTCTGCAGCCATACGTCTTCTGTAGTCACTTAAATCTGAAGAACAGGCGGTACTTCAGACCCACCTATTTTGAGAAACGGACGCTTCATTGAAGACTGCTTTTGTATGCACCTACAATCTGAACTTACCATTCATCGCGTTGAGTTGGCAGCTCTCACCTCTAGATAATCCTGATTCTAAATTTCTTGGAACTGAATAGAGACTGCAATAAGTGTTCAACCGTTAATGTTCACATAACTGTTGTAAACAATTTTAAAGAGGCATTAAAGGATGTGTTAATCAAAATATTTTTCAATAATTAATTAATACAAAAAATAGCAAGAAAATCCAAAAATTTTACTTCGACGCGTCATGAATTTGGCATGGGGTACTGATTGATTTTTTTGTTTTTATAAAAGCTACTTTTCTCAATGAATGAAATCATCTGCCCAAGTGCAGGGTGTCCCAGCTCATTCGTATTTTCTTCATACCCTAAGATTGTTCATTTAATATGCTTCAAACAGGATGGATAGGGGAAGAGTGGTGAGGTGTGATGGTTTCAGAAAAAGTTAGTGAAGACCATATTCTTCCTACCATACTTCATGAAAAATGTTCAACGACTTTTTGACAACGTCATCCTATAGACCCTTTTCGCTAAACGAAGCATCACCCTCATCTCTCACAAACCACTCGCCACTTCGCCACTTTGCCTTTCTCAATCAACCACCCGATAAGTTTCCTACCTCCCCCTCATCATCACACCAATTACCCTCCACACTTTCTATAAAGCTCATGTTAATATTTCTACAAAAATACACATCTTAGTTGGTTTTAAGGTTTTTTAAGGTTCGACAAAACACGTGTTCACTAACCTTAGCAACTATATGTACACGATCTTTTGTTAATATAGCTGGTAGTTCGTGTATTAGATCCCCGTATTGGTCGGTTCGGCTCTAAGTACAAAAGCACTTATGAAGAATCTACAAATAATTATCTTCAGAATTTTATGCCACAAGTAGTGGCCCACAATGAAATTTGTACATCTGTGTTTGGTCAGTTAAAGATTGTGTATTTGTACCTGGGCATCTTGTGCCCTGGAAATTTGTGCCTTGGGGATTCTGTAGCTTTGAGGACTGTGCTTTGGGGACTTTGCGCCTGAGCGTTTTATGTTTGGGGGTTTTCAACATTTGGTACTCACAATCAAACATACCAAAACGCGAGGTTAGACAGGATTAGGAATTGTATGTGACTTTCTCTTGTAGAAGTCAAAATCTTTTTCAACAATATAATTGCACTCGTACTATCAAATAACGCGGCACAACAAAATAACGCGACTTCGGCCTTATTTCCGTTTTCAAAAAGAAGGAAAGCCGTATTGCTATTATCTTAATACTCTTTTATTTTCACACTAATCTGTATAAACATACATTCTGAAATCGTTTTTAATAATTACTTTGAAGGAAATAATGTCAAATGGATTTATTTCCCTAAGCCGAAATAAGAATACGGCTTTACTTCGTTTGAAAATGGAATAGAAGGCCGTAGTGGATTTATTTCGTGGAGCGTTATTTCAGGGCAATAATCGCACTTTTGGAGTTACGGGAAAGTAAAATGGGTATTTGTATTAATTACGCAATCATCTTACCCATCTTATCATTTCGGCAACGGTTCGGGTTTCAGTTCACTAAGGGGGTTGACGTATGGAAACGGAGGTGGCCAATATGGGAACTGTATACTGTGAATCGAAAACTAAGCTTTCGTTACAACGCTGACATGGGCTCGCACGGTATCCTTTTTTCAGAACTCTGATTGATACGAGGGTTGTCTGAAAAGTTTTCGACCTCAACATGAAGTTAGCAGCACTCATAAACCAAAGATGTGCATTCAGCCTATTTATTTTGTTTTTGAAAGGCAATACGCCTACGCAAATCAAAGACTAGTTTGACGCTGTGTATGGGGACTCTGCACCATCATTTGCCACCGTCCAATTTTGGGTAGCTGAAATTAAACGTGGACGTACGAGCTTGGATGACGGGGAACATTCGGGACGTCCACAAACTGCAACCAATGACGATAACATCACTCAAGTTCACCAAATGTTTAGAGGGATTGCAGAGGCTAGGTTCAAAGAACGTATTTGTCTCATATTGCATCAGGATTTGGACCAAAAACGTGTTCGAATAAATCAGACGTTTTGCGCCGATTAATTATTGTAGATAAAACTTGGATACACCATTATACTTCAGAAACAAGAATACTGTCGCAAAACAGTGGAATGCGAAGGGGGACTGCCTCCAAAAAAGGCAAAGGTCGTTCCTTCGGCTGGGAAAGTGATGGCGGTTGCTTTTTGGGATAGTCATGGAGTTATTTTAATCGATTATCTTCAAAAAGGAAAAACTATTACAGGAGCATACTACTCATCATTGAGAAGCTGAAGGCAGAAATTGCAGAAAACCAGATACATTTGCAGAAAAAAAAAACAAATTTTATTTCGCCAAGGCAATGTGCCGTCTCACATCTCAACGGCTGCACTTCTTGACCACACTCTCCTTACTCACCAGATCTAGTCACAAGCGACTTTTTTTGTTCCCTAAGCTAAAAGTTGCATTCAGAGGACAGAGATTTTTGTCGAATGAGTTTTTGTAGAGAAAGACGCCGAGTATTTTTTGGATGAGTTGAAGAGATGGGAGCATCGCCGGGAGAAGTGTAAGGACATACAAGCAGATTACGTAGCAAAATAAAAATTAATTTGAAGAAAAAATGTTTTGAATCGTTATTAGATTAGAAGCTTTTCAGGTAACCCTCGTATACCGAATGAAGATAATTTACAATTTTTTAGATAGATAAACCGAGGGTATTTTCCAATTACCGATAATATTGTTTCCACTCCGTCCCCCCGATTCGAAGTTAAGACTTAAATCATTCGAAATATTCATAGGAGTTGTAACTAAGCTTATCTCGTTATATAAATTTTAAATATTCTTTTCTTGATATGAGAACTTAGAAATCATTTGAAGAAATATCTTAGCAGGAATTTTCATGCAAAAACAAATTCTTGATCCAGTTTTTAGTATTTTCAATCCCAGAAAATATTTCTTAAAATGTATTCAAATTCAAATTTAAAATTTATTTATTACAAACCTCGGCATGAGCGCCACGCAAATAGTTAGTGGCCTGAAAGAAGTATCTACTGATTTGGCAGAAATTGTTATGGTTCACTCAATTTTGGAAAAGCTCACTCATTTCGTGAAATGGCTTTCTCTTTTCTAACTGTGTTGAATCTTGGAAATTTTCATTTTAACTCATGGAGTCGTGCGAATTAGTCCGACGTCGTATCTTAGTTGAAACATTTGGGGGATCGAGCATATTATGTAAAACAAGGCGTCACTGCCAATATAAACGGACTTTTTTTCTATTTCCTGAATAAAAAATTTCTGGATATGGTCGGCTTAATACCATAAACAGACTGTCCCCATAATGATTTAATTTTTAATTAAATGGAGTCAAATATGGAGTGTGTTATTGAAATAAGGTACACCAAGAACCAGTAGGATTTGAATCTATTAGAAAATGGAAAGATTTTCTAATAAATTCAGCAGTGACAGCTTTAGCTTTTCTTCTCTTCTTGGCCTCTTTCAATAATAAGAAATATTTTCTTGCTAAATGCTTTGCAAATTGAATCTATGTATTTATATACGGCAAATACTCGAAAATTTTCTTTATTTAACTCAAATTGATTACTAAACTCTGACATGATCTTTACTCAAAGCGAGTAATATATAAATGTGAATGACATTTCAAATGAACTAATTTTCGTTCACAGTCTGTCACATCTTCATTTACTTGAAATTATTGAATTTCAAATTAAGCATTATGTAGACAGCCTGTCTAATACTAGTAGCAAAATCAATTCCAATTTTTAAGTAATTTTCTGTTTCCGGAAATGTTGTCGACCATACCACATATGAGGAAAAAATTTCGAAAACAATTATCATTTTAGCAGTAAAGCAATGCAGAATCGATTAAATTTTTTTGGGCTGCTGTTTGCGCATAAAAGTTCTGAAGAAAAATTATTTTGAAAAAATACATAGGAAAAAATTATTTTAAATAAAAGACTCGCGTCACCTTTCCAGTGGGCATTTCTTTTCCATGAAGTAGATGCAATCTTTGGTAGGAGAAAACTAAGAACGGTTAACATTTTGTTGTTCTGTTTGCTACTTTAACTTTCTACTTATTTTAAAGTATTACATACATAGATACTTTAGTATTAGAAATAAATTGCTTCACGCGAATATTAAGGATTCTGCATATTTATGCTTAAAGCATATGAATTTCGTTGATTTAACGGCGCCAAACTTTGATAATGTGATCCAGGCGGCGTGTTAAGTACACCTATTTTCTAAAAAAATCAAGGTGCCGTGAAGGATATCATATTTTATAATAAAATTGAATGTCTCAATATTACGATTCAGTGACAGTGTATGTCATAAGAGCCTGCTCGAAAAGTTATTCTACTGCTTTGATCTCCGCCTTTTGGGATACTTTCTGAGTAGACGTTTCCATAGGGTAGTGGTGGATAATAATAAGCATTATGACTTTCTCTCCCTTGGCAGCGGCGTCCCAGAGGGATCTATCCTGGGACCTTTGCTTTTTCAGTCTCTACATCAATGATGTGCCTCAGGTAGTACGTTACGTTGTCTAGTATTACAGAACTTTACATATGGATCCCTTGTCCTGCCAAAAATTGACTCATACTGCAATAGAAAGTTAAATGTAGCTTTTAATGACTGTGTTAGATTCATTTTTGGCGTATGCAGATTCGATCATATATCTCAACGTAATTTCACGCTACTCGGTTGTTCACTGGACAATTGTTTAAAACGGATGATATTATTTTTCTTCCATAATCTATTGGTTACCTCTCAACCCCATTATCTAAGTAGTATGGCCAGCACTTTTCGGAAAACCAGCGGAAATACCGCGCTTACCGAGCTTCTTAAAATAGTGGATATTCTGAATGAAGAATTCTTCGTAAAGTTCCTAATGGTTTTAGAAAAGAGTATAGCCCTGAACATTTTTAACTACATCACTCCACTGAAAATTAGAAATATTTTGTTATTAGTTAGAAGAAAACCAGAATTCTTAATGCAAATTATTTTTTATTGATAAAAAAAAAAAAGGAAAACTGTTCTTGAATTAAGAAAATATTTTCTTTTCGCCAAGAAAGTATTTCTTAATTTATTCTTAAATTTCTGAAGAGCAAGAAAAATCAGCTTTGATTTAAGAAAATAAAATTGCGAATTGTATTTTCTTAAAATTATCTCACATTGGATTCATTGATCCCAAATTCACGTGGACGAGTATGGTTCCTTTATCTCTTAATATTATATTCATTGGAGTTTTAGAAAAATTTACTTTACGTTTACTGACCCTGATAATATCAAAATTCTTGCTTTAGAAACTTAAGATTAAGGGGGGGGGGGTAGTATTTTTCGCACATTTTGGGCTAATCTTTATAATCGAATCAGAAAAATTTTGGAAAAAATTTCTTTGGAATTTCTGAAAGTAGACCTTTGGAATACAAAAAAAAACTGTTTTTGTGGAGCCCAGCTTAACCCCGTTAAAAAATAAAAAATAAATCATAATCTTTGACTATTAAAGTATGTGCACGTCATGAAGTTCTTATATTCATTCTTCCAAATTTCAAATTCCCCACATCATTCCGGTTCTTCATCAGAGATTCAGTCTTCACGGGAAAAATCTTGGGCCACAGCTGGCTTGAAGTCAGTTCACCCATCTTTGATTTACCAGCTTACAGACCTATACATTTGCATTCCTTTTCACTGATTCTAGGGACCGACCTATGGGTTCCTCCGCTAGACATATATTCGTAGCAGAATCCTTTCTTGTCAGAGCATCTGCTGCCTTGTTTCTAGGTATGTCACGGTGACCACTCATACCCAACAGAGAATAACTCTGTGGTTAGCACCCAGTTTCTGAGCTCACGGCAACACCATTGTACTGAGCGCGATCTAATGGTGCTCGAGTCCAGAGCGTTATTGCAGCTTGGCTGTCAATACAAGTCCTGATAACTCGATCGCTAGGTACATCACAAATTGCTTCTAGCAGCCTTGCTGCTTTGATAATAGCTAGAACCTCCGCTTTGAGCTCACTAGTCCGGTAGGCGGTACGATTTCTGCATTTGAGGAAATGCTGAGTACATTCCGGCTCCCATTCCCACATCTATTCTCGATCCGCATGTAAAGACATATACATCAGAGTCTTTTACCAGGCGATTATCATGCCGCTCCTCTATACTAGGAATACTATTTGAGAAAGCTTTCGCAATGTCTATTCTACGGACGATATAATTCGTAGCTCCCCGCTTACAGTTTCAAGGACAACACTTCAGTATTCTGCTGTTATTCAGCAGATCGAATTTTTAAGCCTTAGTGCATTGTTTGCAGCTATACATTTCCCATCGATGTTGAGAGGCAAGAGCCGGAGCATAATCTCCATTGCTGCCAGGCAGCTAACTTTATTTTAGTTATACTTTTCACTTTCTCAAGAGAATTCCACTTCACCAAGATTCCATATGTGCGAATAGGTCTTACGATAGCGGTGTACAACCAGTACACGATACGAAGCTGTAATCCCCGTCTTTTACTAAAAGTTTTCTTGGTTGGATAAATGTGTGTTATCAGCGGTATACTGTGTCCCCCTGAACGTTTCAATATTGAGAACTCTGCCGAATTCTTTGACGTTATATCAAGATGCGTTCAAAATTGCCGGCCCGTAATTGTGGCTGGTGACTTTAACGTTAACATTCTTCATCGAAACGCAAACTCTATCAGCTTCCAGTCATTGTTGCAGTCGCTAAGCTTGAATATAGTTAATTCTTTCCCCACCTATATGAACTCCTCTAATCCACCATTGTTGGATCTCTTTCTTACTTCCGACTTAGAGAGTGTTAGCTTTCACAATCAGCTTAGTCCGCTGTGTTTTCTTGACCATGATATTTTGTTCATTACTTACGATATAGCCCTTCAACCCTGTGAGCCTTCCTTCATTATATACAGAGACTTTAATAGAATAGACATCTCAGCCCTTTCCGAAGACTTCAGTAACCTTGACGTGGGCGAATGTGTGCATGTGCAAACGGCAAATTGGTTATTTTGAATGATTTTGTCAATTATTTATGCAACCGGCACGTTCCATTAATTCGCAAGAGGATTAGATCAAGCGGATGTCCCTGGTGTGCTGCTAACATATCTGCTCTAATTTCAGAACGGGAGTATTTCTATCAGGTTCATCGGCGTTTCAAATCACAAAATACCAAGAAACTATATAAAACGGCACGAAATCGTGTTACTCTCGAGTTGACGAAATCCTAGTCGTCCGCCAAAAATAATATGGAATAATTTGAGGAAACTTGGCTGCTGCGTTAAAGGGAAGAATTTCAACGTTTCCGATTTCGACCCCGATGATCTAAATAGTAACTTTTTACTGTACATCCAGATGTCAAAATTTTTAAAAGAAAATGCACTTTTAATCAAATGGCAATCAGGATTTCGCGCAAAGCACAGCTGCACTTCAGCTTTGTTTAAAGTTACTGATGACTTGCGAGCTGTTCTCGATGGCGGTTGTATCAGTATCTTGGCCCTTCTGGACTTTTCCAGGGCTTTCGACTGGGTCAATCACATGGTGCTTCTGCAGAAATTATCTACTCATCTGGGGTTCTCCTCTACGGCTGTTCAGTTAATTTTAAAGTTTCTTGTCAGACAGATATCAACAAGTAAAGATAAACAATACTTTCTCAGGTCTCCTTCCACTGTCTCGTGGTGTTCCGCTGGGATTAGTATTGGGACCCCTGCTTTTCAGTATCTTCATATATGATCTGTCTGAAACTATGGAGGATGTTAATATTCACTTGTATGCTAATGACGTGCAGATTTACTTCAGCAGACCTATTGAGGATTGCTTTGCTCGAGTGAATAGTAACCTAAATAAGATACATCTATGGGTACAATCCAACCATCTGACTCTCAATCCAAGTAAATCTCATTAAATTATTATCAATAACAGCAAGCTGAATATTACTGAATTCCCCGACATTTTACTTAACAATTCTCCTCTGTCTTTTTTAGGGTCTGTTAAAAATCTATGTATAACTATAAATTCATCTCTGAAATGCTGCGATCATGTTAGGTCAATCCTTGGTAAGATCTACGGAGGACTCAGGCAACTGTGGCTAACCGCCTCGTTTTTGTCTAGAGAAATACGGTCAAAATTGGTGAAAACTCTTCTGATACTTCATTTTACATTTGGAAATGTGATATATCCGAAATTGGATAGTACCTGCTCCCGTAAACTTAACATCGCATTCAATGATTGCATCAGATCTATCTATGGGCTTCGAAGGTTTGACCATGTCTCTCCATATTCAAATATCTAGAATTCAATTTACTGATTTTTCTATGTAATCTGCTAAAAGCAAAAACCCCAAGGTATTTGTTTTCACATATACAAAATCTAAGTTCTGCTAGAAACTCAAATATTCTCTTGCCTCGTTTCCGTACAGCTGCTTACGAATGTTCTTACTTTGTTCAGGCTACTAAATTGTGGAATACCTAGTTTGCCAACAAATATTCAAAACGCTGGTTCCCTGCATATATTCAAGAGGTTATTCAAGGATCGCTTCTCAGTTCTTCCTTCGGTTGTCATAAATTAGATTTTTATTTAATTTTACTTACTCTCTCATGACCTATTCTTTATTTTATAGAGTTTTTCATTCCATTTTGTAGGCTTATTATAATATTTTTTCTCTTTATTTTTTTAGTCTACTCTGAATAGTTACCCTTTTTATTTTGTATTTAGTTTTAGCCTTTCTTTTTTGAATACGCAGTCACAATTTTACATCCTCTAATTTAGTTGTACGAATATAAGATTGTAGATCTCATACTGCGTCATGTAACGCAATTTCAACCGATTTACCTTTCAAGTATGCGTGCTGCGATGTAGAAATCTCAGTTTCCCTAAGCAGGCTGTCCATAGACGCCTCCAATAACCTCTCAAAAGTCTTCAGAAGAAACGATGTGCTCGCTACGACTTGCTTTTATTTTTATAAAGGCAGGTGTGCTGTCCTACCAGAACCTTATCATCAAAACCTTCCTACCGTCTTAATGAAGCGCATTAGATTTTAGTGAGGAAGGTTTTCGCTCCTCTACATATAGGAGGACAGACCCAAGCGTATTCAGCCTGCTCCGGGTGGAGGCCAGACAGTGTGGCCAGTGATGATGCCAACCACAGTTCTACATTGTTTCCTTCTAAGCCCCATGAGAAAATCAGAGTTATTCTTATTGGGTCCATCAAGAAACAGTTTTGTATGCATGTACTCAGGTTCTTCCATGTCTGCTGATGCTTCCTATGAACATCCGCTTTGACGAGAGACCCGATACCCCAGGTGACAACGCCTACGGTGGGTTTCGGTCCGAGAAACGGAGAATCAGAGCCAGCCCTAGCTAAACCGACAGCCCTTTCATTCCCCATGATCTCCATGTGACCAGGAAACCTTGTTGTGGATACAAAACTTATCTACAGATGACTTGCAGTCCCCAGTAATTTATATGTTATCCGACGGCCACTCAGAGCCATCAAGGCTGCCTGATTATGCGAAAGGATATCAGCAATGTCCTTTCCCTTGATCTCCATATCATCTTCGCTGCCATTGCGATGGCGAATACTTCAGCCTGGAAGACAGTGCTACGCCGCCCCGATTCCGTCATTAGCGAGCAGTCGATAAATTGTTTTTAGGGCGGACTTGCCTTAGGAATGAAAATCAGTTTGGTTTGCCTCCAGAGGCATGGGACATTGGAGTGGAATAGGCAGCTTCTATATAGATCACCATTAGCCCCACAGGTCTTGCACTTTCTGCAACATGATAGAAATGATGCCATCGATTGCTGTTGATTATATGGAGCAAAAAATTGAGAGTGATCTTATAAGTAATAATAAAAATAATAATAGGAATCAAGGAGAACCTTTCAAAACCACGTACCAGTAAAAGTCTTTTTCTCTCTCCAATTTTATTGACACTAAATAATTCGCAATAAGTTAAGAAATTTCTATTGGCATCTTGTCTCTTGGAGATATTAAAGTTAATGTCCTTAAAGCAAAGGCGTTGTTGCCCCCCCTGAAATCTATTAGAGGCAATTACTGGTCGAGAGTGTTATTTACGACCGATTTGTGCCTTGAAGCACTTGAAGCAGATTCCTACGAGTTCTGTAGAAAATCTCTTTCAGCATCTTATGAAAGCAGACGAGATGACTATAAGAAGCCATCTGATCCCCGAATTATATATGCACATTTATAAAAGCTCTAGGTACATTGAATATCATATGCACGTCAAATGACCATATCCAAAGGCTTACTTTGTTTCTGTTTGACGTAAGTAGCTTCTATTTCTTTTACACTATAATATATAGGTTATGTCATATTTGGAAGCTTACAAGTTTATATATGGATATTATGTATAGGTCTGAATGCAATTAAATGGAACCATATAAATAGGAGCATAATGTACTCTCCTCTGAATTTCTGAACGTTGGCTACAACTTGTCTTATATACAGTATTATGTTCTGTACATATTATAAATTATTAATGTCGATAATATTTAGCTTTACTTTATGTTTTAATCAAAAAGCATAATTTAATATTATTACGGTATGTAGGAATGCAGAATGGAACTAATGACACTAGAATCGGAAGAGGAATACTGGGATTCTACCTTTGCATGCATTGCACCACAGAGAACACCTATTTAGTGCATAAATATGGAGGGTGGCGGAAGCTACCGAAGTAGCATAAGTATTAGGGAGAATGTTTAGCCAGTATGATATTGAATAGAATAGCTTTGTTATATTGCGCGCCCATGGTCCCGTTGTTGGAAGTTAAGAAATATGTTCGGTATAACTGTTCTGCACCTATGTACATATATATTTAGTAGTGGGGGATGGTGAGGGCCTTATTAAGCCACCCTCTTACTTCATCCCCCATCTTGTTGCAATGAATTGTAACTAGGATACACACCGCAAAGCTTTTCTTTTTGCGCCAATGATGAAGTATAAATCCTCAATTGTGCTGGTGTGTGGCAGACTTTTTATTCTATGTAAAACACGAAATTTCCCCACAACCTCTCTAAAGTGAATGTGAAGTATATTATTTGTGTTCTTGTGTATATTTTTAACTTTTTTTTTTTTTTAACAAGTTTAAGCATTTTTTTTACTCTTTTTCTTATTTTATTTTCGTGCATGTGTGTCCGTTTATTAGCTACATAAGACGGGAGAAGAAACGGGAAAACAAAAAAAACAAAAAAAAAATGGCAGGAAAATAAGTTCGGAAAATATATTTTTGGTGTATAAGTGTAGAAAATTGTACTAAACGCCGGACACAGAGTAATTACAAAATTGAAAATGTGCAAAGGATGCAAGCAAGTATCCCTTCAAAATTCGATAGAAATAATTTTCCCGCTTAATATGTATTAATTTAGTGGCAGTTGATGATGGAAATTTAATTAGCGCGTATACCGTTATATAAGTGAAAAGTGGTAATGTAATATTTGTTTTGTACATATACATATACACATAAACAGGAGTATATCCTTGTGTGTATACAAATATGGAGTAGAATATATTTTTACTCATCCCTGAAAATTATTGCTAGGATTTCAGTGTGTGGATAATCTGATGCGCAAATATGCAATTAAAGAACAGAATTCGTCCAACATAAAATGAGAGCTTCGGGAAAAAATTAATGGTATGGAAATTATTCAATATATGTATATAAATGTGTGCTTCGGAAAAGAGGAAAAACTTAGGTTTGATGCGAATGTGTGCAATATGTTGTTAATCTAATTATGGTGCATATCGGAAGTTTGTTGTTATTCCTGCATTTTTTTCTCTCTATGCTTTTATGTATGCAGGTATTTTTCTATCACATTTTTACCAAAAACGTTACTCTATTTGAAGTAGAAAATTCACCTACGCTTGCGATTTGACTCAAAAGATTTATGTTTTAATTATTTTGGATTATGGATGGTATAATATCACTTCATAAGTTTCCAGTCTAACTAAAAGACAATTGGTTTTTTTTTTTAGAAATTCGACTTTATTTATCAACATCATCTCCTTCAAGAGTGATACATTCATTCCAATGCTCCTCTAACTTTTCAATGCCTTTTTTGTAGAATGATTTTTTTTGCTCTCAAAACAGGCCTCCGTTTCGGTAATAACTTCTTCAATTGAGTCAAATTTCTTCTTTCTGGGGCATCTTTTTGAGGGCTGTAAAATGCCAGTAGTCGGTGGGTATGAAAACAATTGGAATCGCAATTCATTCAATTTCACTAGAGATGAAACGTATAGTTGTTTTGCCGGATACCGAATATCCGGCGAGATTCGAGGCCGGAGAGCCGTATATCCCGCCCCCGAATATTCTGCTGATTGTAGCATTAAATGTTGTGACCAGAGTTGTCAACCAAAATTAAAATTTGAAATCTTGAATTTAGCCCAACAAAATTTTGAAAAATCTTAAGCAATAGTAAAAGTATGTACATATCGTAGAACCTCGTTGTATAATAATTTTATTTTTGCTGTAGGTTTAATAGTTTTTATTTTTAACACAAATTAGCAAAATAAAAATATTCATTAATGCTCAAATGGTCGAACATTTGGATGCAAACAAACTACTCACGGCATGGCAGTCTGGTTTTCGCTTCCAGCATAGCTGTGAAACTGCACTACTAAAGGTTACTAATGATCTGCGTTAGCTCTTGATAATAACAATATAGGTGTTCTGGTCTTGCTCGATTTTGCTAAGGCTTTTGACAGCGTAAATCATCTGATTTTGCTGTCTAAGTTATCTGCTCAGTTTGGTTTCTCGTCTTCGGCTACTGAATTGCTAGGTAGTTTTTTACGGGACAGATGTCAGCAAGTTAAAGTAAATGATGTTCTTTCTAGCCTTCTACCTGTCCTGTGTGGGGTTCCACAAGGTTCTATATTGGGACCTTTATTATTCAGTATTTTCCTCAATGATCTTCCTGATATTGTTGAAGACGTGAAAATTCATTTGTATGCTGACGATGTGCAGCTTTATCTCAATAGACCAATTGGACTGATGGAGGATTGCCTAGCACGCATTAACGATGACCTGAATCGGATATACCATTGGTCAATGAGAAATAAACTCTTGCTAAATCCGGGCAAGTCTCAATACATGGTCCTTCATAACAACACGATTTCCGACATCAGAGACTTTCCTGGAGTTATGATAAATGGTTCTGCTCTCTCCCTAGTGCAGCGCGTCAAGAATCTGGGAGTAGTAATCAATTATACTATGAGCTGTTGTGACCATATTAATCTCATGATGAGGAAAATATATGGAGGCCTTCGTCAGCTCTGGTTATCAGCTGATATCTTATCGAGAGATATGCGTACGAGACTAGTCAAAACACTTCTCCTTCCTCATTTTAATTTTGGTACCTTAATTTTTCCCAAGCTCGATAGCACATGCTCTCACAGGCTAAACGTCGCTTTTAATGACTGCATCCGCTTTATTTTTGGGCTTCGACGCTTTGATCATGTCGAACACTTGAGATCTCACCTGCTGGGATGCTCCCTAGATGATCATCGTGTGATGAGGATGTTGGTCTTTTTGTATATTCTGATACATTCTAGGACCCCACGTTATCTGTATGATCAGCTGCAGTTTTTGAATACATCTCGAAATCGTAATTTGCTCATACCTCGTTTTCGTAGGACCATTCTAGAGCGCTCTTACTTCGTTCAGGCTGCTCGCTCATGGAATGAGCTGCCTGCAGCCATTCAAGGTGCCGGTTCCCTCGATAAGTTTAAATCACGTTTAAAATATCGTTTCTCTGGTGATTATTAAATGAAATTAACTTATATTAAATAGGGAATTAAGTGTCATTGGTTTCAGTTGTGTTCGGCATGATATCTTCGACTCGGCAATGAATTGGACATTTTTGTGTTTTTTTCTTTTTCTTATTTATACTATAATTTTTAGATTAATTTTTAACATTATTACAGTTCGCTTGTTGTGTAAAATTTACAAAAAAAAAAAATTTGTTTAAACTTTAAATTTTATTATCTTAGTTTATTCTTTTTTCACAGCATGTTCGAAATTTTAAAGTTTGTTTTTTGTTTCTTTAATTTTTATTTTATTTTATTTTGTTTTTGTCTTCTTTCATTTATTGAGTAGGTTTGTTTATTTTCTTTTGTTACTTTTATTGTATTATTTAGTTTTAAGTAATTCTTTTATCATGTAAACCCGCGTTTTTGTTAGTTTTGAACTTATTTATTTGGTGTTGTTATTTGTTTAGTTATTAGTCGTTAGTTTTAGTTTTTGTTCTTTAAGATACAGTAGTTTATTTAGGATGTAGATTTTAACTATATGTCATCTCTCTTCTCTCTTTCTATTAATGCCTCCATTCTTACTTTGACCTTTTTATTAATGTACTTACATATAAGTTATAATAACTTGTGTACATTCAACGAATAAATGCTAATTTGAATTTGAATTTGAATTAATGAAAACATAGAAAAAGCTTAACAAAATATAGCAATCACTCTTCTATGTTTGAAGGTTAACAATAATGGTCGTTATGAATTAATCTCTCTTAATGTTGCTGATCACGACACACTTACTAATTTAATGACTCAACAGTGGTACTTAATGGAGCCGTGTGTAAAGCTGTTGAAACCATTTGAGGAAATAACAAAAAATACTAGTTCAGGCCTCTCCTGTATATCAGAAGTATTACCGCATGGTGCAGCTTTAAAAAAGTACTTGGACAAGGATGAGACCCAAAGAATACCTCACATGATAGCCTCCTTCATAGACCCAAGATTCAAAGCAAACTATTTGGGAGCCCTTGAAGCTGAAAGAGTCCGACAAATAATTTTATTATAGTATATAAAAATGTCCTATAACGAGTTCTCTAATAGTGATAGTTCATCGTTATTTCCATATCCAAGGCCTGCTAAAAGAAACAAAGAAGATGAAACTGAATCAAATGTCACTCGTCAATTCACCATAACTTACTTGTTAATTTTTAGTACTAGTTTTGTTTCTACTTAGTTTAAAATAAACAGTGTCTATATAACATAAGCTGTAGTGGTATTATTTTACCTTACAAATAATTATGTATTGCAGTTGATTTTATGAATTATCGTAGTTTTTCGAATATTCAGTATACGGCCGAATATTGAGTTACTATCCGGTATCCAGCAGCCTAAATAATTTAGGCCGGATACCGGATAGTTACCGGATATCCGTCTCATGTCTACATTTAATCATCGTTTTCATCGTTTTGTGGCACGGGGCATTGTCTTGATGAAACAGTTTTTTTTGTTTTTTTGCATGTGAGGCCGTTTTGACTTTTGAGTTTTTGGTCACTTTGGACGACTTTCACCGGCTACTGTCCACTCAGCTCACGATATTTTTGATTTAGGCGTGGATCCATCTCAAACCGCTTCAAACAGCACTCTGAATCGTCGACGCGTTTATGTTTTTTGGTTCGGTGTAAGCAAATGCGGTATCCACCGCGAAAGCAACTTACGCATGCTCAAATTTTCGTGTAAAATTGTAACCACACTATCTTCTGATTTAAGGTGTCAGCTATCTCATGCAACTTCACTTTATGGTATTCCAAAACTATTTTCTGGACTTGTTTTTCATGTTTTCCGGAACAACTGCCGATTTTGGGCGACCATAGCGTTCAGCATCATCGGTTTTTTATACGACCACGTTTAAATTCAGCATACCAGTCAATAATAGTTGATTTCCGTGCTGCAGAGTCTTCATAAGGCTTATCAAGCCACTGTTTGGCTTCAAAAGTGTTTTTCCCCATCAAAATATAATGCTTAATCAAAATTACAAAACTGGCGTTCCTAAAAAAACTGTAACTTAAAAACTTAATTGCTGGGATTACCCAATTGTTTTCTGGACAAGCGAAACAGGTTTATTTTTATTTCTGAGGCTCTTTTTCCTTTATACAATTGAGCAGAATACAATGTTATATTTAGGCAAAACATTCATTTGCCTGTGACCGTTACAGACCAGCTTCAGCTCGCTACCGCTAGTTGTCGGACATACCTATGGTCTAATACATATTTCGAGGCCATGAACAAACAATTTAAGCACAACATGAGGATGCCGACACCCTGACACACTCGACTGAGCTAGCCGGGCTAACAGTTTCGTTCAATAAGAATGAAGACACTGGTGACAAAGAAACAAAATTCTAATTGCAATATTAGTTAACTGTGGTTATGTAAAGCAATATGGTTGGCCTAGCTCGTCCTTTAGGATTTTTATTATACGCTCCTCGTAGGTACTATTCCAATTTTTGTGTAGGATAGCGAGGTGAGTACTGCGCGAAGAGGATTCAACATCCCCTTCTCCAACACAATTCAAAGCTCGCAAAAGTTCATACATGCTTTAGGTTTAGTGTGTTACCATATGATATCGAAATGTCAGAAAGTATGGACTATGTTTCGGTGCCTTGTGGGCACAGTTTCTGAACGCGCACGAAATTTCGTCCATCCTGGTAAAAAAAAGGCGAAAATAGTACTTGATTTGATGAGTCATAAAAAATGAATGGTACTGTATCATAGGAGGAAGATTCAAAAACCAAATTGATGGCGGTTGAAACGAGAGTCATAAAGGGGAATGTCCATTTTAGGCCCGACACTTCCAGATATGAGAGATGTCTTAAACGATGCGTTTTGATACTCTGAACATATTTTATTAACAATATTTATTTCAATTAAGCGGGTCAGCATTGGGGGAGGGGGTGTCAAAGTTTGGTCTAGTCCATTTTGGAAAATCTAGTACAGAATCGAGTTCCTTAGGAGTTTGAGTACCAACATTCCTATACTCGTAGGCTTAAATAGCCATCCCCATACTCACTTTTTTAGTATTTTCCTCTTTTTATTCAAATTGACGTACTAGATTTTTCGCACATTAATTCGACCCTAAGTCGGTAGGGTTATTTCCGATCGGGAAAACAAGTTTCACTTTTCACCTAAGCTAATAACCAGCTACAATCCGTGAAAGAAAACTTTTCTTTGCATACTTTTAGGGTAGGGGGGGGCCACTACCGCCTATTTTATATCAAATTAAAGGTCTCGCCGAGTACTATCGGCTGGTGTACTTTTTCTTGATTCAGAAAACTTTCTCGGTACGTTTTTACCGCCGGAAAACCCATTTTCACACACTTGTGTCATATATGTATACCCCAGCTACTACATTTCGCATATATTTTTGCAGTTACTTTTTCCATGGCCATTAATGCTCTGTTGTGAAAACTTTTCTCATAGGAAGTAATTTTCCACGACTCATCAACTCCGAGCAATCACGAGAAGTAGAAAAGTACACTTTTTCACCCAAGAAAGTCGCTCAAGCTACATCCGATCGCCAAAGCTTTCCCCCACAATATAGAAATAAACATTGTTAATTAAATATGTTCAGAGTATAATAATGTGTCGTTTAAGACATCTGTCATGTCTGGAGGTGTCGTGCCGAGAAAATTATTAGTTTTTATAAAAAATAAGGTAGATAAAACTGTAACGCTTCTTATCTGTAACTAAAGTGTGACGCTTATATCTCTTATTAACGGACTGCAGGGTTTCAATAAATGATCCAACACCTGAAGAATCTTCAAATGCCTGTAACTTCTTGGAGGAGATAGAATTTCTCAATAATAAGACCGAAGGATTTTCTTTATTCCTCCAATTGACAAAATTGTTATCACTATCGACTGCAAAGAATATACTTTTGGGTTTTCTCCAATTTTCAGTGCAGGTAGAAATGCAACATTTAAGTTGCCTCCATCCCAAGTTGAGCAGTATTACAAAGTTACCTGATTAATTTTTAATCATACGCAGGGCATCTCGTGTGCAGTGTAACACCCGTGGGCTATAGAAAGGTAATGCTTAGACAAGCAAAAATTTCTATGGTTTGGAGAGGGGGGGGGGGGTGGGTAAGGTTTCGGAGATAACGGGACTCAAAAATATTTCGGTATGTTTTTATAGATCACCATGTAACTGTACGTTATTCCCTATAAAGATGACTTAAAATTTGTATTGACAATCGTTAGACATTTCCCATGATCTATATAAACTATTCTCCTCTTCCCCTCAGTTTTCAAGTTATGGCTCCACAAAGTTAAAATAGCTGTATTTTAACTCGTCTGTTTTTTATTTAACTACTCTCTTTATCAAAAACACATCAATAATAATTTTTCTTACTGGATTTAAGAGGTCCAAAAGCTTCCATTTAAAATGACCACATCGACCGGTTCAAATGGAAATCTGATGTAGCAATATCGGACGAATATGGCGGGTGTGATAGAACCTCCCAGTCTGATCATCCTAAATCAAATGAAATAGTGAAAATGAAAAACTGCTCGGCCCAAAAAATTATTGCCTACTTTTTGGCACTAATGGAACTTTTTCGTTGGATTTGCTTAATAAAAACGTGTAAAAAACGCAGAAATGGTCACTTTTTAGATGCAGAGTGTACAAAGTCATTTCAAAGCTAAAATTTGGGACTTCTTAAATACAATATGAAAAACTAGTGTTTATGACGTGTTTTTTGATAAAAATAGCAGTTAAATAAAAAATAAACGAGTTAAAATTCCGAAATTTTAAATTTGTTGAGCCATAATTTTAAGTCGTCATCAATACTAATTTTTCATATGTATTTAAGAAGCTCAAAAGTTTAGCTTTAAAATGACCTTTTACACTCTGTATCTAAAAAGTGACCATTTCTGCGTTTTTTTGGACTTTTTCGTAAACAAGTCCCGCGAAAAAGTTCAATTAGTGCCAGAAAGTAGGCAATTACCTTTTGGGGATGAGCTTTTTAAGACATTTTCACTTTTTTCATTTGATTTAGAATGATCAGACTGGGAAGTTCTATTCCACCCGCCATACCATATTCACCCGATATTGCTACATAAGATTTCCATTTCATCCGGTCGATGCAGTTAGCACTTTTTGGAGAAAGGGTTAGTTAGTTCTTATGCAGCACTCAAAAATTGGTTGGTCAACTGAATCGCTTCAAAGAAAACAGTTTTCTTCCTTCGAGGAACACGTTTAATGCCAGACAGATGAAGAAAGTTATAGATTCAGATGGAGTTTGATTTGAATATTGTTTATGCTCTTAATCAACCTGTTTTTTAAATAAAAATCCCTCAAAACTTTTAAATGCCCAATTTATTTTAATTTATCGGAGCCTAATTAGGCGAACAGCTATTATACAAGTTTATTGCTCTTGCTGCACCCATGTATTTAATTCCTGTGGTGAAGAACTTGCGATTCGGCAGGCATCAATCTTCAACGCTTGGGCGATGTTTTTTAATTAGGTCTAGAAAAAAAAAAATCATTGAACCAATCAAAAGAGATTTGTAATTGTCATCTGGATATTGTAGTAATAAACAATATTTTTCATTGAGATATGAGTGTGCTTTGTCCCAGCAGCAAATATACTACAAGTACAGTGATTAACAAAATATGAACGTTGGGCATTTATGTAATCCGACCCGTTCCAGAATGTATACGAACAGACTAATTGAGATGAGTCGTAATAGTAACTAATGTTCCACTAAAAAATGTTTGCATTAGAGTATAGTTATTACTGTTGGTTGATGGGGTACTATAGTTCCCATATACTTTTGCATATTTGAACGTAAGAATTTCAATTTTGACAGTATGTTTTTGATGAGCACATATTTCGGCAGTCGAAGATTATAAAATATTCTTTATTTTTAATATTGGATTTAGTTGGGTCTCCGCAAAAGTGTTTGTATCGTGTGGGGTGAAAAGATTCTCTTCAAAACTTTTATGACTTGGTTATAAATATATAGCTCAAAATGTGTGAAAAACACTGTTCTCTTGATATTCTATGTTTGTAGTTATGGTACGGAAGCCTGTTTGCGCGAGTTCGACTTGCTCTTGAACAGGAATTTTTCAAATTGAATTAAGAAACCTAAGATCATTCAGTTTAAAAAATTCATCACACTCTATATCCAAAATGCAACCTTTTTTGCACATTTATTGAAGTTGCTTACTTATACCCTGTATAGGCATTTCTCCAATTCCAGAAAAATGTTGTATAGTTAAAGATCTCAAAGTTCTTGTACAACCACTATATTTTATTAAGTTTTCAATTATTCACAATATATTTAAAAATACCAAAGAGGTTTGAACAGGTAATGAGATATAAAATCCGTATAAAAACAGGCCACGAAATAATACATTTTCACGCTACTTTGCATTCTGTATTGTGAAAACTCATTGTTGATTTAAAATAATTTTTTTTTTTTAAATAATTATGCAGTTTTCGTCACTTTCGTCTAAATTTTTTATTTCAGTAACTTTTATGGAATTAACTATTTTCGACACATACAGAGTATTTCAGATCATCAAGTTGCCTTCCGGTATACCTCGTGATTCTTTTAGGTGAGCTGATATAAAAAATGGTTCCACATACCCCCCTCCTTAAGTGGCCCCCTGAGGAATTACAACTGTATGAAGAAAATTTACTAGTTTTTCACGAAACACCTTGTAAATTCCTTGTTGTACAACCTATGAAGGTGATTTTGAGCTCAGATGACAGTAAACCAGTGAACCATCACTCCACCCCCTTAAATCACTAATAACAGTATATAAAAGTCAAATAATTTGAAAGAAATTCGTAATCTTTAAAAATTTTAACGATTTTCCCGCTAAAATGCCTAATAACCGTTACATTTGAAAACCTTACAATATTATCTTTCATTTGATCCTACACATGTTCCAATCTACATATATGCAACCCTTTCTTTAGATAAGGCTGATTTTATGATGCATACATAAATTCATTGATTTTCAACATTTTGCTAATTTTGCGTGGATTGCATAAAATTAGGCGTGATTTCTATCGCCAGTAGCAAAAGTAATGAAAATTATACATAATAAAAACAGATTTATTTAAAATCCGATTGCATATAGATAGGCACATTCGAAGGATTAAGTGAAAGGTAGTATTTCAAGGTTTTGCAAATCTTGCAAGAAAATGTAACAGTTATTAGGCATTTTGGCGGGAAAATTGTTAAAATTTAAAAAAATTATTATTCTTTTTCCATTTTTTTTTATTTGATGTCCTATAACTAGCGACATGAATGGAGTGGAGTAATGATTCTGCATTCGTTGGAAAACTTAGAAGTTGTATAACAAGCAAATTAAAAGGGGTTTCGTGAAAAACTAGTATATTTTCTTCAAATAGCTGTATTTCCCTAACGGAGCACCTAGGGCCGTGGGGCAAGTTTGAACCGATTTTTTTATCAGCTCACCTCAAGGAATCGCGTGAAGTCCACTTGATCTGAAACACCCTGTACATAAGTTATATTTTGCTAATATATAAAATTTTGGAAATTAATGTAGCATTAAAAATCAAAAGCCAATACTTTTCTTCTTCACCCATGTACTTAATATCTGTAGATGTCTTTCAATAAACTAATTTAACTAATTTTTTTCCCTTTCAGATACGAAAATGTTCAAACAAATCAAGTTTACAACGTCATCGTTATGAAAAAGATAAGAAACAAAACGAAACCATTCTGAACCAAATTCTTGTACAAGCTTTGTAATATGTTGAATATCACTTTGGAAAATGGAAAACGATAATATAAAGTGTGATAAAAAGTGTTAAAATCCACGCATACCTGTACATATATCCTAATATTCAGTTGGAAATTTTTGTAAATATGAAAAGTGAAAATGTGAAAGCAAGGGGATATTACATTTTTTCTGTTTTGTTTGTTTAATTTAAAAGCAAACAGCACCAATATAAATGAAAAAAGAAACGCTATAAGAACAGAAGAAATGGGTTAAATACCGAATTCAGCTGACATTTTAAAATTGTACTTCAAATGGAACAGTGAACTTTTTCATTTCGACGTTACAAAAAAAAAAAAAAGAAAAAAAAAATTCAATTTTTAACAGTACTTTGTGATATATTTGAATACCAAAAAAAAAAATAGAAATAAAAACAGGAATTTCTCAGAATTGCGCTTAGGAGAAACTAAATAATATTGTTTAGAATTAATTAATTAATTAATTTATTTAAAAAAATAAGTGTAAACTATAACCAGAAGAAATGATTGAATGCCACAGCAGCCAGAGGAGGTGAAAATTGTCTAGTCGAAGTTTTTTTTTTGTTTTTCGTTTATTATTTATAGCATAACCGGGAGCCAAAGAGATTATAGATCAAATTGAAAATAAATAAGTAAATAAATTTTTAAAATACATAATATATACATATATATATATGTATATGTATATATATAATTATATAATATATAAAGTGAAAATAAATTACTACTTAAGTCAGACGCAAATGTTTAAAATAATTGGTGTGTTCGATCAGCAAAGTAACTGTAATATTGTGTACTGTAGAGAAAATGGAATCAATTGGTGAAATAATTGAACAGCAGTCACTTAGTGAGCCCCTTATTGTTGAAACATCCGTTGATTCATCAAATACTAGCAGTCATGGAACGGTAGTGATGGTTGGTACTGTCATTGATGGTTTAACCGGTACACAACAGCAACAGTTACAGCAAAACAATAGTCACAATAATCATAATAACCATCAGCATCAGCAACACCATCATCACAATAATAACAATCATCAACAGCAGCTTAGTAATCATCAGAATCATCACCATCAGCATCAGATACACCATCTTCATCATCATACTCAGCAACATCATCATCATGGATCCCATCATCCATCAAATGACGATTGCGATAGAACAGAATCTGCAATATCAGCGGTGACATTGGGCCCTCTGTCTGTTGCGACATCAGCATCAGGACATTCTCGTATTATAACTCATGGACATGGTTTAGAACTAATTAAGGAGGAGCATAAGGTTGGTGTTGATGTTGTTGTCGCTGCAGAAGAATTATCACCTGATGAAGTTGAGGTGACATTAGAGCATCAGGCTCGACACGAGGCACTGTCGGTAATAGTGCAACCACAAGAGGATTCCAGAGATTCTCAGTTACTAAGTCCAGGTAAATTAACGCCATCATCTGAAATGATCGACACCTCCGACTTTCGGACGTTGCATGAACCAACGTATCAAACGCTTACTTCAGTTAATGGAAGAATGTCACCGCCAGGCTTTAGCCCGAATTCATCTTATGCCACACTTACGCCACTACAACCGCTACCTCCGATTTCAACGATGTCGGACAAATTTGCATACGGCCATGCAAGTAATGTGAGCGGTTCTTTTACTGTGATGCAAAATAATAGTATGGGCATTAGTTTGGGCCTGAGTGGTGTTAATTCCCCCTATAATTATGACAAGCTGCCATCAATGGGTATGTCACCACCGCACAATTATTCCTCACCCACAAACACTTTAAGTGGGATAGGAATATCACAACAGCCGAGCCCTCTTTCTCCGCAAAGTTCGTACAGTCAAAACGAATTACAATCACCACAGAAGAGTATTTCACCTTCCGGTTATGAGTCACCATATGGTCACAGGGATATGATGAGTCGACAAAATCTTCAGCAGCATAGTCCGACTCTCAGTCCTCAGTCAGGTTCCTTACATTCGCCGGGAGGTAGCACAATTGTGACAAGCTTTGCTTCTACCAATTTAGCAACAATAAATGGTCTCACAACGATAGCGCCTCACACAACTATTGTCTCACCGGTACCACACTCAACACCTCCAGGTTTAGTACAAATTTCACATGTTCATAGAGAAGCTGTGGTTGTCCAATCACCATCGCCGCCTATTCTAACAATCCAGCATACGCCAGTCCAGCACCAAGTGATATCATCAAAATCAGCCCTCAATCTCGGTAGTGGTGCTCAAAACGGAGCTGGTGGAAATAACAACAACACCCATAATGGGGCATCATCAATACAAGTTGCCGTTAACAATAATAACAGTTCTTGTAACACTAATAATAATACACCAGTGACAGTTTCATCAATAAGTAACGATGTCGAAGAAATTAATACGAAGGAGCTAGCGCAGAGGATATCTGCCGAACTTAAACGTTATAGTATACCTCAGGCGATATTCGCTCAGCGTGTATTGTGTAGATCACAAGGAACGCTTTCGGACCTTCTTAGAAATCCAAAGCCATGGTCGAAATTGAAATCAGGACGAGAAACATTTAGGCGGATGTACAAATGGCTACAAGAGCCCGAATTTCAGCGGATGTCTGCACTTAGGATGGCTGGTAAGTGAATTGTCTTTATCGATCGTAATGCCGTAGACTTAAGCCAGTTATGAATTTATTTTGACTAACTCTTAATTGAATTGCTTGAAACTTACTTAGGATGTTCTTTATCACCCTTCAGTTATGTCTTAGCTCATACAGCCGAAATTTTACCTGTTGAAATTCTGCCGGGGATATAAGATCATATTGAAAATACAACCACAAAATGAATGAGGAGAGCTTCGGTAGAATATCAACCGGCTGTATCTCGACGTTTGGGCATTAAGCCTAACATCTGGAGCTTCTAAACTCTCAAAGGATATAAGATGGCGTCAATAGTTAACTCCTTAATTTCATATGATGCTACTTCTATTAAAATACATCTGTTCTAAGTGCTCATGGCATAATTTCGTTTTAGTTTATAGTAAATTCTGCCCTAGTCAAACACCTGAAATTTTATTTTAACTCAAATTTTACTATAGTCCCAAATTCGAGACATCCGTGGGAAGCTGTTTCTCTTTGATTAGCTCTCCGCAATTTCTATACCGCCGATTCAAGTAATTATTCTATTGAATTTGGTTAAGTTAGGTTATATTGGCCGTTATCGAGTTCTCTTATGAACAACCACACTAAAATTATCAAATGGAAAATAAAATTCAGTCATAAGTGCCAATGAACATTGCTAGTAGGTCCCCTAGCATTTTCTCTGCTATTTCTCCAAATTTATTAAAAAAATTATCATACAGGGTGTCTTGTAAGTGGTGTGAAACCTGACGGCTGTAGATAGCCAAAAATCCTAATTGTTTTCGAGATAACGGGATTTAAAGACATTTAGTTAGGCTTTCATAGATCACCCTGAAACTTCTCTACGTTACGATTTTATAAAAAAACACGCCCAATTTTTCATATTGGATTTAAGAAGCCCAAAAGCTTAGCTTTAAGATGACCTATTTCAATCTGTAAAAAAAAAAAAAAAATACCAGCTCTGCATTTTTTGCACTTTTTCTTAAGCAAATCCAGTGAAGAAGTTCAATTAGTGCCAGAAAGTAGGCAATTATCTTTCGGAGACGAGCTTTTTAAACCATTTTCACTGGATATGTTTAAAAAAGTGTAAAATACACAGAAAGAGTAACTTTTTGGGTACTGACTGTAATAGAACATTTTAAAGCTAAGTTTTTGGGCTTCTTAAATCCAATATTGAAAATTGGTATTGATGCCGCGTTTTTTGATCAAAATAGTAGTTAGAGAAAAAAGAACGACTTACAATTCCGAAAGCTTAAATTTGATGACCCATAATTTCAAAATGAAGGGGGTTGGGGGAGGGGAAAAATTTATAGCCGGTTGGAAAGGTGCAACGATTATCCATCTACAGAGCTTTAAATCATCCTGACGGGGTGTAAAGTGGAGAAGTTAGAGGTTGATCTATAAAAACATACCCAAATACCTTTACGTCCCCGTCATCTCGGAAACCATTAGGATTTCCCCCCACCACCCATAAAATTTTTTGCTCGCCTAAGTATGACCCATCCATAGCCTTCAGGTTTAACACCACTTACGGGACACCCTGTATAGTGTGTTTTGAGGAATTTAAACAACAAATGTCAACAAATGGTCTCCACTTCCTCCTCGTGAATGTAGCTTCTACAGAAATCCTCAAATGACGCCCATTGATGGCGAAAGAATCAGTTCCCTGTGATAACAGAATTAACATTGCGCTCGTCAATTTGACTTCGTCTTAAAACGCAGCAATGAGACTTTAGGTCGGAAGTCCTCTCCGCTGATTCTAGAAATTTTCCAATGGAGGTGACAGAAGGTCATTATTTATGGATAAAAATGACAGTAAGGAAAAATATGCAGCCTTGTCGACCTCTGAAATTGACGTTAAAGCGTTGTCGAGAATTCGTTTATTTTGAAGAACTCTGCGGTTTAGATACCTTAACAGTCCAATTCCTTTTATACCCTAGATGAGGAAATCATGAGGTACCTATACTACGTTTGTCATTCCGTTTGTAACCCATAGAATAAATGATGGTAGAGGAAAATGGATTGGACACCCTTTCATAATATTAAAAGTTATTTTGATTTTTGCATGTCCGTCCGTCTATCCGTCTGTCTGTTCGTCTGTCCGTCCATCTCTCCATCCATTCGCACCATAACTGGAGAGCGCGTATACTTAGGGACCTGAAATTTTGCACATGGGCTTTTTTGAAAAAGGAATAATTAAGTTGCCATACAAAATTTCGGTTTTCACTACATATTTGGATACTGCCTGAGAACGCGTCAACGTAGAAAGCACAGTGTTTGCATCAAAACAGTAAATATGATTTCAAAAATGGGCTAAATCGGGCAACCCCTTGTTGGTGTTCCCATTTAAAAATTAGGATTTTTACGTCTACTATGAAATATTATGAAATTGTTTACAATCACTTTTACTGTCCGACGAACCGTTCTGGAAATATATGCGAAAAACCACTTCAACGATCAAACTTGCAGAGATGGGTACCATGCAAAATTTCATACTGACATTTATCTAGAGCAAAGTTCTCTACATTACTCTACAATGCATTGTCACAGTCTCTTATCATGCGATCGCCTGCTGTTTCGATTCTCTTGAGGATCGCTTAAATTAATAATTTGCCAACAACGGACTATAGGAACATGCGTTCGCACTGGTCGCAGTTTGTATATGGTTTCCTTTCTAAGGAATTTTAAATGTAGAATATTCATTCAATGATCGTTCAAAGATTGGATGTAGGGCATTTGCTGATATCGAACGGTATATTTTCTATTCTTGTACTTTTACCATTGGCCAGCGAACCTATGGCTGTTGTTATTTTTATTTGGAATAGTATATAGGACCTATATAAAATGTTTCAGAAATATTTTCTTCGTCAACAACTTTTCATCATGGTTTTTTGCAGCATGATTTTTAGCTGAATTCTTTCCTTGTCCACACTAGTTTCATTATTTTCTCTATTTTCGGCCTCTTATCCTCTGATTCTAAGGCCTTTAAATAGAAAGGTATTGACGATCACTATATATGATGCTATCTATTGATGGATTGAAGACTGAGATTGAGGACCCTTACAGGGGCTCTGGAACGTAGGCCAAAACAAGTCTACTGTTCACCCTCAAGATTTATGAGCAATTGCTCATGGGTCCCAACAGGATGGTCTTATGAATTTAAGTATTTGCTCGCAGCCCTCCTTGCCGACTTCATGTAGTTCGTCCAGAGGGTATGAGACAAGGAATCTGTAACGCTTTCCCGAGAGAGTCGGACAGTAACAAAGAAAGTGAGTCACCGTCTCGAATTCCTCTCCGCTTCCCTACATAAGATCGATCATCAACAAGCCCTATCTTGTGTAGGTGACCCCTCAGATGAGAGAGCCCGGTGAGAATTGACACCAGGGTTTACAAGGTTGACTTGTTTGGATTAGGTCTGTCCCACAACTCTATTGTAGCTCTATCTGAAGGGTCATCTAATCGGTAGTCGGACCAAGCCGAAATTGTGGAGTGACGTATACCAATTGTTTAATTTCAACTTCCTCCATAGGAGTGTAGCACTGAATGATAATTTTTCTCATACATGTTCTTAAGAAAGTGGATATAATCCTCTCAGAGCCTAACATCTATGGTGAGTAGTATGGCCAAGCCGTCCCTTTGTGGTTGCATTGCTGCGGATTGTCAGAATATCAGTACGACTTACGCTCTTACTAAGTCCCATAATTTGCAATGTTGTGTTGACTCATCTCTATAAGGATTTCATACAACCATCCGTGAGTTCGCTATAGATCTCTTAAGATCCATTGATTAAATATTGTTGATATGTAGACAAAGAGAGCGATCCGTATCGTCCAATCTGATTTGTTTAGTTCATTCACTGCAATTTGGGAAGACCCGAGCGGATCGACATTTTGCGTAAATTGAGGAAAGTGATTAGGTCAGTGGTGGCCCAAAATTTATAAACTTATATTCGATGTCATGCAAGAATTTAAGTTTGATGATTTTTGCTCAATTTCTCGATTTGTAGAAATTTAAACACAATTTCTTTCTCAATTTAATGTACTGCACTGGTCCTAAAGTACACAGCTGTATAGTTGCGTATATTTGTGTGTTAGATTAAAATCCTTGTCATCCTTTGAATGTAGTTAATTTTCCTCTTCTTCTTCTGCTCATCTTAATTCTGCATTTTTATTTCTTATGAAAGTGTGCATATTACAACGATTCCTGGTTACCAAGTGTGAAAGTATAACTTGTATTAGTTAAAGCTATTTCTTATGTAGCTACAATTCTTCCTTTTACAGTCGTCCTTGTCACGTCATTAGTTGGGAGAGTTGACTATCCATATGACTTATGTATTGATTTTTCCCACATTTCTAACCTTCTCTCTCTCTAAATTTTCACGTGTAGCATCTTCTTTATTATTAGGTTTACCAATTTTGTAGCGGTCTGAACGGATTAAAAGAGAAAAACAACGCACCATTTATGAAACAAGGTGTTACATAAGCTATGTAGCTGAAATTCTTGAAAGCCTAAAATTTCCTCATCGGAAGATGCACATACAATTGGGCTGTGTATTGCTTCTATACTGCAATATTATAGTGGTTTTAAAGAGAGAGGGGATAATGTCGCAAGATTTTTTTTTTTTTTCCATAAAATGACTTTATTATAAATAATAGATAACTATGGACAACTAACATTTCTGGTGGCTTTGGGGCTCTGTAAAACGCAATGCTGTAACAAAATGAACAAAAACAAAAATGCTAAAAAAAATATTAAAATGTCTGCAATCACAGTCCTCTTGTTTTCATTGCAGAAAAATACCAGATGAGCAATGTTAACCAGAGGACAGTCAGCAGAATATATACTTCTAGACAGGATACAATACCGGCATTAACACAACCAATTCTTTAGTGAGTTTATGTTAATGATTAAAACTGTTAGAAATGATTTTACTCATATATTTTTTGCAATTTGTTCATGTCGTTTACCTTGCAATGGATTCAAAAATATTAAATAATAAATACTATTATTAATTAAGGCGTCATTAAAGATGTGTGGACTTGATTTTAATCACTCACCTCTGATCTTACATAAAAATAGGTTTTGATTTTCTATTTGTTAGGCTCCTTTCGGCTAACATTAAGATTTAATGTAGAATATATTCTGTTGTTGCTCTTGTTCCTTTAAATGATAATAGAGGACGAATGTCGATGTTTTGCTATTTATTTTCCAAAAATAGACAAATTAAAGATGTTTGTGGAATAAACATTTTTAAAATGGATTTTTTTTTATTTTTTCTTTCAGCTGCCCAGATACCTCAAAGAGGGAGTAAGTGTTTCATAATTTTGTTGAAATCGATTAAATTTAATTTCTTTTTAAATATTTATTTTTATGCATCCGTCATGGTATTTTGTTCACATTTTTAACATTCACAGATTTTCTTATTTCATTAGGTTGCAAGAGGAAAGAAGAACAACAACAGGAGCATATGCCAACTCCAAAGAAGCCACGTTTGGTTTTTACAGACCTGCAGAGGCGTACGTTGCAAGCAATTTTTAAGGTAACAATTTTATACATATAAACAAGACGAGTTCAAAAAATTAGGAATTCAGTTTTAGACAAATTTTCTACGCCCACCAAAATTAATTTAAATTATATGTATATGTTTATTTAAAGGAAACGAAACGACCTTCGAAGGAAATGCAAGTGACAATAGCACGGCAATTAGGCTTAGAGCCGACAACCGTAGGAAATTTCTTTATGAATGCTCGACGACGATCAATGGATAAATGGAAAGATGAAGATCCGAAAAATTTGAATCAGTCGGCATTATCGCCAGGCAATCAGCATTCGCTAGATTTGGATGATGATAATGAAATGGATTTAGAATTAGGACAAGATAACGAATTTGATTTGGATAATGATCGAGATACAGATCATGATCATGATGATATGTTGTGACATACCACCTCACCGATATCATCAGTCAGTCTCCATAATCATCATCAGCATCAAATTCATCAGCAACAGCGACAGCGACAGCAGACGCAACCCAATCATAGCTTCCATCATCAATTAAATCTGCAGCAGCAATCTCAACAACAACAACAACAGCAGCAGCAGCAGCAGCAGCAACAGCAGCAACAACAACAACGCCATCAGCAGGTTGAAGCTAATCAGAATAATAATAATAATAATAACAGTAATAGTAATAGTGGTAGATGTACTAATAGCCTTAGTGGTCAGCAACATCAACATCAACATCATCATCACCATCAGCAGCCACAGCATCATAACAATATTGGCAATATTAATCGTTGTATTAACAATAATAATAATAGCAATAGTACCAATAGCTTAAATGGTTGCCGAAATGTGAAGACAGTTGGACCTCACCACAACCTTTCGCACTATGTCATTGAGGAGGAAGATGAAGGAGACGAAGAAGATGGAGAGGACGACGAGGACGAAGAAGTTGACAATCCACCACGCGGAGACGATGAAAACGATTTGGATGGTATTAATAATACTGTCTGTGGTGAACAGCGCAATATTCACAATGCAATAATTATCAATCGAACAACAGCAACAACCACCACAAACGTTATAGTAGCTCAAAACCAAAGCAATGGCGTCAGTAGCGGTAGTGCTCATCAACATAGCCTTAATGGAAGCCATCATCATTATTTTCATCATCACCAACATGCTCATCATAATCTTCATGGTACGGGCAACAATAGCAATGGACTGAGCGACAGACAACTGCTGATACTGTGAGGTATGTATTTAGAAGTGAAATTAAAATTGATTTCTGAGTAGTGTCTTATATGAATCCAAGTAACGGTGAACATACTGGTGTACAATTAATATCACTAATTTGGCTTAAATTGCGATTACTGCAAATATTACTCAGAGGCTTTAGTATTCTGTTTCCAATCGGCAGTCCCACCGTATTATTTCATTTTTCTTAGATTCTTGTACATTGAAGGAATAAATTTCCGTATATTTGTGATTGATCCTGTCTTGTTCGTCGTAGAGCTAATCTGCCCCAAATTCGGTTGCTTAGCTAGATATTTGACATGAAGAGTACAAGGTTAGGTAGCAGGGATGTCGCTGTCCATTATGCCCCTTATCCTCATGGGCTAACCTCTAGAATTGTCCTAGATTCATCCTGTTTCCCTTAGAAAACTCAGGATGCATCTGAACTTTTTGCTTTGCAGCTCCCCCAGACTTGAAAAGAAGTTGCTACCTAATAGATTTTATTCATCAGAGCGGGGCACTCGCAGAGTACGTATTGGCCGTATTTGATTTCCTTCGAGTTCCTTACAGCTCCTGCGGAAATCGTTCGCCGTTATACCCAGCTTTCTAGTATGGTCTCGTATGGCCCAATGACTTGTAATGACCCCTACTAGATTCCTAGTATATGTTCTGCTGTCAATGACGCAGTTCTCTTGTCCTCTTCCTGTCATATGCTGGCCACAATTGCCTCGCGATATGGCAAGTTTCTCTATTGATCCACCGAACCCTTGTTTTTGATAGACCCCCCCTGATGATCACGTCTTTTAAGTCTCCGCTTGAGATCCTCACATAAGCTATCGCTGTGGAGCTATCCATTTCAGAGCCATTTTTGGCCAACTCATCAGCCATATCATTGCCTGGGATATCCCTGTGACCAAACTACAAGGTCACTATTTCATGTATCCAATCTCCATGTCCCAATCTCTGAATGCATGTTGTAATACAATCACCTGTTATAGCAATATGACGATTGCATCTAGAGAAGTTTCAGGTAGAGGTGTGGGTAACCAGTAAATCAAACTACCTACTTCAAATGAGATCATCACCCAACGATTCTATTTCTACATGCAATAATGGGTTTGGATTCTGTTTCGGTCAGAATATGAATTCTGTATATTGTTATGGTGGTGGTTAACATTGAAAAATATTATAAAAAATAAGCTGTATGAATTATTATAAAAATTATTTATTTACATGATTCCTAATACACACGAAATTACATTTCAAATGATATCATTTAAATGCCCACCGTCTCGGCTTTGGCATTTTTCTAAACGAGTACGCAAATTTTTGAAGACTCTTCGGCAAGGAGAGCGTTAGATTGTAGACATCTCTTTCCTTAATCTTTGATTTTAATTGAAACAGTATCTTTCGCTTATAAGTGTATACGGGATTCTTCAAATATCCCCATAAAAATAAATCTGCGGGCGTCAAATCGGGACTCCTGGGTGGCCACGGGATATCGCCTCGCTTAGAAATCAGCTTTTCTGGAAATAGTATTTCTTTAACAACCGGCAGGGAAATCTTGAGGGGCTTGAAAGTGGCTCCCGCCTTGCTGAAACCCCGTACTTCGATTCTAAACATCAAATTACTGTGGCTGTGGTGCCAGAAACTCCCGTAACATTCTCACCTACTAATTAGAGTTAACAGTGGCTGCGACCATCTTGAAAAAAATAGGGCCCCATGATTCCTTTAGCTGAAGTTTGCTGCAAATGCAGGGGCCTTTCATGTTTAGCTTTGGGACCTTCGCTGCTCCAATATCTGCAGTTCTGTTTATTAACGTTAAAGTGGAAATGGGCCTCTTTGGAACACAAGATGTTATCAAAGTTAGTGAAATGAGTCAACATTGTTTCGGCATACAACATGCGTAAATTTAAGTCATTCGGCTTTAGTTCCTGCGCTAACTGGATCTTGTATGGATGTAGTAATTTCAAATCTAATATCAAAATACGGTGTAATGATGTGCGTGATATTCCTAACCAAAGCCGAAAGCTTGCGCGTCGATAAATCTGGATGACTTTTCACTTCGAGAAGTCTGTGGACCACCGGTTTGCCTCACATTTAGTGTCGATCCCATCTCTGTGAGCTTCGTTACTCATTTCTTTATTAAATCAACACTCGGATACTGATTTATGTTGTGTAAATCGTACTCAATGCGAAACAAGCGCCTCACAATAATGGGCGAACTGTTATTTAAATAAAATTGCTTTACACAATAGACACGCTGTGGCTACGTGAACCGTTCCATTGTGACTAAATTTCTGAGAAGCGCGCTAGCGGTTAGGCCCGTCCCTTCGCCTTGCACCGCTGGCATTTGCGCGGGAAATCAGATTTAAATGTAAACTAATTCATGGCACACATTTACAACAAAGTAGACTCCTGTGAAGTTATCAGGATAACTCTTAAATAAAATCCGCAGTAGACCGACTGGATGCGACTAAAGTTGCACCGCATATGAAGTCGACTAAACAGGGTTAGCGTACTCGTAAGAATCGCCTTCGGAGCTTCACATGACGAATATTATGTCATCAAACTCTTTGGATCATATCTTAACAAAGCCTAATGTAAATAGAATTCCCCAAGGAAAGGTTTCGTGAATTCTGGACAATGAGCTGCTGTCACTGATTTTAATAACGTGCAAACGAATATTGAGATTCATTTGCTAGCGTTTCTAGGCTTAGAATGTTATTAAAGTCTAGGACTATTCTGGGATTGGATTTCAACACGTAGTTTGGTGGAATAAAAGCAAGTTCGAGGAGGAGGAGTCTGCGCCTGGTCAATGTGAAACTGTTGCAGAGCAGGTGCCCCGCGTTTTTATGAGCATCCTGATAGGAGCATCAGAATGAAGTCTCAGCCAAGCCCAACTTATTTACGTGACACCTCAAGGGGCAATGGTCTGAGAAGAGCTCTGTAATCGTTTTGAGTTCTGTTCTCCTAAGGAGTAGGAGTTCTTTTGTTTTTCAGCAGTTTAATTGCTTTCCTGGCCCTCATGTCTAGGTATCCACATGACGATAACTTTCTTTCTCCTTGATAAATTTTTAAGGGTTTACACTCCCACTATCCTTGATTAATAGTGTAGCACTCTGAGGCCCTGAGAGCACCTTGACTATCAGAGAGGATATTAATGTTTGAACCATTTATGGCTCTTTTAATACAAAGTATTGGCTAATTTTTCTATGACTAATATTTCGGCCTGGAATACGGTAGAGGTAAAGCTTACGCCCAGGGCCTTGGATATATGGCATCTGGGGCCGTAAACGCCCAATACAACTCCACTTAAGGTTTTTAAACCGTCTATGTATCATACCACACCATCGCTCCTTGTTAGAAGGACGGTTTAGTGGAACCCCATTGTTGTAGGTTTTCCAAAATTACCTCGAATGGTCCCACAAAATCTACCTCGGGTGTGATTATTTCAGATATTGTTGACATTTGCTCGAAACATATCTGTTTTACGATATTTAAATGACCAACCAGATCACTTGGCTTTAACTGTTTGTCCTTTTGCAATCTTATAGCGCTGGAGATCGCTTCCTTTTTCACCTGCAAAAGCAGGGGTAGGTTTAATAAGGGTTACATGGCTGCTGTAGGACTGGCCCTCGTGGTACCAGTTATTCCTAGACAAGCAAGCCGCTAGGATTTTTAAGCAGAGCCTTTGATCCAGCTTTAATCCACCATGCGAGGCTCGCATAAGTGACTATGAGTCTAACAACCGTGGTGTCCATCCAGTACATCATTTTTGGTTTCAGAGCCATGTTCTATCAATGAAGTGACGATACGTTTAGAGAGATCCTACCGCTCTCTCTCTCTGTTACTCTGGACAGATGCGAAATGTAGGTGAGTTTCTTATCTAGAGTGAAATTTGTCTTCATCTGAAAATATCAATTCCTTGTCATCAAGATTAGTGAAAGCTTCGTTCTTCTCGTGAACAGAACGATAACCGTTTTTTTGGGTTTATGGTAAGGCCTTTATTTAAACACTACGTGTGAACTTTCGGAAGGGCTTTTTGCGTGAGGCAGGATATGACTTGACCATGCTTGCCCCGTATTGTGACTAATAGATCATTTGCGTAGCTTTGTACATTAAATCCCAAACTAGTCCGCTCCGCTAGAAGATCATAAAATACAATCGACCTCAAGAGTAAAGAGATTACTGCTCATTGTGGGCAGTTTAGCTGCTGTGACCGTGACTGAGCAGTTCCCTACAGTTGTGGTTATCCTCTTGTTTTTAAGCATGGAGTCTATTCAGTTAACCGTGGAGGTCTCAAAGCTCTTATTCTCAGCAACTAATTTAGATTTCATTGAAGGAGGTGTTATCGAAGGTTCCTTATATGTCTGAAAAGGGCACCTCTGTTGCTTGTAGTCAATAATGTGTGAATGGCAGCCTCAGTAGACTTGCTAGCCTAATAAGCAAACTGCTTAGAATGAATTGGTGATTTAATCAAACTTTCACTTCGAATATGTAGGTCTAGGATTTTTTCCATGGATGAGGGAAGCTGATGGGTCGGAGCAATTTTTGGCGAGAGAGCTAGCTCTTTTTCCTGCTTTAATTATAAATACCACCCTCACGTCCCTCCAACTTTAGGGAACATTCCCTAGTGCGTAACTGGCTCGAAAGGTATTTTGTAGTGAAAGGAGTATTTTTTCAACACCCTTCTGAAATAAGGCGGGGAACATGTTATCCCTTTCAGTAGCAGATTTAAAGGGCCAATGACCTATCTAACCTTGTTGGGAGTGAAGATTCTTCCTGAAAGACTCTTGCTCTTGTTAGAGACCATGTAATTGTTCACCTCAATTGGGTCTGAAGCGGCTATTCCTTGATCGGGAATGAGAGAGTCGGGAAAATGAGTTTCTAATAAGAGCCTGACTGTTTCCTCACAACTCTTGATTTAGTTCCCGTCTTCGTTTTGCAGTGAGCCTATAACATTCGAAAGTACCTTATGGTAGCTGCGGGCAATTGATCTATCCCATCGCAGAATATCCGCCAGGTTCTTCTTTCGGGTTTTCTTAATTCCCTATTATATTTCGTTAGGGCCTTTGTAGTATTAGATTAAGCTGACTACCGTGTGGCACACCTAAAATTTTAGTTATTGGATTAGAAAAGATTAAAAAAAAACACACTCTGTGCGATTAGTTAAGCATAACAATACCTAGTTAACAAAAACGGAAGGTGAACCTAGAGCCAATAATTTGAGGTTGAGAATTCATCTAAAATCAGTAAAAGTCCAATGAAATTGTTTAGCAAAGACACAACACAAAGCTATATAGGTTTGTAAAATACTTACGACACTTATTGCTTTATTTATGATCGCGAAAAACCACAAAAAATTTCAAAATTTTCGGACACGTACCACAAAATACAGATTAGATAAATAAAAAACATAAAACAGAACCTAGATATAAGCTAGAATTTTGTAGGAAAAATCAAGAATGTCATCAGGATGACAAAAAGTATCCATCCGATTTGAGAAAGGATCCAGCATCTCGAGATGTAAAACATCACTTAAGGTTTGTTCTTTAACGGTTTACATAATTTTTAGTTCTTTATAGAATTAGTGAGCCTTACAACGATCTGAAAACTTCAACGGCGATTCTGTTTAGAGATGCGCATACATATGGACACAGTATAAGTTTTCAGATTTTCGAACAAACTGACGGGGCTGTAACTCTTCTATCATAAGCTGCGAGACGTGAGGAGTACAAGGGAGGAAGTACTCCAAATATAGTATAATTATGTAGCTTCTATGGAGTGAAATCTAATTGAATCGTATATACACAAGACAGCTGGTGAGTTTCGCGGGCACTAGTCATAGCTCTAGGAAATTAACATAAAGCATCTGAGAAAATGGCTCTGGCGAGTTTTTTTTTTTAAATAACTATAGAAATGTTCATAGGTATAATCCCATAAGGTAGAAGAAAATTTCTTTTATCACTAAAATATCAGAAAGATAACCAAATAGCTTCGGCTTCCGCTTATGTATTCGTTCCCTTTTTGGTTATATGTGCTGTAGTAAAAATGTATAATTTAAGAGAGGTATCTTCGACAAACTATGAAAGTTGGACTAAAAACGCCAGCTGTGTGCTATTTTTCCAAAACTCAGTGTTTATTTAAAGAATGTCTCTCCTAAGTCAGCACAATGCTGGACATGAACGCTGGTGAAATTTCCTCGATGAGCCTCTTCACAGTCGGCAGCTTGTATGGCATTGGTTACAGGACATAATTGTATGAATACAGCGGATGCTGAGTGTGATATTGTTGTTGCCCAAATATTTGCATACGACGATGGTCTGGTACGTTTTCATGCAGCAAATATTCGGTATTCTCGCAAAATTTGAATGATTCATCCCAAAGCTCCGCCCCATTGCACTCATGTGGTATTAACCGAGTGCCAATTTCCCTTTACAGAACAAATTCCCGAAAGATACCTCAGATTTAGGGGGCGCGCTGAAAGCAGCCACGAGAATCAATAAACTTTACCAGGTTCCTTGTCTGCTAGCTCCCCAATTCGCCGAAGAAGTATGTAATTGCCGATAGTATTCCTTCTACGCTTTGTAAGGTTAGGACATTCACACAGGAGATGCTGAATGCTTTCAACCTCTTCCTCGCCCATACAACTTCTGCAGAAGTCATTGTATGGAGCTTGCATGCGATTTGCATGTTTACCAAAGAAGCAGTGCCCCGTAATAGCTGCGATAAGGTTACTCACATCATTACTGTTCCTCTTCAGGAGAGATTCAGTCCTCCTAGGACAAACCTCAGGCCACAGCTCTCTTGAAATCGTGGATGTGGTCAATTCTCTCCATCTGCGATTGGCCAGGTCACAGGCCTGTACGTGCAGATTCCTCTTCACTGATTCTAGGGGCCGATCTATGGCTTCTTCCGCTAGGTAAATAGTCATATCAGAGCCCTTTCTGGCCAGAGCAGCAGCTGCCTGTTTCCAGGTATGTCACTGTGACCAGGCACCCAGCAGAGAGTAACCCTGTGGTTAGCGCCCAGTTTCCCGAGCTTACAGCAGCACACGGCTGGAACAGACTACAGTAGTCCGGTAGGTTGTACGATTCCTGCATTAGAGGGAAAGCTGAGTACACCCCGGCCCCCACTCCCACATCCATTTTTGAATCTTTTATCACACGGTTATCATCCAATTTTTCACTACTATCATCCCTAGTTGAGAATGTTTTCTCAAAGTCAGTCTAGGGACGATATAATTCGTGGCTCCCCGTATACAGTACCCAGGACAGAACTTCAGTATTCTGCTGTGGCCAAGGTCTGTTGTTATCCAGCAGCTCGACTCTTTAAGTCTTAGTGCATTTTTAGCAGCTATACATTTCCCATATGGATGTCCGGGGGAGTATAATTTCCATTGCTGCCGTTGGCGTTGTACGAAGAGCACCTGTGCACGATGGCAGGGATGTGTGCCCCATCTACTACCAAAAGTTTTCTTGCAGGTATCACTGGAGATAACAAGCGCGTTATCTCTTCTTAGATAAACATAATATCATCCTTTTGCTTCATTTTAACCTTTCTGTGATCGTAGTTAAAGTTCAGACAGAAAAACAAAAACGTAGTAGAAAAAAATGTCATTCATTCAGTCAGAAAACTCAATTCAAATTCGAATTCTTATAAATTAAATCTCTTCTAAATTTGAAATGATTACACACACAGTAATCGCAATTCAGTTAAAATCTAACCAATATGCCAAATGAAAGATAAAAGCAAACAAATTTTGTAAATAATAATAATAATAATAATAGTGTATTCTTAATATCTGATGAGACAAAATAAACAGGTTCAATATTTCAATGGCAGTAGAGAAAATCATGGCAAACATTAAGATACTTACATACATATATGCAGGACATTATTCAGATTGCGGAAAAAAAAATATTTAGAAAAATTAATTATGCTTAATGAATTAAGCAGAAAATAATAATAACAAAAACAAACAAAGAACAAAAAAAAAAAAAAAACAAAACTTGTCAATATGTAAAAAATACTTAAAATAGTTTTAAAAAAAAAAACCATAGAAAAGCAAAAGAGAATATTTTTTACAAAACAAAACAAACCAGAAAATTCAAAAAAATAAAAATAATTATTGGAAACAGAACGAAAGATTTCATCTCGTGTAATAAATAAAATAGGTGTGCACACATTCAATAGATTGCGAAATGGTAGCTTGCAATGGAAAAAATCAGAAAAAAATATTAAACAAAATCTTTAAAACCATTAAAAATAAGAAGAAATTGTGTGAGAAAAATTCAGAATTAAGATGATGAAAAAAAAAAAAGAAAAAAAATTAAAGAAATTAAAAATAACAAAAACTAATATGCCTTGCGGTCAGAACCCGCCCTTCTACTTTATATATAATATATAAAAAAAAAAAAAATGTAAATTATTAAATATGAAAAGAAAAATTATATTCTGTAATTTAATACAAGTAAACAATACCAGATGAGAAAAATAAATATATAAATAGTTGATATACAAATTACACAAAAGAAGATTAGGGAAAACATCAAAAGGAAAAAAAAAACGAAAAACAAAAAAACATAAGTAATAATATAAAGCAAGTAAAGAAACCAACTTCGAGGAAAGAAAAAGGAAATTCTTACTACAAAGGGATTACCTACAGTAAGCTATGCAAAAAAACACTTTTTAAATCATTAAATAGACAGCGCGATTTTTTTTTTTTCAAAAAAAAAAAGCATCAATAACTCCTGCACTGAAAATCTGTCTAAATAAATGAAAGTAAATTGTAGGCCCCCTGAGCGCACATTTTGAAGGATCCAACTAGTTTAGATTGTTTCAAGTTTTTAAATGCCGCCAATGATAAATTAAAGAAATTAAGACTTTCCTGGGAAGATGTTATATAAAAAAATGTATTTTTAATTGTTTTTTCTTTCTTCTAATTTCAAAATAATTTCAATGAAACTCCTTTTACTAAGAAAAAGTTTTAATTGGTATTTCAGCATGCGCGCGCATATATTAAATATATATTTCTTTAAACTAAAACGAAAGATGTTAATAAGTATAAAAAGTCATTAAGCACATACTTAAAGTTATTCCATAAAAGCTATATGAATTCCATTTTGATTTATTTTAATGATAAAGAGGTATCGACCGACCAATTGAGGACTCCCTTCGCTGTTGTTTTTGTTTAATAGATGAAAGTATAAGAAAAATGATTATTCTTCTTACAACTTCTTATTTTCAAGCCCCTTCGCAAAGGTTTAATTTAGAAGATATGGATTGCATCATTTATCTTCTTCCAAAATATTTCATGCATCAGATCTTTTCACGTACTTTGCTTTTATGTATAAATATAATAACAAAAATAACTTTCCATATCTTTTTAGTGTTGTTTTTTTTAAATGTTTTTTTTTTTGTATAAATATGAAAAAACAAAAAACTGCATTAAATTTTCCCTTCTTTATCTTCATCAGATCTTCGTGAACATTAGTAAGGCCTTTAATAGAATCTGACACATTCTGCCCTTATAGCTAGCTAAACTTAAGGTACTTGGTGTCTCTCTCTCTCTGCTTCTTCGATTGTGGAATGAAAATGTTTTTATCTGGTCGCCTAATATCGGTTGTGTTAGATGGCGTTACATATTGGCCTCACCATATAAATGCTGGGGTGTCCCAAGGCTCTCTGTTATCTCTCCATCTCTGTTCTTACAATTTTCATTAATGATCTGCCTTCACTTACTTTTAACTCAACCCCTGGTCGGAAAGCTATCCTCTAAGCACTGCGACCTAATAGATCTTTTGTCTTATGCCCCTACCGTGTTAGGTCCAGTTTACGTTTTACCCTTCTTAGGAAGGTTACTAGATACCTGATTAGGGTCAGTTTTCCGGACGTCAGCGGATTTGTGGTAGATTTAACTATTTTGAGAGTTACTATATATGTTCGTTTCGTGCAAGCAGTGTGCCTTTTAAATCCCTGATGATAGTACCATTGATTTCGCTTACTTCTTTGTGACACTCCTGCGGACTCCAGAGGGTGTGCCTCATGTGCCAATCGAGATTACATGATTAGAACATTGAATAATGATAAACGACCTTCATGAGATCCTCGCTTGGGGAAGAATGAATCACGTCAAATTCAATGCGTCTAATACCCAAGGCAGACTAAATTTGAAATTCAATCATTTCAAGGAAATGAAGAGGTGAAAGAAAGACTATGAACGAAAATTATTTCATTTGTAATGTCATTGACAGTTTCTCATATGTAAACAAAAATCTTGACAGATTTCAATAATTCAATTAAATGCTATCAAGAAAATTTGCGAATATTTACTGTGTAGTTGCAAAACATTTAGTAGAAGACAAATTTTGTTATTAAAAGAGACCAACGAGAGAAGAATGCGGCAAAAAAATTTTTTTCATGATCAGCTGATGGCTTGAAAAAACTTTCCACTTTTCTGCAATTTCACTAAATGGAGTAAAATTTGGTAAATTTGAAAATGAAGCGAAATATTGCAAATGGATCCTTGATGGACTTCATTTGTGTGAAATATTGCACATTTGACTTCATTTAAATAAAAATTTAAAAATTAAGTCATTAAGGAGACAGTCTGTCTAGGGTATAAGTCTCAAAACTGTTGTATTATTTCTTTACAACAAGATCATTATTTTAACGTTCACGTTTATTTTCATGATTTCATATTTCCATGATTTCCAATACACCCACACTTGGCATTGATATTTGACATTAATATTTCTAGTAAGTTAAGCTAGACAGATCACATCTTTGTTGCCAAAGAAGCAGAACGTCTTCGATATCTGAAAAGTTGTAAGTAATATTTCAGTCCGCCAATTCTAGAGCTTCTCTACTAGTCCTTACCTAGAATGGAATACAATTCACATAGCTGGTCGCACAGCCGTAGCTTCACCGTGGCTTCATAAGATACTGTCCGAAAGAGAGCATTAAAACTCATTGGCGATGTGTCAATTATTTGTCATATCAGTCACACGACCACCATCGCGCAATGTCGGATGACTTTCGCTCCATTATCGCTACATGTTTATAGTCAATGCTCTGATCCAGTCTGATCCTTTGTAGATTAAATCGTGCACATCCTTTCATCCTTCGAAATTCATCATTCGGCAGGTATAGTAAAGATCCATGAGACGTTTTTATCTCGATTTGTGCAAATATGGACATCTTCTATCTTTCCTGGGGCTTATAATCTGCGAAAGTTCAAGAGTGATATACATACATCAGTACCTCCATCGCTTTTCTCATGTTTTCTAATCCTTGCCCTATCGCCTACTTATGCAATGCTGTGATTTTCATCATAGAGTATCCCCGGAGATAGGTTTAATAATATAAAATAATTATTAAAATAAAATATTTTTTGGGGAAGCTTTTATTTTAAAAAATGCATTGAGTCGCAGAAACATCTGAAAATTTTTCTTTCACACATCTTAACATTTTTGAATTCATACTTCTGGAAACTAAAAGCTTTGGGTGTGGCTAAAATAACTGTGCAATAGTGTTGTACGACGCTTTAAGTTTCCAGAACTATGAATTCAAAAATGTTCATGTTAAAAAGGCAGAAAGGGTTACATTTTGGGTGTAGAGTGTGGTAGGTCAGTTTAAAGGGAAGTTTTTGCGTTTCTTAAATCCAATATGAAAAATTGGTATATATGACGTGTTTTTTGATAAAAATAGTCGTAAAATAAAAAAAAAACGAGTTAAAATTCCGAAATTTAAATTTGGTTGAGCTATAACTTCGAAGCGGATTCAATGAGGATAAAAATTGGAAAGGTCCAATGAATATCTATTTAACAAACAAATTTTAAATAATCAAGTTACAGGGTGATCTATAAAAACATACCCAAATATATTTAAATCTCATTATCTCGGAAACCGACCGATTGGATCCCCCCCCCCCCCCCCCCCCCCCCCCCCACCAGCATACAATTTTTTGCTCGCTCGTCTGAGCATGACCTATTCGAGTTTCACACCACTTACGAGACACGTTGTATATCTCAATATTAAAATTTTTAGCAACTTCTTAGCTTAGCTGTCAAACTTCGTATTGTTGAGTTATTCCGAGGTCGAGGTTAGAGAACCTATAGCACCTTTTCGCGCTTTATATTGTATTGTCACGGAACTCATACATGTGTGCAAAAATTTCAAAGTTCTAGTTTAATTAGAAGTACATAGTTGAAATTTTGATAACAAGACTTGTAGCAGACATACAACAAAGAAAGTTAAATAAAAGCTTATAAAAACAAGCGTACGAAGGTCCAACAATTATATTTGCAAAGTCCTTTTTGTAGGATCTAATTGAGGCTTAAATCCAAAATATGTGTTCATACAAATATGTACCTCAAGTGAAAGGAAAAATCCTATAAAATTCCAGTGAGCGAAATCTACAGAGACAAAATTTCATCTCGTTTCGTTTTCAATTTCGGTTCATATGGTAGTACTTCAGGAGAAATTGACCGATAGATGACTCTATCAAAACTGTCCACCTTGTTTTTTTTGTTTCGGTTTTTACATATGCTTCAGGACAATAATTTATTTCAATTGCAAAAAACAATCATGCGCGTAGTGGATCAGCAACAGATATATATGTTTGGGGAATATTTTGACTCCAAAATTGAAGCTTAACTAAGATAAGGGGCCTATACAAGACGATCATGTAGTCCAACTTTTTGTGTCAAACAAGACAGCTTCTTCTAAACACACTTGCCCAACATGCTGTCCAACAACAATTAATTGTTAAAATTTGACGAAAAATGTCGGACGTTTTGCTTTTCGTTCTGGCTATTCGATACAATTCCCGAAAGTGAGCTAAGCGAGAAAAACGGAAAAGAATTTTACAAAGGAATGGCTGCAGAAACGAGGAAAATATTCCCATATGCCTTCATTAAAAGAATTAGAGGGAATGAATGTCGCCAGGATATCTCAAAAGTTTCCTTAGAATGGAGAGCGAGACAGATCAGGAGATATTAGTGTTTAGGTTCGCCTATTGTTGCTGATGTTTCATGCGAACATCCGCGGCAACGTAACTGCCCAATAAAGGGAGTACCAAGAGCCAGACCTGGGTAGAAGGTCCGCCTTTTCATTCCCTAAGATTCCCATATGCCCAAGAACCCAGTATGGATATATAGGTTATCCATCAGACGACTGCAGTCCACCAGTAATTTAGATATTATCCGTGGGCCACTCAGAGCCATCAAGGCTGCCTGACTATCCGAGAGGGTAGCGATGTCCTTTCCCTTGATTACACCAAATTATTTCAAGCTTAAGTCTCTACGATGTTGCGTCACCAATGGGTTATACCTATACAGGGTACACCGCAGAGAAGTGCACTGATATGTGTACCTATTCAATTTTAGGATATTTAAAAAATTCACCCATTCCGTCGATCATAAGACCACTCTTTTCGAAATTATAAGAGTTGAGTCATGCTATTATTTCATAGATCCGTGATACTGGTTTAATTTAAAATTTGTCTTTTCCAAGGATATCTTGATATATTAAATTGAATACCTAGCGCCTGAATTGAGGCAACGTCACTATAAAAGCTTCAAATTTGAATCTGCCATCGTGTGTAGCTTTGGGACAAAAATGGGTTTTGAAAGAAAGTTGATTGAATTGTTTGGTAATTTTTGTCCTTAACAAAAGCGTGCTGGTCCAACATTGGCCAAAAAATTGAAATAGGAATCGTTTTATAAATCCCACAAATCATACTGATGAATGTTTTTGAGTTCCTCCGCAATGAATTTTGAATTCGATAACCTAATTCTCTTTAAGTACGTACGTACCTACATTGTAACCAGAAATTTTTTTGTTCTTCAAACAATTCCTTTTTAGATGTATTTGGATCGCGTAAAATAAATTCTTGTAATTACCCAAAGAGTATCTGTAGACTTCATCTAAATATCAACCAACAAACCCTTAGGAAGTAATGAACGCTCTTCACATTTTGGGCCACCACGTAAATTCGATGAAGCGCATTAATAGAATCATTCTCTGAAATTTTTCATAAGGCATAGGCAGGATAGCTTCTCATTGACAATTGTTTATACCTGTTCTATAATATCTAGACAATTTTCTTCCTTGTTTGATTAAGCTGGGTTTTGTTTCCTTGGTTTAACAAACTTTAACAAGTCAAAAACCGAGAACATAATACTGTACTAAGACCAATCTTACTGTCGATGTTTTGGGGATATGCTTTCGTAAGTGGGAGCAAAGTACTAATAATAACTCAAGTCATAAGCAATTCCTCGACAATATTTATTTAATCAACAAATTTTTATAGCCTCAAATCAAATATTTCTCTGCAGGCTTACTAGAAGTTGTGAAAAATTGAAATTTATTACTCAGTAATACTTAAAATCAGAGCCGTATATCTTTAAATAATGATTACATAACGACCATTACTGCATAGAAATTAAAAGTTTTTAATTACAATAATGATTATTAAATAATCGCATTTTAAAATTTTGAATATGACTACTAAATATCTTGCAAATGAATTGATAGCAACTTTTCATGCATTTAAAAGAATTTTATATATAATTCGATGCAATAAAAAAATTAATTACATTTAATTATTCAAAGGAATTAAAACTTGTAAAATTATTTCAAGTAATTCAATTTATTTTCAAGCATTTATTGACGATACGTTCGCATTTACAGACTTGACGGAAATAAAATGTCGGTGAATTTAAAAGAAAAACAAAAACGTAAATTATGATTATAAATTATAAAATTACCCTACAATCTATGATCAGATCAGACCTATAAAACTCCCAGTACAAGAATCAGTACAGTACCAGGAGCTGGACTTGAAATATTTTAAGTACAAGTCCAGGTATTGGTACTGGTACTGGTACTCATAACTCCCACATATAAGCTTTTAACTACCTAAGTACGCATGTAATACTGCCATACCTCCAAGTATATACTTAAGTTCTTGTTAATTATTTAAGCACGCCTTTCAATAATAGAGGTTCAAGAGCTTTCAAAAAGTCAAATCAGAAATTTTGAAAAATCTATAGCCAGCTTCTCATTTATGAAATATCTAAAATATGTTGCAAAGCAAAAAGATAGGAATTGAAACAGAATCGTATAAGCTTTTGCTGTTTTAATTTCTAATTTTGGAAGTTGTTTATACAGTACTTGAGTTTGCATTTAGTTAAACAAGCTTTTCATATATCGCATCAGATAATTGTTGCCTTCCTGGAGCATTTACAAGACCTGCAATTGCCAGCCTTTTCAACAATGGATGTCGATTCAGCATGTCAATTTTTGTCCTACTGTCACTCACATATATATGTATAAAACAATTTATTGAAGAGCTTAAAAATAAAAATCACTGCACAACGACTGTAATTTAATTTTTTGTGAAAATCATGATCGTTACTATCTCTGCTACTAAACCTCTATTATATTAGAAGCAGTATTTAAATAATTTTCACGAGCTGAAGTGCTTCGCGTTATGGTGGTATTTGTAATAAGTGCATACTTTGGTACTTAAAGGATACTTAAGCGGCACTTATAAGTATCAGTACCAGTATCCCACCTTGTACTTAAAAAATGTTTAAGTACCAGTACCTAGACTTGTACTTGAAAATTTCTTAAGTATAAGTCTCGGTACCGGTACTTTAAAAATCCAGATATTGGTGCTGATACTAGTACTTAAGTACTAATGTATTTAAGTACTAATGTATTTAAGTACTTTACAGGTCTGGAATAGATTCATAGGTATTTTACTAAAATATTGTAAGTAACTCGAAGAATTTTAAAGTAATTGTGTGAGATAATTGAAGACTACTTTTAATGATTTGACATAATTGTGAAAGTAGTAATTGCCAAAGTAGCCCAGAACTAGTTAATGATTACTTTTAATTTTTAGTTAATTAAATTACGTTATTGACTCGGGCTATACCTTTAATTATTTGCGATAATTATCAATTCCTTTCCAAAAAATATAGTTATCATATTTTTGAAATGTTTTCGAATTTCGTATCATAATCCTGATTGAAAACTTCTTTTTTAAGATCGAATAGAGAATCATTATCACAGTAAAAAGAATCATATTGGCATACGGTTTTCTTAAAACTACAATTTTTATAAAATAGTTCTGATGAAAATTTGAAATAGCGTCACTTACTGGGAAAAAGAGCGTTCTAACAAATCTCCTGAAGTTCTTTCGTGGAAGCTCGTGGCGTTTCTTTTATCTTCCTTTTTTTATATAGGCATGTCCATAGAGGCAAGCGCTTCAATGATGTTTTTAAGAAGCACTCTAGGAGGTTAGCAAAATGATGGGCAAGGAAGTTTTTTGAAGTTGTTGGTTGAAAAGCTTTAATGAGCTTTTTCAATAGTTATCGCAGTGCTTCTTCCTCAACCTCATAAGAGGACTTGAAGACTGCCTCCTGAAAATATTAGTAAGGTGCTTGCAATTGCTCATTAAATTGATTAAATAACCTAATATTTTCAATTTTATTCTCACTTCAGCAGATTACTCCTAATCACTCTGAAGTTCACATTGAAAATGAGAAATGTGTTACTTCGTACAATGTTGGAAGAATCCACAGCTTAGATTCGGGGAAAATTAGATGAGATCACTCCATGTTGCACTTCTGTTGGAGCTCATCAAATTACCTTCTATAGAGCCTCGAAGTGATGGCTATAGAAGCTCTTGAGTTACTTACCTGCGCCTTTGCTTATTTCACTGGATAGATCAGAGAATATTTTTCTAAAAGCTCTCAAATGATGCCTATGGAAGCGCCTCTTTCAGAAGCGCTGGCTTTTCATCCCAATGGGAATAAACAAGTACTCGAGGTATTGCGTCCGGTAGAAGGACACATAGAACTGTGGACGAGCATATCTTTCTCATATCATATCGTATGGTAACGAACGAAGAAAATGTCTACTGATATTTTTGATATGCTTGCATACGTATACTAATGTTTCCTTTTTTTTTTATAACAGTACGGAGGCAGGTGACAAACTGTGTTGTGTGCATTAGAGCTTCTTAAACTGGATTTGAACCACCGAATAATATAGGCATTCTCATAGTATTAGATTTGCCCAAATCTGTAATCTGTTGCCATTAGAATAATGGCACTCGTTTTGATGTGATCCGAATATATTACCTATCCTCCACACTAACTCCGACTACTTTACTAATTTATATTCACGAATCAAATAATTCATTGGGGAAAAAAAAAAAACATAAAATTACATTCGAGGGAAAAAATCATTATTATTTTTAACCAGTAATTTATTATTATTCAACAAAGCTGAATTTATTACGTTAGTTCTTGTAAGCTAGCTCACTAACGCAATTTACAATAATAAAAATTGAAGTAAGAGACAGACTAAGTCAATTTTACTATAGTTCTTAGATTTATGGAAAAAAAAAATTGTGGGGAATTTGAAAATTCGAAATAACGATAAGTGCAACAGTAAACCTAGTCAAATATTATCTGTGAGCATGGCAAAAGTTTTATTTTGTTCATTTTCATTATATATACACAAAAACACCTATAAGAATTACAAAAAAAAAATAAATAAATTATATATACATATTTATATACATACATATATTTTTTTAAGTATTATTATTATTATTATTATTAATTTGATTATTTATAAGTATACCAAAAATCAAATCTAGTCATTTTGAACACAAAAATACTTTTATGTAACCTTACTACTTACACATTCCACCTTAGCGATAATTTAATTTATAAATTTAAATTTTATTCAATTACACACATACATTTTTTATATTATTTTTCATTTATTAACAACTGAACTGCAACAATATTGATTTAAAATGAATTTGTTTATGTCGGGAACAAAAATAGAGCACAGGGGAATATGCATTGAATTTTATTTTGAAACAAATTTATTCTTTACTAAATGCGCTCTAATTCTTCTTGTTATTTCGATGGAGAAACTTGCAGATTATCAGATTTAAATTATTTTTCCTTGCATGAAAGTTATACAAAAGTACATTGGAAAGAAGCTAATTAAAATTAAAAATTCATCTTCCAAATCTTCAAAAATCTTCTTCAAAAATAATAATAATAATTGAAAATTATTACGCCTTACATATTGAAGGGTTCCGTAGGTTTTTAGAAAAGCATCTACAATATAATTTCCTCCATCATGTTCGTATAAGAATCGGAGTATCAATAAAATGTTTTACAATAAGCTGGACACTTACGAAACGGAAGCTTTTAAGGTCCGCAAATATTCTTTGTTAGCTGATTCAGATAAAATTAAAATTTTGTTAAGGACTAAATATAATATATATACATACATTAACCATATATACCTGCATAATTCGTTCGATACCCTTTTGATTAGTTATTCATCGGCTAAACCGTAACTCTTACCATTCCCTCCTCCTCCATGTATTGAGCTACACACCACATAGATTTCTATTAATTCATGCCAGACTTATATTATTAAATCCTAACTTGAATAGCTACTACTAGCTTATAGTCTATAATTTTCAGATTAATAGAGGCAAAGAGGTCGTAAATTTAAATTTGCTCTTACCTACGAAACGTTATAATGAAGTAGAAAAAAAAATCATTTTTGTAACTTGATCTTAGCGGGCAGAGTTTTAGAGAAACAAAAACGAAAAGAAAAAACAAAAATAAAAAAAAAAAACAAAAAAAAAACAAGGAAAAATTTTTTTAAATAAACTAAAACAAGAAAATTGATAAAATCGACCCAAATAAAGGTTTTCTTTATAACACCTATATAGACTTGTACATAGGATGATAACATTTTGTATAGTTATGTTAAAAATGAACTGTTCGTGCTCAGAGTTTAATACTCTCACTGCATTGCAAGTTTTATTTAAAATGAAAAACAGAAAAAAAATGAAATGAAAGCAAATGTGTACTTAAAGAAATAACTGAAGCTATGGAAACAGAGTTAGAAAAAGAAAAGTGCATGCGGGAAACAAATGCCGTTTCTAAGCAAAAATGTGTACTATGACGGCAACAACAAACAAAATTTATAAATGAAAAGACAATGTTTGAATATGGAAAAATACATAGAAAAAAAAAACAAAGTAATGTTATGTAATTATAATTATAATTATAACTAATCAATTAAGAGGAAATTTGTAGTTTGTTTGATTTGCACATGCACCTAAGAAAAAGTAATAAACCAGAAAAAATTCAGATTTTTGCCTTAATTTTTTTAATTTTATAACACCTACCGGAAGATGGGGTAAAACGGGATACCAGCATTATTCCAGAATTTACAAATGACATCTTTCCCGACTTAACCTTAGTCTTTTGTGAATCGTCGAAGTGGAAATACGAGGCGTTTCGCTAAAAAGGTAATTATATAAAATTTGTGATTTTGTGTTCATTTTCATACTATTATTTAAAAAAAAAATTGTGGTAATGAGAACAAAAGAATTTCCCAAAAAGATTTAGTCATAACAAAAGCGGATCCAGACATTTGTTGTAGGGGGGGGGGGGGGGGGGGGGTTAAAAAAAAATTTAAAATTACAATTGGAAATAATTTAGAATTCAATTGCTTATATTATAAGTCAATTCAAATACTCTCGGAGCTTATTTAATCGTAATAGGTCACACACACCGGGTCAATGTGACCCCTGCTCTCAAAAAGTGCTCTCAAATTAGTTCTAAAATTCTAAAAGACATATTTTTAGATATTGATGGTTCCCGGAAGGAGATTTTATAGTATTTTTGATTAAAATTAATTATTTAAATATTGTAAAACATCGGCCAAGCTAAGGGAAGAAAAAAAAAAACATTTCTCTTTTTGGAAAAATCGTACTTCTTATTCAGAATTAATTTCGATAAAAAAAACTATAAGAATCTATTCTTCAAACTTGATATTTTAATAAAAAATCATTCCAACATTGCCCGTTGCAAAAAGTGTATTATTTATTTTGAAGACCGAAAGCTCGATAAGTGTCGAAAAAAATGATCTTTATGTCGCCGCATGAAGAATCAGTATAAACGGAGCAATAGTAATTATCACACAGAAATTTTTTTCAAAACACTTTTTATTGTGATAATTTAATATGAAAATATAACAAAGTAAAGTAGAAATTTTTTTTTCTTCAATCTTCGCCCGCACACTCAACGCACTCGTCGTATATTGGCCGTTTACCAGATGGATAAAAGTATATTGTTTTTTTTTTTATCCTTGGCTGTTTTACAAATTTAACAACGTTGGAGTTTGGATAGCTATTGTCTTTCACCATTCGCGGGTAAATCTGTTGTCAAGATCATGATTCCATATCTTAAATCCACTCGCAAAGTTCTCATAGCGAGCCTCTCTTCCAACGGCAGCTGTACAAATTCTAAAGATAACTCGCGTAGACAATCCTGAACGCTTACTTTTATATTTTGGCAAGCTATCAGGTTCTGTATATTCCCATCGGCCTACGGTTCGTTTTTCTAGAGGTGGTAAAAGAATGGCATAGCTTGTCGAAAAAATCTGTACCACCTTTACTTGCATTATAACGCAATATAATATCTGGCTTTCCATCAACTACGTTCGTAGAATGCGAGTAAGAGGAAACCAGAAGAACTATTTTATTTATTTATTTATTTTTTTTTTTGGTATGGGACAGCAGCGGAAGAGAAACAGAATTTTCTTTCCGGTGGATTTCAGCAGGATACTGTCATTTCTGTGGGAATCTCACACTTATTCTAATGAATGGTTCCTGTTATACTCGTATTAATGGATTCATTTCGCATACGGTCGATGACATGACAGGAATAGACGTGAATCAGTTTTCGCATGTAACCGTCTTACGTCATTCAAGCGTCCACTTCATCTTCTAAAGCTGCATTGCCGACATCCATGGATTCATCTCGTTCTAATAAAAAAATCTAGCACGTGTCTGGAGAGTAGATTGTAAGGCATTTACAAACAAGCATTAAAAAAATATAACCACTGTACCGAAAAAAATCATTTCATACTTACGATACAGGAAATTGATTTTAATAATTACATAGGAGCACAAAAAAAATAATTTTTTAGTCCAAAATACACTTTGGTCACACGGTGTCATCATGACCCCACGATTTTTTAAGGTCTACTTTGAACGAATGCTAGACGAATACTGGGAATCATCAGTGATTCCCAAGCCACGCTAACAGCACAGAAGTATAGTTGATTACATGGATTAATGGTAGATGGCGGCCCAAGGCTCATTTCCACAATTAAGGGACTCTACCAGAGGTTTGAAAAAAAAAATGGGGATCAATTTGACGCTCGGGCTCGGTGACCTATTCTGTCTTTCAAGATTTCTCAAATACCTATTTTCTGCAAAGTCAGAGATATTTTATGACAGTCTTTGAGAGCATAATTTATAATAATATAATTTATAATTTATGGAGCTAAAATGTAGCTATAGTAAAATATGGAAAATCGGAATGCAGCCATTGCTTTGCATTGGAATTTATTACTTTAAAAAACTTCCTGCTGTAGGTTTTCTTCACAATTAAATTTATTGCTTACGCCTTTTGTTATTGCAGAAGCTAATTTGGTCGCTCAAGATTATTTTGTGCAGATATTATCTTATATTGCCTGCAACACAAATGGCTTAAGCTCTAGAGCATAAATTTTGATCGCGACCATGAAATCTAAATTTTCACTATTTATACAAATTTGAATAGAATTTTTCCCCCACTAAATACTGCTTTATACAGGGTGTCCTGTAAGTGGTGTTATATTCGAAGGTTACGGATAGGTCATGCTTACACGAGCAAAAAATTATATGGGGTGGGGGGGGGGGGGGTTATAACGGTTTCCGAGATAACGGGATTTAAAGATTTTTCGGTATCTTGTTATAAACCGCCCTGTAATATCTGAGCGTTATTCCCTGTGATGATGATTTAAAACTTTTTCGATTGATAATCGTTGGACCTTTCCAGGAGTCTATAAATTTCTCTTCTCCTCTCCTTCGTTTTGAAATTAAAACTCAACAAACTTGAAATTTCGGAATTATAACTCGTTTTTTTTTTTAATTTAGCTTTAAAATGCTCTGTACCGAAAATGTAACTCTTTCTGCGTTTTTTGCACTTTTTCTTAAGTATATCCAGCGAAAATGACTGAAAAAGGTCATTTCCAAAAGATAATTGCCTACTTTCTGGCATTTATTGAGTTTTTTCACGCATTTCAACTGGAGATGCTTAGGAAAAAGTGCAAAAAACGTAGATAGGGTTATATTTTCGGTACAGGGTGTGGTAAGTCATTTTAAAGGTAAGATTTTGGGCTTCTTAAATGCAATATGGAAATTGGGTATTCATAACGTGTTTTTTTTTTATTAAAAAAGTAGTTAAATACAAAAAAACGAGTAAACATTCCGAAATTTGTTGAGCCATAACTTTAAAATGGAGAAGAGGATGGAAAGGTCGAATGATTGTTTATCTACCAAAGGTTAAATCATCATCAAAGGGTGTAACGTTCAGACGCTACAGGGTAATCTATAAAAATATACACAAATATCTTTAAGTCCTGATATCTCGGAAACGGTTAGGATATTCGTAGCCTTTGGATATGACACCACTTACGGGCACCCTGTATTTAAAACATTTCTAATGAGGGAAGCAATGATTATTTCAATTTAATTTTGTTTAAATATGGGGTTGTTAGCATAACTAGAAAACCGAAAAATAGTGATAGCTGTTCATGTAATATATAACCATGTCTCTAAATTTTGAAATTTTTCTGTTATTTTACCTTATTCAATTCAGTTATTAAAAGGAGCAAAATGACATTTCGACAGATATAAGTTTCAAAAATAACTTTCGAGGGTGAATAAAGTTTAGAAATCTACAATAGTTTCCGGGTAAATTTTTATTGTCTTTTTCAGGGGGATAAAAAATTCAATTTTTCGTTGCTAACACTGGAAAATGCTCAGTTTTCGGTGAATGAGAGGGAAAAAAAATATCATAAAACTACAAGCTATCTCTATTCCTTACAAATGAAAGCCCCTTTAGTAGTAATAAAAGAATACATATATGTATGGATATTGTTTCGAGATATATTTATTTACATTAAATAATGAGCGGCAAGATAAATAACTACTTTTCAGAATTCTGTATTTGACGGTCATCAATGCTACTAAATATGAAAACGATTTGGCGGCAAACGGGGTAAAGTTTGAAAAAAATAGGAGTGAAGTATTTCTTGGAAAGCTTGGACAGTTAGTCATAATTTCGCACCATTCCTTTACAGTAAGAGTGTTACAGGATGTTTAGGGGAAATATACCAAAATCATAAACACCCTCTTCATTCTAAAAGACGCATTTTGGTCTTTCATAGCTCAACGTCCTCTATCAGCTCCTGAAGTTTGAACCATCACTTGTGGACTGCCCTGTATAGCTTTCTCTTTCCGTTTCAGTGTGAAAATTTTATTACTATCCAGGTATCGCCGGAGATCTTTTATTAATATAATATAAATTTTTGATCCCGTAAGCGTAGTAAAATTTGAGTGCCACATAAAATAGACATTATACACTTCTTGTCTGGCTTACTGCTGGTGCTTTTCACATAAAGCTAGCTTGTATTTCATTCAAACACCATGATTTCCTGCGTTGGACTGCAATTTGTTGCACAAATTAAAGGCAACGTTTGTAAATTTTTTTTCCAATAATTTCTTTTCAAACCGACACTTTGTTAAAGAAATTTTCGAGGAGTGCTAATTAGGTAGGGGGTTCAAATATGCATAACCCTATTTGCTTTAAATTAAATATTTACAAGAAAACTGAATCCTGATAAGATGATTTTCCCAGCCAACTACTTTTCATCAATACCCCCGACTTTTGTAAGTTTTCGATCACAAAAAAAATGCAAAAAATTTTCCTGTACTGAAAATTCTTTAATGATATAATTTTAAATTTATTGAGAATAATTTAAGACCAAAAAAAGGAAAACTAATAAATATAAAAAAAAAACTTTTTAAAAAAACGTTGCTTCAAAATTCGCACTAAAAAATAGAAAATGATTTCTCTCTTCACCTAATTAGTACATCACAAAAGTTATCTAGAGTTTCCCTTCATTTTACATTTAATTAAATTTTGAAATTATATTACATTTGTGTATAAAATTTAAAATTTTTAAAGTACACAAAGAAAGCAAAGTTAAAGCAAAGTAACGTAATTAAGTATTTTGAGAAACATTAGGAACTCCAAATTTCACTTTCGGAAATTGGTATTCACTGTAGTATTTAAATTTCAAATGCCAAGATCTTGTTTTCTTTGTGTACCTTGAAAATTTTAAATTTTAGACACAAATGTAATATAATTTCAAAATTTAATTAAATGTAAAATGAAGGGAACTCTAGATAACTTTTGTGTTGTACTAATTAGGTGAAGGGAGAAATTATTTTCTATTTTTTAGTGCAGACTTAGAAGTTAGTCTTTTTTAACCATTACGTACCGCACTTAAAAATTCAACTCAATTTTATGAGGATGGGTCTGACAGACCCATATACTTACAACTTCTACCCAGACTATTAAACGAGTCATAAATGTTCAATATGCTATTTTTGGGAAATAATGAAATCATTGAAACACATTTATGAACAAATAATTCATTTTAATATATTTGTAATCAAACAAATCAAGTTTAAGAAAAAATAACTGAAACTATAATAAATATTCGTTTTTCAGCAAACACAAAATATTTTTTTGATATGACTTGTTTTTACAAGAAAAAAACAACTACATAATCCTTTGAAATTAAAACTTAGTTACAGGGTGCAGTAATTCAAATAATGACATATCACATTATAAGCAGTTTTTACATATCATAGCAGAGCATTCCATGCAAACTGCATACTGGAATTTGACACATTGGTACCAAGTTTTTATATCTTTTACAGTCGGACAGAGATAAGAACGCTTTCTTTTCGACGTTTTTGAATTCTGGGCGGTTTCATTGGTTGTTTCCGAACAAACGCCGATAAATTTTCCTACGGTTGTCCTGAACGGTATCTGGAATCTTTTAGAGTAGTATCTCCTTCGCATATTTGCATCAGTTAATTGGGATGCTAACAATTTAACAAAATCAAACCGTTCCATCTTCTTCGCATCTCTGTAGCTTTGATGCAAAATATAGGAATTTACCGAGCTCATGTTTACTATAGCGTAAAATATTGCGATTGGCCACCTATTTGTTCTACCCATTGAAGAATAAACGGAGCATTTTGAGTTCTACAAGTCCATCCCACCTTTGTGGAGTTATAAAATGATATTATTTCCGGTTTGCCGCATGTATTGGGTTTGCCGTTGTCGCAATGCAGAAGAAGAACTGCTTTTCACTTTTTTGGCACATAAGACAATAGAGTCATTCCTTGAGAATAGCCATATAAACAGGTTCCAACACTGCGATTACCAGCTGGTAAAATTTCATGTGGTATTTATCTTTTATTTTTTCTTAGCGTTCCTACATAAGTCAAATGTCAAGCTAATTTTCCGGAGTTCATTGACTAGTTGTAAAGACGAAAAGGTCACATTACGATTTCAACCAGCGATCGGTTTTGTAAGGCGTAAAACTGCCAACGTTTTTTCTTCACAGGATAAAGTCAATCCCTCAGTACCTTTTCCATAATAAATATATCCATTATAAAAATAATTGTTGCGGGCGTCAATAAGGCTAAGTATTTTCAAGCCATATTTATGTGGTTTGCTCTGCAGATAAATCTTGAACCAGTATCTCATCTACACAATCATTTACTCCCAAGCTGTGCAGTTTTTGACAATTAAATTTGAACATTCCAAATATATTATATATTGCCTCACCAGGATCCGTCATTTTTCGTTCTTAACGAGTTTCAGGATTATCAAAACGGAGGCATGACAGAATAGTGTAATATCTACTCAGCGACATAGTACAATAAAAATCATCAAGAAAAATCAATCAAGAAAATAATGATGCCAACCTTTCCTTTCCGGACTTGAAAATAGATGTATATAAAAGCATACCTAGGAAATCGTCAAACTCAACTCTGTCGAGATCTGTTCGTTCCGCTCTATTTTTATCTTTAAATCCACTCCTGTCTGTTTGATATCCCAATGCAAGCGCTAATTCGCGTGGTCCAGGCAAATCCATTATAATATTTTGTTTCGATGTTCTGACTCTTTGGCTAGGACTAATCTTTGCCCACTTGTGACGATTCTTTACACGATAATACCTTGAAGTTCTCTGGTCTCTCTCTCTCTGATTCCTCCTCCTGCAACTGTATGGATTTAGGATAAGCTCTTTGAGATACAGCTCCAGAAGGGTCTTTGTCTTAAGGAAACTCCTTGACCTCACTATCATCAGCAAGGCACATCGCTCAGTTTCCGTATTATGAACACTGTCCAAATTGAAGTTTTCATCGAGTTGCATGTCCTCTATATCACTCAAATTGCTTTCTACTTCCTCTAGATGCTTCGAAATAAATTCCTTGAAATAGTCATCGCCAAAATTCTGTGATGACTTTTTTTTATAGGTTTTTCTAAAAAAAATTAGAAATAAGAATAATTACTTACATACTGAACGTGAGTCTAACCTTACCTGCCTTCTTTCACGTCGTTGCACTCACTTGACACAACTTTTCACACTGGAACAAAGTCGTGACTGAGTCAAACAAAGGGTACTGTGGCGACTGAGCGAAACGAGCCGGACGAAGTAAACAATTTTCAATATTGAACGAAGTTTTGGGTCTATCGGACCCATGTACGGTAAGTAAAGGTTAAAAAGTTTTTTTTTTTCAATTTTCTATTTTATTTTTGATCAATTTTGAACCATTAGAACTCTAGAGAAGACGATCACCCGGACCGCCGCCGGCTGTATCCGGCCTTGCTGTTTATTATCTACTTTGCTCTACAAAAAAAGTTGAACTTCGATTTTATGGGGTAAAATGGGATATTGCAACTCCATTTTAACCAAAGTAATTCTCCTTAAACTAACTTAAATGTGTTTTTTATTGTGTGAATTTTTCCCGTATTATTTGCATATATATGGGAAAACAATATATTTGGAAAACGAAAAGGCAATCCTTGAACGAGGATAATATTGAGAAGGCCGTTAACGCCCCCCGTTCTGGCAAGTATGCTTATTTCAATGCATCAAAGGTCTTGAACGTGCCTAAGTCAACGCTAGAAAGAAGGTGTAAGGGGAAAATAAAGTGGCAAAACAATTAGAAAAGGTTCTAGAAAGCAAATATAATACTTCTTCTCTATGGCTTAAGGATAAGCTTGTTATATATGTTAATCATATGAAAAATACGATGTTCCGCTTAACTTCAACATTATTAAGAAACTTTGCATAACAACAGGCCGAAAGAAACAATATCTCTCATCGCTTCAATAAAGAGAAAAAGGAAGCGGGGTGGGACTGGTTGCAAGGTTTTCTGGAGCGAAACACTTTGTCTATAAGAGCACCCGAACCTACTAGTACAGCTAGAGCAAGAGGATTCAATAGGCAGTCAGTAGATATTTACTTTTGCGCTTCTTGAATCTATTCAAGAGCAAGTAAAAAAGTTAGAATTCGTTTAAGACAAATTCTTGTGATAGATGAATACCCGTATGTAATTTCGTATGGTTACTCATCAGTGATCGTTTGATCGTAGAAGTGTTTTTTTGCATATATTTCTAAGACGGTTCGTCGTACAGTAAAAAGTATTATAACCAATTTCATAGGATTTCATATTCTGAAGAACTTTTCAGTACAGTAGAAACGTCTAGGACTGATCGTTTTTACAGTATACGTAAAAATCCAAAATTTTTATATGACAACATAAAGAAGTAGTTGACCGATTTAGCCCGTTTTGAAATTATATTTACTATTGCTATGAAAACACCACATACACCTCCAGACATGACAGACGTCTTAAACGATGCATTATGATACTCTGAAGATATTTTTTAACAATGTTTATTTCTATCTATCGCGGGAAAGCTTTGCGATCGGATGTATATTGAGCGACTTTCTTGGGTGAAAGGTGGACTTTTCTACTTCTCATGATTGTGCGGAATTGGTGCATCGTGGAAAATGACTTTCCATGAGAAAAATGTTAACAACAGAGCACTAATGGTCATGGAAAAAAGAGCTGCAAAAATATATGCGAAATGTTAAGTAGCTGGGGTATATGTGATCGAATTGCATGAAAGTTTTCTGAATCGGGAAAAATATACACGACCCGATAGTACTTGGCGAGACATTTAATTTGATATGCAACATGTGGTATTGGAACCACCCGCCCCCCGTCGGGAGTTACTACCCGCTACCATAAAAGAAAGCACAAAAAAAATTTCTTTTACGCATTCTAGCTGGTAATGCACTGAGGCGAACAGTGAAACTCGTTTTCCGATTGAACATATCCCTACCGAGTTAGCGCCGGTCTAAGGTGCGAAAAATCTAGTACCTTAGTTCGAATAAAAAAGAGGGAAATACTAAAAAAGTGAGCATTAGGATGGCTATAAATAGCTATTTAAGCCTCCGAATATAGAAGTGTGGGTACTCAAACTTCTTCTTAGGACCCGAATTCGGTTATGTACTAGATTTTCTAAAATGTACTCAATCAAATTTTAACGCCCCCCAGCTTTCCCCCGCTAGATAGAAATAAACGTTGATAATAACAAATGTTCAGAGTATCATAATGCAATGTTTAGGACATCTCTCATGTCTGGAGGTGTCGGGCCTAAAATGGGCATTCACATTTTTGTATGGCATGCACGAAGGAGTTACCCGATTTATGAACGCGCTTCGAGTTATCAAGAGGACGGACGGACTTGCAAAAATCAAAATAACTTTTAATATTATGCGTAGATGTCTAATCCATTCTGCTCTGCCATCATTATTTCTAGGTGTTACAAACGGAATGACGGAATGATTTCATCATCTAGGGTATAAAAATGCATTTACACCCGATCGTATTTTTAATGTAGATGTGACTCTGTTCAAGGTCGCCCAATAAAAACTATTGCAGCACGAGGCATAAAACAAGTCGGAACATTGACTCCGATAAAAGGGGAGAACTTTATGCACTAGAAATTAGTATGAATGCGACAGGATCATTTATACCTCCTCTGATTATTTTCCCGCGCGTTCGAATCCCGAGGAGTAGGAATTTTTTGTTTTTTCGCCAGAGGTGTCGATAAAATTTTTTGCCTGACGAATTACTTGCAGCCTTTCTCAATAAAGGGATTTTTGCTTATTCCCCTAGTTATTTACAGTAGCTGTGATGTAACATTCAGATATCCCAACAAGTTCCCGTCCAACAAAGGGAGTTTCCACTCCGCCTTTGGCTAGGCTGTCAGAAATTTACTGTCTCTCAAACTATTAAGGAGTTGAGAGCGGCTTGCAAATGACCCACATTGTTAATGAAAATACGAGTTTAACGAGACGATATTATCTAGTAATGTAGAACTAGAACATGAAACATAATGCCATACACTCTCCTCTACTTCAAAGTTTGGTGTGAATTGAGGAACTGGATGATTTTCATCAAGTGGCTCAGATATAAGTCCCGGTAGGGTGGCCAATTTAGCTTTTTCCCCGCTGAACTTAGCGGAATCTTTCTTTATTTAGCAATTTAATATTGTATTTTACGGTATGTAGCTAAATTAGCTGTACTACTATATACAGATATTCACATTCATCAAATTTCCCAGTCATAGTTTTAAAACCCTCGCTCTGGTACCACTACTGCATAAAAGTCTTTGGTGCGTGACCATATTAAATTGAATGTGTGTGAAGAGTACAATTAGGTATGCGTGCTTTGTTATTTCCATCAAAGATCTACTGCCTCTGTCAAAAATCCATTGCTTCTGTTAAACTTCCACTGCTCCTGTTATATATAAATTAGTTTTTGCTGTCAGTTTTCCCGCATATTTATGCTGTCAAATTATAGTGATAGTTAAATTTATCTGATGGGTTTCAACTACTACATTTAAAATTTCTCAACAATCCCATACAAGAAGAAAATTAAACTGTCACGAAAACACTATATGTTATTCCTTCCTCCCATCGGACTCATTGGCTGGTCGACCATTAATATTGGATATTTAGATTCTATTAGTGAACAATTCTTCGAATCTGGATGAAGGCCTTAATGGAGAGACGTTCTTTTTGTATGTCCTACTAGCTGGTATAATAGTCTTGCTTTTAGTGCTTGGATAACAAGCTTTAGTTGGATCAGTTGACAGTGGAAGCGAACTGTCGAAAGTGGAACTACAAATAATAGTAATAACAATATATGTATGTGCAATAAAGGTGATCATTACGAACCTTTATTGGTTTTTGCTTTTATTGAAGCAAGAAAGAAAATCATAAGAATTATATAACTGATTCTTCTGTTACTGGTCATGTTTCGTGCGATAGCTTTTAGTTTACTCTATGAATTTACGATTGATGCTGCTTCTCCATATGGTTCTGAGTCTTCCTATACGACAGGTCCTTTGTGGACTCCAGTCGACGGCCAGCTTTGTGTGTGGTCAATCCAATTCCATTTTCTTCTTGTTTCTTTTACGACCCTATCCATGGTTGAATGCCTCCAAAATTCTTTGGTGGGCACTCGATATCTCCAGCAAATTCTTGGGATTCTCCGAAGACACCTATTGCAATCGGCATGTTATGAATTGGGTACTGCACTACCTCCACTCTCTCGTTAGGTACGTGTGATTTTTTTATTATGGTGTTCAGGCTTTGGTGTCAGTGGGTGAACAAGAAGAAGTCATCGGCATAATCTAAATTGGTGAGACGGTCAACCAATCCCTAATTAATTCGCAAAGGTTGTCATTGATAAAAATAAGAAATAAGAGCGGCGAAAGTATATATCGGTCACGAAGTCGGTAATTTAGGTTGAAGCTGGTGGATAGTTTGCCATTGTAAAGAACTCTGCAATTCGAAGGCTAATAGACATCCTTTATCCTCTCTATTATTTTTAGGTCGACTCCGTGTCTATGCAACTCCTTCCAAATGTGTGTCCTATCAACTAAGTCAATAGATTTTTTATAATCCACATATGCCAGGTAGAGAGGAAAACCCTATTCTGTACTTTGCTTCACTATGACCCGCAAGATGGTAATGTAATCTACACAGGCGCGGGTGCCCCCCTATAATCCGGCTTGTTGCCTTCAGATCGTTTGATTGACTGGAGATTTAATTCATTCCGTCTGTCCATCCATCCCTCTGTCTGTCTGATTGTTTGTCCTCACGATACGCGCTCACTTATGCCGTTTCGTTTGAACATCAGGTTCGCTCTGGAGGCAAACTAAGTGCTGTAAAAACGTTCGTTTGAAGTAAAAATGACTTCGTAGGCTGTCTCCGGAAGCAACCCAAAAAGCACCAGGCTCGCTCTGAACATTTTCTGGGGTTACTGTAAGTGAACTACACAAACAAAAACTATTAGTAATTTGGTAGCAAATATTTGTCAAAGGCACTCTGAATCATTTCGATTGAACGGGATTACCTCCAGAGCGAAAACCTCACACGAAAACGACATTAGAGAGCTGAAAATTTTTACATGGAATTTTAATTTAAGGAAAAAAAAATGGGATAAATCGGCCAACTCCTTTGTAGGATTTCCATACAAAAATTTCGTTTTTCAGGGCATTGGCTGAGAGCGCATCAACTTAAAAAGCTGAAAATTCGGTTTATATGGTATTTTTATAGCGACAGTACGTAAAATTTCAACAAGTAAAAAGGCTAGAATTGGTCTAAGACCTAGATGAATGCCCATATGTAATTTAGTATGATCACTCATCTGTGCAAGTTTGATTTTTGAAGTGAGTGTAAGCGGGATATTTATTGTTTCAACAATTTGGTTTATTTTTGTTTTTGAAAAAGAAAATTTATTTAGATCCACAACCTTTACATTTTGGATCTTTAAATCTGTTTTACAGTTGTAATGTGATATTATGTACCTATGTTAATTCAGACCTCTTTTTCCAATAATTTTAACACAAGGAAACTTCCCGGCATCTCGGTGGATCAACCCAAGCCTGTTGTATATTCTAACAAAGAACGCACCAAAGCAATGTACAAAGATTTAAAGATAAATGGGTCCGTAAAATTCTCAGAGATATGACTAGAATTCCAAGGTTTCTACTAGCTTTGGCAGGTATGTAGTGATAATGTTTACGAAAAGTAAGTTCCTTATCAAATATTACCCCCAAAATCCAGCATCACAAAGACCTTCATAACCTCATTGCCATCGATGTCGTATTTATCAGCAGAGGCTGTCATGAGCGACCAAATGACATAACTTTGCATTTAGAGGCATTTAGGCTAAAATAATGTTCCTAACACCACTTAGAAATGCTATGGAATCCAGATTGAAATAATTCCGAATCATTAGTGAGTCGCATTTGAGCAAATAATTTTATATCATCTGCATACAAAAGATATTTGCAGGCAGTGAAACTTTTGACAATATTATTGATATATAAAATAAATAGAATTGGATCCAAATGATTACCTTGAGGTACACCTGACTTAGGTTCTATAATATATGAAGAATTTCCATCTTTCTCACTATTAATTTGCGATTAATTAAAAAGGATGGAGTCCAGTCGAACAGCTTATAGTGAAAACCTAGAGCATCTCGTTTTTTTTATTAATGTCATACGGTTGACTCTATCGAATGCATGAATGAATCTGTATACACTACATCAACTTGGGTACCATGTTAGTAAGACTTGTTAAATTAGTTTCGGTAGATCTTGTATTTATAAAGCCATTCTGATTATCGGAAGTAAGTAGTTAAATCTTATACCTTCTATCGGATATTAAACTTCTTATAAGAGGAAAAATTTTTATATTTGGCTGTGGCATCAAAAAGCTTAGGAATAATGCATAATTTAATAATGGCTAGACAATTCTTAACATCATGCTTATCCGCAAAATTAAAGATTGGAGCTATATAGGACCATTTCAAAAGTTCAGGAAAATTTGATAAGGATAAATTCAAAATGTAACGTAGTAGTGGAAACAGTAAGGAATGACAGCACTTTTTTAATAGCCGCACATTCTCCTATGGTTTCCTTTGTTTAAAATGCCTCAGTTTCCCCATTTGACGCAGACGCACTTTCCGTTACTTGTTTAGTTTTTTTTCTATACATACATATAATGATTAAGGGCACATGCATACACTCCGCGACAAAATGATGACCCGTCCATAAATTTTTCTTGTTTCTTGAAAAGGAAAAACAATCTTTGAAATATGCTAGTAAGATTGTTTTTTCTTTAAAATTAATTTTGAGTAATATCGTGTGTTTTCTACAAAAATGGTGCGACAAAATTTTGACCCAGATAGCAGTTATGTTCGGAAAAAGGTAAATAAAAAAGACAGTTCTTTTCTCAAAAGGACTTATATTATTTTAATATTGGGGAGAGCTCCCTCTTACTTCTATTACTTTTACTATTAACCTCTTACATTCATAATGAAAGAGGCGCTAGAAGTAAGAGGGAGCTCTACCCAATATTAAAATAATATAAGTCCTTTTGAGAAAAGAACTGTCTTTTTTATTTACCTTTTTCCGAACATAACTGCTACCTGGGTCATAATTCCAAGCCCCCTGAACAGCATTTTTCAATTAATTTTTGGTTGTTTCCTTGACAAACTGTTCTGGTAAGATGATGCCAAACATTTTCGATAATGTCAAGATCTGGAGACCTTTGATGGCCCTTGCACAAGCTCTATATCATTTTCTTGAAGATAATCTTTCATTCTCCTGGCGGTTTGAACTGCAGAATTATCTTGTTGAAAAATGAAGTTTTCTCCTGCTACCGAGTTTCCTTGGCTCCTTATTTCTTCGCCCAATTAGGTGTATATAAAAATTGCTGTCATTTTTCCATAAATCAATCGTAAATTCGTCTTCCCTTTGTAGCATATTCCTGCTCAAATCCTCCTCCCATTTGTTGCACTTACCGAAAAAACTCCGTTTCCCATAAATCGTGGAAATAATACGACCACCCATCTGGTCCATCCAAATTAAACCTTTTTTCATAGGTCCAAATTACATTCCGCCATCTTTTCTTCCACCTGAGATGCTCACGAACAAAACTTTCAACGGTCCTCCTTATTTTTGCCGTTAAAGGTGGATTTCCTTTCAGTTTTTCTTCTTCGTTTGATGTTTTCACTTTTTTGGAAAATTCGCTGAACATTTCTACGTTTGTTGACACACCAGCTCTGGTTGCAAATTTTCTATCTGTAAACGTACTGTTTGACGCTTCTCTCAGAATTGTTCGCTCCTCTCTTGAGGTTACAGCACAAGGACGAAGAGGATTTATCTTTGAACCGTAGTTTTCGGGATCTTTCAGAAAATTTGCAATCACTCGACGACTTCTCTTCAAAATTGTCGCGATATGAAAAATACTATGCTTTTCTTTTCTTAAATTTAAAATTATTTTTCTTTCGGTCTCGTTTAATTCCTTTCCACTGCCCATTACTACTGCTGATGACGTACTGACTTTCAAAAACACACTGATAATTCATTTCCTTACAAGTGTTCTATTTGTATCATATTTCCAGAGACAAGACAAGAGGAGCTGTCCTTTTTATTTACCATTCTCCGAACATAACTGTTACCTGGTTCATCATAATTTTGTCGCACCATTTTGTTGAAAACACCAGATAATTACTCAAAATTATTTTTCAAAGAAAAAACAATCATATATAGGGTGTTTCCATCTTGGTGGTCCATAGAGCACGAGGTGATAGTACTCACCTAGAAAAACCAAAAATTTAATGGAAGAGGGGGGGGGGGGGTGCTCATATCAACCAGTGTGATTAAGAAAAAATCTAGTTTTTCACAAAACATCCTGTACCTTAAAAAGTACCTGGTGTATGCACACCGTCTAGAGGTGATTATAAGCAGAATCTCATGCCCTTTCCAACAACTGCTCAACCTGCCCAAAACTGCAAATTTCGGATTTTCTTACTTTTTTTTACAGTTTGACATTTTCTTTTACAAAAAGGTGGTTAACATAACTTGTTTTTATAAAAAAATGTAAACTGTGGACTCTCCTCTTTAATTTCATTGCACTTACATATGTCCTAATTGCAGCTGCTATTAGCTCATAAAGCTATTCAAGTCGCACCGAAAAGAACGTGCGTTCAGCTACTAAGGGAACAAACTATTTTTGAGAGTAGGTTTGAGAATAGGTTAAGAGCTAATAACTCTTTAATGGCTACATACAGCACATAGGGTGTAATTAAAGAGGATAGGCTACAGTTTATAGTTTTTATAAAAAGAAAGTTATGCTAATGGGCTTCTTGCATAAAAAGTAGAGGTCAAAGTAAAAAAAAAAGTAAAAAAATCCGAAATTTTTAGTTTAGACCACAATAACTCCCGAGAAGATAGGAGTACGGGGCTAGTTGAGCAGTTGTTCGAGAGGCTATTAAGTTCTGCATACAATCAGATTTAGATGGTGATCGTACACCCTGTACTTTTAAAGATACAGGGTATTTTATGAAATCACCCTGCAACTCCGAAACAGTTAATATGGACCCACCCCCTGCCATAAAATATTTTGTTTTGTTAGGTTAGTACTATTCCCTTCTGCTCTATGGATCCCATAAGTGGAAACACCCTGTATTCTATCATTTTTCAAAGATTGTCATTACAATAGGCAATAAAATTTCCAGAAACAGAAACAGGTAAAATAAATGGGGTAGGGGGTCATCATTTTGTCGCGGTGTGTATATTACATGTATGTAGTAAATTAAATTACAACAATTTCCGGTTGCAAATTGTTTCGTTCAAGTTTCCTGGTGAAAATGTCTAATTTTCAAAATCAGCGACATTGGGATGTTTTGGGATGGGATCAATGAGGGAACATGGTGCGTGCGGTCAATCAAATTGAAAGAAAATGCATTGGAGTGAAAAGAAAAGGAGACGGGCAGAGGCATGAACCTATCTCCAACTTTAATTAATATGCGAATTTTATTTTCAATGATTTGCACTATATCACAGGAAGAATTAAACAGAAAGTTTTATTTATGACTAAAATGAAAATTTTCTTTTTCCTTTCATTCTTCCATCTGCGATTAACTTCGGCGGAAACGGTGACTGACTTGTTTCGATTTGCCATTTTCTTTAGTTTTCCCCATAAACTCGTGTATTTATAACATACAAATACACAGCCAACAAAATCCCATGCACACACATTTGAGATTATAGATTGCCGTGCCGTCGTGTCATGCCAAGCAATTTTCTTAGTTCGTTCTAAGTGTAGTGGCATTTTCATCCGTTCCATACAGGACCATAGAGTACGTAAGCACACATAGCGTACGTACACAGCTGTGCTGTGGTGGCCTCTGCTAGCTGTGAACGAACAAGATAGTTTGCACAACTCAGGGGGGAAAAGTTTTCATCGCGACTTTTTCAGTTGGAAAAGAAAATTCTGCATCGGAAATGGTGTGTTAATCAAGTATTTCTGGTTTACTTAACTAATTAATTTATGTCACTTTCTGTGGCACTCCAAGTGATTAAAGGAAGCATAAAAACATGCATTGAATTGCACAGGCGATGGGAATTCTTCCGTTTTGTACTATAAAGATCAACAAAATTCGGAAGAATTTCGCCTATAGCTGGATATAATGAAAAGTGTTGTGGCTAAAATTTATCTGAACTGCAAGAAAAACTGAATTTAACCTCAACATTAAATAAAAATCAAAAAATCTCTGTGCTCACTTTTAATATTTTTCTGTGCAATTTCAATCATAAATGAAAATCGTGTGAAAAAATTTTGTGTGAAATTCTCTGCATGTTAAATGAAAATTTATAGTTTTCCTCTCTTTCAAAATTTATATGCATTCGTTTTGGTGATAGAGTCAGTGAAAAATTCGTCTTTACATGTCAAAACAGTAATTCCATTCTAATATTTCCATCTGATTAGCTAAAAATTCTAGTTTTTCCTTCAAAGCGTAGAACTACTGCGGCTGACTGTTTATGCGAATTCCTACATATGTATATAAAAATTTTGACAAAGCTTAAGGAAAACTTGAGGTATCTACCTGTGTACATATATACAGATATATATATATATATTGTTTTTGTTATTATTGTTTCCTCTTAATATATTTCCATTTCCATTCTTTAATGTATTTTATTTGTTTACATTGAAGTATGACAAATGGATGGACATTTCATAATTGTAGGTACCTACTTGGCATAGAATAAGTTTTAATGATGCAAATTGAAAATAAAAACTATGAAAATTAGGCAAAAATGTGGGCATTCTAGTTTCATTTTCATTCAAGAATCAAAAGTTTCGAAAGATAATTTGTAGTAGTTAGGTATAAGAAAGAAAGTTTCGATACACCATTTGCCTAAGCTATTTTAATATGCATGGAAATTTCTCAATTCAAGGGCATCTAATAGGTATACTAGTTTAATTAGCCTTTTCATTTTTATAGTTTGGATAATTATATAATAGTGTTTCCAATAAAACGTAGATTTTCTCCAGATTTATTGTTTTCTATTTTAAGAACTTAAACTTAAACAGAGCTTAAACGCTGCCGTGTTATTGTTATTAATTGTTTTATGTTTTATATACGTGTTACCGCGCAGAAAAAACTATTCAGAGTATGTTTTTTTTAATTATTTTTATTCCTAATAAAATATATATGATTTGTATTAAAACTTCAAATTGCTTTCCCAACTAAGTAATTTCAAATACAAAATACCTGCAGATTTTCCCGAAATTTCAATGCTTAGAGAGGGAATTTATACCTGGTCCAGAAACATAATTATGTGTAGAGGTACATTCTGGAGATTGGCTTAGAGCTACTTTTCTGGATATTTGTTTACAAAAAAAAAGCCTTCCTAACATTTTAATGTGATAAAAACAAAGCATACGTAAGTGCAACTTTTTTTTCAATTGTGGCATTATTTAAATTTCGACTTGAAGCTGTTTTATCCCAATAATCCACAAATAATAATTTTGTGTAATAAAAAAAAAAGTCTTAAAATAAATTTCCATAGCTACAAGGTCCTGTTCACATGTGTATTCTTTTCATGGACATTGATTTTATACAATAATCAATTTTTCACTTTATTATTGAACCGGAAGTTGAAGTTAGGCCATAGACAAACTAATAGACTAGGGCAATCTGCAACGCTTTGCACGAATATAAAATCGACGATTAACAGTGTGATATTTTGGCTATTTTTTGATAATTGTGTTGGAATGACTACACATTATTTATATTTACATAAAACTAATGATTTACCGTAGTTGGCTGGGTTTATTAAATTTGTTTTATTTTTTACATAAAATATATGAAGAGCACAGGCGATAAACGATCTAAACAATCTGCGATATACTAAATTTAAAGTGTCTGACACTACTAGCTATAAGGAAAATAAAAGTCATGAAGACTTTAACAAAATTAAATTTTTAAAAATTGATTTGCAGTTGGAGCAGATAGCAATGTGTATAAGGCGTTTCGTATCAACAGGAACCAATACCCTTCAGTACGACCAGCTCCTGAAGTCTGCTTAGCATTTTCTTCTGCCATCTGCGGCAGACAGGAACTGACTAAATAATTCTAATTCATGGACGAACACTTTTTTCCCGGTGGGGGTTAAGTACCCCCGGCGGGGGATGAGCTTCACCATGCCATGTCGCATATCATATGAAAGGTCTCAGCGAATACTATAGGATGATATACTGGTTTTTCTTATTGAACAACCTTCGTTTAAACAAATTTCTCAAATTACATGTGTGTACAAGTGTATTAATTCATCCACACCCCACAATTAAGTCAAATATACTCCGATTTCTAAAATTCCTTTTGATTATTTTTCTGATTTTTTCAGCCTGTTTCTCATCCCCTCCCTCTTGCGTTGGAAATTTTTTTTCACGGCCAAAATTTTCATCAAAAATTTCATTTAGAATCTTTCTTCTATGAATTACAGATAAATCCAATTTTTAGCATATGTCCACTCCTCAGGAAATTACCTATACGAAATTTTAGGAACATAGGATGTTATTTACCTAGTTAAAAATAAATAAAACTATGACAATTTTTAAACTGCACTTTGCGCCATTTAGCGGCACTTCTACAACACACACGGCCATAGTAGTTACACTATGCGATACATACAGGTCTCCTCTAGGTCTGGAATTTTCTTCGAAGGCTTTCAGTCCTTTTTTTCAGATTCTCTGGCAGTTTAACTGCGACAACTCCTGCAAAAATTTCAAATTTTTTCCATTTTCCCATCAAAATTTCGCGATTTTTACTTTCACCCCCTACTTCGGCATGTGGGTACTTTTTGCATAAGCCTCGGTGAGTAATATCGCATGGTATAATTTTTTTGCTGATTGAATTAACTGTAATGATTTTATCGACACTTTTTACCCCGTAAACGAAAAATTTTTACTACCTTGGGTCACAATTTCCACTTAAAATTTACAATTTTGCAGTTACGATAAAACACTTTTTCGTCTAATCTAGAATATCGAAAAATTTAATTAAATCCAGGTAGATGCTAAAATATCACACTGTGCGATGCCTCCACTTCGTGACGTTCGCAATTGGTAAGCCAGCAACGCCGAGCTCCAATACAAAACAATACAAAATTATTGGAGGCCCACAACGGGTGCTCAGACTCATAGATAAGAAATAAGCATTTTTTCTTAGAAATTTGCAGAAAATGTTTGTGCAGAATTTTTATTCAGTCTAGCAGCCGATTGGAGTTATTTTCAGATACAATTATAGTTACAAGTGTCCCGTTTTCGGCCTCCAGTAATGCATATTCTAAGAAAAAATTTCCAGTAAATTTCTAGGAAAAACTTTAGGCTTTAACTAACGGGTTGTCCAATAAGAGGTGTTATTTTGATATTCAAAGAAAAATGCTATTTTTTGAGATAAATGTTTGGATCTTTATTTCATTATAAAGAGGAAGGTATGCCGTTAATAATTGAAAATAACATCAGCCAAATGACCACCACGACCACGCCTACAGGACCATATCCTTTTCATGAAATTTTCCATAACTAAATCGCAAAGTGGCTGCCCTATGTCCTCGATAGCCTCACGAATTCCATCTTTGAGGTCTTGAATCGACGCTGGACTGTTGGCGTAGACATTCTCTTTCACGTGGCCCCAAAAATGTTCGAGTTCTACGAACCGTCTCTGCCACATTTTCACCATTTTTATAGTGAATTTTAATAATTTCAATGCGTCGTTGAATCGTGTATCGTTCCATTTTTATTAATGGCGTAGTTTCTACTTGTCAAATGTCAAAAAATGACAGCTCCAAAGGTGACATCTACCGAAATAGCGGGCTAATTAAAATAACACCTCTTATTGGAAAACCCTTTACATCAGGTCAGGAAGTCATCGTAGATTTTATATTCGACTCAAGCGTTGCAGATTTTGGTTCTACTTTTGCCCAGCCTTTGTAGTTATTAGTTTGGATATGGTTAGGGCTTAATATGATAGCTGTGATAAGAGCAGGAGAAAAATGATAGGAAGGGGGGAGGGGGTAGCTTGGAAGCCACAGGATATCTTAAAATTTATTTCTTCATATTGGTTTAAAAGCATCTGTCTTCCATTTACTTTGACGTTTCAAACATGTGTGCGAACTCTCTAAAAATCAATTAAAAATATTTTTAGCCCTGATTCACAGGATTTGAGTATTTTCACTTTTCGTTGTGTAATTTAAGAATAATACAGCGTCAAAAGGAGATCTATACGTTTCTAATTTGTAAATCGAATTGCGGCTGATAAAGGTTATCCGAAAAATATGTCATAGAAATTATTATAAGTACCTACGCTACGTTTAATAATCCCACTGGGAAAAATAGCGCTCTAAAGACCTCCTGAAGTGCTTTTCTAGAAGCTGGTGGCGCTTCTTTTCTCTGTTCCAGTCACTGACTTATAACAATGGACTGAGCAATTTGCTATTTCATGTACCACAAAGATTGTGTTTCTGTATATCACCGTTAGAGCACCCTTTAAAACGTTTACTATACATAAAAAACATGTAAAACTCAACCAATCCAACCACCCGAAAATCGAATTAAATTAAAAAAATATATTTTTTTTGTACAAGGGATATTTTAATCGCTTATAAGGAATTAAACTCATTCCGACTTTAATTTTCAGAAGTTATTTTTACCTGAATCCTGCGTATGGGCAAGAGAGACGGAGCATGGTAAACACTATCTTTACCTTATTCTTTCTGCGCTGATTGCATCTGCAGCCAACATAAAAACATCAAATGACATAAGAAAACGTTCAGTAAGCGATATTTTGTGTTGGTAGCTCCAATCTGCCATAGGGTGAAAGCACTGACATATAATAAAAATGGACTGAGCCATCCTATCTAATTCCTATAGTCAATAATGGCACAAATTTTTACTAAAATCTATTTGTCTCTTTCAAGCTCAAAATGTACACTGAACTGTAACCAATTTTGGAAACAGTACGGCTGTATTAATTGGAATGCATCGGAATTGACATAAAAATGCAGACAAATATATTATTTATATACGTCTATCTCTTACAAGCTCAAGCACATTTTACATCAAATCTGAAGAGGAACACATTTTTCAGTAATATTAAAAATAAATTTTTGTGTTAATTAAAACGAGTTTAACTTCCTAAACAATTTTCATTTAATGCAGTACGATTTTACTACATCTTTAGTGTTTCTAATCTACAAATAATAACTAATTATAAATCGGTGTGCAATTGTACGAAATAAAGGGTTTTCACAGCCTGTTCAATATTTGTGCCATTTTTGAAGCAAGAACGCTCAGTCCATTGTTATAAGTCAGTGGTCCCAGTCCATTGCTTTTTAAAATGGGCATGCCACAGACGCAAGCGCTTCAATGCTGTTTTTAAGAAGCGCTCTAGGAGGTATTCTAAATAATTGCCAAAGAATTTTTTTGAAGTTGTCTTTCAAAAGCTTATTAAATAGTCATCGCAGTGCTTCTTCCTTAAGCTCATAATAAGACTTGAAGACTGTCTCTTGAGAATATTAGTAAGCTGCTTGCGATTGCTCATGATTATTTGTGGCATTAAATTTTATTAAATTGATTAAATAACTTAATATTTTCAATTTTATTCTCTCTTCAGCAGATTACTCCTAATCACTCTGAAGTTCACATTGAAAATGAAAAATGTGTTACTTCATACAATATTGGAAGAATCCATAGCTTAGATTCGGGAAAAATTAGATGAGATCACGAGATCACCCCTTGCTGCACTTCTGCTGGAGCTCATCAAATAATCTTCTATAGAGGTTCCAAGTGATTGTTATAGAAGCTCTCGAGATACTTGCGCCTTTGCTTATTTTTCATAAGCGAAGTTACTGTCCCAAGTAGCCCCGTTTTTAGCCCCCCCCCCCCCCCCCTATGTCCTCTTGATATAACCACCAGTTTACTTGAGCCAGTACGAAGAAGGGTTCCACTTACTTCAACTTTTAAACAAAGTGGAACTTGAGAAATCGTCTGTCTAGTTGAGATTATTTTCTGCAACTGGTATATTTTTGATTCAAGTAGTCTTTGATAAAATCAGCTGGTGTGGAACTTGTGAAATGTCAACATGCCCCGACATTTAATATTTGTTCTCCATATTTTATGAATCACCCTATAATTTCTGATCGTTAACAACTTTTTATTAGATAGATAGATAATTGATGCACAAATTTCCCTCCGTTCCTCCCTTCCTCCTTTATTCTGATATCATGAATAAATTAAATTTTCCAAATTTAATTTCAGCGTTTTTTCATTCAACCACTTTTTTCTTAAACACGTCGTGAAGCCCACTTTTTCACAACGAATTTGATAGGCCAAAAGCTTTCAGCTAAAAATATAGGCAATTTTGCAGTTTTCAATCCAACCCAGTTCAAATACGACTTATTCATGATTATCGGGAGGTGCGGAGGAATATAGTTCCGTGAACACATGCATACGTTACATTACATGTTGGGTAAATAATTGGTGTTCTATACTTCCCTATTACCCCTCTCTAAAGTAATACCTTCCCAATCAAAATAACGTTTGAAAATTTTTCGTTTTTCAAAGGGATTATAGCCATTTATATACGCATAAGTCCTGTCAAGAATATCGCATGACCAAGCTTGAGGTCTTGTTCCAAAGGGGAGAATTTATCCGTTTCTACGATATCCAACATGTTGCGATTTAAGATCAATTCCTTAAAATTACCTTCTTGAAAAAAATTTCATACAAATTTCCTGTGTTATTATTCTTAATCCCGTAAAATTTCCACACCAAAAACAGTCATTTATAGAAAGAAGAAGAATTACCCCAATATGTCTGGTCAAAAATTAGGGAAAGAGTAATTAAAGGAATAGATGTGATGACAGCCCAGTTTTTCTGAATAAGTTCGCAAATACACAATTTGAGAAATACTATTAAGCACGGTCCTTCGTAATATTAAGATGCTCTGTTATGAGACATCCTGAGAGCCATGTGGAGATTATAGGCGTTTAAATGTCCCAGAACGTTATCCTATCCCACAAATTCAGGATTTTGCCTATCAACTCGGTGGATGTGCTGTTTTGTCAACTTTGGGTCTTGCTAAAGCGTATCACAAAACTCCTGCAGAACCTTAGGATATTCCTAAAAATTAAATTTACACCCCTTTCGGTTTATATTTGAATTTTCTCGAACGACTTGCGACCTTTGAAACGCAGCCCAAACTGTTCAAAGATTTATTCACTCTGCGCTTCGCAATTTATCGTTTTACTTCATTTACCTGTCCGAGACCATATTTAAGTTGCAGCAAGGACCGAAAGTGGAAACATTGAGCATCTGAGGGAAGTTTTTATTCGATCTAAAGACCATGGCTTGTTCATTAACGTAGACAAGTGCAAATTTCTTCAAAAGAAAATACCTTTTCTCGGCTATATGAATAATTAACCAAGATGGTATCAAGCCCTCCCCTGAGCGAGTGGAAGCCATCACCTGAGACAACTTATATCTAGATGTGCAAAACCTCACAAAAACGCGGTCCAACTAAAACGAGCTAATGGCCCTCTAAGCTCTACACATTCTCTCTCTCTCTCTCTTGCTGCATTATGCCACATAAGTTCTTCGCAATGATAGCTTTTTTTGGTTGAAAAAAAAATATAAAAAGCTTTCAAAAAGTGATCCGGGTTTATATGGAGATTTTCATATCTAGTTGTAAGTTGTCTCAGCCATCACCAAGTTTAAATGCCCTCAAATCGTTAAAGAACTAGGACGTTTCCTTGGTATGAAAAATTTCTATCTGCGTTTCCTTCCTCACGTCAACATATATTGGTATCTAACTGGCTCTAAAAAAGACGATTCGCGTAAAGTTAATAATTGGTCTGAAGATTCCATTAATCTTTTGAGAATGTTAAGCAATATCTAAGCTCTGCTATACATCGGGCCTCTGTTCCGCTTTCGGTTGTACTAGACGCTTCTAATATAGCATTGGAAGCCGCCGTGAGACACAAAATAGATTCAGATTGGCAGCCATAAGCTTTCGTTTCTGTCAAACTCTCCCAAATTCAGACCATGAGGTACAGCGCTTACCATCGTTAGTTACTCGCTAGAGCTTTTAAATATTTTCTTTTCTTTTTGGAAGAAATAAACTTCACTTTATTAACGGATCATAAACTTTTGACATTTGGTTTTAGACAAAATTTCTACAAGACTTCTTTTCGCCATTACGTCGCTTGTATTTTATTAGTCAGTTTACTATGGACATCCAATAAGAATCTTATGAGAGTCTTATTAGTGCCTTATAAGAATATTATAATAGTCTTATAAGAGTATTATAAGAGTCTTAGAAGATTGTTATAAAATTCTTATAAGAGTTTTATAGTCATATAAATGTTTAAAGAGTCTTATAAAAGTCCTATGAGAGTCTTATAAAAGTCTTAAAAAGTTTTATAAGAGTTCTATTATCCGAAAAATATAAACTAGAAAACACACGTTTTTAGTTAATAATAAGCCATTTAAAAGGACTCATACTACTTTCCTATTTATGTATGTGAGAGAGCAATGATATATTGAATATGGTAAAAGGAGTGGGAAATATTATATAGCGTCAGTGGTGAATTGAAAAATTGTACACGTCGGCTTAGATAATTCAAAAGGCGGAAGCTCTGCGTTAGATGGATGCATAAGTTGTCAAAGCTCCGGGAATACCTTATGATGCCGTAGCACAGCCTTGGCAGGAAAGGAAGAAGTCATAGAGAAGTGAGGACTTTTTCATAGAATATAGATTTAATGTTAGATAAAATTTATCGTTTCTACAACTTTCAATTATTATAGTTACTTTCTTGGATTAACTTTGTTGTAACCATAGCAAATTCAATATTTGAGTATAAAGACCGTAATTTATTGTTTGATGACTATATATAACAGATAAACATTTGTAGTAAGTACAAAGCTTTTACAAAATGATTATTATTCAATACGATTAGAACTGATGCATAAACTTGCAGCCGTAAATAAAAATCTTAAATATTTTATTAATACTTTTAGTGTTTTTTTTTTTTTTAATTGTGGACTTCCCTCCTCTAAGATTCGATACCATCAAAAAGAATGCATATATTTTTCTTGCTATATAAACTGAAAACTAATAATAATGTTTTCAAATGAAAACTATGTGACCAATTACATATGATAAAAGTGCTGAAATTAAACTTTAACGGTTCACCTTTATTTACATGTATAAAACATAATCATTTTATGGAAACTTATCGTTACAAATCACTAAGTCATATTCTATTTTAAAGAACATGAAATACGTAAAGTGTTACGGGTATGATTGCTGCAACCGATATGGGCTGAGAAAATCATAAAACAAATATAAATGATAAATTATATAAAATCTACGCTAATATACTAATAATTTGTGAAAAAGGAAAATAAAAAGAGAAAATAATATTCTAAATTACAATTATAAATCACCATTAGCAATATTCAACTACTATTAGAAAATAATTGCGAAACGCCTAAATACAAAAAAAAAAAAAAAAAACATAATAATAAATAAATAAATTTACAATTCGTATATGTAAATAAAACAAAATAACACCAATTTGAAAGAAACTTTGACACGCTTACGAATAAAGACTAGTAATATATACATAATAAAATTCCTGAAGGACAATTTATTAAAAATCACCTCTAGTTAGTGGCGGGTATTACTACATACGTTGAAACCTATGTTACGAATAGATAGTAACGACTTGATGGAAAAATTATAGAAATAATAGTTAAACAAAAGACTTAAGCAATACACACACAAAAAGGTTAAGAGTAAAGGAATAGTAGTAAAAAAAAAAAACTGAATAAAATACCCAATTTGAAGCGCCGGTATTTGATTGGTACTCTAAAATGGAGCCGCCCAAATATAGTAGCTATTAAACACACAACTGTAATGCTTGAAAACGAAGAAACTAAGGGGACATTTCACGAGGTATAAGAGTGAACGAGAGTAGGTAGGACATCATCAGGTAACCAGACCATATAAACCGTTACTATCCAGAGCCTATCTATCTCACCTCACCTCTTTATTTCTATGTGGTGTAATCAAATTTTAGTACTTAATCTTGCTTCAGACAATAGAAAATCAGGCAGCAAGTTTACATACTCCTTGCAATGATGACATTGCGTACAATTTTCTGAAACGTTTTCTCAAGAGAGAACGTCCTTCGAGTTGACTATACATAAGGAAAATCTCGAAAGTGTGTAACTAAAGCTAACACTGTGCTTGTGCCTAAAATGAAATCCTACTGTGAACAGAATCGCATGCATTTAACCAGACAGAAAGCGCTATAAACAGCAACAAAATTATTAATAAAAATAATAAACAAAAAATGGCATTGTTTATGCAGAAAACGAAAAATAACAAGTTTTATTGAAAAACACTAAAACATCCTTGAAAGCATAAAGCAGCAGCTAATCGATGATGGATCCGAACCGTTTTGTGTGAAATTTAATTTGGGAAAAATGTTGTTGTTGGCACAGAGAATGCATGTCTTCTGAAATTAGCGCATCAGGCTGAGATAATAACAGAAGAGTAACTAAAAAATAAAGTAGGGTTAGGGTGCCGTATATACACACTTTCCAAGAAGATCACAGTTCATAAGATATTAATTGAAAATTTGGAATTTTAGATTATATCGGAGGAGAGACCAGGGTCCACTTAAAAAATAATTGTAAAAACCAAACATTCCACCACACAGTATGGCCTCGGTCGCCGCTTGGCTGCCTTTTGCACGGGCGGCGGCCATTGGTTGGGTACCAATAGCAACGCATCCCCTTCCACCGCCACCGGTACCTAAAGATCGTAGAAAAACGGACGATGAAAAGCTATTAATAAACGTATCCGGGAGGCGTTTCGAAACATGGCGTAACACACTTGAAAAATACCCCGACACTCTTTTAGGATCAAACGAGAGGGAGTTCTTTTACGATGAAGACTGCAAAGAATATTTTTTTGATCGTGATCCAGACATCTTTAGGCATATTTTGAATTACTACAGAACTGGTAAACTGCATTATCCAAAACATGAATGCCTAACAAGCTACGACGAGGAGCTGGCATTCTTCGGTATAATGCCTGATGTGATTGGAGACTGCTGTTACGAGGACTATCGCGATCGGAAGCGGGAGAATGCTGAACGTCTAATGGATGACAAGCTATCAGAAAACGGTGATCAAAATTTACAGCAATTAACTAATATACGACAGAAAATGTGGAGAGCTTTCGAGAATCCCCATACATCAACTGCAGCGCTAGTCTTCTACTATGTGACCGGTTTCTTTATTGCCGTATCTGTGATGGCAAATGTTGTTGAAACAGTGCCATGCGGACATCGGCCTGGTCGTGCGGGTACCTTACCCTGTGGCGAACGCTATAAAATAGTGTTCTTTTGCTTGGATACTGCGTGCGTTATGATCTTCACAGCTGAATATCTGCTGAGATTATTCGCTGCTCCCGATCGATGTAAATTTGTTCGCAGTGTTATGAGCATAATTGATGTTGTAGCTATTTTACCATACTATATCGGACTTGGAATAACTGACAACGATGACGTATCTGGAGCTTTTGTAACTCTTCGTGTATTCCGAGTGTTTCGAATTTTTAAATTTTCACGCCACTCACAAGGCTTACGTATCCTTGGTTACACACTTAAATCATGCGCCTCTGAGTTGGGCTTCTTAGTGTTTTCACTCGCTATGGCGATCATTATATTCGCCACAGTCATGTTTTATGCAGAGAAGAATGTAAATGGAACGAATTTTACATCGATACCAGCAGCTTTCTGGTACACAATTGTCACAATGACTACATTAGGGTGAGTACATTTGTCAAAAAAATATTCAAATTTGTGTGAATTTTTCTTTTTTTTTTTATTATTACTATTATGCATGAATTTTCTTAACAAATGTTTTTTATTAAAGACATAATAAATTGCCAATTTTAAATTATTCGGCAAAGCAAGCTTCAGTGTTTGCTCTGGGTAAAAAAAAAAGTACAAAAATCCAAACAAAAGCCGGCGTAGCTATCTGTAAATGTACTAGGGTCTTCAGAAATTAACTTTAACGGTCTGAATTTTCAGGTAATTTTCTATTCCTTCACATATTCGCCACATCTTTCGATACATTTCGTATAACGAGTAACAAATTTTTTAATCCAAAAGTCGAAATGATTTGAATTCAGTTTTTTGAAATACTGAGTCACGGCGTCTGAGATCTCTTGTGTCGAATTGAATCGCTGGCCCCCAAACGCTTCCTTCATCACAGGGAATAGGTCATAGTCGCTTGGGGCTAGGACAGGCGAGTAGAAGTGATGCTCAAATATTTTCAATTTAAATTATCTCAATTTTTCATGGGTCACACGAGCTGAATGCGGACGTGCATTATCTTGAATCAAAAACACTTTTCGACTCATTAAACCCGGTCTTTTATTCTTTATTCAGGACGTCACAGTAGTATGCCGCGTTAATAGTCTTACATTTTTCGAGCTAATAAATTACCAAAAACACTGCGATAATTCCAAAACGCAATCAACAGAACCTCGGCCGCCTTTCTCTACCGATTCCATCGACGATCGTTTTGATTCAGGCGTATAGTGATGCAACTAAGTTTCGTTTACAGTTACGACGCGATACAACAGTGATTTCCCTTCCTCCTAATACGCATTAAAACAGGCGTTTATGCGTTGTGTTTTGTATTGTTCAATGAGAAAACGGGGCACCCATCGGGCGCTCACTTTACGCAGTTAAAGCTCGTCTTGAATGATGGTTCGACTCTCCTTTGTAGTTTTTCGGTCAACTCGTCCAGGGTTTTTTTTTTTTTTGTCATGGGAGGCCAGGGCGGCCCATTTTGCTAACCTGCTAGAAACCGTTTCACCAAAACCTTCCAGTCCTCTTAATGAAGCGCAGCCGGTCTTGGTGAAGTAGATAGGAAGGCAGACCGCGTATCCAACCTGCTCCGGGCAAAGGTTGGATAAGCGCACAGAAATCGTCCAAGGTATACTGCACATCTTCCTCAATCAGATGTTTCACAAGCAGCGTTACGTTCTTTTCGTTGACTGCGTCGCCCTTCGCGTTTTTCGTCGTGTAACTCTTGGCACCCATTTGGGAACGCTGTTCGCCAACGCGTAACCATCTGCAAACTCATACATTTATCGCCGTAAACAGAACATAACTTTCGATTAATTTTTGTAGCAGTGTAGATTTTACCGGTAAAAAAACGTGCTATACTCCGCGGTTCAATTAGGATGCAAATTTTATCGGAATCTTTTATATAACACGCAACAATCGACCGACCAGACTCTACATCGCGCGAAACTGATCAGAACATCGTTAAACTTACTTTCTGAATGATCCTCTTACAACCTTAAAAATTATTTCATTGATTGTTTTCCAGTCTCACAGGGTCAAGGTCTAGTCCTATATTTGGCTTAATCCCGAGTATTAGTCAAAGTAAAAGATCTGAGAATTTGCCAAATTTTTCAAGGTTACAGTATGAATTTACAAATTACCATAACCTAATATTAGCTACAGCGTTCTAAGAATTCAAATAAATTTAATCTTCTAAGCATCTGGCCGTTTGAACCTAACCTACCCTCAATACTGATCGCAATCCTTAGGAGCTCGTAGGGTCTCGAGCGTTTAGTTCGTTTTATGTTATCTGTTGTAATCTAAAAAAAAAATTATATGTGTTACTCTGTTCGTTGCCTAATGTGTGTAATATAGTGCCGTCTTTACTGTATTATCCTGTAAATAACCTGTTAGTTTGGAAAGTAACATGTTAACATTGCTCCTGTAATACGTCAATAGTTCAGTCGGTCCTTTGTTATGCCTGTATGCCTTAGTATCCTCAGAAAATCTCCACACTCTAGCATGAGGTGTTTTACAGTGAGTACGGCATTGCATGACTTGCAGGTCGGGACCTCCTCTCTCATGATAGATTTTCAGGGAGAGCAGATGTGCGAGCCTATCTCTTGCCCTGGAGATCATCAATTGCCTTGGCGGTTGTCTTATTGTTGAATAATGTCTAGATAGAAAGGAGTGCAGTCATAATTCCAACTATTGACTCCTCGTGGCTATACAGAGCTCCCTAGCTACCAGTTATGATGAGGAAACTATCTCCTAAGAGTCAAGTATGTTGGTGTTTTTACAAACCAGTTTGCTCTTTTGTTGGACGGAGCTACAGTCTACGTTGGGAACCAGATAAGCCAGATATATCTGTCCCGTATCGTCTGTCCAATGCTGTCAGTCAAGGGGTTCTTATTTGTTGTGTTTATGTTGCCTTCAGACCAGGGAGACTATTGTCGGTATTCATTCCTGATGGAAGGACCACGTAACCACCACCCAGACAATCGTGTTCTCTGACGTTAAGAAAGTCGCTGTATGATCGTTTGTGCCTATACTGCGCTCAGTTTTTGAGTGTTTTGTATTTGTCTTTATTCGTGATAATGAGCTTTGTGCAGATTTTCCATGGAGGAATCTTGCGTACAGAATTAAGGTCCTGGAAATTTAATGGGAACTCTATGATTGAGATAGGAGTAAGGCCTACCACCTTCCACACTGCCGAACCAACCAGTCCTTTCAGGTCGCAGTTATGCAGAATTCAGCAAATCTAGATTATGGAAGCCGGAAGGCTTCAGCATATCAAAGTATTTACAAAGGCTTCCTTTCTTTGGTCATGGAATTGTAGCCCTGCTTCTACAGACGATCTTTAGGAGATTATCTTGTCCGTGTGTCTTGAACCACTACTCTTCCTTGATTACACAAGAAGTGGAGACCGAGAATTTTCGGTTCATGCAAAATATCAAAGCAACCTTGTTGGTGCTTGAAGGTGATTTCGCAGCATCTCCGCTTTCTACATACATGGAGCGTATCGATCTTGTCAGCAGACTTTTTGGCTCCATTCAACTTGCCAACATGTCCACAGCATGGACTGCCGTATGTAGGACGCTTTATTGAATAAAACATATAAAGGTTAATCTTTATTGGAAGCCTAAGGAACAAGACTAAAAAATTACTTGAAGAAAATTTTTCTTTTCCATATTTCGCAGAAATATTTGTTGCAGTAGGTATGTACAGTTCTAAGAACCCATTGACAGGAGTTTATGTTTTGAATTAGCAATTGTTTTGCCCATTTAAGCTCTCCGTGAAAGTTTCTACTGCAGAGATATCTTTCATGAAAAATTGCATACACCGAGGCAAAGCGGCCCATTGTGCTGACTAGCTAAACAAAACAGACCTTTCAATGGAACCTTCCTCTCCTTTTAATGTAGTGCATCACGTGAGATAAGCTCTTCAGCTTATCCGCAGATAGGAATGCAGACCCAAGAATATCCATCCTGCGGCAGATGGATAAAAACACAGAAAGTGTTAGTTTTCTCAAGCTCTTTCTCAAGCTCTCCCTCCAGGCAAGACAAACACTCAGGGCTGCAACAACTCTCAACTTTATTAGCGTGAAGCGGGCGTGATGAGGCCAACCACATTTCTGGATTGTTTTCTTAGGAGCTCGAACTTCTTATTTGGCCTATAAAGAAACAGTTTCGTACACCTGCAAGTGCTCAGGTTTGCCCATCGCTGCTGATGCTTCGTGCGATTTGATGAGAGTCCTCATCATTGAGGTGGCAATTCCAATAGCGGCTTCTGGTCCAAGAAACTGAGAATTAGAACTGGACTTGGCTAGTAGGGGCACCCTCTCAATCCCCATAAATTCATATTGTAGAAACAACGTGTTATGGATATACAGATTATTCCAAGACTCCATCCAGTCCCCCAGCAAATGTTAACCGAGGGTCACTCAGAGCCATCAGGGTTGCCTGGTTGTCTGAAAGCAGAGCAATATGTCCTTTAATTTAATTTCCATATCAAGGGCTAAAACTTTGTTACCATTTTCATGGCAAAGACTCTAGTCTCGAAGACAGTGGTGAACCTTGTAAATGAGTACTAGAACCCAATGTTAAACTCGAAAATATAAACACCATCACCAAATAGAATCTGTGATCAAATCGAAGTTTTGGTATCATTGCATCAAAAGGCATACGGGATGCTGAGTTTTCCCATTCCAGCTCCCACATGAGTGAGCAATGAGCCCTTTTGAAATCTGCCCGAATGACAAGTTCCATGGCTGCCAGATTTAGTATGACCTGAAAGGCTGTTGTCTTGGATCGCACGGAGCCTATAATACCTAGGAAAGTAAGCCTTTACATTCCCGTCAGCCTTTGTTTCGCAGTCCCCAATTGCGTCCTCCAACACCATACAAAAGAAGCATAGGCGAGAAGTTGTAGATCCAGTACACAACATTTATTTTCATGTCCTAAGTACAGCCGTTCTTCCCAGCTCCGTCTCTGGGTAGAAACCGAGGTGCTAAACGGACAGGTGCCCCAGTCCTCAACAGTATTGAGGCCTCATTGCATGAAAGCGCTGGTAACTGCTGTGCGTACTGATGAGCAGATGTCATACGGATGTACTTCACTTGAGAACCCCTCAATTTTTAACGCAGTGATGGGTGAATCAATCAATATATACCAGACTACAAGGGATAGTGCGGAATCTTCACCAGTGCGCTGGTGACGTTTAATTACCCAGCTCCAAAAATAAAATTCGTCGTTTTAGCATTTGAATAGGAAGCCGTCTCAGCATATCTGCCTCTTTGCTATGTGCGCTATGAGGTGTTTATAGAAGATGCTTTTAAAGCTACTCTCTTAATATGCTCATTCGTAAGCGTCTTCAAGTACATTATGAAAAGAATAAGGAGAGGCTTATGGCTCCAAAACTCATCAGGCATATATACGATGCCTTGCCAGACTCGGAATGAAGACACTCACATTTCATACTTCCGGGTCATATTCTATTGCGATGCATAGCCTTAATATGATATCTATTAAAGGACTGGAAAAATTCCATCTGGATCCGAGGCTTTCAGGCCCGAAAAGGATTCATCCTTCCGACATTAACCGCCTTCTTCAAATCTATATCCTGGGAAGTGAGTTGCCAGCAGAAGCCTACAAACTTCTTCCGACGTGTCACTCTTCACGAGCTAAGCAGCTTAACCGGTTCGCATTAGTCGTCAAGTTCCTTGCAGAAATCAGCAAAAACCTGACTTTTTGAATTTCTTACTCGAGTTTCCTGATAGATACACCAGTCCACCTCCGATCCAGTCCTCACACGATTATTGAAAAATCTTCTGGAAGCCTTCAGGAGTTTACTTAGACTATCTTTCCATCACTGCATAGGTTTCCTTCCGATTTCCGTGCTAATGCGAAGGGAAGCTTCGAAATGATTGCGAATCGAAATTTTACTACTGCCTTATCCACGGCGTGGTGGCGATATTCCTAATACGGTAAGGTCAGCTCCCATAAAGAATTCGATGTATGGATGATCGCAGAGAAAATCCTCTCGAGGAATTCTTTCTTCCCTTCCCCTATTACTAGAGTCGAAAATTATATAAGTCTGTTCGATGACACTTGTCTCGGCCTTCACAAGCTACACATGTAGGCAATTTATAGGGAAATATTCGATAAAAATAGTGACAAAATTCTGATGCTGACTTTAAATTGGCCTATGTGTTTTCAGCCTTGTTCCAATCTTCAGGACGTGATGTACCAAAAAATCCGATAATCTCCCCCCACCCCCCACACTTTACACTCGTACTTGACAGCTCGCCAGTGAATTTATGAATGGATGGTTCGTTTTATGGCCTACTTTTGGGTGGGATACTAGTACTTGCTAGACCAACTACATCTCGATTGTCAAGCACCCCCCAGTCATGCATGTAAGCTATAAATACCTATATCGTTTGGAATAGCCTAGTACCGGGTAGACGAAAAGCTGCCACCTGTGGAAACTGGACTCCGATAAACTGAGGGAGTTGTTTAACACTTTCAAAGGGCAAGCTGAGCTTTACTATCCCTCATCTCCCTCATGAATTATTGAACAACGAGACTTTGAGGCAAGGAGAAGATCGTCGAATTTATTCTTTTCATGATATCTTCAAAGTATTTCAAAAATGTCACTCATACTACATTTCCTGAAGATAAGTCCCTGTGTCAACTTTTCGCCTATTTACAAGACTGGAAGTATTCTTCGTCTGAAATTCCGAAATATAAGCAGAAGCAAGGCGAAGTACAGCCCCCTACTTGAACTCCTTCGGAAAAGGGACGGGGATGATCCAATAATATAGAGCAATTAAAATCGTACAGCACAGACATTGTGTTGATACGGACTACTTACTATTGACGAAGGCCTCCAAACCGCGGATGAACAATCCGAAATAATGTGGCTACTTGCAAATCTTATTTCTAAAAGTTTTGGGTGGGCGGGTTGATGCTTCATTTATATTTTTTTCTTTAATTTAGATGTTCATCCATAGAACTGTACTTTCTTTTCTAAATTTCTTCAATTTTGTAGTTACGGTGATATGGTACCAGAAACAATAGCTGGAAAAATAGTCGGGGGTGTGTGCTCACTAAGTGGTGTGCTTGTAATCGCTTTACCAGTACCTGTAATCGTATCGAACTTTAGTCGAATTTATCACCAAAATCAGCGAGCTGATAAACGGAAAGCGCAAAGGGTAAGAACATTTTTTGGCATTTTTTTTTCGTTTTTGTATAATAGGAAAAACTCTGTCATATTTTGCTTTTATTATAGAAAGCTCGGCTGGCTCGGATACGAATTGCAAAAGCATCATCGGGTGCAGCTTTTGTTAGTAAAAAGAAGGCAGCTGAAGCTAGATTGGCAGCTCAAGAGTCAGGAATTGAATTGGATGATAATTTCCGGGAAGAAGATATATTTGAATTACAACATCATCATTTATTGCGATGTCTTGAAAAGACAACAGTAAGTATATTAGTAACAACTTGTGATACTATAAAGTTAAACAATACTCAGTTCAATTCACATTATGATGACAATAAATAATGAATTCCTTTTTTTGACTGAAGGACCCTGCCCCCTTCGCTGTTTATAAAGGGATAAGTAAGCTATAGTAACATCTAAAGTTATAACAGTCAAGTATTTACATTCTTACCAGAAATTTTCTACTAACCTACCATGGCTACCAAGAGGTTATGACCTAACTTTGGACAGTACGTTATGCATGCCTGACAGAGCAAAGAAAAAATATGTTACAGAACTAGTCGTCCTTATAGTACATCATTGAGCACATTTCAAAGAATGGCTTTTACTGGCGATGATGGTCTCAGATTTCATGACGTCAGTATTGAGAGAGTGTACGAGGTCCTCCATAGCGTAACAACTGGGCCGTAACGAATTCAGATAACATTTCAGCTTAAATTAGTTTAAATATCCCTCCATGCTCATCAGTTGAGATATTTGACTAGTTGGCTTCATGTATCGATAGGCTTACTGAAGTTTGGCTGCCTGCCGACGAATTATTGCTTTTTGGTGATTTTAACTTACCTAATATAAGCTGGATACCTCTCTGGACCATTGGGGCTTACTGCCCTCTTTTTTGACGACTCCTCAACATGCCATATCTTTTATTGACAACATTACTTCTTCAGGACTAATGCAGTCTAGCGGCCTGACATGGTATTTTCGTCCGATCCCGATGGGACTCTCATTAAGCATTGTTTAACTCCTATGGTTCCTGAAACAAATCATTATCCGGCACTACATATAATTTTGTTTTTTGATCCTGTAACGTCATCATCTAATGCTTCTAGTAACCATTGCTGTAACTTTAAAAACGCTGATTTTAATAAAATGAATAAATGGCTATCCGCTTGTGACTGGACCAGTGTTGTGGGGGAACGTGACACTGATAAAGCTGTGAGCTCGTTTTATGACAATCTATTTCTTTGTTTTACTCACTGTGTACCACTTGTTAGTTCGAATTATACTTCGCATTGTCAACCATGGATCAATGGCTCTTTGATGCAACTTAAAAATTTGAGGAATAAATCTTGGAGGAGGTTCTGTTCCTCAAGGAGCGATGCTGATTATGTAACTTATTTTAATTTGCGTACTCAGTACATTTCGTACTTGACTGATTCGTATAATGATTATATATATATCGAATGAGGTCGGCCTTGTGTACAGAACCTAAGCAATTTTGGAAAGTTCGTGAACTCTAAGCGCAACTGTGATGGATACACTTCATTGTTGAATCTTGGAAACATAAATAGTATTGATCCCTTAGAGATTGCCAATTCTTTTTGGTGTGACATCTTTAAAACTGCCTTCTATGATAATCACTGTGATTTTAGTTATAACGATTCTACCCGTTTAACGAAGCTTCCGACGACTGTCTTCAATCCTAAGACCTCTGGTTCGATGAAGGGTCTGTCTCCAAGTACATTTCAAGCATAGCTGATAGTTTTCCTATTGGCTCGGATGGTGTTCCCTCCACGCTCATAAAACATTGTGCTACATACGTCCATCATTTCTGTTTTAGGTTATTTATCTTGTATTGGTAAAATATAATTGAAGCCATGGTTTGCGACGTTTTATATTTCCACTGAAAGCCTTTCCTGCGCTCTTTTCAGCACGGTTGTATGAAAGGAAAATCTACTACGACTAATTTGTTAGAGTTTACTAATTTCTCTACAATTTAAAGCGGAAAGCAAGTCGATTACATTTTCATGGATTTTATTAAAGCTTTCGACCGAATCAATCATAAAATCTTGATTCATAAGTTGACTCTTCTTGGTTTTCCTTCTGTCTTTGTCAATTGGCTTCATTTTTATTTATCGGATCGTACGCGAAGCTCTTTCTGACGTAATAGATAATACTTGTGGTGTTCCTCAAGGCAGCCATCTCGGACCACTCCTTTTTATTATTTTCATTAATGATGTATCTCTAATTTTGACTAATTCAAGAATACTGCCGCATTATTTCTAATGAAAATGAGTGTGGAATTCTAAATTTGGACTTAGACACCTTTCATAAATGGTGTGCTATTATCTGTTTTTGTCTCCAGATCAATAATTGTACCTTATATGTCCTTTTCTAGTAAAAGAAGGCAATTGAATTTCAGTTATACTTTAGATGGGTACTTATTAATTAGATTTGACAAAACGAGAGACTTGGATGTCTTCCTTAATACTTGTCCTTCCTTCGAGGATCCTATTAATATAATCGTTTCCAGGGCAAATGCTACTCTGGCTACTCTGGGGTTTGTAAAGAGATGGTTAAAGGAGTTAAATGATCCATTCATATCGAAGATCCTTTACTGTACTTTAGTTAAACCTATTTTTCAGTATGCCAGTCCGGCCTGGTCTCCTTTTTATGCTGTATACATAAATTGTATTGAGGCAATGCAGCGGAGATTCGTTCGTTTTGCCCTGCGTTGACTTCATTGGGATAACCCTATTATTCTACCTACATATGTCGATAGGCTTAAACTCTTTCCAGTAGATTATCTTGAGAAATAGCGAAAAGCTTCCAGAGTTGTTTTTGCGTTTCAATGTATACAAGGAGCGATAAATTCCGCTGAGGTCTTAAATACTTTCAATATATCTAATCCTTTGCGCTCCTTGAGGAACCACGACTTTTTCGTCGCTTCTCAGCATAGTACGAACTATGGTTTGCACGAGCCGATTTCATAAATGTCTCGTCTCTTTAACAACCAGTTTGACTACATTGACTTTCATCTTTCAAAAGTCAAATAAGAGATCAGCTTAGTTAAAGTTACTTTTAGTTTTATTACTATTCCTTTGTAAACTTAGTAATCTTTGATGAAGCTCTGAATAAATAAACTTCCCGACATAACAGGGCAGTTCAGGAGGGCTCTTTATGCAAAAAACGGGAGTTTGGAACAATTATCCATACAATATGTAGACTGTTGGCACTGTGGGTTCTTTTGTAAATTTTAAGAATTTAGTTAGCTCTGCTATTTGGATTAATGGATGGATTTTTTCATTGAACTAATTTTCCAATTTTGTAATCCCTCCTTTTTTGCTCGTATTTTTACATTACCAGCTTGTAAATAAATTGAAATTGAATTGAAGTCTACGCCATTTGCTATTTTACTTCCAATCCCAATCCGAATAAGGATCTTGTCAGCTAAGTATGTACGTTATTACCAAATTCTGTCATTTTGTATAACCATTAATGCTTCTACAAAATTGAGGCCGCTTGCAACTACTGCACTATAGATTCCCATCGTTATTCTGCACTCAGATTTACCTAGACATCTTATAGCAAAATTATAGGTTATTGTGTTTCTTAATAAAACTACTTAATTTTGGAAAACGTGCAAACCTTGAATTTCCCAACTATAGTGCTTGAGTTATGTGGTTTTATTTTGCAGCCACATTGCTTATATTTGAGGTTTTATGGATGCCACACACATTTCTAAGGTGTCTTAAAAATATACTTTAACTTTAGCTGACGGAAACCGTTTTGTATAATCTGTGAAAAGTCGGATTGCTATTAGCCATACGAAACGATGGATAGAAATCCCTCTACTCCATCCATCTATACGATTTTTTTTTTCATTTCTATCAACATGAACCACCATAATAACTATCTGTTTTCATAGGAACACACTGTTTTGAATATTTCCAAAGCTCGAGAGCATATTAAAATAAAGTTTATTCCCACAGGATCGGGAATTTGTTGAACTAGAGATGCCATATAATGGTGCTCCAAAACGACCTGGCTCACCTTCTCCGATGGCCAGTCCAGCTCATTCGACGAATAGCACAGTTGGGCTTTTACAGTCTTGCTGCGGACGGTGTTGTTCCCAGCGATATCAGGTTAGTGTGAAAATTATCAAATTTCATTATATTGATATAATTATTATTAATTTTGTTTTTGAATTTATTATTGCACTAATTAACTAATAGATATCTAAAAAAAAAAACAAAAATATAAAATAAATAAATATAATACCGTTCAGATATTCATTATATATTATACACTCTTACACACACATACACTCACATCTGCGTGCAAGTATACATTAAGGTCTAGATTCATCGAACGATATCAGCACAGTTTTAAGCTTAACTTTATATCCATCACTCATCGGAAACCGACAAGAAGCATGCTTTGGAAAGTGACAGGTATAGTTTTAAGTCTGAGCTGAGCCAATATGGCTTGATGAATACGGCCCTAGGTGACACTATATGAAAACATTTATTGACAAAACATTGTTGCATCCAAGTGCTGGGCCGATGTGTGGGCATGTAAAAGGGCGGCAATATTTCAAAATTATATTTACAGCCTTTGCATAATATTATTGTTTTTGCCTAGTTTTCAGTTATATTCAGATACACTTGGACGTGTCATGTTTTAAATAAAGTAAAAAATCTTAGGCAAAGTTAATTTTTGTGATAGAAAAATTGTGTGTTGTAGGTAATTAATTTTTTTCCAAATAAATATTCTTCAGAAACGTACTTGTAGTAGGTACAAAAATATGTTTTTTTTTTTTTTCGTTTTCAATATGCGCAAATTTTTCATAAACTCAACACATAAATGCCTAAACATTAAGGAACTTATTAAAATTTCCAATAAATTTCAGATTACATTAAGGTTTGCAAAGCCTTCCTCTTGCTAAAAAGCAGTAAGTAGTGTTAGATTGATGAAATCTAATGTATTGTCCTAGAGAGTAAGCACTTGGTGTCTGTCAATCTTTGCACATACATATGTATTACTGGTAAAAAAAAAGCACTGTTCAAAACGAGTGACAAGCGCACAAATGGCACCGATTGTTTGTATTTTTGTAATGTGCCTCTATATACAGTTGTGGCCAACTAAAGAAATAGCTTTATATATATAATAACAACGTGTTGCCGTGATAATCCTGCGTTTTTCCAACTTGCCATTCCCTTTAATCCTAGCAAAGATGTATTGATTATCTATTATTCAAGCTATTGAGTAAGTGAGCCATATTATACAGGGTGTTCGGTATAACTATACATTAATTTAACAGAGTGATAAATCTAGGTAAGGGGAACAAAGGGGGTGCCAATTCCTTCGTTTTGTGAGGTAGTGGGGCTTTTTGATTTTAGGTATTTTTTCACCAAACACCCTGTCACTTTATTGTTATTCACCCCTCTATCTCAGATGATAGTAAGCTGTCCAATCTTTCCAGCATATGTCCAACCACTTCTGCACACCTCTTCTGTTGAATTATAGGACGTCCAAGTAAAAAAAGGAAAAAAGATTATTAATTTCTCCAAATTTTAACAATTTTCTGGAAAGATATGGAAATCTCTGAGTGTTACTTTTCATTTCATCCTACCTACCACATTATGCCCCCGTTTTTGACATAAACTTGTTTTTATGATTCATTACGATTATCACGATTGAAATCGCGCCTAATTTTATGCAATTCTATGCTAAATTAGCAAAATTAATGAATAATTTACTCATAAAAACTGGCTTATCTCGAGAATGGTTACATTTAGTTACGCACGATCAAATGAAAGGTAGGTTAGGTATAGGAGGGGTGCCGATAGATGTACCTAGCCTGCTCTACTTAGACCACCAGTGAGTCCAGTATGCCCCTTGTTCTCATGGAATAACGTCTAAAATTGCCTTAGATTCATCCTGCTTCCCTTAGGAAACTCAAAACGCATCTGAACTCTTTACTTTGCAGTTCCCTCAGATTTGAAAATAAGTTGCTACTTAATCCTTTTATTCATCAGAGCGCGGTACTCGCAAAGTACGTGTTGGACGGATTCAATTCCTCCGAATCCTTACTCTTGCAGAAATCGTTCGCTACTATTCCTTGTCTCCTAACATGGCCTCCTATGGCCCATTGACTCGCCATGATCCTTATTGGATTCCTGGTATATTGTTGCGATTAAGCGGATCTCTTGTGTCTTCTTGCCACCTGATACGGCAGGTTTTCCTGTTGATCCAAACGGAGGCTTGCCTTATGATAGGAGCTCCTGATGATCTTCTCTTATAAATCTACGATTGGGCTCCTCACATAAGCTATCACTAGGATGCTATCCATTTCACAGCTCTTTTTGGTCAACTCATCAGCCATCTCGTTGCCTGGGATATCCATGCGGTAAGGTACTCAGCATAGAGTTACCTTGTGTTGTGTAGTCAATTCCTCATAACTGCTCTTCCATAACTGCACCAAATTTGATTTAACCAGCACAGCATCAAGCGCCTTAATGACTGCCTGGTTGTCAGTGAAATGAAACGAAATATTCTGAGATTTCCAAATCGTGCAAAAAAATATAACGGTTGCTTGGCATTTTGGCGGGAAAGCCGTTGACATTTTAAAAAATTAGGAATTTTTTTACTTTGATGTCCATTACTATCAGCTTAATGAGGTTGGCGTGATCGTTCGACATTTGTCGAAAAGCTTAGACGATTTACAATCATATCAGATAAAAGTTATCTTCCTAGGGTGTACAACAATAAAGTTACAGGATGTAAGCGGAAAAGTACCCAAAATCACAAAACCCCCTCCTGCCGACCAAACGAAGCATTTGTCACAATAATTTTTTGTTTCTCTCACTGAAATCTTTCGCCCTGTGTAATTAATGTGTGTTATTCCAAACACCCTGTATATTGATGCTCACACAATTAGGAATTTTAATATTCGTGAGTTGATGATAGACGCATGCAGATCAGTATATATGCGTTAGGTTACATATAAATAAATCACGATATTATAAACAATAGTCAATAGTTCATATATGTACTTTAAGGTAACAGTAATTCTGATTAATATACATATTACGTTCTTCATAAAGTATGGGAAGAAAAAAGGGCTGTACCAGTGATGAGCGCTATTATCCTAGCATTGCATAAGGAAGAACTTTCTTGAAAAGAATCTGTAAAGCGGCTGATATACTAAAAAACGCGTTTTCATCGCGTTAAAGTATTGGACGGCAATATAAACAAATAATTAATAAATACGAATATGTAAAATAGAAATAATAAAAAAATACCTGCGAAAGCATTGAAAATATCAAAGAAAAGTTGAACTAAAGACCATCTGCAGAAATGCAGCTTAACGGTTTTTGGTGCCAAATAGGCCGAAAAGTTATGCGGAATAAAAAGTAACTAGTGTTTTTCTTATGTACTTGCGATGACCTTTCCAAAAAGTACCCACATGCCCGGGTACGGGTGAAAGTAGTAATCGGATCTCGCAAGTGCTACGTCCGTTAGTTTTGAGGTACTCCCATTAGGTGGCGCACAGTGCACATTTAAAGTTTTTACAGTTTTATATATTTTTTTTTTTAAATAGCTAAATGACATCCAGTCTTGCTAAAATTTGATATAGGTAATCTGCTGATAAGCACACATTCACGAAAAATTCAAAAATTTGATTTATCTGCAATTCGTAGAAGAAAGTTTCTAAATGAAGCTTTTAGGTGAAAATTTTTCCAAACGCAAGATGGAGGGGAGGGGAAATTGGCTGAAAAAATCAGGCAAAATTTATTAAGAGGAATTTTGGAAATCGAAACATATTTAGCAGAATTATGGGGTGGGGATGGATATATACACTTATACAGGCATCTATTTTGAAAAATTTGTTTCGACGAAGTTGTCCGAATCGGAAGAAAAGAATACACTATTCGATAGCATTCGGCGGGACCTTTAATTTGATATGCTAAATGCTATATAGGAGGTCCACCCCTCGCCGGGAGTTCCTACCCCCACCCTAAAATACCCCCAGGAAAAAAATTTCTCCCATGAATTATAGCTACTAATTGGCTCAACACAATAAGGAAATCCTCCCTCCCTCGAAAGAGCAGACTGCAGCCCAAAATGGTGTTCACCAGTGAATAGCCCAGCGTCTTCTAAACACAGCTTTTAAAGCATATTTCATGTTTTGTTATTTCCAAATGTGTTAAGCATATGAATCGAGATTTTAGGGCAAGCTCAACTTGTTAGGCGTTTCATTTGGAAGGATGTTTGTACGAAAAAGGAAAATGAAATATAGCAAATTTTTGAGAAAATTTCACTTGGTCAATTTTGCTTGACTCCAAGGAAACTGTGTTACTTGGCTTACAAAGACTACAAGGCATATTGACTGCAAGAAATGGAAAAATGCTGCTGTAAGTTGATTGCTGTTTCGATCAGCTGAAGGTATCAGAATATGAGGACATTTCCTTCACATTTTCCTTTATATTTTGTGAAAATTATTTTAGAGGGGCTATCCCAATCTCAGAGCTTCCCATTTGTCAATTCAATTCTCTCCCGTGAAAACAATGTGCTTCATTTGTTGGAGAAATGGTGTTTGTTTCAAAGATGTTGAAATGGTGCGCGCATGTATAAGTAGATAAGATTTCTGAAGACAAAATTTGAAATACGCTTCGCATATAAACATTTGCAAATACTAAAGAATTATCTCGGTTGGGTTTTTTTGTTGTTTGTCAACGACTTCTTAGTCTCTTCGTACTTGTCACATGTGAGATAAACATCCTTTTTTGACTTAAAAAATCACAGATGTTATTCGCTCACGAACACGACTGATTCTGTCTGTGATTCTCTTTTTGTAAAGAGTGTACGTATATCATAGCAATTGAAAGTTTTTCATCTAAACACTGCCTTTTCGAATACTTTCTCCAATAATAACAAATAATAATAAAACAGGAAAGCTTTCAATATTACGGATGTTTTATTTGCAAGAGTACCTTTACCGCGGCTATCTCCTTTGGTAAAAGTACCTTATGCACTTCGTCCACCTAACACAAAATCAACAGGACCAGTACCAAAGCATTTGTAGTGATTTAGAAAAATGGCTTACATTTTTCATCTTTTCTTTATTTGTCTTTTATTCTTGTCATTGGAAAAAAATTAGTGTTCGTATCTTTTTATTGTACTACGACGTTTAATACATTTTGCAAAACAGATCCAATAATAATGTCCTTCTGACGATTCTCTACAAGTAGAACTACGAGTAGCTTCGTCAAATTTCATGTTGCACTTGAATTTACCCTTCCTTACTATAATTCAGTCAGTAGGTTTGGAAACTTTTGCACTTTGGTTTTTTACAGTTTCTTATTTCGTTTTTTTTCGCTTTAAAATTCGACGAGACCTGGCGTCATTTTGCTTTTTCCAAGGTTAAACTTCTTTCGTAGAACTTTTACATGCCTCTGAACTGTTGTTAGACCTAGGTTCATACCTATTCCGAACTACCACTTTATAGGAAACCCATTTCTTCCACATCTCCAATATTTCTCTTGATGTTGAGGGCATTTCGTCGACTCTATTTCTAGCAACTACTCTGGTCAAATGCATTGTTGTCATTATCTAAATGCCAGTAATATTTGCCTTAACCCTTGTACATTAGTGTCTGTAAAAAAAAAGGTCTTTACAGACCTACTAAAAAAACGGTGTGTTTAAGAAAGGTAAGCACAAACCTCTTGAAAAAAATAAAAGTACTGACAACAAATTTCTTCACATTGTATTACAAAATATATAGGTCTGGTCTAAACAGACCTTTTCCTCTCCACTTCCGGTATTTCGAATTGTTCATCAAGACTATTGGCTTTCAAAATAACGACAAATTAGAAATATTTCACACTGCCTTGATTCATTTGCCTTTAGAGAGATTTCAACCAATAATCCACCACTGAACACTAAGCAAAACAAAACTGTGATGTGATGCCGAAGTCATCTAAATACGACTGATTGTAGGCTGCAGGACACAGCTTCTTTCAGGCTAGTCTTACAGACCTTTTGACAGGACTTTGAAATATAATATCTATTTTCTTCGAAAAAATTTGTATTTGGTAAGGACCCCCGCTTAATTAAGTTCGAATAAGAATAATAGTAGTAGCACGCATAACCTATACAATGCTGAAAATTTCATAGAACTCTTTGGTCCAGTTCTTGATTCATTGACTACAATTAAAGAATTATCGAATCACTTCACGTAAAGTATGTCCATTTATAAACTCAGTATTATCTGTATTAGTATTAGTGCATTACACTTATGTGATAGGTCAAATTAAAGAGGAGTGTCCATAATTTATAGGTTTTATAAAAAAAAAATTTTTTTTTAAAAACAAAGGATGTGAAAAAACAGGTAATAAATTTATAATTTAGACCCGCATAACTTCTGAGAGATGAGGTGTATAGGGGGCAGTCGTTGGAAAGGCCATCTAGTTCGGCATATAATGAGCTCTTAAGCCCTGTACTTTTTAAGATATAGGGTGTTTTGTGAAGTGAAAAGCTGGATTTTTCTCTTAAAGAGAGGTTTGCTATGAAAGAAAATTCATAGTGAATTTAGTCAATATGAAATTGACCGAGTTTGCTGCCAAATCTGCATCTCGAGAAGTGAGTGCAAAAAACTCTCATGTATCTACTTAAAATAATTTGTAAGTGTGAAATATGTTCAAGACAAAATACTAAGTATTTACTTTAATGCTTAGCAAGATTAGCCATATGTGGGACTAGCATTTCATAGAGAGTTTTGCAATGAAATAAAATCAAAGCGAATTTAGTCAATATGAAGTCCGCCAAATCCACAGCTCGGGAATTGCTTTTGTATAGAAATATCTTTTTTTCTTAATCATCCTGTAACTCCGAGTCGATTAATATAGCCCCTGAGTACTATCACCTCCTGCTCTATTGACCACCTATAGATGGAAGCACCTTGTATATAGAAACAATCGAAACAACGGACATTCCAGATAAAATTCAAATGTCCTTGATCAACATTGATTCAATAATAAAGTAAAAAATGATACTCTGAAGAAACAATCAAAAATTAGCATTAACAAACTCAGAGCTTTTTCAATGAAAACTCTAACTCGAAATTGAAATTGAGGATCTGTAAAACTTTTTTTTTTTTCGTTTTAGCCATAAGCCTTATCTATCTAAGTGGTAAAAATTGTGGTGGTGCTTGGCTTCGTTTTGGAGATATGCATTTTTTTAAAGTCGCTTAATATATTAGCGCTCCTATATTACTTACGAAAAAGACAACTATTTTTCTTTAAGTCACATTTGGAGTGAGCATTTATATATCTGAATGTTAGTGTGCGTGACTTTAGAAATACGCTAAGGCAAATAAAAAATCATTTATGTGTGCGTATGCTAATGAAAATGAACACGATTTACGCTTACTGTGATAATCCTTCCTATATGGCCTTATAATATGTTCCTCCTTAAGATAGCAATTAGCAATGTTGAAATTGCGATTATAGCAAATACTGACTAAAAACTATGCGCAGAATATATACGTATGTATGGGTGTACGTGCACATCTCCACACATTCCTCCAGCTATCATCAAAAGTAAAATTTGCTTAAGTAGACGCGCACACACACTAACACAAACATACACACACAAACACACACACACACCAACATATGCGCGCACACATAATAGTAAATAAATTACAATTTAAGTTTACGTTAGATTTTTAGTTTTTGCATTTCAATTTTTGTTAGCTTTTACATGTATTGCTTACTTATCAATCACGGATACGAAACTTAGATAAGTTGTTAAAAATAATAATCAATATTCAATAAAATTGAACTGAAGATTTGCAAGTACTTACCTACATACTAAATGCACGCAAATCTTGCCTTAATTTTCCGTGCCATTAAGTAAAGTTCGCTCATTTTTAATTGCATACGTACATAAATTATAATGTTACAGGGTATTGGCTTGATTTTTAATAAAACACACACACACAAGTAATAATATATTATCATTATATCATTTCTAGTTCTAAAGTAAACATTGTTTTTGAACTTATTGGGCAAAAGTATCTTGTATCTTGTGGCAGTGAATTTGAAATAAAAAGCAAGACCCGCTTTCATAGGTAACTTTTTGATTTGATTTGATTTCAGTTTATTTTTCCATCGATTACTTATATTTATATCATCAGTGAATTGATTGATTGGCACTGTTAACTGTTCGGTGGTTTTTTTTTTTTTTTTTGTTTTTTAAATAGTTTAATTAATGTTGAGGAGAGCATAATAATTAATTATTAGTGAATTCGAATATAATTTTAGTGATATTTATTCGTTTAAGGGTGATATATACCTTTAATATTGATTTCATTTACTTTTTTAAATTAGTTGTGCATATTACTTAATTTTTCATTCCATTTAATATTTTTTTAGCATTATACTGCAATGTTTTCGGGTCGATTAATTTCGGATACCTATTTCAAATGGCTGAAATACTATGAGAGCAGAATAAACTTATTCATGATTCAAGAGTCAGCTCTGTTGAAAATTAGTTAAGTCTTATACAGTGTTTAAAAATCCTTCGAAAAAAACTCATTTCAATCAGATTAACACAATAACTCAATAAAGCACGATAACTATGCACAAATTATAGGATCTCTGCGTAAAATCAGCATATTTTTACTTATTTTCTACTTTACGAATTCCAACAGATAACTAACGAATATTACTAAACTGCTAATATGTCCTTAAAAATAGTTTAAGATTTTTCTATTTTAGCTCCGCAAACATCCAAGTGTTTATTAACAAATACCTACGGCACTTTTTATGCAATATTTTCTGGCCATAAGCAATCACAATTTCAGGTTCTGATCAATAATGCACCAATAACTAGACGAAGTCCATATAAAACCACTGACATATGTATAACTGTTTCATTTTCTATTTCATGTGGGACCATTTTGATTTTGCAGAGGTGTGACAATTGCCTTTATTTCCAGTTTCATTTTCGCTTTAACATTCATATCACAAGTTCAACAAATTACAAATACATTCGAAATTATTACTTTTATTGGAAGCCTATTTCCTATAACATGAAATAATCCGTAAACTCGATTTTTAAGGAAATTAAATTAAGCAATTTTTTCATTTTCACAACCCGTACAGAGCCAGAGACAGAGAAAGGGCTACAAATATTGTGGTGCCTTCTATTTTTATCCTATGTATTTATTTGGAAAATCCACTGAACTATGGTGGATTTCGTATAGAACTTATTAAGTTGAAGTTCAGCGGAATACAGTAGTTAAACCAAAAAGAGAAAAACAAAAGTCGTGCCATGTTAAGGCAAGCAATTTCAATAGTGTCAGCGGTCTTTGTTATACATGTCAGTGGATATAATGTAGAAAATGGATAGATCGACAGGACACGTCACATACACAAACAATTACTCGTCCGGCATTAGAATGGAATCTGTAGGAGAAATGAAATCTAGGAGGATCAAGGATTAAATAAGAACAAAGAAATAAATCGAAATGAAGTTGAAAGGAAGACCCAGGACAGGAAAAAGAAAAAAAAATACAAGTCCTAAATTTGAATTTAATAAATATATACAAAGCGTCCCGTAAGTAGGGTACAACCAGAAGGCTATGCATAGTTAATACTTAGATAAGCAAAAAATCGTAGTGAGCGGGGGAGGGGGATCCTAGCGGTTTCCGAGATAGCGAGACTTAATGGTATTTGGATAAGTTTTTATAGATCACCCTGTAACTTTTGAACGGTACACCCTATGATGACGATTTACACTTTGTGTGCCCTCCTCCTTTCCGCTTATAAGTTATGGCTCAACAAAGTTAAAACTTCAGAATTTTAACTCATTTTTAGGGTTCCGTAACCAAAGGGTAAAAACGAGAACCCTGTTACTATGGCTCCGATGTTTGTCTGCCTGTCCGTGTGTCTGTATGTCACCGGGCTGATCCGTAATAGGTAGACAGTTGAAATTTTGACAGAGTGTGCATTTCTATTTCCGCTATAACAACAAATAATAAAAATAAAAAATAAAATTAAAAATTAAAGCGGGAACAAATACAAGAAACGTGATATTTTCGGCGTTTTTTTCCTCATTTTCTTTTCATTCATTTTTCTCATAAGTAGGCATTATTTTTTCAAATGACGCTACTCTCATTTGGAAAAATAAATAAAAAGTACATAGTGTTAAATTTTGTACGATGGTACGGAACCCTTCGTGTGTGACTCCGACTCGCACTTGACCGTTTTGTTTTTTTTTATTTAACTACTATATTTATCAAAAAAATGTCTTCTGTTGAGCCATACAGTCAAAAAATTTATAGGCCATTGGAAAGGTCCAACAATAATCAATTAGGATTAACAAAATTTAAATCCTCATCATAGGGTGTAACGTTCAGAAGGTACAGGGTGATCTAATAAAATTTACCCAAATGTCATTAAGTCCTGTTATCTCGAAAACTGTTAGGACTTATCCCTTTCCCCCCACCGCGTCTAAGTACGACCTACCCATAGCCTTCGAGGTTCACACAACTTACGGGACACGCTGTATAGATTTTGTTAGAAACTGGAATAAAATAGTAATTACACATGTAAAAATATCAAAACTTAGACGATCCCTTTTTTTTGTTTTTTTTTTGTTTTTTTTTTAAAGCATCGTCAACATTAGTAAGAAATAAAATATCAGAGATACTCTACCATGAAAGTTGGCGTACTTACTTATCAAAAGTTCTATGAACGTATCTATGAGATGACAACTTTCGTGGTAATCAATTACAAAATATATTCATCACACCACAGAAAACTTTCCTATTCAAACCATCTCACAATTTATCCTCTCCATATCAATGTACATACATTACGTAAATGTTATATCAATTTTTATTTGATTTAGTAGTTGTTTCCAATTATAATATCTTGTTTAGTGCATTTTCATTTTTTTACTGTTGATCTAAAAAGCATACAGAAATTGTGTTAACAGAATATTATTTATCCAAAAAAAAAAAAAGCAGACAACAGATACCAAAAACGAAGCACCACAAAAACACGAGATAAAAAAAAAGAAAAAAAAAACGAAAAAAAAACAGAAACAAACTGAAAACATTCAAGTAGGGTTATTATATAGGATATTTTTCTTAACTTATACTTTAAATATAATTTCTGATTTCCCCGTAAGAAATTCAACAAAAATTGTTTTTTTTTTCTTTTCCAAAAAATTATTTCCTGCAGGACACAGCCTATCGTTGTGGTACCAAGCGAAGCTCTAGTATCTCCCATGATGATAGTCGTACCAATTAAAGAGTAAAGAACGAAAATTTAATATAAATATTAAAACTGTATAAGAGAATATGTACAACAAAATTGTAGTTATGTATATGGTTTTAGAGTTGTTTTTTTTTTTCTAATATAACGACAAAATCTACTACTTCTACTGGAATTTCAACGAAATAAATAAACATTTCAGCGCTTGTGGAAATTTTATAATTTTTGGATTATTATTATTTTTTTATTATTTTGTTAATATTAATATTTTTATAATCATTTTGTTTTTGTTTTTTTTTGTTTTTGTTAGTTTTATAATTTCATCAAGTAAAGTATGTAGATGTTGATAGGTCCTTTAGAATAATTCAAAATTTTGATAGTTTAGTTATTTATTGCATGAAAGCCCTTGCTATCTTTTGAGTTGTTTATATGCATCTTAATCCATATTGCATTTTGAAAAGAATATAAAATAAAATAATTACTTTTTTGGTTCGGTAAAATTTTTCTCTAGTCTCATCAAAATTAAAAAAAAAACGCTAATCAAATTAAGTAAAACAACAGCTTTCAGTCAAGAAAGTTTCAAAAATCAAAATTATCCTCTTCAAAAATAAAAACAAAAGAATTAAGATAAAAAATATTTTTTGGGTATAAAAAAAGAAAAAACAAAACTAACTAATGACAGGTAGAAAAATACATACACGAAAGAAGATATCTTACGATTTTCATGTAATAAATCTTAAGAAGTTTTCATTTTAATTATTCATTAATGAAATTCTCTTTTTTCATTACAGAAAAAATGATATTTACCATCTATGTTGGCTTTTTTAGAAATGCTATTTATGTTATAATAAAAATTATGTTAAACAATTTTTATACTTTAAAATTGTCTTTGTTGTTTACTGCTGTTATTTTTAATGTTATTATTTTGTACACTTAGACTAGGATTTATTTATAAACACACACAATCTTTTTTATAATAAAAATTGAATTGGCGTTTGTAGAATGCATGGAGAAAATTGATTAATTTAGTTGCTGTTGAAAAAAAAAAAAAAATTGATATTATGGTGTTTTTCTTGTTGTGATCGCTCGTTCAAGAATATACATACTTTTTGAAATTTGCATTTTCTTACCATATTACTTTTATTATTGTTGTAATTTTTTTTTTATTAATATCTTATGTACATACATATACAATACATATTTTACAAATAAATATATATATACAATTTTGTCATTTACTTGTTTAACATCTTTTTGCGCATTATATCGTCACCATTGCAATTACATACATATATAAAGGGATATATAGTATGTAAATTTTTAAAACTGCCATTCACTGGTTCAGGTTTGCGTTTTATACTTATAATGAAAATTATTTCTTTTTCGACTGAAGAGATAAACAATTTTTCCTATCGATATTCCTTACGTAATAATGTAGAAAATTTTATTGCAAAATATCATTTCTCGGGCTCATATTTAGGTTAATTCATTTTTTTTATACTAGTATATTATTACATTTATAAATTTTCTAATTTTTATTGCATAAAAAATATTTTATCGTTATATATAGAATGTTGTTCGTAGGTGTTCCTTCAATAAATATTTTCGCGAAATTTAGATAAATTATAATTCTATCTGAAATTTTTTCTGTCTCAATAATTAATAAGCATCGAGTATATGTGTATGTGTAGGCTAATTCATGCGACAATTTAATATGAGTAGTTTCTACTGGATATTTGTAGAAACTGCTGGGATTCTTTCCAATACTGCAGAGAATTGAATTGCTTTGATTTATTTATCGAGTATTTATATTAGAATTCGATTGATTACTTCTTTTATTAATTAATATTCTTAAGCAAAACTTATTCTGAGGTTTTTATATATAAAAAAAAATATATATATATATATATATATAAAAAATTATGACAAATTTTGCTTTTAACTTATTTTTAGATTGACGTGTTTCAATAATAATTTTTACAACATTTCCTGTGATTTTATGGCCTTGCATGTAATAAAAAAAAAAAGACTATAAATTTAATCTTATGTCTGTATTGTTCTTCAGGAGTGATCGGTGATACGAACATAGAACTTATATTCATATTCTCAGCGTTATAATTGTTGTTGTTTTGTTTTAACCAGGTTTGTAGTTAATATAAACACAACTATAAATAAGGATAAAACGATTGATGTAAATTATAGTAAATTCCGTAAAGAATTTTATTAGATGATTGTCAACAACCTAGAATGATCTCCGTTTTTTTCTCTCTCTCTCTTTTTTTTTTTTGTATTCTATTTAGTATTTTCTATTATTCTTTATTAATATAATATTGTATGTAAGCGCGCTTGCTTATATTTTACATTTATAATTTCATTAGATTGTGGGAAATATATCGTAAATCGTAAAATAAGTCCCAACAAGTCATCTCATATCGCAATAAATCAAATTAATAAGGATACTATTTTTTTATTTTTAATTGATACATGCGCTTAGTATGAAGTTTGTCTGTCTGTATCTTATATAGTATACTCAATTATGTATAATAAGAATATAATATTAGAAATACTGCTTTTCCTATACAGTTGTTTTGTATGTATAGATATTTTATACATAATTCACTATTCAATGTTGCATTTTATAATATACCCGTGAATTTTGTGAATGATTAAAACTATAGTTAAAAAAAAAAACAAAAAACTTCAATTCCATTTAAACAAGTATATTCATTAGTCGCAATACATAAAATAATTTTATCACCACAACAGATTGTAAGCATGTATTCCTGCATCCTGCTTATAGTTAAGGCATGACTTAAAATTAAACGCAAAAGGTTAAAAAAACTTTGATTGCAAATTATTTTAAGGCGCATGTAAGTCGAAATTTAGTAATGTTTACAATATGTCAATAATATATTTATTTTAAGACATAACTATTATGATTTTTTACTCTAACGAATTATAAAAAATTCTTATTTATTAATTACAATACATATACAGATACATACATGTATAGGTATTACACGTTTTCACAGCAATTGAAACGCTATTTCCTTAATTACGTTCAATATTTTGAATAATATTTAATTTATGTTTGAAAATTTCTAAGAAACTTTGTAGTGCAATATGCAAAAATCAAATATTTTTTTTCTTATACATATGTATACATATACATATTGTATTATATGCCAACATTTTCTAAAACCATAACCAAAACGAACTGGTCCTTTGAACTGTTTTAGCGTAATCGGTGTTGTTCTGTATAATTGGCACTTTTTAATTATCACCAGGATTATATAGTTTACATTTTGTTAAATATTTCATATTTGCAATAAACGGAATTAACAGTACTTATGGATTGTTGTTAATTGTAGTAATTGACTATCTTATTTCGATGGTAGTACATGAGACTTTTCTGTACAGTTCAGTCTAGGTTAAAATAACTATAACTTCTGACTAATATACTCTATGATGATCATTTACAGTTGATTAAATAGACACTTCATAGGATTTACCAAAATCAGCTATTATATGAAGTTAGACCCCAACAAAGTCAAACTTTCGGAGTCTTTGTTTCAATTTTTTTTTATTAATCTCTGTTTTTTCATATCGAATTTCGAATTGAATTACTATAATAATCCCAAAGCTTCCAGCTCAAAGTTACCTATGACATTCTATATTCTTTTCATTTATTCCAGTGTTTCTTAAACATATTCAGTGCAAATGGTATGCATAGGATTCTATCTTAGACAGACGTGCTAAATTCCAAGTACAAGTACCAGTACAAGGACCTGGACTTAAAATCTTTTAAGCACAATTAAAAGTGTAGGTACTGGTAGTTCAAAAATTTTCAAGTACAATTCCCGATAATGGTACTTACAAATAGTTGAGGTACAAGTCCAGGTACTGGTATTTATAAGTCCTATATATAACCTTAAGTAATCCATAAGTACCAAGGTGCACACTTGATACAAATTCCGCCATATCGCGAAATCCTTCAGCTCTGTCCCTGCTCCTAAACCTTTATTATTAGAGGACGTATTTGAAGAATTTACATGAGCTGAAATACTTCGAAATTTGACTTCAACACAACAGCAAGGGATATCTATATTTAAAAATTTTTATTCATCTACATAATAAAAACAATAATACAGATAGATAAACAAAACATCGTAGACAAAACTGGTGTTCAGAATAGAAAGAAAAAGGAAGGCTATGAAAAATAGTTTTGCATTTCTTTAGTAACAACGATCTAAAGCTAATCAAGAGGCCGCACCACACATTGCACTTATTTCGCATTTCATCTAACGAAAGGCAGTGGTAGAGTAATTTAGAAAACATAATGAAAAATTCGTAAGCATCCGCAGAGAATCTAAAACGTATCAGTCTTATACCCTAGACACGCAACACGATTTAAAGAATCATTAGTACTAATTATTCATTAAGATGTCATGTATCACATAGTATTCATAATTAGAGCTCGAAAATTAGATCATAATGAAGTACACTAATTAAGTGTTTTTTTTTCCTTCATTAGAGCTAATGATGAAAATGTGCTAGAACTGAATTTTGGCCTATAATATAAATCTGAAGTTCCGCTGTGCATCTGCCCATTTGAAAAATTAAAATAAGAAGAAATGCGAAGCACATCAAAATACTTTTTAATATAATGTTTTTTCATTTCCAAATCTTTAAATTGAAAAATAAAATATATAAAAACTACGATTGTAGCGTCGATTCGATCCATTTCGCTTCTCTACCATCATAAGTACGTCATAACCAGTTTCACAGTAAAACTAAATTAAAGAAATTGCTATGCGTCAACAGTTTCCTAAGAATCATTATAGTCTAATGAATCGTTAGGTAATTATTATTAGGCGCACTGCAAGAACCAAGAGTATAAAGACAACTTCGACTTTTATGTACATAAAGATGTGCGTTTCAAAGGATCAGTTCGTGAATTAAAGCGTTTTTTTTTTTCAAAATGATTGGAAAATATTATACTTCTTATTCGAATAAAATACATTTTATACACACATCCTATCTGGTACATATGTATGTTATATATTTATTTTCATTTATTTTTTCAGAATGTTTAATACAATTTCAACGTGAAAAATTGTTTTAATATTTATTAACAGTTTCACTATTTTTAATATTCGTTATGGCTTCATGAGTTCATTGACTGTACTTGCAATATACATAACGTTAGAAATTAACATCCTGGAAAGATGATGTAACGCTGGTTACCTCGCTGTACTTTATCGTACGAATAAATTACTAACTAAACAACATTTTTTTAAAGTTTGGCATGGCAGTAACCTAAAATTTGAAACAATTTAATTTTGTAAAACTCATTTCCCCCCCCCCCCCCTACGAATTTTTGTTGCGATATTGCATGACGAGTCTGTACCAACTTAAAATTTCCCTAAAAAATTTACAACCCCCCTGGTGCCTTGTACATTTCTTGTAGATATATAACTAAATTATTTCATTTTGCGTGTACGAACTTCATACGGTCTTGTACGCACTTGCCCTGATATAATATTAAGCCTAGTTCTTAGTTTGCTTTTGAACATCTTCATTTGGAAATCCAAAATGTTACTGAAAAGAAAAGGAAACGAAAAAGTTATTGCAACTTTTTAGTTATCGCGGTGTTGTCCATGGGTTTTTTTTTTATTGAACATATGAAAGCTAACTATTTCTGCAATTTAGTTTCCCGCAGACCTCTATGGATTAAATTTTGTGATCTATGCAATCAAGAACAATCTAAGTACAAAAACGTAATAGAGACGTATTTTAAGCTAAATTAGCAAAATACATCGTATTACATGATATCAAAATCAGTGAGTGTTTTAAAATACACCAAAATATTATGCTTGAACTAACAGCGTTTTAGTTCCAGACAAAACAGTCAAGTTTCTTATATTAATGCTCTAATACCTTTTTTAAGACCTGTAACCTTTTAGTTACATTTCAACTTGAGGTTAGCTTAAATATACCTTGAATAAATTAGACCGGGTTTGTTGTAATATGATGTTAAATAATTTATATATTTTGTGTCGTAGGAAATCAATTAACTAAAGTGTTGCAAAGAGGTACTAAGTACTAACTTTCTAGCAACTAAGCTTGCGTAGTTGTACCTAACTAAGTAACTTTCATATTTTTACAAGCATACGGTAGTAGAAAATGTCAATTCATATTTCGAACAGTAAATATTACTTCACTCTTCACAATATCATGAAGTTTGTAATTTCCGAACTAAGATTTACAAAATCCTATCAAATTCCAGTCGGTGTGTGATTATCACGCAAGCGCGGCTTAAAACTTAAATAATTTTTAGACAAAAACAAGAAACCTATCATTTTAATTAATATTATATTATTTATTTAATTTTAATTATATTTTATTAGAAAGAGTATTTATCGTTCATTCACTTAAGCAAAATACTATCAAATTAGGCTGCAAAGTAATTAGTTAATCCAGATTCAACATTATCGTAACAAATATGCCTTTATCCTAGTAAAGTACGAAAAGTAACGTCCAATTGGAAACTATGGCGTTACATTTCTATCGATATTTAACAAAAAGTAGCTTACAACTGGAAATAACTCAGACAAAAACAATTGTCGCAGGTATCAAAGCAAAGTAACTAACGGTTAAAATAATATATAAGTTGCCCGAAAAAACTTATCATTCCCCAAATTCGTCACTGTAAAGTTGTTTTCGAATACATATCAACGTTGCTTCAATTATAGGAAAGCTTTCCAAAATGAGTTGAAAATGTAACCAAACTTATTTCAGTTTGACAACGAAACAACATACATTTTAGCTACAGTAGCATCGAGTGTACTTAGTTAGTCAGGGTCTTAGAACAATATTCTAAATTTTCCCTTTGCTTTTGTATTTTAACATAGAATTACCGTAAGAAGTTGGTTTACTACATCAGACCCGAAATATCTGAAAAATTTCATGGGTTTTGAAATATGTCGAAAATTACACTTTCTGGCACTTTTCGACAAAGCAAAGTTCGAAATTCGAAATTCATCTTATGAACTTAAACCTCTGCTTGAAACAGTCAATTCAAGAAAAAAGACAGTGCGAGTTCTAAAAACTCAAATAGGTAAATGATGGGATCCTTCAACCTGTTAAAAATTGAAATGGCTGAGCCAAATTTGTCTTCTTTTGTTGCCATGAAAAAACAAGGCCTTAAGTGCTTCAATCTAGAAACAACAAAAGATCAGAATCAGACCCCATCCCCCTCCCCCCGTCTTCCAGGCTAGGTTACGTTAATATTTTTATTTTTATTATTATCATTATTTTTTGACCTATTTATTTTTCAAGAAAGTGTTTAGTAAGGTAGAAAGAATGAGATTTGATCTAAAAAAAGGCGAGAAGAAGATCACTATGAAATAAAGGAGATCTCCTTCTAAAGAAGGAGAGTTTGCATCGCTGCTCAGGCGCCAAGACGTGTCGTTATGACTCTGCTTAATGGATTTGAGGAAAGAAGTGAATTTTTAACTCCTTGTCCCCTACTCTTTATTTTTGGAAATTTTTTGTAACTTCTACAAATCTAAAAATTCTAAAAAGAATGTCTGAGTATTCGACCAGAATCCGTGGTAAATACGTGTGATCGCGAAACGTGGAGACCACAGACTCGACGAAAACAGGCCCATCGGGCTAGCGCCCGGCCCTAGTACGGTTCTGTGCACGATCATTTCTTTTGTGGTCTTTCTCAATTTTAAATAGATAGTTTGTTTTAAGTGCAGTCAGTCGTTACCGTGTTAGTAGAGCATCCTTTCAATTGCCTTTTTTAATCAAACGTAATACCCCTGAATATTCAGACTGTGTCTACCATGACCCATGATATGTAAGGATATTAAAACTAGTACTTTATAATACCAAGCAACATTTTTCCTGCAATTCTCTCAAGTAATATTTAAGTGAAACACTTCAATTGTTGTAGCTATTTTTTATGCACGCGTATATGATATGATATAATATTCTGAGTTATAAATGAGGCATTCAACTTGACTTGTCCAGGACAATTAACTCAAAATTTAGCTAATCTAACTATACTGAAAAGAAGTGAAATTTTGAGTTCATTGTCCTCGCCTTTAAAAAGGATTACATTAGTAAAACCCCTTATGCATGTATGGCTTATTGTCATAACAGTTTTTATTTCACTAAAGTAATCTGTATTATTTCCTATACCTATTTTTTCCACAACTGTACACACTTACTATTTATATTGTGTAATAAAGTTTTGCTTGAATGTATTTCAGCATTTCATTCTGTCTAGACCTTATAATTTTCCGATAAGCTTTTAATTCATACGACTTTTTTTTTTTTTGTTTTAAATTATTTTATCAGTAGTAATTTGTTTTAATTGAATGAGATTAAATGATCTTTGCAAATTGCATATAATATAGAAAAAGTTAAAAATGAAATATTGCTTCATGCTCTCAAAACATATAAGTAATTTAGAAACTCACACATATGCATAATCATTTCTCAGTATTATTCATAATCTTCACTATACTTATTTCTTAAAAATAAAATATTGCAATTCCTAAAAAAAAAAAAAACAAAAAAAAAAAAACATTATTAATTATTCTATAGAACAACGTTTGTCAAGAAATCATTGTTTAATTTATACAAATTCAGGCGTGCGGAAAATATATGCCAGCAACAGCAAACGCCCAAAATAATCAAAGTGGTCAGACAATGGACGGCACATATTTGGTGGAAGCATCCTTTTAATTCTGGGTATATATTATTTTACGTTTTGTGTAACTTTGTTCTGAGAAAATACTACAATACATGAATATAAAATAGACTATAAACTAATTATCAAAATACATATTTGTAGATATATTTACTCCAAACAAACATATACATACATAAATGCAGGATGATTCTTTTAATGCAAGAGCCGACCCGAAATTGGCTCATCTTAGTTTGATAAATGGGGAATTAAGTTTTTTTTTTATCGAAGGTGGGAAAGAAATCTCATTTTAACGAAACACCCTGTTATTTCAAAGTTAGAAGAGATACTATGTCTGTGTGATTCTTCCATTCCAGAGGTGAAAAACTTAAAAATTTTACTATTTGTTATTTTTAAGGATGAGTTTTCTTTTTACAAAATTTATCAAAACTGTAATAGCCAAAATCAGTGTTACATCCGACTCAAAAGGTCTTGGATAAATTCGCATTTAAGGCTATTAGATTTAATTCAAATTGTTTCTAACTTTGACTATGAATAAGAGCCGTTATTTGCTTTTCGTACATATTTTTACTTACATTATTCTCAAACTATGTATGTTTATTTCATTTAGTATAAAAACAAAAAACTCAAATAATACCAAGTATAATTACACTGAAAAATTGGTTAGTTGATTTTGAAAACTGTCATCAAAATGTTTATATATACACCAAAAGTAAATAGTTTGAGTAATTGAATGTATTTGAAATAGTCAGTTCCTCCAGCTGATCATAGTAAAATTCAGCAATGCTCGCTGTTAACGGCTGCAGAAAGTCAATATTTTCACTTTACTTTTCATTTCTTTTGATGAGCATCTGTGTACACCGTTCGAAATATTCCTGACATTAAATTAATATTTCGAGTAAGTTAAACTGAACAGATCTTATCCGCTCTGTTGACAATCAATCGTTGAAGTGTCTAGAATTTCTGAAAAGGTATAGGAAATATTTCAGCCCGTCAAATCTAGCGCACCTTTATAGGATCTAGAATGGAATACAATTCCCCTATTTGGGACGGAGCTGGTCGGACACAGTGCCATCTTTACGCATGGGTTCGCTGGTCTTAAGCCTGAAACACATTCACTGCAGTAACTTCGACTTTGCAGTAGCCGTTGCAGTAAAGTCGACTTCACTGCACATGTGTGCCACATTAACTGCAGCGACTTCATTTTGACAGCCTATTTGACATTTTCTGAAATTTGTTTGCGAAGCAGTATAAAAATTTAAAAAAAGTTTTGATATCTAAAAAAAAATTGTAATAAGGTGTATAACATTTTTGTACAAAAATATGAACGAAATCGAATTCATTATTGTTTTATGTGCTGCTTAATTAGCATACATAAAAATAATTGATTTTGCATTTAATACGCGAACTATTTGGACACAAGAAATCAATATTGCTGAAGAGCGAGAGTTGCGAGGATTTTTTAATACAATTTTCAAAGTATTTAAAGCGAAAGATGACCACAGATTGAAAACATTTTATTTTTCTTATTTTTCCAGCAATGCACTTTACAATTCTTTAAGTTGTCAGTACTGTAAAAATTGCAGCAACTTTGAAATTTCTCAAAGTCGAAGTTGAAGTCGCATTCACTGCTGCTGCAACTGCATTTATTGTGGCAGCTTAAAGTTCAACCAATTAAGATACCATGTGAGTCGATGAATTCAAAGTTGAAGTCAATGTTACTGCAGTGAATGTGTTTCAGGCTTTAGGCCCAAGACTCCGCGTATCATGGGACCCCTAGCCGCTCCGATAGTAGATCAAGCGATGATCAATTTTTCAACAACAAAAATTTAGCTGCCAGATTTTGGCTACTGAAATTAGACCATGAATTTCATATATAACAATTAATTTTCATACATATGAAAAACATCATTGTCAATGTAAAATGACAGTCGGTACGTTTACATGAATACTTGAAGTATACTTGATCTCTGCTTGATCAAGCAATCAAAATATCATGTAAACGCGCATTGCCTTCAAGTATACGTGAGTCAAGCAAAACACAAAATTTTTGTTGAATTTACCCACTTGAAAAAATTCATGTAAACGCAACTTTAGTACTTAAACATATTTCATTTCTGCGAGTTATGAAAACGGCAAAGAGGAACAAGAAGAAGATTATTGTTGAAAATTTAGGTTGTGGTTTTTAGAACTTTTCTCAAAATATTTATCTAAAAATTTATACTTATGTACAGAACGTATCAAAGGTAAAATGTCACTTCAAATAAATTTCAAGAAAATTTCAAGTCAAGTAATTGCAATCAATTGAACCAAAAACACTACTTGAGTTTCAAGTGGATTTCACACACACTATCTTATGAATCGTTAAAATGCCGTATTTCGCATAGTACTCGAACATCTGATGATAATGATGTGCACTAATGAAGTGTTTTTTTTCCTTCATTAGTGATCTAATGAAGAAAAATGTGCTAAAATCGAATGTATTTTGGCATATAATATAAATCTGAAGTTCCGCTGTGCATCTACCCATTTGATAAATAAGAAGAAGAAATGCAAAGCACAAACTATATTATCAAAATACTTTTTAAAATAATGTTTTTTCATTTCCAAATCTTTAAATTGAAAAATAAAGTAAATAAAAACTAAGTTTCTCAAAAACCAGTTTGGCAGTACAACTTATTTAAAGATGGCTGTGTGTTCGCAGTTGTCTAATGAATCATTCTGGTCTAATGAAACGTTAGTTAATTATTCATTAGGAGCGCTGTGTCTCTAGGGCATAACTCTACTAGTAATTCGAGGAAATATTTATACTGTTGGTCCGTGTAAACATAATTCTGGCAACTATTTTTGGCTAAGATTATTCCCCCCAGTCCTACGTCATTACTTTACGGTATCTTTCTTCCCGGAACTAAAAATCAGTTTACTCGCTTTTGAACTTGCTGTCGGTGTATCTTTCGTGTTGTGCTTGTGACTGTATTGTACAAGCTCATTGAGAATTTGGAAATTACATACTTATCATATCGACTCACTCGAGTATCGCCACAATGTTGAATGCTTTTCGCTCCTTTATCGCTATCGCTATACATAGATGATCAATGTTCCGATGAAATATCCTAGTTTGATCCCTTGTAGCTAGAGAGATGAGTGCAATAATGGATCTGGTTTTGTCCAACGATGAAATGAAAGTTATTTTGGTAAATTATAACCAAGCTCTAAAAATTATTCTTGTAAATCGTCGCCTTACTTTATATGCTTAGAGCACTTGTCTTGTTTTGGTAGCTTATAATAGGATATATTTCAAGCACAGAGGGCGACAGAGGCGCATATAACTCAAAAATATAGAAAATGGAGATTTTGAATATTATAAAAATTCTTCTTCTTCTTCCTCTCTTAGTTTCAGAGTCGAAACTGTGGGCTCCACTAAATGGGAGCTTGAGTTTCTTTTCTACTGGATAGACCTTACGTTTAACCCCAAATAGTGTATTGATTTTAGTAAGTTGAGGGACCAATTAAGTTGTCTTATACACATTATAATAGTTGATTTGTAACATAATTTGTATGTCATGAAAATGAAACTACCGTTAACCGACGCCACTCTCAATTAACTGTTATAGTTGATGTGGTCAACTGTAGAGTAAAGTTTGTACTATATACAAGTTATGGAAAAAACGAACAATGAACACTAAAAAATATCCAAGAGACTGCAAATCTAATGATGCATGGAAAACATCATTATAGGGAGAAAGGAGTCTGAAGGAAAAACCACTAATCTGGTTCAATAGCCAAAGTGGGCGGATTAAATAAAAACGTCCGACTGTGATGGAGGTAAAAAAAACGAGATATCTATGGCGGAAACGGTTATATAACATTTGGACGACCGACACGCGATTAGAAACCAATTTTTTGCCAATTCGGTCAATCGTGGGAGTTTCGACAGAATTTTTGTATATAATCATATAAAGAATCTTAACACCAGCACTTATCTCTCTAGCTATTGTTGATAATATTAGTGCACGCAATACTCGCGCTGCGTCCTTTTACACTTCAAAATACTTTCGACTGTATACAGTAGAATTTCGTATTATGCTGTTTTATCCCGAACTGTGCGAATGTGGAACAGTCTACCATTTCCTTTCTTACCTCTGGCTTACAATTATCTCTCTTCTGCCATACTCTCTTTATGTCTCCAATCCTTTTTCTCTATCTTTTCTGGTACCATGCTGCTTTTATCCTTTCACATGAAACATATTACGAAAAGCACATTAATGTTTGAAGTTTTTTATTCGTTCTGTGTACAACTCGCCTTATGTAAGGAAAAACGGATTTAAGTAAAGAGCTTATAAAAAATTCCATCCAGGGCAGAATGACAAACACATTCTGTACTTCTTCAGCCATGGACAAATCCTGTCATTATCTACACTGATGGCTCTAAATCGGAAGAAACACCAGAGCAGGAGTTTTCAGTACGGAGCCTCACATAGAAATTGACATACACATTGAGAGTCATGTCATGGTTTTCCAGACGGAAATGAAGGCCATCCTTGAAGCGGGAAGGTAATCCTAAGCTCAGATACTGAGAACACGGAGATTGCCGTCTGGTCAGACAGCCAAGCAGCTGTCAGGGCTTTATCTAAACCCTTTACAACCTCCAAATTAGTATTGGAGTGTAAAACAACCCTAAGTTCCCTCTCTCTGAATAACAGGGTACTCGTTATATGAGTGCCAGGGCACATAAATATCAGTGAGAATGAAGGGGCGGACGAGCTTGCTCGTCTTGGTCTAGTCACGAAGGAATCTTCCTCCATAATTGCACCTTGTCGCTATTATTTCGGTTTGGGCTGATCGCCATCACAGTCGCCTTTGGTTAGATGACACTTCGGGTAGAACTACAAAGGAAAAACTGTGGGGTTCACCTAATCCTAACCTAACGAATAGGGTCTTGGGACTAAATAAGCCAACCCTAAGAACTCTAGTGTCAATTCTCACCAGGCACTCTTTCCTCAGGGGTCAACTTTACAGGAAGAGACTTGTTGATAATCCTACATGTAGGAGTCGCGGAGAAGAATCTGAAATGGTGACTCACTTTCTCTGTAACTGTCCGGGTCTCTCAGGAAAGTGCTACAGATTCCTTGGCTCACACGTCCTGGACGAACTGCATAAATCCGGTAAGGATTGTTGGGGGCTAATACTCAGTTTTTTAAGGGCGTCCGACTGGAACCTATGACCAATTGCTTATAAGTGTGGGCCTTACTCTGGCCTACGTTCTAAGGACCCGTCGGGTCCCCAGCCTCTATCTCAATCGTTTCATACAAAGAACTTATAATAAAACCTCAAAAACGATTTTTCCTATACGTTAATTGAATGAAATAGCGAAATACTATGCTAACAGAAAATGCTATCAGTCCAGTTTAATACTACAGTTTATGCTATTAATATCATTCAAGTAAAATTGTCCAACAGTTACAGTGATAATATACTCCTTGTAAATCATTACTCGAAATATTGAATTATATACTTGATATAGAAAATAGGAAAAGTGTCCTTTTAGATGGATATTATTATTCTGAGGGAAAAAATGAAAACACTTGTATATTCCTCGGGACCCACCTTCAATAAAATTTTTAATTTAATAATATTTGTAGGGACGAGCTCTATAGTTGAATCATCTTGTATATATGTTATAATATAAATAAATAAACAAAGAAAAAAACTTCTTCTTGCAAAATATTGCCTGATAACATTCAAACAATAGGTTTTAATACTATACGTGTAAGTAACAGTGAAAAAAGTTTCGGGCAGTTTGAAATACTAAATCAAATGCTAATTTAAATAAAGAAAAAATTTCAAGGGAAAATTAAGGTAACTAAGATTTATACTTTGCCAGAAAAGTGGATAGTAATAAAAAATAATAATGGTAATGAAGTTTAGGGGATGTTTTGAGAATTTTATTTTAATGAAAACAAAAAATATAAAGTTATTTCAGTGTATAATTAAGGTTCTGTGATAAAGCATTATTATGATATAGAGTGAGATTGCCGTTTTTCAAGTTTCCTGCGTATAATAATAGTATCCACATTCACTCTGTACCTTCAAAGAATTCACATGATCCTTCAATAATTTAGTAGTAAAGTGTATTCTCTTTTCAGATACATGTGTATATTTCATGAAGGTTAGATGAGCTATTTATTTGATTAATTTGCGATTGCGATAATTAATTGTTATAAGCGCTCTAGCTGCATAAGTTTCATAGAAAAATTGTTAAATAATCGAAAATTTTATTGAAATGTTTTATTCGTTGTAGTCTAATTTTCACTCAAAAACGCATAATAATACTTTCTTCAGGATTCGGCGATCTTGCAATGATAGTGTATGGTATTACTCTATAACAGTCTTTTTTTTCTTTTACCATCTTTCTTTATTATTTCGGAGAATATTGAATAAACAATACGATGATGCCGATATTGATGAATGTTTTTTGTTTGTTTTTATAATTGTATATTTTGAGATTTGTGGAACAACTATTGGTTTTTATTTGATTTAAATAATCGAGTTTCAAGGCAATATTTACACCTTACTTGATACTATATACAAGATATACATACATAACTATACATATTTGTGTGAAATTTAAAGTTCCCATGTAATATCAATTTTCTTCAGAATAAATAGTGATAATTTTGTAAAGAACAATATAAAATATATTTGTGTGTTCGTGGACTTTGTGTATAGGTGAGTAAATACTTACACAGACGTCCTAAAAACGTTTCTATTATTACAAGTTAGTAATTATTGGTACATACATAAGATTTCTTAAGCTTCTACATAAAAACACTTATTTAATTTTTATAATTTTTTATTTTATAGTCTTGTCCCAATATGGAACTTGAACTCACAATATTTTTAGAATCAATCACAGATGGAATAGAAGAATTTTTGGAAAAACATTTTATTTTTACGATTATAAATTCAAATTATTAAATATAAGAGAAAAAACAATCTGTCTAAATGTGGCTTAATAAGCTAGACAAATCAATAAATCTATGATGTAAAGACATCAGTCTCGTTAGCTGAGTGGTAGGTGCAATCGCTCGGAAAGCGGGAGGTCCCGGCTTTAAACTCCACACAAGGCGATTGTTTTTCTCTTGCTTTTAAAAATTTGATTTAAAAATCATAAAAATAAAAAAATAAACAATTTTTCTAAAATTCTTCTATACCATTTCTTTATTTAACTTTTATTTATTGTAATTAACACTTCACTTATGTTTTTGTGCTAATATTTCAATCTTACAAAAAATTTTCCATTCATTGAAATAAAATTAAAAGCGTAAATTTTTCTAAAGTCAATAAATATTTTTTTATTAGATTTAAAACATTTTTGTTCTGGGAAAAAAAATCTCTTGAAGACAAAAATAACAAAATCTAATTTGATCCTATCAGCTATGCTAACAGAGAGGTATTATTTCCTAGACGTGTAATTACTGAATTTCGCAAAATTTTTAAAATTTCGGAACGCTATTCACCTAAGTATTGAAAGTGGTAAGCTTGCTTTTAAGGACATAAGTATAGAAAAATAGTCATCATGAGACGTATGAAGTTAGGAATTATGCAATTATTTGTGAAGATATTTTTATTGTAACTTTTCAGTATTTATTTTTTTGTTTTTTTTTTTTGCTAACACTAATCGCTAGATGGGTTATATTCATTACAACCAAATTTTCATTCCTAACACATCCAAAACACTCAGTTACCGCGCATTTACAGCATTTTCGCATGTCAAAAAATTGAGTTGCGCGAGCGATCCTCTCCGCAACAATTGCATATCATTTAGTGAATTTTTTGCGGTAGACTTACTGGACTATACTCATGTTTTATTTTAATGGATTTGATTTAATTTATTCTTATACCCTAAAAAGACTACTGACTGTCTCCATAATGACTCAATTTGAAATTCAGTCATTTCAAGTAAATGAAAATGTGACAGATTGTGAACGAAAATTACTTCATTTTAAATGTCAATGGCAGCTATTCACTGTGAGCAAAGAGCATGGCAGAGTTCAATAATTTCATTTTAATTAAATCATGAAAATTTTCGAGTATTTTCTGTAGAGGAGCCCGGGGCATAATGATGAACGATTTTTCTCTAGATTTTTCTTAAATCCCTGAAACGATTTCTTAAATCTTTAAATACATATACCAATACCAATTAGGGTCAATCAAGGACAACTATCCTTATGAAGTGCGGTGTTGACCCAAATGGGAGTGATGACCACATCGTCACTATGTCCTACATACGGGGCATAAAAACAAAGGGCTCGAGGCATAATAACGAATTATATTTAATACATGAAATAATATTTTCCTCTGTCAAAACATATTATTATTAATTAATTACTATAAGAACCCTTGCAAGAATATGGTTTTCACAATAAAATTATACATTCTAAAATGAAGAACACCTTGAGTTTCGAATTCGAAAAATGCAAACTAAAAACATCGATATTTTACCTTTAAAACAATTCTTGGATTTCGAAAGTTTTAGGATAAATAGGTCGACATTCCAAAATTTCTTTTGAATTCATTGAATTCGAAAAAATATTGTTTTTAATAAATGCCGATTTCTTGGTCTTTGAGCAACCAACTTTCGAAAAACCGAAAAATTCACATTTTGCGAAATGCTAAACAAACTAGTTGTTGTTGGAGTGATTTTCCTTGACAAAGAATTTTCTTCTAATGTAAAAATATGTTTTCTGAATCCGCTCGTCGTTCAGCATACCAGAATTTGAAAATCGAAAAATGATTATGCCCCGTATAAAGCTCATCGTTATGCTCCGTAAAAAATTAGTTATTATGCCTCGCCACACATTAGTCTTTTTTGCAAAATTTATCGGAAACTAGTATGAAGTCTATCATTATGCCCCGGGCTCCCCTACTTGTAAAGCATTTAGCAGAAGAAAATTTTCGTTGAAAAAGACCAAAAAAAAAAGATCTAATGGCTATCACTGCTGACTTTATTGGAAAAATTATTCACTTACCAATAAATTCAGTTCATTTTAAAGACGGTAGGTGGCACTTTTACTGAAATTTCACTAAATAGAATAAAATCTGCGAAATGTTAGAAATGAGTCCTTGATGAACTTCATTTGTGTGATACATTGTACATTTGACTGTATTTTAATTAAAAACTAAGTCATTTTCGAAACAGTCAGTCTAGCTACGGTATTAAAGGTGGACCTTTTTTACTCTTAACCTTTCCTCTTAGTTTCATCAATCTATGTACTTGCACCGTCTAGAGATGACATTGTAAATCTATGATTGAACGGATATTTTATATAAATTTTCAATAAAAAGTAATGTGGTTTTATTTTCTTTCGATGCCACTTTTACAATGCAAGTTGTTGTAGAATTTTGGTTTCATTATTATTTTCCCCTTAAAAATAGTCATTGAAGCAACTGGAATTTCCAATATTCGACTGGCGATTATCCTAACATTTGAATTATGTTCTGAGGAGGCTTGCAAATGAGTATACAAGTTGAGTTCGTTCATTTTCATCCATATTAAATATCCGTTCTGGATGAATTATAATAATATTTTTTACATAATAATAGAAAATCAATCAAAATGCTCATTAAAAATGAATTTTCATGCTATAGCCACACTAACTTGGCTTTTTGTGCCTTTTGCCAAGATTGGCCTCCATCCCAGGTCTTTGCTCAAAGTACCATTTATAATGTAATTTCTAATAATTCTTCGAGATAAACTACCACATAACAATCGGAGGCCACTTGATGTTGAGATTGAAACAATAATTGTCTATTTTTGAACAGTAAGAACAGTAGCCGTTAAGTTTTCATCTGCCCCCTGTTTTTTAATGGTCGTTTCAATTAAGCTATTTTCTTAATTTGTTATGCCCTTCATAGTAACTTGGTTAATTAGATAAGCTTTTATTTTCTGCCAGTGAACCTTACATACTTAATATTATGCCAGCGTCATTTTGCATTCTTTCGTTAAACTCTGCTTTATATTATTTGTCGTATAATATCAATTGCGGTACAGTAAAACAAACCTCAAGAATTGATTGCAACATAAAACAGAAAGTTCCAAGCTCTTTTTTTTTCAGCACTCCCATGATTTCTATCTATCTACTGCTTGTTGCACTTTCAAGCCAAGTACTACATATATACACATAAAAAAACAAGTTTGATTCTTAGTTACATACATATACAATAAACATATACCTATACAACATATTATGTAGCATTCGCAGAATCGCGTATTCCAGGCAAGGAAAATTTAAAATTTTTGTGAAAAATGTTGAAAACGAATTATTCTAACACAAACAATCAATCGAATCTCTTCCTAAATTACTACATTCGACTTCCAGCTAAATTTAATAAATATCAATGGATGCTTGATAATGTATGTAATAAAAACAAAAAAACATCAGCAAATAACTGAGACAGGCTTCCCAATTTCTTTGGCTTTATAGTTCAAAGTATAACTCATGTATGGGACACAAAAAGAGTTGCTTTTTCCAAGCATCACGTCTTAAGTTAAGTCTTCTAAAATTAAAAAATCAAAAATGTTCCCGAAACATTACGCAATTTATATCGAATAAAACTGAAAAACACTAAAATTTTCAACGAATTTTTTTATGAAGAAAATTATTCAATGATATATATGTATATATGTATGTATGTTTGTTCATTACGTACATATTATATATGTATGCATGTTAGTACATTTATTAATAAGATTGGTAAATCCACAATAAAAGAACCTAAAACATTAATAATTTCTGAGGAATATTTCCTAACTTACTGTGACTCTAGATTGTAAAAAAAAAAAAAAAAATAAGAAAACACACACACACGTGAATAATATTCTAAAAAAATTATAATTGTAATAAGAACCATACATTCTTCCCTGTTAAATAATGAATATATATAAAAAAAAAAAAGTGTATGATGACTTCTCAATTATTACTATTGAATAAAATCTTAAAAAAAAAACTTAGGAATATTGAGTAAAATAACTCTAGGAAAATGATGTGAAGATTATAATAATTACGTTGGAAGTAATTAAAAAATATTGAAAGCCACTAGGATATAAAGTAGAAAATAATGTAAAAAAAAATTAAAATGAATCAATAGATCTTCAAATTTAAATTGAATGTGTGTATAGAGAAATCATATTAAAAAAAAAAAAAAAACTGAGAACGGAAAATAAAAGATATATAAAGTTATTTAACGATCTTGTATTTATCGTCTTAATCTATTTGTAGAAAAAGCCAGCAAGGCATATTCATCTGCGCATAGTTGTTTGTATTTATAGCTTAAAAATTTAATGTTTTACATTAGTTAATTGTAAAAAGCTAAAACCACAAACAAAAATATTCAGCTACGTACGGTTGGTGGTGGGACTGCTAAGGACCTTGCCGTCGAAATCAGTCTTATCTTATGAAAATCTGTACGAATTCTATGTCAAAGTTAACTTAATGACAAGTTCGGACATAAAAGAGTTTTCCGATTGTTTTACATTTCAAATGCACACGACAAGAAAAAAATCAAACTCTCTTTAAAACTTTTATGAATAAAGATAAAAAATGTGAAAGCACAAATTGCATGTAACGAAACAGAATGGCAAATGATTCATTTTCGTAAATGAATGAGAAGGGGCAGAGTTTTCACGTTTTATTCTCATAAAATGTTCCCGCGCTTTTGTGAAAACCGATTTTCATGAAATATTGACAGAGTTTAGTCACATGTTGTTGCTGTAATCCTATGATATTTGAACATCACGTGCTTTTGTTTACATTCATTTTGTTCTGAAGATATTGTTATGGGTGTATGTTGGGAGCGAATGGTCAGGACGTGAAGTCCAAACTGCCAGCATGAGCTGACAGATCACTCGATGACAGCGTTAATACAGGGCGGCACGCTAGCACCTCGGCTAAGGGTGGCGGAGAGTGTGGGGGAGTTCCCGAAATAACCTGCCGCTTGTCACCAACCATAATCAAAAAGAAGATTTTCGTGCCTACATACGAAAGCCTCGCAGTCCTGAAGGGACCTTTACATCACTTACCTGCATTCCCATGAAGGCGCAGATGGCATGCCTTCTTGGCCAAGCCCCATCCTCCCATTGACTTTGGGTGGCACAATCGTCCAAAGTCCCTTTTTATCGCTTAATTCTAAATGCGTCTTCTAAGAGGACTAGCATATTTTCCACTGATAGTTCAGCACACCACGACTTTACACTGTCTTCCGTAATGTGGCCAAAAATAAAGAAATACAATGATACCGGACAACCAAAATTTCAGCGTTATATACGACGTTCGTAGGCAAGGTATATCCCATAACCTAATGCCAATTTGATTTGTAGTTGGATCTCCTTAAATGATCCTTTTACATCACCGATGTCATTAAATGAGTGTCCTGGTACACGTTCTTTTAATGGAAGTCCATATTCAGAAATTGATACCTCATAATCATCCTTTGGTCTTATTGGAATGTGATCAATTCTTGTTCCCAATGGATTTTCTTTAGCAACAGATGCAGCTGTATAAGAGTTTTTCCCACAATCGCTAGTTCCAGCTAAAATCTGTAAGACTGCCTTATCTCTGGTAATTTTTATAAATTGAGCAGTATCAAAGGCCTGAATAATGCGAGGTGCCTTACAATCATCATTTTCCTATCATACTCGGCATTAAAGTGAGCAATATAGACATTAATCAACTGATTATTGCTGAAGAATTTACACAATCCACTTATTTGCAGCAAGTCTAATTTTCATTTTCGGTGTCAAAGTTGGAACCTTTTTACTTATTTGTTCCACCATCCAGCACTTGCAATATCCAAAATCTTTTTCTGCCTACAAACCAATCACCCTTTGAAAATTCCTTGTTGGGTACGATGTCGTTGAAAATTCTCGATATTCGGTTTTTCACTTGACTTCTTTCACGCGCTTGTTCGAGAAAATGAGACAGATCAATGGTCTTCTTCTTCTTTGTCATTACCGTCAACATGGCACCTTTTAACTTGAGGAAGCATTGCTTCGTCGGGGCGCGTTCAGTTTTTAAACTTGATCGCGGCCGGTTCACACGCGTCAGTACGTGTAGCATATTGCTATATGCAATACGCTACGACCATAATAATACATATAAAGTGGGAGAAACTCATGCTGGATTCAAAATGAGAATTTCGGGAAAAATGAGAATTTCAATTGAGAGGAATTTTATATCTCCTTTTAGCACCTTGGCCAAAGCGAAATTTATCTTTTTCTTAAAAAATAGAGGTAGTGTGACCTGATGTACATTATTATGAATAGTTTAAAATGATTTTGAAAGTATTCAATAAGATTTTGTCGTTTGCATAATCCTAAGTTCTTTCGATTTTTGATTTTAACTCGTTGTCTCAATTGCACTATAATAGAACATAGCCAAACTCTTTTCCTCCATTCATGCAAAAGACGAAAGTATATGACATTACCTGTTTCGGTCTAAAAAACAAGAAAAATTTCCAATTTTGTTAGGCTGTGTCCTATCTTCTTAATATTAGGTTATCTTTGCCTATGTGTCCTCATTCCATCACTCTACTCTTGAGTGAATGATTACGTCGCCTTTGTCTCTGCCAGTCGTCAGTTACGCATGAACCGCTCGAGAGTTTAGATGTTTTTGAAGCGCTGTAAAACCAAACCATATTATTTCCAGCCTTAAGGCTGAAACACAATACGATGCAGTGCACTGCACTGCACTGCACTGCAGAGATGGAACAGTACACTGCACTGTAAAGCACATTGAAAGCAGTGCAGTGTTTTGACAACCAATTTTTGAAGGTTCAATATTTAGATTTTTGTGTGGTGGATAATTAATTATGTTGCGAAAAGATAAAATAAAAAGAAGACTGTTTGCATTAGCGGCTTGCGTTATTCGCAATAATTTGATTTTATTGAACAAAAAGAAAAGGATTTGGACAAGAAGCTATAATACCGAAAAGCAGCGCGAGCTTCATGGTTTTTATACAAAAATCTTCAAAGTCCTTAAGGAGGAAAATAGTATCGAGTTAAGGAAATGGATGGATGGGCGTTGCCCAGTTTAATCTATTGCTTAACTTGTTGCAGAACAGGTTGAAAAGAAATTCTCTACGTAAACCTATATCACCGGAATGTCGCCTGATTATTACATTGATGTAAGTGCTTATGAAAGTGTGTTTAAAAATACAGCCTTCATTTCGGATCCTTAATTTTCAGGTTCCTTTCTCAAGGTGCGAATTTCTTAACAATAGCTTGGATGTTTAGGATTGGAGCATCGACAGCTCGTAAAATAATACTTGAAACATGCGAGGCTATTTGGGAAGAATTGCGTGGTATCTATCTTGCAACTCCTAACAAAGCTTTGTGGAGAAAAATAGCAACGAATTTTTATTCTATAAGTGGACTACCCAATTGTGTGGGTGCAATAGATGGAAAACACATAAGAATTAAGTGCCCTCCAAATGCAGGATCACTATACTACAACTATAAAAAATATCACAGCATTGTTTTGTTAGCCGCCTGCGACAGCAATTACTGCTTCAGATGAAATTAGCAGTGCTAAGGTTTGATGCTAGTTGTTAACAGTCCAAGCAATTTATGGAAATTAGCATTTTGTTAATATTTCAGTACGTGAATAAGAAAACATGAAAAGGTCACCAGGTGAATATTGGGCTTCAAAGTTACACCAACATAGGGTATGTTGCCTCTGCTAAAGAAAAAATATCAAACAATACATACTAAGTTCGCTTTTTTGTTCTTTGTTTTAGAATGAGGACATACAAAAGAAAGACTGAGAGGAGAACAACTACATCACTGGATATTATAAAAAAAAGCTGGAAAATTAATTATTCAAGTATGACAAACAATTGTGCCAGATTATAGAAGAAAAAAACAAGTATCAGTACGAATAAAAACCTGTGAGACAAGTTTTTAACGGACAACAGAAAGATTATTGAACGACTATCTTCTAAAATGTTCAAGATAGTTACTTGATACATTTTGGTTTACTTTTAGAACATAGAACAGATGCCGAATTCTTGGCATTAACAGGGCATGGCTGGACCAGACTGGCTAACTGTTTTTATAAAGAGAAACCAAAGTCTTTCTATACCTCATGTAATAGAAGCTCCTTATCTAAGTCTGGCGAGATCATGCTTCATATGCTACTCCGTTAAGAAATTGCAACCTTGACGAGACTGGTGTTCTGACAGTTCAGAAGTGTAAAAGGATGTTGGCTCAAAAAGGAATAAAACAGGTTGAAGCTATCGCCTCTGCAAGAAGGGAATCCTGGTCACCGTTTAAATATCGGTAAAGGCTGCTGGCAAAAGTATTCCACCAATGTTCGTGTTTCCACGTTTGAAATATAAAATTTTGTTTATAAAGATGGCCCCCCCCCGGAATCAATCGGTGCAGGCAACAGTTTTGGTTGGATAACGGGGTAACTGAATTTTTGGTTTATATGAACCATTTTATTAATTTCATAAAGCCAAAAATTTCTAAACCTATATTCACAGACAAGAAATACCCAGATATCGACGGTAGTACTAAGAAAGTGATGTATGAGAAAAGCTCATGGCAAACCTCAATAACTCACTGATCTCGGCTAAATATATCATGGATACGAACCAAATAATTTTTTCAATGTAGGCAAAATTGAACTTTTTTCTTAGAACTTAAATCGACAATATTTCGTCAGAATTCGTGTCTGAAGATGAAGACTATTCGAATCAGTTTTGTCTGGTTAGTCTGGGCTTAATGGAAGTTGGATTGATTTGGTTGCTTGGGCTTGTTAGCTAAAAAAATTTATGAACGTAGTTCTAGGTACATCAACGCGGATTTCTTTCTCAGGCGTTTATAAATTGTTTTCAATGTAGAAAAGAATTGATTTAATTCTTCAGAATTCGTGTGCATTATTGGTGGCTGTAGACGGTCCGAACAAATTCTGGCTGCTGTCTTGCCAGATTGTTTGGTTCTAAAGGGTTTTCCAATAAGAGGTGTTATTTTGATATTCAAAGAAAAATTCCATTTTTTGAGATAAATGATCGAATCTTTATTTCATTATAAAGAGGAAGGTATATGCCGTTAATAATGGAAAATAACATCAGCCAAATGACCACCACGACCACGCCTACAGGACCATATGCTTTTCATGAAATTTTCCATAACCAAATCGCAAAGTGACTGCCCTATGTCCTCGATAGCCTCACGAATTCCATCTTTGAGGTCTTGAATCGACGCTGGGCTGTTGGCGTAGACCTTCTCTTTCACATGGCCCCAAAGGAAGCAGTCGCAAGGTGTTAAGTCACAAGATCTCGGTGGCCAATTGTGATCACCTCTTCGAGAGATAACAGGGTCCGGAAACTTTTCCCGTAAAAGATCACTGGTTTCGTTGATTGTATGGCACGTAGCGCCGTCTTGTTGAAAGTAAACGTTGTCCAGATCAATACCATCCAATTCCGGCCATAAAAAATCATTAATCATCTGTCGATAGCGCAATCCATTCACAGTAACTGTTGCTCCAGCCTCATTTTCGAAAAAGTAAGGTCCAATGACCCCGCGGGACCATAAACCGCACCAAACAGTCACACGTTGAGGATTGAGAGGCTTTTCAAGAATAACTCTTGGGTTTTCCGAGCCCCAGATGCCACAATTTTGCTTGTTGACGAAGCCATCGAGTTGGAAATGGGCCTCATCACTCAAGATGAGTTTTCGATGGAATTCCGGATCATTTTCATGCATTTCAAGGATTCATTCAACAAAGACTCGACGTTGTTGATGATCGGCCGGCTTGAGTTCTTGTGTTAACTGAACTTTATAAGCCTTAAGACCCAAATCTTTATGCAAAATACGATGGAATGACGTTTGTGGAATGCCTAATTCCAAAGAACGACGAGGAATGGACAAACCTGGGTTTTGTTTTCTTCAACACTTTCGGCTACAGCAGCAATATTCTCGGCTGTTCTTGAGCGACGTGCACGGGTTTTATTCTTCACATCACTAACTTGTCCCGACAGCTCGAATTTTTCTACCAATTTCTGTATTGCGGTCCGACAATGTGCTTCACGACGACCCCAAAATGTTCGAGTTTTACGAACCGTCTCTGCCACATTTTCACCATTTTTATAGTGAATTTTAATAATTTCATTGCGTTGTTGAATCGTGTATCGTTCCATTTTTATTAATGGCGTAGTTTCTACTTGTCAAATGTCAAAAAATCACAGCTCCAAAAGTGACATCTACCGAAATTGCGGGCTAATTAAAATAACACCTCTTATTGGAAAACCCTTTATATAGCACATACAAAAATTTTTTTCTATTAGTCTGAATCCCGATATTTATTTTCAAATTTCACGACTAGGCAAGCAAGGAAGCCGAAACCGCTGAGAGTTGTTGCAATTATTCGTCCTTTGAATGTACTTAATTACATACGCACTGTCCCTCTTTGCATTCCCTGAACTAAATTTATTGATGTAAGATGTAAGTCGAAATTTCACTGTATACTCGCATTTTATCACCGATTTGCATTAACTTCCTGCTAATCTTTTTACTGGCACATTTTCCCTACTTGAAATTTTAATATAATTTCAATGAAATTTGTACCTCAACAAATACTTGATCATATTTAAAACATTTCTGATGTGCGAAACTATTTTTTGTTAAAAATGTGCAATTTTCTTAAATACGGAAATTAGTGATAGCCGCTTAGACGTTATTTCCCTAAATGTGCGATTTGTACCCATGCCAATAAATTTCGCTAAAGTTTGTAATTTTGTATGTTTATCCAACTATTAAAAGAACTAAGGTTTGCATTAATGTTTACCTCCCCACCCATCCTCACACCAACTCATCCAGCAAGTCGACGCAGACAGAATTTGTTCGAACCGTCTACAGTCACCAATAATGCACACGAATTCTGAGAAAATATGGTCGATTTAAATTCTAAGAAAAAATTCAATTTTTGCCTATCTTGAAAAACTTGTTTGGTTCGTATCCATGATATATTTAGCCGAGATCATTGAGTTATTGAGGTTTGCCATGAGCTTTTCTCATACATCACTTTCTTAGTACTACCGTCGATAACTGGGTATTTCTTGTCTGTGCTATATTGCTATTGTTATACAGGGTGGGCCAAAAGTCACCATGGGGTTTAAAAATAACTAACTTTTTCGTTTGTACATTGCTCCACACCCTGTTGACCGTTTCTCTTCATTCCTTTTTTACATGATAGCCAACTGTCTGTTCTTCATAGGTAAGCATGTTTCCCCACCCCACCTTACCCCTCCTTTTTTTCATCCTACCATATGTCACCAATTTAATTTTTAAACCCCATGGTGACTTTTGGCCCACCCTGTATAACCATTCATCTCATATTGATATAAAGGTCTTCGAAAAAACAAAATCGAATGGAATAATCATGCTGTCTTTTCCACCTCACTGCACCCCCATCGTTTGCAACCCCTTGATTTAGGCGTGTATGGACCGTTTAAACACCATTTCTGCATGGCACAGGACAATTGGATGCGGAGAAATGCCGGAAAAATGTGTCTATATCTGAACTTGTGAGCATCCAGAGATTGCTTAATATGCAAAAAAAAAAAAACTGGTATATATCCTCCGAACATTTTTAATGACGTAGATATGCACCTTCTCTTGTTAGTTATCGACCACCCATACTTAGTGATACAGTGCCAATTACCAACAATAACGAAGTCCGCAAAGAAAAGGAACTTTTATCAGGAACATCTCAAGTTGACAAAACTATTGCAGGCCTTTTAAATAGCAGGGACACTGTTAATATAACTGATGATTCATTACCTGATCCCCCCCCCCCCCCCCAGTGGCTTGACAGAAAAGACAATGTTTGCTGTGCAATGAATGGGCCCATAACCGATGTATAAATGAAACCAACCAAACTTCATTTATTTGCCAAAATTGCATTACTGAAGAAACGTAAAATTTGTCTTAATTTTAAATGCAACATGATTTTCTTTGATTTTGCTTACTTTTATGAAGATTGCTTTAATTTCCTTATAACGATATTAAAATCAATAGTTTGCTATTATGTTATGCCATTTATTTTTGTCTTTGCAATTCAATTACATATCATTATTACTTCGAGAACAATTTTATTTTATGTGTTTTTAGTTAATTCACAAGCGCTAAGTATTTTATATGCTAAACATACTTTTAAGTTCCTCAATGAATGTAATTGTGTTTTAAGTAACAATTTGCCCCAGGTCCGTAACTTTTAACCCCAAGCCAGGACAAAAAGTGACATTCTGTGCTCCTACAAATAAATGTAATTAAACCAAAATCTAATTACTCAACGTAATCAAAAGTTGCTTATAATAATCTCAGATATATTTTACAACAGAGTACCTACTAAGAACTATAAAAATATTGATAAGATATCAGAAATTATGAGTTTTCTTTCTAAAATTGTAACTTTTAGCCCCTTGCTCCACTACACTGCAAGAGTTTACAAGTTATTACATTACGCAGGGCATGTAACAACGTAAAAAAAATAGTGCCAAGAAAAATCAACAATGGGGATACGCAAGATATGGAGTTCAGTGTTTATTGTACAATTGATAAATACCTAGATAAACAGGAGCCCTTGTTCCTTATACAAATGTATCTAACTTGAAATTCGTCACCCCTTAATTTTGATTAGCTACAACCCATACAACTCCGAGAATTCAATGAAACTAATCCTTGCTACATTGAGAATAAAAACAAGGGGCTGAAGGTGGCCAAGTGAATAGCCCTACGAATAATGCAAGTCAATCACCATGTATCCAAAGTCTCTAAAGGAATTAAGAAAGTTGAAGTATACAGATTCAGATTTAAGTTCAGTATGATCCGGTACTATAAAGATAGCCAATTTCCCTAAAGAGCACTCAGAACTAGAACGGAAAATTAAAGATCTCCTGGATTTAGATTCCAGTTGACAATGCTAGTGCTTCCAAGTGTTAATAAGCTGCTTCCAGATGCTTAGCAGTAGATTTATCTAGTAAAAGTTTAGTATGTCAATACTCTAGTTAGGAGAACCGGAAGCAACAATGATGCTTAAGAGGACGACGATAACCTACAGAATTATGTAAGTTAATTTATTGTTAATCTCCTCGAGGAGAACCGAATAAATGAGAAAATTAGGGAGTCGGACAAATATATAAAGCGTCCGCCCTATATCAGAAGGTTCTGAAAGACTAGCGCAATACGACTACAATTAATAAGAATATGAAGAGGAATGTCGTCAGGGTTAGCCACCCTTTTGATTTTTGCCCATAACTTCCGTTTAAGGAAGAACTAGGTCAATCCAAATAAATCGTTGGGAAAGTCTGGGAAAAAGGAACAGTTTTGGTGAACATCGGAAATTGATTGGGTGAAAAATTAAAGAAATATAGGCATTTAAAGGAAAAGTGAAACGTTATCTAGGTTGGCCCATCGCTGAAAATTTACGAAATATATGCTGAAATGTTTGAAAATGATCTGGAAAAATTTATGAAATAATATTAATTAATTAATGAAATAAGAATGCGAATTTGTTGCATTTTTTGTATTTTATTTATTTTATTTATTATTTTATTTTATTGTCATTGGTGTTTTGTAGCATCGAAAATTGACGCAGTGTTGTTCACACGCGCTTTAACGCGTACAATCACGGTGGGACAACCCTGACTACACAAGCGCGCCAACCTTGACGACAAGCGCCATTGTCACATCGAATCACACCACAACTAAATATGTTACAGGATTGATTTGATTTTCCCCGCTCGGTTTGTTTTCAAACATGAACCACACAACACATTCACAATACTTACCTTCGATATTGGGTGTACCCATTAAATAAAGTTAGGACGAGACATGGAGAGTTTTTTACTGTAGTAAAAAGCTTAGAAAATTTTCTCTTCAGGTATTTTCAGTAGTTCCAGATGCCCAAAGAAAAGCTTGAAATCATCCTGTTGTTAATAAAACAGGAAATATCACTTAAAATGAGCAACTTTAGGAGAGATACAACATCAGCAAAAGAGAAACTTGTGATTACATTACGGTATAGACTACCTAGGTGCTTTTAAAAATTTTCAGGACTAAAGTAATTTCTCTTCTAGATTTCTTGCAACCAGAGCCAGCTGCACCGATTTGACCATCCGGTTTTACATGGGAACATCTACAGTACGTAATGTACTTGTACGTACAAACCATAGATGTGATAATTATAAAAATGCAGGAAATCTGTATGCCTAAGCCAACAATCGACTCGGACGGCTGCAAATGTATTGCTAAGCGTTTCTTGGAGAGATGAAACTTCACTAATTGCCTTGGAGCAGTCGATGGGAAGCATGTGCTGCCATTTGCTCCTAATAACAGTGTTGGGCGTAATCAACTACATTTGTAATCAGATTAATAATCATGATTAAATCAATCATGATTACATCAATCATGATTACACATCAATCATGATTACACATCAATCATGATTACCCATCAATCATTAATCATGATTACATCGAGTAATCTTAGGAAAATGTAACCGTAATCATGATTACATGATTACATTTTTTTTGATTACAAATGAAACATTTCAAGAGATTTTAAAATTTAGTTCTAAGAAAAAAAACAATCTGTGATTGTAAGAATTTTTATTTTTTTTTTTATTTTTAAATTCGAGGATCTTGATTATATGTGAAAAAAGATGGCGAAAAAGATTAGATTTCTGGGGCGTATAAGAAAGTCGTTGAGCATGGAAAATGCCATAATGCCTTTTAACGCTTTGATTTTCCTACATTTTTCATATTGCTCCACATTGTTATACTATATGCTAGTTCGAATGAATTCAAGGGCAGAATGCAGCTGTTGTAGAATAAGGCAATGCGAGTTATTCTGAAATGCAGCATATATACACCAGTTAGAAGCATGCTCCAAGCGCTACAATGATTAAATATTACTGACATGACAGCAGGAGTGAGGATGAGAGATTAGATTTACTAACTACTACCTAACAAAACGGTCAAAACGGTACAGTATTGTTGTTGATATCATAAAGAAGTATCTAAGGGCAGCGACATACGATTAGGTTTTTCCCGTCCGGCTGGCCGTCTACGGTTTTTACCGTCGCCGTGATTACACGACATACGAGGCGGTTATTCTCGATTATTTTGTGGATATAAGTCAGTGAAGTCAGTTCAGTAATTTTTAGGGGTGCTATAAAATATGGAAAACACTAGTGATGTTGAACTTGTAATTATTTTACTTTTAATTGAGGATAAAGAAGAAAAGAAAAAAAACAATTGCAACGTAGATTTTCAGTGCATCCGCTAAATCAAATTAGACCATCGCGAGGACTTACAAATTTAAGGAATGATGAGGAAAAGTTTTTTAGCTTTTATGGAATGTCTTCTCGCTCTTTTGATATATATTATAAATTTCAAAATCAAATACTTTCAAGCCGATCTGCGTCAGGCATTATACTACACTAGAAAAAAAAAAAAAAAACTAAAACTATTCTAAATATCGCACGCGCACTCCAAAAATAATCTTAAATTATTTTATTAAATGTACCTACATATCGTTTCGTTCGCTGCTTCTGTACTGCTGCACTGCATTAAATTTCAACAAACCGTCCGGGAAAAACCAAAACGTATGTCGCGTCACATTGCACTCAATGAGTTTAGAATTTCATTCGGCAGCAAACCATATGTATCAGCCGTCATCAAACCGTGGCCAGCCACGGTTGCTTTCAGGTTTTGAAACCGGTCCGGTTTTAGCCTGATCGTATTTCGCTGCCAAGTTAATCACTTGGGATTCATTTGGTACGGAAAAAACCGTACGGAAAAAACCTAATCGTATGTCGCTACCCTAACTCTAATAAAGAAACCGTAAAAGAAATCTTCTCTTTCTTAATTCCTAATAATACCGTTTAACAATCCACAGATATCAGATATTCAATTACCATCCCACTATAGATATGTGCTTACAAACATTAGTTTATATGTCACTACCGACTTCGGGATAGAAATACAACAATGTTTGTTTTCGTATAACTACAATTTTAAACCTTTTGCAAATTTGTAATCAAAAGTAATCATGTAATCATAATTACGGTTGCGATTGATCAATCATTAATCGCCATAAATGATTACTTTTCTGATTAATATTATCAATCTGTAATCATGATTACAGATTACAGATTGTAATCGTAATCATTAATCATCAATCAGATTGCATTTTGCCCAACACTGCCTAATAATACTATAAGCTTATATTTTAATTACAAAAAAGGCTTCTCAACAGTTTCAATGGCAGTAGTAGATGCTGACTACAAAGGGGAATGTCCATTTTTTGTACAAATTTAGGCCCAACATGAACAGGCATTGGAGATATCTTAAACGACGCATTATGATATTCTGAACATATTTGATTAACAATGTTTATTTCAATTAAGTGGCGAAAAGCTTTGGTGAAAAGGTGGACTTTCCTACGTCTTGTGATTGTGGGGAATTGGTGAGTCTTGAAAAATGACTTCTTTTGAGAAAAATGTTAACAACAGAGCACTAATGGCCATGGAAGAAAGAGCTGTAAAAATATATACGAAATATAGTAACTGGAGTGACGGCAAAAATGTCCCAAGAAAGTTTTCTGAATCGGGTACAACCCCCCACCCCGTCCGCCGGTTGGTCCTACCTCCCTCCCTAAAAGTATGCTGAGAAAATTTTTCTTCTACGAATTGTAGCTGGTAATGAGTTGAGGCGAACTGTGTAACCCGTTTTTTGTGGGTACTCACTCTTCTTCTCAGGACCTAAGGAATTCTATTCTGTTCTACATTTTCCAAAATGTACTAGATCAAACTTTAAACTCCCCCTAACATTCTCCCGCTTAATTGAAATAAACATTGTTAATAAGATATGTTCAGAGTATAATAATGCATCGTTTAAGATATCTCTAATGTCTGTTCATGTCGGGCCTAAAATGGGCATTCCCCTTTATAATGGTGGATATAGGTGCATATGGCTCGGATGCTTCGGATTTTGTCATATTCAGCCACTCAATCTGAGCAATCTAAAAATACCGGATGATTGCCCTCTTCTCGGCACTTTGAGTCCGTCAATGCCATATGTGATAATTGGAGATAACGCATTTGCCCTTAACCCGACAGAATTAACTCCAAATTCTGGTGAAAAATTACCTACGGAGAGAAGGATTTTCAATTATCGGTGAGACTTCTAATTGATTTTATCCTAGAATATTGTTATTCCACAACATTCTTATATTTCAGGCGATTGAAGGGCCCGCCGTATTGTCGGAAATGCCTTCGGAATACTTGCCCACAATTGGCGTATTTTGTTGAAGAGCGGATCGAAGTTTGTTATTTCTTTATACTTTTTTTTATCTTTTAGAAATATCTATGCATTACAAAAAAAAATAAATAGCACCTCCTTGAACCTACTGCGAGGTATTGCTTAGTTTTATAAATCAGTTTCTTCAAACTTAAACTCAACTTCTTGAAGACACTTCATTTGAAAACGAAGTTGCTGATTTCTACTAATCTCTACTTGTTGAAAAAGCGATAAAAAGAAATTGCTCATAGCAGAAGACATTCCTCATTTTGCACATTCTCAATTACATTTGATATTTGTGAAAGGGTTCCTTCCATTAGCTTCGTCAGATTTAGTTTGTTTCTTTACTGGCGATTAAGTACGAGAGGTGGATGGAAGGAGAAGCTGGAGAGTTCCGTTACCTCTGCTCTTAAATCAACTTTATTAACGCCACTTTCCGGCTATAAATTAACTTTGGTACAAAGAATTTTCCACTATAAGTAAGAAAACATTTTTTTTGTATTATGCAGGGAGAATTATTGAAAATGCTTTTGGTAAATACTAGCCCAAGCCTAACGCATTCCAGCATCTGAAGCAGCAGATTAGAAATGCTTTCTCGAAATGGTGCGTCACAGAGGGTGATTTTGACTTTCAGCATAAAATGATTTAAGATAGTTTTCATTATAAAAGAACCGACTTTATATTATTATAATAATAAAATTGAAATAAAATAGCATTCCTGTCAACAAGAAAAATCAGTTGTATATTCCTCTCTTAATAAAAAAATAACATTCAGGCAAAAGCAAAAACTTTCAGATCTGAGTCGCTCAGAAGCCAATGCGGTTAAGTCCAGAAAACAAAATTTGAGAAAATTGATGTTTTTTAATGCATTAATTTTTTTTAATTTTTGGTATATTAATAAGCATATAAAGTTCTTTTTTAAGGGTAGGCTATGCAACAAAACAAGATATGTACAGGTTGTGTATATAAAAATACAAGAATTTATTGGGACAATGGAAGCAACTTAAAAACTTTGGGACTTATACCTTTTGGCAGCTGAAATAATAAGAAATACTCGTATATGTAAAAATAATAGGATAACATTTGCTGTGATAAATCTTATGTTTATTCATCATAACGAACATCTTCTTCTTGCCAGTTATCAAAATATAAATTTTGGTCTCCACGTGTTGTTCTTAATGTCCTGTAAGATTCGTGTTTTATTGGAGGTGTATATTTTAATAAACTTATTATGCCATTAGGATACAATAATAGTTGATTTATATTTTTTAAGATTACTGGCCTGCCTATTTTTGCTTTTTTTATATTAATTACATAACAGGTGTCATCCTCGTCGAAATTATATTTGAATTTAATGCAGATTGGGCTTAATCTTTCTAGTTTTATCCACCGCATCTTAAGCCAATTGTTGATATTTTTCTGTTGGTAATAGCATTTTCTAATGGTTTTGTGGAAAGGAAATCTTGGTGATTCATTTCGACAACGGTGAAAGGGGTTTTTCTTTTACTATTTTGAATTAGCATTATAAATATGCTGATTTTTGTTTTTTTTGCATGAGCTTCTATAACTGCAAAATCAGCGTCATTGGGCAAATAACTGTGCCCACTTAATAAAAATTTAAGCTCAATTGATTCAGTTTTTATCGTCTTCACTCTGAATTAATTTCAGTAAGCTTAATACAGTTTTTATATTTCGATTCTGTCCTGTACACGAATCTGAATACATTATAATTTTTAGAAAATCCTTTGCATATAATTTAATGTGTTTAGTTAAACACGTAGACACTTCTTGTGAACCCCGAGATGTTAGGTTACAGGCCAAACATACATGTAGATCTCGTTAGTGTTTAAATCATGACAACCAAAATTATATACATATCAGTTTCTCATGTAATAAGGCACCGATATGGAGAGCTTTGGAAATGCGAATGCTTATTCAAAATCAAAACTAAACACGTAATTTTCTTCTGAAGCTCTTAATCGATCATTAGCCATACTATTACGGGCAATTTCTGCATTTCGCAAGTGTTCGTCGTGTTCAACTTCAGCACCATATTTTTCTGCATTTGTTGTAGATTGTTTTTTTATTTCCAAATAATCACATTTTTGGCAAGTATCCTTTGAAGGTTGTTTAAAGTGTAAGTTAAATCAGCGTCTGGGATAATGAGCTCTTGTATAATGACTCGAAATAGCAGGAAATGAACTTATATGTTTTATTACATGGAAATCATCTATTTTGTTACCTGGAATATGATGCCCGCGGTGGTCCTTCAGATCTTCCTTTGAACAACAATTATATAGTCGTCCGTTACTTATTTGGTATGTTTCTTTAAAATAATTTTTGCAAACACCAACTTCTTTGCCGTTAAGTCTAATAAAATATTCAAAAGACTGAGATCTTAGTCTTTTGGTGTTATTTTTGGGTCGTTGTCTTTTGTTAGCACAAACTCGAATCAACCTAATCACTCTGCCCATGACTAACAGTGACAGTTACTATGAATTTGTTATTTTTAGTGTTACCAATAAATATAGAAAAAGAAGAATAATTTAGTTTTTATTTCAAATTTTATGTATACGAATATTGATAAAAGTGTGGACTTATTCACAATGGCTTCTGAATTATTATACAACATATTCAGAAGGTATAAAAAAAAATGGCTGTCTGTCCTAGAAAAAACAAAGTAACGAGTAAATTCTTTAATAACTAAGAAGAATATGATGTATACCATTAAAATTTACAAAAACCAGAAAATATTAAAAAATGGACTTAACCACATTGGCTTCTGAGCGACTCATTTCTCTCCTGCAAACGCTCACTTCACTAATCACAGTAATGTGCATATCCTTCCAGTTGAAGTTCTACATCCTCCAGTCCTTACAGATATCTTATTTGCAGCTTAAGCGGTTGTCTCTCCGGCTGCTGCCCTAAAGAAATAAAAAAACTGCTAATAGCCGAAGTTTCCCTTTCGGGCGGAACATTTTCAATTACACTCAATATCTCCATATCTTCTGAGATTTTCCCAACCTCTTTTTAGTTTGTACTGGATCCATTCCCGAAGTAGATGGAAACTCCAAATAATTAGTTGCTTCGGTACTTACGCTGAAATATTTATTGGGTAATATGGTAAATATGCAGAAAATTCGTAAGTAACTTACCTTGGTACTTTTAATAAAATAAGGCCTCAAAATGCACCCACTTAGTTCACTTTGTACTTCCAGAACCTCTTGGAACCCTGCTTTCAGCCTTGAAATATGCTCGAAGCGAGTCCCTTAGATTTTCCCATTTTTTTTTTTGCACTCTGTTGCTAAAGAATAAAGTGATGTAATTTCTCGCATGGCTTCTTAATAAAAAAACTTACTGGTTCTTCCAAGTACTGATGTTTGCAAATTCATCCCAGCTGCTAGATTTTTTATACCTGTCCTTGCACTAGGGCCATGTCTTATTGTATAACCACTTATGTACTTCGACTTCTAAAATAAATTTTATTTCAAAATTACTATCCATTACTAAAAAGAAATATGTATAAAATCTTGATTGTACATCCAGTAGGTACGTTTACATGAATACTTGAGTACTTGACTTGAAGTCCACTTGAAACTCAAGTAGGGTTTTTGGTTGAATTAATTCTAATTACGTGACTTGAAATTTTCTTGAAATTTTCTTGAAATGATATTTTACCTATGACAAGTTCTGTACATAAGTACGGATTTATAATATTTTGAGAAAAGTGCTAAAAATTACAACCTGAATTATCAACAATAATATTTTTCTCGTTCTCTTTGCCGTTCATAACATACAGAAATAAAAAATGTTCAAGTACTTAGTTGCGTTTATATGCACTTTTCAAGTAAATTGAAAAAAAAAATTACTTGAATCAAGTATACTTGAAGTCACTGAGGATATTTTGATTACTTGATCTCTAGTTGATTGAAGTATATTTCAAGCATTCATGTTGGAAAAAAGGCGGCATGACCACTGCGTTTATGGATGACAGTGACTTGTCCATTTGATACTTGTTTGCCTTGAACAAGATTTATTTGCTTATGTTCTAATTAGTTAAATTAAAATTTAAAAATGGTCATGAATTGCTATGTACATCAGTGCTCCAACAAATTCGATAAAAACAAGCCCGTCAAATTTCATCTGTTTGCTAAGAACGAAAAACTTAAATCTAACTGGATTTGTAAGTAGTTAAAGTTAGGAAAGAGATCGATGTCCCGTTTGCAGTGAGCAGTAAGCGACTAGGTAAGCGTATATTTATGGTTAAAATAATCAAAGGTAATTGAAGTTTTATTATATAGGAGAATTCAAAATCATATTGAAGTCAGCTGTCTTTCGAAAAAATTGCCATTAAAAAAGCTACAATGTGTTTGCAATAAGAACGCTAGTAAAGCAGCAAAAGGGAGAAGGCGACTTAAACAGAGAGATGTGCATATTAAAAATACGAACCAAAATAAATTAACAAAATTACTAAATTATTTGTACGATTTATATTTAAGACTCATTTTCTTTGCAGAGCTCTACTTCAGAATCAAAGTATACTTATGATGGTGAATGTTCCATTGGTTTATATAATAATAATTAAACGGGCTGATTAAGTTCTTATTCATTTAATGGGCCTACATATATGGTACATGTGGGAACGACTTTCAGCTAAAAGCAGGTATAATAACAAAACTCCGAGACAATTTATGTTTTCCAAAGAACATGTAACTTAACAAGAAGCTTCATCTCGCGAAAATGCACAAGTTATATGCTTATTTGTTGAAGCGGTCGGGAGGTAACAGATGTTGATGGATTTGGTTTTTCCCAACTTTGTAATATGCAGAAATCTTATTAGAATTTATGTTTTGACGTTATTTAAGTATGTATATAGCTTTTCATCAATTGCCTCTTGTTACCAGCTGTTTTTTCATATGGAAATGAAGTTTTCTTTAAGTTACTCCATATTTTCTCCCTTATTTTTAATTTTTGATCTGACAGCAAAAAAGAGCAGACTGTCTGTAAACCCGATGGTGCTGCCTAGAAATCCAGTTGTCAGTTTTACAAGTATTCGCATGCCCTATAAGCACGGTACTGAGAACAAGTTATTCTCATTAAATTTTGATATATATACGTGCTGGGAGGCTGTGACGTACCTTCTTCCACTAATGCATATACATTTCTATGGAATAGACAGAGAGAGGAGAGAGTATTTTAGTTTTTGTACCGTGCTTTTCTATACATTACACGACATTTTGTCTAAAAATGCTTTTATATATTTTGATGTGAAGTTGCTTACTAGTAATATGAATTTTTTTCTAAACTTTTGCAGCATTGCCGTGCTGCGCACTAACGTGTAGTCTGTTTCAACCTTATCCCTACCTTTATACCGAGGTCAAGCTTAGAGAAATCAAGGCCGAGACACAGTGGGAGCGTACACAAATTAGACTTAGCTGACGTTTGATAACTTCGGCGTAGTGAGCTATAGTTTAACACAGAGCGTTGACGAACAACTGCTATTTCCTGACTTTTATCTGTTTTTTCTAGATTTCTAATCAACTTTTCAACTTCCGAATTCATTAAAACCAAATCAGCTGTTTGAGGAAAACAACGAAAATCATGTTACCAAATGTCATAGTTGCGCTGGAGTAGAAACTAGATAGAGCTACCCCTGATTTTATCATTAGAGCTTGCCCAACTTCTTCTCATGTATTCTACAGGAACTGTCAAACGTCGGCTGCGCTCAAGCTCATAGGGCCGTCCCAAGGTATATAGAAGACAAGTATTCCCATTAAAATTTTGACACATTGCAGCTGGTAGCCTGTTACGTAATTCTGTAACTAATGTATATACATTTCTATAGGAAAGACAGAGAGAGCGCAGATAGTATTATGTTTTCTGTACCGTGCTTTCCTATACAATTTCACGATATCCGTCACTAATGGTGGAACGTGGTTCGCAATGGGAATACCTGGTACTCTTATATACCTTGAAGCCGTTCTACACCATATCGCATTTCACTTTTTGTAGATGAGAGACAGTCGGAGGAGGAAAATTTTACTTCTATCGACTGTCTCTCAACAACAAAAAAGTAAAATTCGCGGACAGTACCTTACCTATGCGATATGGTGCCGGACGGCCCATACTGTCAGTACGTTTACATGAATACTTGAAGTATAAAAACGCTCATTCAACGTGTAAATTTCAACTTAAGAAATTGGAGAATTAAATTCAAGAAAAATTCAAGTTAAGTAATTGGAATTAATTCAATCAACCGTCCTACCTGAGCTTCAAGTGGATTTTAAGTTAAGTACTCAAGTAATCATGTAAACATACTGTGTGTCTCGGCCTTTAGTACTGTGTTTCCAGCTTTAAAATAGTAAAAAATCGATCTTGAATATCGATAATTAAATCTATTTGAATTCAAGGGTGTGTTCAGAGAGCGATGCACTTTATAGTGACAATGGTCGATTATTTTCGATGTAGCAACAGGTAATTTTTATTCCATTCATTCTTCGAGCAGCAAAAACCCACTTTTAAGATGGTATACCAGTGAAGTCGAGTCCATATCTCGGCATATGGGGTCGCCATGGTAATCGATGGCGGGAAATTTTAAATATTATTGAAGTGGAAGTGTAATACAACGCGGAGTCTATTAGATATTCGCGTAGCTATGAAAATATTGTACACATAACATATATGTTCTCATTGTACAAACTCTTTGCAAATTTCATTTTGGCAGAAACTGAAGCAAAAATTATCCGTTAGTAATATGTAAAATATTAAATTCAAGTTAATTGGGCAATTTTCCTTCGAAAAACAGAGTATGTAACATATTTTAGTCGGTAATTACTGTTGAAATTAATAATGAATTAAAATTAAGCCCGCTTAAACATCACTCTTATCTGAAGACTTATTATGGTGCAAGGCCCGTCTGACATATCCGGCTCTTGCTGTTTTTCACTTCAAAAAACGAGCCAAGCCCACTATTGATCAAATATGCCTGCTATTTTCGACAATCATGTATTACATGTATCTATTCATACCCTAAATTTTTGTAAAAGAAATGGAATCGTGTTGCTATCATTTCCTCCCTACTGCACACACAAACTTCAACTCCTGGATAGACCGGTTTTTGGACCGCAAGAAAATAATAAACATTGCCACAGAAAACTGGATGCGAAATCATCCTGGTAAAAAATTACTGTACATTACATTCCTGGGATTGTCAGAGAAGCATTTCTTCTTACCGTCACCAATAGAAATGCTATTGCTGGTGTTACCTTCACTGGTATAAGTCCATTTAATAGGAATATCTTTACCACAGTTAACTTCGAATCATGTTCACGGATCTGCCCTTGCAAGCTAATAATGAAATTCAAAAATCAGCCTTCGAAGTAGATCGGACGATTACGACTGATCTTCCCGAACCAGGGCCGAGTAACTAGCTTAATGATAATTCGATCATATCTAACATTCCCGAACCACCAACACTCTGGGCTGTATCAAACACACAGGCCTCTGAAGCTAATAAGCTGGTAAACGCTGCTACCTCAAACCTATCACCAAGATCGTCACAACCAGGACTTAGTGGGCTACAAGCAACTTTTAAGCAACTAATTCCCTTTTTATCCCAAAATATAAGACCTCTACCGCGAGCTGATTCAAGATCAGAAAAAAAAAGATATCGTAAAAAACATAAAACAGCGATACTCACTGACACCCCTGAACAAAATGTTTCGCCTTTTTTGTCCTTTATTTTTCTAATAAATAATTTTATTTAATCTTGTGTGTCTTTTTCATTGTACATATAATATTTCACAGGACCTAGCGGTGTTACTTTTGACCCGTACCGTACAAGACATATTAAAAAAAAATTATAATGTACATTTTTAGAGTATAGACGAAAGTTGTATATGGCTATATTCATTTTATCGATTTGGTAGCCAGAAATCATTGGTTCATCCGATGAAACTTTAGAGCGCCCCACGCACTGAAAAATGTTGCTCCCAGAAAAACTTATATAAAGTTTAACCACAGACAAGAAATTTACAGAAAGCGACGGTAGTACTAAGAAAGATATGTATGAATAAGAGCTCATAGCAAACCTCAATAATTTACTGATCTCGGCTAAATATATCATGGATACGAACCATTTTTTTTTTTTTTTTTCAATATAGACAAAAATTCATATCTTTCTTAAGTTGTGTCTGGGCAGTCTCGGGTTCACGGAAGTTGGATTGATTTGGTTGCTTGGGCTTATTTGATAAAAATTTTTATGAGCGTAGGTCTAGAGGTACAACAGCGCGGATTTTTGTCTCTGGCTTTTATAAATTGTTTTCAATGTAGGAAAGAATTGATTTATTTCGTAGAACTTAAATCGACCATATTTCTTCAGAATTCGTGTGCATTATTGGTGGCTGTAGACGGTCCGAAACAATTCTGTCTGCCGTCGACTTGCCGGGTGAGTTGGTGTGAGGATGGGTGGGGAGGTAAACATTAATGCAAATCTTAGTTCTTTTAATAGTTGGATAAACATACAAAATTACAAACTTTAGCGAAATTTATTGGCATGGGTACAAATCGCACATTTAGGGAAATAACGTCTAAGCGGCTATCACTAATTCCCGTATTTAAGAAAATTGCACATTTTAACAAAAAAAAAGACTCGAAAGACTCGCACATCAGAAATGTTTTAAATATGATAAAGTATATAAGGTAAAAATTTTATTGAAATTGTATTAAAATTACAAGTAGGGAAATTGTACGGCATACCAGTAAGATTAGTAAGGGTGGGTACACAGTGCTTCCACGTTTGAAATAGAAATTTTGTAGTGTGTACGTTCAAAATATTTCCAACGATGCCCAAAGGGTAAGTAACCAATGCCTCGCTCCATACAAAATCACTGTTGCCTCAATCCGATGAAGAAGCCCACAAGTTTTTCTTACAAATTTACTAGAAAGTCCCCCCCCCCCCCCCCGCCCCCCCGCCCACTAAATCTAATAACAATCTCATCCAGCAAGACGACGGCAGACAGAATTTGTTCCGACCGTCTACAGCCACCAATAATGCACACGAATTCTGAAGATATATGGTCGATTTCAATTCTAAGAAATAAATCAATTCTTTCCTACATTGAAAACAATTTATAAAGGCCTCAGATAAAAATCCGCGCTGATGTACCTAGGCCAACGCTCATAGAATTTTTAGCAAACAAGCCCAAACAACTTCCACGAACCCGAGGCTGCCCAGACACAACTTATTCGAATTGTCTTCAGCGGTTCAGCCACCAATAATGCAGACGAATTCTTAAGAAATATGGTCGATTTAAATTCTAAGTAAAAAATTCACTTCATCTTTATTGAAAAAAAACTTTGGTTCGTATCCATGATATATTTAGCCGAGATCAGTAAGTTATTGATGTTTGCTATGAGCTCTTATCCATACATTACTTTTTTAGTGCTAACCCTTGTGTATAGAACTATATAGTGGTTGCGAAAATGCTTCTTTGTTATAATGTCAGATGGCTTGAACAGTTTTGCTCGCGCTCAGTCGCTAAAAATTCTGCAACTAAAGTAAGGACAAGGGGTTCAAGGGATAAGCCGTACGAGCCTTTAAAATTGCCTGAACGATTGTTTGTCTAAAAGCTGTTATATCTGAAATCCAGATATAACCATTTTTCACTATTTCTAATCATTCTTCTTCGTAAATAAGTCAATTCCACGTAATTCATAATATACATAATTGCGAGATTCTTGTTTACGCACATTCAAATCTTCAAAATATTTGTCATTGCGAAGTTCATAAATACGCATAGACCGAAATTCGATACGTTAGAATTTTCCTCATACAAACACAAAATGTCCTCTTATAAGCGATAATGGAGCGACCATAAAAACCTTAAACACAAAACGAATTCCCCCGAATTGAAATTAAAAGCTTTTAAGTAAATAAAGTCGTAAATCATAAGCTTAATCACCCAAGCACCCAAGCGCTTAAAGATTAACAAAAGCTTTCGAATTTCAAGCCCAAGTGTTTGCAATAACCAAATTCTTCGTAAACAAAGGGCTTTAAATTTCAAGTCAACATAACTAATTGTTGATCATGAAATTCTTCACGCTATAATCGACCAACGAGAGATCAATTCAAATTCAAATATTGATCGCATGACTAATAATCAATGGCAAAGCGACGGTTGGTATTCCCAAGGTTTATCCCTGCTATTGGGAATAATCGCGAATTTTGGATTGCGAGATTCATCCTTATAAAAATGGGAGTCCTATCCCAGGGATTATTATTCATTAGTGAGTTTTCTTGAAAATATCAAGTAGTGCATTCAGCTTATGCTTTCTGATTAATTCAATTAACTCAATAAGTATGTTCGAATATTTGTTCAACTATTGTTCTAGAATTATCAAGTCAGTACTCAGTTTACAGTGCATTTAGCTTGCATTATATTTCTACAAAGTTTAAAGCCAGTGATCAATATTCAATTTTAAGAAAGAATTTGTGAAAGGTCAAATGATTCTGAAAAATTCAAATAAAGTGCTAATATGCTTGTACTAAAGATAACCAACGATTGTGAAAATATGTATAATATTAAATAACGTAAATAAAACGTAAAATAACGCAATAAATTGTAATAAATAACTTCAAGTGAAGTGAATTGTTAATAAAAGGTTATTAAGAATAAATTTTAAGTGAAGTAAAGATTTAATAAACGTTCTTAATACTAAATAAAGGTGATTTTTAATAAAGATTGCTTTAGTGTATGTTTAACAAAATTTGGTGTCAAAAGTATAACAAAAACAAAGAAAAGAAAGTGGTTAACAAAACATGGTGCCAGAAGTGAGTAAATAACTATTGTTATACGAAGATTGTTTTAACATAGCGCTTGTGTTTTTTCATGGTAGTTTTGCTCAATCTTCACTAAATGCAAAGCTGTGCAACTGTAGTAAGACAAGGGGCACAAGGGATAAGCCGTAAGAGCATAGCCAAACTAAAAAACATACAAATTCTGGGAAGTAGACATCGCCTCGATAGAATTTAAAATCCACGATGGCTGGACCTGATGTAGGGCAACCCGTAAATTTTTCTTAGAAATTTACTGGAACTTTTTTCCTTAGAATTGTTATGCAATGTTGGAGGCCGACAACGGTTGATTGCGACACTAACAATTCTTATGAGCAAATAGCATTCATTTCTTCTTAGAAATTTACAGAAAATGTTTCGGGAGAATCTTTAATCAGTCTGGGCGCCGACTGAGTAATTTTCAGATGCAATCATACATGCCGTTGTCGGCCACCAATTTTTAATAATTCTAAGGAAAAAATTTCCAATAATTTTCTAAGAAAAAAATGCGGCTTTACCTACATGAGGTCCAGGCAGGCATCACTGGTTTTATATTGGAGCGAGGCATTGCTGGCTTATCCTTTGGTTACGTCTGCTCTGCAGTAGTGGCGCCTATACAACAAGGTACTAAGTCAAATTACGTTTTACAACCACTGTAGTTCTATACACAAGGGTTACTACCGTCGATAACTGTGTATTTATTGTCTGTGGTTTAACGTTATAAAAAATCTTTGGCAGCTTACTTCAGCTATTCCACCATAAAGAGGCCCTTTTCTTCCCCCTTGAACTGATTGTGCTGAATCTAAAGGTTAACGGTTTCCCGATATTTATGGTGGTACCTCAGGTAGTGAGAAAAGGTTTTTCTCAGCAATCGCGTTCCGAGCGCTACAGCTACCTGTTTCCCAGCCCTGCGTACGGTTCCGCTCCCAACAGGCTGTGAATTCTAAAATATGTACTCTAGATATGAAAATATCCTTTTGCCCACGTGTTCTAAACACTTTAAGGATGAAAATTTTTCATCGTTATGGACGGTAACCTTCCCTTAATTAAAAAAATGTAGAAAAAAGTATTGAAATCTTAGAGTTTAAGTTCTTAGAGTTCCCTTTAACTTCCATGCAAAAATAATAAGGAAAAAACATGGAAATCTGTTAGAATTCCACATTCAGTTCTAACTACCAATCCAATCAAAGACTTGGAATCTTGGCACAGTACCTTCCCTACGTGCGCAAATAGTACGAATTTCCAGGTAAAGTCGTCAAAATTGTCAAATAAAACGACCGGTAAACCATTCGAATTATTTAACTGCAGTAATATTTCATATAAAACTCAAATCACACAATAAAACAACTTGTACAATTCAGTATATTTGAAAAATTTATTTATAAAAAGTCTCTTAATTGAAAACTCTACAATTTGGCAGAAAATTTCACTAACATGGCGGATATCCGGATTTAATGCACCCAACTTGTATTCTGTAGACCGTGGACCGTCCCTTCAAGCAAGGCGAAACAAAAACGTAACGAAAATGTAAACATGCTTGCATAGAAGTGTACGCAAAAGAAACGTTTTGGTGTTGTGAATGCGTAACAGAAACGAATCATCAGGCCAAAGAGAAGTGAAACTGAAAAGCGTAGATTGTCAATGTAGTGGTAATTGACATTATATTTCGCAAACTGTACTCTAAAGTGTTACGTTTTCGGAATGAAAATTACGTTTAGTTTACGAAACGTTTTGCATGTGGCTTTTGAAGAAAACAACAGATTTTTCTATTTTAATTTATTCGATAAAAATAGCATCACAAACCTTAATAAGAATAGAGCAAAAAAAGTTTATTAAGGAACCTTAGCTTACACTACGTTACAATGTTATTAGGTACATCGAGTAGGGTATAGATAATTGGAATTATCGATAGACTACAAAATAGCTTAGTAAACTGACAAAAGTTCAGTAATAATAATATAAGTGTACCTATTCAAATTTGTTGACACTCCAAAGTTTTAATAAAATAAAAATTAACGCGGCGTTTTGTTATTCACAAACACAGCTGTCTGCTGTCAGGTTCTATGACACAAGTCAATAAATCCAGAAGTACGTTTTCAGTACGTTTTCGTTTCACTTTAGGTGTACACTCTCAAATGCTTAGGAGAGGTACGTTTTCATTACGTTTTTGTTACGCTGTGAATATAGTGTTCATGTACTATAGGGCCGTGGGTGTATTAGTAAAACGCGGTTCGTAAAGTTCACGTTTTCGTTTCACTTTAGGTGTATACTCTCAAATGTTTAGAGGGGTGATATAAAGTGATATCTTTCAGAATATCGATTTTTCCTTAAAGTCGATTCATAAAATTTCGATATAAATTGGATAAATTCGACATTATATCAGACACAAACAACACAACCCTCTCGTTGTCACCACAAATACAATTTACAATACAATACAATGCGCTGCTGCTGCTAGTTGGTTTTTGGTTACCATTTTTACCAATCACAAAAACAGGATAGTTAGAAAGAACAGGAATTCTATTTGCTTACTTGCTGCGCTGAGATTTAGTGTGTCTGGCTTATGTGCATAGTGTTGACGTGATGTGTAAATTTTTTTTTTTTAGTTATTTTTTGACAAACTAAATTTACAAATTAGAAGAAGCCAAAAGAAATGCTAAGTTAAACTCTTCTCGGAAATAAGTGCGCTTCAATCATAATGGAAAATTCTTTGTCTAAAGAGCGACAATTTCTATGAAAAATTAAAAATTTGTTTGGCATTTCATTCTCGCATTAAATTTGAGTGCGAACAAACTTGCTTGCAGAGAGATTTTTTTAAGACGTTTTCGCAACATTTCTTTTAAATTCGCCGAAAAAATTGTTTCCTGTCCAAAAAAGTTGTGTTATCTGAAAGTTCCGATAACGTACAAGTTTCCTGTGGAAAGTTGCAACTATCAAGGAAGCACTTTATTAATAATATGAATATGAAATTAATATCGTTCTGTTGCTGCTGCTGCTGTTGACTTGCGAAGTTCATATTTTTACAATTATAATTGCAACTAAAAATCTTAGATTTAGGTATAAAATGTGTGAAGTGAAAAGTGCGTGATGAGTGTGATATTTGCTTAACATAAAATTGAAATCAAAATGTTTTTAGCATATATATATACCTAAATATAATAGTAGAAATGATAATCATGTGATATTTTTAATTTAATTATTGTTGAATAAAATAAAAATCAGGAAGTACTGCTCCAGCGTTATTTCGGGTATGGATGTTTTCACGCCTTTGTGAACTTTGTATAAAAAGGTAAATAAATGTTCATTTCTAATTAGTATTTAATGCATATACATGCTATGTACATATATATACATATTACCTATGAAACAAGTTCTGGTGCTGTTTTTAAGGGGGAAAAAATCGAAAAATCAAGGCGGTACGTTTCTGACTAACTACGTTTTTTCTTTTTTTTTTATACTCTTAATTTCGAATTAAAGCCATATTTCATGTTCAAAGATCCGAGCCGAAGTAAAGGTCACATTCAATACGGATTACACTCTGAACTTGTAGTATTTTTCTAATTAAGCACTCTGCCAGATTGGAGTGAAATGTCAAAATATGTTTTGGTGTGAATGTTTTTTTTCCTCATCACTGTGCAAAAAAAATGTAATGAGTTAGGTTTGCGATAAATATGTATGTTAAACAAGCTATAAAAATATAAACTTTCACTGTAAAATAGCAGATCGATTCATCGAAATGCCTTCAGTATGGTTTTCACAAGCAAAGTTACTCGTTTTCAGCCCGTCATCTTATCTTGGCATACCACCAGAGCCAGTAAGGAGACGATTTCCACACACTTCAATATTTTAGTCAAATTGAGTATATTTTCTGCAGTTGGTACCCTTTTTGAACGTACTCCTACTAATTAGTGTGGAGCTTGTAAAATGCGAACAGATTTGTTAAAAAAAAAACAATGGTTTTAAGCATATGGCATTATTCAGTTTCAGTTTTATTTCAGTTTGACCATGTCTTACATTTTGTTTACAAAGGAGACAGAAACTTAACCTAAACTTATTCTATATTCGAACAAGCTAGACAAAGTTGCCGTATTAGGATATTATCGTCGTGGCTCACATCTTACAAAAAATTTATTATCTATTTCGCTTATTTTAATGCTTACCAATTTTACAGCAGCTATGAGAGGTAGTGAAGCGGAATGGTAAATTAAGGATCATTTTCAAAATTTTATTCTGGAAAATTTGTTCGAGAGAGAACCTTCAAGGTCATTGACTATGTGACAATAACTTGTCGTATCGACTAACTCGTAAACCGCCGTAATATTGGGTGCCTCTCGCTCCTTTTTCGCTACATGCCTGGTCAATGTTCAGATGAAATATCTAGTCTGATCCCTTGTACTTTTGGCCGTACAGTAAAGTTCTGTGATGCCTTCTTATCCCTAACTGTGTTAATGTGGACCAAATTACCATCTTCTGTTTTTCGTCGGGCTTACAATCTGCAAAGGTTCAAGAGTGACATACATCAGCACCTCCGCCACTTTCCTTATGTCTCCTAATTCTTTCCCTATAGGGAAAACCGAAGGGTTCTACATCCAATGAAGTATTAACAGTATATAAGGTGCACCTTTCAAAGATAGAGGATGTTTCATAAGTTTTGAGTCCCTCATAACTCTTAGAGGCAGGTGATCGGGTCGGCTATCATCTACATATTAAAAGCCTGTAGAATCCTCTTAGCTGATTCTAGAGATTTGTTTATCGATCCTGAATCCATAGCAAATCCTTTCTTAGAATAGTTCATCGGCTGATTCGTATCACTGTATATGACCAAGTACTTGGCAGAGAATAATCATCTGACAGCAGATACTATAACGTCATCTCTGGACAGCTGGATCTATGAAATCATTTTGATATTCTTGTCGCGTAATACATTTAGAATTGCTGGGTAACTTGTAGCAAGTGGTAAGAATCACGTGTATTGAAGCTGAATATATTCTAGCTCGAATTACGGTATCCATTTTTGATTCATATGGACATCACGGGCACGCTGTCAGCGATCGATTCGTTGGACCCAATTCTCGACCACTCTACCACACATTTCGGTCGATTTTCCGGCAATTATGCGTTCAATATTGGCTCTGAGCTCGTATAACGTCTCTGACTTTTTGGCATAGACCAACGAGGTCACATAGCCCTAGAAAAAAAAAGTCCTGAGGCGTTAGATCGCACGATCCCGGCGGCCAATTGACGGGTCTTGCTCTCGAGATAATGCGATTTCCGAATTTCGGCTTCAATAAGTCCATGCTTGTGTTCGTTGTATGGCACGTAGCGCCGTCCTGTTGAAATCACATCTCTTTCACATTCATGCGACGCAAATTCGGAAACAAGAAAATGTTTATATCGGTCTATAGGGGTCAGCACTGACTAATGTGGCGGACATCATTATCAACAAAAAAAGGGCCCAATGACGTCGCTGGTATGAAAACTGCACGAAATTGTCACTTTTTGTAGATGCAGTGGCGCCCTATGCAGCACACGTGGGCATTTTCTGCTTGTTGACAAATCCGTTTAACCACAAATGAGTTTCATCACTGAAAATGATTTTGCGATAAAAATCCGGATCGACGTCAAACTCTTCCATATCTTGAGTTAATTTCATCTTGTACGCGTGTAGGCCGGGAGCCCCTCGCAAAACTCGCCACAGTGATGTTTGAGAAAGTCACAATACCTGCGCATGGCGTGGAATCGATTGATTTGAATCGTTCTCAACAGACGCACTTACGGTCGCAATATTTTCAGGACTCCTTGCGTTTATTTGTCTCACGGTCATCGGAACATTAAGCGGCAAAAATGTAGACTCGAATTTTTGTACCAATTTTCGAATTGAGTGTCGCGTAGGGCGACTATACGGACAATAAATTGGCGTTAACGCTCTTCGTTGCGACCACCGACTCCGAATTTTGGTAGCAAATTTTACATACACTAGTACATAATCTTCTTGTCACTAGTTGTTAGAAGTAATAAGTCGAAGGCTTGAATTGAAGTAAATTTAAAGTTCTCATCTTCTTAGATCAGATTAGAGGATCACTTCAATTTATTGTAACTCTTAACAAATCTAACCATCTACACATACCATATAATTTTATTCATATTAAAATTAATTTTAAGCTTTAAAATTAGGAAAGACTATATCCTAGATGAATGCCAGCAAACACTTACCCACAATTCAAGTAGGAGATTGGGTGGAGTAGTATGTGCGCGCCCAAAGAGAAGCAGCATCCCGTTGTACAGTAAAATAGACTATAAGTGCAATAATCCGAAGAACTTTTTAGAGCACATTAAAAACTCAGGGATCGAGAGTTTTTCCAGTATAGAATATGCAAAAATCAAAATACATTTAACCCTACCATAATAATTTCAATGTGTTCAGGCGTACGACTACAAACAAATTTTGTAGATCCTATGACGACCTAGGGTACACAAATTTTCGTCGTTAAACCTTTGCAATAAATACATTCGTTCAACTCATTTCAAAATTCGCGCGGTTTGAACTAAATCTGGTCGGCTTAAGATAAAAATGTTTTGTATGTACTCTAACCATGATTTAAAGATAAACAGGACAACTAAAGGGCATTATGCTTCAGCGAGCATAGTTGCCCAAATTTACAAAATCAAAAGACGCCTTAGTAGTTATAGTCACTTCTTTAATTAGCTAGTTTTACGCCAAAGTTGTGACCAGAAATTGTTGAGTAAAATTAGCTGAGGCCTGCGCCTGATGACAGATGCTGTGAGCTAATAATTGAAAATAATTTCACGGTTGCAAGTTTGGATGGACATCGAAGTCGAGTTTTCTAAGAAGATGTCCAATTATATGAAATGAGCACATTCGTAGGTATTTTGGTGTAAGGAGAGGAAAGATCCTTAAAAGATCTTCTTTGGCGAAGGTCCTTTAATGAATCTTGTGACTTGTCTGGAGCCTATCATTGAAGTCCATCGTTTTTCCATTTGGTTTTTGATCTAGTTTTGAATGGTAAGCTTTGCGGTGTTGTAAGAAATACCGCAAAATGATTGCGGTACTATGGGAGTATGGATGCTCCTATCTAGCAAGTCTGCCTTATCATTTCTCAAGTGTCCTGGCACCCATTGAAGTAATAGGTGGTTATTTCCTGCATGTAACTCCCCAGTAAAAAAAATATCACGTGGAATTCATGTAAATTCTGCGTGGAAATAGCACGCAACTCTACTTTGAAAATGAGTGGAATTTCCTATATAGCTAGGGGCATTCTCAGCGGTGCGGGGGGGGGGGGGGGGGAAGGCTCCTACCTAGTTACGCCAATGATGATAAGTTTTAAAAATGTACAATAAAGAATTCTGGTAATGTACCCTTGTATACCTGAAATAAGCAAGAGTAAATTTAACCATATTAAGTGTAATTGAGTATTGAATCATAAGCCAAAGTGCTCCTTTCAAATCTAGACAAAGTACAACCATCCGCGGAATAGTCATAGTGTAGAGTGTAGAGCGTTATTTTTACACGTGAAGAACATAATATTGTATTTCGATATTCAACGGAAGGTGATTAATGGAATACCAGCTGTTTCAAAGGAATAGTCTTTGACGACTTCCTAGGTCTAAGAAAGACATCAGAAGCAATAGATAAGTTAAATAAAGAAGACCTAAAACAAAAATGACGATAGTATGTAGTATCACATATCTCTATAAAACTAGAAGGAACATCACCTGCTCATATAGGAGTAACAGAAATCAGTTTCTGGACCATAGCTTAGCGAAGCATACGAGAGATACCTTGTAAAGTTGGGTAAAATAATGTACCAATAGATTTGCTATGGCCATCGAAAATAGATAATCATCAGAATTGTGACTAGAGATCACAAACTTCCAGAACAGCTTATACCGGAGACAGACTTACGGTTTTAATATTGCAGTTTGTATTAAACCGCAAGTGTGTCTCTCTATACTGAGAAACTATATATACTATACACTCGGTGTACACCCAGTATTTAGAGCATTGGAACTCAATATTGAAATTGCAAAAAATTTCGCGATATAGAGAGCTTATTGCAATCTGACCCTAGTTATAAACCGTAATCATTTAATACACAAACCTTTTAGAACCGATTTTTATGCTGCAATGTTGGCTGCAACTTTTCTTACATTTGATATTTGACACTTATCAAGTTGAAGTGCAATCCGTTTTTATTTTTCATATAGACAAGTAAGGTCACAATATTTCGAATGGTAAAAATTATAATCTAATTTCACAAGTGGCTTGTAGCCGTGAATGTATTTTGGGCCTCAGTGTCAGCCATGCAATTTCCAATAAATATGCGAAAGACTCAAAATTATGACAGTAGTCTAGTAAGACTAGTAAGGCTCTTCTTAAAAGACAGAGGAGTCCGAAATCGGTGATTACACATTTTACTGAAGTCACAAAAGTCTTCGACTCAGTCAACTTTCTTTCCGCATTCTCTAGCTGTAATACAGAAGTTGGAGAATTCTAGATTTATCTTTAGTGAAATAAAGTTAGAATGATCCGATAGTTTTCAACACAAACTAGGACAAAAAATATTAGATATTTATTCAAAATTGCGATTATATTGATTACTACACACACATCAGTAAATCATTACAAGAAAAAAAAAATCTATTCAAAAATGCAAATAAAAAGAAGAAGAAGAAAAAGAAGGCAAAGACAAAGAAGCAGATAACTTAAATAAGATCAAATTTTCGCTGATTCTTCAATTGCGGTCTAGAAAAATTCAAATTGATACGGTCGAAGTGCTCATTAAAGAGATGAGACATTGCAGCTATAAGCTCGTTCGCTCCATAGTTGGTTCGATGGTAAGGAAGAAGGAGGAAGTCTTTTGAGTGAGCGAGTCGGTGTTGATACACCTATTGAGCTTAGCAATTTATTGTTCACTTTAAAATATCGAAAATTAAGACAATTCTGGAGATAATACGTCTAGTTTCCAGCGTCTGCAAGGATATAAAATTCAAACGGTCCACATAGGCAGGCAAAATTAAAGAATCACTCCAAGGAAGGCCCCGGAGTGCAAATCGGAGGAATCTGCGTTCAACAGATTCGATGCGATTAATTTGCACTTGGTATAGCAAGGAGACCAGACAGGGCTGGCATATTCCAGTATCGCCCTCACAAAGGTGCAGTAAAAAAGATCATCTCTTAACAAAACCCAAAATCGAATTGCCCTAAAATCGGTATGACCTTCAAAAGAAAGGAGAAATGAGAATCAAATCCAAATCTTTGGTTTTGTCGAGCCTGGATAATGAACTTCCATCTAAAACATAATTGAAGTGAAGTGGGGTCCTTTTGCAAGCAAAAGTCATAGTTGTGCATTAGAGGAAGACAATTATTGGAGCACCACTTATGAAAAGTGGCTAAGTCACATCATTAAAAAAGCACAATCTTCTTTAAAACTAACAGCACCAAAAATTTTAGCATCATCCGCATAACGAAGTATTCTGGAATTAAGTAAAAACAAGGATACATCATTAATGTACAGAATAAATAGTAACGGGCCAGGAATACTACCTTGAAGCGCACCTGAGGTATTGGCTATCTCAGCAGAAAGTTCTTCGCGAAATAGAGCTCGCTGCGTACGGTTAGATAGATAATTAATCAATAAAGAGGGGAGGGGGGGGGGGCAAGAATAAAGAGCTTGTGGATTAAAATTCTATGATAGATTTTATTAAAGGCCTTGCTAAAATCAGTGAAGACACAGTCAATCTGCTTACCGAACTCAATGGCTGGTATACAATAGCGAACAAACTCTAATAGATTAGTTGTAGCTGAAGAAATCTTCTTAAAAAAATGTCAAGATTGGTTTACAGTGAAAGTAGAGCACTGGCATTCGAGCTTTACGGATCCGAAAGTCGATATGCTCCTGACTTAAGACCAATTATGGTGATATTTTATTACACCGAAAAAGTTATGTTTTATGCATTTCTCTAGATTTTTACATTCTATTTAGTACATTCAAAACGTATGTGTGACTGACAGAAGATTCTCAGTATACGTAAAAAATTGAAATTTGTAAACTATAATCCCACGGCCAGCTTGCTCGTTTTAGTCAATTTTTAAAATCAGGCAAAACAAGAGTATCTCAGAGAAGTCTTCAGTTTAGCAACATCTAAACCAAATAGGAACATATAATTAACTCCTCGTTTTTATAAGACGATTATGGAAAATTCTTATCTTGTCCAGATCTCCCGCCTATGGAATAATCTTCCTAATGAATATCCAAACTGTCAACTCCTTAATAGCATTCAAGAGACTCCTCATTAGTTTACAAATAATATAGTTGTTGATAATCGTTCCATTAAATTTTGCTATATTTTTCTACTTATCTCCTTAACGTAAATTCTATTTGACCTTTCTTAGCGCACTTACAAAGTTTCTGTAATCTTGATAGTTTGATCTTTTTTTTCTTTTTTTCTGTTTTCTTCTGAAATTGCATAGTTTAGTTTAAAATATTTTTTTTTCTCCTAGAATTATGTATTTAGTACTGTACCTACTACTCATTGTACCAAAAAAGTCTTGTGTACGACTGGAATAAATGATATGTTATGTTATGCTATGTTATGTATCTGAAATTGTAATGTACATACATATAATACCATTTGAATCTCTTTATTATCGTGCTCTCAACTAGTTCTGAAACATATGAGTATGTGACAAATCGGAATTTTGTATGGTATCCGCACCAACTTTTTGTCCATTTTCGAATTTACAACAATACCCTTAGATCTATCGTGTAGACAGAGGAACATTCAAAAATCATTATGCATTTGATATTGTGCGTGGGCGTGCAATCTACATATTTTCCCCATCTCTTAGGAATTCTAATTTTTATGTGCATTATAAGTTTCGTATACCTAACCTATGATTGGATCTCTCTCTAGAGTATAAAAATAGAACGGCTGGGAGTTTTGCCAGCTTTAAATGGCTCTTTCATCAATCGCTCACCCTATTTTATTGTCCCCCCCCCCCCCCCTCCCTGCCTGTAATTGCATTTTAGTTTTCATTTTTTACCAGTATTCAGGTAATCAATCCTCCTCCTAAGAAGTAGCTCATGGTACACCTATACCTAAAGTTAGACATTGACATTGTGCCGTCAAGGTGCTACAAATCGTTGCTTCATTTTCGTCACAATCAAAAACTGATTAGGTAACATAGGAGCTTGCTGGACTCTTTTTAAGAATATTCACTTAATATTTGTTGGCTCTGTACACGTGTCTATCCTTGCTGTAGAAAATTGGTAAATTCAAATCCATTTGCAAATAATAAATCTGATCAAATCTATCTGTTTAATTTTTCAATAAAACGTCCTCAGGTCGTCTTCACGTTACGAACGACTCATGTTTGTCAAGATTCTTTCAGTTTTCATTGAGAAAACTTTTCATAAAACGTGCTTGGGTTGTACATGTTTACTTAATGCTATCGAAAAATGAAAACGATCTTCAAGAAAATGTAGATACTACGTGCGCATCGTAATTCTATCAAATTCACACGTGCCAGAAACGTTTTGAAAGTAGTAAACAAAAATATACTTAATATGTAATATGTGAATTGAATCTTCATTTCATTTTGAGTAAGTATTGCATCATATCATGTTTCTCAGCGGCTCAGCCAGCGGAACTAACTGCCTTCGTTTGTTTCTTGTGCCAATTTTGCTCTTGAAACGTGAGTTGTAATCGATTAATTTTGTTGTAGTAACGTTATACTTTATTACCTGAGTGCTATGTAAGCTTTTGAAGCATTACGAGAAGTGTGATTATTATACAGGGTGAGTGCAGGTAGAAATATTATGGCCTTTCTCTGATCTTATTGTTAGACATTGGAGGAGTCTCTTATTATCAACATTATAGGATAAATCTCTTGTTTTTAGTATATAAACTATATTAAAAAAACATGTTGTTTTTTAAGTTAAGAGAAGAGAAAAGTTTTTCTCTTTTAAATATTCGAGACTTTTCGGTTTTGACAGATTTTACATTTAAAAACCTTTTTATACCCTATATGAAATTATACTAAGCTTGTCTTTCCGTTTGTAATGCATAAAAATAATACTGTTAGAGCAAAATGGATTCAACACCCACGCATAATATTAAAAGTTATTTTCATTTTTGCATCTTCGTCTGTCTATCCATGCACGATAACTCGAGAACGCGTTCACTTAGAGAGCTGCAATTTTGCACATGTCCGTTAAAAAAAAAAAAAAGTAAATTTAAATTCGAAAATGGGACAAGTCGGGTAACTCCTTCGTGGGGTTGCCATACAAATATTTCGTATTTTACTATATATTTGGACCTTGCCAGAGAATACGTCAACGTGGAGACCTGAAATTTTGTACACGGTGTTGGCATATAAAATTTTTGGTTTTTTACGTATGCTATGAAAAAATGATCAGTCCTAGACGTTTCTATTGTAGGGCACTTGAAAAGTTGTTTAGAATATAAAGAAATTGCTTATAATAATTTTTACTGTCCGACGAACCGTTCTAGAAATATATGCGAAAAACCACTTCAACAACCAAACTTGTACAGAGAGGTGACTATGTATATGAAATTATATACGGGCATTCATCTAGAGCACAGGTCCCCGAATTTTTTCTCTCGTAGATCACTTGTCATGTTTTTCGGTTTTGGTAGTTTGGTAGCTCTGGAAATTCATGAACTTCAAATGTGTTTTGGACTGCTGGTATAGCTACACACTTTGGAAGATTTAATTTTCTAACTGAAGTGAAGTGTAGTGCGAAGAACTTTAAAAACACATGTTAAGTTTTATACATTTATTAATTAAATTCAAATTAAAACAAAATCAAATTAAAATTTAGTGTCTTTTACATAAAATAATTAAGCAAAAAATAAATGCTTCTAGTGGGAGGGATGAGCCTGATGCGCATCAATTTAGTTAGGTTTAATCTCATATCTCCTGGGTTAATGATGTCCAGTCTGTGTTTTTTTGTTACGAGATTGGCAACCGCGCTGGAATCCCTTTCCACTAGGTATGAGGATGGAAAAGCAATTAAAAACTTTCTCGTGATATTCCATAATACGGGATAAGTGACAGGCATGTGTTGTTGAAGCCAGAATTGCTGATATCCACATCTAAACTGTACCTTAAATTCTTCGACAGTTTGCGCTTTTTACCATAAAAACTAGAGGGCAGCGTACGTTAGAGGTATTGCAATGATTGTTTCGGCAGCATTTAAATTTCAATAAACTATCCCCCTAACAATTTGTGTAAAAAATGCATGTACTCATAATGTAAATCCTGCTTAATACAAACATGTTTCAGGCCTGTAGTGATAGAGCTCAATTTTCTATAATATAATAGAATTAATATCTGAAACTCCACAGTGTTTCACATCCAACAAATCTTCTTAAGGAAGCCCTCAATTTTTTCTTAGAAATTTTCTGGATATTTTTTCATTAGAATTTGTATGCATTATTGATGGCCAACAACGGCACGCATAAAAGTTTTCATTCGGCCACTAAATGAATAAAAATTCTGCCGAAACTTTTTGTGTAAATTTCTATTGCTTAACTAGCGTCTATGCGCATAAAAATTATTATCCGCTCCCTAAGAACGCGTTGTAATGTTGTAATCCAAAAGCATACAAATTCTAAAGAAAATATTTCCAGTAAATTTCTAAGAAAAATTAGAGGGCTTCTCTACATCAGGGGCCGGATTCACTAACTCGGAGAGTTGTGGAGATGAGAGTACTTTTCCTACTTAACTCTCCACTCGCAATTCTGTAACTCGTGGAATGTGGAATTTGTATTGAGATTTACCAAACTCTCTATTCCACTCGGCAAAACTTTCGGCTGTGTTAATTGTGGAAAAGTAAGAAAAATATTTTTCAACTGACAGTACTGTCTGCTTTTATTGTCCTTTGTGAAGGTACCAATGTACCTAGGATTTTCTAATTGAATTATGGATTCACTGCATATCCTGGCTATGTTTACAGAAACAAATTATGGATTTTCTTGCAATACTTACAGAGAAATAAGGTACCCGCTAAAAATTGTAATTCACGTGAAAATTGTCAATTTGGTCGTATTCCAGTATAGAAGAGATGCTATAAAATTTTTAAATATGGTTAATGCTTGTATGTAGGATGAAATCGCATCTACATTTTGTCCCCCAATTAGATATGTAATTAGTTTTGGAGTCCGGTAAATAGTTTTGGCGATAACTGCAAAAGAAGTGAATCAGTCCTTCTTCAGATGAAAAAATTGCCGTTTTTTGGTACAAAAATGGACATATTTTCAACTCATCATTATGAAGAACTGGTAAGTCGTGGAAATTCACTTTCCATGAGAAAAATGTTCACAACAGAGTACTAATGGACGTGAAACAAAGAACGGAAGAAATGCATGCAAAATATAGGAACTGGGGTATATATGACCCAAGTGCAAAAAATCTGTCTTTCGGCTGTAAAAAGTCAGTTGTAAAGTTAAACTGATAAAAAAAAACAAAAAAACTACACCACTCGATTAGCGGCTTCTCCTTCTTTAATTTGATACCAAACAAACCAACGTATTTTGGAAAACTCCCAATTGGGGGTGGTACCCCCCCCCCATCCTCAAAAGACCCTCCCCCAGAAATTGTTCACCTATATTTTTGTACTCTAGACCCTAAATCCATAGAAAAAAAATCTAATGCTCTACGACCCTCCCACACAGAGTTAGTCGTCTTTCAATATATCTATACTTCTCACGCTTTCTTTAACTCCCCAAGTATGTTAAAAAGAATCTCGAATGGAGAGTTAGGGAGTTTTAACCGCGGAAAACGAAAATTCTCATCTCCCAAACTCTCCAAGTTACAGAATCTGGCCCCAGGTGCAGGCAAGTTGGCAAAGGCTACAATTTACCGCGGAAAAATACGTTTTTCTTTACAAAAGGAAAAGTTACACGCAGAGCAAATAAAAACGTACGCGGGCGGAGCTGCGGTATTTGTTTATGTGGATTATTCCATTAATGGATATCCAAAATTAAAGTCACCACCTGTTTAAATGAGATCCACTATCGTTGACCCCCCATTTACATCTCATGAATCCCCAATTTATTTTTCGCTGATATGGACTCCTTGCCCTGGGGGTCGATATAGAGCACTTTGGGAATCACAAACCTAGAGGGTATCGTAAAAATTGATCGTAGACCAATTCTAATTTTTTTACTTGTTTTATTTAAATTGCAAGTTGAAGTAAATAAAATTTCATACGAAATTACATATATTGCTCAACTTCATACGATATGAACATAATCTCGGAGATGTGAGATGTTAAGCCTAGTATCGAGTTCGGGCAAAGTAAAATTTAACGCGGTCTCCAAATATTTCACATTAAAATCGCTGGTAAAATTTTGACGTATGTTAATTTGGAGAAAACAAAGTGACAGATGTTTAAAAATTTCATCGCTGAAAAACTTCGAATTGTTTATAAAATTTAGATAAACGTTTTTACAATTCACAATTAAAAATGTACTTAAATAATCTGTAAATTGCCAAAAGAAATTAAATCCTTCAATTAATTAACAAAAACAATATGAAAATTGTCAAGAGAAATTAAATTCTTGAATAAATTCAAAGAAACAATCTGTAATTGTCATAGAAACAAGAAATGTCAAAATTTTACCAGCATTTTAATGCTCCGTGCATTAAAATATTCAGTAAAATAAGTGGAGACATACAAGGCGCCATCTATCTTAAAATAGAGAAATATTCATTTTTTACCAGTGAACTCCGTACTGCTCTAGTAAAATCATCAGTAAAATTTTTGCTTGCGATTTTGCCAGCACTAAAATTTGTATGGAGATGTCACATTTTACTCGAACTCGATACTAGGCTTTAAAGTGAAGAAACTGAAGCTTTTATATATAGCTTTTGCCCGCAACTTCGTCCGCGTGGAGTTCGTACTACACATTCTGGATGATATAAACTGTAACGCGAATAAACAGTATTTATGGGAATGTTAATTACCATGTTTACATAAAGAGTTGAAAAATTGAATAGAGTTTTATGATTCGCGTATTGGAGTACGCAGGATTAAAAGATTGAGTTGAGAGCGGGTCCAAATATATTTGAAGTGACAGCTAAACATTTGGTGGTTTTTGTGATAAAGCCAAAATGTATTATAAAATTTTATTTAAAATAAATATAACCTAAAAAAATTTTCATATGAATAGCAAACAAAAAAAGTGAAAAAAAAAACTTTTATAATCGAAAAATCTTTCAAAAAAGAAATTTCTATGCAAAAGCAGGCGGAATCGTATACTTTTCAGTACGGCTTGATTCTTGTTTGCCGTATACGCCAAAGTGCATAGCCAAGTTGCACCTAAAATAATTTGATCATATTGACTAAATTCGCTTAAAATTTATTTTATAGCAAAACTCACTAAACAAAAACAGCCCAGCTGTTTGTTAGCTGTCAATTCGACTATTCAATCCGCATTTATAGGATACCTTTTCGACACGTCCACGTCAGCAAAGCATGGTGGTCGAATCCGCTCAACCTATTTTCAACTCGAACCACATATATGAAATTTAAGCTGGGTTGAATCATGGCGCCTGCATGTAAACGTGGTAAATGTCATAAGATCTTGTAATCAATAGCTACTGTTCATGCTTCGATTGGTGGGAATTTATTGGCTTGAAGGACTTAAGCGGCAAATTGGTAAAAAAAAAAATTGCATTAAATTGTAGAAAGGTTTTTCCCAAAAAATACAAACAAAAAATACGTTTATTTAATTAAGCTATATTTTCGATATCCACATTATAAATGACCATTTTTTCCGAACATCGCCCATTTTGCGGGGTAGCAGAGGTAAAAAGAACGAACGGGTACCTATATGTACTTTACAAAGAAGTAAGTGTCCTTCCAGTACAAAGATTACCAAACTGCTAGCGAAACTCACTACGGAATAGTCAGGCTATATAATATGTAGAGCTGTTCGTATGAGAAACAGCTCGCTTTCAAGTCTATTCCGGTCAGTTTCAACAGCTGTCCCTGTCCCTGTGTTATTCGTGATATTGCACAATTTGAAAACCTAGGAAAAATTGGACTAAGATCAATTTTGGCGATAGCATACCGTTAGATCATTGAAGTTGTATTTCGTATTTCTTTTTAGAACGGTTCGTCGGACGGTAAAAATAAAAATGTCATAATCATTTACATATAGGTTTTTATATTACTCTGAAGTATGTAGGATCGAAAGCGTCTGTGAATGACCGTGTACTCACTCAGTATACGTGAAAAATATAAATTTTTAGCTCAGAAGTAAGAACAGTCGCCCGGAAAGTGCCAGGTCCTGGCTTCAAAAACCGGACGAAACGGTTATTGTCCTCTTATGATAAATAATTTGATTTGATTCGTAAAATAAAAAGTGTTTCTGAAAATTCTTCTATTCCATCTGACCGATTCTGAAAAATTTCAAGTTCGAATCTACCATTGGACACAAAAAAATGAATTTGTGTAAGCGAACGCTCAATTAAATTCGAATTGCCCCAGAAATTCAATTTAAATTATTATACACAACATTGGAGGTCTCTGTGAATGCGTTCTCCCAAATATGGGGTTCGATTTGGTCATTTTTTTTTTTTTTATAAAACGGACGAACGGATGGACAAAAGATAGACATCAGAGATAGAAAGAGTGATGCAAAAATAAAAATATTTGCTTTTAACATTATAAATGGGGACGTACACCGTACCTACACTATAAATAATGTACACAATTGTTGCCACAAAGCTTTAGTATTTTTCCCCAAAATGTAGGGAATATTCCCTAAAATGTAGTGAATATTACCTACATTTTTGGAAATATTCACTATATTTTGGGGAAAAATACCTAAGCTTTGTGGCAACAATTGTGCATATTTTTTACAGTGTACAATCGTTATTCATCGAGGGTGAAACACGATTCTGCGAAAGTTCGACTAATAAAGGGTTTTCCAATAAGAGGTGTTATTTTGATATTCAAAGAAAAATGCTATTTTTTGAGTAAATGATCGGATCTTTATTTCGTTATAAAGAGGAAGGTATGCCGTTAATAATGGACAATAACATCAGCCAAAACCACCACGACCACGCCTACAGGACCACATCCTTTTCATGAAATTTTCCATAACCAAATCGCAAAGTGGCTGCCCTATGTCCTCGATAGCCTCACGAATTCCATCTTTGAGGTCTTAAATTGACGCTGGGCTGTTGGCGTAGACCTTCTTTATCACATGGCCCGAAAGGAAGAAGTCGCAAGGTGTTAAGTCACAAGATCTCGGTGGCCAATTGTGATCACCTCTTCGAGAGATAACACGGTCCGGAAACTTTTCCCGTAAAAGATCAATGGTTTCGTTGCTTGTATGGCACGTAGCGCCGTCTTGTTGAAAGTAAACGTTGTCCAGATCAATACCATCCAATTCCGGCCATAAAAAATCATTAATCATCTGTCGATAGCGCAATCCATTCACCGTAACTGTTGCTCCAGCCTCATTTTTGAAAAAGTAAGGTACAATGACCCCGCGGGACCATAAACCGCACCAAACAGTCACACGTTGAGGATAGAGAGGCTTTTCAACAATAACTCTTGGGTTTTCCGAGCCCCAGATGCGACAATTTTGCTTGTTGAGGAAGCCATTGAGGTGGAAATTGGCCTCATCACTCAAGATGAGTTTTCGATGGAATTCCGGATCATTTTCATGCATTTCAAGGACCCAATCAGCAAAGACTCGACGTTGTTGATGATCGGCCGGCTTGAGTTCTTGTATTAACTGAACTTTATAAGCCTTAAGACCCAAATCTTTATGCACAATACGGTGTAATGACGTTTGTGGAATGCCTAATTCCAAAGAACGACGAGGAATGGACAAACCTGGGTTTTCTTCAACACTTTCGGCTACAGTAGCAATATTCTCGGCTGTTCTTGAGCGACGTGCACGGGTTTTATTCTTCACATCACTAACTTGTCCCGACAGCTCGAATTTTTCTACCAATTTCTGTATTGCGGTCCGACAAGGTGCTTCACGACGACCCAAGAATATTCGAGTTTTACGAACCGTCTCTGCCACATTTTCACCATTTTTATAGTGAATTTTAATAATTTCAATGCGTTGTTGAATCGTGTATTGTTCCATTTTTATTAATGGCGTAGTTTCCACTTGTCAAGTGTAAAAAAATTGATATGAATAGTTTAGAAAAAAATTTAGATAAGTTACAGGCTTTGAAAGTCATTAGTTTTTCGCTACCTATTCTAAAATCGACACCAAAACCCTGGCAGTACCCTGATTAAATATTCTTGTCTAATTTTACTTTTAGAGTTTCGTAAATATGATTTTAGATAAAATCAAAATCAAAATCAAAATAAAAGTATTTTTATTACGTCTTAGTTCCTCTTCCTTAGTTATGTTTGCCTGAATTTTCTGTAATTTTTTTTAAACTTGCATTCAATGCGAAATTATTTTGGACATTCATGGAAATTTTAGTTTTCAAAGGCTATTTATATCATAGAGAGAAAATCAATATACTCAACACTTTGGAGCGAGGGAAAAAATATCGCTGCCTTGTGGAAGATTCGGAAGCGAGAGCTTTCACTTCCACTTTACAATTGCGACTGACCCAAGACAGCACATCATAAGGCGTTTGATTACTCTCTGAATTTTTATAGATAAGTGAACCAAATAATTTGATTAATGCTAAATATGAAAAAAAAAAATGCATAGCTGTCTATATGACTAAATGAATTTTCACACTTACATATATATCTGTTTTTCATCGCAAAAGTTTTCTATTTTCTTTGCTCTGATTTTTCCACCCAATAAATATTATGCATCCCACATAAATATGTTGCCATGAGTTTTTCTGAATGATTCGATGATAAATTGCTTTTCTCTCCAGCTATAAGAATCGTGTTTTTTCCCACAAGGTCAAAAAGCTCTCATTTATAACATAAAGAGATGATGATGATGATTTTTTCCTTGCCAAGTCCTTGGATGTATCGATTTAATCTGCAGAAAAAAGCTAATGGATCAATTTCGAAAACAATGAAAGCTCACATTGAGAAAAGCAATACAATACGACGTGAGTTGATTTACTGCTTATCTTATACCTATTGCCGTCATATGGTAAAATAATAATAGACGAAAACATGACGAGATTAAATAAAAATAAATTATAAATAGAAACCGTGGAATGGGGGGGGGGGCTTCTTTATGGAAATAAAGAAGAACAATAAAACAAGCAGATTAACATTGAAGAATTTCACAGAGATTGAAGAGTTTATGGTAATTGTTGTGGTCATCGGTCATCACCAGTGAGTCATCATCATCTGTACTGTATGTGCTTTGAGCAATTGTAATATAATAAACGGGTTTGTAATAGCTTTGATTTATTTTTATGTCCTTGATGAAGTCATGGGGTTAAATTAAGTTTGTTCTAACATTTGTAGTAGGTATCAAGTAAAATTCCATACAAGAAAATATGTTTTTGTTTGGTTATCATCCAAACCAGCTGTCCCGCTTTTAGAAATGAGATGAGAATGCGATGCGAAGAACTAAAATTTTGCTTGTGATTGCGAATGAAATATGTATGAAGAGGGTCCTATGTTTTTCGTCTCTTTATTGCTACATGCATATGTTGGTCAGTGACAGCGTTGCCAGATTGTCGAATTTGGAATTCCCACGAAAATAGGCAAATTTGGCAATTTTTCCCTAATTTTAAATTCCTTTCTAAATATTCTAATTAAAAAATAAATTAGCCTACGCTTGTCGTCACGTTTTTGTTTTGGCAAAATAGGTGAGATTAAGTTTCTAGTGTATGGTCGTCTAGGTAATTTGTGCATCTATGTTTCGAAGGAACCGGTGCTGAAGGTGCCCTAGTGGATGTGGTGGGTCCATTGGCCATTATATAAGGTCGCAAACTTTGTCAATCGGTTTGGTGGGGCCTGTTTTCATACATACGGGCAAGCAAATAAGCATAACGTGTACCCGTTCAACACGTATAGGGTCTAGGTCGTTGCGCGCATGATGGTCCAGCTGGAGACAGCCGTTTGGCCTTGGGGTTTGATTTTCTGATTCCCCTTCATCTCTGTCATACCTCTGGACGAATCTGTTAGGATTACGATAGTGGTGTTAGTGTTGTATCTATGCTTGAATCGAGACATATTGGTTAAAGGCAATTTATATATGTACATAGGCATGAATAAGATCTTGCACTTTTTGCGATGAACTTATCATCTTCGGGTTATATTCTGTTAAAAGGCATTGCTCCTGGGTACAACCAGATGGTTTGTCCATACAGCTTGGGATTTTCTCATTTTTAGATCTTGATAATGTCTAGAAGCTTATAAAAGCATGCCTTAAAGCATGTGAGTAGTTTGGTTAAAAAATTTTTGTGCTACGTCCCGGTAACTGTAACACTTAGAGCAGTGGAGCACTCTTAGCGGTTCTAAGACACGCTCGGATTTTGTTAGTGTTTGTGTTATTGTTATTCTTGGGTTTTTTTTTATCAATGGGGATGCCGCGTAGGCTAACTATTTGGTATACCGTCGTTTCATTCCAGCCACGGAAATCTTCAGCGGTGTTCCTAATTCTAATATTGGAGTGAGTCAGTTGGCTCGTTTTGTGTCTGTGAACACGAAAATTTATTGTGTACTATTGTAATAATGGCTAATTTTTAAGCTATCTGGGTGGGTCCTTTGATTAATTTCCGAGAACTGATTATGCGGAAAAGCTCTTAAGTGTATATATTATATATATAACGCATCCAAAATTGCCAATCGCACGCACAGAGCTGTACAGAATAGTGTCAAAATAGATAAACTATTAGAAAATTAAAGTTAAGACTAGTGTGTAAGTTGTCTAACTACATATAAATCCTTTAAGTAGTACATATATCATATAATTGGGGGTAGCAATTAAGTTGGATTGTACAATTTAACTAACATAGCGGTGTAATAAATAATATTGAAATTAGATATACAAGAGAGAAACGATCTAATAGGTGTGAAAAAGTAACAGGCGAAAGAAATAAAGTTCTAAATTACGTACTAAACAAAAGGAGTAAATCTAATTGTATAAAATAAAGTTATTGATATTACAAATATTAATTGTTATTAAACAAAACCTAAAAGAAATAGCCGAAAAAGTAGCAGGCCCTTGTTGCGTATGTGATTCTCTTGCATTGATGGAACACAATTGCTTTTCTGTTCGCTAAAACTGGACGCTTTTCCTTGATAACTGCATTCAATTCATTAAGTAGCTCGAAGTACACTGGACATTTTCTATCGAACCACAAACAGAGCATCGCTTTCCGTTGATGAAGATCTGGCTTTCCAACAATTGTGGCGGATGTTCCAGATTTGCAGTAATCTCTTCACATTCTCGTAAAGGACCCATTTTTCAGCTTCCGCATTCTTTCAGTCAAATTATGCAGAACCCAAATTCGTTTTGTTTCGTTAATCGCGTGTAGAAGAACAAGTTCTAATGGTCGGCTGCGCCACTGCGCTAAGCAAAAGTTGGAAGTAGATAGATCTAGCAACTTTTGGCATTTGGTTACATGATTTTTGTTATTTACAGCCAGCAGCTGATTTAAATGTAGTGAAATTCAGAAACTGGGAAAATTTCAACACCTTGAACTGATTTAAAAAAAAATTAAAATAAGAATGTCGCAAGAAAAGTTGATTAGTTTGGTGCGAGATTCTGAGTTAATTTATAACTTAAAATGCCGGGATTATAGAAATCTAGAAAAAATGTATGAATTTTTCCAATTATTCAAATTGACAACACAAAAAAAATCAGAACATGAAAGTATCAAGCACTACATTGTGTTAAAACGAAAGTTCACTACGCCGAAGTTATCAAACGCCCGCACTGTGTTTAGCTAAAGTTCACTACGCCGAAGTTATCAAACGTCGGCTGAGTCGAAGTCGTGTTCGTTCGTACTGTGTTTCGGCCTTAAAAGGATTCAGTTCACAGAAAAAGTTTCAATCCAGATATTAGCGAAATCTGTAGGCAATAGAATTTACTATACGTAGGTTTGCGTCCTCTCTCTACTGAAAAAGATAAAAGTGAATTTTTTATCACTAGACTTAAGCGGCCCACACACGATACAACTGTTGGTCCAACTGTTGTACCAATCTGTGTTGGCATACAACCGTTGTATGGTGTGTGGGCCAATTTTACGAAGCATGCAACGGTCGCAAGCTCGGTTGGATGGTTGAGTATGAATGAAGGTAAACCGTTCTTGTATATGCGACCGTTGTATACTCGATGTGCTTGTTGTTCAACCGTTGATCCGATTTCATTATCCGTGAAGTTTTCATGCAGTGAGCATCGTTTTTTGTTGTAATTATAAAGCGGAAGAAATCGGTCCAACAGTTGTATCGTGTATGGACTACCATACAAATGTTGGTCCAACGGTTGTACAACAGCCTTTGGTCCAACAGTTGTATCGTGTGTGGCCCGCTTAAGACCACATTAAATACATCTAGCGTAAAAGGCATACACCGAACATACGACAAAACTATACAATTTAAAGCCTAGTACTAAGGTCTCCAATATCGGGCCATTCTTTAGCAGCTAAATTATAACAGCGGAGACTCAGAGAAAAGATATATTAAAAACAGAAGAAGAATTTTGCAATTGTTTTACGGAAATACAACGCGCGGTCATAATATTTCTAAAAACAGATAGTTAAAATTATTTGGAAATATTAAAATATAAAAATAATATGCATAATGTATATAATAAAAAAAAATTAACAATGATATTGAAAATACGGCCACAAAAAGAAATCTAATTCATCCGTACTTACAGCAAAGACGTACAAAACTACGTTAACTACAAAAATCCGGTCAATAAATTTATCATAGCTTCTCTCTCTCTCTCTCTTTAGCGAGCTAAATAACGGCCCGGGCGGATAAATTCCAATTAAATTTTGTGGTGCCATCTCTAATCAAAACCCAAAGGCAAATTTAGCGCGTTGACCTTAGTACCGCTCTAGCTAAAATTCAGGATAAATTTTCGCCAATATGTTTTAGTTTGCTAAATTTTCATACAAAATTTAGCTTAGCGCGGACCCTAGTACTACGCTTAACATGAAAAATGAATATTTGCAGTTCAAAAAATTTTTTAAATTTTTAACAAGAATTGGAATAGATTAGATTTGTAGTGCAGGTGTTTGCCTCGCATTCACTGAGACCTGAAAGATCTTTTTTGAGTCCCTGTCAATTTACTCCTTTTCTAGGTTTAGACTGTTAGAAAAGTCAAGAGCCATTCTGACATTTATGCTCCACACATAGTTTGATGGAGGAAAAGCATGTTCGAGGTGAAATAATCTCCGTCTGGCTAATGCTTCGCAGTTGCAGAGCAGATGCTAAGCGATTGCATGGGCATCCCGACAGAAGCGGCAGGATGAAGTCTCAGCCAAGCACATTTTGTATAGGTAATACCACAATGGGCAATGTCCTGAAAGGAGCTCTGTAATAATTTTAAACTCTGTTCTCCTAAGGAGTAGGACACTAGGTGTGGACAAGAAGACCGTAAATCCATGGGTGGAAAGGAAGAAAGGCGATGTTCAGGATAACAGACGCTCCGGTAGACCGAAAACACTTTCGCCTACAACAAAAATAAAAATAATGAAGATGATGAAAAACATTAGAACGTGGACAGCGATCAAAAAAGGATAAATCAATCAGAAAATTACCAACAACAGCGAAAAGTAACGTCTCGATCAACAATTCAACGGTACGTTAAATCGACTCGAATTGGGAAGGCACGCCTACGTGAGACCAGTAAAGCAGCTTGTTACTGCAAAGAATGTCACAGGTAGACCTGACTTCTGCAGAAAGTTCCAAAGCGAACGATTCGGTGATGATAGTGCTCTTGGAAGGTCTAAGACTGATAACGTACTTTTTACGAAGGAATCCGCAGTTGCTTTGCACCCAACGCCGAATAGGGAAAACATGAGTGTAAGTACAAGTCATCCAAGCACTATTGAACCCATACAAATTTGACGTCAAGATAATGGTTGCAGCAGGAATCAGCTAACGTGGAAAATCAAGACTTCATGTTGTTGAGGAAAACGCAACCATCGATGGATCCTACATATTACTGGAACAGCATTTTACCAGCTTTACGCAAAATGCCAGGATGACGGAAGATAAAAATTTGGGAATTTTTGTGCAGGATGTATACAGCAAAGACAACATCGACACTGGCAAAATCGATGTTTTCAACTGTTTGGAAAGATTGAAAACTCTCCTGACTTTAATCCAATCGAACACGTTTGGGCTAGATTTCATGAGAGTGCATTTAGACGTCCGATGCCGACGAACTAAAAAATGTATGTGACAGTTTTGGACGACGTATTTTAGAATGTATAAATAGTAACGGTAGACATACGCATTATTAGTAATAAGAATATGAATCTGGCTGGGTGGTCCATTCCGGAATGGACCACAACATTTCAAATGATAGCTGTGTTTTTTTGTGTAGCTTGTTCTAGAACTCTCATATACTGGAGAGAATAAGTTGTTCTGCCGATTGAAGCGAACTTCTTGTACTGTTCGTTTTATTTATACATCTTCTTTTAAAATGTATAAGGTGTTCTTTTGTGTGTATTTGTTCTTCCCTTTTCTGAGGACACAAAAGAACATAGCTAATGTATACGTCGAGTGATTCATTTTTTTCGTATCTGAAGTATTTAGGAAGTCGATAAAATGTATACAAAACTGCTATTATAAAAACATTTGCTTTCGGCAAGCTCTAAAACGTGTTATGGTCCATTCCAGAATGACTACCCATTTCACAATCTGTATACTCTGCCTTAGTATGCCATGCGATATTTACATAGTTCTTGAGCCACATATGCTCATACATAATTGTGATTAATGCAATTTATCACTTATTAGTTAGCGGTAATTTTCAGAATTTGTATGTGAAAAATTCGCAAATCTGGAAATTTTTATAAATCCATTTTTTCTCATTTTCTAGTTTAAGTTAAGAGAATCGTGTGTGTGTGTGTGTGTGTGTACGAAATTTTAGCTCTCTAGCAGCTCAATTCCTCCGCAAGCATAGTTTCCAAATATTATAATGAAAGTAAAAAATGTTGCATGGTAACACTACGAAGCAATTGATCGCTTTTACCTATCTGCGAACTTGATCTTATCTTTTCCAGAAAAATTTCTGTGTACACAAAATTTCAGTCCGCTAAGTCAACATGCTCTTAAGTTATCGTGCGGACAGATAGATGGACATGCAAATATTGAAATTTTTCCCCCGATTCTATGAATGTCGAATCTCAATCACACATTTTTGGACCTCATTAGTTTTTCTTTGTGTTACAAACATTTGGAGCAACTTGATTTCATTTAAGGGGTACACAAAATTAAATGGATTATTTCGAACGAAGATCAAAGGATTTTTTTTTTTAAGGTACCCAACTTAATTGATGCTGCCAGGCACATTTTTCTTCGTTGTGGGTGATCAGCATTTTCTAAATAACACAATTATGATAAAAACTAGTGAAAGTATTTTAACGAAATCCTTAAGTGTACAATAAAAGTTTATTTGTGAATTTAACTACTAGTCATTGACGCCTGCCCAGTACCACCTATCCAGTACGTCAGCTGTTTTTTAGAACATACGCGTGTATATTTAATATGATGCTCACGTTGTGTTTATATGAACATATGGTCAAGGTTAAATTCCATACAGCGTGTCCGAAATTCCAGATTATCGCAATTGTAAAATATATAAATAAGTATATTAAATTACCGCACTTATTTCTTCATTTTTCTCCCCTCTATAAACAAATCACTCTCTGTCTATGCCTAGAGCACGTCGGAGTCGTGTCGGTTGTGGTCAGCATTTTTATCAATTAGGTGGGGTATATAGTTCTCTTATAACAAATGCGCTAAAGAACTATGTTAATTAAACTAAGTTTGTATATTATACAAAAGCGATTACAGGTACGAGACGTTTTTACTTATCTCGCACTTCTCATCATTTTTTTCACAGTCTCACTTAATAATAATTATACTCAAGCTAATTAAAAATAATCTTTTTTGTACTCGCTATATATTTACAGCTGAAAAGTTAATATTCGAATCTCTTTATAATATATACATATATATGTACATATGTATGTAGACTTCCCTTCCTGTAATTTAAACAACAGCCTAAACTAAATTCGATTTTTTTTTCCTTTTTTTACAGAACGCATTGAAGTTAGACAAATTAAAGAATTTGAAAAAAAAAACCAATCTCTTACCTGGACAGCAGAGGATACTCATAATCCATCCACTTAAAAGACGGGAAACAAAAGAAAACAACAAAGCAACACCTTTTATAAGAATTTTATGTTAAAATTTGCAACAGCTGTGAATTTGAAACCAAAAAAAAGATATATGGAAAAAAAATAAAGTGTCGCTACAAGACACAACCAACCACCGGAGTTAGATTTTCTAAAAGTCAAATTCGTTATTCCTAAATATAAAGAGAGCCTAGCACTAGCTTTCGACATTTTACGCGATATTCTTTGTTTTGAGTGTAGAAATTATAAAATTTTATGTAAAAAACAGACAACAATATATATACATATTATATATAGCGTATATAAATCAGTAATATGAAAATTTTAAAATCAAAGCCCATTCATCGTGTTCCTCACATTATATTGACGTTGACATCACAACAAAAATATTTACTCTTTACACTTTTTAAAATTGGAGTATTAAAGCTTTAAATTAGCACTTAAGTGGATATTTAATGTCATGCATGCCTTTGAGATTGTTTTTTTTTTTTTTTTAATTTAAAAATGTAAAAACGAGAGAAAAATCATTTCTACTAACTAAATAACAGCCAAATTTGATTAGCCAAAATGCCAACGGTTAGAAAAATTTATGATATCCGAGCGCTAAATGAGAGATAGGTGAGAAAGTTTTGGAAATAATATTGTAAATTATTTTCTTAATTATTAATTTAATTAATGTTTTTAGTCTATGTGTGTACGTTTGCTGATGATATATATAACAATAGGAGGTGAGATTGTTATTTATAATACACAAGAAGGATCGAAGCAGTAAGAAAGGGACGATTTACATCACAATTTACTATGTAAAAAAAAAACAAAAGACAAAAAATAAAGATATAAAGACAACAACAACGTTCCTCTTTGAAAAAAAGGAGGAATTAATAAATGTCGAAGAGAAGACGAAGAAAAAGTTCATTCTTAGAAATATCCCATTCAAGAAAATGGCATCGATACAACAAAATCGAATTATTCGTTTTTTGATGGTACTGACCGTGGTTGTTTTGACTATTCTAATATATGCTTCGTACTATTCAAATCCGATTATGACAATTTCAACTCGGATACATTCAGCTGCACTTGTTTCTTTGACAGAAAATGAATCAAACACAATTGAGCTAGGAAAAAATACAAATTCGAATTTGATTTCTTCAGTTAACAACAAACAGAACAGTAAAAGGTTTCAAACAAATTTTGGTAAATATAATTTTACTTTTTATATTGGACTTTTGAAAAGATACTCAAATTAATATCACAATTTTCAGTAACAGACCAGAATTCAAACACTTCATTTGCTCAGCAATATTTAGATATTGGAATACAATATTCACCGCCAACTATCGGAATGGGTGGAAAAAGTCTGGAACTTAGTGGAAAAATTAAAAATATTACAAGTAAGTTAAATAATAATATATTTTAATATATATAATCTCTGAAACCGCCAGATCGATTTCAATGAAATTTTGTGAATGTGTTTCATTGTTTCCAGCTTGACAGATAGGATAGTTTTGCCTAATACTATACATGGCGCTGTTGTCGAGACGTAAAAAACTGCTTGACAACGCGTAGATGTAGAAAGCTGAAATTTTGTATACCGAGTTCAAAAATTGACCAAATCGGGCAACTCCTTTGTAGGGTTGCCATACGCATATTGTGTTTTTTAGTATATATTTTTGGAGTACACGTAGAGTGCTAAAATTTGGTACGCGGTGTTCTCATAGTAATTGCAAATAAAATTTAAAAAATAGACTAAATCGTTCAACCCTTTCTTGGCATACAAAATTTTGGTTTTCCACTATATATTTGGAAACTGCCTGAGAGCGCGACAACGTGGGGCGCTCAAATTTTATACACGGCGTTTTTAAAAATAATGTAATTTTAAGTTGAAAGATGGCACAAAGCGGGCAACTACTTCGTAGGGTTGCCATACACAAATTTTCGTTTTTCACCACATATTTGGGCTCTGCCTGAGAAGGCGTCGACGTAGAGAACTAAAATTTGGTACATGGTGTTTTCATGGCTATAGTAAATAAAATTACAAAAATGGTCTCAATCGAGCAACCCCTTCCTTATGTTATCATACGAAACTGTGAGTTTTCACTATATATTTGGAAACTGTCTGAGGATGCGTCGACGTGAAGAGCTCAAATTTTGTAGACGGCGTTTTCATGCAAATTGGAAATATAAGTTCAAAATGTGCCAAATCGGGCAACCCCTTTTTAGTGTTGCCATACAAAACTAGGTTTTCACTATATATTTGGACACTGCCTCACGTGTCGACGTAGAGAGCTGAAATTTTGTATATGAGCATCTTTTAAAATAAATGTAAATTAAGTTCGAAAATGGGACCAATCGGGGTTGCCATAAAAAACTTTCGTACGTGGTATTTTTATAGCAATGGCAAATAAAATTTCAAAAATCGACTAAGTCGGGTTACTCCTTCTTGGTGTTGCCATACAAAACTTCCGTTTTTCACTATACAAGGTGTTCCTACTAGGAGGTCAATAGAACAGGAGGTGATAGTACTCACCTAGACGAACCAAAAATTGTATGGCAGAAGGGGGGCATACCAACTTTTTAGGAGTTACAGGGTGATTAAGAAAAAAATCTAGTTTTTCACAAAACACCCTGTATCTTAAAAACTACAGGGAGTACGGTCACAGTTAAGAGCTCATTGTATGCAGCACTTTATGGCTTTTCCATGGGTTTTCGCATATTTTAGTCAAAAGATATAAAGTAATATAGGTATAAATTCAGAGAGATGTACATGAAAGTTTCGTTTGGCAACATCAGTTATATTGAATATTTTCCATGAATTTGAAGGCAATGAGATTATAAGGCATGTATTTACGATGTGCAGAATTTAATGCGAATCGTGTAAGCTGGACAAAACGAAAACGAAGAGGATGTTATCCGAATTTCTTGCTTCCGGCGTGATAGTAACCACTGCATTTAGTAGTTCAATAAACGAGAAATAGCTGAGCTGTTTTCACTGAGGGCCAAATGCAAACGTTTTAAAAGGCCTGTTGGATGGATTGATTGAAGAGAGGTTGTGCTCCCGATGACGACGGGGTGTCTGGAATGTAGGCCACAACAAGGCCCATTGTTCACCCTCCAGACTTATGAGCAATTGCTCATTGCCAACCGAGCGCTCTTACAAAGTTTAAAGTGAGTCACCGTTTCGGAATCCCCTCCGCATACAGGATCATCAACAAGTCCTATCCTGTGTAGGTGACCTATGAGAAAAGAGTGCCGAGTAAGAATTGACACTAGAGTTCTCCAGGTGGGCTTTTTTTAGTCTTAATAGCTTATTCGTTAAGTTTGGGTAATGTTTACCCCACAATGTTTTCAGTTCTGCCCGAAGGGTCATCTAACCAAACACGACTGTGTTGGCGGTCGGCCCAAAACGAAATATTAGAGACAAAGCGTTTTGATGCAATACCAATACCAGGAGGATGCCGCCGGTCAACACCAACAAGCTAGTCTGCCTTTCCGCTTCCACTGATATCGTTGTGACCTGGCACCCAAAGAAAAGGCCTGTTAGTCAAGAGTTTAAAGTTAACTCCAATTTGTATTGAAGTTGGCCAACATTTTAGCTCATTGGTTTGGAAAAATCGTTCCTGAAGGAACTGGATTGGGTGTGAAGAGTTTTATTTAGCGATGTGAATCTTGGAAATAAGATTTTTTCGGCAGGACTGTAAGAAAACCGATCTTTTGGAGAGTGCGGTAGTGCAAATACTCAATAAAAATAATCTCGTTCCTCAGTTACGGACCGTATTTCGTTGGAAAGTCAAAGTCTGCTACATATTTTGTCTTACCAGTCTACCTCTTTAAGCCACATGGTTCTATGTATATGAAGATACCTAAGGCCATTTTCGTAGAATAAGGCCTTGCATCAAAAGCTGGCATTCGAAAAAGATAAGCAGATCGGGTAACATACAGCACCAACATAAAACAAACGAAAATCATGATAGTATGTTAAATATATATAATATTCCTGGTAGCATCCCCTCTTAGTTTTTACTGATCAAGAATGGAAGGAGAAGTTCGAGTCGGTATAATGATGAAATGAAAATATATTGGTCGAATAGCAAGCGGACTAAACCTAATTATATGTATGTATAAAAAAAGAAAAGGAAAAGGAAAAAGAGTATATAATGGTAAAAATTAAAACAAACAAAATGAAATATAAGTATGATTGAAAGAGACTTAAGAGATTCCCTTAGGTCAAACGACAGTAGATTTCACTTACGCAGGATTTGAACAAAATAAGACCGTTCGCCATAATGTGAGTTACATCGAGGAAGATGAAAACCAATACTTCTGGATGAATGCATAAATCGTAATTTCTTGTAGAAATATTCGGGAGACTTATTAAATAGTAATTTATGCAAAAAGAACATATCACGATGTTTAAGGTGAGTACCTAGTGAGTGACCAAGAACAGAACCTGAATACAATGAGATATGGGAACTACGGGGTAGTTTATAGACAAATCGAATAGAGTCATCAAAAGCTACTGTAAGTCTTCTACGGCAGAAATAAAATGGTACCGTACATGAAATGAGGTACAATAAGTGTTCGGACTAATTTCATGCACATCTCAGTTGAGAGAAGATATCCATGGACCTATACTGGCGCAAGGACCCATGAATTCTGCAATTAATTTTGGTGATATGACTACAGCAGGAAAGTTTAGCATTCATTTCAACTCCTAGATTTCTAACTGAGTTTTGATACGGTAAAATAACATTATTAAGTAGAACAGGCGGCATATCTGATATATCAAGAGCATTTCTATAGATAGGCATACAACTCGACTTATTGGCATTTAAGATCAACCCATTGTCAACTGACCACTCAGATATACGGTGCAAACTCTCATTTAGACGAGCAGTGCAGTCCTCTTGTAACCTAATTTCTCTGCTGAGGTAAATCTGCACATCATCAGCATAGAGATGAATTGATATGGACAACAGGACAACATTGGGAAGATCATTTAAAAATAAACTGAATAAGAAAGGGCCAAGAATCGAGCCTTGGGGAACACCACATTCAGAAGAGCGAAACTGCGACATTATGCTACGCACCTTAACGGCTTGTTGTCTATGTGAAAGGAAACTCCCAATGAAGTTAACAGCAGATGAAGAAAAATTAAAATTGCTTTCTAGTTTATAAAGAAGGCGAGTATGATCGACAGGGTAAAACGCTTTACTAAAGTCGAGAAGAACAAGTATCGTTAGGAAATCCTGATCAAGGGCTTCTGTAATATCAGATGTTACTTTTAACAGAGCTGTTTCACAATTGTGCATTTTACAGAACCCAGGTTGGCAAGGCGATAAGAGCTTGTTCCGGTCAGTAAATTTTGAGAGCTTGGCTATCTATTATTTTCTCGAACACCTTACTAAAACAGCAGAGTATACTGATTGGCCGATAGTCTTTCTTAGAAGAGGGCATAGATAGGGATGGGGGTAATAAGAGGTAATAAGAATTGAGATGTGGTAAAGCAAACATTGTGCACTAATGTATTAACAATGAAGGGAACAATTTGATGAATTTAGGAGGAATTAAATTATAGCCAGTTGCAGTGCATTTCACTGCCATTAAAGAAGAAAATACATCAAAATGATCAATGCAGTGGAATGCAAACTCTTCATAGTGGCTTATCGCCAGTTCTTCAATTCGGCCCTGACCTACAGATTGATTAATCGGATACGAGGAGGTGAAATGTTCATTCAAGTAATCAGCGTCGATCGAGCATATGTTCTCATCCTTACCTGTCACCCCCATAAAGCGTATATTTCGCCACAGGTTTTTTGGAGGTAGACTTGGGTTCAATTTTGAGACAAAATAAGATTTTTTGGCTTGGCTAAGTTTTAGTGTGACGAGATTTCGGACAATTTTATATCGAAGATGAGCTGCAGGGTCCCATGAGACTTTATAGCGATACAACAGGAAATCTCTTTTAGCAAGAAGAGTATGAATTTCTTGTGTTATTCATGGACAGCGTTGTGAAAAGATTTTCTTTTTAATCAAAGGAACATGTCGATAATAAAGTTGTAAAATTAAGTTGTTAAAAATTCGATCTTTCATCAACTAAATTCACTAAGAGTACATCAGACCACGGCATTTCGGAGCAGTTAGCATAGAGTATGTCAAAATTAATTTTATTATAATTCGATAATAAAATGAGTCAGCACATAAAAAAGGATCAAAAGCCAGCTGGTATGACAAACATAAGAAATCGTGATCAAAGTTACTCACTGGAGTCAACTGATTGTGGAATAACACCTTATTGCTATTAGTTACAGAGAGATAATCCAATTGAGACGGATTGCTCGTATTGAAGAACGTTAGCATATAATTAACAATTGCTAAGTCCAAAGTTTGCATAAGGTATAATAAGTCTCTAGACTGATTGTGAATCCTTAGTCCACCAACATTAAAGTCACCACCAACAATAATATTCGAGTAACTACAACAAAGGTGGGAAATAGTTCTTTGAAATTCGATGAATGTATCCTCTTTGAAACCATCAGGGGGGCAATATACAGCAACCAGAACACACTTATCAAATATTAAAATAAAACACTTCACTGTGCTTAAAAAATTTGAGCGCGGTAACTGTAGGAGCGACACATAAGCACGTCTACTCGCTGTGAATCATAACAATGAACATAGCTATCATAGGAATTAAACCTTGGGTATTTGAACTTGTAGGCTCTCACCATTCCCAGTAACGTAAACAAAGTCGATAGAAAATACATTGATTTTGTTAGTACTAATGTTTTTCACGTTTATCAGGAATACATTAAAACTATTGGCACGGGTAGAAAATACATACATACATATGTATGTGCAAGAAAGTCACCCACTTTGTACAAAAGTTGAAAAACTAATCCTTGCTGTTGGAAGAGCAGAACTAATGACTATATAAGTGGATGCAAGGTTTGATACAAATGATTGCTGATTTATGTTTAATGGGAAGAATTTTCAAAACAAGTGGTCGAGAGCAGGCCTGTTGTTCCTAAAGTAAATTTATACATACTACCGACTATACAGGGTGCTATAAAAGCTTCTGTTGCAAACTTTCTACTTTATTCAAAGTTTTTGTTCCTGCCTGTTTTTCTATGTACATAGAATCAGGAGAACTGGTACCCGTAATGGGGCCAAGATTTAAATCACCCTGTATTCGGTGTTATGATCACAAAATTTCACATGTCAAATTCATTTCTCTTTCCATCAGTGGCCTTTTTGAAATTTTGAATTAAATATAAATACAATAAAATGTAATAAGTATATAAATTAATATCAATACAATATATTTTCAGACACTTCAAACAATTGTTCAATGGCTTTGCTGGTAGTAACAAAGTCAGGTACATCACTTTCGTCAGTTGTTCCAGCAATTCAGTCTTCATCTTCATCATCATCTGATTCCCAACAGTCATCAGTTGTGTCTTCTTCGAAATTTTTACATAAGCCATCTATAGCATCACAAAGAGATCCTCTAGATCCATCAAAAGGTATTCCTACCGTTAGGATTTATGAAAGTGGTCATCTCGATACCAATCCACAATTATGCCCAGAAGAGGGTGATTCTTTAAGACTGTTAATAGCTATTACTTCAGCACCTGCGCATCGTGAAGCACGTTTAGCAATACGTCAAACCTGGGGCCATTACAGACTGCGACGGGATGTAGCAATAGCTTTCATTTTAGGTAGAACAACAAATCAAGCAATTGAAGATGCTCTATCAAATGAAAACTACTTGTACGGGGACCTAATACGTGGCCACTTCATAGATAGTTATAACAATTTAACACTTAAAACGATTTCCGTACTAGAATGGGTGGATAAAAATTGCCCACATGCAACATATGTACTTAAGACAGATGATGACATGTTTATAAATGTGCCCAAGCTATTAAGTTTCATTGAGAAGCACTATAACGATAAACGTACAATATTTGGCCGTCTTGCAAAAAAATGGAAGCCGATTCGTAACAAAAAGTCCAAGTATTATGTTTCATCGGGACAATTCTCTCAGACGATATTTCCACAATTTACAACTGGTCCAGCTTATCTAATGAGTTCAGATATCATTCATGACTTATACGTTAAAGCTTTAGAGCAGACCTATCTTAAGTTGGAGGATGTTTTTACAACAGGAATCGTTGCACAATTGCTCAACATTAAACGAGTACATGTTAACGAATTTCTTAATAGGCGAATTGCTTTTAATCCCTGCAACATTAGGAAAGCAATCAGCGTTCATATGATCAAGAGCAACGAACAGTTTGACCTTTGGAAGAAACTGTTAGATATGACAACTAAGTGTAAATAATATTGTGCTAGGTATAAGTTAAGGACCAAAAACTGTTTAAGCTAAATTATTTCAATACAAAAAAAAAGAACAGCTGTACGCTAAAAACTTTTATATGTATATGTGTATTAAAAAAAAAGAACAAACAAAGCCTAAGTAATTCTAACAGCTAAGAAATAAAAACATAGTTAAGAAAAATATTGTAAAACTGAAGGAAAACAAGAGGAAACAATTTTAGATTATTTTTTATAATTTCATTTTAGTTACTTTTTTTTTAAATTAATAATTTTCAATAAAAGAATTTCATCAATTCAAAGCATACAATTTATTTGGTAGCTACGTACAGAGACCATACATGCTATTTCTATTGCTTTCACATAATGTTATCCTGAGTGAAATATTCTTATAAATTCCTACACTCGTAAAAGTGTTGTTTCAGCCGGAAGACAAAACGATTTTCTGGTCAATACAAAATTTTATAAACAAGAAGCTATCTTTGACAGAAAATCGTTCCGTTTCAAGTGCATCCATACTTTTATCTAAGTACCTATAACTGTGAAAAAAGTACAAAAGCGTGTGGCTTTTTAAATTGGTGATATTCATATTGTAATGAAATACTTGTTGTTACCGAGTAAAATATTCTCATAGCAAAACAAGGAGAAATAAAGCAAAAAAAGTGTTAAAAATTGTGAATATTTTTTATTGCTATCGTTTGCAGTACCAGTAATAGTTATACTACAATGGAATTCACAGTTCCGTCTTCCATATAGCCCAAATTATCTGAGAAAACCTGTTATTATTACATTCTTTATCTTTTATTAAAGCAGTTGGAACACAGTTTAAAAAATAGACTCAACATTTAGCTATCAATATCTTAAGAGTTATAGCAACAATGAATGAACATTTCATATGCGTTTTTAGATGTTAATTAATCAAAATATGCTGGCCCGAAAAGACTTGACATGACACATTAAAATTTCAGGATGAGATCAACTCCCAAAGTTTATGTACTAATAAGAAATTAATTTGGTTGACAAAATACAAATTTCAAAGCTTTAATATGAATGGACAAAGCTCAGGCAGTTTATATTATGTAAATCAAATTTAATAAAACGGGAGTAGGCATGCCTTCAAAGTCTCGTTCTCAGTTCTGTAAACACTGTATGTAACACACTATAACAGTTCTATTTAAATTAAGAAAAAAATTCTAATTGGTGTAGGACCAATTTTGGCGATACCCTAAATCAATGCCTCTAAATTTAGCCAAGTTTAAGTTTTGAAATTTTGCTCATCGATCGTTAATATAATTTCCACATTTCTTTCCAAAATGAAACATCGGACCGTAAAAATTGTCATATCCAATTTAGCATGTTTTTGTTTTTGTATATGTAAATTCAATATACGTGAAAAATCTAAATTTTTATATAGCAACACTATGAAGGGATGTCCGACTCTGCCTATTCACGATATTTAAACTATAGTACATACACCAACAATAAATTCAAAACAATATTCAGTTCAGACAAATTACAATAAAACTTAAACGAAAGCTTGAAATGTCCTCCTCACACGTCCATACAAAAATGAGCTCATTGGATTATGGATTGTCTCACGCCCTCAAAAACTCCTGGTGAGTTCTGATATCGCTGGCATTTGTATTCCATTATATGTCTAAGATCCTTAATATAAAGAACTGGAGTAGAATACGGCATATATGTCAGATGTTCTCATATCTAGAGAATTTATATTGGGAGACCGTGCGTGCAAGACATGCCATGCCAATAAGTCCTCCTGTGTTTAAAAATTCACGTCATGTAATGTAACGTAAGCCGGTGCACCATCATAATTGAACCGCATGCGTGCTCAAATATTTAGTGAACATTATTCAACAAAGTCGGTAGATAATTTTCCAAAAACGTGCCAATAATTCTGGCCAGAAAGTTGCTCGGGTAGTATAAAAAGGTCAAACAAAATACGTTCATACTGATTGAAAACTGCTCATAAGAATTTTCCACTTCTTGTACAGGCAACTTCTTTTCCAAAGAGCACCGAAGGCAAAAAAGAGAGAGTCGATGGTGTATATTTCTAAAAACTAATCACGAAAAGCTTCTCGTGGTGGGACTCAGTCCTTTTTGAAGCTGGCATGGATAAAATGTATAGGTATTTAAAGCACGCGTTACACAGTAAAAGCTTCAGTACGCCTTCTCATTTGGTGCCAAACCGTACATGAAACATTATGTCTGATATCTGTTCAAAAGGATAATCTTCCAATTTTGTATAATTACAAAACCGTACTAATGACTTAAAATAAATCACGTTTACCACTGTAATTGACCGAAAGTTCACTTGAAACTGGTCTGAAAACCTCAGCTTTAGCTATAACTCAGTAACGAATCATTTTAGGTTATGTTTGTATAAACTTTTTATCTTAGTTTTAGTAGCAGAAGTCAGCTGTGTGTAGTCAGTCTACAATTTTTGTTACACCCTGTAAAGTGAAGAATTAATTTTTGTAATAAAAATACTAAATGATAATAATGTTTATTCGTACTTGTAAAGATTAAATTCTACTTATTAATTCCTTCCTCCTAAACATCCTACACACGGTTTACAGTCGTCTGGCAGTTGCCATTCGGGATTTAATCCTTTCCTATTCCTATATCTCTTTTTTTTAAAGTATATCAAATACAAATGCTGCTTACAATTAAATTCATTAACTAACATTTGTTGATCTCTGTACGTTTATCTAATGTAATTATTTGTACAAGGTGTTCCAGGAAAAATATGTGCAATACTAAAACCCGTAAAAGATAAGGTGATTTGCTAATCGAAAACGTTATATGTATAAGTTTTTTTTTCGAAATTACAGAGGAATTGATATTTTTCGAAAATTTGGTCCTTGCAACGCTTTTTTGACTGTCACTTAGCTCGTTTTGCTTACTGATCCGCCATTTTGGTCTTACTTGCTTTCAAAAAAGCTTATAGGTAAGTAAGTAATTCAGTTAAGAGCGAGTTGAGCTCACGCAATCAGGGTTCCGTACCAGAATTTTATCAACGAAGAGTCGATCGACCGAATTTAAGGATATTTAAATGTAATACAAATTTTCTTATGATAAGGTTTGTCTTATAAGTTAACAGAAAAAACATTTTTTCCAGCAATTATGGGACTGATGAAAAAACTGCAGTTTTCCTGCTATCTGTGACTCGGTACCTACTAACCCTAACAAAACAAAATTTTAACTTTAGAAACCTAGAAGATCAGGGTGGGGAGGGCCGGTATTTTTTCGCACATGTTGGGCTATATCTTTATAAACAATTCTCCAAAAATCTTGAAATTGAAATTTGTTGATAATAATAACATGTTTTGCACAATTAATCTTAATTTGTCGTCTATCGTAATTTAGAGAGGTTGGCAGTAAAGATTGGGTGATAGGGCTGGAAATGGGTGGTTGAAGTTTTGAATAAATAACTAACACGGAAGCGGTATTTCGGGTGAATACAGGGTACGTGAATAAGCCACTCACTGACGTTTCGATCTCACTTAATAATTCAGATTTCCGAGAGTTCAGTAACTTTTTCAAGTTAATTCTTTATTAACAAACATGAGAAATTTGAAATAGCACTGTTTCCAAAGCTTGAAGTGTATATTTTCATACAATTTTAGTGTTTTGTAAAATGATTGCGCACTAATATATTTAAAATTTCTGTCAGCGAGTGGCTTAACTTTTCACTCGTTATAGCGCTTCCTTGTTAGTTATTTATTCAATAGGCTGAAGTGAAAATGGAATGGTCTGTTGGAAATGTACAGGTTAGGTGGAAATTAGTGGGTTGGGAAGGGAAGGAGTTTTGGAGAACGAAAAGAGGATGGAGATACAAAGAGTAAAGGAAGAAGATATTTGGACAGAAAAGTGAGGTGGGAGAGAGAAGTCGTATAGTTGGTAGAGGAAGGGAGGATAGAGTATTCATTACGTATCGCCTTTTCAACAGTAACCCGATATGCAAAGAGCTGACTATTACGCAACACGAAGTTAGCTCAGGAACAAGGATCTGGAATCTAAAATTTTTCCATCCTTCTGCCATAGATACCACCAAAAGGGACGATTCCACCACACGATATGTAAAGGTCTTACTGTTTTGGAAGGTGAGAGGGGGGATATGTAATTGATATCACTCCTCACATCGTTCCCCGATCTCTTCTTAATAGTTCTTGATTTCTTTCGCTCTACTGTATGAGAATAGCATTGTCCAAATAATTTTACCAATGACTGTATAATATCAACAAACTTGGACCTATTGACATTTATAACATGAACTGCATCATTTTCTATTTCGTGGGATCAATTTTGACGGCGGGAGCTTGACAATTAACTTAATTTCTAGTTTTATTTTCGCTTTAATATTCATTTTACAAGTTCAAAAAATACATCACTATCAGGTATTGGTATCTAAAAAAGAGATGGATAGAGAATTGAGAGCCTTAAAAACGGCTTTCCTACAATCATTTCACTCTTTCTGTACTTATTAAATCAGTTAAGATTAGATTACATTTGTTTCTTGCACATTACCATTTGATTAAAGAAATCTATAGAGATCGCAAATGTATGGCGGAAATTCTCATAAATTTTGTCCACAAAAGTCGAGTCTAACAGCGCCGCATTTTTTGAAACTATACGAAAGCAAATATATTTGCTTATCATGACTACCGCCATCTGGCTGCCCATCTCTATATTGGTTCCCTATGCACTTGCGCGTTTCTGACATGGAACTTTGAAAGTCTTTAGTTTCATGCAGAGTGTGCATGCAAATGTATTTAAATCTGTCTTTCTAATGAAAATATTTGTGCCTTGCTTTTTTTTGTGATGACTGGAGAGCTACTGTAGTGCATCGACTTGAATCGGAGAACTACAACAGCAAGCAATATCTACTAAAAAATTTTGCTGCGATTTTTCACTTCTGAGTGTAGAGAATGGTAGATTTCATATTTTTCATTGCTATCTTTATGATTTCGTTTAAGACTTTATTCATTTGCTACTAATGATGGATAAATTTGTTTTCTCGCATATTTTCATTTGATCCTGCGATAAAGTGTTTTTAGGATGCTCTCAAAAATGGTTGCTGTAGGTGGGTATACTTCCAGGATCAAATGAAAGGTAACATTGTAATTACTTTGACGTCCTTTAACTGCTGAAAAAAGGGGATGGCGAATTGGAATTTTGTTGTTGAAATTTTAGACATGACAGTTATCTTCACAGAATGCGCAACAAGAAGGTTACGGGAGATTAATGGAGAAAGTATCTAAGGTCGCAAAACCTCCCCTCTCTGTCCAAACGAAGCGTTCAAATTACCTTCAATGATTTAGAAGCGTATGATTTTGTCGCCAATTATTCCATACTATACGTTGACAGTCCAAGGGCGCGGCTATTCGACTTGGTACAGCCAGTGCCGGTTTTCAATACGCCGTTCCGTGGTTCGTATAAAATACGCCTCTTGTCGCAGATCAATACCATACACAAACTACAAAGACTGGGCAAGTAGAACAAAAATCTGTAACGCCTTGCTCGAATATAAAATCGACGATGGTTCAACTTACCAAAAGATAAGCCAATAATGCCTCGCTTCAATATAAAATCAACGATGTCTCGACTAGAGCTGAAATTTGGATCCCGATTTGCTCATATACGGATATCCGGGTACTCGGATCTGCCAACATTTCTGAAATTGGGATACGGATCTAAATTATCCGGATCAATATTAGCCGCATTCGGATCCGAATTATCCAGATCTAGACTATGCAAAAGAGCTTCATTACGAAAATAGAAATGTTATGAAATTTACTTTTTCCCAATGATACAATGCAATTTGGAGGAAATTTTTTTCCCGGATCCGGATAGTTTGGATCTGGATCCGGATAGTTTGGATCTGGAATCCCGGATTTGAGGTATCGCATCCTAATTATTCCGGATATTCCGGATAGCAAATTATCTGGTTACTTTTAGCTCTAGTCTCGATCTGATGTAGGGAAGCCCTGAATTTTTTTCTTAGTAATTTACTGCAAATTTTTTGTTTAGAATTTTATGCTCGTGCAAATTACCCGAAGATTAGACCTCCCACTCTGGTGATTTTGCCGACCATTCCAGTATGTGTATATTTTCGGCGACGAAAAATTCCTTACTTTGCATGCTCTGTTTACTGCAGCATTATCTTGTTGGAAAATGTAATTATTCCCGAAATCCTCTCGGCATTGTACGGTATTTCTTCCCCCGATAATTTGAAATATGCGTTTTTACGCTGCCAGAGAGACGCTGTATGCTTTGTATGATGTGATGAGTCTATTTGTCCTGCTACTTGTCTCGTAGTTTCTGACGATGCTCTTAAATTTGCACGTCAGCTCGAGACCTTTCAGGGCTTTTCTTTCTTCCCATAATTTTCGATTAACGTAACGCTCCGATAGCACTCCTAGTTCTGTCCAATATTTTTGTTATTTTACCAATACTCATGTTATCTATTTTTAATTTTATAATTATACTTATTATATTTACTAACGAGGAATTTCTTACCGCAGCTTATTTTTTTTAATTAGTAATGCTACGGTTTTTAAGAGATTCGGCCGACGCAAACGTGCAAGGGAAATGCGGCAACGCATGTGCGTTGTCGTTCCGTGTGGTTTTCAAGGAAATAATATTTCACTCGTGAGTGAACTCTCACTCAAGTAGATATACAACGAAAATATTAATTTTAATAGTTATCGAATGAGTTTTTACGCGAGCTTTTTGCTACTTTTTGGAGGAAGATATAGATCAAGAAGATACATATGTTATTGTTAGGTTTAATTAAAAACAAATTAAAAATATATGGTTGTGAATGTGATGCTCAAATTTTTCCAGGCAGCCGGATTATAATATGCCCTATATTTTAACTGAAATTGAGGCATTTATTTTAACGAAGACTACTATGAATGCATGTCCGCACGTCAGTTCTAATCTGATATAACAAAAGTTACAAATATTCGCGAACACAACGAACTGAGTATAGAAAATGCATTTGGGATTATGGCAAAATATTTCCGTTTCTTTTATACCACTGACATTACCTTAGCATTCAATTTAGTTGATAAATTAGCTTGCATTCTTCACTTTGAAGAGGAGGATGTATTTTTATACCCTAGATGAAATCATAGGGGTATACTAAGTTTGTCATTCCGTTTGTAACACCTCGAAATAATGATGGTAGAGCAAAATGGATTGGACACCCATTCATAATATTAAAAGTTATTTCGATTTTTGCATGTCCGTCCGTCCGTCCGTCTGTGCGCACGATAACTCGAGAACGCGTATACTTAAAGAGCTGAAATTTTGTACACGGACTTTAAAAAAAAAGTAAAATTAAGTTCGAAAATGAGACAAATCGGGCAACTCCTTCGTGGGGTTGCCATATAAAAATTTCGTTTTCCGCTATATATTGGGACACTGCCTGAGAACGCATCGACGTAGAGAGTTGAAATTTCGTACATGATGTTTTTACTACATTAGCAAATAAAATGTCAAAAATGGACTAAATGGGGCAACTCCTTCTTGGTGTTGTCATATAAGAATTTCGGTTTTTTACGTATACTTTCAAAACGATCAGTCCAAGACATTTTTTTTGTACTAAGAACTTCTGCAGAATACAAAATCCTATAAAATTGGTTATAATCATTTTTTCTGTGAGACAAGCCGTTCTAGAAATATATGCGAAAAACAACTTCAAAATCAATACTTGAATAGATCGGTGATCATACGAAATTTAATACGGGCATTCATCTAGGGTATCATAAGAATTGGTCTTAGACCAATTCTAGCTTTTTTACTTTACATCAGTTAGTAATTCATCCTATCCTCCTCCTTTGTAAAATTTACTCTCTTTGCCATTACTGTTTTGATCTGCAAACATAGACTAAAATTTTGATTTAGACGCAATAGCGTACGCAGACTAAAGCGCAAGTACGTCGGACGTTTTCTTGGCTTTAAGACTTGTGTATAGAACTGTATACTGATTGCGAAAATGGTTCCTTGCTATAATGTTAGATGGCTCCATTTGTACCATTTAGAACATTTTCCTCACGCTCAGTCGCTAAAAGTTCTGCAACTGAAGTAAGGACAAGGGGTTCAAGGGATAAGCCGTAAGAGCATAGCCAAACTAATCCATGGTTGATTTTATATTCTAGCGACGCTTTACTGATTGTCCTACTTGCTTTGAATGTTATTAGTTTGGTATGCTCTTACGGCTTATCCCTTGAACCCCTTGTCTATACTTCAGTTGCAGAGCTTGCATTCACTATACAGTTCTATGCACAAGGCTTATACGCTAGACAGACTGTGTCCATAATGACTTTATTTTTAATTAAATGGAGTCAAATATGCAGTGTATCAGATAAATGAAGTCCATCAAGGACCCATTTTCAAGATTTCGCTTCATTTTCAAATGTACCAAATTTTACTCCATTTAGTGAATTTGCAGTAAAAGTGCCACCTACCGTCATTAAAATGAGTTGAATTTATTGAAAAGTGGCATTAAAGGCAGCAGAGGAATTTTTTTGCCGCTTTCTTCTCTCTTTGGTCTTGTTAAACAGCAAAAATTACCTTCAACTAAATGCTTTGCAACTACACAGTAAATACTCGCAAATTTTCTTGATAGAATTAAATAAAATTATTGAACTCTGCCATGATCTTTACTCACATTGAGGAACTGTCAATGACATTCCAAATGAAATAGTTTTCGCTCATAGCTTGTCACCTCTTCATTTCCTTGAATTGACTGAATTTAAAATTAAGTCATTATGGACACAGTCTGTCTCTAGAGTATTAGAGATATCAACATTCCAGAGGCTTTAAAATTTGTATATGGTGAACTATTTCTAGTATCGCAGTAAGACTTTGACAATCAGAAAACTATCACCTTGGACACAGTATTTAACTTCAAAGAATTAGGTAAATCAAAAACATACTTAGTGAATGTGGTACATTTCAAGCTGCACCAAGTATGATGCGGCAGCTCTTTACACTTTGTGCCAAAATACAAAACGGTTAATTTATTGCATTATGAGCAGTATGCTACTAAAGGCACATTTGATAACTTTTTTGATTTGTGTAAAAGAATTCAGTCCGACGCATTAACTTCTAATATTAAATTCGATTCAATTCAATTCGGTTTTGTTTAAACAATTGTACACAAAAATCGATACAATTTTTTTATAGTACTTAAAACAGTGGTTAATTTTTAAATTACATATGGAGAAGGCCTGACATTAATAACGGTAAAAAAAAAAATTTCATAATAATTGAAATTGCCAAATTCAGCCATTGCACATGAAACCGATCACCTTGGAACCCGATTATCTCCGATTTGGATGAAACTTTCACAGTTTGTAAGCCATATATTTTTATTTTCACCGTCCACCCCCCGCTAATTGGATGAGAAATTTCGTAATTTTAAGATGAAGCGTCATTTTCAAAAAATCATATCTCGAGAACGGAGCAACCGATTCTCCTGATTCAAATGCCAAATGAAGCTTAATACTTAATATTTTTGATAAAAAAATATAGCACACTAAACGAAAGGAAAATTTGTTAATAATAGTATTTTATTCAAAAAAATAGTATTATTCACTAGGAAGGACTTCTAGAGCCAATTTTTTTTTCTATTTTTATTTTGAAGCTAGAAGATATGGTTTCTATGTACAAAAAATTGCCATGGCGTTCGGCTTCGTTTTTGAGATATGATTTCTTAAAGTCACCGGATACCCAAAGTAACCTGTATAGCAAATCACCCCCACCCAAAATCTCGACTCCAAATATTTTCCGATTTGCAAAACCCTTTTTGCCACTTTTTTTGTGATTTTTTTTCTGATTTTTTTTAGCATATGCCCCCCCCCCCTCGCAAATTCATTGCGAGAAATAATTTTCGACGGCCAAAATTTCTGCCTAGAAAATTCATTTCGAAACTTCAATCGAATTTTAAATTTTTTTACGGATGCATGCTTGTTAGGAAATTGTCTAAATGAAATTTTAGGTAAATCAGATGTCATTTATCTATTTGAAAATAATAAAAACTATGAAAATTTTACTTTTCGCCATCTATCGGTGCTGTTTGAAAACCTTCGCATATGCCACTAATAGAATTAGCAATCAATCCACATATCTCCTCAACTTGAATGAATTTGGCGCTTTCGTTTACATTCTGCGCCAATTTAACCGCGCGACAACTCCCGCGAAAATTTTCAAATTTGAGCATTTTCCAAACATATAAAAAACGTTGCGATTTTTACTTTCTTGCGTTCCGAGACATGTGGATACGTTTTGGAAAGGTATCAGTAAGTATACATAACAAAAATTTGGTTACTTTTTTCCTCCCCACTTTTGACTCGTATTGGTGGTACTTTTGAATTAGTGAATTCAAATTTTTGCTAAGTGATGCCACCTGTCGGAAATTTCTTGAACCATTTCCAATATGCTGATATAAGCATGTTAATCCTTGGTCTACTATTTCAAAATAAAGATACGAAAAAAAGTGCTAGAGGTCCCTAGTAGTAAAAACAAATACTATTATTAACAAAATTTTCCTTTAGTGCTACTATAATGTTAATGTTAAGAGTAGGGGCGACTAGGCCTCCAGGACCTTGCGGACACCGCGACCATAGTTGGTCTATTGGCCTTCCCCTAAAGTGGTTAGGCAAAATCGAGTCTTTTAACGAGCTCGATTATTGCTTTTGAAGTTAGATTGGAGACATTATCTGGAGAGATTATTGTTCTTCCAGTGATTTGCAGCTCTAGATCTGTAAGTGCTGGGCACTCATATATGACGTGCATCGAGGTTTTGTCTTCCTCTTCGCACAGTCGACACAGTTCACTGTCGGATTTGCCTATCTTCTTCAGGAAGTGACGGAAAGGGCCATGACCAGTGATTGCGTTAGCAAATAGTCTGAGCGACTGTCTGCTAAGTCCAATAAGTTGGCGCATCTAGAAATGAGAGGGGTTGAAGAATTTCTTCGCCTGCCTCATACCGGGCGCGCTACGCCAAAGAGATCCAGTTGCCTGTTTTTCCACCTAAGCAGTTCCCCCTAAAGTGGCTTTTTGGTGGCCAAATGTCGAAATGTCGGGTAGGGACCAGTATACGGACATTCAGCTCCGGTTTTAGCCAGTTCGTCCGCTTTTTCATTACCGTCCACTCCTTCATGTCCAGTGACTCAGACCAAGGTTACTTGGTTGTCCCTAGACAGTAGTTGGGGTTTCGAGTAGCTGCTCCAGACAAATTTCGGCTCTAAAACTTGAGAGGAAAGAGCTAGGAGCGCAGATTGGTTGTTTGAGCAAATATAGATATTGGAGTTCTTGCAGCCCTAATTTAGGCTGAGCTTCAACCTCTATAGCATAGACTTCCGCCTGAAAAATGGAAGGTGAAGCACCAAGCGGAATGGATAGTTCCACATCTGGACCAGCCACCCCTGTGACTGTTTTCCCGTACTTCCGGGAACTCTCAGTATACCAGACTTGAGCCCGTTGAGAAAGTTGGAGTCCTTTGTCAAGTATCTGGCTTATTTTATTTATGGTTACCTTGTAACCTCTTTCAAAAGAAAGTCTCTTGGCCATAGTATCTATTGGAGCTTCTAGGTCGTTAATGTTGACCTGCTCGAAGATACTGAGATCACCCACCCTGGAAGAGGTGCGCTCATCTGGTCTTTCCTTTCGAATCATGCTAGCCGCTGCTTTCCTCTGAATAAAGAGGTAGAGAGGCTGTAAGCCAAGAATGGCTTCAAGTGCACGTTGAGGACACGATGTAAAGGCGCCATCCTTTGCATCTTATCAAGGGTTCAACTGGCCGTTGCCTGCAATGTTTCAGGCTACCACACATTTGCCCCATAAGAAAGTATGGTTCTGACTATGCCCTGGAAGATCCCACTTTTTCCCGAAAAGCCTGTGGCAAGAACTCACGGCCCATATGGCTTTGTTTAGTGCTACTATACAATAGTAGTGCCACTATACTTTTTTATCAAAAATATTAAGCATTACGTTTCATTTGGCATTTGAATCAGAAATATCGGTTGCTCCGTTTTCGAGATATGATTTTTTGAAAATGACACTTCATTGTAAAATCACGAAATTTCTCACCCAGCTAGCGGTCGGGTGGAAGGGGACAACAAAAAGTATAGGTGAATTATTTTGGTATTCCCTATAAACTGTGAAAGTTTTATCCAAATCGAAGATGGTCGGGTCGAAAGCAAAAACTTTTTGATCGTTTGCATATGGAATACTGAATTACGCATTAAATTCACAAATTTACAGCACAATGGGATTCGATCAGCCTTTCGAAAAAGGCAAACCCATAGCTAACTCATTAGAAGACATGAAAAGTGCTTAAATCTAATCGCCGAACCAGTGCGCTGGATATTTATTGGTAAGCGATTACATGCGCGAATAGCACGGACGAAGTAAGTCTCTTCTTGAACAGAATATTGAAATCTAGGAATTATTATGAGGCAGAGAATTTTAACATCTAAGTTGGGTAAAAAGGTACGTAGTTTACCCAGAGTAAATAATTTTGTGAAGAGATATGAGCAATCGGCGATGTAGGAACGCAGTGAGAGAACACCCGAGTAAATTGTCTCTGTACGAGAAAATATGATCAAATCGTCTAATTGTAAGTCCAGAATTAAATCTTGAACGTCACATTTAGCCTTCCTGAACATACAGAGTCCAAGTGAGGGAACAACAATTTATCGATAATGAAATGAGGAAGAAGAAGAGATCTAACTACAAGCTTTCGAGTTTGTAGACGGAATTGGGACATCAAGTAGTGTAATGGGAGGGAGATCCAGGCCAGTAAAACATTTCGATTAAAACAAATATATTGAGAATAGGTCCACTAAGATATAGCTGTACATCATCAGCATATAGATGTAAATACGTTACAATTCTCAAAAACATCGGGCAAGTCATTGATGTACAAGCGAAATAACAGTGGACCAAAGATTGAGGCCTGCGGCACACCACAGTCAAGTTGCAAAATACTAGATTTAGTATTACCTATTGTGGAGTATTGATGACAGCCTGATAAGAAGCTATAAATAAGAGCTATAGAAGAAGATAGGAAGTTAAACTGTGATCCCAGCTTCGAGAGCAAATTAAGATGATTAACTGAGTCGAACGCTTTTGAAAAGTTAAGTAAAATTAGAATACATAAATTGTACATATCGAAGCATTTCCGAATATGTGACGTAACGCCAATAAGAGCAGTCTCACAGCTATGAGTCTTCCGGATGCCAGACTGGAAGGGACTCAATAGACTATGTTTGTTCAACTAAATACGGACACAATGAAAGTATTTGATGTACTACATACTTACAAGTATACATATTAAAGAATTTAGCTTAGATATGTTGAAAGCTTTGGATTTTTTACGTGCACAAGAAATTTGAAAAATATTATTCGGTTGTAAAGAAATTCTTTGACAGAGACCGTCTGGTTTCAAAAATGTTACCTTTTTGTGATCTCCTATCAAGTTTATGTATACGTGTTTAAAATTTTAGATTCCAGAGATCTTCAAATAAGGTATAAGTCCAAAGCCTCCATTTATACAACTTCGTTCTGGCTAGAATTCGATTAAATTGAGAATAACCTACGACGAACACCAAATAAGATCGAGGCTTGGTATAGGCGCGTTTAAATATTTAACTTATTCGAGTTCTGAGTACCTAAAAAAAATATTATGGTTAAAACTATAATATGAATCAATGAATCAACACAAAAGAAGACCGCAATATACCGCGAAAGTGTATAGAAACCCATTTAGAAAAAAAAAAAAAACCAGCGCTTCTAAAAGAAGCACAATTTAAGCGCTTCCCAAGCTCTCAGTTGGCAGATCTTTAGAAGAATATTCACTGATCTGTCTAGAAAATTAAGCAGAGTCGCAAGTAAGTAACTCAAGAGCCTCTACATACAGTCATCTCTTGGAAGCTATATAGAAGATTATTTAATAAGCTCCAGCAGAATTGAAACAAGGGCTGATTTCATCTAAATTTCTACAAATCTAAACTGTGGATTTTTCCACTACTCATTTTTAAGTGAGCTTCTGAGTGATTAGGAGTAATCTGATTAAGTTCTTTTTACGAAGTGAGAATATTCGGTTATTTAATCAATTTAATAAAATTTAATACCACAAATAATGATGAGGAAGCGCAAGCACCTTAACAATGCTCTCAGGAAGTAGTCTTGAAATCTTCTTATGGGGTTAAAGAAGAAGCAATGCGATGATTATTCAAGAACCTCATTAAAACTTTTGAAAAACACTTTCAAAAAAAATTCCTCGCGCATTATTTAGCATAGCTTCTAGAGCGCTTTTTAAGAACAGCAGTGAAGCGTTTACCTCTGCAGACAGGCCTATGTTAAAAACCAATGAACTGTTATAGGGAAAAGAAGCGCTCTGTAAGCGTCCAAGGAAGCGTTGCAGGAGGTTTCTTAGAGCGCTCTGTTTCCCAGTGGGTAAAGAAGAAATAATTGGAATTATATTGGCGGAAAAAGAAGCACATTTAAAATTTTCAATATTCTTAAAGGCATTGCAACGAATATAACGAATATAAATAATTTTATCATTAAATTTGTTAGGTTAGGTTCTTTTCAAAAAGCAATAACATTTTACCACAAGATTCATCAGTTCAGGAAATCGGAAAATATAAAGAAATGTCGTATATCCTTTTGTCGCGAGGTGTATATCTATGTGTTTCTATTAAAATAACTATTTCATATCTACATAGAAATGTAAAAAAAAAATCAGAGAACATAATTTTATTGTTAAAATCATTTAAAAAACTGGCAAAACTTACTTCTTTCTAAATACTTTCTTCGCTTTTGCTCTGATAGACGACTTTTTTCAATATCCACCGACACTTTTGCTCCTTCTCAATTTCTATAATATTACACCAATTTTCCAAATAAAACATTTTTGCTTCTGTTATCTTCAGTTAACCTGAATTCGTGGCGTACACTTTTTATACTACATACCTACATACGTAATTATACTTTATACCTAATTATTTACTTTCTTTTCATTATCAATTTTATGGAGACTTTTACGCATGCGTATTTTCCTCTTTCCCAGTTCTAGTGGCAAGTGTCTCTATACTCAAACTTATTTGCGCATTCCTTCAATCTGCCAAAGCTTATTAGTAGCTTAGTTTCTATGTATGGTTCATACTTTTAAATTCAGCCACAATAATTCGATGAAATTCCAATACACACGTACATTATTGAATTCTACGGCATAATCACCCAAAAGACTGTGACATATCGATGATCATTGATTTTACTTGATTCTGCGTGACTAGCTTAAATACTACTACACACATAATACATATATTACTTAGAAAGATTAATCTTAATCTTAATTTTAATCTCAATCTTTTCCACCATTTATTACTTGGCTAACTTCCTCTGAAAACTAAATTCTTTTTTGCGATAATAAAATATTTTTTCCAATATGTCTGCAGCCTGCCCCATTTTAAATTAACACCTGAAATACCCCGAGATATCTCTCGCGTAGAAGAAATGTCTTTTTCAAAATTTTCAGCGGGAGTCTATCGGAACTCACTTCCCCCGCTGGAATAACTGATTTTATGTAATTGTTAGATAATCTTGTAAACCTAAGTAGAATTAAATCCCCTTAGAATATAGTTAGAATAGATCTTAAAATAAACTGCCATCTGGCAGCCCGTCGTCGTAGCAGCGAAATACAGTTGGCATTCCTGTTACTTGCGCAATTTTGTTTGGAAGAAAGAAGCGTTTGAACAGTAACAAAAAGTAAAGTTTTGCGTAGTAGCAGTACATGCGGAATGGAATTTCGTGAGGGGCGCGGCGGCGGGTTAGCTTAATAATTTCTGAGCAAGTTTATACTCTGACATTAGCTACTGAATCAATACTGCAGACAAATACAGATTCTTCACTTTTGTTGGTACAACTGAATATGAATAAAAAACTAGTACTAGGCTACATCGCAAAAAATAAATTTTGCACAGTTATGTATATAGGATTATGCGTCTTTTTTTGCATATATCATCATTTTCACAGTATTATATTTATAAAAGCTCTATAGTAACTGAGACCACTGACACTTACCTTTCTGGCATATCACTTGGATTTGAGACCAATAAGCTGTAAATCAAACATTACACTACGATTTCTTGCTAACCTGGAACAATTTGAATTCTCTAATGAGATCAAGATAAAAGCAATAAATCAATACTGGGTTCAAATTGAAAATTACAACCATGATGTGTGGGAATTCGCAACCAACCCTACCTTAATGGGATACAGGCTGGAAGAATATATACAATTAGAAGAGAGAGTACAACAATTAGTGATGAGGCTCTCAATTAAGCTAGAAGAACTGCAACAACTAGTTAGTAGCTTACCGCAATCACAGACATATAGTTACTGCTAAGTCATCTACAATCCTGAATTGTGGGAAACCCGACATATTACCCATCTGCCTATATTGGGTACTTAGTATGGCAAGGAATATTGTCTCATATATTCCGAGCTTAGAGTGCTTATTTTCAGTACTTAACAAATATTGATCAAAATATCCTCCATCTGTCAACAATTTTAGTGGTGAAGTGTTTAAAGGATTTTAATTAAAAAATTATTCAAAAAATAAAAATAAATACAATTTCCAGCTATTTATGCCTCGAGCGGAGAAGTTTTTTTTTTATTATCTAAGGCAAGGGGACGAGATTTAGCAAGCGCGGTGGCCAGACAGGCCCAGATATGAAGACCTTGGGCCCCTAGGCCCTTTTTTTTAAATAATTGATTAAAACAAAAATGTTATCGTAATTTTTCATTTATTTAACCAATTTTGACCTTAGAAAATAAACAAGCAGACTTGGATATATCACAAATAAGTACGAAATTATATGTAAAGAAAGTTCGTTGCGTACGCTTAGATTGCCACGCGACGAACTTTCTTCTTTGCAAAGGAGCAACGGATTACCTCACCATAGTCAATGGACTGAATTATTTCTGACTCTATGTACAGCACAGAGAGTGAATTGAGCCTGATCTTCTCTGCGTTGGATCTTAAATATCAAGCTCTTCACACCTTTTAGAGCTTAGAATGACCGTTCTGCGAGCAGATTGACATCCGGAGCGCTATTCCACATTTGAATAAATCTCCAAAATGCTTTTTTTTTTGAGGATGTACTTCTAGAACTCCATCCAGGGCCGATAATTGTTTTCCCCATATAGCCTCAAACAGACGACAAATTAGCACGCAGGTGTAGACATTCGTTTTTCAAAGTCCCGGCAAAATATCCTAGATAGAACCTTGTTAAATTCCGTTCGCCCTCGAAGATATCTTGCGATTTGAAGCTATGTAGCTTCAGAAGAATGTCAAACTTTTTTCTCAAGTTCTAGTAAGTTTTCGTTGTTCTGCAACCAACCAGTCGATAATGACGTTAAAAACGTTAACTCTGAATCCGTCCCTACCGGGTAATGTGACTTCGATCTCGTTTCCTTATTCTTCATCAATTGAGAATTTGCTGGCCACAAAATTTTGCCGCCCTGTTCTGCATATTGGTAAAATCCGCGCTTGTATGCAAGGATAATAAAGTGAATTAAGTTTTTTCTAATGCCCTGTATCGTATGTCTTCCAAGTACTAAATACCCTGGCGAGCTCCCCTACAAGTTTGAGACCTTAGGCAACTGTCTAGTTTGCTTAGAAAGAAGTTTGCGGTTGGGGTCAGGGCGATTCATTGTTCTAACCTGCCAGAAACCCTCCACCAAAATCTACCTGTCCTCTTAATGAAGCGCATTAGATCTTGGTGAGAAAGGTCATCCACAGATAGAAGGGCAAACCCAAGCATATTCAGCCTGCTCCGGGAGAAAGCCAGACAAATACACACACAGAAAGTGTTCGGTTGTCTCAAGCTCTCCTTCCAGGCAGGACAAACAATCGGTAATGATGCCAACCACAGTTCCACATTATTGCCTTCCGACCCCCAAGTGAAAATCACAGAGAAACTCCTATTGGGTCCATCAAGAAAAAGTTGTGTGAACCTGCAAGTAATCAGGTTGACCCAGAGAGCAGATAACCGAGGTGGAAACGCCTACGGCGGGTTTAGGTCCAAGGAACGGAGAATCAGAGTCAGACCTCGCTAGAAGTTCAGCCCTTTCATTTCCCATGATCTCCATGTGACCAGGCACTGACTGAAGGGACACCTTGTTGTGGATACACAACTTATCCACAGATGACCTGTAGTCCTCCAGTAATTAAGATGTTATCCGAGGGCCACTCAGAGCCATCAAGGCTGACTGACTATCCGAAGGGAGCGGTGAAGTTTAAAAAAGAAAGTAAGAATATTTGTTCCAACGAATGAGCAAATATTGAAATTATACTTGGGCAGATTGGCAAACGTGTCCTACTTCGTGTAATATAAGTCACACACTTTTGACAAAATATTGAAGGAAGAAGATTATTGGAGTAATAGTACGGATGCTAGAAAAGTATTGTGTGCATCCACTTTGTCTAACACCAAATACATCAAAGAAATATTATATGATCAACAAAAGTGTTAAAATGTCTAAGTGCTTGTTCAGAATTTGTTATATATGTATATATATACAGGGTGTCCCAGAAATCAACGTCAAGCCGGAATCGGGCAATAGACCAAGTCGTAACAGTTATCAGAAAAATATGAAAAAAAATCTTGGTCATGTACTTTTCAAATTATAAGGATTCAAAAATAAATCTTAAAAACTGACACCCTATGATGATCTTTCAAGTCCTGTGACTGCAAATATAAACTTTTCGTCAGTTTTTTTATGATGATCTTTCAAGTCCTGTGACTGCAAATATAAACTTTTCGTCAGTTTTTTTTTTCTGTAATGTAACTATGAATAACCCTTCTGTAAATTACAGTTATAAGTTAAAACATAACTGCCTCAGTTTCAAATAAAAAGTATATTTTTGCCCAACATTGCATTCAAAATAATTACATTACCCAACTTTAACCGACTTTACTGTAAATAAAATGTACTACACTATTTTGGTAAGTAACATTAAAAGATGGCGCGTTTAATAAGGATTCCAAAATGGTATGACACTTACTAATTGCTACTTCTTAATTGAGGAAAAAAAAAGAAATTTAATGAAGTTGGATTTCATACAATTTCGATTGAGACGAATAGTGACGTTATTTTGACTGGTGTGAGCGAGACAGATGGTGACGCTGCCGGAGAACTTAAATGCCAATGCTTATTTGGACTTCTTACAGAACCAATTACCGGATTTATTGGAAGAAGTGCCACTGAACATTTTCGGCAGCATGTCATATCAACAAGATGGCTGCCCAGCGCATTATGCTCTCAAAGTACGAGAGTTTCTCAATCGAGAATACCCCGACAGGTGGATTGGGCGGGTCGGTACAATTTCGTGGCCTGCCAGTTCACCCGACTTAAACCCTATAGATTTCTTTTACTGGGGTACGATAAAGGAAAAAGTGTACTCTAAACCTATTCAAGATTTAGACGAGCTGCGCCAAAGAATTGCAGAAGTCGCTGAATACATCAAGTCGAGAAGATACGCCCGTATTATTACGCGATCATTTTTAAAGAGATGTATAGCTTGCATTGCAGCTGAAGGCAAACAGTTAGAACATTTGTTATAAAACCTTGTAAATCTGATTTAATAAAAATCATAATTAAAGAAATCCAACAACTGAATTTTATTTCAAATACACCTAAAACTAACAAATTACTTTTTTAACTAGTGGTACCATTTGGTTAAGGTGGCGTCACTATCTATCTCGCTCACACTGAATAAAGTAGCGTCATATACAATAAATAAATAAAAATGCAATAAACTGATTGACTGAGCATTATTTTATAGTAATTAGACTTACGGAGTAAATTATAATACTTTCAGTATAGTATATAATAAAAAATATCTATTTACGGCTTATTTTCTGGTGCCAGAATGTTGTAACTGCAAGCTCAAAATCATGTCACGCCAACCCGCAACAAAACTGTGGTGCAAACTGATGCAATAACTTGCGAGATTATGTAATACTACTAAAGGAACGAGTGTGACAAAGACAAACATATGTAACTCGATTCCTTCATTAGAAACGCTGCTGTACGAAATTGGCCGCTGTACTAGGGGTGTGCATTTTCGTTACTTTTGAGTAACTAGAAGATACTTTTAAAACAGGTACTCGTTACTATATACTCGTTACTGATTACATTAAAGACAAAAAAGAGGGATAAACACAAACACGTTAAATCTTGCGTTTAGATCAGCTAGGTATAATAATTTTCTTGCTATATTAATAACTTGCTCTCTAAATTTTACATAATATAATATTATATAATAAATCTCGACCACATGCACATACAGTATACCTACTTATTTATAAGTAAAATATAATCAAAATTAGTAATTAATTGGGAATAGTATTCGTATATTGCATGTATATCATAAAAGAGGCTTAAAAAAAATTGAGTAAAGTATTTCTGTCTACATATTTTTATTAATTTGTTTTATGGAAAAAATAACGGCCAGAATTAATCAAATATTAAAACAAAATCAATGATAAAAAAACCGGCCAAGTGCGAGTCGGACTCGCACACAAAGGGTTCCGTACAATGGTACATGTTTATTGTATGGGGACCCCCTTAAAAATTTAACTTTATTTTATTTTCATTATTTGTTGTTATAGCAGCTATAGTATTACTCACTCTTTGAAAATTTCAAGTATCTACCTTTTATGGTTCAAGAGATAAAGCGATTGTTAGGATCCATCAAGAAACGCCGAAAAAATCTAGTTGCTTGTATGGGGGCCACCTTTAATTTTTAATTTAATTTAATTTTTGTTATTTGTTGCTATAGCGGAAATAGAAATACACATTCTGTGAAAATTTCAACTATGTACATATGATGGTTCATGAGATACAGGCCGCTGATTGATAGACGGACGGACAGCGGCACCCTTTTGGATACGGAACCCTAAAAACAACGAAAACATAAAACTACTTCATTGACATATTTTAACTAAAAAATAATATAGACACTTTTTTTGAAAGGCTTAGATTTTAGCTAAATAAAATTGACAGTTGCAACTTACTACAAATTTCTCGCAAATGTAAATGGTTCGTACCATACACGTAAAATACTTATAATATAAAAAAATAAAAAAATAATTCGTCTCGATCGTGAATTTAGGTAAATGCAAATTAATTGAAGCACAGTTTTAAATTTCAAATACAAAAATTTACCAATTCACAACTCACATTGCGCGTAAAGAACAACAAAAGTGTACATACGAATTCAATTATATTTGAATGACAAGCAGATGTTCGAAGAATACCGAATCTATGAGTATGCGGACTCAATTGGATTCTATTCTAACTTAAAAGGTAAATAAAAAGTAACCGAGTAGGCTTTTTAAAAATGGATTGAGAAAAGGGAACACAGTAACGAGTACTTTTGAAAAATGGATACCGTTACTTCGGATTAGATGAAGTAACGAGTACCAAAGTAACGAGTGGGTACTATTCGCACATCCCTACGCTGTACGGTATTAGCATCCACTCCCCTACTTAGTACTTATAAGATTTACATAAATGAAAAAAATATATATATTTAATGCCTATATTTAAACTTACTGCTTAGATTCCAGTTAAGTGTTTTACGATTCTGTAGACAAATAATAATTTTCGTGTAATGAGGTCAATTAAAACATTTATAAAAAAATAAGTTGCTTTTTACTAAAATATATATTAAATCACGTAAATATTCGTCAGTAGATTCCCTCTTATAACATATAAAAAAATAATTAAAAAAAATAATTTCAAAAGAAAGATGTCATTGGTACAAAGTCGATACTTTTATGGGTCGGCACAAAATCTTTGAAAATCATACACTACATAACGCCCTTAATTTATAGTGGCGCTAGAAAGATAATCAATTGTAGATTACATTTCGTTTTAAAAAAATTTATGAAAAACAGAAAAATTAATACACCTTTCATTGCAATAATATTATAACTAAGTTCCCTCAAATAGAAAAGGAAATATTGTCAAATTAAACAGCTATGAATGAAAATGTTGAAACAGTTTTCTTGAAAGTCCAAAACAGCCAAAAAATCACTATTGGAAATCCATACATTTTTGGGCCACCTTAATGTTCATTTATATGTATATATCAAATTGAAGAATTGTAACATGTACCATTTAAGTTATCTTTATAAAGGATAAAGGGACTTCTTTGGAATCAGTGTTCAAGTTTGATGCGATATTTTAAATTTGAGAGGGAAACAATGAAATTAGGGAGAAGAGTGTTAAGAAAACGGTTATCTGGACACTCCAAGGAATATATTGGTACACTTCATCCTACTTACTTACCGAACACACTCAACACACATCAACTCAAACATAGCAAAAATATATGGCACTCTCCGCCGTCTCTGGCTGTCTGCTAGTTTACTATCACCTAAGCTCCGTTGTCACCTTGTTAGGTCTCTCATTCTGCAACATTTCACTCATGCCTCTCTTGTCTTTCCCAAGCTCGACTCGTACTGTTCAAGGAAACTGAATGTCGCTTTCAACGACTGTACTAGATTTATCTTTGGTCTGATGAGGTTTGATTATGTATCTCACCTCAATTTCACCTTGCTCGGCCGCTCGCTTGATATATATTTGAAGCAGAGAGCTTTAGTGTTCCTGTTTAACTTGCTTCGTTCTTCCCAACCGGCCTATTTGAGTACCTTCTTTCAGCCCTTAAACTCCACGAGGGGGCTCAAACTGCTACTTCCACGGTTCCAAGCCTCCATATTTGACGGATCCTGCATTGTTCAACTGACTAGAATTCGGAACTCGCTGCCTCATCATATCCAGACAACTAACTCGCTCGGCAACTTCAAACGACTCCTAAAGTCCTATCTTGGCATAGTTGACATTGGCTTGCGGTGACCTGTACGCGCAGCACTTTTCTTTTTTCTTTTCCTCTGTTTTTTAATCTTTAATTTTTTATTCCTGTAGATATCTTTTTAAAATCCCTTTAATATTATGTTTAATTAAATATGTATTTTCGATATTTTAATATTAGCTTAATTTAAGTTAGGTTTAGTTTTATTTAGCTTTCTTGCCATTTTGTTCGATGTTTGAAAAAAGATTGTAAATCTTGTAGCATCAGTACCCAGGAAATAATTGAATTGAATTGAATTGAATTGAATATAATCTAACAACTCACCACACCTCCTCAATTTCCGTTCACTGTTTTCTAAATTACATACATATATTATATATACATATATATACGAAATTCCATTTTCTCCTTTCTACACCTTCACTAAAATCCATTAAGATAAAAAATATCGGGACTGCACATTTTGAAATATCCATTATCCTTGAAAGCAAATTTTCAGAAAACTGACCTTGATTAATTTTTCTCAGAAACCTCAAAGCGTTTATTTCATGGAGATGCGATGAGTACATTCTGAGATATAAATTTTTAAAGTTATATTAACTAAGCAAAATTTGCCACATTTTTCAAATTTCAAAAGACCATAGATATCTCGGTCATAAATGGATAGTAACAAAAAATTACGATTTTCATAATGCCAACCTTCCTGTAAAATTTCATCAAAATCAAAGATAGTCCATTCACAAATTTACACAAAATCGTTCGATTTTCTGTGTAACGGCCTTATAGGATTATTTCCTTTACATAACTAGCAATATTCAGTTGTCTTTTCTTTATTCCAAAATATTATTGGACCGAATTTTACAAACTCGTCCCATGATTAAATAATACTTACTCACAATTATAAACAAATAGATTATAAATAGAACTGCAAAAAAAAAAAAAATTGTTGGTTCCCAAGCAAAAATAAGAAGTTAATTACCAATAATAAAACTTAAAATATTAATATACATAATGCCGAAAATAGCAGCATACACTTTCCAAACATGCACACTACAGCCCACAGAGCTTTCAAAACAAGTGAATGCTTTCCGAAAGCACATCATTCCATCTGACGGTGATGAAATGAATTAAAAACGCCAAATTGTATGCAAAATTTATAAAAACAAGAAATTTTTGCCGTTACCATGGTTAACATTATTTTGACTTTATTTCCTTTATCATAGCACTAAACAATTTGAGTTTTTCAAAATAAACAGAAAAAGATTTTATCTTTATTACAAATTGAACTTTCTTTCCAATAGTATCATAATTACGATACTTTTTCGTCTCTGAAAATAGCAAGTTTCAAACCAAAATATATTAGTAACCAAAACGTTTTTACGAGTTTTCCCTCCGTCACTTTTTTTTCTACTTCAAGATCTTCCATATTCAAGTACAAATTTATTTACTTGATGTACCATTATTACCTTTTTATGTACCAAACTTTGCAAATTTCATGAATTTGAGAATTTTCTAAAGCTAATTATATACAAATCTTTATTTTTGACACGTCATTTTGATCATGATAATATGCACAGATTTGATGCAAAGTTGTATTAACTTTTTGTTTTTAAAGATTTCAGTGGTACCCCCCCCCCTTAACTTTTTGTTTTTAAAGATTTCAGTGGTACCCCCCCCCCCCCCTAAGAATTTTAAAATATTTTGTTATAATTTTTTTTATTAATTTATATCTAATTTTTGTGAGACAGGAAACCCTTCAGTTTTAAACTTATAATTCCGCTTTGAAATTGGGGCTCCGAGCTGGATCATAACTGGTCGAAGGGGGCTCAGAGCTGGGAAAAGGAAAAGGAACTTGTTTCAGAATTGAACCGTCGTGTAAAATTAGTTATTTCTCCACCACTTTTTAATAACATAAACCTAATATAACCTTTTGTCAAGCTAAAAGAGTTTTGAGCTTGCAGTAAAGTAAGGATTTTTTTACGGGGGGGGGGGGTCAGATCTGGGTATGTATCTTACCGTACAAGGCTTTAAAATGGACTTTACATACAATCTTGTCGAAAAGTTAGTACGATCATGGAGTTGGAATATGAAGTGGTGGATAAATTTCATGTGAATTCGAAGTGAAGTGATTCCAAATTTGTAAGCTGAATATATTTATACACAACCAAGTAGGTAGGTAGGCATTCTGCAAAATTATCTAATTATATGAAACTATATTGTCACGTGTATTTATTTATTCTTCGCAAGGACAAAGATCTTAATTTTTAAGGAATTCTAAGACTCTTTCTAATTTGTTTGTTTTTTTCCCCATTGGTGCATTATATAAGGTCACGGTCAGTTTTTCTGTATAAATGTATATGCAAGCTTGCAGCTGTTTTAATACTACGCTGATAGGAAATGTTATTTTGTCACTTTTATTATGAGACACACTCCCAAACTATTTATGTATTCTGTTTTTAGCTAGCTTAACAAGTTTATCTTGAATGCCTGAAGTCACCTGACCTATCCCCCATACACCAAAATTCCCACTCTAATCGTCGATATCTTCTGTACTCAACTTCCTCCAACAATTGACAGTTTTTATTTGTCACAGAATGAACGAAAATTCGGTAAAGCCCTTATAGGTGCAAGGGTAGAACAGTAGAACATGCTTTCTCCAATAACAGTACACAAATGTGGTGTTTTGCAGTGCTACTCTTATACAAATTATTATAATGTGAGTAGAGAAATGGTTTTAGAATGGAGTTTTTCGACAGATTTATAAACAATCTGAACCTAACTTTTCTATTCCAAAATTAAAATCTCTTCCGGTCTTAGCCTTACCTGGTGGTGCTGCTTATCTTTTTCCCTATTTCGACTTTCAAGTCTCTTATCAAACATGGAGAGAAGTGGAGACGGTATGTTTACGTGTATGTGCACATGTATCTACACTCCGCGACAAAAATATACAACACCACTGAAATTTTTCCTATTCTCTGAACTGATGAAACTTGTGGTAAAATTTGTTTGTTTGTTCTAAAGATCCTTTACTAAAAAATCCATATGACTGATGTTTTCACCAATTGATTATTTTTCGATGAATTTTTAGACATTTATTGAAAAACTGGTCCGACAAAAATATACGACAGGGTAAAAAATTTAAAATTAAACCAAGTGATGTGTGAAAAAATAGAAAATATTTATTTAATTAAAAATGTGTTTTATCCCTTCGTTTTTATTACTTCTAACATTAGGTAAAGATTTATATAAATTTTTTATATATTTTGGAGGAAGTAATACTCATAATCAATTGTAATTGCATTTTCCAACTCTCCCATTTTCCTTTCGCGCTATGGTAGAGTTGGAGCTACCAACATAAAATATCGCTTACTGAACGTTTTCTTATGTCATTTGATGATTTTATGTTGGCTGCAGATGCAATCACCGCAGAAAGAATAAGCTAAAAGTAGTGTTTACCATGCTCCGTCTCTCTTGCGCATACGCAGGATTCAGATAAAAATAACCTTTTGAAAATTAAAGTCGGAATGAGTTTAATTCCTTATAAGTGATTAAAATATCACCTGGACAAAGAAAATATATTTTTTTAATTTAATTCGATTTTCTAGTGTAAAATTCATTTTACATGTTTTTTATGTAGTAAACGTTTCAAAGGGTGTTCAAACCCTCATATATAAAAATACAAAATGTGGTCCACATGAAATAGCAAATCGCTCTGTCTATGTCAGTGTTGTTACCTTTTTATACTGCTCATGCTACTTCCAGGACGCTTATATTTTTGGCGACGAAAAAGTCCTTTAATGCGCATGCTGTGTGTACTCATTGGCGTAACCAGGATTTTATTGTGGAAAGGGCAATTGTATACTGGAAGCTTCTTAAAGTTTTAGATAAAAATTCGGGTTTTATAACGTTGCCCAAGATATCCCAAGTGCTTACTGTGGAGACCACTCTATGGGATTTAGATAGTAATGCAGAGGATTTGCAATTGGCTGATTCTATTTATTTCAAATACGACTCCAATTATTTCTGTGGACGTGGACTGATCTTTTTCTATGTATGAAAATGTGCTGTCAGATAATCGGCGTTCATTTTCATTTGAACATCATAAAATGACACTCGTTATTCATTGTAATAGCTCAACATAAATAGGGACAATATACATAGTAAACATTTTAATTATATCCATATCCTGATCGTTTAAATTTTTGTAGAATTACTTCGTTGTTATTTTTCAGACGGGAATGGATTCGCTTTTTTTATTTATCTGTAAAAAATTATTAGATTTTGTTTTAAAAAAAGTGTGTGTATCTACATTACATAATGTCGAAATACAAAAGTATTTTTTAATTATATATTTAAGTTGCATTTTTTTAAATTTTTTAAATTTTTATTGTCATTTTTTAAATACATTTTTTATGGTACTTTTTCTAAATTTTAAGGTCATCAACTTCCGAGCCCTACTGATAACACTTGTAAACCTGTTGACTATTTGAACACCAGATATTAAATGCACGAGCTACCTCCTCTGTCGTATCTTTTCGTCGCACCAGTTTTTAAATAAATTGCGACCTTAAAATCATAAGGTTTTAGACTGATAGAGTTAGTTAGTTTTGTGCAAGAAGGATTTAAAGTTTTCATTGCCGATAACTTTCGATAACATTATTTTTGTGTCAGAAGAACTTAGAAATATGTTTAAACCCATTAAATCCAATCAGAAATTAAATTACTTCCGGTTTTGCAGTTAGAACCATAGTCGACTGTACAACTAAGGGATTTAAGCGAGGAGGAGCATTACTTTTATCATATTCCATAATTTGTAAGATTCTATGTGGCGTTGTTTTTCTGTTCGCCATTTTAAAGAGTCTTATGAGACCAAGTGGAGAATAGATTTCAGTTCGTCATAATATGTTTTCCATGTTAGAATGAATATTGACTATCTCCTGAATACGGGTGGCCTGGAACTGAAAATTTCATTGTTATTGAGTTCAGAATTGGATTTTCACGAATTAAATCTGTCCTGGAGTTTGACATTAACGAATTTCGATTTTGTGGTACACAAGTGTCGCAACATGTTATTAAATTGGAAATTTTATTTTCTTCAAATGTGCGTTCCATTATTTTTTTTTTTTTCATCGCGCTAGACAGATCATTCCAGATTTCGAAAATGTCTCCATCCATGGTGCACACAATAGACAAAAGCTGTGCTATCAAATTATAGACGTTAATTTTTTTGCAGTAAACACAACTTATTTCGGCTCTCTTCTGAAGAAATACGGTCGATTTAAATTCTAAGAAAGAAATGAATTTTTGCCTATATTAAAAAAATTATTTGGTTCGTGCCTATGATATATTTAGCCAAGATCAGTGAGTTATTGAGGTTTGCCATGAGCTTTTCTCATACATAACTTTCTTAGTACTACCGTCGATATCTGGGTATTTCTTGTCTGTGATTCAAGGTTGAATCTAAATACTTTCTTTTAGTATTGTCTCGGCTGTAGTGTGATCTTACTTGCGGAAATGAATTAATATGGCCACGTACTTTTTGAAGTGAGTAAGTCGGAAGTGAGCTACGACTACTTGGAGCTTTTCCCCTTCTGTCAAGTTTTGGGGATACCACATGCACTCTTATTGCAATGCGTAGAGTAGATAGGCTTCTATATACCTGCACTTTTTCATTTTTGATGTTGAAAAAATAACGGAAAGTGTATTGTCTTCTAGATGATAAAAAGACGACTTAGTTGGTCGCACCGTTAAAATATGATCCGAATTTTTTAACAAGAAGTGTCTTTTTTCATTAAGTCCTAAATCATAATAGGTTTGAAAAATGGACTTTCGCTGTTTTTCTATGATGTATTTGCATGTCTGGCAACCAGGAACGTTCAAAATTTTTCTTTCTTCGACTGATTTTACGCGACGGCTTATATACCCGTTTTTGGACTGGCATTGTTTTTGCCTCATATCTTCTTTTCATTGTCTGGGCTTGGCAACTCTTTTGCGCACATTTTTGTTTACTTTTACGCCTTGAATGTCTAAAGGATTTACAATGTCTCTCTCTCTCTATATAAAGTTGATGTGGTAAAAATTCTTCGCTCGAGCCACTAAGCTCGCTGCTGAACGGTGACGGATTATTCCTGTCTTTAAATTTAAAATAAATGATATCAAACTCGGGTTTATCATAAAAGCATAATTTTAATTTATCGCATGTATCTTGCTTTATACCAGTCTCAAACAAGGACCTCGCTTACATCATGATTGCCTTAAAACGAGACGGTGAACTTAATTAAAACAAACAATGCTTACAAAATAACTCCTCTAACATTTGAACATCCGATCCAATTGCGTGTGGAGTCAAAAGTTAAGATCCGATTTTGTCTAGTTCAATTTTATAGGCAGATAATAAGATTTGCTTGTACACAATAGTTTTGACCAATTTCATTCATACCAGACTTCAGTCTCAACTTAAGTTCAGATTTTTGGCTACACACGCTCATCCAAATCGTACGACTTTGCCATGCATAATCGGTACGATGTGTGCAGCGGCCCTTAGATTTTTACCTTGCACTTCACAGCTCCATATGAAGTTCTGCTTCCCTGATAAATTTGGAATAGCTAGTAAACTATATGCCTGAAAGATATTTGAAGTCATTATGAATAATGGTGGATCTACTCATTAGAGTCATTCGATAGTAAATCCAGAAAAACTCTCGCTTTCCTAACCCGAGATAAGAAAACAACAATTATTTTTGTGCTGCGCCTCATGCTGCCTGAAAAAAGGACTTTGAAATCCGTAAAATTCCCTGATTTTTGGTCTGCTGTATTATAAAAAAAATCGTAACTTTTAATCTAATTATCACAAAGACATCTCTTTTAGGTTATTTTAAAGAGCAAAGTACCTACAATACGTGAGGAAATATTATAAAAGGAGACCCTTAGAAAGGAAAAAATTATACATAATATGCTTTGTGTCTCAACATTTTATTTTTACATGTATGACTGATAGTTTTCACAGTATACGTAAAAAACCTAAATTTTTATATGGTAACACCAAAAAGTAGTTACCCGATTTGGCCCATTTGAAAAAGTATTTACTAATTTGATGAAAACGCCATGTACAAAATTTCAGCTTTCTACGTTGATGCATTCTCAGGCAGTGTCCAAAAATATAGTGAAAGACGATATTTTTGTATGGCAACCCTATGGATAGGATACCCGATTTGTCTCATTTGCGAACTTAATTTTACTTTTTTTTTAAAGTCTGTGCCAAGTTTCAGCTCTCTAATGTCGATTTCCATTGATATTTTAAGAAAAGTGCACATCAATCAGTGAAAAAAGACTTCAATGGAACCACTTTTGACGCGAAGAAAAATTAATAGTAGCTCAATCCGCGTAATTTATCAGATATAAATTATCTGGGAAAAATAACATCACGAATAACGTAAAAATTTTGAAAATTGTAATTTAAAAGATTTCGGCGTGATTGCGGATGAATTTGGTAGAGTAGTAATTGAAGATTGATATGTGATGCTCAATGACATTCAGTTGTTGCTCATTAATTAGTTGAATTTTCAATGGGTTTCGGGAAGATTTTTTTTTTTTTAATTGAGGTCTGTTTTTTCTGGGAAAGAATTTCATACAAATCTATTATGTTATCCTTGATTCCGTAAACTTTATTCACCAAGGAAACACTTTCTTTTTCTGCTGAAATGTGACCCATTAAACAGCCATTTAAAACAAAAAATCTCGTCCCCAAACCCATTGGGATCCCAAATTGAAAAATTTATGTAATTACTAACACCGTTATGAGCATTAATTTAAAGGAGATGGTGCAAGCTGTAAGTTCCTTGAAATTCTTATTTTGCTAATTGGAAAGTATTGCCAAGATTTTTTCTTTGTGTCACAATTCATAAATTTTATATGGTTTAATTACAAACCATCAACTTTTTTTTTTAAACACTTGAATTAAAGAAAAAAAAAATATTATACAGTAGTCTACGCATAAAACCACATGCTTCTACAAAAATCCCCAAATAAAATCACAAAACGATCGAATTATTGCTAGTAAGCGATATCCGATTACAAGCACAATATATGCTATTATAAAAAGTTCGCGATTTAAGATACAAAAGCGAACTATTTCTTATACCTAAATTTGAAAAAATAACATAAATTTGTCAGGAAATACTTTTATTCAAGAACAATGGCGGAAACAAAATGTTTTTTAGCAAATCTACATATGGGGAAAAATTCACATAAAAGGTAAAAATGTAAAATAATCAGAAATCGTTTTTGTACCGTGGGCTTTATGGACATTTCTATAAATTGTTCTTTAGTAAATTTAGGTTTTTATACCCAAGATGATGAAATGTAATTGTCATTCCGTTTGTAACACCTAGAAATAATGAAGGTAGAGCAAAATGGATCGGATACCCACGCATAATATTAAAAGTTATTTTGATTATTGCATATCTGTCCGTACGATAACTCTAGAACGAGTGTACTCAGATAGCTGAAATTTTGCACATGGGGTTCACAAAAAAAAAAGTAAAATTAAGTTCGAAAATGAGACAAATCGGGATACACCTTCGTGGGGTTTCTATACAAAAATTCAATTTTCAATACATATTAGGACTCTGCCTGAAAACGAACCAACGTAGATAAAATTAGTAAATATTATTTCTACCCATAAAAAAGCTAGAATTGGTCAAGACCAATTCTTATGATATCCTAGCTAGATGACTGCGCGTATTTCATTTCGTGTCACCCATCTGTGCAAGTTTGATTTTTGTAGTGGTTTCTCGCATATATTTCTAGAGCGACTTGTCGGACAGAAAAAAATGATTTTAACCAATTTTATAGGATTTCATATTATGAAGAACTCTTCAGTACATTAAAACCGTATTTTATCGTTTTCAGAGAATATGTAAGAATCCTAAATTTTTATATGGCAACACCCGACTTAGTCCATTTTTGAAATCATATTTATATTTTTATGAAAACACTATGTACAAAATTTCAGCTCTTGACGTTAACGCGTTCTCAGGTAGTGTCCAAATATGTAGTGAAAAGCGAAATTTTTGTATGGCAACCCAACGACGGAGTTACTCGATTTGTCGCATTTGCGAGTTTAATTTAACAATTTTTTTTTTAAAGGCCATATACAAAATTTCAGCAATTGTTCTCTAGTTAACGTGAGGGCGGACGGATGGACATGCAAAAATCAAAATTACTTTTAATATTATGCGCGGGTGTCTAATCCTTTTAGCTCGCTCTACCATCATTATTTCTATGTGTTGCAATGGAATGACAAACTTAGTATATCCCTTAGATTTCATCTAGGTTATAAAAATGGACTGAATCGGGTAACCCGTTCTTACTGTTTCCATATAAAAATTGAAGTTTTTTACGTATACCGTGAAACGGCCAGTTCTAGACGTTTTTATTGGACTGAATCTGAAATCCTATGAAATTGGTTATAATCATTTTTTCTGCCCGATGAACCGTTCTGGAAATATATGCATTTTTACTTGTATAATTTAAGATCATTTGCACGTAAGGATTTGTGCACAACGTCCGACGGAAGAATCGCATCCTTTCGGCTTGGTAGAAGCATCACTTTCAAGAACGCCCAAGATTTCTTCTGTCACTGCCTGATGATAAGGATATCGTCCACAATCTTCTGGTCTGTTCATTTTCCAAAACATTCCAAGTTGTCGTCACATTGTAGCTACTCGTTAAAATTCTAATCTTGTATATGCAATTCTATTACTTTCGATAATCGCATTTTGAGAACACTACATCACCCTACTGAAGTTATAGTCGCTAGAAAGATAATCGATTGTAGATTACGTTATAGTAGAAAAGTATATCCGATCGGCACTTTTCTTTACAAAAAAATTGTCGCGAAGTCAAAAAACTGGAGTTTCGGGTCCGAAAAAAATTATAAAAAATAGAAAAATTTAATTATCTAAGACGCCTTTTAATGCAATAAGTTCATAAATAAGTTTCCTTAAATGGTCAAAAGGAATTAAGAAAATATATTGTCAGAATAAAAAGTTATAAAAGAAAATGTTGAAACAGTTTTCCAGAAAGTCTAAACCAGCTAAAAAATTATTATTTTCGATTTCAGCGACCTCTAAACATGAATTAATTTCACTGAAATTTTGCATAGAAATTTAACATTACATTATTTATGTAACAAATTCTGAAGCATAAGACATTTTAAAACTTTTGCAAATCCACACATTTTAATGTACGAATGACCTGAATAGAAAATTTGAAGATGACTGTGACAATATTTGGGGAAATTTACATTGAAAATTTGAGATGCTTTATTAATGGCTATTAACAGAGTAGAAATGTTCGGAATTACTAGGAAAATATTGCGGGCTCCGAAAATATATGATAATAAAATTTGTAATGAGTTTTTATGCTGGGACTACGAGAAATTAAATCACTACACTAAATGTGTTCGCCTGGTTATTAACATAAACGCAATATTCCATGAAAAATTTACTTCTAATTGGATTTAAGCGCAAACGGCATGCTATGGAAACAAGGTATATAGAATACAAGATATTCCCATTACGACCCATGTTCCGCCATTAGTGACGAATATTGTGAAAATGTATAGGAAAGCACGGTACACAGAACACAATACTCTCTGCGCTCTCTCTGTCTTTCCTATAGAAAAGTCACGAAATTACGTCACAGAACATGTGTCAAAATTTTAATGGGAATACCTTGTATTCTATATACCTTGACCCGATTAGTCATATAAGTGACAAAACAACGATAAATTCTTGCCATTTGTCGACAAAATTAATATGATTTGAAACTGTGGTCAGGGTTGACGCCAATTGTCACATAATATGTCACATAAACAACATTTAAGATTGTCACAGTAATGTTAATAAATGCTGTGACATTTGATTCACTTATATTTGTGATACCTTAATATTTCATTTGTGACAAATAATTTACATATATGTGCATTGCATTTAAATGTCGTCATTTTGTCAAATTGTAACAAATAGTAGGGATATTATATACCCAACCCAAGTAGCTTTTTGTGAAATTTGTACGACAAATTATCGACAAACACATGTCATTTGTCGACAGAATCATGTGACAAGAATATCCAGGAAATGTGTTCAGGGTTTACACATTTCGTCTAACAAATGTCACATTCATTACAAAAAATTTGTTATACTTTGTGGGTACTTTTGTCATAATTTGTTTCAATAATTTTTGACAAAATTAAGAGACAAAATCTTCACAAAAGTTGATCACAATTTTTTGCCATTTATAACCAAGAAATGTGTTATTCTCGTTAATTTGTGTGATTTTGGTAACATTTATGTTAGCTTTTATTTTGTTCGGGGATCCAAATTAAAATCTTATTTCAGTTCAAAAGCTATATATTTATTATAAAATGTTTGTATAAAATTCTGTTTTCAAATTTTTTATTAAAGTTCTCTAAACATAAACAATCACAAACAACAAACAATAATAATAACAAACAACAACCAAACATCGCTGACGGTATTTATTCTCTGCCCCATAATTGATTTGTTTCTCCAACACTTAAGTTTTTAACAGTTTTTGCATTATTTATTTTATATTTATATTGCCTGCTTAATATAGTTTTTATATTAATTTATTTTTACCTGCTTTTAAATACGAACACCAAAACACAACGAAAGCAGCTAACAACAACCTTCGCGCTCTCTACAAAATATCCAAAGTATCCAAAATGGCGGTAACCTGACAGCAACATTTTCATGTCGACAAAATGTCATTCTCTTTCTGGTATAATTTGTGACCACCAATTCTTGTGGCACTGTTTACACCAAATAGTGGCCCTAAAAGGCTGTCAGAGGAATGTCTAAAATTTGTGACATTTATTTGAAGCAATATTACTAATCACATTATATATAATAATTATGTGACTGAAATTTCACATATTTCTGTTGTCACATATTTTGGCTACTTGGGTATACTTATAGATATTCAAAACAAAGTTGTAATAATATACAAAAATTTTGAATTAATGTTGTCATTTTCAATATTTATTGCTGAAATATGCCGTTATAAAATGGCTCGAATTTTGGTAGTTATAACCAACTGGTTGTACCGGGCAGAGTCTGTAATTATATAAAAGTCACTTTTTCGTGGTCTGATAATGTGTATATGTTTTAAATATTCCTTACCTATTTTTTTATACAGGGTGTCCCACGTAACGTGTTCCCTGGGCATTTTTCTCGAAAATGTGCGGAGTTACGAAAAAGTCCTAATAATAAAAGTGGCGTATTATTAGTCCAGGTATCCTTTGGCATAGCCAAAGTCCTTGAAAAGGACTTGGGAAAGGATATATTTAAAAAATGTCCTTTTCGTAATAATTAAGGATGCATTTAGATCCCATTTTTGAATTCCGCAAATAAAACTAAAACGAAAATTTTGTATTAAAAATTCAAGGTTAACCCTTTATTATCGAGATATAAGGTCTCAAATCCGTGTTCCTTTGCCATTTTTCTCAAAAATGTACACTGATATCATCGAAATGCAAGTAACAAAAGTTACCCATGATAAGCCGGGCTAGCTTTTGGTATGGTAAACATTTCAAAAAAGGCACACGGCAAAAGGATATCTTCGGTTTGGTCCTTTACGTCCTTACAAAGGATACATTTTGGCTACAATGAATAATTGCAAATCAAATTGGAAAGAAAAGAAAGTGGTATATGGTCTTCGTAAAAAGAAGGTGAATATTTACAGGTATGTAATATGTTGTTATGTTATGTCTATTGCGCTTATTAGAATTCCTAAATGTAGCTTTATCGGTAAATAATACATTATTGAAGAAATTTGTATCTTCGCGTAGTTTCTGTTGAGCCCAGTTGCAAAATTGCGTTCTCCTACTGAAATCCCTTTCCTATAATTTCTGAGATATTTCGCGAATGCTGACGTGATGTTGCCGAACAATGCTGATCCTAGTGTTGCCTAGTTGGGCACCTTCTTTCTGGAAAGCGTTCAGCATAACTCTTTACAGTTTCTGCAGCATTACGGTTACATTCCCCGTATGTAATCAGGAGCTCTATCAATTCACTATTTGCAAAGCGTGACATTACAAGAATATTTATATCAAAGATCAAACTTAGAATATAATTTGCATACTACATATCACCAATTCACACTATTTCAAGCGTGCACTAGGCCGAAGTTGGATATACTTAGGTATGAGTACATTAGGTACAAACCTACTTAACTATTGTTTGGATTATATTTGCTGGTTTTGCCTTCTTTCCATGAATTTTCCACTTGTATCTGTATCTATTTGCTTCTGCTTCGGAAGTTAAATTAAATTTTCGACATTGTTTTGTGATGACATTAAATGAAGGCAAGCAAGCAGACTTAGCTTTTGTGAGAAAGAAAAGGAAGAAATTAGGAAAACGAGGACGAAAACGAAGAGGATTTTTTGCTAACAACAAATATAGGAGTTTTAAGTATGAAGAAATGAAAAACGGAGTACTTTTATAAAAGGAGTAGTACCGAAGTACGCTAGTAGTTTTCGGAGCACAAATACTCTGATCGGAGTAATTCAAATTGAAATTCAGATTTATTACAGGCTTAACGTACAATAAGATTACACATCTTTTTAGTACAAAGAATGTTAGACTAACTAGCTTACTAATAACTTAAACTAAACACTAAGCATAAAGCGGTAATGAGTTTTTTACTCTTTCGAGACCCGTACAAAATACGAGTCTACAGGCAATTCCGAACCTACTGCATATGAACAGAGAAAATTAAAAGAACAAGTACCGAGGTACTGTTAGTTTCTGCCCTAAAGCAGAAGACCAAAAATTCCATAAAGAAATTTTTGGGAGTATAGGTACCCCAACAAACATTGACTGGTCAATAGTACATACAATAGACCGTTTGATGTTTGAGCCACGTTTTTATGCGCTCGTTGATGTCCGTCTGAGTAGCTTCGAAATTATTTTTAATGATGGACTCATAAATCGAATCCAAAATATTTATATACACTGCGAACTTCAACTTCTTTTGCAGTCCCATCCACGAGAAGTCCTCCAGTACCTAGTCAGTTGCTAGCTGCTTCATGCATTTTCTAACGGAGCATCCGACCCACTTGCCCCTGATTTGTCTAAGTTTTTCCACCTTTAAAAGTGAATTAAAGTGTATTTCATAATTTTGAAATTTTTATTTTATCTTACAAATTGTTGTTTCCTAACTCCATCCATTAAGTCTGTCTAATACAAGTTTTGAATGCCCGCCCTTCCACGAAGCTACGTAAAATCGAAAAATGACGTGAAAATGACGACAAGCAGCGCCATGTCCAACTGCAGTCATCGAATGACGAGAAATAGACAGCAGGTGTCTATGCAATAGCAAAAACCTCGTATTGTCACCCTTCTTGTGCAAGTCTGATTTTTGAAGCGGTTTGTCGGACAGAAAAAATGATTATAACCAATTTCATAGAATTTCATATGCTGAAGAAGTTTTTAGTGCAATAAAAATGTCTAAGGCTGATCATTTTCACAGTATCCATAAAAAACCTAAGTTTTTATATGGCAGCACTAAGAAGAGGTAGCCCGATTTAGTCCATTTTTGACATTTATTTTGATAGTACAATGAAAACACCATGTACCAAATTTCAGTTCTGTACGTCAAGGCGTTCTCAGGCAGTGTCCAAATATATGGTGGAAAACGTAATTTTTATATGGCAGCCCCACGAAGGAGTTGCCCAATTTGTCTCATTTTCGAACTTAAATTTATGTATTTTTCTTAAAGTTCATATACAAAATTGCAGCTTTCTAAGAATACGCGTTCTCAAGTTATCGTGCGCATAGACGGACAAACAGACGGACATGCAAAAATCAAAATAACTTTCAATTTAAGCGTGGGTGTCCAATCCATTTTGCTCTACCATCATTATTTCGAGGTGTTACAAACGTAATGACAAGCTTAGTATACCCCATAGGTTTCATCTAGGGTATAAAAAGAAGTTAAAAACAATGAAAAAATTTGAAATATTAGGTTCTAGAGGGTTAACTAGAATTTCGTCTAACAGACGGCAAAACGCTGTTAAATCTAGGGTCTATTTTGCGTCACCAAATGACGTTTTTTTCATATATTTCTGTATAACACGTGCATGGTCGGTCATATTCCGATTACATTATTTAAACTTATACCAACTTGAACTCCTGAAAGACGTCATATGTCGACTTCAAAAAGTGCCACTCAAAACGAAGTCTATATTTGACGGTAACTAAACTTGATAAGTCAATAGTAAACGACAACTCGATGAACATGTCCTAGTTTCGTAAAGAAATTACGTCTAAATGACGTCGAAATGAGCAAGGAATTCATAATCTATTTTCAGTTAAAAAATGACGTTCTATAGACCAGACAAGTCTTAAAATGTTTGTTGGGTACTGTGTGAAAAGTGTTTCGATCAGCAGTAACAGGGCGATCTCATCAGGACAGAACTTTAAATAAAATGTAAAATATATGTATATATATATATATGTATATGTATATGTGAAATATAAAATAAGACAAAAATAAAAACACAAAAATAAAGATTTATATGACACACAAGGAGATGCAAACGACAGCACTGAACACAGCTATTAAGGAGCATTTACAATGGCAGAGTAAAGTGGAGTCACCAGATTGCATTTGCTCTCATCATCTCACCAACGTAAGATTAGGAATTTTTCAAATCTGACGTGGGAAGTGTGTAGAACTTATATTAGAGTGCAAGCTTAAGACAAGGAGAGACAATGCAATCTGGTGACTCCACTTTACTATGCCATTGTAAACGCTCCTTTATTCTGGTAGAAAAGACAGAAAGATTTTGTTCATATAATTTGAACAACAAATTTCCATCTGAAAAGTTTGTCTGACGGGGGTGTAAGCAGTCCACTTAGAAATGTTGCAAATAATTTCAGCTGCCTTATGTTAAAAATAGAAAACTACGTCATTTTTTTCTTCTGTTGGTATCATCAAACAGGACTATGACAGATCAAAAAGTCGATTTCTTAGAATTGTTGATTAGGAAATGTAGAAAAATTCTTGGAAATGTAAATCGATTGATAAAAGGATCAGTCATATAGATTTCTTAGTAAGGTTTTTTTTTTTTTTGCAGATAAACGAATTTTACAACATGATTCATTACAGTTCAGAGAATCGGAAAAATTCCATAGGGGTGTCGTTTCTGTTTGTCGCGGAGTGTAAATTAAAAGCTTAATTTCCCCCATACCTACTATGCGTTGTGCGTTTGTATTGTATCCTTATCGCTTTCCCCCCAGTTGCTACACATATTTGGAGGGTTTTTTATGTTCTTCCTTTTTCCTATATACACCCACCATGCCAAGGCTTGACTCTCAAGTTTAGTTAGTACCCCCACAGTTCTCTCCTCCTGTCCCATAATACGTACATAACTTTTAACAATTTTATTTTATCATTGCATTGCATGTTCTCCAGTAATGTTGTCCTTGTTTCACAGGAAAACACATCAGTTCAGTTACAGTATAGGGAAAAGTACGTAAATATGTTGGGTGACAATGTACATACTCCAGTAGTCGTCATACTCTCATGGTAGCGCGAAGAGCTTTTCAAATCGAAGAATAAAGTTAAGTTAGTCAGCCTCAGTTTCTCAGTTATCAAAAGTCTTTTGTGGTATTAGCATGTCCGCAGAAAAAAACTTCAGAAATACTGTGAATTATTAGGTACAAGAAAATATTTATGGATTTTTTTTTTGCTTTATCCGGAAGTTGTTTGTTTTGCGTACCACTTATACCTAATTAAAGTTGTAAAAATTAGTAGATAAATGACATGTCAGGATGATGTTTCGTTTTTTGTTTTTTTTTTTTTTGTTATTTCGAATCAGAGCGCATCGAAGTTTTTCAAAAGTATTTTGCTCAAAGCTATCTCAATAATTTTGTAAACGAATGATGTTAATCCTTGAAATGTGTTTAAATAATTTCGGGTATCGTTGTTCCTCTCCTTTTTACATTAAGTAAAATTGGAGCTGTGCGTTTTCGTGTATTTATTATTATTTCCTAGTTTTAAGTTTACGGAGTGTTACTTAACTCTCTTGACATGTCAAAAAAAAAAAAATATTGAAATGTGAATTGTTTGGTAATAATGAATATCTTGACAGTCTGCTTTTAAAACTGACGGCGTTTAAGTGAACATTTTTTTATTATGTTATTATTTTTACGCTTGTGATATATATGTGAATATAGGTACCCATAAGAATTGAGTAAAAATCCTGTTTGGAAAACTAAGCCTACATAGGTATACTGATATGATATTACCTTTTAAGTTTTAACGTTGTTAGCTCGTCATATAATTTAAGGATAATTAAGGATTAATTTATGGAAAATGCAAAAAGAAAAAGTGAACAAATTTTAATATTCCCGTCGAAATTGTTTTTTTTTTTTTTTTATAAATGTGTCGAAAGCTGACAGAAAAAAAAAGTCCGAATCAACAAAGATCCTTTTTTTTTTGATATTTCAAAATGATGAAAACAAGTGTGTGAAGAAACATCTTTTATTGTGAAAGAGTTTTTTTTTCGTTCTTTTTTTAGATTAAACTCACACCAAACTTATTATAGTGCAAATAACTATGAAAAGGATATGGTCGCTCTTCAAGTTTTTCATGAAGAGTCTCTTAGCTAAGAGGATACTTTTAGGCGCAGAAGTGTACTAAAAATAAGATTGAAGGCTAAAACAGATTACACAAATTTACGAAGCGGGGCCCGTAAACATAGCAGCAAAATTGGGTAGTAAATTGGCATAACAGGGGTGCCAATTACAGATATTTTGCAATATTTATGAAAGAACAATAAAAAATCACCAAAATCCTTAATTATACGATATTTTCACCGGAAATTAATGGTAGCAGCCATTCAAAGTTATTATTATGATTTCAAAAATTTTGCACTTTTCTATTGGTACCACTATTGTTTTGGATATGAAGTTGATTGTAGCTAGAAAACATAACAATTTTTTTTTTATTTTTGCACACTACTGAAACTTAAGGTGAGCAGCAAATTTGATGAGATTACTTCTATGCGTCGGCTCTTGTCATTGCGCAATAAGGAACAATCGCTGTCTTAAAACTTTCGCAACACTATATCGCACAATTCCGTTTCCGTTAAGTGTAACCTATTACCATCAAAAGAGAAACTTTTTTTTTTGTTTTTTTTTATTTTTATGCAGGACAACAGGAATCAGGAAGCAAGAAATATCTCCTCTCCTATTGAGTTTGAGAGCATGCAAGCGAGTGTCCATTCATTATCTTTATGGTGACTCTGTATGTGTAGCTGCTACTAATTGCAAGAAAAAAATAATAATTCGTTTTGGTGTTGTTCTTGACAATGTATTAATAGTGATTTTATTTCTGACAAAATCTCATACATACAATCGTGGTAGGTATGAAGTGAATAATTTTATATAAATTTAATGAATGTGCGATATTTTAGTACAATTTATTTAATGCAGTCGTCGCAGGACATATTTTTTGTTCATTTCAACTTGACTTGAATTTCTTTTTTCTGTCTTAATTTTAATTCCAATTGCTTTAAATTGTTTGAAAAAAACAAAAAACAAAATACGCAAAACCAAAATTTTAATTAAAAACAATTATGTTCAAGCCTATAATGTTTTTAAAATATATTTTTTTTAAATTCGCAACAAAAAATCATAAATTTTCTATATTTTGCTGTGATTGCATAATTTTCACACGCTTTCGAATTTCCATTTCCTTTTTATACAACTTAATAAACAAATATCTCGTGTTTCGTTCATTTAGAAAATTTATGCTTTTGTATAAAGTTTTTGTTGTCCAAATTAATCTATTTGAAGTTAGTATCTATAGTTAGAACGAACTCACGACATACATACATACCTAGATAGATATGTATATCATTTTCCGACTAGATTCGTCTCTTAAAATGCTTTAATTTTTTACACGTGGCCTTGTTGTGTCAGAAGAGTAAGAAAGCTCACGGTTACATATTATAGGTACCGTCATAATATTATGCCTGTATATAAGATACTCATCAACTTGTTGAATTCTATCTTACGAATTTCAAAAGAAACAAGGTATGTAAAAGGCACACTTACCAATACTCTGTACTTGGATGTTTACTAGCACCAATATCGGTAAGAAAAGAAACTGTGGCATTAAATAAAACTACTGCTATCTGTGAAAAATGCGAAAAAGAAAACATTAGTGATCAAAACATTTAAACAAAATTATTATTACATTATGGGAGGTTTTAAGATCTTACTCTGTTGATTGAGTAAAACATACACGAAACACTACTGAGAGCTCTATCTATACCAAGAATTACAGCCAATATTCAGTTGAAAAATATACAGCAGCAATTTTTGTTATAGGGCTCTGCAAAACGGAACCCTATAGTTTCATGTACTAGTTAGGCTACTAGAGATACTCAAAAAATACCATAAAGTGATGAAAATTCTATTTAAGTTTCCAATTAGTAACTTGTGCGTCACTGCCTATGCATTTCAATGGTAGTCCACTCACGGCGCTACTAGTTGAAAATCAATTTACAACGCGTTTGTGGTTAGTAGTCGCTTTCGACATGTCATACTGATCTCCAGACTATAAGCTAAAATGGATGTAACGTAACTTAAGTATGGTGAACGTGCCCTTTAAATTAGCCAGACGTACCCAAGATAACCGTAACCGTCGATAAGTTTAAATGTCAATTGCCATAAGTAAAGTGCGGTGAGGAGTTGCTCATTCCGTAAGGACTCATCTGTTTATCTCGAGTGATATTAATGAAATATGACTGAAATCGGTAGCATTCTTTTTTTTTTATTATAGAAGAAGAATGTGAAAAGTGGTGGTCCCTTCTAAGAGAAAATTTTGGGAAGGAGCTATGAAGGAGCTTCTGGAAGTGCCGCCGATTTTTCTTCAAATTATTCTTCAGATTTTTTTTTTATATTTCTTATATAATGTCCATAAAAGACACAAATCATCAATTAAATTCACTTCCATTTGTGATTTTTTTTACTTTTATCACTTTTTAAAAATTGAAAACGTTAAATGTCAAGATAATAACCCTTGCGGAATATCACGTCAGTTTAGGGCAAAAATGTCAATGTTAGTCAAGCTCTTTACGGCCATTTTCGTCCACCCTTATGAGTTACAAACCGGTTTCCCCAGCACTCACGCATAGTCTACCGTTTCTATCCCTTTCAATGTAGGGCTGAATCCAAAATCTTCTTTACTTGCGTCTCCTGTATTGATAATAATAATAGAGGACGAAATTCTCTTCGTCACTTGTCTCACTCGACATTATATTGATTATAAATACTTAAGAAAACTGGAGCTTTGGCTTGCTACTGAAGCAACGTGATTCATTTATGTAACCCCATGTGCGAATCATCAGTGACTAACCCGGTGTTGCAACTTTGATTACCAACCAGTCCGTAACAATTGAGTAGCTTCGTGCGCGAAGTGCGTTAGAACTGAATATAGATGTGCCTAGTTATAAAATTTTTTGATAAGGTTTGCTATGATCTACTAGCAGCCAGAGGAAACAAGATCTCTTAGCGAACGGAATTAGAACAAAATGCAGGACGATAAGTTGCTAATAATTAATAATAAAACACATCTCAAGAATTGCTCGTGTGGGCAATATGGTAGTAGTGGTCATTGTCCAATTTTCTACTTATTTGATTAACATGATTTGAAATTTAACTCCTAATTTCTTAACATTCTACTTTAAACTGAATATACATATTTCCCCTATACCTTGGGATTGCTTAATAATATTATCTGCAGCTATTTCTAATTCTGTTATATCCGCACTGATATTTTGCCAGTGATGAATTGCAATTCTTTCATCCATTGGGAGTTATTTGCTGCAGACTTGTATATATAATTTTCAAATTTAAGAATGATTAACATAGAAAATCTCATAGGAAATCTTTTTACTGAGTTCCGGAGAACCCTAATTATCTTGAATACGCTTATATAGATTACGGTAGACTTACCTCTTTTTTCATTCGCCTATTTAAAATTGTTTAATGTTAGAACCTAATTTTGTGTCATATCTTTCTAGCAATCAATTTGAATTTTTTGGCTTTTTGTTCCATACGAAATTTATAGCTCGTGAGTAGGCAGTCCATACTTGTTTTAAACTTCATAGATCCAACTAATCTATGCTTAAGTCAGTAGTCCCCATTCAGTTCAATAACTTTCTGCCATCTATCCAAAAACTTCATTAGTCCTCGTTTGTAGAAGTCCTGAGATTTTTGTGCAAAGAAGTCTTCCAAGTGGTTTTTGAGAACGTCCAGGCAACTGAAGGATTTATTATTTAAACCATTCTATAGCGCATGAAACAATTGATAGTCTGAAGGTGCAAGGTCCGGACTATGTGGTGGGTGCATCAAAATACCCCACTCAAGCTGCAATAAATTTTGTTAGATCATAAAAAAAAAGCGTGTGCTCTCGTGTTGTTCTGGTGGACCAGTATTTGGTAGCATCAATTGTTTAGTTGGATGATGGCAGCAGCCCATTGTTGTAGACAATCTACTTTTTATCGCCAGTGATCAACTGCTTTAAAAATTGTTTATTTTTATGGCGTTTGAGCATCAAACCACAAGCTAAAACTCAGTCCATTAAATTGTTTTCACTCAGTTTATGCGGCACCCAAATATCAAGCTTTTTCACCATCTCAGGCTTCCGTAAATATCTCAAAACAGTCGACTGGTTCATGTTGAGGCTATTTCCGATCTCCGTAGTAGTCAAATGGCGGTCGATGTCGATTAAAGCCTCTTGATTTGATCAAGATCAGTAGTGACTGGTCGATCAGAGCCAGGATCATCTTGGAGATCAAAATTTCCGCAATTAAACCACTTCCGACACATATTTTTTTCTGAGTTTGCCTTTTCGAAAATAAAAAGCGAAATACTTCTGAATATACACGTTTTTTCCTTCCATGTTCAAAATATAATTAAATTTCATATATGGCACTCATCGCGATAAATATTTTTTTAAAATGTCAGGAGGAATTGCAGCTATCATTTAATGTATAACATCAGATGTTTGACAGATGTACGAGCGGAACAAATAACTGCGAGCAACATATCTCGGATTTTCGCTACGGACTTATTCATAGACTCAATACTCTTATCACTGTTTGAGATTCAACTTGTAAATAAAATCAGTAGTTGCACTTTTATATAAATATACGGCCACCGCATTTGATATCTCATAAAAACATGCATAAATTCAAAATATGGTATTTCAACGATTCGGGATCTTGTGTTCCGGGATTTTGTATTCCAGAATCTTGCATTCTGGATGGGGTGTTCTATTCTATTCTATAAATTGCCAATTACGATAAAAATACGATACCGTTTCCATAAAAATATTAAGTTTCTAATTCGAAGTAATCGATAATTGTAATTTCAAGTTTTAAATATGATTAATTTATTATGGAAACGAATGAAAATTACTTTGAAGATTTTCAAAATTAACTTTGTACTTCGAAAAATATTCTAAACTTTAAATTACGATTATCGGGTAATCGTAGCAAATTAAGTAGTCAAAAACTGTAAAATTCCTGTGTAATCTTGTATTACAAAAAAATCATTAATTCAAACCGGGTACAGACTTGAAGTACATTCAGATTCGGTAAAATATAAAACAATTAGAAATGCTCTAAATGAAAAAGTTAATGTTCACAATTAGTAAGTGATTTTCAGGGGTTTTCGTTTGAAGAAGAAATCGAATAGATCAGTAGATATTAAAAAAAAAGGGTTTTGTTTTATTTTATTCAGACGTTCTCTTCTCATGTTTAACTATTTTGTTAATAATATTAAGATTATTAATATTTTCGTTCCACGTAAAATCTATACTATAAAATTCACAAAGCAGTCGAATGTGTCACCGTAAATGTGAACTATGGACAAAGTTACCAAATGGCGAAGTATTATATGAAATTTTTAAATATTCACTAGTAATAGGGTATGTGAAAAATCCCATAGATGGAACTGTCTGTAAGTTATTCATATTAAACCCTTTTTCGCTAGCAATAGCAACTATTATTATCCACGATGAGCTTGTTTATGGTCGCTCTTAATGTCTGGCTCTTCTGAAGCTTCGAAATAATTTATTGTTCAATATCTCTTCAATATGGTGAAGCAAAGGTCGACCATTTGGATATTTTTGTCATTATAATTGTAGTAAAATTCGGCTGATCTTCGTGTTTTTTGATAGCCCTTTCAAGACCAGTTTTAACGGAACGCATTTAAGCTTTCATTAAAATGATGACATCTGTTTTATAGAAGCAGATCAGGTCTCTCTTTCATATCAGCTTAGAGTATCTTCTTCAGTTCGAGACTTTACTGTCAAGTTTATTATCTGTGAAGACTTGTGCTCTTCTACGCATGTTAATGGATTTAACTTTAATGAATTATAAAGATTTAACTTCAAAAGTGACATCAACCTAGCGAGCAAGTGGATATTTCCATTTTGAGGATAGTGTATAAGATTTTCATAGAAACTTTGTTTCAAGGGATAAATTTAGTATGTTCCAAATGTAACAACTAATTAAAATAAAACGTGATTCGATGTGACACAGTTTAAAACAAATGAGTTGTGCAATGTGAATATATGTGGTTGTAGTAAAACAATATTGCGCAACGCATAAAATTTTAGATAATCTAAAAAGGTAAGGGCTATTTTATTAAGTGAACTTTCAAGTACATAATTTCTACATTACTTTCCACAATAGGTCTGTTTAATGAACTCGAAAAAAGTTCAGACCAGACCAGAACAGAGCAGGGCAGCTCAACTTAGGTTAACTGCCAAATTAAAAGTAGAGCAGAAAAGTGCAGAAAGGAGCAGAAAGCCCATTAAATACACTTTTCTGAAATTTTCTAAGATCTGTCACCAAAAAACACAATTGTTAATGCAATGAAACCTTTTTTTCACACACAAAAACACAATTATTATTTAAATTATTCCACTAGAATAGTCTAGAAATTTAAAAACGCAATTATTTGAATTGTATATCGGAACTGTCAATACAATTTATAGTTGTCAAATGCCTGCTCTAAAGTTACTCCTTCGAAAAATGTAGAGCAGAAAATCAGTTCACTTTAGAGCAGACTCATTAAACACAGTTTAGTTCACTTTAGAGTTAGAGCAGTGCTCTGAATTCATTAAACACGGCTTTCTGCTCTTAACCTAGAGCAGCTCATTAAACAGGCAGTTTTGGGCTATAAACATTGATTTTGATTTATTAAAAATTTGCATAGGAGGTCTGTTCAGAAAGTAATCGAACTTTATTTTTAGTTTTGTTATTAGTTTTACAGATTATTGATCCTTGTCCCCTTCAAAGAACTCCCCTCCCCTATTCACACATTTTTCTCAACGGTGTTTCTATTCAAATGAGATGGCGTTTAAGGTCTGTGACGGATTTGTTTTGATGTCATCAATACGCTGAAAACGGCGTCCTTTCAGCACTGATTTTAATTTCGGAAATAAGAAGAAATCGCAAGGAGCCAGGTCTGGCGAGTACGAAATCTACGGGAGGACAGTCATCTGATTTTTGACACAAAACTGATGAATTGACAAAGCTGAGTGTGCGGACGCATTGTCGTGGTGCAAGAACCATCAGTTGTTTCGTCACAATTGTGGTCTCTTTTTACGAATTTCTTCACATAACTGTTGCAAAACTCCTCGATAGTACACTAACCTCTTCTGAAATTTATCTGACAGTCAATCGGGCCATTTGTATGCACCAGATCGTTGATTTTCTGAACGTGTAAGTCATTGGTTGAAGTAGAAGGTCTTCCTGGTCGAGGATCATCTTCAATTGACTGGAAATCGTAAATACCATTCGTAACATTGCGTACGAGCCAGAGCATCATCTCCGTAAACTTGTTTCAAAAGTTGAATAGTTTTTGTAAAAGTTTTCCCCAGTTTCTCGCAAAATTTTACATCGCATCGTTGCTCCAGAAAATCGCACATGTCAAAAATCACCACTTTTTTTTTAGTTTATTTATTTTAGCGACTATTTTTGTAAAATTCTTTCTTAGCTATTCAAGTTTTAACTCTAACTATAGATGCTATTGCTTACGAGCTAGTATAAAATTTGGCCCTTAGTTCCGACGATGACTGAACTGTAGTTCCTTATCTATCGCCTATGAGTTATTAATTATTTATTTTAACATTAACGATCCTGCGCTAAAGCTACCTATGACTATGTAAATCAAAATATTAATCCTAAAAAAAAAAAAATTTCACCTGATTAAATCTAACTTATACCTGTGACAGACTAAGTTATTTATAACTTAGCTATCCTCTATGAGAATTTTGTTCCAGCCCGATTTGGTAGAAGGGGATACCATCCTGGGTGGTCTGCTGCCATTTCTGCCATTAAAGGGTTTAGATGATGCTGAATTCTGTTGATGGTCTTTTGGGCTTGCCCGATGAGGAACACGTCCAGAGGAGAAAATTTTCCGACTTATCTCGCTGCCTCGAATAGCTAGCTCCTTGTTGCTGAACATCCTGAAACGACTTTTAAAAAACTTACCAGTTCATGCTCTTATAATTTTCCTCTCAAGGGTTAGTATTCTGCCTAAAGTTGCCTTCATAATAGTGAACCAAATGGGGAGGGTATAGGATATTACCGGTCTGATTAATTGCTTGTATAATAGGAACTTAACTTTACTGGACAGGTCGGAACTTTTTCGCATAAGGGGACTAATGAGACCATAGACTACGTTGATTTTCTTAATTGCGGCTTCTGCATGTTCCCTGAATTTGAAGATTTTGTTGAATCTAACTCCAAGTCTTTTGGTTTGATATCGAAACTACTGAGGATTAAGGAAGCTTTTTTGCAAATGCTTGCGATTCTGATAGTCCTTGAATTGGATGCGGGCTTACGCAAGAGATAAAAATCTGTGTTATCAAGGTTTATTTTGAATCCCAACCTAGTGTAATAGTTCACGGGGTCCATTAACTTTCTCTTGATGCTTTTGGACTAGGGGCGGATGAATATGTGATAGAATCATCAGCGTAAAGTAGAGTTGTTGTTGTTGTTGACTCATTAGCTGCCTGATGTAATGTGAAGATGTTGAAGAGAAGCGGGCCGAGAACGGAGCCTTGCGGTACTCCTGCCAAGATGGGATGTAGGGTTGAAGAAGTTCCATTTAGTTCAACGAAAAACTGTCTGTCAGATAAGAAGTTATAGACAAATCTTGTGGTTCTATAAGCCCTTTGATCCACATTTTGTCAAATGCCTTGGCTTTATTCAAACTGCATGCCGCTATGATAAGACCTTGGTTTAGACCCCTCGTCACGTCATTGTGCAGTTTGAGTAGTGCGTGTGTGGTAGAGTGACCTGGTTTGAAACCAAACTGGTATTTAGGGATAATGTTCCTTTCTTCACTAAAGGATAGAATAGCGTCTTTCACAAGTATTTCTAACTTTTTTTTTACCAATCACGGATAGTAAAGCGATTGGTCTGAAGTTGTTAATATTTGTGGCTTTAGATTTTGTAGGAATTGGGAAAATTTTTGCTGTCTTCTACTTGTGTGGGAAATAGCCTTTGTTTAAGCAGTTATTAAAAATTGTTGCCAGCAGCAGAAAGCCAATGGGGAGAAGTTTTTTCAAGAGAAAATTTAAGATGTTGTCAGTTCCTGATGATTTCTTGCTATTTCCGGGTTCTATGAGATATTCAGTGTAGAGTGGGTTAACGAATATATCCATTTCTGCATTATTCGGTTGATATAGGAGAGGTTGTTTTCAGAGAAATCGATTAATGTTGAGTATCCGCTTTAGTTTGGAGATTGTTGTGATCTAATGAAATCATCAACCGCGGACTAGACGGGCATTCTGACCGCAAGGTCTACGAGATTTTCAGCAAATTGCTCCGCATATTTTAATGCGAAGATATTTGTTATCGCGATAACACTTCAGCACGTTGCACTCACATAACAATATCTCGAAAACTAAACGAGATATCAACAATCCAAAAACACGCGCTTATAAAGGGGGTTATGCGCAAGGTAGTGCTGCCAACCGCATATCACTAAATATCTCCGTTAGTACGTAATTCAAAATGACCTCGTATAGGCTCTTCGAGTTTTACACATACATATTCTTTAATTTAATTTACATCCTCTATAATCTTTAAATTACTCAGCCAGGAAAAGGGGCAATATTTAAGGAAACGTAATGAAAATAAAAAAATTAATTTAAAAAAAAAATCAAGTGTTGCACTGCTGAGTTTCGACAATTAGGCTCAACAGAATACTACAAAAAGCCATTTTCGAAGTCAGGAATACTACAAAGTCGTGCTGATTCGACTCACGACTATTTTATGTTAAGTTTTGGACTGCCTTTCCAAGATGTTTGAGCCCAGAACTTCAGAGTCACAGAGGATGTGTTCAGCAATCTCATCGTCTTTCATACAGAAGCGATAGGTCTCAATTTCGGCCTCACCCATCTTTTTAAGATAATATCTGAGTGAGCAATGCCCAGAAAATAGGCCCGTTATGAGCCTTAATTCCTTCCTGCTGAGTATGAGGAATGCTTTTGCCATATGTTGCGAATACAGTCTCAGTCTCGGGGTATTTTCCCAGTTTGCAAATTTAATTCTGTTCTCCCAAACTCTGACTTATGCCGCAAGGTTGCTTTTTGGTTGTCGAAAAACAGGCTGAGGGTCAATAAACAGAGATCTAGCTCCTTCCTTTGCAAGGCGGTCCACGATCTCGGTGCCCTTAATGCCTTCATGTCGTGGCACCCAAATCAGCATAACCATTTTTGTTTCGGGCTGTTGCTGTAGGACAGTAATACAGTCCGACACAGTTTAGACTCAAAGATAAAAAATTTAACGTGCACAGTAAACAAAATTTGTCTGAGTGGGAACAATTTGTAAGACTAAGCTTAGGTATTTTTTGATAAGATTAGGGAAAGCCATACCTTGGAAAAACTGGAATAGGTCTTTATCCCTAAAATGTAAGTACTTTCAAATGTAGAATAATACCTAGATAATTTATTGGATTATCTCTTCCTTTTATCCGAGAAAGCTTAACATTTCGGGAATTTTACGTGCTATATAGGTTTTCAAATATCTACATCCATTGAATGCTCCATTGATTTGGCGAAATTAAACTGATTTTCCCTTTCTATCATAAAAACCGATATTTATTTTTAGGGAAAAACGTGTCTTAAATTAAGGGAATGGTCCTCCTTTTTCTGCCTATGAGGCCATTACTTTGCGAGATGGTACTTCGGCCCATATATGCCCATGTGTGCTCTAACTTCAATTATGGATTCGTCTGTATACCATTTAATACATCTTTTCCAAAGGGTAAGTTCCCAGAATGTAACTCTTGATGGTGCCCAATAGGATCACCGTGAATATCGTTTCAAAGTTATGGTGTTTTGGCACAACATCTGAGATTGGGTTGGCCATCGGGTGGGTCCTCTAGGAATTCATACAGAAATATCATGATGATTTTTCGTAGAAAATGTTATCAATTTAAAAAAATCGATAACATAAAAATTAAACTGCAACTGATGAAAGTACAAAAGGCGTTTCGTATCAGCAAGAACTTAATACTCTTCAGCACGGATCGTTCTTGCTTGCCGTATACGCGTGGAAAAATTATCATTTTTTTTTAATTGGTAAAATTTTCTACGAAAAGTCGTCAGAATTTTTACTGCTGAGTACAAAGTAAATACTTAGTGTTCATACTCATAGATAAGGTCAACGTAATAGTTTTCCATGCGTATACGGCAAGCAAGAACGAGCCGTGCTGAAGAGTATTAAGTTCTTACAAAATGCCTCTTGCACTTTCCTCTAGGAATTCTTGGAGGACTTTCAGGTAGCCTGTACTCAGGAGATTTGCAGTCTTATTTCAGGTATAAGTGTGCCACTGTATGGATTCTATATACCGCACATATATATACATATATACGATTATTGATTACTGTTTATCAGTACGCTCTTAGATCGTTTTTACTGTTCTTTTCCAAATTGTCCTTTATAATCTACTTACGAATGCATTTAACATGATTGATATGTCATAATTTCTGTGAGCAGTTTACCTTCTCCCCCGCCCTTCCTTGGGAACTATGTTCGAGTTGCATATTTAATCAATTGATATCCAAAGTACTGTATGTGTATAATTTTTCATATTCTATCTTGGCTGGAAGTACACTTTATATTCAGCAAATTAGTGAATCAGTCAATTCATGAGAAGAGTTTTTTGTTTTAACGCTATATTCAGCTTGAAATAGTTTGCCTTCGTATGGTGTGCAATCTTTATGCTCTTATCATTATTTTCTAAAGGCGCGTATTTCGTAACAAGTTTAATGGTCAGTTACCAAAAACTTACAATTTTCTTAGTCTAAAAAATAACGATTCTCACGTCCTATTCAACGTTTCGTTTTGATTTTTTTTCGCGAGCCTGTAATTTCAATAGCAGATGTAAAACGATGTTATGAGAAAAGACATTGTTTAACATAAAGTTAAAATTTTGCATACGCATGTTCTTTGAGCGAAAAAATTTTTGAATTATTTTTATATGATTTTATAGTTTGAATAATGTGAATCGGTTAGGAAATGTAAATAAAACTAACTAAATCACATCTCATCTTATAGGGTACAATAAATGTAAAGGATAGAAATATGATTGTAGGTAGCGTTACGCAAAAAGTATCGATATCGTACTAGCGTCGAACTTTGGTTACGGTACCAAGTATATTTGTAGTAAAATACTTTTGATATCGGGACTATTCTTCACTAGGTATCGATACTTGGTAGAGACTATATAATACAAAGATGTTGCAAGCATATGGTATAGACTATCTAGAAAACTCAATTTTCTAAAATAGAATTGAATATCTGAAACTCCACAGTATTTCTCACCCAACAAATCTTCTTAGGGAAGAAATTTTCTGAATATTTTTCATTAGAATTTGTATGCATTTTTGGCGGCCGACAAGGGCACACATGAAAGTGTGGTATCTGGAAATAGTTTTCTTTCGGCCACTAAATGAATAAAAATTCTGCCGAAACATTTTCTGTTAATTTCTAAGAAGAAATGAATGCTTAACTAGCGTCTACCCTCGTAAAAATTATTAGCCGCCCCAAGCACCTGTTGACGGCCAAATGCATACAAATTCTGAAGAAAAAATATTCAATAAATTTTAAGCAAAAAATTTAGACCTTCTCTACAGCAGGTCGATAAATTGTTGATTTTATATTGGAGCGAGGCATTGCTGTCGGTCTCCAATACTGCATACAAATTGTAAAAAAAAATATTTCCAGTAAATTTCTAAGAAAAAATTGAAGGCTTCTCTATATCAGGTCCAGGCTGTGGAGCTCATGATTAGTGGAGGCCGTGTATAATGGCAAAATTTTAATAATTTCTCAACAGAAAGAGGTGGAATCTCGGAGATTCTACATTTTCACTGAGAACAACCTGCCGACAATATTTTTGTATTATAGAATCTTTAGTAGATCTCTTTGACGAACAGAACTTTTTGAGATTTTTCTGAATTCGGGACTTCCCTCGATCTCTCTATAGTGCGAAACATTGAATAGGTTTGTTTCCGTTGCATTTATGTACTATCTGCCTGTACTAGTACCCGGACACTTTCATCTTACTTTTTTGCTCAATCATTTTATTGCTATTAAAAATATGCAATATATTTAAGGATTTTATTATTATTTAAGCTGTTTACATTTAGCAGGTTAAATATTTTGAGGTCATTTGATAATATGTGTTTTGTTATAGTTTTGGGGTTTGAAAAAAAAAAGTTCCCTTTTAGCTAGTATTCGGACACCAACATTTAGTATTTGGACAATACAGTTTCAGTGCCCGACCATAGGCTTTCTGGAAGGAATTTATTACCCATTTTTTGTTAAAAATAAAAACATTTAAGTTTTTTCATAAAATTATATACATTTTATTAATTGAAAGAATTATGAAAACATTTTAAAGCACTTTTCTCATAAAAAAAAAAAACTAAAGTTTTGTTGTTAATATTTCGAGCACACGAAGTTTTTGCTTGCTCCTCGTAAGATAATGAAAACATTGGAGTAGATTTGGGGTAGTACCACCAACCACCTATAGTGCAAGAATCCGAACCAAGTTTTTAAATCATCATCTTCAACATCGCTTTGTAATTCAATTAAAATATAGCTTCTTCTTCTTCTTCGTATATCAGTATTTCGAGTAGCTGCAAAATTTTCAAACACATTTTTCACACATTCCCTGAAAATAACTGTTTTCGGGTCGTAAGGGTAAAGCTCACATTTCCTGAAGTATTTTTTATGGTGTTTTTAAATTTTTAGATTTCGCAAGATTGCAGTTTCCAGCAAAGGACAGAAAGTTTTTTTTTTTGTTATAAGTTGGCCAACATTCTTGACTGCCATTCTCGAACGATTTTTTCTAACTGACGTCAGCTGACTGCAGCATATGAGTGGTGTTTGGTGACAATGCATATAAAATTATTCTTTTTTCCTTGTAATTTTCACTCAGCTCTAACATCAAGTGTGACTTGTGGCCGTCTACGAAAAGGGTTTCTGGTCTGGTATTTCATTACTCCTCGAAGCACCCACTAACTCCGCAAGTATCTACATATTCGAAAAGGATCTCGCTCCTCATCCATCCTTTTTCTGTTCCCAATAACAGTTTTGCTGGGATGATATTTACAATATCCTTCAGTGACGCAAATATGAAAAGGTTAAGGAACATTTTTCTGCATGCAGAAAATAAAATTCTTTTTCGTCTCCGATCTAAATTTGATAAACGTTTTTGAATCCACGGCATGGAATTACTTTACTGGTTTTCGGACGACGAAAAAAAAATTCGTTCTATCATCATTGAGTATTCGGGTAGGATCTTTTAGTATGTCATCCTTTCCGATACTTTTTAAAAATTGGTCCATTTCTCGAGCTATTTCAAAAACAGTAATCACTGCTCTGCCTTTGGTAATTGTTTCTGCTTGTATTACAGCCAATGATGTGTTTCATTTAAAGAACGAATTGAGCCATGTTATTCCTCGTCGACCATCTTATACCGCAATCGACCAATTGATCGCAATCACCGTACAAATTCCAAGTGACAATTCACAAATTTGTAGTAGTAGTAGTAGTAGTTTATTAGTTATTCATAACTTTCTTATAAACAGTTAACACTTATACGGGAAATTTATCCCTTATAAACTTAATTATTTCTGCCTTAAAACTTCTTAAATTTCTATTATTCTTGATGCTACTTGGTAATTCATTAAAAACTTTTAGACCATTATACATTAACATATTCTGCGTTTTGGTATTCCTAAATTTAGGTAGTCGAAAATTTTCATTATTTCTTAACATATATCCCTGTTCAATACCTACATACCTAAGATTCCTGGATAAATATTTCGGTAATAAATTATACCTTATTTTAAATATAACTACTAACACATTCCATATCAGCCTTTGCTCTATACTCAACCATTTTAATGATTCTAAAAGAAAGCGAGTTGGCGTAAATCTTCCAACCTTCAATATAGATTTCATTCCCTTATTTTGTAGCACCTGCCATCTTTTTTTAAAACTGCTTGATGCTGTAAACAAAATTGAAGCACAATATTCAAAATGTGGTTTTATCATGACATTGAAAACCTTAATTGATGTAGCAATAGACATTTCCTTACTTATCCTTCTAAAATAAGAGAACTTTTTACCTATTTTTTTAGTAACATATTCACAATGTTCTTTAAAGCTTAACTTATTATCCATTATCACACCTAAGTATTTTATATCAGTAAGATTTTCAATTTCCGCACCATCAATATATATATTAGCATTAAAACTTGAATTTATCGCCATACATTTTGTCTTTGAAATGTTCACTTTTAACTTATTCCCCTTCAACCATGCACTTAAACGATCTATATCAGATTGTAATTTCACTTCGCAAACCCTTATATTCTTGCTGCAATGTATAATAGCGCGTCATCCGCGAAAAGCACCAGTTTAGCATGCTCCAAGATACAACCCATATAATTAATGTAAATCAGGAATAGAAGCGTTCCCAGGACTGATCCTTGTGGTACCCCTAAACTCGTCTCTAACGATGCCGATTTTGTATCACCCACCTTCGTACGCTGTTTTCTCCCTTTTAAGAACGATTCAAACCATCTTAACTCCTTGTTTTTGATCCCGTATTTATGCAATTTTGTAACCAGTATTTCTCTATCAGCTGTCTCGAATGCCCGCTTTAGGTCAAACATTTACTCCTAGAAAATTTTAGTGTAAGTTCGGGGCACGAAATCAGAAACACCAGGTTTTCAACGAACGAGTTGGTGAAACCCCATGTAAGCCCAGGTTTTTCAAAAAACAGGATAGTGTAGCCAGGTGTAGCCCTAGGATTACCCGGGGTTTTCATCGAACACACCTTGTAATTAATATGAATTAGAAAATGAACTCGATACGATGCTAATAGTATCGATACATTAGGTTTTTTTTGTATCCCTCATTGCAGAGTGACTGAGTTGCGAAATCACGAATTTTTCTTTATTGGACAAGAAGGAACAAAAAGTTAGAATTGGTCTAAGAGAAATTCTTACGATACCCTAGATAAGTGTTTTTCAATATTTTTTATTGACTGCACACTAAAATATCTGAAATTCTTTGCGGCACACCTGAAAATAAAAAATATCAAAAATCGAAACAAATAATTTTTTTATCAGATTTTTTCGAGGGGGCTGAGCCTGTTTTTTTGAACAAATTAAATCAACATGAGGTTTCAAAGTCAACTTTTAAAAGTCTTTCCCATTTTTTGGACTTGATTTCTGTCAATGTTGAAAATCCAAATTCACAAAACCATAAAGACACAAAAGGTGGAAGAATTTTAATGGCTTTCAAGCTGATTTTTGAGATAACAAGTTTTTAACTGAAACCCAAAGTCATTCAATTTTCTATCGTTTCTCAAATCTCAAATTTTGAGCGATTTTTTTTTTTTAGAAACCGTTGGGGCAATTATAAATAATATTTCAAAGTTAGAAAACCTATGCAATTTCAATTATTTGTTGGAAAATCTCGTAGCACATTTAACAATCTCGTGCGACACACAGGTTGAGAAACGCTACCATAAATGAATGCAATTTCATATGGACAGGTCACCTCTTTGTGCAAGTTTGATTGATAAAGTAGTTCTTCGCATTTATTTCTAGAACAGTTCATAGGACAGTAAAAATGATTTTAACCAATTTCATAGGATTTTATATTCTGAAGAACTTTTCAGTGCAATAGAAACGTCTAGGACTGATAATTTTCGTAGTATATGTCGTAAAAATCCTTAATTTTTGTATGGCAAAACCATTTTCATTCAGAGTCAAAATACATAGTGAAAAACCATAGTTTTGTATGGAAACACAAAATAATGGTAGTCCGATTTAGTCCATATTTGAAATTATATTTACTATTTTTATGAAAACGCCGTGCCCAAAATTTCAGTTCTCTAAGTACACGCGTTTTCGAAGTTTTTTTTTTAATATTATGCGTAGGTGTTCAAGCCATTTTGCTGTACCAGCATTGTTTCTATGCGTAACAAACAGAATGACATACTTAGTATACCTAGCCTATGAGATGCCATCTAGGGTATACAACTGAATTTGAAATATTTTATATACAGGTGACTGGACCTATTCAAATCCAGGGGTAATGCTGAAAGGAATCGAAATTAGGCGGCTCGTTCTTGACTTCTATCTCGTTCAAATGATAAAAGTATTTGTCTGTGTTTGTATATACAAAAGTAGAAATCTCCATTGTTTAACGACAAGACAAGCAGCCTTTGATAGCTTTTATTGGGGTTCCATATTAATATAGAACTGTTTATTTATCTCTGTTCTAAAATTCATATTAAAGATAAGAGCGAACTTTCTGATATGTGCGACGTCATACACCTAGGTTGAATCTAAAGCCAAACTGAATTTCCTACAGGTGAACAGGGTGGAGCTTGAGGGATGGGATTTATCAACAGACGCAACCTCTCATAAAGCAAGGAATAAAGACTACACTAATAAGGAATATTATTATTCGATTTTACAGCTAACGAAATGACTCAAAAGCTTGAACTTCATGATGGATAAAAACCACCTTTCTACGCGTATTTACTTTGTTCTACTGTAATTAATTGCAGAACGACGAGAAAATTTAACCTTAAAAACCTTATTCCATTATTTTATAAGGCGTAACTGTGTGACTACTAAAGTGGAATCCAATTTTCAAATCGCAAGTTAGACAAAAGGGAGATGTAGATTTTGACTATATTTGCATACCGTTTTACGTATAAAGGCCAACTTAGGAAGTAGTAAACTGATAGTGAAATCAATGCCAATATAAAGTGGAAAAGCTCTTGCTATTTAATACAGATAATATACAAAACGCTATTGATAAATTTAGCGGCGGACGGGTTAATGGAAAAATCCCCAATCTGAGTCAATGCCAGCCAGCCGCAAGTGAAATGTGAACTCACAGTAGGAGGGAAAATTTAAGCTTATTGGGTAACGACGCATGAAAAATCCGAAATTAAATACGCTACAAGGCATATCCGTGAATGTACATCCAGTTCTAACTAAAATTAACTTACGGGTGAATTGGATAAAAGATTTTTGCGATTTTCCACCTGTGCGGCTTTATCGTGCGTAGACCTCTCATTTAATTTTGTAAAAGAGTGAGTGAAATGTGTCGGTAGCCTATTTGGTTGAACCATGGGAACCTTGATATAATTGAACTACAGTTTAAGGTTATTTATAGATTATTAAATTAATTTTATATTACAAACTTACGATACAGGTAATGAGCGAAGTTTCACTGTAGATCAGCTAGTGATTGGGTAATATACAAGGTGTTCCGTCGAGATGAGAAAATATTGGAATGGTCGAAAGTATAGGTCATTTGCCATCGTAAATTTTATATAATTTTTTTTTTTTAAATTCGCACTATTTTCGATGATATTACTTATTATACCGGTCGGACTATAACTCAGTCCAGACTGCTCACTTAACGATCATTTTTTTCTGTTTTATTCATATTCTTATAGGCCGATGTAACTCACTTTTAGAAAAGTCCGCACACAATGGATAAATTGGCGATTTTATTGCCGAAATATATTTTTCCTCGATGAATTTTGTTGCGAAAGTTTAGAATAGTGCAAAAGTATACTTTAAGTGTTGCCAGAGTTAGAGGAAAAAATTGTCTTGAGCGAAATTAATTCGAATTGCATATGAAATCTATCTATGTGGTTTTCTAAATTTCACTAAAGTCGCTTCTGGCACTGACACCGGTTTTTGCTTCATAACAAATTGTTATTAATTTCACGTTACCTCTCTGTGTATGTATTTTTGTTCAACATTTTTGATGACCCAGCAGGAAATGGAGCACTCCAAATACTATAAAAGAGCGCTCCTCTGGAGGCATCGAGCGCTCGCTTTTTATACCTCTGTGCATATCTTTTTTAACACTGCATGTCCGCAATAGAGGTCAACACTGCGTTTGAGCTCCCATAGGAGTGCTCGTGAATATCAGAATATCAGAATATCTACAGTGCAGAAAAAGTACTGCTCCTGAACAGATTTTGGTAATAGGCAAAAGTAGAGCTTTTTCAGAATATCTTGTCTAGATCTTGCATTAATCACAAAATCATACAATTTTATTTAAACACGCCAACTATACACAAAGCACAACACAACTAGGTTTGAGATAGAGTTGATTGTATGAGTCACTCATTTTTATACCAAAACTCTTTTAATTTTACATTTGGAGAAACAGTGGCGGAACCAGGGGGAGGGGGGTTAAGTTATTTGGAAAAATATATTTTATATTTTTTTATTTATTTAATTCAACTTCAAAAATAATTTTTATTCAGAAACTTACAAAAATAAAAATTTATTTCAATGAATATTATTGTATGGATGTGATGTATGTGTATAGGCTTTTCTCAGAATTTGAGTTTGGGACCCCAACTTTGGGCGATAAAAACCCTCAAGAAACACTTCCCAAGCCGCGAAACAGACTTCCTCACTAATTCCTAACATTCTAAAATATTTGCAGCGTTCTTATGTAAAACCACTGATATGTATAATATGGACGGACCACGTCCATAGAAATATACTACAGAAGAAGGGCTCGCTTTTATATAGCGTTATCTTTCGGACTAAGCACCAAGTACCAACTGAGACAGAGCTGTAGCAACAAATAAATAAGTGGGAGTTGAATGTTTTTAAATTAATTATTTGGGTTGATTAGTGATAAAAAGTGTTTTACCAATATATTCAAAGATACTCAACAGAAATTCGAAAGGTTTTATTAAAATCACTTTTCAACTGCCGTCAATGGTTTTTTCAATGTTGGCACCGACGGAAAAACTATTTTTGACACAACAAATTGTACCCGCATGAAATTGCATATCGAGTAGTCCATATTATATATGCCAGTGTATAAACTAAACTACTACTCTATTAAAAACTACTATTCTATTAAAAAAATAAGTTTTTGTAAAAATGACACATCATCCACATTGCTTAATGCCGAAACCTTCCTAGTACTTCGATGGCTAAACTAAGCGACTTACGGCGCTGAATTTATTTATTTTTTTACAATTTAAATTGTAATATGACCCCCCCCCCCCTCTAATTTTAATTCTAGATCCGCCTGTAGAGAAAGGCCAGATCACTTGACGCTTCGCAATATGTATTTTCTTAAAAGCTTTCGCTACGCTTCCTTCGGAGCTAATTGGAAGCGCTCCATACCAACGCTCCTAACTTTTCCCGCTGAGGAGCTCCTCGCCTCGGGTCTAGCAGAAAATATCCACAGATCTGAAACTCGACACATAGCTTCATCTGGATCGATACTCAGATTGGCTCTATTTCGTATATGATTAGTTTTTGTCCATGAAGAACTTCCTTTTCAAAGTAGCATAGTAAATATAATTCCAAAAATGGACTCTATCGGGCAACCTCTTCTTGGTGTTGCCATTTAAAAATTTAGGATTTTTACGTATACTCTGATAACGATAAGTTCTATACGGTTTTAATGTCCTGAGAGCTCTTCATAATATGAAATCCTATAAAATTGGTTAAAATAATTTTTTCTGTCCGACTAACCGTTCTAGAAATATATGCGAGAAACCACTACAAAAATCAAACTTGCACAGATGGGTGACCATACGAAATGACATATGGGCAGTCATCTAGGGTATCATAAGGATTGGTCTTAGACCAATCCTTGCTTTTTTACGTGTTTTATTTGTTTTCATGTTATCTACGATAGGTTCATAAATCTCATGCCTGCACGTTATTGTGCTGAATCAGTTTCTGGATAAAATCTGATATTGTTTCTAACCCTGAAGTTTGATCGTGCATGAACAGTCAGAATTTTTTTTTTTATATTTTCAAAAAATCACAACAACCAAATTGCTGATCTTGAAGTCACTAGATTATTTTTCTGTCAATCTTGGATAAGAAATTTACTATTCTGCCAAGCATCGTATTAAAATAATTTTTTTTTATTTTTGAATTTTTGAAATCCTCTCAAAACTTCGAACGAAACGATTAATCGAATTGGCAGAAAATTGTTTTGTAATCATTTTTTCAGTCGTCTAAATATGATTAATGCACCCATGGACATCACCAGATACATTATTGTACTTATTTCTCTAACTATGTAGGATAGGACCTATTATCGACTTAATTGTGATAAACTATGATTTGTGGACCTAACGATGTTATAAAATTCATCTGCGACAACTTGCGACATATATGATTTATTTTTCATTTTTATCATCCAAGTACCTCTTACTGAAGGCACATACATGATATGAGCCAATTTCGAGAATTTCCCAGGATGTTCAAGGGAAATTTCGATATATTATTACGAATACTTACACGCCGTCTTTAGCCAAGTGAGGGCCCACTGCACTTTAGGAAATGGAGGAAACCTTTTTATAACAGAAATTATTTTCTAAACTAGTTTGGGTTATAAAGAGGAATAAACAACATTTTAGTTGCAATTGTTATTTTGATATTTCCAACACGATAAGAAAGATAACGTAAAGTCACGCTAAGGGGAAACCCAAGCCAAATGTCGCATTTAAAGTAAAGGGAAAGTCCCGATAATGGGAGTCGATTTCGCTCTTTTGTAATAAAATGATTTAGGGGAATAACGTCTGCCGGACAGAGTATTACCACGAACCAACAGTATAAAATTATTCCTTGATTACCAAGTAGAATTTGGCTACTGAAAATAGACTGTGAGAAAATGGGGGAAATTTAAAAAAATACTATGACCGTAAACACGGATACTATACAATAACAATGGCATTTTTTTTATATGTTACTTCCCAGCAACCATTTTCTCGAGTGTGAGAAGTTTTCGAAGAACAACGTTAAAATCAAAACTCGAAATATAATTCATTCCTGCTGTCCATGGTTTAGTCTCATTTCCCAACTTGACCCTAGTTACCGTAGATGGAAACGATTTCACACCAATGACTACGTTTATACGATAAAGTCGGGACATGGGCCTAGAGTAGTCCAAAGTCCGAATATTTTTTGCCGTATAAACGTGCAAGTCCGAAATTTGCACTTGCCCCAATTGAATTGGGCCTAGGCCTGATTTATTTGAATGTGTGTTCAAATTTCCTAGTCCAATTTGTGCCGTTTATACGGGTAGCCCAGATTTTGGCTTACAACCAGTTTCTAGTCCTGATTTGGGACTGTCGTATAAACGTACTCGTTGAATGTTAGAATATTTTACGATCTCTGCGAAATACTGTACACAAAATCTCTTATTATAAAGGGTTTTCCAATAAGACGTGTTATTTTAATTAGCCCGCTATTTCGGTAGATGTCACCTTTGGAGCTGTCATTTTTTGACATTTGACAAGTAGAAATTACGCCATTAATAAAAATGGAACGATAAACGATTCAACAACGCATTGAAATTATTAAAATTCACTATAAAAATGGTGAAAATGTGGCAGAGACGGTTCGTAAAACTCGAACATTTTTGGGTCGTCGTGAAGCACCTTGTCGGACCACAATACAGAAATTGGTAGAAAAATTCGAGCTGTCGGGACAAGTTAGTGATGTGAAGAATAAAACTCGTGCACGTCGCTCAAGAACAGCCGAGAATATTGCTGCTGTAGCCGAAAGTGTTGAAGAAAACCCAGGTTTGTCCATTCCTCGTCGTTCTTTGGAATAAGGCATTCCACAAACGTCATTACACCGTATTGTGCATAAAGATTTGGGTCTTAAGGCTTATAAAGTTCAGTTAACACAAGAACTCAAGCCGACGGATTATCAACAACGTCGAGTCTTTGCTGATTGGGTCCTTGAAATGCATGAAAATGATCCGGAATTCCATCGAAAACTCATCTTGAGTGATGAGGCCCATTTCCACCTCGATGGCTTCGTCAACAAGCAAAATTGTCGCATCTGGGGCTAGGAAAACCCAAGAGTTATTGTTGAAAAGCCTCTCTATCCTCAACGTGTGACTGTTTGGTGCGGTTTATGGTCGCGCGGGGTCATTGGACCTTACTTTTTCGAAAATGAGGCTGGAGCAACAGTTACGGTGAATGGATTGCGCTATCGACAGATGATTAATGATTTTTTATGGTCGGAATTTGAAGGTATTGATCTGGACAACGTTTACTTTCAACAAGACGGCGCTACGTGCCATACAAGCAACGAAACCATTGATCTGTTATGGGAAAAGTTTCCGGACCATGTTATCTCTCGAAGAGGTGATCACAATTGGCCACCGAGATCTTGTGACTTAACACCTTGCGACTTCTTCCTTTGGGGCCACGTGAAAGAGAAGGTCTACGCCAACAGCCCAGCGTCGATTCAAGACCTCAAAGATGGAATTCGTGAGGCTATCGAGTACATAGGGCAGCCACTTTGCGATTTAGTTATGGAAAATTTCATGAAAAGGATATGGTCCTTTAGGCATGGTCGTGGTGGTCATTTGGCTGATGTTATTTTCCATTATTAACGGCATACCTTCCTCTTTATAATGAAATAAAGATCCGATCATTTATCTCAAAAAATGGCATTTGTCTTTGAATATCAAAATAACACCTCTTATTGGAAAACCCTTTAGATCCAAGTTTGATGACAGAGTTTCTACTAAGAAACTTTGGATGAACCTTAAAGTTATTAGCGTGGGGTAATCTAAGTCTATCGACGTGAATGTCGGTAGAGCTTAATGAACTGAATGAAAGTTTTATTTCAACGTCCAATTCGGGCAGTGAATATACATTTAATAGAACATATCCTGAATTCATCTGTAATGTTTCTACTGAGGGGTTTTCCTTTGTGAATATGACCGCGAACGAGGTATGTGCGGCAGTTATTGGTGTAAGATCGAACGCAATGGATCTTGATCGCATACATCTTAGTTTCGTTGAACTCATTTTACCTACATACCCCCTCGTGATTTCCAATTAGTTTGAAATTAGCTAAGATTATACGCGTTCTTAAGAAATCTTCATCAGCATCCCATCAAATCTCTATTTTTCCATTTTTCTTTAATATGTCCGAGAAAATCCTGTATAATCAAATCTCATGCTATATTGAGGATAATAACTTCATATCCGAATATAAATCTGTTTTCAGAGTTAGACGTAGCTCTGCACAACTACTTTGATCAAAATATCTGATGGCATTCGTAATTCAATTGAGTTTAATACGGAAACAATTTTTGTACTGCTGGACTTCTATAAGGCTTTTGATAATATAGATCACGTTTAATAAACTCGTAGCTTACTTCAATATTTCCTCATTTGACTGTAAGCTTATAATGTCGTGCTTTACCGGCTGCCACCAGCGAGTTGTTAGTTGAAATAGAGTTGAAATAGTTGAAATAGAGTTCTTACGGGAACTCCTCTAGGATCAATTTTAGGCACATTACTATTTACTATGTTCATTAATGGTTAAACCTTGATGGTAGTTGGTCATTGTGAATTTCATGTGTATCCCGCGATGACTTTTATCCTTATATTTCCAGGCCAGTGGAATCAATTGATGATACAGTACACTACGTCAATACGGATTTTATCCACAGGTTTTCTCATATAGCAAATTAGTTTATAAATTATGTAATCAAACTTACTTGTAGCGTATTTGTTACTCTCCTCAAGCTCTCAGCGTCTGCAATATATACTCCTCAAAAGACCCGCATGTTTGAAGTAAAATTACTTGTAGTGCCTCTCAAAACTTATGGATGTGTTGACTTTACGACCTGGAGAAAACTAAATGTTGTCTTTCCAGATGTAAATATGCCTTTTGGATGTACACTTAGCCATAGCCCACACGCGGAAGTTTTTAGGCAGTTTTTACGGGTGAGAAGTATTCCGAGGTAGATAAAACTCCGTCCTACCAACTTTCTGATCGAATGGCTGTACAGATGTTTACCTGCGATTTGAGGTGACAATATAATTATTTAATAATCATTACGTGTTGTTAATTTGTGATACATTTACTATTTATATAAAAAACTGTGGCTTAATTGAACACGCACACAATTAATTTCCGTAATCATACCAGGAACTACGCGGAGCAGCATTATTGTGCTGGCCCGTCTCAGCACAAGAGAAAAGAACTCCTTCCTTCCCTCATGTAGGAAGGCCCTTAAGTCATATCTGGAAGTAAGAATACGACTGTTTCTGCAGAACTTAATTTATAACCAGTAGCCTTTTTACTGATTTAATAAAATAAATTTTGTACAATAGCGAGAATACTTAAATTAATGCAGCCGCGTTTTAAATATTTAGCGAATTTGTTATGTAAGTACCTGGGGTACAATGTATTCTTGAAGAATGGTTGAGGATCAGTGTAAGGCCAGCTTGCTAGCCGTGGAAAAAGAACGGTCAACACCTTCATATGCATGTCTGTGACCAGCTACCTCAGCTAGTGACATCTTCTGCTGGCACACCGTACTCCGGGACGAGTGGGAGTAGTCGATTTAAATGATGTATCTCACTACTAACAACAATTTGCAAAAAAGAAAAATGGCTTCGCTCTGGCGCCAAGCATCTAGAAAATTTTGAGGGGGCAGATCATCCCAAGACAACCTACCTAAGAGTTTCGTTACAAGACAATAGCGTTGGAACCTAAGCTACAGGCAAATCCGGACATAGGCTGTTGACAGAGTCAGGGCCCGTTTTTAAAATAATTAAATAACACAAAAATTTTACCGTTATTTCTCATTCATTTAAGCCATATCGACCTTAGAAAATAAACAAACAGGAAATATCACAAATAAGTACGAAATTATATTCAAAGAAAGTTCGTTGCATGTAAGCGTACGCTTAGATTACCATGCGTCGAGCTTTCTTCTTTGCAGAGGAATTCATTATCTCATTATAGTCCACAGACTGCATTATTTCTGACTCTATGTACAGAGCAGAGAGTAAATTAAGCCTGATCTCCTCCTCTGTTCTGGATCTTAAATAGTTTTTAGTCATTCTAATGCTAAAAACGACCGTTCTATCGAGCAGTGTGACCCTGGTGTTCACAACAACATCCGAAGTGCTATTTCCAGATCTGGATAAATGTCCAAAAAGCCTTTTTCCAGGATTTACTTGTTTAACTTTATTATTTTTTCGCCGTGTAGCTCAGTGGATAATAAATGAGCTTGCAGGTCGTTTCCTAAAGTCCCATTTAAATCTCCTAGATAGAAGGCTTTCAAGTTCCGGGCTATGAGACTCCAAGGTATGTAGCTTCATGAGAAAGTCAAACTTTTACACCAGTTCTCGTAAGCAGAACTACGTCGTTGTAGTTCGTTCTGAAATCAACCTATTGATAATGACTCTGAATCCGTCCATGCTGAATAGCGTGACTACGATTTCGTTATTTTTACTTCATCACCCCAAAATTTCTGCCCTGCTCTGCCTATTGGTAAATCCGCCCCTGTATGCAGGAAGAATAAAGTGACAAGGTTGGGCACCTAGGTAACTGCCTGTAGTCTGCGTAGGCAGAAGTTACTCCGGATAATTGAAGACAATTGATCTTGGGTAGTTTAGTGGTGAGATTGTACCAATGGCAACCTGCCTCATTATTTCGTCCTACAGCGGTGGAACTAAGTTATACGCAATGTCCGTAACTCTGGACGGATTGAAGATCTTGCTTGGTGGTCAATCTGTATATATGTAGGTGTTGGGTTCAATATTCAAGCGGGAGTTTGCAGGCCAACGACAATGCTCAATAACCCGAGATTCTCGGATCGGCTGAGAGACAATTAGTTCAAGAAATTTTATAAAATTAGACAAGACGACGAGTAGTAAATTGCCATTCGGCTTCAAGTAGAAATAAATTTTCTTTCAATTCCTTATAATTTTTCCTTTTCTTATCTTTTGAGGAATATGGACTTTCTGGTTAGGAGGCTGACTATACGACTATTTACATTTTTGGTTTTTATTCTTCGTTCAAATATTGAAGACCTATGTACTTTGGTACGCATTTCTGCGTTCAGCAATTAATCTTACTATTGACTATTTCTAAATTAATTTTGCTAGGACTACAAAGTGGTTGGTCAAGAGTTCGAAAATGTGCTACTCGGCTCAGAAGTGTGGCAAAAATATCGAATTACTGAACGACAATTTCTAGTATAATCTGTGAGACTGTGCAACGCTCCCCGTATAACAAAAAGAGGAACAGCAATTTTTTTATTTAATTTTTTTATTCAATGTAGGGGAGGGTGGCCTATTATGACGTACCATTAACATATGTGGATCTTAACTCTTTATGTTTAAGAATAATTTAAGTACATATTTAGCAGCTACACTTTCAAGCTGATTGCTGTCATGTTTTAAAGAATTTTAGACATTAAAACGAAGACAAGATTTTTTTTTTCATTTAAAAAAAAACACCAAATGTGTTATTTTGGTGGCGTGTGTATAAAACGACACACTCTAGGTCCATTCGTTTGCATGTTTGATGTAGTCCGGAACTACACTCTACTACACCAAACCATTCGTTTGTAAGGTGTACACTAGATGGAATTGCACCAAGCCATTCGTTTGCTTGTCAAAATGCGGAGTAGTGTACACTGAGTGTAATTTTGCTGCACCATCGAAATTATGGGTGTAAGCAGTGTAGAAAAGATGATTTGACAATTGTTATTTGCTTAGACTATAAGGTCATTTTTAAGCAACCGTAATAACTGAAGTTAATAAATTGATTTAACCAAAAAAACAAGTGCGCTCAGTAATCTAGATAATTAAATTGATTTGAGTAAAAACAAGTGCGTTCAGTAATTTAAATAATTTAATTGATTTGTGGTAAAACAACCAAATAAGTGTACTCGAACAATTAAATAGAATTTTGACAAATATAATTAAGTATTTTTAAACAATAAAAAATGAATACAGTGACATTAGTTGACCCGGTGGACGGCTCTGGGAACCAAGAGGAATATGGCTGCTTGGAATTATAATTTTCGTCTAGACAAAATAATAAGTTCCGTTATTTAATTGCTATTTGCACATGTAGTAACTTGTTTAGTTTGAACGTGGCTAAAGTAGCTTATGACTTCGGTGTTTATTTTCGCCCAGCATTGTGTTTATTTGATTAATGAGTAATTTTATAAAATCTTTTCATAGGTCTAATAAGGCCCATTGAAGTAGACCGTGGGCCTTATTACCCTACCTAACCTAAATTCTCAATGAAATTAATGTCCCTATATGGAATTATGATTGTGACATTATTTTTGTTCCAAAGGATAAAGACTGTTTGGATTTACTCTTTTGTACGTGTTAAGAAATTTAAAACTAGAGCTATTAGGGGCCTTATTATCCGCCTGGGGTGTAAAAAGGCCCATTTTAATTTTAATTCAAAATTATTAAAAATAACCGAATTTTGTTGATTTTCTTAGTTTTAGCGAGTTTAAAAGAAGTCATTCCGCTAATTAAGATTTTGAAAAAGTTAATTTTTGCTTTGGGACCTATTATACTGTGATAGTTTAAGAAGGCCATTGTAAAAGGTTTTATAAAACTGAAATTTTTTTTCAAATACTCACTTGTGTTACAGCTTTCTATTTTTGTTAATTGTGCAATTAAATAAATTTCACTGAAAGCTTCTTTTTGTAGTTCTATATCACCAAATACTTGATGTATTGCATTTTCAAATTAGGTGGACCTTATTTGTCGCAGGTACCTTACACTTTTTACCACCACTTCATTCGTTTGCGACGACAGCACAGAAATACAGCTGATTTCTGGTGCTGGTGTAGAAATATACTTGACAGTTCTGAGTTACACTTGCACCGAAGCAAACGAATGGACCTTCTGTGTCCTTTTAGGCCACCCATGTAATTTGAATAAAACGCAATAGTGGTTGAAGAGAAATTGGGTTTATTTGTCAAAATAAACGAAAATATGGTTTCTTTTTAAACTTCTTTATGCTTATATTACATTTATTTTGTATTGCCCAACCTCTGAAAATAACGTAATTTTTAGAATCCTTGAGTAAAATGACAGAGGTATGACATTTTGCTCCTGGCTATGTCAATTTGCCCAATTCGCCAAGAGTAAAATAAAATAATTTATAATAACATTATTATTCATCGCACATCTATGAATGTCACATCCATTGCTTTTTTAGAATAGGAACAATCCGGTCAAAAAAGGATATTAAATAAAATCAATACTTAATACCGAAAAAACACAATAACACAGTAAAAAATAGTTCAGCACTCAATTTTTCTCTTTTCTCAATTAAATCGCTCCAAGATAGTTTTGGACCGGAAAAATGAGACTAAGACAAGGTTTACTGTCAATATTACCTGGAATGCAATAGTAATGAGTACATGAACATACCTTACGTTGACCTGGCTTAGGAAGGCGCGCGTAATGCATTGATGCGTCGTAGTTTATGTACCTTTCAGGGAATACTTAGAGAAGGCAGAAGTAATGAATAGATATATTCATTCGTGTTGTTATCAAAAAGAGATAGGAATTTGTGCGGCTATATTTGCACAACAAGTTAAGAAGCAGGCGAGATTTCCGAGTGTTTTACATTTCAAATGCACACGACAAGAAAAGTAAGAAAGAAAGAAAAAAAAATCAAACTCTCTTTAAAACTTTTATGAATAAAGATAAAAATGTGAAAGCGCAAATTGCATGTAACGAAACAGAATTGCAAATGATTCATTTTCGTAAATAATACCGCCGAAAGACAGATATTTTGCACTTGGGTCATATATACCCCAGTTACTACATTTTGCACATATTTCTTCCGTTATTTATTTCACATTCATTAGTGCTGTATTGTGAACATTTTTCTCCTGAAAAGTGAATTTCCACGACTTACCAGTTCTTCATAATGATTAGTGAGAAAATATATCCATTTTGTACCAAAAAACGGTCATTTTGTAATCTTAAGAAGAATTGATTCACTTCTTTTGCAGTTATCTCCAAAACTATTTACCGGACTCAAAAACTAATTACGTACCGTAAAATGTGGTTACTTTGCGCCAGTTAAACGTAGAATATTTTTTCATGCAGAATAGCTAATGGGCCCTATTCTGTAATTTTTCATAAAATAATATTTTATGTTATTTTATGGCGAAAAAATCCCTTCTTCATAAAATGAAAATAAAATATTTTAAAAATTCGTATTCTGTCGTGGTTCCATAAAATTATTTTATGAATTCTTTTATGAACATGTCATAAAATATTTAGTACATTCCGCTATGTTTTCTATTACTTTTTGAACAGCTGGTCAATTGACATTTGCGTGATACCATAGATGGCACAAGAACTAGATGTCGCATGTCATACTAGAACAGAGTATACAGATTGTGAAATAGGTAGTACATTCTGGAATGGACCATAATATGGTTTAGAGCATGCCATACATTTGATCGACTTCTTCAACACTTCAGATACGAAAGAATATCAATCACTCGACGTATACATCCTTTCAAATGTTGTGGTCCATTCCGGAATGGACCATCCAGCCATATAAATTTTGTATACTTTTTTGGTACCGTATGCGACATCTAGTTCTTGTGCCATCTATGGTGATACTCTATCAAATCACCCACTAAATAATCATTTATGAAAGCAGCTGCTTTCTTAATAGCTCTTGAGATACTTTGGGTGTAAAAGTGCTAAGATATGACAACTCCTGACTGGAGTTTGATACGAACCATGTCCGTAGAAATGCAAAACAGCAGAAAGACAGCCATTCCGTTCAATTTAAGATTCCTAACTCAAAGTGAACGGAATAGATGTCTTTCCGGTATGAAGCTATAGTTACTCTATAAGTATTTGAGTTTACAAATCACAATATAAGAAGTTTATTAATTCTCCAGCCGGAAGAACTTTTGAAGCCTAAGGCTGGGCAACTCACATGGATCGTAGGATCGCGAAGATATCGTATGATCTCTTCTGCATAAAATTAAAACCTAGGCAAATATAATTAACTTTTTATATTTTATCATACACTGCACTGTTGCGAATTTCTACAATTTCTAACAAAATTGTAATTTTTATGTATGGCGGTGGACATTTTAGTTTGTAATTAAAACAATTTTCGCATAACGAATGTTCATTGACGCATGTCATTTTCATAAAATGTGTCAAAATACCTTTAAAATTTGCTGCTTAGGTTCTTTTATGTTATGCTCCATAACAGGAAATATTTTATGTTACGATGCATAAAATAAAATTTCTGGTACAGAATAGGATTTTAGGGAAATATTTTATTTTAAGGCATAACATAACATAAAATGATAAAATTTTACCGACAGAATAGGGCCCAATATTTGCTTCAAAATTTGAGAAAGGATTACGTTGAATTATTTAATTTGTTCTTGAGGGTATCTCACTCTATAACAATATTATTAATAAAAATAAAGTGGCGGAAAGTTGTTCCTATTAGTGGGGCTACTTTGCACCGGTTTATAATTTCTGCCAATATCTTATCTTAAATCGCAAGGGGCGTAATGTTATGAGCTCTGGAACCAAACTTTGCGCTACGCAAACAAAGCTAAACAAAATTAGCAAGTATTCTTCCCTATTTTAATTACCAAACACCTGTTCAATAAGTACATGAAAGTCTACTGATTCAAAATGTAACAAAATTTAATTCATATTACAGCCCACAGCATAAAACAAAAAACAAGTGCATACAAATAGGAAAAGATTAACAAAAAATAGAGCATGAAATTCCCCAGCGTGTTTCAGGCTCCTCTATGCGAAAAATTCCTCGTTTAGGCTCTTCAATTGAGCCAATTATATCAGCCCAATTTAAAGCAATTTGCCCTCTTTTACCGTCCACTTCCAGTTATTTCGCCATCTTCTTGCAATGATTCTATTTTGCCTGGAAAATATTCCCCTTCATACCGGAATACAACAGGTTGTCCATCTTTCTTTTTTAATCGTTGAAAATATTCTGTCTTCTTTTCACCAGTTGTGATGAAATTTACAAATTCCACGTCATCTTCATGTTCTTCTAGTTCGTTAGAAAGAATCCCGTCACAACCGTCATTTTCGTCATGGTCAGTTCTGAAACATTATTCAATTTCAAATTGCTTGAGCTTTCTTCTTTTACATGGTCGCTGAAATTGTTCACGATTTTCTTTCGAATTTTCTTCTGATTGAGTACTAATATCATGAAAAGCTGAGCATTACTGTAATTGATTTGACAAACTTCAGAATGTGTTTCCGGATAAATTTATCCATCATCAGAACCTACTGATAAACTTTTACCTGGAGCTAAATCTACTTTACGTCTTCTTTTCTTTACACCTCCACAGCTATCCAACCGCCGATGCTCCAATGTTTCTATGAAGGACGAATGAATACTGGATAAATTTATGTTTCCTCCAGCAAGCTTTTAAGTCAGTTCTTCTTGATTGCAAGGATAGATGCCGGATTTCTTAAATCCAGACTGCAGTCTGCTTACAATTAGTCAAACTATGTACTCATAAGCTCTCTTAAGAGTATATATGAGGAAATTATAGTATCCCTAAGTTTAATTATTAAATTGTAGCTGGTATGGGAAATTAAAACAACTTTTGTTCTTTTCACCAACGTTTCCCGTTGTATTTCAACGCTTCTTCTTAAGAGTTTTGGAAAGTCCTGTTTTTGGAGAACAACTTGCTTTTGTCCACTTGAAGACGTCTTGTAGCTAGCTAAAAGTTTTCTCCATGCAACCTTCATAGAATGAAAGAATGCAACGTCGAGGGGTTGTGTTATGCGTGTGCTATTTTGTGGAAGGCATACGAAGGCGATATTATAATGCTTACATTTTTGTATAACATATGGTGATAAATGCGAGGAAAGATTGTCACCTATAGGCACTTTTTTGGCCTCCTGCTTCTTAAGTCGAGGTATTTATACACGATATAAGGTGGCAAGATATCTCCCTCGGCATTTCCTACAAACATTACTGATATTGTAGATTTACTTGTATTGCAAATCCTTTTCGGATATTTTACTCCCCGTTTTTAGTGATCACTCTTTTTTGCCCCGGATCATCGGTCAAGTTGTTCGTCTCATCATAGTTCCATATTTTGTCAGCAGGAACGCCAAGAAGAACTTCAGTAAGGTTAGAGTGATAATTTTTTAATGTTTCGTCATCAATACCTGCTCGTTTACGCTTAATGTTCGATGCAAAGCGAACAGTGAGCTCCGAATGTCTTTTCGAAAATCCATTGGCCCATTCACTACTGGGAAGAATATCCTTGAATTCCTTCACATTTCTGCCACATCGATTTAGATGTGATTTAATTATGAAACGTAGTTCTACCTTATTCACTGGGAAATCATAATCTGACATAGCTAGGATGCATTCAACAAAATTTTTTTCCCTCATCAATGCAAAAAATGCTAGGATCTCCTGCCTTTAATTTGTGAATATATTGAATAGTATGTCGAGGAATATTGAACTCTTTTACAGCCAAGCGTTGAGAAATGTCGCCCTTCCTTATATTTTCTAAGCATTCCTCCAGCCTTTCTTTAGTATAGTCGATGTATTGTCCTGCTCCAGGCTTCCTCTTATAATTTCATAGAATATTTTGGTAGTAGACGTGCTAAAAAGGTCAAAATAATAATCAAAAATTTATAAAGCTATCACCGAAATTGGTTTTTACTCCGTAGGAGCAACTTTGCGCAAATGGCACAAGGAAACCCCAAAATGTCGTTAAAGTGGACATTCTTTCAGGAAATTTATATTACCTAAGAATAGAAATATAAACCTTTGATGATGCCACTGAAAACTAATTTAATATGTGCATATCGATATCATTCCAATATGACTTACCTCCAAAAGTCTACTTGAAGTTCAAATATTTTCTAAATTTTGCAACACTCTTATTTCACAAAAATGTATATCTCCGAAAATAAGCCTTTCCTTAGCTGCACGCACTCGAACTAACTCAACAATGAACAAGAACTATGCGGGTATCAAGGAATTTCCAAATTATAACGGTAGACCCAATCATGTTTACGGTATCTAATTAGGGGACACAATGTAGATGCGATTTCATCCTACACACAAGCTTTAACGTGCATATTTAAAATTTTTATAGCATCTCTTCTGTACTTGAAGACGGCCAAATTGATCATTTTCGCGTGATTTACCTTGAGACACCGAAATCCTTATTTCTCTGTAAGTATTGCAAGGATTTCCATAATTTGTTTTTGTACACATAGCCAGGATATGCGGTGAGCCCATAATTTAATTTGAAAATTATAGTTACCTAGGTACCTTCACAAAACACAACGAAAGCAGACAGTACTGTCAGTTGAGAAATATTCTTCTTACTTCTTCACAACTAACATAGCTTTGATAATTCTTAATACAAATTCCCCGAGTTACAGAATTCCGAGTGGAGAGTTAAGTGTCAAAGGAACTCTCATCTCCACAACTCCACAACTCCACAACTCTCCGAGTTCGTGAATCCGGCCCCAGGAGGGACTAACGAGTGCCGTACAACAGGAAACTGCATTGCTTCCTGGTTTGTTGAGTCTGAGGATCCTTCCTAGATCTTGGCTCTTTTGGAAACCGAGCCTTTGTTTATTTTAACAGGAAATTATCCTGTGCAATTTTATTAGGAACTTTGTAAAATGATTCATAAAAATGTTGAATATCCCGGTGTATAAGCTTCTTACTTTGGAAAGCTCCTTTCCAATAATTGTAAGTGGGTGATGTTGTCCTTTCATGACTGCAATATCTCTAAGAGCATAATTTCATTAAAACAAAAATATTTTTCTTCGGAATTTGTTTTCATTTTTCAGAATTTCTTTTTGTGTTTCCTCAATTTCCTGGAGTATTTTGAATTCCTTTTGGATCCATTGCAAACAATTTTCTAATCTATTGACACAGAATCACAATCGTATCATCTTAAGCAGACGGAGCAGCATCATATACTAGCTATGTCTAGCTAGCTATAGCTAGTATTGAAAATATAATTTCCTATAGTCATTGCTAAAGTAGGAATGGGACAAGCTTTCCGACTAATTGCCACGTGGCAAGTTATGTGTCTCACTTATTTGTTGGACATAGAAGTGCTTTGAAAATGACTCAAGATTTCAAACTGATTTTAGTTTGGGATAAAATCATTTCTGAGATTACTCATCAAACATTTGTTAAGAGACGATTAAATTCAGTGCTAACCCGATTTCGGCAAAAATATGGACATAGCGAGTTTTGTTTCTATTTATACTATCCCTCAGTTGTTCTATTAAATAAACTGAATTGAATTGAATTAAAAACGTACATAGGCGGACGTACATATCTACATCCATATATACAATTTGATATTATGGTGCTAGAGTCACGCGACTGTGGTCTCATTATCATAAAAAAAAAAAAGCGGTAATTATTCTCCGTGTGACAAGGCAAGCTTTGTGTGACACGATGGTTTTATTTTTTTTAAGCTTTTACTCATACATCCACAGATGCATAATTCTTACAAATATAAAATGCAATGCTAATTCAAGGGTGATTGAGAGTTATAAAATCTACGATAAAAAAAATTTCCTGAACAATTTACTAAAAATAATTCCAGAAAAAAAAAAATTGGTAATTATTGAATTCATTTACATATGTACATACATATACATAGCTGGTCAATTAATTAAAACATGTATGTAGATATGAACTATTGCACGTGGATGTATAAAAAAGCAAGAAAAGAGAATATCCGAATTTGATCGATTTTTGCAGAATTTGTGTTAGCAAAAAATGAAGTTAATGAACACCTCATACTCCCATAAAATAAAAGTTGAGAATTGATTTATTTAAATGATCGCGTAGCGTTTTGTGATTATATGTTCATGCTTACCTGTCTGAATATAGTAGACATACATATCTGACCTATTTGCGGTTAGTTTTCTTCGTTCTTCGCTAAGCTGTTGAACCACTAAAAAAAAAAAAATCGATAAAACTACTTGTAGGTTTTTTTCTTGTACTACATACATACCTACTCAGCAAATGTCAAATTAATGTAGTAAGAAAGGAAAAGAAAGGCGACATTATATCGTAATTGCGTGTAGCGTGTATATAATGTACGTAAAAATATGCGAATTGATTTCAATCCTGCATAGAGCAAATTCCGTTCCTACAGTGAACATAGAAATTTTTGTTACCATCTTAGCTAAAGAATTAGAGGAATTGAGACGAATTAGAAACTGTTAACTTTTTAAAACTATAAGAAAATATGTATTTTTAAGTGTAACAAGATAACAAATTGAGATTTTGGAACTAATATGCGTATCTCCGGTGATTTGAGAGGGCTTCAATAATACTAATAACTATAAATTTTGGATCGCACAAGATTTATCTGCGCTTTCGAGTTCCCCATTTCATTTTTATCGAATACTTTTGAGGCTATCCTAGTACAATCTGAAAATACAGACAAAAAAGTGCCTCTTCTTCTTGGATCCTATAAAAAGTAAGCAGACGTAGCAGAGCTGTCCTTTTTATTTATATGAACATACATATATACCTACAATGTCGTTTTATGCAACAACAAATTTGCGCCCAACATAAATATCATTCCGAGACCTCGACTTCATTAAATTTAGCTTATCAGCATTCCTTTTTGCTAGTTAATCTATGTCATATTGGTCTTTTCAATGCCTTGTTGCCATATCGCAACATTTTCTCTATAGCTTTCAGTCAGCAATTGATGTAAATGTGACCAATGCCCCGGTCTTTTCGCAAAAAAGTTCTTCCAGAAGTTCATAAGTTTAATGATTATTTCATTATGAACTCTCTAATTTCCAATCATCATTTAATAATAGTTTTCCTTGAGATCTAGGTTAGGTTAGGTTAAGAGTAGGTGCGACTAGGTCTCTCGGACTCTGCGGATACCGCGACTAAAGTTTATCCGGAGCATCCTCCCCTAGAGTAGTTAGACTATAAACAACCCTTATGTGGAGTGATAATAGCTCCTCCAGTAAATTGTAACCTTAAGGCTGTAAGCTGGAAGCAATTATCGACTATATGTTTGGATTAAGAATGACAGCTTTGCTTTTTGAGGAATTGAAGGTGTTGAAGTTCTTGTAGCGGTGAGTCACTAAGCGAAATGGAGGGTTCCATTACTGGACCAACCACCTCTGTGTCTGTTTTGTTATCCTTCTTGGATTCGTCATAGTAGGTATACCAGGCATGATGGGCCTCTTACGAGAACTGGAACCTTCTGTTTAATATGTGGATCCTCTCGTTAATAGTTATCTGGCAACCTCTTTCGAAGGAAAATATTTTGGCCATAAGGTCGTTTTGGGTCTGAGAACAACTTTTCCCGAAAAGTCTTTGAAAAAGTAGGAAGAAGTCTCTTTAAAATTTTTATGAATATGGACATAAAATGTGAAAGCGCTGATTACATGCAAATAAACGGAAATGGCAAACGATTCATTTTCATAAATAAATGAGAAGGGGCGGACTTTTCAGGTTTTACTCTCATAATATGCTCCCGCGTTTTTGTGAAAACCGATTTTTGCTGAAATATTGTGAGAAATATCCAATGTTTTTTATAGTAGAACCAATGTTTGTTATATAATTCCTATGATATTTGAACAGCACGTGCTTCTGTTTACATTCGTTTTGCTCTGATGAAGTGATTAAATGGGAGAAACTAATGCTGAATTCTCTGATATTTTCGGGAAAAATGAAAATTTTATTTGACAGTAATTTTACATCTCCTTTCAGCATCTGGGCCAAAGCGCAGTTTATTTTTTTATTAAAAAAGTGAAGTACTGTGTCCGGGAGTACATTACTATTATGAATAATTTGATAGGATTTTGAGGGATTTAATAAGATTTTGTCGTTCGGATAATCCTAGGTTCTCTCGTTTTTATACTCTACATGAAATTTAAGGGTATACTAAGTTTGTTATTCAATTTGTAACACCTCGAAATAATGATGGTAGAACAAAATGGATTGAACACCCACGCATAATATTAGAAGTTATTTTGATTTTTGAATGTCCGTCCGTCCGTCTGTCTGTGCGCACGATAACTCAAGAACGCGTATACATAGAGAGCTGAAATTTTGTACACGAACTTAAAAAAAAAGTAAAATTAAGTTCGAAAATAAGACAAATCGGGCAAGTCCTTCGTGGGGTTGCCATACAAAAATTTCGTTTTGCACTATATATTTGGATTGAACACGGTATTTTCATTGTACTAGCAAATAAAACTTCAAAAATGGACTAAATCGGGCAACCCCTTTTAGGTGTTGCCATAAAAAAATTTAGAGTTTTTTCGTATACTGTGAAAACGATTAGTCCAAGACATTTTTATTGTACTAAAAACTTCAGAATACGATATTCTATAAAATTGGTTATAATCATTTTTTCTGTCCGACAAACCGTTCTAGTAATATATGAGAAAAACCACTTCAAAAATCAAACTTGCCCAGAAGGGGCATCATCTAGGGTATCAATTCTAACTGTTTTACTTGTTTGTTTTTAACTCGTTGTCTCAGCTCAGTCGCACTACAATAATGCATAGCGAAGCTCTTTCCCCCATTCATGCAAAGACATAAGTACATAAGTATATGACATTACTTGTTTCCTTCTTAACTTATCATTAACTAAGCTTTGCCGCAGATTATCTCTGTGACACAGCAGCGCTAAAGTTATAAATTTAGAGAAGTGCGCTATATCACCAGCATTAAACGCTGGCGTCAGCTAAACATTGTGCCCGTACCATACAAAAATCGCCCTGTGAAACTTTTACAACGTGCTCTACAGTCCAGCGCGATTTGCTGCAATTCACCGCGTAGGTGAGGTGGCACTCTTTGGGGGGGGGGGGGGTTATGACCCCCGTGCCCCCCCCCCTGTATACGCGCCTGGACGAGAAAGGGGTTGGGAGTGTTTATAACTTGCTGTGTGCATGCCTAACCTCACTAAGCGTAGGAGGAACTGAGGGAATTATCGGACAAAAGTTGGGGGACTTGGAAAGGCTCGTTAATTCTGGCTGGCTGGCTAGTTTTATCGCACCCCTGGCTCTTAAATATCTTTTCCAGGCTGAGTTCCAAGATAGTGGCATCACAGTGGACCACAGATGGTCTAACTATGGTACACCTTCTTGCTATAGCCGCCATTCTCACCTAACCTAACACCAGTCCCGCCCGTCCCATAATTATGGTCGAATACTTAAAAAAAAGTGTGTAGAGTTAAGTTAAACTATGAAATGGCTTTGAAAAAGGGAATTACTACAATTGAACTGTGCCATTAAATAAACTGACTTCTTTAAAACTTTCACCTGATCTGACACTGATAAATGTTGTTTATGTTTGAGTTCTCATAACAGGCTGAAGTTGATTTAATACTTACAATCTCATTATAATATATTTAAAGAATTAATATTTTAACTTTTTTACTTACTCTCATTTCCAGAGAATCTATCTGTAGCAGGGCGGATTATGTACCACCATAAACTGAGAATAAAAATGAAGTGCGGAATTTAGAGGCGTCTTTTCAAAAGACCAGTTAATGCAAGAGCATCTGGAGAAATTTGTGCTCATCAGAGAAGAATTCGGTGATATAATCGAGATTAATGAGAATAACATAAAAGAAAACAACTAAGAGTCTTGAAGCAATAATAGCCTATAGATCGTTACATTTTTATATTGGATGTTAACAATTAGTAGAGTTCCAGGAAATTTAGGATATAGCCAACAAACAGTACAAATCAAACCAGCTGCATACAACTGTAAAGTAAGGCGTAGATAATATAAGGAAAAACACAGAAATGCACAAAAGGGTAACGAATTTTACATTCCACCGTTGAAAGCCTTATTAAATCTATAAGTAAGATTCAAAAAAAAAAAAATACATAAATAAATAAAAAATAAAAATAAATAAATATAAAACAAGCTATAAGAAAATATAGTTTGTGAAGGAGAATAGAACAGAAAAAAAGATAAGAGTTAATCTTATTAAGGAGAACAAAAAAACGAAGCCAGCAAAATTATGATAGATCCGAGCTCAAGTGAAGAAGAAAGTGATGAAGATCACGGTGGAAAAGGAGGACGTGGTCATGGTCACGGTCATGGACATGGTCATGGTCATGGCCATGGTCATACACCTTCAAATAAAGGATCAGCACCTTCGGGGCATGGTCAAACTGCAGCAGCTGGAGGTCCTCCTGGTGCTGTTTCTAGTAGTCATCATGCTACTGAATCACAACCTCATGGTACACCACAACATGCTACCAGTCTGGGCTCTGCTGCTCCTCAACCGCATCATCCAGCGCTTCCAGGTGGTAAGGATTTGCATTTACACCATACAGGGAGTGATACTTCTGGTAGCCTCGAAGTGCCCAGTACTGCTATGCCTAGGTATGTAGAATAATATTAAGCTGAGTTCTGTTATATAAATTCCATAATGCATAGAGAGAATTATTCTCAATATACAGAGTGTCCCGTAAGTGCACCATGGTGTGAAACCCGAAGCCTATCGATAGGTCATATTTTTACAAGTAAAAAACTGTATGGGTAGTGGGGGGAAATCCTAATGTTTTCCGAGATAACGGGACATAAGATATTTGGGTATGCTTTCATAGATCACCTTCTAACTTCTCCACGTTACATCCTATAATGATGGTTTCAGCTTTGGTAGATAAATAATCGTTGGACACAAATCTTTTCCTTCCGTTTTGAAATTATGGCTCAACAAAGTTAAAATTTCGGAATTTTCACTCGGTTTTGTTTTCTTTAACTACTATTTTTATCGAAACACACGTCCTCAAGACCAATTTTTCATATTGGACTTATTGGATCTATTTCAATCTGTACCCAAAAAGTGACTCTATTTCCATTTTTTCCACTTTTTCTTGAACATGTTCAGTGAAATGGCTTAAAAAGGTCGTCCCCGAAAGATAATTGCCTACTTTTTGGCACTTATTGAACTTTTTCACTGCATTTGCATAAGAAAAAGTGCAAAAAACTCAGAAATGGTCACTTTTTGGGTACCGAGTGTAAAAGGTCAGTTTAAATTTAAGCTCCTGGGCTTCTTAAATCCTATATGAAAATTTGGCATTGATGACGTGTTTTTTGATAAAAATAGTAGTTGAATTTTAAATTTCGGGGAGGAGGAGGAGGGGAAAAATCTATGGACCAATGGGAAGTTCCAACGATTATCAATCTAACAAGGTCATCAAATCATAAAGTGTAACGCGTGGAGAAGTTACAGGGTGATCTGTGAAAATATACCCAAATATTTTTAAATCCCGTTATCTCGGAAATAATTAGGGTGCCCCCCCCCCCATCCCCCACCCACGATACATATCCATAGCCTTTTGGTTTCACACCACTTACCGGACATCCTGTATTGACAGAGATTGGCTGTTGAACCACTTATTCTGACTGTTTATTGTATTTAGCCCGGCTATTATTATTCGGAATTAACATAAAAGCATTTGTCAGATTAATGATAAGATTTATATCCATTACATATACATACATACATACGTACATATTTGTCATATTTGGCATTGTCATGGCGCGGTTAAGGAGTTAAATTATAGATTCATTCATGTGTTACTGCTCCGAAAATAGCTTGATTGTTCTAGTTGTAAATGTGATGTGCTGTGTCAGCTTCATTATTAATAGACTATCAGTGGGTAAGAATACATCTGGCTATTAAACCCGTCTGAATGAGTTTTCCTAAAGTCGATACGTAGCTAAATTGCTTGCCCGTTCCCTCGTACCCGGAAATTGTAGACTCACCCAATTTAATCAATATCCTGCCAGTTTTCAAGATAAAATTTATAAACGTACAAGAATTATTCGTTCAACCGATTACCTAATTACTCCTTGAATATCTTCTAAATTACTCTTCCCAAAGTCGAGACCTAGGACCCTATTCTTGAATAACGAAGGCTGATTCCGTATACGTTAAGCTGTCAAAACCATTCGAAATGAATGTACATGTGATGTGGTATTCTTGAAATTGGTATGCGGTATTTTCGTATGCAAACCATACGTTATACGTATAACGAGTGGTTTCAACCATTCGTTATTTATTGCTTACGTTAAAGCCCTTCGTAGTTCAAGAATAGTAATAACAGTTATCAAGAAGAAGAATATAAAAGCGCCTTAGTGTCGTTTGCCCTTAAAAGTTTCTGTCTTTGCTACGCGACGAAATGAAAAAAATTGTATTACTTAAATAGTATACGATGCCTCGGACCTGAAGCCGACATCGTGTGCTTGCGCCGCTAACAATTTTGATAAGCGTAGGTAGACACGTCATTCCGAAATTAACTCCTCTACCAGGAGTGAATAAAAATTCTTCCGAAACATTTTCTATGAATTTCTAAAAAAAAAGGATGCTTATTGCTTATCTACGTGTCGACGCTGATAAAAATTGTTAGCGACCCAAGCACCCATTTCCGGCTTCCAATAATGCATAAAAACTGTCAGTGAATTTCTAAGAAAAAATGGAACTTTGAATTTTAACGAAGTTCCGAAAAGTTTTGTTGATAAAAACAATAATGTAAAAAAAGAATGAAATACATAAAAATTGATTATTTGAGATCCTTTTAATAGTTTTATAGTGAAATTAGTTAGTGCCAATGGTAATTTTTTTAGTGTAAAAAAGTGGAGTTAGTGGAAAATTAAAGTAAATTAAAATTTGAAATACAGTTATAATAATCTTCCTTAAATTTATATTAAATATGAGAATAGAATAACTTCAAAAAATCAAATCTAATGTCACTGAGAAAGCTTCAAGTGAAAGTTCATATTACCATAGATGGAACAAGAACTAGATGTCGCATGCAGTACCAAAAAAGTATACAAAATTTATATGGCTGGGTCGTCCATTCCGGAATGGACCACAACATTTGAAATGATGTATACGTCGAGTGATTCATATTTTTTCGTATCTGGTGTAGAGGAAATCGATCAAATCTATACAAAACTGCTATTACAAAAGCATTTGCTTTCAGCACGCTCTAAAACGTGTTATTGTCCATTCCAGAGTGCACTACCTATTTCACAATCTGTATACTTTGCTCTAATATACCATGCGACATCTAGTTCTTGTGCCATCTATGATATTACTTAACCTGATTTTTCCTATTAACATTGAAAAATGGTATTACATACATATATAAATTCATACCCTTTACTTAAAAATAGATTTAAATAAGATTTAAGTAAAATTAAAAATTGCTGCCTGGGAGTAGGCTGTAGGAAAGCTGCAGTGACTGAGGCTTTCGTTAGCTTCCTGTTCCATTAGCACGGTATTACGAAGGAAGCCAATGCCGTGGTGAGATATAGGAACAGGGATAGAGCTGAAGTATTTCTCGTTATGGCGGTATTTGTAGTAAGTGCGTACTTTAATAATTATAGGGTACTTAATCTTATATATAGGACTTATAAGTACCAGTACCTGGACTTGTACTTCAAAGATTTTTAAGTACCAGTATCAGGACTTAACTTGAAATTTTTTTAAGTACCAGTACACATAAAAAAATTGAAGTTCAGGTCCTGGTACCGGTACTAGTACTTAAGTAATTTACAGATCTACAGCAGAATTGCGCATGCTTTCTTACTTCTCACATTGTGACGAGAGAACAATGCTTTTTCGAATACACTGGATTACTTGTCCATCCGGGTCGGGAACTTGGCAATTGTCGCTGGTCAAAAATTTTTGAATTTTTGATAGTCCTTCCTGCAAATTGGTCCCTTTTTACACTGTTCCTATGTTGGCCATGATCATCAATGTATAAGTATATGTATGTATATGTTATATGCTTTCCAAAATAACATTAGCACAGTAATAACAACAAATTATGTACTTGTAGTAAATTTTCACTTATTTTCTATCTTTCTTATTTCTCTGCATCCCTATTGCTTTACAAATTTTACAAAATCTCATCACTCATCATCATCACTCTATGGATGAAAAAATATATTAATCAGAACATTATCGCCGTCTAGCGGTCTATCACAGGAGACCCTAAGTCAAAGCGTTGGATCCTCGAGGGCTAATTCGTTGCCTCGGCCGATTTCACGTTCTCCGTCCGTAGTGAGTGAAAAAAATGAGGCTGATTTACAGGTAAGTGATAAATTTTCTTTAATTTTATTGCATTAAACTTTTTTAAATGATGGTTGTATGGTTTTAATGTTTTATATTACGTGAAAGCATTACGATAGTTTACCAATGAGATAAAGTCGCAAGATCCTTATAGTCTCTCTCGCACCGATGGGGTAGGGGGTACAACATAAACAATATTTCATCAGCATTTATTCTTGAGGCCTTGCACATTCAATTTTCACGATTTATATGCGTCACAATCGAGAGATACTTTTTAAGTAAGCTGGAATTAAACCGAGGAAAATCTCGAAAGTGATCAGAAGGTTGACAACCACTAGCTGATAATATTTGTAATACCACCACTCTCAAAAAAAGTTTTGTATCCAAACATATAACCTGGCTGTGTGCTTTATTTCTTGACTTGTGCACTGGTTCAGTATGATCACTCGCCAGTCGCCAATAGCAAATCAAAGAATTAAAACGAAAACGCTCTACCGGGAATATATTCAACTAAAATTATTTTCTTACGATAACCAATACCACCCTAATTTTAGGCATATTCAATGTAATAAAAGTGATTAGGTTTAGTTTAGTTAGATGATGTTAGTGGTGTAAAGTTAATGAATATCTCGCACGCCTCAGTCCAGGATGGTTTCTATACCATGGATTTCTGCTTGAAGACCGATTACGTAGGATCCCAGGGCCTTGTGTAACTTACATTTTGGTCCATAAACTACTACACCAATCACGTCTTCTTTTATATACATATAAGTTTGTCTGAGTTCCAGACGAGTGATCCGCGCATGGGAGATTCGGCCCACTGTTTTTCCAGTTATGATGGTCTTCTATAATCACTTCGAAGCAGCACCCAAATCTGAGAGTCTTGGGTATGGTGTCTGCGAACTTGGAGGCTGTTGAGTAATTTTGAAATTCCTGAAGAATTTTTTGATGACCGACTACCTCTCTAGTTTTTCTGGAGCTGCAATTAGCATTTTAGGACTAAGAGTAATGACAAACTTAGTATACCTAGTCTATGAGATGTCATTTATGACTATCAGAACCAGCTTAACACAAACTCGCTGGATGGACACGTTTAACCCTTGTGTCAATATCTACATACCTGGGTATGTTTGAAATTTTGAGAATGAAAAAACTTTATCTAATCTTCGAAATTTTTTATCCATCACTTTAGTTATCCTCAAGGGCTCTATTTGTAGCTAATATATGCTATAAAATATTGAAAAGTATTCTATGGTTCGTCAGAAGATAGACCTGAATTATAAATATACGTTACCAAGCTCAAAGCATACCCAGATATGTAATACATATTTTAGGAATGGGGATTGAAAGCAATAAAAAAATAGAGTTAATTCTTAAAAAAACTTTATAGAATTTATTATGACAAACATTTTTTACATCTGGGAAATTCTGTAGAATGCTCTGCACGTGCAGGCTTACAGCATGTTGTGCAACATTTTCGCGTGGTTCACCGCTTACCCTCCTCTTTGCAAATGCCGCAGTTACTTTTCAGTATATCAGTTTGATCCCGTGTTGCTGGCCCACTTAACGTGGATGTAGATCTGATTGGTATTTGGTGTCGCATCATGCATTCGATAGCATATCTGATCACGAAGTTCCTCATAATGTGTGAATCGCTGCTATGATTTGTACATGCTGGCATGGTGAGGGCTTCACCATGATCTTGCAGAAACGTACGTCTCTTATTTGTCTTTTGGTTAGAATTACGGGTATCGTATATAATGAAGGCTGCCAGAGCAGCCACATCCAAAATATTATAAAAAAATGCCAGGGTCCATCGCAACGTACGTCGCTTGGTAGTGTAATGTCCTCCTACCATCTTATCCATATTTTCTCGCCCCCCCCCCCCCCCTGCATTTGTTGTAAAACAATATGATTTCAGGTTTTTGGAGGACACCACTAACACTTTTATCGTAATGCACTGTTGAAAGCAAAATTACAGATTTCCTATTTTTTGATACATAAGAGCAAATCGTTGTTTTGTCACAAATCCGAACTCGGTAGAAAGCAGTATACGCGAGGGTATAGCTTGAAATTCTGGAGAAAGTTCCAGTATGAGGTATGCTTTGGGGTCGATACCTCAAAATGCAATTTATGATCTAATCACACTTGCCAGCCAGTAGAAAAAGAATGAAATTTACACTTTTTATGAACAAATTCTCCTTGAGATACTCGAAAAAAATGCATTTCTATCATCAACAATTATCCTATCTCCAAGTTTTGTAAGCCATATGCAGCATACCCACCTTTCGGAACAGGTCTAATCATAAAAATAAATTCTTAGGAACAGTTTGACTCAATATTTTCCTTATATATAAAGCAAAAAAATTGAAACAGTTCCACAGAAATATACGTAAATATGGTTACATACCCGGGTATGTTATGGGTTCGTTTATGTCATTTATTTTATCCATTGACACAAGGGTTAATAAATAAACGGTCAACAATACGTGCGTTTCATCACTCAGTCCGTGTTAGTATTAGTATGTTAAACTAAACATAAATCAAACACCGGATGCAATATATACAATGCAGAATAACATAAAAAAAAAAGATTAAATTTGATATAGACTTTTTTTTTAAAAACATGCTTAGAAACGTCAACAACAAAATGCTCAGCCATATTATTAACAGTAATACACATGCGATTAACAGGTTCATACATGCTAAAGTTAGACTGACCTTGAGGAAAGCGGTAGCCTTCTCAAATTATGCACAGAAAGAGAATTTGTTAAGTAATAACGGAGAATCAATATTCCCGTTTAAGAGTTGGTGCACAAAAATGACACCGGCAACCATGCGACGTTTCTCAAACGAGTGCATATTTAAAAGCTTCAAGCGATCCTCATAGGGTGGAAGGATTAATGAATTATTCCAGGGTAGGTGCCTCAGAGAAAATCGTAAGAAGTTTCTCTGAACAGAACGGTCGATGTGTGTAAAAGGGAGACCAGACCTGGCTAGCGTATTCAAGAAATGGTCTCACAAAGCAAGTGTACAAACGATGAATTCGAAAACTCTCGGGACCAACGTTTTATAAAACCCTGCATAGAACTACTCTTTAATACCATATAGTTTATATGGGAGATAAAATTCAATCTGTGGTCACATTTGACACCTAAGTGACAGTGATTGGTGTCTGGTTCCTATGGAAAGTCATACCCTCACATTTGTCGATATAGAGTACCAAATTATTGCTCTCGCACCAATTGTAAAATAAATTTTTGAAGGTCACCCTGTTAACAGATTTAATCTGAGCGAAAAGCTTAGTATCGTCAGCATAAATCAAGACCTTACAGTACTCCATCACAGAGACAATGCCGTTAATAGACAGAATAAAGTACAACGGGGCCAAGTGATTCCCTTAAGGTACGCCAGACGAAGCCTTCAATACTCTATTATCTAAATAAGACTCCGTCCATTTTAGAAATGTTGGAGGAACCCCATACTTTCCATTTTAAATGGTATCACGGAGTGAGATAACTTGTCGAAGGCTTTACTAAAATCTGTATAAATGCAATATATCTGATAGCCTTTTGGCAATGGTATCCGAGACAAGTTCCAACAAGTTAGTGAAGTTCCAACAAGTTAGTGAAGTTCCAACAAGTTAGTGATTGTAGACCTGCCCGAAATAAACCCATGTTGGTTTGAAGAGAGGAAATTCTTACAGTTGACAGTAAATGATAGATTCGAATAATTTGGGCATGCAGGATAACTTTTGCAATAGGCCTATAGTTGGAAATTTCATTTTTACTACCTTTTTTGTGGATAGGTTTGATAAATGAATTTTTCCATAGAACATAATTCTGAGCGGATCTGCCAGGGCGAAGGTCATCAGGGTATAAAAATTCCATGTTTTGATGGCCACTTCGAGTTGTGATACATAAATACTGGTTGAAAATCGCGGTGATTCTCTCTTTCTTATTCCTCTGTCGAAAATAATTATGCCATTTCCTTAAAAATCTATATAAGTTAGTTGGGAGTTAGGCCAGATGACCGTGGAGGAATGGACACAAGGTCTACTCTGCCAATCCATTTTATTATCTTATCCAAGATGTTGAGGTGCACAATCTAAAACGTGAACAAAGCCTGCTGTCGTAAAGAAAATATGAAATACATTTTTTACGATTTTCAACCAAATGAGAATGTGTTCGAGATAGAAGTGGTGCATTAAAACGTTCAAGTGTGTCTTCCCGTAAATAAAGACCGCAGTTAAAATGTGTGTGACATTTTTCTTATTTCAAAAAGGCATTTCCTTTTATATCATAACTTCAACATTTTGGAGAAGTGGCCTTAGTAAAATGTTCTTAATTTTTGAAGTGCTATCGATTGGGCGGCAAATAATTAACTCTACCAATTAAAAAACAACATACATACTTGCACCTATATGCATGAAACCCATGACTTTCGAGGTCATTTAAGATAATCGCCAGACGTGCCCTTTGCCCGCTACAATTTTTATAACTAATGAGTGCGGTTTTGCCATATCTCAAACTGCTTTCGAGGAGAAAAACGTGTGGGGCATTTCTATCTCATCCGGTATTGACTTAGATTTCTTTTTGAATTGTATAGGTTCAGTTGACAAATCCAGACGAAAAATGTACGAATAAACGGATAAATTAGTAACGTGGTTTGACTGGGTTGCGGGTCAGCTCTAGAGGACACCACGAAAAATGGTTAGTTCAACGATGAGAAGACGAATCAAGTCCCTACTCCACAGGGTGAATGGGTCGTCCAATATAAATGAGAAGACGTATGTTGATGTTAACTCCAATGATTGTTTATTGATTTCACTAAAGCCCTAATACAACTGAGCTAGTTTTGTCTACCTAAATAATACTTAACTGAAAGAATTCATTTCTAATATCCGTATATTTATAATTAGTTGTTGAATTCAAGTTTTGGAATATTTAATTCATGCCTTTACTTTTATCTACGGTTAGTAGTTAATTTCAAATATCGGCATACGGATGTTCTCGTATTTTTGTTCGTGGCTATGCACTTGTATCTCTGATCGGAATACGTATGGTCTCGTGTTTACTAAAGCGAGCGTGGATGTGCATACGTCTCGGTACTATAATACGGATGGTCTCGTATTCACAAACTTATGCGGGTGCCTACACACATCTCGGTGAATAGAATACATGGTCTGATAGGCTCTGGAAGTTGATGTGGATATACACACGTCTCGGAGAATAGAATACGGACGGTTTTGTACTGGCTAGATCGGACGTGGATGTGCACACATCTCAAACTGTAGATCACGAATGGTCTCGTGCTTCACTAAAAAAGCCATGGATATACACACGGTTAGAATACGGATGGCCTCGTAATCACTAGAAGAGATGTGATGTTTACACATCTCAAAAATATAGAACACGGATATTCTCGTGTTTACTAGAATCAGTCGTGCTAGACGGATGGTCTCACCTAATTAGACTGGCGGATGGTTGGGAGGATGTTCACTCTCAACAAACTTGATCTGGTTTAGCAATCACACTGCGAGTCTTGTCTGGTTTAGGCCTGAAACACAATTGGAGCTTTTCAGCCTGCTTTATGCCCAGCTTTCTGCTAGCTGACTGAAAAAGCCGAATTGAACGCAACTGACGTTTTTGACATTTGCAACTTTAGCTTGTTTATGTTGAGAATATTTATTAAGGAACGACAGTTAATGCTTCCGATTTTCGAAAATTACGATAAATGCATACTGCTTATTTTTACTAATATCCATTTCCATTGATATTTTAAGAAACGTGCACGTCAATCAGTAAAAAACGAGTTCAATGGAACAACTTTCGACGCGATGAGAATGTAATAGTAGCTCATATCCGTGTAATTTGTCAGATTGAAATTGTCTGGAAAAAATAACATCACGAATAACGTAAAAATCATGAAAATTGTTACTTAATAGATTTTGGCGTGATTGCGGATGAATTTGGTAGATTAATAGTTGAAGATTGATATGTAATGCTCAATGACATTCAGTTGTGACATTTCTCATGTAGATGTGTGCGTTTTTCGGTGTAACACCGCCGATTTTTCCGGTGTAGCACCAGACTCATTTGACGTACACTTTTTCTAGTAGTGCAGGCCAATGGAAAAGTGTAACACTTCTGCTAGAAAACTTGATCAATGGAAATCGGTATAACTCTATAAGTTTGCTTCCATTTTAACATTTTTGGTAGCTGTTTACTTCTTAAATGTGTCAACAGAAGCCATTCTCATCTCATCTAATATTCGACATTCGCACAGTTGGCAACATTAAAAATTCCCTCAAGTTGGCAGTCATTGGGCTTGAAATTTGCAATTTGATCAAATCTCAAGTCAGCTTGAAGCTGGTAAAAAAAAGTTAAAGCTCCAATTGTGTTCTTCTACATTGATTTACATTGTCAACAAATCTCAAGCTGGATGAAAAGCTCCAGTTGTGTTTCAGGCCTTACTGGTCGTCTATGTCCAGTCAAGTCAAGTCCTTTTGCGCTTTCAAATTTCTTCAATGTTTTCCTTCTTTGGGTTTTATTAGATGATTTTTCACATCTTTCGGATTTTCTTGTTTAGGGCGCTGGGGCTTATCTTTGGCCCTCAGTTCGATTCGATGTCTTCTCTTTTCTTCTTTTTGATCCTTGGTTTAGTTTTTGATCACCTCTAATGTTGTTGTTTGCTCTACAACATTACAGCTGCTGCGCCACATCAGCTGTAGTTAATGACTGACTTCTATGGCCTTATGGTTCGCCTTTTATAGTACTGGGTGCCACCGGCAGGAGAGCAACCCAACACTGATTAAACCAGCTAGCAATCGGTGAATGGCTGATCAGTTGTAATAGATGTATGTATACGTGGCTTTGTACATATATATTGCAAGTTGTTGCTTAGCCGTATGGAGAAGTTTATAATGAACACCATTCGCCGTGTAGGCCAAAATGTAATTCGTTGCAAAATATCTATCTTAAAGGATGCGATTTACTTTGAAAGATTGGTGAATTCTATTTATGAAGGTGTGCTCTATTATTATTGAAGCGTATATGTATGGCTACTGATATTACTGATTTTTTGTTAATTTATCTTCAATATATACTCAAATTTTCTAAAGACTATGTTTCATTATAGGAAAAACACGAAAGAGAGGAAGAGGAACGTAAACGGCGTATACAGTTATACGTTTTTGTCTCCAGATGTATTTCGTATCCGTTTAATGCCAAACAACCAACAGATATGACAAAACGTCAATTGAAAATTACCAAACATCAGTTGGAGACAATTATTTCAAGATTTCAGGTAAAATTATTTCTTTATTTATTATAAAATATTTTATGGTAACTCTCAAATAAGTGTAACACTCACGTGTAATACGAAGGACCTTAATTTTATGAAAAAAACCATTCTTTGAGAACAGTCTTCAGTCTCCATGTTTATGAATTTTATCCTGCCACCAGTTAGTTGAATTTTCGTTCATTAAAGTACATGAAGCTGCGGACCAAGAACCTATTTTTTATCACTTATAAGCAAATGGACAAATAATATTTGGAAGTAGAACAATACCTTCGGAATAATTTAAAAACCTTTGCTTTGCTTTTTATAGAAGTCGCACTGTTAGTGCTTTAGATTTCATATAAAATTTTTCGAAGATAATGGGATGAATAAATACATTTAGAGAGGAATACATCTAAGTTACTTACTTACCTTACTGCTCTTTCTTCTCTGAGAGGAACAGGATACCAATTACGCCGCCTCTTTTGATTGCCCAAACAGGACACTCTCAAGGCACATATCTAACAGATCGATTTTCTGCGAAACTTTACAACTTCGATAGAGATCTATATATATTTATATTTACCTATGGCCCAATTATCCGTTACCTCCTCCTATTGAATTCAGCCTATAATTGCCTTGCAATATGTAATATACGATATTACATCGGACCTATCCATTTCTAGGAGCATATGATTAACTTTCTGCCATAGGCTGTCTTCGCATAATTGAACCAATTTTCATTTTACCACCACAGCGTCCAATGCCTTACCCGTATGGCAGTATATATACAGATATCTAAGGCCGACTCTCTGCACACATATATCAGCAGTATCGATGGTAAATTGCCACGAATGTCCTGTCCGGAAAATACCACATTTATATGGCAGTCTATATGATTCGTTCCAGTGCAAGCTGATGGAGCTTGTTACCGTTCCTGTCTTCGAACCACCTATAAAAATTGCGTCTATTGCTGCAATTCTCTCGTTTCTTTCTCAGTCGCTTCTTCTAGTGGGTATCAATGTATTAAGCGCTCCACTAGCCTGTAAACCTCTTACTACATAGCCATCAGTATATTGTCCACAGCATAATGGAATGTCCAAACTCCCACTCCTTCTACCAACCCATTAATTTAAGGCACTGGGAGGCCCTATACCTCTGCAGCATAGGTTCATCTACAGCAGATCAAGTATTACCTCTAATGCAGACGTGGTGCATGCCACTCCCTTGATTTTCGACAAATGAACCAGATTGTATTTCTAGCTGAGGTTAAGGAGTATTAAGGACCCCGGTAACGTCAAATAATTTCTTTCTCGTGTGAAAAGTTACACTGGCCTTTTTCCCGCGTTCTTGCATATTACTTTTCCAGCTCAGCTTATAATCTACCAAATACTTAGCCTCGCTGGTCTGATTGATATTACCCATCATTGGAAAAAGTCTGAAATCTTGTATTTACCTTTTCCTTTGTTTAGAGGGATTTGCACTCAGTCCACTGTAAGTGGACAAGCTATAAAGTTTAACCAACGCATATTCGAGCCTTTTTCGATCGTTTTGACAGTATACGTCAAAAACCTAAATTTTTATATGGCAACACCAAGAACGGGTTGCCCGATTTAGCCCATTTTTGAAATTATATTTACTATATTCAAGAGAACGCCTTGAAGAAAATTTCATCTTTCTACGTTGACGTGTTCTCAGACAGCGTCCAAATATATAGTGAACACCTGAATTTTTGTATGGCAATCCCACGAAAGAGTTACCCGATTTGTCCCATTTTTTTTCTAAAGCCAGTTACATGCGTTCCCGACTTATCGTATGGACTCTACCATAATTATTTCCATGTGATACACACAGAATGACAACCTTATAGTATACCCTATTATTTCATCTAGCGTGTAATTGCAGTTGCTCCCAGCAAACATGACTGGCTAGCATGAGATCTTTAATCTCATGGTCGTGGATTCGAAGCCCACGTTGGCGGCGGATTTCTTTTTATTTAAATCATTAATAGATATAATTGATGTTCTCATGAAGTCAAGTGAAAAATCATTTGCTATTTTTTAGTGCTGGCTTTTTTATCCTTAAATTTTATCCAATTCTTCAAATCTTCGTCAGTTTAGTTTGAAAGCAATGAAATTGAAATTATAAATTTTTTCTTTCAAGGCATTTCTTAAAGGCGAAACACAAATAATGGCAGACGAAGCATTTCAAAATGCTGTACAGAGCTATTATGATGTCTTCCTGAAATCTGAACGTGTAGTAAAAATGGTGCAGTCAGGTGCTTGTTCTCAGTATGATTTTCGCGAAGTGTTTAGAAATAACATTGAAAAGAGAGTGAGGTAAATCGGAACATTAACACTGAAATAATTAAATTTTTAAAATAGAAATCTTAATTGCTATTTCCTGCAGATCTCTTCCTGAAATCGATGGCTTAAGCAAGGAAACTGTCCTAACATCATGGATGGCAAAATTTGATTGTATATTAAAAGGAACTGGTAAGCTTTGATAATATAAATAAGTATGTACATTAGGGCAGCCCAAAAACAAAAGTATTCAAATGTCGAAATGCTCATTGAGAATAGGTTAGCTAATATAATTTTATGCTCCTATGCAAAATTTCTGTGAAATTCATTAATGTTTAGAGGTCGCTCAAATCGAAAATAGGAATTTTTTGGCTATTTTGGACTATCAGGAGAACTGTTTCAACATTTTCTGTCATAATTTGATAATATTTTTCTTGATTGTTTTTTTTTTTTTTTAATTTAAGGAAACTTAGTTATGAACTTATTACAGTGAAAGTCGTTTTAAAAAATTAGATTTAGAACTGAAATTTTTTGAATTCGTGTTAATTTTTTAGTAAGGAAAAGTGGCACGCAGGTATACTTTTTCTACTATAACGTAATCTACAATTGATTATCTTTCTAGCGACTATAAATTAAGAGCATTATATAGTGTGTATGAACTGTTCTCAAAATGCGATTTTCGAAGGTACATTTGTACAAATTACAAAGAATATGTGCCGGTCCATAAAAGTATGGACTTTGTCACTGTAACAAAATGGTTTATATAAAAAATAAGAAAAAAAGTCACAATTGGTTTACCCTTTTCAGACAGAATTTTATCCACGAAAATTAAATTTCGCAACTAATCAGAAGGGGAGGGAAAACATGTTCAAAAAAAGCAGGAAAAAGTCATAAAAAATCAAGGAAAATGAATTTTGCAAATCGGATAATATTTACGCCACCTCCCTCAGAACACCCGAATTCGTTTTCCCATTGGTATATATGAATGACGTTTTGACATTGAATTTTTCATCCGATTTTGGTGAGATTGTGTAGGAATATTCTAAGATGGTAGAATATAATATAAATAACCCCACCCCTGGAATTTTTTTTTTTATTATAATAATATATAAGTAACCCACCACGAGCTACCACTTTGTAACCCGCTGCCGTACGAATGTCGTAATAGTTTTAAAAAATCATAAGAGCTCACAAGGAATTTAGCAAAAAGAATTTTGATAATCGGCTGAAATTTGGCAGCGAGATAAAGGGTGGTAGCTTGAGTTAAAAGTAATTTAGCAAACCTTGCAATCTTAGTTTGGTAAATGCTCCTAAACTAATTAGGATAATAAATTCTGGTTTTCTGTGTATGAAAGATAACAGATTATAGATAATTATAAGGAAAATAAATATGATAATTATCAACGTTTTCCGAAAAGTGTTAATTTTAACCCCGGGTTCATCTAAATTATGCATTGTTTTGGTTTTGCTTGGCCATCTGGAATTCCAACTTGCATCACTTTCATTTCTAGTTAATTCCAACTTACACTGTGAATTTGGAAGAGGTAGGGACCCTCTCCTTGTAAGACCAATAATAGTATACCCTAGATGAATAGAAAAGTTAAATAAAGTGAAAGCCTAAAGTTCTGTATGGCATCACCAAGAAACGGTTGCCCGATTTACACATGTATTTGTAATTTTTATAAAAGAGCCGTGTACAGAATTTGAGCTGCCTACTTCGACGCGTTCTCAGGCAGTGTGAAAATATATAGTGAAAATCAAAGTTTTGTATTGCAACAACAAGAAGGGGTTGCCCGATTTCGTCCCGTTTTGAAATTGTTATATTTTGCCAAATTAAAAATTGTTGAAACAGCTTTCCTGCAAGTTCAAAACAGCCAAAAAATCATAATTTTTGATTAATTCCACTGAAATTTTGCATAGGAGTTTAAAATTTCATTATCTTATCTAACTTTTGCAAATCCATAAATTTTTGGTCCATCCTAATGTGCATGTATTTAAGTAAAAATTTAACTGAGATTTATAAGACCCTAGAACCTAGAGCCTAGCACCCATAATCAACGATTTCATTGTTTTTTTCGATTCAACCTGCTCAAATCAAATTCAGGTTAAGTTCGATTGGAGCGTACTCGAAACGAGTTGCATAATACCAGCCCTGCTGACACTTTAATATTCGTATAACCATAGTTCTTGTAATTGTTAATCACTACTTTTATTGAAAAAACTTCAACCCAGGGGATGAAGATCATCTTTCCGCTTTAATTGAAACTAATTTGTCCAACTGCAGAAATTGGTCCATCAACAGTTTCCAAGCATGGAGCTATTTCTACATCTGATAGATTTAACACAATATGTGTAAATATAATAATTTTCCTTCAGTCGAATGAGAGCTGGCTCCTTTCAGCACATCGCATTCATTCTTTCGCATGCTCCAAACTTCTAGTCTATCTTCCAAATAACGAACTGGCAGAGCAATTTTCAATAATCTAGTAGGTACTTCCGATCAAAAGTGACTTGATAGAAGAAAAAACTAAAACATGGAAAATCAATTGTTGATTGTTATGGAAAATTATGAGACCGAGATTGTGTTAATTTGTTAAATCATAGACGAAAGATGTATCAATCGTCAAGAAATTTTCTTCCCTTAAGTACCTACTCGCAACTAAGTTTTCCTCCAAGTGTACCAGTTTTTACAAAGCCCGTAGATCTCTCAGTTTCTCTGATAATTTGGATAAGTTTTCTTTTTTCTATGAGCCAAGTACAGGAAATAAGATAAGATGCAAAGCACAGTAGGACAGAAAACTGATATATAATAAGTATATGCCGCGGACGCTGCGACATTTAAGACTGAAAAAAAAAACATTTTGTATTCAATTTTAACTGAACTTCTCAAATTCAAGGAAAGCAGATTCTTCTCTCAACTCCACTGCATCGAGGTGTAGCACTCGTAGTAAGTATTTGAAAATTCGTATAAAGTTGTCGTAAATTTACGCATGATACGGAAATAAATGGGCCAAAAGTAGGTAGCTGCACCATTTACCACGAATGGATGGATTAGTATCATGTAACCCAGCGGGAAATGGAAGCATACAACCATGCATACAGAAAAGCCTTCTTTAGAAAGTTTGCATGCATGACTCCTCGAATCCCACTTCATATCATTTTTCTACAGGGATTTCCTCAGATGGAAGTTTTCACAGGGGAAATTTTGGGAAGTAATATAGAGTGGATGACTAAAATTGCGTATGCCTTCCTACAAAGGTACAGGTAGACAGAGATGTAACCATATGTTAGAAAGTGAGAAAAAACATCAACGCAATGGCCTCTCCTTTAGTTTCTTACTCGTAGTGGTGCTCTAATATTTTTGTTCAGTTGAGTTTTTTTGTTTTTGTTTTTTTGCAAGTGATTTTTATGGGTAAATAAAAAGTAAATAAAAAAATAAATTAATTATGCCTTAAATTTTTTATTGATTTGTTATTTTCAAATACCAAAAGTTTTAATTTGACTTCCTTATTATATGCACGAATGTAGTACATACAGGGCCGTAGCTAGGGGAGGGCATAGAGGGGCAATGCCCTACCTTAAAATGATAATGCCCTACCTTAAAATGATAATGCCCTACCTGAAAAATTGACATCCGTATTTGCTACTATTGTGGAAAGGTACATGAATGAGTTGCATAGCCGAGGAGATCAGAGCGAAAACATATTAGAATTCCTATACAGACAAAGGGAATCCTTCAGAGATACGTATGAACTATTTGTAACAGTTGCAATAATCGGATGTAGTACTCCTGTGTGGGAGTCTACCTTTTCGATACTAATTTCTATCAATAAGCCTCAGAGAATGTTGATGGCTCTCGAGATAATGGTAGGTTTGGTGTTACTTGCATTTGAACGGAAAATAACAGACAAAAAAGATATTGACGCTACGACAATTCCACAATATGGTAAATCGAAGACTGCAATTATATTGAATATTTTTACCATATTGTGTTTCTTGTTTGATCCATTTATTTATTTTTATTGACAATACATGTTTTAGTTCACGTATAAAAAAATTTAATAAAGTGATGGTTCTAGAAGCTTACTTTTTCAAGAATATGTCCCTTAACCTGAACAGATGTACCCCAAATGCGCCCTACTTCAAATTTCTGGTGCCCTACCTTTAATTTGGTTCTAGCTACGGGCCTGAGTACATAATTAGAAAAGCCGTGCATACAATTAGACGCATTTGATCAGATTTTGAATACTTTATGCTTCATAAAAATCGTGACTTAGATGGTATAGCTTTTGTAAGCCGAGCACGGAAAACAGTAGTCAGCGCGGAGAACATTGCAAAGAATTTAAATTTTATAGATCATCTGCTTGACAAACCAAAAATATGTTACGAAAATATATTTCAAAGAAAACCTAGGTGGTTTTTGATAATCAAATGACGAAAAGACCCGAATATCGAAAGTCTATTTAGTAAAATTTCCGGTATAAATAGCGGTTAAGGTACTATAAGATCACTTGCTTCTTTTTATGCCGTAGATGATGAAATCATAGGGTATAGGTACTAAGTTTGTCATTCCGTTTGTGATGGATAGAAATAATGCTGGTAGACAAAAGTAGATTTTACACCAATCGTATCTGCTAGAGCTTTTTGCGTTAATGATTTTTCTCCTTTAAAAGCTTGTTACTCGTAAACTTGCTGATGTTTTGACAAAGAATAGGTGAATAAGAAATTTGATTATCTCCCTACTATTTACGGCTCTGGCATGGGCCTTTTAAAAAAAATTACAGATTAAAATTCGAAAATGGGACTAATCAGGTAACTCCTTCGTAGATTTGTCATACACAAATTTCGGTTTTCACTGCCTGAGAACGCGTTAACGTGGAGATCTAAAATTTTGTACGCATCGTTTTCATAAAAATTGCAAATAAAATTTCAAAAACGAACTAAATCGAGCAACTTTTTCTTGATGTAATATTATTGGTCTTAAACAAACTGTACGATTTCTCTTGGTTACATTATTTTCACTTCACTATAAAACTTTCACTGTAAATATTCGTAGCCAGGAGTCAATATTACGCGCGGAGCTAATTGAGATATGTATATCATATTTACATAAACAAAATCGCGATTTACTCCAAACTTCAAAAAGTTCGGTAAAAAGTTAAACTACTTTTAAACATAACAATTAACAAATTTAATCATCACTTCCCTACTTATTTAAAATTCGTGTCCTCTATCCATAAAGAACATAGCACTACTGAAACTGAATCAAGTGAATCATCGTCAGAGAGAATGGAGGGAAAACAGCACTACTGCACACATACGCAAAAATAAATTTTTATTTGATTATAATTTACCTACTTTAAGTTATTCGTTATTTGATGAATTATTGGCAAATAATTATTTGTGATTGATTATTATTTGAATTGTTAGTTGAAGTCTCTTCATGGAAAGATTATTTGTTTTCTGGTGTCCATTATTTCCAATTTTAAATAATTATTTCTTGGTACACGCATTTCTTTTCGCAGCGTATCTCGTACGTAGGAAATTAACTGCATTGTTATGTTTCGGTGGTTGCAGTAAAGATTTTCTGTTCATATGGAATTTAAAGCTTAAAACGAATTTTAGTAATTTTTCTACATTAACACTGAAAAAATTTATATCAGAATTTGCCACATTTTATATGACATTTGGTGACAGTAAATATACTATAAATACGAAAATTTCAAATTCATTGTATCAAAATATTTATGAAACACTCTTACATTTACATTTGCATAATAATATTTTCAAAAGTAGCGTATGAGATTTTGTTATGTTATATATATAACAAGGCCTCTTGTACCTTATGGCTAACTTTACCGAATTGTTTGTAAACAATAAAATGTTTACAATGCGATTTCAAGTAGTTTTATGAATTGGTGAAATATTTCGTTGTAAAAATTGACATAACTATCGATCTAATGCATATCTTGTATTATCGGATAAATTTATAGGAAATTTCCATGAATGACGTATGGGTTTTTGGTATTATAGAAGATGATTTATAATATATTATTAAGTATAACAAGGTTTCAAATACTGAATTTATTATATCTACATAATAGCCGCGGTCTTTTTTCGTGGATGTTAAGAAAGGTTATAAATTTACATGGTATTCTGAATTCATAAGAAATCATCACATTGCCATGCTTTTGTAGAATATCAAATCCCAAAACTTCAATAAAAATTTTTCAGGTCCTATATTTTGATGTTTCCCGCAAATTGAACTTATGGCAATTTGATAATTTGCCCATATGTAAAATGATGGCTATATAGACATTTTTGAGAACCAACTCAGTTTGTAATTTCCAATGAACCAAATAAATATAATGATACAATTTGTTATTCAATGTGTGGCCGTATCGTATTCAAAATTCAAATGAGAAAGTGACCATTTCTTATAAACATGATAACAAATTTCTAAATCAGAAATTTACTATAGCCGTATATGAGAAATTACAGCACACAGAGAAACATACGCTATATGTTATTAATTCTCATGGCAAATATTTTGAACCATCACAATTCGACTAGGTGACGTTAAGCTGAAACCGAATTCACTTGCGACTTGCTTGCGAATTGCACGAACAAAATAAATGGAACACGATATCGAATCGTATTGGCGACTCGACAGTGGTTCGCTAGCTCGACTGTCTTTCGAAGTTCTTTTAGTGTTGGCAGTTCATTTTAGATTCGATGTTTTTTAACAGTACGATCTGCAAGGCGTTTTGCAAATACTAAGAAAATACGATATCGAATAAATAAATAATAAATACTCACTACAGTAGAACTTCACTTTGCACTTCACTCAATAAAATCTCAACTTACAATGCCTGCGAAGAACAATTTCATGAATAGAAAATATTTGCTTTAACGACTTCCTCGGAAATTAACATGAGCTGTAACTTCTATATATAGCAAATAAATCGAACAAATTTCGAGCTATAAGCAATGCATCTATTTCGAATTCTCGGAAATTTCGGCATACTTGAAAACGTCGTTTATGAGAAAAATATCGAAGAAATTTCGAGCCACAAACGGTTCATTATATTTCGGATTCATTTCGCTACGGCGGAATTTCGTCCAATTGTTTGCAGGGATTCCACATTTACGTGTAAACTCTTCTCATATTTTCAAGTATAATTTGATTTACTTTTACAATTTTGAAGACATTTTATAGTAAAATTTCTTAAACTCACTCCTGATATTCTTTTATAGTAAATCCAGTAATAGAAATTTTTTCAGTGAAGTATTTTTGAAGTTTTTGAAGTCAGTTAATTGGGTTTGAATATTCAAGCCATGGTAGATGTACAGAGTAACATGGTATGCCTCTTGAGCTGTAACATCAAGGCTTCAAACTTCATACGAAGTATTCAGAAAAATTATTTGGCACCAGGGCCCTATTGTACCGACCATTTATCACTAACTAGTTAGCAAACTATTAGTTTATTTGTTTTTGAACACATTTTTTTGAACAATTGTTGCCACAAAGCTTAGGTATTTTTCCCTGAAATGTAGGGAGTATTGCCTAAAATACAGGGAATATTCTTTAAATTTTAAGGAACATTTCGTAACTTTTAGGGAATATTTCCAAAATTTTAGGGAAAAATACCTAAACTTTGTGGCAACAATTTGTGTACGTAATAAGGGTTGCTCGAAAATCATTTAAGATTTCACTCACTTATCAATCGGGAAAACTTATAATTTTTTGCTAAGTAAAGATGTTGCACTAAAATTTAAAATTAATTATCTAAAGTTTAATAAATTGATAAGTATATGTATGTTAAACAATGGCAAAATCAAGAACAAACCAATTGCTAAATATTCAATAATTATTGTTCATTATTATTTTACAAGTTGATGATAGTGAGTAGCTTATTATGGCTAGAGCTGATAAAAAATTAGCTAAATTATCGCCTTTTTTTCTAAAATAAAATGTTTATACAATTAATCAATTCCAAATTCATGAACACCATAGCTGTTTTCCACAATACTCCTTCTTTTCGCTTTTTAATAATTTTTGCTCTGCTAAGATTATCAGGATTTCTTTACAGTGGTGGGATGGGCCATTCTCTTAGTGGGTAAGCACTATCCTCAAAAATTACTACACCAGGGAATGGACGAAATCCAGCTTTAAAATTTCAAAACAATTGGGAATTTCGAAGTATTCTGGAAACATGTACAAGCTCCTGTCTGATCCACACACCATCATTGCGTTAAGTGCGTGTTTTCCGTGCCGGTTTATATAGTGCTCATCATTCATTGTAGGGACATCTATATTAATCATAGTCCCATCAATACATCCAGCTACCTGAGGAGAGCTTTTAATATCAAGAAACAGTAGTGACAATTCTTAATTGTTTTCTGGCCAACGAATTGTTTCACCCATCATCATATTGATTATTGTATTTGATAGCCGATGAATAATCTTACAAACAATTGATTTTGTGATACCATGCATATTGGCAATTCTATGGTATTGGGCTCTATTCCCCAGCTGCAAATTTCCACCAATCTTTAGTGGAACATATGTTATTCGGTACGTGTTAAATGAAAATTGTTTCTCCGTTATTGAAACCATCTTTATAAACCTGGTCTAGCCTAATATTAAATAATAAAAAAACAAAACAAAAAAAAAAAACAAAAAAAAAACATTTAAAATTGCAAATCTTAAATGTGAACGTGTCTTCTAAAAGCTTCGAATTGAATTAAATCACACCAAAAGTTGAGCAACATGTTCACACACGCCTCAAGGTTATGTAAACCAAAAGTTGATCTCCGACACCTATCCACCATCAACTGCTCAACTTCACTCTCCCATGTCAATTCATCGACTTAACTTCAATTTGAGGTATTTGGTTGAACAATAAATTGATAAGTGAGTGTAGTGCTACTTAAATCCACCTTAAGTCATTAGAAACTTATTTCCAAATAATGGCTGCTTTTTTCGGGGCAACTTTTATTTTGTTCTGCGGAGTTAGCTATAGCATACAGATAGCACAAGTACTAGATATCGCATGCCAATGCCAGAGCAAAGTATACAAACTTAATGTGGTTGGTGGTACATCCCCGAATGGACCGCAACATGCGAACTTATGTCCTGGTCATACCGGGATCATCGCGCGATGTCACGCAACAAAATATAGTGTTCAGTCCGGGAAGTTCCGATGAAGAAGTTCTGTTATTAGTAGCTCTGGTTGAAGAAAAACAGAGAAAAGTGATGAGGATCGATTCTACAAATACTTAATGCCAAAAGCCGAATTTAACTAGTTGCACGGACTTATTGCCAGTGGCAGCTGCCAAATTGTATTTTGAATAATCCCCAAAATCGCCGCGCTGTACCGCCCCGCTTATGGTGTGACACCCACTTTATGGTACGTCGAGAGGTTAATGTTTTCTTTCATCTGCCATCTTAAAAGGGTCGGCCAAATGTTTATAAAACTGCTGTTAAAGCAACATTTACTCTCTGCACGCTCTAAAATATGTTGTGGAACATTCCGAAATGCATTACCAATTTCATAATCTATTGCTGTGGCACATATACCATGCGCTATCTAGTTCTTGTGCCATCTATGCTGCTAGTCCATTACGAGAGTATTTTACATCTTATTTGATGTTCAGTGGGGTGGTTGCTCAGATGCCTAGATTTTTGAGGAGATGTATTGATAGATAAATTTTCTGGTGTTGTAAATACTGTATTGTACCAGTGTTGCCGACATATACGTGCCTTTTGAGCAATTTTTGTTTTGTTTTTTTGTTTTGTAGTTTTGCTGCAACTACTTACGTGGTGCGGTACATGATCAGAACCAACATTAGCTCCTGGGTGGGTGGATGAATTTTACGAAATTAATCATATGCCTCACGTCAATCAACATAGGGTTAACTAAATTTTATGTACGTCAGCCCACGATTAGATTCACTGGATTTTACGGACTCGCTTATTGCTAAATGTTTTTTCGATACTGCAAAGTCGAATGCCATTTATATTCGCTCGTCGTGTAGAGTAGATCTTCCCACATTTTGACGAAATCACTTACGCACATATCATACAAATCACAACCTGATGTCATTACTAGAACGGTTACGGTAAGTTCCATCAAGAATTTTATTAGTTTCGCTTTTCACTCTGTAGGTGAATAAATATTAAGAGGAGTCAAAACCAAAATATGCAAGCTTCGTACGTCAGTGCGAATTTCTGGCAAACTATTTGTAGCGGAATAATGAATCAAAGATAACGAAGAAATCTTGTGAATAACGTTCAGAAAAATTGAAAAAATTGTATTTGAACTCAGATATTAGGTCGGAATGATTGAAGTTTTTAAACTAAATTTCTGTTAGCATGTATTCTCATTTCTTTGGATTGTGACTATTGTAGAAAGATAAAGCCTCTTCGAGTTTTTTCATTTTTACTTGAGCATTTTTTTAATTATTTGATTCTAATGGTACTTGTTTTTTCTCCCGATATTTCACCGACGAGAAATTAATATTTCATTGAAAGTGTTGATGAAATTATGTTTAACAATAATGTGGAAAAACATGTAGAAGAGTTAAGAGGAGTCAGTATTCAACAAAAGTTTCAATTTAGATACCAGCGAACCTGCAGGTAATAGAATTTACTATACGTAGAATGTGTCGTGAAAGTGAGAAAATTCGTATAAAAGTAGCCTAGACCTAGACCACAGAGCACATTAGAGACATCTACCGCAAAAAACAGAAACCCAACATCCGGCAAAATCATACAATTTAAGACGAAAAATGAAAATTTGCAGTTCACATAAATTGAAAATTTTTAACGAGAATTAAGTCTCCTAAATTCTTTTTGCTCATAATTGTTAAATATGCTATTTTGCTTTGTATTTAAACAACTTTCAAATAAATATTGCAATTTCTCATTGGTGAAATTATTATTATTAAAGTCAAATAATTATAAAAAGCGCCAGTAAAATGAAAAAAACTCGATGTTATTTGCTAGATCTAGGCCTTATCTTTCTAAAACAGTCACAATTTAAAGAAATGAGAATACCTACTCACAGGAATTTGATATAAAATACTTCAATTTTACCATTCCGAGCTAATATCTCCCTTCCAATACACTTTTTTTTAATTTTTAATTTTTGCCGACGTTATTTACTAGACTTCTTCATTAAGTTTAATTTAAGATATAAATCATTATCCTGCTACAAATAGTTTGCTAGAAATTCGCATTGCAAAACGTATGAAACTTGCAAATCTTGGTACTAACTCCTCTTAATACTCGTTAAAAATTTTTAATTTATTTGACCTGCAAATATTCAGTTTGCCTCTTGAATTATATGGTTTTGTCGCATGATGGGTCTCTGTCTGTTACGCTAGATGTCTCTGATGTGGTCTGTGGTTAGGTCTAAGCTAATTTTATATGAATTTTCTCACTCGTAGTAAAGAGAGGACACAAACCTAACATCTATTGCCTACAGATTACGCTGGTATCTGAATTGAAACTTTTCACGAGTACTGACTCCTCTTAATTGCGGAGCATTTAAATATTTTATCTTTGTGGCAAATTACGTAGATTCTTTCAAAATTAAAACCAAATTTAAAACTAAATTAACTTCTTCCATAAAACGATTGGCGAAAACGTCAATTCTCGTCAGTTTTAAGGGGTGGGACGTTAGCTTTACATTTTTAATCTTCTTAATAAAAACTGTGATAATAAGATATATTTTGAAAAGCTTTATAACTTTGTTTTTTTTTTTTTTAATTTTTAATTGTAGGTGATGAGGATACCAAAAGGCCATCCCGAATGCAACAGTCGTTGAATAGTGAGCTGATCCTATCCAAGGAGCAGTTATATGATATGTTTCAGCAAATTCTGGGTGTGAAAAAATTCGAGCATCAAATTCTTTTTAACGCACTTATGGTAAGACTCGTTGATGTTTTTTTTTTGGTTTTATCAAACAACCAACAGTAGATTTCTCGCGGAACAAATTTGTGTTTTTTTTTTTTTGTTGTTTTTTTTTTTTTGGTACCTTGCTAAGAGCATCCATATAGCATTTTGCTCCGTCGATTGAAAAGAACTATTTCTTACGTTCGCTTCATCTAGATCTCTATGAGAGTTAGATGCTAGTATGTCCACACCTTTCTGTCTTTTTTTTTCTTAAAAGTGGGTGGAAACTACTTATCGAATAAAATTAAGTAAAATAATAAAAACCCTGATAAAACGTGCTAAAAATTTTAAAAAGTACTTGAAATGAAATGCTTGCTCTCTAAAGTTACTGTTCTTTTGTGTCCCGCAAACACAGAAGAACACAGCTGTTTCATGACTTTGCTGACACTTTAGGTAAGTTGTGCAGGAGCGGGAACCCACCAATACGAATAGTGGTGGGACATTTCTGGTGTAGATCAAAGACTTCCAGGAGACTTATGATTAAGGCCTAATTAATTTTTAAAGCATTCACAGATCACGCATCCTCTAAGAGCGGTAACCACATTTTCACATTTCCTCCCCCTGTTATTCCCTACCCGAAATCAACCTTCAGACAGCCTACCTCTAACAAATACGTTTCCTGTGGAAAGACATTGCCCATGAATTAATTGAGTGGAGTATGGAATTTGGAAATATTAGTTGATTAGATGAAGGAGAGTCTGTTATAAGCAGAAAAGATAGTGTGTATGACAGAGATAGTTTGTTAGAGCCGCGCATGATGCAACCCTGGCTGCGCGACCAAGGTTTCATTAAAATTAATCGTGTCTTCACATGATGGAACTAATCGCAGACTGGTCGCGTCGCACGCCATTTTTGTTCAAGCGATTGAATAGCGACCATTTTGGTCGCGTACCCGTCAATTAATAAAAACATCAGTCTTGCACCATTTTTGAAACTTTAGTTAAACCGAAACAACAAGAAAATGTGCTCAATAGATTTTGTTTCTACATCAAATCGGGTCAAATCGCTTTTAAGCCTAGAGCCTATCACTATACCCGGACCCTCTGGTTGTTGATATACCAAAGGTACAAATGTACCTCCTACTGAGAACAACAGATATTGAATAGCCGTGTGTTGTGAGATTTAATACAGAAAAAAAGATTGGGAAAAAGGTAGATAAAACGAAAAGAAGAGTACTTATGTTTATTTTACTGTTTTTCTCTCTCTATTTTTTAGATAAAAGATACAAAAAAGTTATACATTTACGATTTTTATTTTCTTGAGTTTGTGCAAACTGGTTTTTTGCAAATATAGCAATTCCTTGGTGTCTTTCGTTGAGGCTTCTTTCCCACGCTGCATATGAAAGGCTCTTGAAATTCCTTCTATTACTAGCTCGTGCTTCCGTGACTTCAAATATATTAACTTTGATAATTTATTTCATAAATGCACATCATTACCCTGGGCTTATATCTGCAAGTACGCATCTGCTGATTGCAAAATGGATAAATTGTATTGCCTAAAAAACTATCTATATTCGATAAATTCGTGCCTCTTCATTGCACGTAAGTCCTACCAACTGCCCTTGGTTTATCCCACAAATAAATTTTCTCATAGCCGACCGGGAGGACGTGTACCAGAATTATAAACGAATACGCTGAAATTTATCTGCAGAAGTATATAGTGATTGCGAAACGCAATTTGACATAGTACCTACCTTGTGTTGTATAGGACTACTGCAGATCAGACGTAACCAAAGGGTATACCAGCAATGCCTCGCTCCAATATAAAATCAGCAATGTCTGGACCTGATGTAGGGAAAGCCGCAATTTTTTCTTAGAAATTTACTGGAACTTTTTGCCTTAGAATTTTTATGCATTGGAGGCCAGCAACGGCACATATTGTATGATTGTATCTGAAAAAAAAACTCCAGTCGGCCACTATACTGGATAAAAATTCTCCCGGACCATTTTCTGTAAATTTCTGAGAACAAATAAATGCTTATTGCTCATCTACGCGTCTATGCCCATAAAAATTGATAGTGGCCCAAGCAACCTTCCCTACATCAGGTCCAGCCATCTTGGATTTTATATTCTATCGAGGCGTTGTCTACTTCCCAGCTTTTGTTTGTTTTTAGTTTGGCTATGCTCTTACGGCTTATCCCTTGAACCCGTTGCCCATATCCATACTTCAGTTGCACAGCTTTGCTTTTAGCGAAGCGTGAGCAAAACTGTTCAAAATGGTACAAGTGAAGCCATCTGACATTATAACAAGGAAGCATTTTCGCAATCACTAGATACTTCCATACACAAAGGATCAATACTGCTATTTGCAATGCCAAACGACTATATTTCAATACCAAATATGACCCCAATCTATCTCCTAAGTGCTCAATAGTTCCGTTAGTGATACTAACTCACCTTTTCTTCATTTGAACACTACTTCTTCTCAGCAACAAACAACCTGCTTCTCATTTCGAGGTACCGATGACAGGCATCTCATTGCGACAGTATCTTCCATTACGTCCAATGCTGCTGGTCCGGACGGAATTCATCCACTATCTATTAAAATGCTATTACAAAGATTGTGCCTACTTAGTGTAAGCGGTGCTTTCAAGTCTACCAACACTCGGGCTCTTGAGGTTATCCTCAATATACACCCCGTGCAGAAACATATCAAGAAGGGGGCCTCTATCGCAGCGCTGAGGCTACATCTAAATCGGGGCTGGATCCATGCGAGAACCAGGGTTCTGCACGAATGCATCCTTGATTCTGTGCGGTCCATCGTACCTGATTTCAACAGAGAAAGCGACCACCTCCTTGAGACCATGCTGATAAGCAATTTTAAAATGAAAATCCCATCTAGGGAGGAATGGGCATCACACTCCATGATTCACCCATTTATAGACATCACAATTTATACGGACAGCTCTAAATCTGAAGACAATACCTGAGCGGACGTCTTCTGTGAGGAGCCGCACTTGGAACTTGCGATACACCTGGAAGGCCATGTTACGGTTTTCAACACCTCCGCCTCAAGGCCAGTCTTGAAGCGGGAAGGGACCTTCTTGGCTCAAATACTGAGAATAAGGAGATTGCCATCTGCTCGGACAGCCAAGCGGCTGTCAAGGCCTACTCAAAGCCCTTTACAACCTCCAACTTAGTACTAGAGTGTAAGACTACTCTAAACTCCCTCTCTCAGTGTAACAGGGTGCTCGTTATGTGGGTGCCTGGTCACAGTGATATCGGCGGAAACGAAAAGCGGACGAGCTTGCGCGTCTTGGTGCGGCCTCGGAGGCACCACCCTCCACAATTGCAATCGCACTGGGACTCCTTGTCTCTACAATTGCGACTTGGGCCGACTGCCAACACAGTTTTGTTTGGTTAGATGACCCTTCAGGTAGAACAACAAAGGAACTGTGGGCAAACCTAATCCAATTTTCACAAAAAAGCTGCTAAGACTTAGCAAGCCTACCTTGAGAATTATGGTGTCAATTCTTGCGGGACACTATTCTTTGCGGGGTCACCTACATAGGTTAAAACTTATCGATAGTCCGTTATGTAGAGGATACGGAGAGGAATCCGAAACGGTGACTCATATTCGCTACAGATTCCTTGGCTCACACCTCCTGGATGAACAGCACGAAGCCGGTAGGGAGGGTTGGTAGCCATTGTTGGTTGGGACCTGTGATAATCAGTCATGGGTCCAGAGGGTGAGCAATGGGCCTGCTGTGGCATACGTTCTGGGGTATCCCTCCCCTGGGGGGGACCCCACCTCTCTTCAATCCATTCATCCAAAGTGATATTATCATACAGCAAAAAAACTGATTTCTGGCCAACTAGCAGTCCTTGTTACTGGAACAAAGTTCTTGAAAGAATTTTGTCGTTATAAATTTCAGAATTTGTCCATACCAAAAATCTTTTAATCCGATTTCAGTCTGGCTTCCGATCTTGGCATAGTTATGAAACTGCTATACTAAAAATCTCCAATGATCTTCGCCTGTCTAATTCTCGACTTCAAAAACTGTGGTACTTTTGCTCTACTGAATTTTTCAAAATCTTTTGATAACGTTAGTCACTCAAAGCTATTAGAAAAATTACACAGTTCTTTACCTCTGCGATCAGCTTAATAGTTTCCTTACTAACAGGTCTCAAAAGGTACAAATTGGTGATCCTCCTTACTCCCCCTTTTATGTGGTGTACCCCAAAAATCTGTTTTGAGTCCATTGCTGTTTTCTATGTATATTATTGACTTGCCAAATATGATTCATCATCATTTAGCGAAATAAATAAATAAATAAAGGGTTAAAGAACCGCAGAATTTTTTTATTGCAACCCCACGAAGGAGTTGCCCGATTTGTCTCATTTTCGAACTTAATTTTACTTTTTTTTTAAAGTCCGTGTACAAAATTTCAGCTTTCTAAGTGAACGCGTTCTCGAGTTATTGTGCGCACAGACGGACGGACAGACGGACAGACATGCAAAAATCAAAATAACTTTTAATATTATGCGTGGATGTCCAATCCATTCTGATCTTCCAGCATTATTTCTGGGTGTTACGAACGGAATGACAATCTTAGTATACCCTGTAGATTTCATCTAGGGTATAAAAATATTGTAGTCTAAAGTGCACATATATTTATGCTTAAAAACTATATTTTATTTTTATTGAAAGTAAAAAATGCATAAACAATAAATAAAATTTATCTTGAACCTTCTCAGCTCGACTCAGCTGATGAGCAAGCAGCTGCAATACGCCGAGAGTTGGACGGTCGAATGCAACGTGTCTCCGAAATGGAAAAGAACCGCAAGCTGATGCCAAAATTCGTTCTCAAAGAAATGGAATCTTTGTATATAGAAGAATTAAAATCGTCGATAAATTTACTTATGGCAAATCTGGAATCCCTACCAGTATCGAAAGGATCAATGGATTCAAAGTATGGATTGCAGAAACTGAAGAGATACAACCACAGGTATTGGTGAAGTGATTAAAAGTTTTTTCCTCTTTTTACCAAACAATAGAAACATAATGAGAAAAAAATTTAAGTTAAGTCAAACACGATTTTCCCAAAAAAGATAGCAATATACAAAGTATCCATTGACTCTGTTTTAAATAAGGATCATATTATGATAATGTGTTTGAAAAATGTTCGCTGTTTTATATTGATTTCGTTTTTTATCTCTGAGTTAGTTATGTTATTAATTTTTTGGACAAAACTTAGTTAGCTTTTTTTAATTTTTTAATATCCTAGGACGATCTTTTCTATTTTGTTATTTATTTATTTTTTTTCTTTTAATTGAAAAGTAGGATACTGATAATACGTCCTGGCTTTTTTGTTCCCACACTGCATTACGATCTTCTTTTCATCCGATCCACTTATGTTTTTATTTTTTTTTTTCGATGTTGCAACGTCATTTGGGTGTTATGTATTCAATGTTTATAAATGATTGGTTGTTGCCACCTGGAGTGATTCAAAGTTTTTTTTTTTTTATATATATATATATATACCTGTATACATATATTATAAAACAACAAGAAATTAGTTCTTTTTGAGGAGATTATGGTATAAAAGGTTTAATTTTGACAATTAAATTTTCATTTTATTATTTGTTTTTTGATTTTTTTATTCTGTTTTTGGTTTTTTTTTTGGGCTTATAATATATTCTAGTCACTCGAAGCCGAAGGGTTTTTGTTGTTCTGTTTATCATTTACTCGCTGGTAAAATAACTGTCAGCCGAACCTTACTATATTTTCAAGTATTTTGCAATAATTTCAAAAGTTGCCATGTACTTCCAAAAAGAACAGTTCTTTTTTCTTTTTGTTTTTTTGTAATTTTAAATTCACCGAAAAGTTGCTTATCTCCCATTCCCAAATGTTATGATGACTGTAGGTAAATCTTCTCGTAATGAAATTTTTTCAAATTGAAATATCAATAATAAACTTAAGACTAGTTAGTACTCAGCAAAAGTTTCAATTCACATACCAGCGAAATTTATAGGCAATATACATAGGTTTGTGTCCTCTAGACCTAGACCACAGACCATATTAGAGACACCTAGCGTAAAAGACGAAAAAGAAATATTTGCAGTTCAAATAAATGAAATTTTTTTAATGAGTATTAACTCTTCTAAATGTTTTGCACATTATTGTTAAACTTAATTTCAGCAACACTTTCAATGAAATATTAATTTCTCGTCGGTGAAATATCGGGAGAAAAAACAAGTACCATTAGAATCAAATAATTAAAAAAATGCTCAAGTAAAAATGAAAAAACTCGAAGAGGCTTTATCTTTCTACAATAGTCACAATCCAAAGAAATGAGAATACATGCTAACAGAAATTTAGTTTAAAAACTTCAATCATTCCGACCTAATATCTGAGTTCAAATACAATTTTTTCAATTTTTCTGAACGTTATTCACAAGATTTCTTCGTTATCTTTGATTCATTATTCCGCTACAAATAGTTTGTTAGAAATTCGCATTGAAAAATGTACGAAACTTGCAAATCTTGATACTGACTCCTCTTAATTGAAATTTATACAATTCTGAAGAACCTTTTTTCAAAATGTTTTTCATTTACCAAGCTTTAATAAAATTTATGTTTAAAACTTTCATGCATTGTGTACATTTACAATGGCATTGAGTCGGAGGAGACTCTCAATAAAGCGATAGAACAAATTTTCACCATTTTTTAGCTACAGTAAAAAAAAAAATAACATTATTATTGATGTCGCTCTGATTTTCACTTCATATTAAAAATTTGCACTTCAAAATTATTTTTGGTTTTTTCCGTGCTGCCACAGAGTGCTCGAAAAGGTCTTTTTAAGTTAAAACTATATATTTTGTTTTTGCCATAAAAAGAGCAATTTGCTTGTATAAAATCGAATTAATTCGTTTGCGATTTTCAACACAAACAAAATATTATAGGAGTAATATTTTGAATTAAATCGGTCTAAGAATTATACGTATAAATTAATGTTCTGAAATTTTTGAGAGCAATTAAAAGTTTTTTGTTTTTGTTAGTCAAACCTGCTATTGACATATTAAGTTTTTTTTTTGTGTTAGTCTTTAGCTATGTGCGGTGCAATTATTTGTTTGCGCACTAATAGTCCTCTTCCATGTGGCTTTATAATCAAATGATTGGTCAGCAATGCAGTCGCTATAAATCGACATTTCAACGTGATATAGTGTACAGTTTGACAAAATAAATTTTTCAAAAAGACACTTTCCCTAGAGCCACTTACAAAAAAGACAAAAAAGTGTAACATTTGGCAAACAAACAATTAACAAAAATGCAGTTAGCAAGGGGAATGCCCACTTTTCATACAACTTTAGGCCCGACACTAATCACCATGGAAGAAATAACTGCAAAAATATGTGCGAAATGTAGTAGCTTGGGTGTATGTGCCCCAAGTGCATGAAAATGGGTTTTCGTTTGCAAATGTTGTCTGAGTCGCGAGTACACAGCCCGACAGTACTTGGCGAGACTTTTAATTTGATATGCAACATACGGTATTGGGATCACCCACCCCTCACCTCCGCCGGGGATTCCTACCACACCCTAAAAGTATGCAGAGACAAATTTTCTTCCATGAATTATAGCCAGTAATGAGTTCTAATAAAAAAGATGGAAATACTAAAAAAGTGAGTATGGGGAAGGCTATAAATAGCTATTAAGAATCTTAGTATAGGAATGTGGGTACTCAAACTTCTCAGGATCTAAGGAACTCAATTCTGTACTAGATTTTCCGAAATGAACTAGATCAAACTTTTACACCCCTCCCCATCAGGCTTCCCCCGCTTAATTGGAATAAACATTGTCAATAAAATATGTTCAGAGTATCATAGTGCATCGTTTAAGATATCTCTCTTGTCTGGAAGTGTCGGGTCTAAAATGGGCATTCTCCGTCGAATAATACAAATTATATAGTTCTAATTAATACATGAATTCCATGAAACCTGGATATAAAAATGTTGATCCATATACGCGGGCGCATTAGCAAAAGTAAAGGCTGAAACATACCGAAACGGTAGCGGCGATGGTAGCGGCGACGGTAGCGGCAGCGGTACATACAGCAATCCACTTACAAAAACAAAATCTATGTACCACTACCAATACCGTCACCGGTATCGCGTCGGGTGTATCAGCCTGAAATGGTGCTTCTAAATATTCATAAGCTTGAAATACCCTAGACACACAGCACGATCTAATCAATCATTTGTACTAATTATTCATTAAAATTCCATCTGTCACATAATATTCATAATGATGTACTCTAATGAAGTTTTTTTTCCCTTCATTAGAGCTCTAATTAGGACAAATGTGCTAGAACCGAATGTATTTTGGCAAATAATATAAATCTGAAGCTCCGCTGTGTATCCGCCCCTTTTAAAAAATAAGAAAAAGAAATGCAAAGCATATAAAAATACTTTTTAATATAATGTTTTTTTTTTTTCATTTCTAAATCGTTAAATTTACATTTCCCCTCTTCAGTGTCACAAGTATTTCAAAACCAGTTTGACAGTACAACTTAATTAAAGAAATGGCTGTGTGTCTGCAGTTTCCTATTTAATCATCCTGGTCTAATGCGTCGTTAGTTAATTATTCATTAGGAGCGCTGTATGTCTAGGGCATAACACAGTAAAGTAAGTTCTTAAAATAATATTATAAAAATTAGTCCTTGAGTAGTTCGTGATGCCTGATTTTCATGTCGTTTAATATATTCAAGGCATTATCTTAACAATTAATTATCGTTGAGAAGCCACAGCATGCGCATGGCGACTTATGTATCTCCTTGAGCTGCTCAAATAAAAGTGTAGGCAAAATTGCTAAATTATCAGTACAAGCAAGAACTAAAAAATTAAATATAATAAAAACACTACAATTAACATTTTTTCTGCCAATTTTACCCGAAAAGCATAATGAAATGTGTTTGATATTTCAAGAAGGCGCTACTTATCAGCTGTGACTAGAGCCTTCATCCTAGTCACGGCTAACAAGACAAGGCTGGTTAAAAACGTCTTCTGATTGGCTTGGTAAAACAAGCCGTAACTAGTAAGCCGACATGAAAATCAACCATGAATGATTATTTTCTATTAATCTGTGATTAACACACGGACGGCAACCACATGGTTGCAAAGGGTAATTTGGACCCAAAGAAAAATGTTATGGAGTGCGTAGCACCATATTTGTTATTTCATTTGCCATTTATAGAATTTGGCTTTCTAGGTATGTTACCAATCTCAATTAGCTTCATCGCCGTGAATACTGTCTGCGCTGAGTCAGTCTTATTTAGACCCTGGCCTAATCTTCCATTTACATTTACGAAATGAGAGCTGTTTATGGCAATCAAAATGTTTATAGGATAAAGGAGGATTTACACTATGATGGCATGCAGATTTTTCCAGATATTGTGAGGGAGATAGGTTATTGAAATTTAAATGCTACCAAACAATCACTGCAAAACGTCACCCGGACACTCCCCACTAGATTTTATGACAACAATCGCAAGCTGTCAAACAGCCAAATTGTCAAAATGGAATATCTATTTCCATATCATTTGAAATGAACTTAACTTCGAAAAAGACCACTGCTGCAATAACTCTATGGATGCTCTGGTTCCTATCTCTAGAAGAGGGACTATACCTCCGAAATAACTTGAATCCTTTCCATAAAAAAATATTTAAAAATTTTCAATTTCATAATATTTAATTACAAATTAAAAACGTATTTTTATTTTCTTTCATTCTGACAGATAATTTAATAAATATTTGCTATAAAATTATAGTAAAACGTATTCCCAGTAGTCAAAATTGACAGATTAGTGTTGTCAGTAGCAATGTTCTAGTTCCAGCACCCATAGAAACTTTGTATGCTTGAGAGTTTTTCATTGGAATAAGGTCTTCGAGGTCTGCAAAAAATGCAGAAGGCGTTTGCTTATCACGTCACTCATAGATTTCCGTATAGGAGGTAGTATTTCCCTCACAATTTCTGGAAAAAATACATGCAGCCATCATAATGTAAATCCTCTTTAAAGGAGCGGTTACGCTTCGAATACCTGGCAATCAATGAAACACTCGACTGCACGTGGCTGGTTGGGAATTGCTAAAAGTGTTTCGGGAAGGATATGTGTCACGTCAGAGGTAATGAATAATAGGGTTATCGCAGGACTATATTGGTACCGCGTAAAAATTCACTTTCGTTCGACATACTTTTATATTTTTTATTTGTTTTAAATTTCAGTTCACACTCTGCACTCCATTAAGCTAATTCGCCTTTTTTCTTTGTCCTTGAGGGAGGAGGTTTTGAAGCAGCCAATTACCGGTTCGGCTAAGACACAATTTTTTGGTCGTTTTTAGTGTTCCTTTGTGGACACTTTTGTCTTTTAATATATTTTATCTTATTCAATTTTGTTTTTTTTTTAATTACTTTTATAACCTTATTAAAGCATCATATACGGGGTGTTCTGTAAGTAAGTAGAAAGGAGTATACGTACGGCTTCCTTGAATAACAATTTTGCTCTAGGCATCCCCCCCCCCCTCCCCTCTAAAAACACTCTTTTCCATCAAATTAACGTATGAAAATTTTTCGTTTTTACTTTTAGTTACTATAACGCTCATAATTTCTTTCGATTATATCTCAGGATTAAATTTGAGAGCTTGTTACAACAATCTCCATTCTAACAATATTCAATATGTTACGCTTTATGTTTTGTGTTATTCTTTATCCCAAAAAATTTTTACACGAAGGACGTAAGTTTTTCTTCTCACATATGACGCGCTAACAGGTTCTTTAAAATTTCAAAAGAATTACCTCAATATCTCCCTCCGTTCAAAAGCTATTCATATTTTTTTGTGAAAAGTATTCTCTACCTGGCCCCTCTTGCAAGATGCACATTTCTGCTCTGGAAATTAAGCCTTTTCACCTTTCATACATAACATAAAAATATTAACAACTTTTAAACCGAAGTATATGTTTAATACTCCATAGTCACTGAATTCCAAAAAGCTTTTCTTAGAGAGTCGGACAGTGACAGAGGAAGTGAGTCACTGTTTCGGACGCCTCTCTGGAACCCCTGCATATAGGATAATCAACAGGTCTCATCCTGTAAAGGTGACCCCTGAAAAAAGAGTGTCCAGTGAGAACTAACACCAGAGCTCTCAGGGTTGGCTTGTTTAGACCCAAGAACTTATTTGTTTGGTTTGGGTTGGGTTTACCCCACAGTTCCCTTGTAGTTCTACCCGAAGTGTCATCTAACCAAAGGCGACTGTGTTGGCGATCAGCCCAAACCGAAATAATAGACACAAGGTGTTTTGGTGCAATCCCGATTATGGAGGAAGATTCTTCCGAGGCTGCATCAGAACGAGCAAGCTCGTCCGCCGTTTCGTCCCGCTGATATAAGCAATCGAGGGCAAGTTTAATCTGGGAATGTTCATTTTCCTAGATGACTAAGATAACCAGGACATCTGCGTAACATACCGCTTTGTATGCCGAGTGCCGATGAGTGTTTTCTTCATCCATAATCAGCACCCATAATAAAGGTGATAGGATACTACCCTGCGCGGTGCCCCTATAAACTTTTTTAACGTATAATGTTAAATGTTATTTTGAATTTTTGTTCGTCTGACCGTCTGCAAGTGCACTAAAGAACGCATTGCCTTAGAGTGCTGAAATTTTATACATAACGCTTAAAAAAAATATAGATCTAAGTTCAAAATTTGGATAAATCGAGGAACTCATTCGTACGGTTGCCCTAGCTAATTTGCCCAGAGTGTTGACAATACATACATACATCTCTCATTAGTTTTTCACCACGTTTCATTGCTTATCCATGTCTGAAATCAAGCACTCTTTGGTCTTTCACATCAATTTATTGTTGAAGAATTTGAGCTCTATCGTTTGACTACTTTCATTACTGCTTCTCTCAAGCACATTTTCTAGTATTAACACGAAAAGAAGGAATTTTAATATTTTGCACTTAAGTTCACAACAATTTTTTTTTTCATTTTCAAACCAAAATTTAGTTTTACTTTATTCACTTATTATTCCCTCAAAGTTTTGCAAAAAGAAAAACAAAATTCTCAAAAAAATTATTGATTAAAGACTGGACACGAAAGTTCTGCTTTAATATAATTTATTTTCTTTTACAATAAAGCAATAAAAAAGCAAATAAAAATTCAGTTAATTTCTTTAATTATTAGCTTGCCGACTAAATTCTCACAACTTTTTCTTGATGGAAGACATTAAATTCTACACAATCCGATCCGCTACTTTTTTGCTTGCTATGGACCACAAACGGAAAAAATTTCGCAGTAAAGTTGCACTTCTTCCGTCTTTCCGTAAAATACTTTTCACTAGAGCCCAGTATCTTTCTATTGGCCTGAGCTCCGGTACGTTGGGTGGGTTTATCTCTTTTCCCACAAAATTAATGTTTTCTTCCTTAAGGCAATCCTGCATCTTTTTTGCGTAGTGGGATGTTGCTAAATCATAATATTGCCGTCATGACGTTTAATAAAAGGCAGCAATCTCTTTTTCAAACACTCCTCAGATAAATATCAGTGTTAATGGTCCTTTCTGTGAAAAAAAGATTGCTTCTCATCCCACACTGGCAGATAGCTTGCCACACCAACACCATTTTACCAAATTTTTCTAATTGGATGTGTTTATCGACATCAGAAACATCCCTTTTGTCTTTTGCACTGTAGTATTGAGGTCCAGGCAGTGTACTAAAATCATATTTAAAATATGAGTCGTCATCCATTACAATGCAAGCTTCTTCATCGCAAATTTTTTTATATAACTTTCTTGACCTTCTAATAGCCTCTTGTTTTTGCTTGATGGTTCGTTTTGCACATTTTTTTTTTGAATGCCTTTATACTTTTCCTTTTTTTTTATTTTATTTATTAAAGAATGACTCAAACCGAACTTTTTCGCTAAGTCACGAATTGACATCGATCTGTTCCTTTCAATGAAGCCAACTATCTTTTTTCCAAATTTGCATCACTTGCAACTTTTGGCCTTCCATTTCTGGGACTGTCTTTCACTGTAAACCCTTCTTTGAACTTGTCTATAGCGCGTTTAACCGTCCATCGCGAACATTTCACTTTTTTCGCAATCGCGGAATACGACAAACACCTATTTTCCGAAAAACTTCTCAAATTTTCTTTGCGCAAGTCTTCCCTTTTCGAATTCATGACTAGTAATACGTTAAGGAAACTTATTTCATATTTCCTTCAATAAACCTCATGAGTCATTAAAAAAACCCAGTGCATAGTAAGGGATGCGCAGGCATTGCTTCATTTTATAACTAGCAGGTAACCCAGGAATAACACAAGATAGTACAGCTTGCATGCAAGCCTCCCTTCCAACGCGATTTTTAATTTGACAGCAGAAGGCAGTTCGGTTGATGTCTTATCACCTTGCATGCAAGTTCATTTTTAAAATGGCATTGAGGCGTAAAGTCATGCGTATATTGGAAAATTATATCAATAAAGGAAGGAACAAAATGATAAAAACCCAAGAAAAAGTTAAGAGGAAGGTGTTGGTAAATGATGTAATGCAAATGATGCCATAAAATCACATTTTTCCAGAATAAATTTATCAAATTCTCTCAAGCATTTCTTTTCCGCCATCTTGAAAACTGCTTAATGTCAAATTACTATCACCTCAGCTGCCATGGTTTTTCATCATGCAAGTTCGTTGAAAGCTGTACTGCCAGCATGGCAGTAGAGGTTACCCGTGCAAGAAGTATGGCAATGTAGCTTGCATGCAAGCTGTACTTACAGGTGTAACTCCCGGGTAAAACATGTGCAAAACTTGCGTGCCCAATCCTCACTTAACAAAATTTTAAAAAATTTGAAGTTCAAACAAAAGTCTTAAAAATGTTTTAAGCTAAATCGATTTCTGTGGGGAGTCCCCAACCATCACGGCAAGCTGTTTTATTGACCTGCTTCTAGTGTTTTACCTGGAGAATTGTTCTAGACTGTTCTTTCAACTCAGAAATTCTTACAATTTTGTTAACTTATAAAAATCTTTGGTACTAAAGATTAGTGGGAAACTACTTTTCGGTAGCAGAAATTATGGGACAAAGAAAATATATGCATTTTGCTACTTTCTCATAATGATCTGGTAATGAGTCATACATGCTTAGACAGTTGAGGATCACTGCAGTTCACTTCATATTATGTCCAATTGTCCAACAATCATTAGTCATTCACATCGAATGAATGAATAATGAAAATGTGGAGAGAATCTATAGTTGCTTTCTTAGTTCACAGTTTCGCAATATTTACGGCTGGATACAAAGATCGTTTATAAAATCTCGCCGTTCAAACTCTAAAAAGTATGCCCGGACCTAAAATGGTAGATTTCCGATTTACTCATGTTTCACCGAAACATCGACGAATTATCAATCCCCAAATTCCTTGGTTTACGTCAAAAATTGGATAATTGATATTTCGAGGAAATAATACATATCGTGGATGTCGCTGCGTTGTTTTCGTACAACTCGTGTAAATTATTTAAATACATGTCTTCTAATAAAAGAGGTTTAGGAGCAGGAACAAAGTTAAAGTATTTCCCGTTATGGCGGCATTTGTAGTAAGTGCGCACTATGGTATAACTACCAGTACCCCTGGACTTTTAAGTACCAGTAACGGGACTTGTACTTAGAAGATTTTAAGTCCAAGTTCTGGTACTGATACTTGTACTTGGAATTTTACAGGTCTGCTATTTGAACACACGCAAAAATTATTATTATATTATGCGTGAATAACCAATGTATTCTACCGCACCACCGTTTATGCTACAAATGGAATGACAAATTTGGTATGCACTATAATTTCATCTAGGCCTTAGGGTATAAAAAATAAAAGCAACTGGGAACACTAAGTAAGATCAGCAGCACTACCAGTATATAGGGTGTTTCCTCCATGGTGGTCAATAGAAAATGATAGTACTCACATAGCAGAGTAAAAAATATTATTGAAGGGGGTGGGGAGGTCTTCATATCAACGAATTCGAAAGTACAGGGTGATTAAGAAAAAAACCAAACCTAGTTCTTAACAAACTTGTATCTTATAAAGTACAGGGCAGAATTTCATAGCCTTTCTCTCGACTGTTCAACTAACCCAGTACTCCTCCCATTTCAGGAGATTTTGTGGTCTCAACTTAAAATTTCGGATTTTCTTATCTTTTGTTACTTTCACCTCTATTATTTTTCCATGAAGTTCATTAACATAACTTTTTTTTTTACATAAACTGTAAGCTGTTGGCTCTTCCCCTTAATTTGATCTTGCACCTTATGTGCTATCTGCAGCCGTTAAGGAGTTGGTACTCGTGGCAAATTGGCACCGGCAATGCTATAGCTAAGCTCAATTAAATTTCACAAGCAGCCTGATAGACACATGCACACACACACACACACTCATATAAACAGATGTTTAATTGCTGGCCTTTTTATAGTCTATATCTATACACTACTACCTACTGCTGCTAAGACGTAATACTATATTAATGCAAGACCAATAATACTGATTTTCACAAAAAAAAAATTTGTAATCCTCTGAATTTTCCCGAGTCTTATTTCATTGAAAAATTAAGTTCATTTCTTCAAACATTTTTAATAAACATATTTAGATGATAAATTTATATTTTCTTTAACTACCTGTTAGATTTTATAAATATTTTTAATTTTATTTGATTTAAAATCGTTAAACATCTCATAAGAAAAAAAAATGAATTTGCCCCACCACTTTCATTATAAATGACTGATGAAATATTTAGCCTTCATCCAGCAGGAATAGGTAAAAATTGTGGAGAAGCAATTTTGCAATAGACTTCAAGAGAAAATTGAAGTCATCGACTAAAGAACTAACAAAATATATTCTCTCAAGAGTTGACTTAAGAAAATTTCGAGAAATATATATTTTTTTATTATAGTATTAACTCAAAAAGATATTATACATTTCATTTTACTCAACTAAAACTTTGTTTAATTATTTAATTAATCAATTAATTATTGTGAACAGCTTTTTCTGGAACAAGCTTTTTATTTGATAACGAGGCTTTATCCACTCTACAAGGTGGTAAAAAAAAACTGTTCGTTCTTTATACAAATTCTTGCTTCCTTCGAGCCTAAAGCTCATTTTGCAAACATTGATTTTCCTACTATTTCTTACGACGGACGGATGTTATAAGATCGGTTCCATTGGGTATATTATTTTTTTTTTTGATCGCTATGCGCACATTTTTCTCGAAAATTTCAGAACTAATCACTTATTAATTTACAATTTTGTAGTTCTTTTTAAACTCTTTTTTTTTTATTTTCAGTTTAAAACTTACTTCACATATCAATTAAAAGCTAAACTTAAATTCACCGTAAAAATTAAATTTACTTTTATTGTTGTGCATGTCTCTCTTGGGCGTTTTGTTTTATTTGTATTTTATTTTATTTTTCTTATTAATCAATATACTAATTTCTATTAAAAATTTTATTTTGGTTTACATTAATTTCATTTCTTTCCTTTTTTGAGTCAATTTTTATAATACCATTGAACTATAAGTATTGAAAAGCAACAATCCCTGATACACTATTCTGCTATTTTTCTATTTAAATCAACCTTATTTAGGAAAAAAGAATAAGATATATACATCAATACAAAATCTTATAAGAAATTAAAAAAATATATATATTTATTGTAATTTTCTTTTTACAGCACTCCATCTTTTCTGTAAGTTGATAAATTAATTGCACTTATAGATGAGTTGATATGTATTCATTGAAAATTTTCAAGAAATTGCCAAATAATTTTTGTTTTAAAATTAAATTTTTTTAAAAAACAAAAAAGTGTTATAATTGATAAATTATAACAGTTTTACAGTCCCTTCTCTTCCTTAAGAAAGATTTTCTTTTTTTTTTTTTACATTTTATTTTATTTATTGTGTCTATATTTATTATAATTTTTATCAAGGTTTTTGCTTACCAATATTTTCAATCCAATTTCATTTAAATTACGAATTTCATTGAAACGAAATTCAATTAGTAATAAGTTGCCATGTTTTTATACAAGTACTTCACCCCTCCGCCATAGATTAGCTTGTATTTTATATTATCATATTTTTATAATGTAAAATGTATTTCTTCACTTTGTAGCTCTTTTTGTAATTATGCGATTGCAATTTAAATTTATACGTAAAGAAATAATTTATTAATACTTAGATCAAGAACCTTTGAGTACACTTTTGCTAGAAAACATTCAATATACATTACATATCACTCTGATGACTCTAAATGCAATTACAAAATATATTTTCATTTTTTATTTTCATTCCTATATTTTCCGGTGAATTTTATTTCTTCTTGTGTGAAATTAATAATAATAATAATAATACTGTAATAATATAAGCATCAATAAATGTTATCAATATACATATCAAGGGGCATTGACGGATAGTTAAATACAGATGTATATGAAAACTTTTGAATAGTTAAATGGTAATGGTATGCACCCTATACAGAGTGTATCAGATCACGATGCCTTCCGCCGGTATATCACACGTTGAGGTGAACTGATAACAAAAACAAAAGTTCCAAATACGCCTCAATTGCTGATGTTTTAGATACGTACATATATGAATTATTTAATTGTTGCATTCTTAGAAGTGTGGGACATCAGATATCTCCCACACATGCCATAACAATTTTTTTATTCCTTTTCAAGACTTCTATAAATTTGGAAAATGAGTTTTTAACCAGGAAGAAAAATTAAATGTTTATTTACGGTGATGACGCACCCCACTGGAAAATTGTAAATATAAATAAAAGTTAAATATTAATTCAAAATAGGTGCGTACGGTACAGAAAATTTTTTTTCGAGAATTTATATTAAAAACTTAGGATTTGTAGTTGCATGCGAATATTTTAATTTTCATCTAATTTTAAAATAAGCTAAGCTGTGAACAAATATTAAGAGGTAGTCGCACTTTAATGTAACTTTTTGGTACGTGCAATTTTGCTCCAGTTTTTTGCAATGTATTGCTGAATTAAGACAAAAAATGCAATCAAAACAGTTTGGGCTGTGACATTATATCAAAGCCATTTCTGATTTTGTAAAATATTTAGCTTTTCTTTCATTCTTTTACTTCACTATAGCCTCATTCATTTCTCACTTTCTATTAAAAAAAAATGTATGTATTCCAAAAACTTTCTAATCAGCATTCCGAAATATTTCACAAATGGCATTTAATCACTGGTGGCGAATAATATTGACAATTGAATTTTGCCACCTGCAGGACCTTTTTAGGGGTAGGTATTGCAACATTTTATACATAGATGTCGTTTCTGTGCAACTTAACTGTTGCTGTATCGCATAATTTCTGTGCTACGATACGCCGGTCCAGATGGAATGATATATTTTCACCAAAGCGTGTATTTGTGTATTTCGATTGTATTTTTGGAAGTCAACGACAATTTTATTATCAGAGAATTTTTCAAATATTTCACAAAGCAAAAGCGCTCTAATAAATTATCTAATTATAAAATTTAGTCAGCCTAAGTATGAGACGACTGACTATAGACAATGTTCCAATGTCATAGGAAACTGACAGTCAACTTAGGGTAGGTGTACATCAACCATCAAACATCATAAGCTAAAAATAATTTACCAATGAAACGGTGTTGCTTGATCTGGTGCAGCTACCATCAGTGACTTTGCGTCAAAGATCTACCAACCACAAGGATGCTCACATTTTGTCCTTATTTCGAAATATAAACTACAGTAAAGATTACAGCACCAAGCACCCCACAATTAATTCTCTCAATTTAATTTATCCAAGCTTTCTAAAATGACTAATTAATAAGCCTGCCAACTCGTAGGTATATTCCCCCCCCCCCTATATTCATAAATATCTCAATAAGCATGATCCAAAGGACACTATTCTTATAAAGCATGCCTACATCAAGCCTTTTCCAAAAATATTCCACTTCATTGATTTTTTGCTAAAAATTGGACAACAACGACTTGGTTGCTTACTCCTCAAAAAGGATGAATTATTATGAGATAGATTGATCTTAAAATACCGTCTATGATTGTTTTACAACATGAAAGATTAGTATATAGTATGAGATATACTACTACGATAACTAATACCATAATATACACAAAATACAAACAAAACCACAACACTCATGTTTTTATTACAATAATTAAAAAAGACAAAAATTTTGAACAAACATTCTACGTACATATAAGAAAAGTGTTATTTGGCTCATATGTATGTATGTGTTGTAAACATTGCTCAAATTTGTATCCTTCGCGTCTGGAAGACTCATGTGAGATTGCTTAATACGTCTATAAGTTTTGGTTAACAGTGTGTAAACAGTATAAACTAAGAATTTTAGAAATCTCTACCCTGGGAAATCGATTGAGCTGAAATCAAGGTACCACGGATTCTAAGACACAGGTCCCCGAAGATAATTAACTTTTTTTGGAACTTAAATTGACTTCATTTTGCCTAAAACCACAACAGGTTCTAATAGATAAATTCCAGCCATACCTATCTACATGTTGACACTGAACAAACCTTCGGAAATTCGACCCTGTGCGTTCATGTTGGTTTTCTGCTGTAATAATCATGGGCATGGGGTTTCTCTGTTATCCATAACTAAATTTTAAATTTTAAAAATTTATGATTTCTTTCGAAGACAGCTTCACCTGTAGAGAGTACAAGGTAAAAAAAAAAAGCAAAAAAAGGAAAATAATTCTCAGTCAGTCTCTGTACACTTTGCAGATGGTATATCAATGCAGAAGTACTTTCACCTTCATTTGTTTTAGCCTTCGATAGAGTCTGGCATCCTGCTCTTTTAGCTAATCCTCAGGCATTACATCAAGACCCTATTTTCTTTAAATAGATTGAAAGTTTTCTCTCCCACCGTTCAATTCAAGTTATATTGGACGGAGTTACTTCTGACCGTTTTATAATTCATGCCGGTATACCGCAAGGCTCTGTGCTCTCTCCTACTCTCTTCCTCATTTTTATAAATGATCTGCTAGCTCTCACTTTCAATCCTTTCCATAGTTTTGCAGACGACAGGATCTTCGATTTCGTGTACTCGTTTGACTTTATAGCTGATTCCCGTGGGAATGCTATAGTTTAGTTCCCTAAACTATGATCTTACAACAAGAGTCGCTTGAGGCAGAGCGAATTGGGTCTTGTTTAATGCTTGAAAGCCGCAATTTTATCAGTTGTCACTCAAACGTACTCCAACACCCGCTCAGGCCATTTCCGTCAATGGAGATGATATCTCGAAATCGCCACCTCTTAAGATCTTAGGTATTGAAATATCCAACAATCTTAGTTGGTTCGATAATTTTTTTGATATTGCCAAAAACGTGATGAAATGCCTGGCATTCTTTCAAAGATGCAAAAAATATTTTACTCCATCAAACTTGACGCAAACCTGTAAGTCTCATATCAGGCCTAAATTAGAATATAATTCCCATATTTTGGGCAGAGGCTGGACGCATTGCACTGTCCGCGTTAGACAAAGTCCAAAAGAAAGCCTTCCGGCTTACTAGCAGTTTATAAGCTCATGTTTCCCTGAACTAATTGCTGTAGGTTTTTGAACGTTTTTTCATTTGGTAAAGGTAAGTATGAGAAATGATTTGCGAGATGCTCTTGCTTCAGACCTAGCATGGATGTAAGATCAACGACAGAGGAATGTGTCTCTTCCATATCCAATATTCGCCGGTAATAATTAGTGCCTTCTTTTACACTACCGTTTTGATCGCTGAAGTGACCGGATATCGTCGAATGCATTTTACATATTATTCGATTTTCTTCGTGAACTGTTTCATCAATCTTTGGAACTAATATTTTTGTGGCGGGTCGCAGCACTAAAATATCGGGCAAGACTATAAATACTCCAGCAAGTGCGGGAATCAGTCTCCGCAGTATCAATACTGATGTGCTTGTGGGTATAGAAAAGCGTATAAAAAAAAAGCAACAAAACTACAACAAAAAAGTAAATAAATCTATCCAAATAATCGTTGTAAATAATATTCCCCAAGTATTCCCCAAATCACTGGTTTCTGAATCCTGGTTGAATGAGTATGTTTGCTATCGGATATAACATCTTTCACTGCGACTGTGTCGGCTTCAAAAGAAAAGGCAAACTAATGGGATTTGTCTTATCCTTACGTGAGTCTTGAGTTTGTGTGCGAGGAAATTTGCGCGAATGGGTGTAACTTGCTTATATTTTGTTTATTCTGCGCTAAATTGCTTCCATGATGAGGCACCGCATTTTGTTTCAGCTACGTTCCACAAACTCTTTATATTGAACTCGATTCCAATATATTAGAACACTCAAAATCCATCTCAATTGGATTTTTCCTAACAGGTGACATTGACTCTGTACTATTATTAAATCAGGTTAGCCAGCCGATAGTTTTGACCATGATTTTTTCCAAGGGTCTCCTGACCTTTTAGCTAAATTTAAAGCACTTGGTCTCTCCCCTCCTCTTGTATTAGGGATTGAAAGTTTCCTATCTTATATGGGTTGTACTAGATGGGGTTTCATAAGGACCTCACCCTTTAAATGCCGGTGTGCACAAGGGCTCTGTTATCTCTTCATGTCTCTTCTTAATTTTCATTAATGATCTGTTTTTCCTTACTTTCAATCCTATTCATAGCTTTGCTGATGACAATACCCTTGATTCCGTTTACTCCTTTGATACTTGTGCGGACTCCAGAAGGAATGCCGCATATGTCAAACAATATTGAATGACTAGATCATTGAATAACGATCTTGATAACATTGTCGATAATAAAATCGCGTTTAATTCAATTCATCTGAGACCCAAAGCTGTTTCATCTCTTCAAAACAAGACAACCATATAACCACTCCCATTTCTGTTGTTGGAGTATTAATTTCAAGCATTCTTGGCATTAATATTTCCAGTAAATTAAACTGGACAGACCATATCTTCTCTGTTGCCAAAGAAGCATCGAAATGTCTTTAATTTCTGAAAAGATGTAAGAAATATTTCGGTCAGACTTATATCAGACCTAGAATGAAAAACAATTCTCACATCTGGCCCGGGGCTAGTCGGACTACCTTAGCCTCATTTGATTTGACAATAACATGTCATATCAACTGCCTCGAGCATCGCCACAATATTGGATGCCTTTCTTTCCTTAAATGCTACATGCATGGCCAATGTTCAGATGGAATATCTAGTCTGATCCCTTGTAGATTTATTCCTGCCCGCAATACATGCGCTGCAAACCGCGCACATCTTTTCACCCTTCTAAATACTTTCGACCATACAGTAAAATTCCGTAATGCTTTCTTATCCCGAACTGTGCGAATGTAAAATAGTCTAACATCTTTTGTTTTTTTCGCGGGGTTACAATCAGCGAAAGTCCAAGAGTGACATACATCAGCAGCTCCGCCACTATCCTCATGTTCCCTAATCCTATCCATATATCTCCTTCCTGCCTTGTTGTCCTTTGCATCATAGGCTATCCCTTGAGCTTGGCTTAATAATATAAAAAAAAAAACCGCTTTGTCTCCTAGAAATTTGCGTAGTAGCCTGCGCGGCTGGGTGTGTACTATAAAGAATACCTGTGGACTTGATCCTAATGACCTAATGAAAATGCTTTTACCTCTATTTAATCCCCGGCAAATATATCTTCTCGGCAGCCAGCAAATTAATAACAACCGTAGTTTCTCGTTCAGACGTGTAGATTTACTGAAATTGTTTAATGCGATAAATAGTATAAAGTTATCTATTACTACAGCAGATGATGTCTTGTCTTTTTACAAAATATTATTCTATCCATTTCCCACGTTTGTATTCAACTAATGAGCCTACTCCGCTTCTCAGCAAAGCTCTTGAAGAGTTAATGCACTCCGAAATTGAAATTACTTTCTTTGTGAATGAGGAATCTTTACTATCTCGCTGCCAGCCATGTTTTACACCACGGGGCATAGCTGTGATTTGGCGTTACTCAAAGACATTGGAGACACTCTTGACGGAGATCATGTAGCCATCTTAGATCATATAACAAAAGGGATAGGCTATGAGGAAGAAAAACTTAAGCATTTTTCTTCATGGGGTAGAACTGCATCAATGTATTCGTTTTAGTCATGGAAGTAGTAAACTACAATATTTTCACACAGGGCATATAATTTAGTGGTTGAAACTTTATTACGTATTGAAGAAATTCAATAGAAGATATCCCATTATATCGCTAAATTTTTAAATTTTTAAATTAGTTTTTAAGTTTATAATATTTTCATAACTTTTGAAATTTTTAAGAATTTTCCTAGTGCGCCGTTTATTTTCTGACAATATTTTTTAAGCGTTACCTTTGTATGGCTAAGTTACAAGGCGACAATGACAATTCAATTTTAAACAAATAAGCCGGCATTAGAAAATGGTTAATTTTTGTGCCACCGCTGTTTATTTTTATAAATATTTTTATTTTATTTAAAACACTATAATTTATTATTGTTGCCTAAAAAATGAATTATTAAGTATAAATCACTTCTAATTACTTGTATAACACAAAATCACTAAATCAAATCCGAACTTGTTTTCATAAAATCTGAAATGTCAGAAATAATTGTCGAACTGACGAACAACAAGGCGATACTCCTGTTGTCATTTCTTCTCCGTGTCGCAAAAAAAAAATGCTTATCACACGCACACGAATTTTATACAGCATAGCTTATCCTTTTTGTTATATGATCTAAGATAGCCATACTTGCTAGTCTCTCCGGATTTAATTATGGCGGTCGATTCGATTAATCATGATAGACTGCTTATGAAATTGCAGCCGAATCAATTTTTTCTCCCTTCGAATGTTCAGAATTTCAGAAAAGATATGTTCTTACAAGATGTGTGCATGAAAATTGCTAATACCTCTAATACACATAGGGTAAATTTAACTAGTTAAATAAATGAGCCTTCCTTACGCCGTGTGTGTCACAAAATACCCTAAGTATTTTGACAAATACCCCGAAAAATAACCGAGTAATTTTGGGGTATTCTATATCGTCGAAAATTGCTGGATAATTGCAATTAGCCTGATTACAACGAAAACTGGTACTATCCATAATTTTATCTATCACAGTACCCTTGATTTAGCTTTGCTTTGACACTCTTTGGGACTACAGAGGGAATGTCACATCTATGAATCGAGTTTGCATGATTAGATGATTGATTCACGACCGTGATAATATCCTCGCTTGGAGTAAAGCGAATCGCTTCGAATTCAAGGCATCTAAGTCTCAAAGCTGTGCCATCTCTTTAAAATAGGATCATAACTCTTCCAGTCTCATTTCTTTTGATGAAGCACTTATTTACGGTACACCGTCATTGTGCATTCTTGACATTAACATTTTCTGTAAGTTAAGCTGGATAGATCACTTCTTTTCTGTTGCCAAAGAAGCATCGAAATGTCTTGGATTTCTGACAAAGTGTAAGAAATATTTTACCCCATCGAATCTACCGCTTCTCTACAAGTCCTACATCAGACCTAGAATGTAATACAATTCTCTTATCTGGGCCGGAACTGGTCGCACAGCTTTAGATTTTAGAGTCTTCAAGCTCATTGGTAAATCGGCAATAACTTGTCTTTCGACTCACTCGAGCGCCGCCTCAATGTTGTATGCCTTTCGCTCAAAAATTCTTAACTTTTCTATGAAGTTATATACTTACAAGGTCTGCATTGCATCTGTACTGTGAGTGCTGTTTTAAATAGACGTAAACTACGTACCGCTTTAATTCCTGTATTTTGTAAAGATACAATTTATGATTGATTCCTGAATTTGAACAAAATGTATTTTGCTATTTTTGCTAACCGAAATGAATGATTCGGAAGCGTTACACTTCCACCATTTACAAACCAAAGCAAAATAAGTAATGTAACACCTCGTTAGACTTTCGCGGATGGCAAAAGTATAACCTTGAGTAACTTTCTTCGTTAAAAGTGGTAGCTTATCTGTTCGACCCAAATCTTCCAAATGATATATGTATTTTGTGCATTTGATATTTGCGAGTGGTGGCAAAGTTTTGATCTGTATCCAGTTTATGCCGTTTTTAAACCATAGTTGTGCCCCTCCCCACAAGGATCCTGGATCCGCCCATGCTCTGTTGTACCCAAAATGAAACACCTTTTAAGTTGGTTCTTTTTACCCCTTTTAAAGCATATCCAACAAAAATTTTTGATTTCCAAAAAAAGCTCCAGGAGAGTTTGATTTCTTTGGGACTCTAAGTCCTATGGAAAAATGGGATTTACGGACTTCGCAAATGACGCATTCTAACCCCTCCCCCCCTCTTCGGGGAGAAAATTTTTGATTATCTGGAGCTCAGCTATTACCTTGTGAAATCGAGGCTTCTTGGGGGAAAGTCAAATTAAGAGGAGAATTGGACAAGGCATTGTCAATTGTAAATCGACATAGTTTTTGTCTTATTTGAAGATTTGTGCTTGCAAAAATGTCTTTTCTTTCTGCTGACGACACATGAGCATAACTTTATGTGTAGTACTTAAGTAATAAGCAAAAATAATGCAGTAATGTCTCATGCATACAGCACATTGTAGAACCAACAAATTTAGTAAAAAACCAACGAACGACAATTCATTATACAACTACAACACTATTTCTTAGTTAAGAGATTGCGCAGTCAACATCAACATAAATTATGCATTTGACTGTTAATAGCTGTTTAAATTGGTAGCTTACCACTATTTCCATGCCCACTGTAATTACATCCTATTTCACCAAAATTAGTACATTATCAGGATGGTGATTTTACCATACGTTGTAATATTATAGGACGAGCATTAAAAGCGAAATCATACAAATTACATATATTCATATTACACAATAATTTGAGAACATAGTGAGAAATTAAACCGCCTGCATCGGGATGGTATGGTAATCTATATCTTCTTAATATGTATGAATTTAATCTAAGCAGAACAGAATGACTCGGTTCGGATATGCTCGCATATTTCAAAGAGCGTAAATTAATTCTGAACATGATTTCATGCTTCAAAATAAGACTCGCCAAAACTTAAAGACAACTAAACAAACTCGCCTTGGTCTATTCCACCCGCAATATTGAATAAACTTTTAGATTAAACTGAATACTCTGCGGTAACATATAGGGTGTAGGGTGTTTCCATAGAGCAGGAGGTGATAGTACCCACCTAGGAAAATAAAAAATTGTATAGCAGGGGGGTCTATACCAACAGTTTCGGAGTTACAGTGTACTTCCAACGACTCTCTTCAACCAGCCCTGTCCGTATTCCTCTCCTCTCAGAGGTTTTGGTGGTTTAAACTAAACATTTCGGATTTTTTTACCTTTTTTTTTTACATAACTTTTAAGATACGTGTATTGTGAAAATCTGGCATATTTTCGTAATCACCCTATAACTCCGAAACTGTTAATATGGACCCACCCATCCTGCCATACAATTTTTTTTTTGCCAAGGTAGAAACACCCTGCACTGTAAAAAATACAAAAATTGTTCCCAAAAATCTTAAGGATTTTTCCCTAAAATATAGAGAATATTCCATAAATTTTATTGTATAGATTTTAGGGAAAAATACCTAAGCTTTGTGGCAACAATTGTGGAAATTTTTTACTGTGTGTATAGGCAAGCCCATATACATGAACAAACTGCTGACCATAGCTTCAGTATGAGCTTCATACCTTAAAAGGGTTTGAGTGATTTTGAAAAATATCTCGAGAATGTGATCCATGCCTTAATTGCAAGAAAATTCTGAAGATTATTAAATAAAAATTATTTATGGACAATTTTCTAAATAATTTGCATAAGAAGTCATTTTTAGTTTGGTACGCAACTCAAAGCACTTTTTAGTGTTCGAACGTCACCTTAGGATGCTCATCATTGGCTGCCGTTCGGAACTTGTCGTAGTAGATCTTATAAATTATAATAAATGGGGCTTTCCGGACAGAGGGTTTCATTCTGTTTTTTTTTTTCGGCATTGCAAGAAATAAATCTTGTTATTGTCCATGAGCGGTAGCAAGAATGAGATCCAAGCGCAAGAAATCCCAAAACACATATTTTGCTAGACCTCTTGCTACAGAAATCTTGTTGTCGTTTATCGCATGAGATTCTTGCTAAAAGTGGTCTACCGGACTAAAATTTGTATTTTCTCCTGTTGTTTTTCATTACGCTTGATTGAATGTGATTTTCTATTGTAATCGGTGTATTCCATTTTAATTCATAAAAAATTGTTTACAGAAGAAGTATTTTTTTTTTTCTGTGGGTGTTTCTTTGTTATAGCGATTACAGAAAAGTGTAATTTGTTGTGAGACTCTGAAGAAGAAAGTTATTTTTGATTGGATAAATTGAGGTAAGTGGAATTGGATGTAGAATCTGAAGAAAAGTTCATTACTTTTTCAAATATTTATATGACATAAATCATTGAGATTTACCTCATTTCTGTATCTACTGTTTCTGCACCGAAAGAAAGGAATGTTATCCGGTGAGGAACCAAACCTCTTGGTAACAGGAAGCATTGCATCAGATTTTTCTGCTCGATCAAATATGTTTGAATCTGACTAAACATATATGTCCCAGGCAAAATCCTTTGAGAGCCAAAATATATTGTTTTATGTGATATTCGCGCAATTCAAAGGATTGCTTGCATCTCTTTCTTTTCTCAAATTTCTTCTATTAAGTTTAAAAGTAAATAACGCAAGAATGCTGAACATGTTTGTGATAAAAATAAAAAACTAACGTATTTTCCAAATTTTCCAGAAGTTTCGCATTTGATAAATATAAATTAAATTATTCATTTTGAATCCCTCAAATTAGAGGCACTCAAAAAAATGAACAGATATCCAAATTGTCATTTCGCTTTACAGGTAATAACATTTTTCTCATAAAAAAATCCGATAAAAAACAGCAAAAATATTCACAAAACTTTTCTTGCTATTTAATAGCAAAACCTCTCGATAATTTTTTTCTATCATTGCAAGAATCATAGGAAGAAATAATAGGCAGAATAGGATATCTATCAAATCTTGCTACAATAGCAAGAAATTCTCCTATGGTAGCAATAAATTATTTATTACTTATGCAGAACCAGAATAGTACCCAAGATTAACGTGTTATGTAATTTCGAACCAAAATATTTGAACCATAAACTCGAAAAACTTTAATACAAAGTTCGAATCAAAAACTTTCGTACCGCAATATAAGACACTAAAAATAAATAAAAAATTGGGGAATACTCCTAATAAATGCAAGCAAAAACATGTAATAGGAACACTCGTATTGGAAGACTGCTTAAGCTAATTTAGTTGTATTATAGAGAAATCTCCCTAACGATTGTAACAAGAAGGAAAGCTTAATGTCATATTTTGAAAAATCCTCGTTGACCATGAAATCAGCTGATTCTACTAGCCGAGCTTGGAATGTATGAAAGAAGCACTTAATTGTACTCATTGGAAGATCGCAACACGAACATAAGAGCAAAAAAGCAAGAAACTTTAGAGATGAAGCTTTTTACAAGCCAAAAAAAAAACAAAAGCGTTGTCCAGAATTAACGGGTACAATAGGGTACAATAAGGTCAGATAACCCATCGAAAAATTTACACAAATCTTTCTCATAATAATTTCGCTCATTCCGTAATGAATTAATTAGTAAAACAGAGATATCAAGAGCAACAGAAATGAATAGTACAGTTATTTCTCACTAACTTTTTACATTAAGGCCTTTCTGATTGGCTCCACCCAACTCAAAGACTTCTCTTTGGATTCATCCAATGATTTTTGATTCATAATTAGCAGTAATGATCATTTATATACGAATCTTATGTCTGAGTATGGAATGTACAATGACTGCTTCTCACTTTCAGTTTTACACGAAAATTTTATTGAAAAACAAGTTTCTCTTTTCTACTCCTTTTCAACTGGTAATCTCGTCCTCTAGTGGGAAAAATCTTTCATTTGCTTCTTGATATAATCGTCGTCCTCTATCCATATTTAAGGCGACAGATGACTAAATAACAGGCTATAAAAGATTATGTTATTGGGATATTTTTCTATGCACTATTACAAAACCCTCAAGAAATACTTCCCAAACCATCTAAGTGGGAAGTGAAATAACATCATCATCATTCAAACCAGATGCCCATTTTGTATAGGCATATCCTTGGGAGGAAGTAATTCAGGCTTTTCCGTGTGCTTCCCGAAGGTAAATGGAAGCAAAATGAAGTAGACACACACGTATGCCTATATTTTAAAAAGAAGTACAATTTTTGCATATCTGAAATATTTAGAAAGTTCTGCTTTCATTTTATTTTAGCTTTGTAAAAATCACAACAATTCATAGTTAAACTTACTCTGTACGAGCGAAAACACATCTGCTTGCGCTTCGTTCACAAAGGAAACAAGAATGAGCTCTAAAACATTTGTTACATCTTTCAACAAACTTCTTCCGGGATTAGTCTTCTGGAATGGATAAAAAATTGTTCGGTCTTTCTGGATCTTTTTGCATTAAAGTTTTACTACTTCCGTCAGACCAACTTCCCGTTGGAATATGAAACAGAAATCCATGTATATACGTGCTGGACTGATTCCATAAAATATATTCTATTTACAAGGTATGTCTGATAAGTAGTGAAAATGACTTCATTATTCAAAATATATAAAAAAAAATTTATTAAAACCTTATAAACGTTTTAGCAATCTTCTTCAAAATAAGCACATTAGTCTTTACGAACACATTTCTCTCCTAAGGTTGAGAAAACATTTTTGAAATCCAGATGCTTGGACAGATTTGATTTCGGTGATTGTTACTTTGTGGATCTCCCCCAGTGTATCGAACCTGTGACCTTACATGACCCTTTGGATTCTGTTGAACACAAAGAAGTCACAGGGCGAATAAGGGGGTATGGCATCACTGTGACCCCCTTTTTGGACAGAAATTGGTTGACTGATATTACCGTGTGTGGCCGCATAGGAACTCTTTTGATTTCCACAAATCTGACCTGTTCTTCCTCATATTTTGGAATAAACGTTCAAGATACTATTGATGATTATGCAGAAGTAACTAGACATTAATTTTATATATAACTACATATGGGAAAGTATTCTCCCAGTAATTTTAAACTTGGCTCCTTACCTTCCAAAAGGCCACACTTACTATATATATTATTTAAAATAATAATAAAATAGTTTTGATTAAAAAGGAACCTTACCATTTTACGTTTGATAATGAATACGATTCCTCAAACAAAAATTCTCAGCTGAGTATAATCTTGCACTACTCATCTGAGAATTTTTGTTTGAGGAATCGTATTCATTTGGTTAAAATTTATGTTTGGGAAGATACGAAAACAAGCTTGAGATTATCAGAAGACCATTTTTCCTTAAGAATAGTAGTTTAAGACGTAAGACCTATTCAAATAAAAATTTTGTCAGTTTTACATAAAAACATTACAAATATTTTAGAGGACTATTATTAGTGAGAGAGCCTTTTTAATCTGGCTTGGAAGTATTTATCGAGGGTTTGACTGTTTGCTAGTTGCCCATATAGCCTATTAGCAGTTCACAGAAAAGTGTCAATATCAATACCACCACATCCGAAACATTCTTCTATTTTGAAGTTTTTATTGCACTTTACTCTATAACTAAAGAATTCTTGAATAGGAAGTTATACTAAATATTTACAGGCCACTAACTAAAAAAAGAACTACTCCAGTACTGAAAAATTTGAATTTATAGAGTGATGTTAAATGTTTAAACGTCAATTACAATTTTTGAGTTGTGGTAGTCTTGCATTGAGGGTGCGATACACTCAGCAAAGTAAAGTAGGCTATATTGGTATAATATTCTCAAGCTCTCAACTATAAGAAATTTGGAAGCAATTTTTTTCCATTAAAATAAAACCCGTTTTTCTAAAATTATACCAATCCAGACTGAATGCAATGAGTAAAATAGGGTACGATCGAAATTCATTAAGTCGATATCTGGATATTTATTGGCCTGTGTTAAAACTAGTATATGCATATCTATATTACAAACAGTCTCATACCTTAGACACACAGCACGCTCTAATGAATCATTAGCATTTATTATTCATTAAGAAACCGTGAGTCACACAGTATTCATAATTATGGCTCGAAAAATAGATCATAATGATGTATACTAACGAAGTATTTTTTTTTCCTTCATTAGAGCGCTAATGAAGAAAAATGTGCTAGAACTGAATGTATTTTGGCGTATAATATAAATCTAAAGCTCCACTGTGCATCTGCCCATTTGAAAAATAAGAAGAAGAAATGCAAAGCACAAGCTATATTATCAAAATAATTTTAAATATAATTTATTTTTCCAAATCGTTAAATAGAAAAATAAAATAAATAAAATCTAGGTAAGTTTATAGTGTCGATTCAATTCATTTCGCTTCTCTACTGTAATAAGGACGTGACGTCATAACCAGTTTGACAGTACAACTTAATTAAAGAAATGGCTGTGTGTCTGCAGTTTCCTAATGAATTGTTAGTTAATTATTCATTAAGAACGCTGTGTGACTAGGGCATCACAATCTCGTTTATTTGTTTTCTATTCATATCGCATATATGTATTTGATTTTCGAGAAGTTTCACAGCAACATCCGTTTAATATGCAAACACGTATACAAAGACAATATCTAGAATTTACATTTTATTTACATATATTACATATTTTAACATTACATAACATATTACATATCACATAATTAATTTTTAATAAATATATCAAATCGCTTCCCTTATTGCTCACGGCACGTAGATTTAGAAATTACTGTGTGTCATGTAATTTATTACATTATGAAATGTCATGCTTGCCTATGAATATCCTGCACTCTGCTTTTCCTTTCTAGTGCTTTTTCCGCTTTCAATTTTTTAATTTTCTGTATTGGCTGAGTTGGAAAAATTTCGAAGATCATCACGCTGCAAAAACCTATGTATGGTGTGGATAATACATTCTGACAAATATTTTTCTAGCTACATATTTGTATATACATATGTATATCCCACGAGTCGAGTGCTAGACTGTTGTTATTTTCGAAAACGAAATACGAAATATTTTATTATGTATCTGAATTTAATACAATTTTTACAGCATAATGATCATCTGTTTTTTTTTCGAACGGGTTCATTTGCATGCCTTATAATATGCATTATGTATTCAATTACAAATTATAATTATATAATTACATATACAGTAAAGACAAATTATAAGCGAATTAGTTTGATTTTCTTAAAAATTATCTTTTGCTTTTTCGATAAAATAAAAAAATTGGTGATTGTGTAAGTGAAATATAAAACCTTTTGGCGTTTATTTTCAGTAATTTTCAACAATCGAATCGATTCGAAAGTTGTTTTATGATCCTTTCTCATGGTCGAAAGATATTTTAAGGATTTCAACAACTTTCAAATTTTTTGAGAAAACGATTTTCAGAATTATTCTTAACGCCATGTTTTCGTCCCGAAGAAAATTTGATTTACTAAGTAAAAATTCTCACAAAACAAATATTCGTCTCTTTTAGACGTTTCTCTATACAAATATATATGTATGTAAGTCCAACAATGTCTGCTGGTTTTGGGAAATGGTTGTCAGCTGTTGCATTTTATTTTATGAGTCTGAATCTTCAACAAGGAAACTCCTCGGTAATATACATATATAATATATCCCGTTCGTGTATGATGAAACTTCAGGATTAGAAACTAAAAAAGATATTTCCATCGAGAAAAAGTACAAAAAAAAATTGAGGGGACGGGGAGGGGGGGGGGGGGTTATCGAGTTAAAGGGGGTGATTAAGAACAAAATACCCAGTATTTGGAAAAACCTGTTATATTATCAAACCTCTTGTAAAAAAAATAAAGAATTACCCCTTCCCTTTTTCCCTACAAATTTATGACGGTTTAAAATCAGATTTTTTTTTTGCCAAATAACTCGTCTCTTCACGCATTTTCTTCACATCAAATGTACAAAAATTATAAAAGGATTAAATTTGGGATGCGAGTTTTTTTTTAGTTTAATATGCAAAACTGAAGTTCATGAAGAGTTTTTGAAAAATAGTAATTTAATTAAAAATAAATAAAAGCTAATGCCTTAAAAGCAGGAAATAATTTTTCAGTTCTTCAGGACTTTGTGTAAATGTCGCGGCAAACCTAATTTATACACATAGACAAAGCTCGCAGCCTATATTGCAAAAAAAAATGTTTAACTATTTAAAAAATTTTAAGGTTTTTATGACTAAAACTAAAATCATAGGGCGAATAAAGCAAATATTTCGAGAGCTACTAAGATTATTAAATTAAAGAAAAACGTTCACAGGAAGAGAATTTTGAAATATTTGTTGAGTTTCATTTTTAGTAATTTTTACGGCTTAAAATTTCTAAATAGCTAAAAAAACATTTTATTTTTTAATTATACATTGCGAGCTGTGAGCAGGTGCCTCATTGTTTATGAAGAACGCATTCAAGGTGTTTTACATTCATATTTTCTTTAATGCGAATGTGTCAAGGTTTTCGCCAAGAACTTTGACAATAGCCTGACACAAGACTCATCGCAAAAAAAAGTTTCTGTCAGTATTACCCTCCCCCTCCAATATGGAATCAACGAAAACGTAGTGCGTCGAGAAGGAGCTCGGAGTGTGATTCCCGATCTAGTAAAGCGAACTATTCCCATTATCTGACTTGAATGCTAAATGTATTCAGACCATATTAGAAAATTGTTCAAGCCCAAACCTTCCTACTGACATTTCCACCCAGAACGTCTTACTTAATAAGCTTGATGACTAATGAATGAACTATCTCGATTAGCACAAAAATCCGTTTTTGACATTGATAGAATGCACAAGTTCAAATCTAGATTCATAAGGAGCCCATTGTCCAGAGTGAATTTAATTCTTATTGAAATGGATTATCAGGCCTCTGGTGCCAACCTTCTCCTTTCCTTGCTTAGCAGGTTGCAAATGATATCAAGCGTAAGTTTACTAGTATATTTTATAGTCCAAGAATAGACAGTACCTGCATCTTGACCAATAATTAACATGCGGATATCTACAATTATTGTGGGGTGTAGCTTCCAGCTCTGCTTTTTATCTAGTAAAATTCTAAGAATATTTTACTTTAAGTGAACCCGCTACAAGCTTCAATAATAATATAGGATGTTGGCAACAAAAATTTATTACATTCTTATCAACACAGGTTGGGCCGCTAGGATCCTGCGAAAAACGCGACAGCTTTGATTTATTGTGTCCTCCTAGAATGGTTAGGTAAAATCTATAGGCCTTTTATGAGCTAGATTATTGCCATTGTGTTTAGTTTGCATACCCTATTAGGAGAGATAAATGTTTATCCAGTGATTTGCAAGCTAAAAGTTGCAAGCGGGACACTCACATATAATAAGCTTCGAGGTTTCACCTTCCTCTTCGCACAGTCGAACAGTTCGCTGTTCGATTTGCCTGTCTTCTTTAAGAAAATGACGAAAGGGGCCATGCCCATTGACTGCATTAATAAATAGCCTCAGCGATTGTCTTCAAAACGGGGCAACGATAGCGGCCAGTATACGGTTCCGGTTTTAGCCAGATCGTCCGCTTTATCATTTCCGTCCACTTCTTTAAGTTCAGAAACCCAAAGAAACGTTATTTTGTTGTCCCTAGATAACAGCTACAGTTTTATGTGGTAGGTCCAGTCTAATTTGGACTCAAAGTCTGAAGAGGACAGAGCCAGGAGCTTAGCTTGACTGTCTGCGCAAATACAGATGTTGAAATTCTTGCAACCCCTGTTTAGGCTACCCTGAGCTCAACCTCTATAGCGTAGACTTCCGATGAAAAATGGAAGGTATGGCAATAAGTGGAATAGAGAGTTCCACCTCTGGGCCCACCACTGCTGTGCTTTTTAGTTATCCTTCCTGGATTCATCATTAGACAAGACATGAACACATTGAAGCTTCTAGATCTTTAATATGGACCTACTCGAGGATGTTGAGGTTCCACTTCGGAAATCTGACCTTTCCCTTCGACCCGTATTACCCGGCGCTGCTTTCATTAGGATAAAGAGTTATAGTGGCTGTTAGCCAAGATTGGCTTTTCAAGAGCTCTTTGAGAACGCCACTGCCGCCTAAACAAGCTATTCATTGCACCTGCTGAAAGGCCTTCTTGGTAGTTGTCGGCATCATAAAATACTGAACTCGTAAAGTAACAGCAAAAGATATCTTCCATTTATGGTAGTAAACTCCTGCGAACAATTAGAACCCAAAGATATAGGTACTCTCGTATTTATTTATTTTTTCCCAAGCGGCAATCAAACCCACACTTGGTAAAATCGGCATTATATTAACGATTCTAAATCTATTCTCCATCTTTGACCGAATCTAACAAGTGTGGGGTCGATTCATGTCCGGGAAAAAAATTAATAAAAATTAAATTTACAATTTATTTGTGGACTTTCATTGTTACTGGTTAATACTGAAAGTAACGTGGCTTAATAGGCTAGTTACAAATTAAGAAATACAAGAGGGGAAATCTTCTGTCTCGTTAGCTCAGTGGTAAGAGCAGTCGCCCGGAAGCGGAAGGTTCCGACTTCAAACCCCGGACGAGGCGGTTGTGTTTTTTCCTCTTATATTTATGATTTGATTTAGAATCGTTAAAAATAAAAGTCCTTAAAAAAGATTCTTCTATTCTCTACTCCTATTTAATTATTTATCGCTCAGTTGACTGCTACCAAATGCTCACTGCCAGGAATGAAGGCATCCTTACAATTAATTATTTATGAATTTATTTCATAGTGACACATCAACAGCACAGCCATTATTTGCACATATTTCTGTTTACTAAAAGAAGTGTGCATATAACACTAATTAGCACAGACTGTATCAGAAGCGTTGGCATTTTGAAGTTGTTGAAACGATTTTTATGAGCATTAATTTTTTTCTTAGGAATTTTCTCGGCAATTTGTCTGTAAGATTTTCATGCGCTATTGATGGCCGGCAATACATATAACGATCCAAATAATTTTTCCTGATCCGGGAACCTGGACCAATGGATATTTGTATAAAATTAGATAATAATGTTTTTTCTTAGCACTTTACTCCACATTTTACTTCCGAGGTGTTGTATACAGTTCAAATGACTTGAATATATTCAGGTGGCTTGGCCTCCCACATTGTTATGGATAAAAATTAGTTTTTTTTTTAGTAATTTTCTCTACTACTTTCTTCACATTTTTTTTTATACGCTGTTGGTGACCAATAACGGAAAGAGTTTTAGTATCAGTTTTAATTTCTTGAACTCTTTCATGGCTAAGTCAAACATTTCTATATTGCACAATCACCTTTATAAAAGTAATCAGAAAACTTTAAAATTTGTGTTGTTGATTTTATTTATATTGCCTATAACATTAGTTATGTATAAAAGAAACAAAGTATTTAAGAAAACCATTTCCAGAAAATGATAGGACTTATTCTCCTTTTGAAATATTCCTTTGAAATTACAAATTAGAATTTAAAATACCTTTTTCTACTTTATTTATTCTATACTAGAATTAAGAATTTTTATTAACTTCAAAATTCATAAAAAAAAATAATTTTTCTCTTTTCTTCTATGCCACCGAACTTATTAAATTAAAACAAAAACTTTCATCTGTACTAATGCACTTCTAAAGAAAAATGATTCTAAGATCCCAGGGATCTTTAGCAAAATTGGAAGGGGATTCTGCCGACAGTGATACACAGTTAACGAAATTAGATGTTGTGCTTACATTTCAATTAGAAGTTGTTGTCATGGAAGTAAAAGGACTGAAATCATTAGCACCAAATCGTATCGTTTATTGCACAATGGAAGTGGAAAATGGTGAAAAACTGCAAACAGATCAGGCCGAAGCCTCGAAGCCAATGTAAATAAAATTAACATACCCACACGAATTTTCGAAATTAAATTTAAATTCAATTTTTAAGGTGGGATACACAAGGAGATTTCACAACAACACATCCACTTCCGATAGTAAAGGTTAAATTATATACAGAAAATCCTGGTATGCTAGCATTGGAGGACAAAGAACTGGGAAAAGTTATATTAAGGCCTACACCACTTTCCTCAAAGGTATTATGCATTACTTTAAATTTATTTTATAGTAAAGTAATTTTACAGTCTCCTGAATGGCACCGAATGACAGTACCGAAAAACCTTCCAGACCAAGATCTTAGAATAAAAATAGCTTGTAGAATGGATAAGCCATTGAATATGAAACACTGTGGGTGAGTACGTTTAAAGAATAAGTTCTTAATATGAAGTGAAGTGAAATAAATGAACTCTCTCTCTCTGATTTTGATGAAATTTTAATATCACTTTTGTATACATACAAAAGCATAAAATTTTTAAAGCAAATTCAGTAGTTAATAATAATCTGCACTTTCACTGGATTCAGATCAAGAAAAGATCAGAGCACTCTGAAATTGTTCGGTTTATACAGGTATTATTATAAATTAAATTAAATACATACCTATAAGTATTCGAAACACACACAAATATATGTTGATTACATATTTTTAAGACAAAAGTAGCAGTTGAGTTCAATAGAGAATATAAAATTCCGATATATGAAACTGCATTTTTAGAGACAGAAGGTCTTACATACACAGTAGAGCACCCAGAATTTGGGTCGGAAAAATATGGATCTAAAGTCTCATCCTGAGACCATCTGAACACCTAGAAGATATTGAATTTCAAATTTATCTATTAAAATCTGGACATGGACCATAAAATCACTATTTCCTTTATCTTCAATAGATTAATCATAATTTCATAATCAATGAAACAAATTTATTTATTTACAATTCATGTAATTTTTACCGTTTTGACAAAATTTTAAAGATCCCATTGCTCTCATCAGTGTTTTGGACATGAAGTGCAGCTACGGAGACATAGCAGAACACGAAAAATCAATAGACACAAATACATCCAAATACATTTGAAATTACTCTTTCTATTTCTATTTTATACAGGGCGTCCCGCAAGTGGTATGAAACCTAAAGGCTATGGATAGGTCATACGTAGTCGAGCAAAAAATTGTATGGATGGTGGGCCGGAGTCCTAACGGATTACGAGATAACGGGACTTTAAAATATTTGGGTATATTTCCATAGATCACCCTATAACCTCTCCACGTTACACCCTATAACAGTGATTTAGACTTTGGTAGATAGATAATCGTTGGACCTTTCCAGCGGTCTAAAAACTATTCCCATACCACTTCCGTTTTGAAATTATGGCTCAACAAACTTAAAATTTCGAAAATTTGTTTACTTAACTACTATTTTTATCAAAAAACACATCATCAACACTAATTTTTCACATTGGAGCCCAAAATCTTAGCTTTAAAATAACCTATCACACTTTGTACACAGAAAGTGACCCTTTCTGCGGTTTGTGCACATTTTCTTGAACCAGTGAAAATGGCTTAAAAAGCTCGTCTCCAAAATATAATTGCCTACTTTCTGGCACTTATTGAACTTTTTCGCTGGATTTCCTTAAGAAAAAGTGCTAAAAACGTAGAAAGGGTCACTTTTTGGGTACAAAGTGTAGTGGTCATTTTAATGCTAAACTTTTGGGCTTCTTAAATCCAATATAAAAAATTAGTGTTGCTGACGTATTTTTTGATAAAAGTAGTAGTTAAATAAAAAAAAATGAGTTAAAATTCGGAAATTTTAGCTTTGTTGACCCGCAAATTTAAAACAGAGGGGAAGAGGGGGGAAATGTATAGACCGTATGGCCCAACGATTGTCTATCTGCCAAAGTTTAAATCATCATTATGGGGTGTAACGTGGAGGAGTTAGAGGGTGATATATGAAAACAGTTAAGATTTCCCCCCCCCCCCCTTCCTCAACCAATGCAATTTTTTTTTCGTCTAAGAAATGACACCTTTTATACATATTCCTTGGGTCAGAAGTACTCATAGGCCTGAATTCCGGCATCGCTGCGGTGCCACGGGACCTGCGGCAGAAAGTGGACGTAGTATGGACGTTAATGCACGCAATTTGGCCGTGGTATATGGGTCATTCCGTATCAAATAGGCGACATGTGTGACATGACCATCACCAATTTTTTGGAAATTGTACGTACTTGGAGGGGGTCTATGAAAACGCTAAAGCAAATTAAAAATTTTCCGTGTACATTGTGTATTTCGCAAGTTATAGCATTTTTAAAATTTGAGAAGAATTTCTCCTGGTCTTTAAACATATGTATGAACAGTGAAGTATACCTCATTGGAAAGTTAGGATCTCAAGCTATCTAAGAAAAATGCCATCTTAAAAATATATACGAAAAAGGATATTATGGATAAAGATTTTATCCGGTATCCTTGAATATCCTGGAAGACGTACTTTCTATTAATTTTTTTTATATTCTACCTTATTTTATATACTAAAACATAGCGAAACTTGAGATAACGGGATCAGGGAGTCAAAAATCATCAAAGTCTCACCAAGCATTTGCTCATAATAAATTCTTAGTTTCTTGAAAATTTCATGAAAATTTCCAAAAATGTCCTGACTCATAATAATGATGATGACAAATGGTCATATATTTTATGGCATTGAAGTCCTTTTCGATGAAGTGCTATGCTTAAATACAGGGGAAGTATAATAATAATAAGGGAAATAGTGGATAATGGAAATGAATCCCTCTTTGGTGGAGACAGTTGGTGATCGTAATGGCACACTTTATAAGTATGATTTTAGTCGATTTGCTATGGAATGACGCACATATGTAGTGCTCAATCTAATTTATATTATCAGGACATAATAGCGGCGCCGTTGCAGCACCACACGTCCAAAAGGCTGGATGTGTGCACCGGGCCTAAAAACATACAACTTTATAATTTGCGGTGATTATAAATGTCGACATGTATTGTACTATACGTCAGAAACTGATAGAAAATTTACAAAATAACTTTCCTACTGCAAAATAGGGAATACTCCCTACTTTTTAGGGAAATATACCTAAGCTTAGTGGCAACAATTGTGCAAATGTGTGGTATACCGTACATTTTTCCTACTTGCAAATTTTAATACACTTTCAATCAAACTTTTACCTCAATAAATACTTTATTATCTTTAAGACATTTCTAATGAGGAAAACAATATCTTTCGTATCCATTTTTTGTTCAAATTTTCAATTTTTCTTAAATACGGAATTGAAAAAAAAAATCTAATTTGGTCGTATTGGCGATCAGTGATACCTGCTGGGGCGTTATATCTCTAGGTATCACGCCCGCTGCCTTGCTCCGGAACTATGACTGTGTGGATAGAGGGAATCATCCCAGCAGCGACACCATCAGTGAAAGGAAAAATACTCTCCTCAAGGTAAATGGATACAATACATACATTTTGACTGAGATCATCACTTACATTTACATTGCAATGTCATAAAGAAGTAGCCATAATGGCTACGTTCTGCATTACGTATAAATCAGTGTTTTCCTGATTACAAAATTTGCATTAGTGAAATAAGTTTTCCTTCATTGATGTCTTCATTTTGTGCAATGTAGTGGAAACAGCTGGAGATAAAACGTAAGATAAAAAATTCAATTAGTGCCAGAAAATAGGCAATTATTTTTTGGATATAATAATAATTTATTTCTGGTCTGTATACACAAGATTATTATCTTTTATATATGCATTTAGTAGAACTACGCCAAATCAAAATAAATTCACAAGAAAAATTAAAATAAATGAAAACAAAATGATGAAAAAAAGAAATTTAAGTAAAAGTAAAGAATTTAAAGTAAGAAACTATTTGAAAGAAAAAGAAAAACAACAGAATATATAGATATGTATATATGTAAATAAATAAGTGTTTGACGAAAACGGTGCTTCTCATCGCATTACTCCACAACAGAAAAATGCCTCCACAGTGCAAGTCTAAATTCATACGTCCCGCTAAGTCCCCTGACATGATTGGGAAGGGTATTCCATAATCGAACTATTGCAACAAAAAAAGAGCGCTGCCCCACAATGTACATATGAAGTTTTAGGTATAAGGAAGGTTTTATGTCTATATGAGTGCAAAAATTCAAAAAGTTCTATCAAATAAGAAGGAGATCTTTCATTAACTATTTTATGTAAAAACACCAATGCCCTAATATTTAGATAAGTGCCTAAAGAACAACCCAAGACAGTATCTTTGAACTTGGTAATATGTTCATAACGTTTTAGGCCATATATAAACAGTACACAGTCATTAAAAGCAATATTAATCTTGCAGAATCGAAAACAGGGTAGACAGCACTACAATAAATGGAATGTGGCATCAACAGAGATTTTACAAATCTCAGCTTTAGATTAATAGAGTAGTTTTGCGGATAACCATAGTTGCCTAAGGCCACTATAAATCTTGCCAAGAAACTGTTTTACATGGTCACAGCAACTTAGCTTACAATTTATACGTACTCCCAGGCTTTTAGCTTCTCTCGTATAGGGGAGAATTATTCCATTAAGGTATATGGGAGGAAAATCGGCAAAGGTAAGATCATATCTGTAACACGCAATACAGGTAGATTTTAAAGGATTTAGTGTCAATTGATTTCTACACGCCCAAGCAGATATATTCAACATGTCAGAGTTTACTCTATCAATGCAGTCCTCTATTAAACCTACTGGTCGAGACAAATAAATTTGAGCATCATCAGCGTAAAGATGAATGTTAACATCATGAAGTACATCCGGTAGATAATTGATGAATAAACAAAATAATAAAGGTCCAAGAATAGACCCTTGTGGGACTTCAGTATGTACTCTTTTCCATGCGGATTTTTCATTCCCTATCCTGAGCTGATGAAAGCGATCGTTAGAAAAGCTCTGATTAATTTAAGCGACGACGATGAAAAATTATAATTTTTTTTAAGTTTAGCAAGAAGTAAGCTATGATTAACTGTGTCAAACGCCTTGGTAAAATGAAGCAGTACCAAAGCCGTGAAATAGTTACTATCCAATGCTCTGCATATATCCGACGTTACTTTTAAGAGTGCTGTTTCCTGTAACCCGATCGATAACCACCGGGAGACCAACCCATTTTCGAGAACACTTTGAACTATTTGATTGTCTATAAGTTTCTCTAGAACTTTGCTGAGAAAATAAAGTAGACTAATAGGGCGAAAATCTTTAGCAACAACCGGAGTAGAACATTTAGCTAAAGGTAAAACAATAGCTCTTGTCCAAAAACAGGGAAATTGTGAATATGTCAGACAAGAGTTAAAAATGTAAACTAATCTATCAGAAATAATAGGGTACAGATCTTTAAAAAAATTTGGTGGAATATCATCAGAACTACAGGCTTCAGATTTTACGGACATGACTGCGTTAAGAACCTCCCCATGAGAAGCGGAACGAAAGCTGAAACCATCATGATAATCGAATAGCTCTCCTTCCATAGAAATAGGTAGTAGGGATTGAGAATTAGTGGTGTTGATGAAATATGAGTTAAGGTCATCAGGATTAAGATCGCATGATGGTGCTACCTTTCTACATATTCCATTGCGTTTTAAATTAAACCACGATTTCCTAGATGACAGGGATGGATCTAGCGTTCCTGCTAGATACCTCCTCTTGACAGTCTGTACCGCTTTGTTTATCCGGTTTCGCAATATCTTGTATCGGGACCGATCCTCATCCTTTTTAGAAACCTTGAAAAAAATTTCTCTTTTTCTCTATGTTCAAGAAAAAGTGCAAGTTCTTCGTGTTGATATACAAAACTTTAGGTTTACACTTTATTTAATTTTTATTTTCATCTAGGGTATAATATTATTCACCTTAGACCAATTATAACTTTTTTTCTTTTAATTTGTGCGTTACAAACGAAATAACAAACTTAGTATGCCCGAGGATTTCATCATCTAGGCCAGGGTATAAAAATGAGTGCAGTCAATGAAAAAGATTTATCGGTTCATTTCATTGTTCGGAGCTTCGCTAGAGTTAGCCAAAACTTGTCAGTGTTAATATTGTCAGTTAATAGGAACTGAGTGGCATTACATATGCATATTTGGTATTATTTGTCTGTGGTTTTAGCTTATTTAATCGATCTTTTAATAATATACCTACAGATTATATTTTTTTCATGATTTATAAATTACGTAAAAAAACTTACCCTCTGGTGGTGTGGGGGGGGGGTCACCTTCCACAACCCCTCATCCCGATGCTCTCCTGTACATACATATATATAACCAAATGATAAAAATTCAACACCTGTATCTCCTAAGTGTAGTTCTTTTTGCTCTATTTTTGAACCAGCCAATCACTGCGCTAAATAAATTGTCTAAAGTTTCACGAATTTTCATCAAAATCACAGAGTTCAATCTAGATTTCAGAAAAAAAATACAAATTTTTTAATGTTACAGTTACCTTTTTGCAATTGGAAAGTCAGTGTGGAAAAAGTGGAAGAAACGTTATTTTGTTTTAGTGCAAGTATCCCAATATACATTCGCCATGTGCAGTTATAAAGAGAAAAAGTCTGAACCTTCTGAAATGATGCAATTGGATGGATACACTGTCGACTATATAGAGGCGGCAAGTGGTACGTCAAATGGCTATTAGTGTTATACCAACTACCATTTAAAACCGGATATGATTGTTACATTATAAGAAATGTTTTTTAATAGAGAATAATTATATTTTACGAATCTCATTTTATACACACATATAGCTAATCTGATGTTCGGCATTGATTTGGATGGTGGACGATATTTTTTCAATGCTGTACGCGAAGGTGACAGTATATTGTACGCTTGTGATGATGAAAACGAATGCAGTTTATGGGTAATGGCTATGTATCGGGCTACTGGCCAGTCACATAAGCCAACTCCGCCAGTTACTCAGGATAAAAATTCGACAATGTCAAAAATACAAGGAGGTACTTACAAAAAATCCATACGAAATAGAAGAAAAATTGTAAATAAGACGAACTGAAAAGAAAGTGCCGTCTTATAATACATATTTTAAGATTTCGGTTAGAAGAGTAAACTTGCATTGAACACAGCAGTACCATATTTTATTTTTATTGTTTATTTTATTTTATTTTTTTTTATGGTACGGAACTATACGTTCATCTACACTCATATCACTTTCGTTTGCACCATTAAATACTAATTATATATAGATACCCCTGTACGCTTTAAAGCTATACACACAAAACAAACAAACAAGCAAAGAAAAACGCTCTTTTTTATAGATGCTGACAAAGCAAGAAAACATGGTATGGAAGATTTTATAAGTGCCGATCCCTGTACTTTTGATCATGCTACGCTTTTCAAGATCATGCAAAATTTAACCCTCGACTATCGTCTTAATGATCCATATGCATCATTGGTAAATATAATGATTTTGTGTGTTTTCAGTTTTTGAGAAAAATTATAGTATTAATAGTAATAGTAGCCACATAATTTATGTTTTAATGATTTTCCTTGTGATTTAGGGCTGGTTTAGTCCAGGACAAGTATTTGTGCTTGATGAATATTGCGCAAGATATGGAGTTCGGGGCTGCTATCGACACTTGTGCTACCTTTCGGATCTTTTAGACCGAGCTGAGAAAAATTTTATGATTGATCCCACATTAATACATTATTCATTTGCATTTTGTGCCAGCCATGTCCATGGAAATAGGTAATATTTCGTTTCGTAATAGACCTGGCTCAAAGCAATCACTTTCCAAAACAAAAATCGATATTAATAAAAAAAAAAAAAACAATTTGAATTGGTTTTGAAAAATGTAATTGTTATGATTGAGAAGAATTTTATTTTTTGTGTATAGTATCCTGTACAAGGAGTATTTAATTTTCAGACCTGACGGAGTTGGTAGTATAACACATGAGGAAAAGGAAAAGTTTCAAGAAATTAAAGAACGCCTTCGTGTACTTCTCGAATATCAAATAACAAATTTCCGTTATTGTTTTCCATTCGGAAGACCAGAGGGAGCCTTAAAAGCGACACTTTCATTACTAGAAAGAGTATTGATGAAGGATATTGTTACTCCTGTTCCAGCCGAAGAAGTCCGCTCAATGATTAGACAAAGTTTAGAAACAGCTGCTCTTGTCAACTATACTCGACTATCACAAGAAGCAAAGATTGAAGGTATGTGAAATTTAGTTTTTTTGAAGATACCCGTGTTCCTTATTTATTGGTCAATTTGAACCTATGCAGGGTATTTCCACCTAGATGGTCCATAGAGCAGGAGATAATAGTACTGGCCTAGACAAACAAAAACTTTTATGCTGGGGGGCGGGTGGCATATCAACGGTTTCGGAGTTACAGGGTGATTAAGAAAATATGCTGGGTTTTCACAAAACACCCAGGATCTTAGAAAGTAAAAGTCATGCGATCACCGCAAAAAGCTCGTGCAGAGCTTTATGGTCTTTCCAACGACTGTACAATCAGCCCCATAGATACTCTTCTACTCTCAGGAGTTATTGGTCTAAATTAAAAATTTCGGATTTTCTTACCTTTTTTTTTATTTGACCTCTCTATTTTTTTGCAAAAACGTGATTAACATAACTCTTTTTATAAAAACTGTAAACTGTGGACTCTTTTTAATTTTACCTATTAGATCCCTGTTAGATGTGCTAACTGTAGCCATTAAGGAATTATTAGCTCATAACCTATTCAGGTCATACCGAAATTAGACGATATTTATTTTTTTTAAATAACGAGGTGTAGTTAGTCACTAAGGCAAGTGCCACACCAGGCCACTAATATGCTGATTATCAGCAGCACTAATATCTTAATGAGGCATTCTACATTGTAAGAGGTAGTGATGTACTGATGTTATACTGATCTGCTGATAATCAGCAAGTGATTTTTACTCAAATCAGTCGATCTTTTATTTTCAAACTCATTTAATCGGTTTAGTTTAAAATATTAAAAAATGAGAACGAAACTTTGTTACAAAATTAGTACAAAGTGTTGCAAATGATGGTACATGTAGGAATAAACCTGTACAGAATCTGTGACAACTTACATCTAGATGTGCAAAACCTCATAAAAACGCGGTCCAACTAAAACGAGCTAATGGCCTTCTAATAGAAATCTCTACACATTCTCTCTCTCTCTCTTGCTGTATTATGCCACATAAATTCTTCGCAATGATAGCCTTCTTTGGTTGAATAAAAAGTTAAAGAGCTTTCAAAAAGTGTTCCGGGTTTATATGGAGTTTTGCACATCTAATTGTAAGTTGTCTCAGGCAGAATACTGCAAAAAGGATAAATTGGAAAAAGCTAGAAGAAAAATTTCGTCGTAAATTGGAAAAGATGGTATGTTTTCTTGCGTAATTTTTTATTAAATTATTTTCCGTACTGAAGAGTATTTGGGTTTCTATCAATACGAAACGCGTCTTCCAATCAATTTTTTAAATTCAAATTTACAATCGATGGCTTCTTTCCTCCATACACGGAATATAACTGACCTTCGAGAGGCGTTAAGATTCCTGAATTTTTCCACTTATCATGCGTTTATCATGAAAGATGGCCTGAACCTAACAATGATTGATTGTTAGATACTGTCTGCTATCATTTATCATGAATGATAGTCAGTTTTCCTTAAGATGTAAATGCTATAAAAAAATCCCGAATATGTTAGTAAGTGTATATTAATATATAACCACCACACCCAATATTTGCGTTTATTTTCCTTTTTTCTTCCATTCTCTAATAATAAAAGCTGTAAAAGCTTTTCTTCCATTTTAACTAATTGCGAATTTGACATAAAAATTAGATCACTTTAAGTTGCAAAAAAAAAACAATAAAAAATAGAGGTCAAAGTAGAATAAAAGGAAAGAAAATCCGAAATTTTTAGTTTAGACCACAATAACTCCTAAGTAAAGTAGAGAAGAGTAAGGAGTTAGAAAGACAATACAATAAATAAGCTCTTGACGGTGACCGCGCACCCTGTACTTTTTAAGAAACAGGGGGTTTTGTGAACACCCAGCATATTTTCTCATTTACCCTGTAACTCCGTAACTGTTGAATTCCCCCCCCCCCCACCGCCACTGTACAAGTTTTTGTTTGTCTAGATGAGTACTAACAACTACTGCTCTGTGGACCACATAGGTGGAAACAGCCTATACTTATGTATATAAAAATATCTAATAATTTTTTCTATCTTATGTTTAAACGATACAGAAGATCTGAGAGGCGAAATAATTGTGCCGCCAGCAAAAAAGTTGGAAGATTTAATCCACTTAGCAGAGCTTTGTGTAGATCTGCTTCAACAAAATGAAGAGCATTACGCTGAAGTAAGGCAAATTGTATTTATTTCTTATAAAATGATAATAAGAAATCGAAACAAGTATACCTCACATGAATAATAAAACTCTTACTTTATATTCAAAAAAAAAAAAAAACTTTATAAGAAGGATTGGTTTTTGTGTAATATGGAAAAAGGGTTGAAGAAAAAAATAATCAAAAACTGATGCTTCTTATGGTCATTGAATGACAATGACACAAACAAACGAAACGTATTCAGAATAACGTTGCAAATCGGAAACAATTTTTTTAACACAATTTCTTGAAGATCTTAACACAACAAGAGAATTTCAGGCTTTTTTATGTCCTTATTTAAAATCCACAAACCCCTCTATTCGTTTACTCTTCAAATTTGTTTAATTAAACGTTTTTCCGTTTTTTTTAGTTTTTTGATTTTTTGTTTTTGTTTTTTTTTCTGTTTTTCTTTTTCATTAATTAATTATAACTTCTTCTGTGTGAACGAATCGCTATCTATTCTGCATCTTCTTGTGTACGTATAATTGTGTATTAAACCAATATTTTCCAGTTCTCTTTTCTCTCTCTCTCTCTCTTCATAGTATTGAAGGGCTCAATATACGTCTTTCATTTTTTATTTCGTTTTGGATGTTTATAAGAAAAAAAAGAAAAAAAAATACTAATTTACTAAAATTGTTCGTGCTTGTGTTAAATAGAATTTTGTATTATTTTCTGCTGTTGATTTTTGTTTTTGTCTGTACATACAAAAATGTACAGTTCACTGCATATCAAGAAAGTCTGTCAATTGTTTTCGAATTAAATGGATTTTAATTAACAAATATTCTTATATTGAAATCCTACAGATTAAATGCACAGATAATATGCTGAGCAGTATTTATGTTGAAATGCGGACGTAAAATCGTTTTCTTAGACTTTTATCTAAAGTCATTCCATTTTTAGTACATTACACAAAGAAATGCTCTTACTTAAGGTTTTCGCAGTAGATGTTAATGCGAACAGATTTCACATTGAAATTTTACGAAAATAGTTTTTGTTAAGAAATAATATGCCGTTTTTTTTTATATTTGAGTTCATTAAATACTGGAATTGTCCCTTGTAGACGTGTAATACTTCAATATTCATATGGCAGCCTTCAAGGCCTTGCTCATGTGGGTGGAGGTTCTCTTCAACATAATATCTACCCTAATATTACATTAATCTCAAAACAGAGTCGTGTCTTCTGTCTCTAATAAATGTTGATTCATCGCGTATCGAATCGTTAAATCTAATTTTATAAAAAAAAATCATATCGGTAGAGATCACTATATTGAAAGTTTAGGAGACTTCTGGCGACTGCAGCATCTACATATGCAGTGGCTAATACTGGTACATTTCTCAAAGAATCTGTACACAAAGACTACGTTTCTGATTATTGACTGTGATTTTACCCACTTAACGAAGTTTCCACCGAGTTCCCTTGAATCCAAAGACCTTGTGTTCGACGAAGCTAACATCTTACAGCATATTTCGAATTTGGCTGATAGTTTCTTGAGTGGTTCTGATGGCATTCGGGCGTACTTTCTTTCTGAAGAATTGTTGATTGTCTATTGTTTCTGTTCTAAGTCACCTATTTAATTTATTCATTTTTTGTAGTGTCTTTCCGAAACCCTGAAAACTATCTGTGATTATTCCTCTTTATAAGAAAGGCAATAAATATGAGATATTTCGATTTATCGACCTGTCACTAATTTGTATTGTCTTGCTAAGATTTTCGAAGTTTTAGTTTGTGATGTCCTCTACTTTTATTGAATATCTTTTTTGGGTTCTTTTCAGCATGGCTTTATATGAACGGTACATTCAGCACTACTAATTTACACAAGTTCTTAATTTTTTGTATTTCCTCAATCGAAGATGATAAGTAAGCCGACTAAATTTTTACTGATTTTAGGTAGGCTTTCGATAGAATTAATCATAAGGATCTCATCCATAAGCTCTCTGTACTTCGGTTTCCTGCTGTTGTTGTCAACTGATTTTGTTTTTACCTGTTAGTCCATCGGCAGCACGATTTATTTCATTGTGTGCTTTCCAATGAAATTAACAATACCTCAGGTGTCCCTCAGGGAAGTTATTTCGGACCATTACTTTTTATCATTTACATCAATGATGTATTTATGACTTTGTCTATCTCGAGAGTTCTTTGTTATGGTAACGACGACAAAATTTTCCATATGATTTCTAGTGAGAATGACTGTCTTCCTTTAAACTCGGACCTTCCATAAATGATGCTCAATAAACTTCCTTCACTTGAACATTTGTAAGTGTACCACTATATCGTTCTCTCGTCGAAGAAGTCCTCTGATATTCAATTTAATTACCAACGGTGGCTCCCTAATTCAGCTAGGAAAAACCAAAGACTTTTCTCAACTCTAACATTTCATTCGATGATCATATTGATGCATTTACAATTAATAAAGTTAACTCGTCTTTGGATTTCAATAAGAGATGTTCGATATAAACGAACTTTTATATTGTGTACATTTACTCGACGTGCTCTAGAGTACGTTAGTCCTACCTGGTCTTCTCTCTTTACATTTCATATTAACCGTATCGTGACTGTTCACCATAGATTTCTAAGATTTTCCCTACGTGATCTATCCACCGTATCTTGATCGACTTAAGCTTATTTCTTTGGAGTCTCTCGAAATCAGATGCAACAATTCCAGAATTATTTTTGCTTTTGACTGTTTCAAGGTGTGATTAATTCTCTTCCATTTTTGAAGACTTTTGAGTTTATCGAGCCCGGTTCGTTCCTTTGGGAGCCATGACTCTTTTCACATTCCATACCATCGTACAAAATATGGTATGTACGAGCCTATTATATCAAGGTCTCGTCTTTTTAATGATCACGCTGATTGTATAGACCTGCAGTTATCTAAATCTCACTTAAAGATTCAGCTCCGCTAAGGTTACTTTTCTTGATCATAGTAAACTTAGTATGTAATTATTTTTTGTAGTTATCAGTACCTGCTGCATCTTAATAATAATAACACACAAATTAAAATATAATGCTTTTGATATCAAAAAGTTGCTGTATATAGTTGACGTCATGTGTTTTATATAATTAGAGACAAACTCTGAGCTTTCCAACACAACGGGTATTTCCGTATTTGAAAAAATCATAATTAGAAAATTTTGTTACTTACAAAACTTCAACAGATCAACTAACCACTAAGGCACTACGTCAACCGGATTCATACTATTAAGAAACTACGCAGCTGTAATGACTATTTCAAGTTGCAGGTATTGTTACCTTTGCCACTGGAAGAAATGTTATAGATCATGTTAGAGATTCTAGGGCAGTTGGGATCACAGTTTTAGACTTCTACGTCAAAGATTTTATGACTTGATCAAGATCGTTTTCTTTGGGTGATGGGAATGGTAGTTGAGCAATCTACCAGAAATAGTGGGCTTTCAGAACCATTGGATCAGAGTCCTACCATAGAGAGTTTTGCTATGAAATAAACTCATAGAGAATTTATTCAATATGAAATTGACCGAGTTTGCTGCCAAATCCGCAGCTCAAGAATCGAGTGAAAAAAACTCTTTTACAATTGAAAAATCTTTTTAAAAAAAAAATCTGTAAAAAATCAGGCGATTCGTATCACCAGGTTCCTGCCTGCCGTATACGCCTCGGATATAACTCACACTTAACAATATTTTAAGTACATATATCTAGTCAGCTTTGCTGTGCACTTTGGTGTCTATGTTAGGCAGGAACCAACCCGTACTGATGAGTATACGGTTCCTGGTGATACGAAACGTCTGCTTTTGCATAGAATTTTTTTTTTTATTCTACCATTTTTCGATTGTAGAAGAGTCACAGAATCTTTCCATTCCATGTGATAATTCCTATGTCGAGTTACGAGATGGAGTTGGTGCATTTCTATTCCACGGTTCTCGATCTCACCAACATGGAAGGCTAGGACCTAGACAATATGAAAAAAAGATCATTAACGTAGTTTGGAGCTAATAATGACCTTGCCATCATATCATCGAATAGATTTTCCATCACGATAAGTATCTGCTTTATACATATTATGTATATAATAAATTGAAATCGAAACTAAAATAATTCTCTTCTGTTATGTGAAGAAACTTCATAAAAGTTAGCAATTTATCATGCTAGTGAAATGATTTCGTCGGACATTACTTTTACGACAGAAATTCTTTATTTAAATTCAAATAAGGTTTACAAAATTATATCAAGGGGCACTAACTAAGCTTGTGAGGATATTGGGTAAGTATCCCGATAAGTCAAAAGCTACAGACTAAACGGTTTATGCACTGAATCTAAGAGAATATCCATCTTTATGGATCATCGGGAGCCCGTATAGTCTTGAGGACAACGCTTTATAGGTGGTTCGATAAGAACAGAATTGAAATTGTAAGATTGTAAATACCTAACAAAATTACTGTTTTTAGTATGTACCTATGGGGTGAGATCCTTACATGTCAGCAGATAAATTTCCCTGACAATAACTACCAGACGCATTTTTTCGAAAATTGTGTTGGGGCTTGTACGTCACACTGCCATTAGGTTGCCATTACCAGAAGATATCGTAATAATTTCATTGCTATACGAATTTCAGAGAGTTTTCGTCTCGTCCTAAATATTTACCAACCGCTGCTTGAAATTCTCGTTCTGAATTCCAAAGAAAAAAAGTGAAATCTTTATTTGACTTGACCTCAACGCCAGAGCTTGTTCCAGATTATATAAAACATATTATTCTAGTGTATTGAGAAAATCAGAAAATTAGGTGATTTCGACAGATTCTAATATTTCCCCAAATTTGGTTGTTGTTTTTTTTATTTACCTCCTAAACTTCAAGTAAGAGGGTATCAGTAATTACTTAAAATGTATGAAATGTGCGCAAAAAGAGTTACATATTTCCAGACTTTTTTGATTATTGCTCTTTTTTAACATCGTCGTGCATGTTTCTTTTCTCAGTATAGAAAAGTATGAGTATGATATAAAAAGCATAAATTTGTGAAGAAATTATTTATAAAACATTAAGTATCCTCCTATTTTCAAATTAACATAAGACAATTGTTGCAATTTGGAATGTGTTTGTGAAGTAAAATTGTATTTCTCAGTGTTATATATTTACTTTTATAATATTATTTGAATGTTATTTGTAACTAATATTTACATGAAAGGAACGAGCAGAAATTTATCAAATTAATATTGCAAATTGTGAAATTTTATACTTACTTATCATATTTATTTCTTATAATTATTGTACTATAAGAAGAATTTCGAAGCTGAGTAAAGAATGCATTGTATGATTTATACAAGGTGTGTCCCCTTAGAAAAATTTTATTGGAAACTGCTATTTTGTATACAGTTCTCGTTGCTTAAGAATTTTTATGGTTTATAGATTGAAATTATGGAGACCTTGTATACGCATGCATGTATACAGTTCACATACATACATGGTGTTTCAATGATATTTGGAGAAAAGGTGTTAGTTAAAATCTGGCCCAAAAGGATTTATAGTAAACTTTCACCCGAGTATGGGTTAAAGCCTTTGGGTGTTTGCTTTTATTCACGATCATGTCCTGCAACTTGAATGATACGTGGATTACTAAAATTAGCCAGAAATGAGATAGATAATAGTTAATATTTGCTTATTTCTCGTTTCTCTTGAATTGCATTGCTTAAGAATCAAAATTTCAGTATTATCATCACAGAATTTTTCAAGAACTCGTTTTTGGTTTTTTGACTACATTATTCGAACGGGCGATTTTCTCGATTCTATTCAAAGAGTTGAGTTCAATATCTCTTTTCAAAATAAAACAGAAATACTTTTTTTATTATAAATAATCTCATAATTAGCAAAAAACGTACATCATCACTCGATTATCGATATCAACAAAAATTATCAAAATCGAGTGAAGTGCCCATTCCATCTTTTGGGCCCAAGATCAGAATATTTAAACATAGAAATCGTATAATTTTTTATTAAAACTAAGAGTCCCATGGTTAGATTTATGGTTTTTAATAAAAATAATAACTATTACTGGATATTATATTTATTTAGCCAAATTGAAAAACTGAGTAATACTACAGGGTGGGCCAAAAGTCACCATGGGGTTTAAAAATAACTAACTTTTTCGTTTGTACATTGCTCCACACCCTGTTGACCGTTTCTCTTCATTCTTTTTTTACATGATAGCCAACTGTCTGTTCTTCATAGGTAAGCATGTTTCCCCACCCCACCTTACCCCTCCTTTTTTTCATCCTACCATATGTTACCAATTTAAATTTTAAACCCCATGGTGACTTTTGGCCCACCCTGTACTATGAATGCAGAAAGTAAATAAAAGTCTCTGTCTTCTTCTCGAACACCATAAATTCATGATCCCACAAGGAAATTCTCCCTCTCGCCCACAAATTTTCTATTAGTTTTCTCTGTAATACGTCAGGATATTTCATATCAAGGTGTCTTCCGGAATATAACGTAATTCCTTGCCCCTTAGGAATCCCCCTTAGAAGTTATAGCTACATATTTAAAGATTTCCCCAATATTCGTGAGCCCTATTCTGTTACACAGAGAATTACGGAATTTGGGAGATGAGAATTTCGTTTTCTTAGAATTCTAATTCCCTAATACCCTAGGCACACAGCACGACCTAATGAATCATTTGTACTAATTATTCATTAAAATGCCGTGTGTCACATAGTATACGTCATTATAGCTCGAAAATCAGATGATAATGAAGTGTTTTTCTCCTTCATTATAGCTACTATATAATGAAGAAAAATGTGATAGATTTCGCATATAATGTAGAGCTCCGCTGTGCATCTGGCGATTTGATAAATAAGAAGAAGAAATGCAAATTGAAATTTCTTTTTGGTAGGCGTAGTTTTTGAGGGATGTAGGAAGGTAGGTTTTCTCGAGTTTTTCCGGGATAACGAGAGAATAGAGAGAAGAAGGAGAATGTATGTGGTATCAAAAAAAAATGGGAGCTCAGGGCGAATAAGATATGTGGAGGAAATGGGGCGGGGAGACCGAGGGATCGAAATGGGAGCTGATTAACAGAAATTAAAAAAAAAAACAATTTCTTTTGCAATAATTCGCAGGGGTAAGCTCAGGATCTGTAAGCCCAATAAAAAAAAATAAGAATTCACTTTTGTAATTAGGTATGCATGGGTATTATAGGCTATATTTTATTTCGATTAACGGTAATTTGCGGATTTGAGGGGCCTCGGCGGTAAATTTGATTGTTGCAATATTCACGGGCAGCTAACTCTGTGTGGGAGGGCTATAGATTATTGGGGTTTTTTCTGATGGATTAAGGGTTCAGAGTACAAAAATATAGGTAAACAATTTTTGAGGGAGGGTGTTTTGGCGGTTGGTCGTCGTACCACCCCACATAGCTGGTTGTCCAAACTGCATCATGTTTGGTACCAAATTAAAGATGGAGGAGAGACTAATCGAGTCGTATAGTTTGTTTTGATCGTTTTAACGTGTCAGCTGACTTTTGACCGCCGAAAACAAAAACAAAATACAATTACTTTGATCTTTGATTATTAAGAATTAAAAAAAAAACAATGTGTAAAAAAGCATGATAAAAACGTTTATTTAGAAAAAGCAGCGTATGAATGATTTAAATTATACCGCAGACTGCATTTTGCCAGAAATTTCATACATAACTTTGAGAATACTTTATTAACACTGAAAAATTTCAATAAAAAAAAGCTTTTTGTCCAAAATTCCACGTAATAGTTATAGTAAGGTCAGTAATTTTGGAAATATTTTCGTTTTTGGTAGGTACTGTCATCCAGAATATACAGGGTGTCCCGTAAGTGGTGTGAAACCCGAAGATCATACGGCTGGACGAGCACAAAATTTTATGGGTGGTGGGGGAAATCCTAACTGTTTTCGAGATAACGGGACTTAGAGATAATTGGGTATGTTTTCATAGATCACCCTGTATCCTCTGAAAGTTAATCCCTATGATGATGATTTTAAATATGTTAGATTTATAAGTGTTGGAGCTCTCCAATGGTCTATAAACTTTGCCCCTTCCTCCGTTCGTTTTGAAGTTATGGCTCAATAAATTTAAAATTTTGGAATTTTTGGTTTTTTTATTCCATTTTTTTATCAAAAAACACGTCAAAAACACCATTTTTTTCATATTAGATTTAAGAAGTCCAAAAGCGCTTCACTTTAAAGATACCTATTACCCTCTCTACACGAAAGGTGATTCGTTTTGCATTTTTTGGACTTTTTCTTGAACATATCTAATGAAAATGGCTTAAAAAGCTTGTCCCTAAAAGATAATAGCCTACTTTTTGGCACTTATTGAACTTTTGCCCTGGATTAACTTAAGAAAAAGTACAAAAAACCCAGATAGGATCCCTTTTTGGGTACAGAGTGTAATAGGTCATTTTAAAGCTAAGATTTTGGGCTTCTTAAATCCAATATGAAAAATTGGCCTAGTGTGTGACGTGTTTTTTTATATAAATAGCAGTTAAATAAAAAAAAGAACGAGTTAATATTCCGAAATTTTAACTTTACTGAGCAATAACTTCAAAACGGAGAGATGGAGGGGAAAAAATTTGAAAGGTACAACGATTATCTATCTACCGGGTTTCGCACTACTTATGGGAAACTCTATATAGCATTGTACGTTTATTACAAGCGATGACCCTAACAGAGAGAGGAATTAAGCTTATAAAAATGTGTTGAAAATTACTCTAGCTGGAGAAAAATGCTACAAGTTGTAGTTGAGAAGAAAATTCACCAGTTTCAAAAAAATAATCTTTAAAAGAATCAATTTCTGAAAATACTATTATATATTTATACCCTTTTCAACATTTCCAACAGGATCTAATTTCATTTTTTTCAAGACCCAATATGTTTATAATTATGTAAAAATGGGATATATACATCAAATGGCAAGATCTATCTGTTGGTTGCGTTAAAAAACACTTCAAAATGCTATATAAGGATAATTAAATTAAAAAACTTTTAAAATGATTTATTACAACTCGAAAAGTGCACGAAAGTTTTAGCAAATTTCGATAAGTGTGTCTTTCTATAATGAGTGGATTTTACAACAAAACCCGACAAGTCGTCACCTGGGAAATAATTTGCCGTATGTGCCAGTCACACCAATTTCAATAAAACGAGTTTAAAGTTTATGTTTTTATTTGTAAAAAATGGTACGATAGAAATATCTAAAACTTCTAATATAATATTCTTAAGATAAACGTCTTCCAAATTTGTAATTTTAGGATCGCGGCACTGAAGTTTTTATTTGTTATAGGAATTCAAAAATGTATACCTCTTGGTGTATACGTCAACATTTGTACCGATTGAATCAGAGTTATACACGTACGGCAAAAAATGTGTACATAATCAGGGATTCTATCATATCGAAATCGTGTGTATACAAAACTTTATAGACGCTAGAAAGATGAAACAAAATTCCACGAAATCTGAAAAAAAAACCCAAAACAGTCGTCTGATTACTTACTTCTCATCGACTGCTTTGTGGATTTTTGCTAAAATTTTCGACAAATTTTCTCCATTTTTCTTTCGTGTATATAGTTTTGTATTTCGATAAGATCTAATCGAGTTCCCCGGTAGATCTGAATATCATTACATTATAACTATCTAATTACTTAAATAACTGTTTTTTAGATGTTTTTAATTGGTTTTAATATATTTATTTAAAAAAAAAAAAAACGAAATAATCAGTTCTTGACAAAAACTAAAACATAAAAATATCAAAAATTCAATTAAGCAGCACAATTTCATAATATTGCTGATGTACCTCTTGCAAAAAAAAGTAATAAACACTTCATATCATTAATTTTATCTTGTTTATGGATACTGTTTTATACTCAATTTCTTGTGAGGATATTTTCTATTTAACAGTAGAAAGTTTAATTGAATTATATTGCAAAAATAAAATTTTACTGAAAGAAAAAGAGACAACATTTGCATAAATCTCGACTCCCTCCAAATGCCTATCAGTTGTAATTGTTCGATTCTATTATAGCATCGAAATACGTAATAAGAGGCTAAGAACATACGACAAAACAAGTCTAATCAACATATAAACTTTCCAACCAATATTTTAGTTTTTAAAGTCTCAGGCATTATATATACCTGACATAAGGTGACTTACGTAAAAACTCACACTAAGTATCTCAAAATCCATGACAGGTAGGAGAAAACGGATTTGAAAGCCTTTGTATTGAATATTAACTTAAAATTCGTTAAAATCACGTATACGGCAAACCAATTCTCAAGTGACGAAGTGTAGCAATTAATCGCAACATTTTTATTTTCTTGAAAATTACTTATAAAATTTATGTCTTGAATCAATATTACAATAATTGTTAAATATTTCATTATAACTTTTTTCATTTTAATTCAACCTTTATCAATTTAATTAAAACTTGCATCAAATAAACTAAACTTTAATCCAATAAAATTCAACCTTAAATTAATAGAAGTCAACCAAAGAGGTTCAACTTTAAGCCAAAGGAATTCAAATTTTTGGTAATTAAATTAAACTTCACTTCAAATAAAACAAACTTTTAGTCAATTAAATTAATCTGTAATTCATTTCAAATAAACTTTAGTTCAATCAAAATAAGCCTTTCTAAAATATATACTGATTATTATTAAAATGTTCAATATAAGTTATATGTCATTCAATGAGTGATCGCCTGCAGTAGCTGGTCCAAGTTTAGTCAACATATCCATAATATAGCTTATGCAGTCTTCCTAAGAAATTGAAGTCAAGCCTTCGCTAATTACCTAAGAGCGATTATGATAATATTAGGATAATTAGGAATTTTTCTTCCTGAAATTTTAACTTTGGATTACACTTTCTCGGTGGAATTCAACACTAGCGAATACGGTGGCAAATATTGCAATGTTATACTAGGGAAGGCAGAAAATATTTCTCTTGGCATGTATGGCTTTGTTTATGGCTGCATTATCCATGATAATCAAGTATCATCACAATCGTTAATTTTATCGATAAGTTCCCTTAAAAATTTACAAAATTTATCCGAATTGCATGTTCCTCTTGTGGTAAATAATGCCTTGGTTGTTCATAGTAGCTATTAATGTTGTGTTTCTACCCCGCACATTAGATACAATAACTTAAGCTCTGGAATTCGCTCTATAACGTGCTTGTCGTGTTCGTCTCGTCTATAAATATCAATTTCTGTCTTTCTTTTGTAAAAACAAATTATAGCATATTGTCATCTCTGCTGTCTGGTTTCATTAGAGTCCATTCGCTCAACCTAAATTTTTAAGGGTAATTTTCAACTGCCTTAGTTCTCTGTTTACATATGATTCTGAAAGCTGGAATTCCGATCTTACCGAGTGGCGACGTATATCCTTAATAGTAATGAAAGGATGCCCCTCAACAGTTTCTTCAATTGCACTTAACATTTCTTCAGTTATTTTTCATTCCCGATTTCCGCCCCAAGGCTTTTCAACAATCTCCGATTCGTTTTTCTCTTAAGCACAAATTATAGACTTTGCAGTAGCTTGCAGCTGCCCCCGGTATAGTCCTTCCATGCTCGTACAGTTTTACCAGGAAAACCATTTGCTTCTTTTTACAAGTTTTATATATACCGCAATGGCTCATCACTTTTCCTCTTTTACAATAACTAAAACTTAGTGAACGCTGACCAACGACTAACAGAATTGCAAAATCCAAAATGTTCATGACCGCTGCTACGTATAAACAAAACATTAGTCACAACAATATCATCAACATGCAATCATCACAGTTCTGAGAATTTCTAATGGAAGTTATCAATGAACAATGAAATTTGGATCAGCTGTAAACGCTTTTTTGGACCATTTTAATGTTAAGCCCCTTTTGTAAGCGATATGTGATAATCTACAAATAATACGTATATCTCAGAAAGGATTATTTATATTGGTTTAAAGTTTGTGAAGTAAAGTTTTATTTAATTGGAGTAAAGTTTAATTTAATTGCCAAAAAATTCAACGTTATTTGTTTAAGATTGCATTCTTTCGGTTTAAGGTTGAATTAAAATGTAAAAAGGAAGTGTCGTTTATATTTTAGAAAAGTACTGTAAAACTTCTCCTGAAAAAGTTGTTATTCTCCCATATTGACTTTTAAAAAAACGCTTCGCAATTATAGGATTAAAATTTTTTATTAATTAACACATTTTTCAGAAAGTTAAAAATTTACTACATATTATCGAAAAAAAAAAAATTTACGATTAAAATATAACTAGCAACTTTAAAAAAATTAGGTCTCCAAGAAAAATTCTATCATTGAATCTCCCAGATAAGAAACACCCTGTATAAAAATAGAGCTGTATATGTACATGTACTTGTACATATAACTTCATAGTTATTCAAACAAGTATATAAAAACAATTTTATTCTATACATATACATAAGTCGTATTATGTACATATTTACTACATAATTATTTTTTTTTCAACATTGCGTCCATAAAATGAAAACGGACAACAAAAATTTAGAAGGCATATTAGATAGCACGAATACCCAAGCGATTCGTCGCGCAATACAAAATTTTTCCTCCTTCTCCGGCTTGTGTTTTTCAATTTTGATTGTTAGAGTTAATGTTTATTTGATCTTTGTTTTGTCTTTGTTTTGGTGTTTTTTTTTTTTTCTAATTCGTTGGTTTGACTCCAGGGAAAAGGGTATTTGAATTTCGACAAAAAAATTTTGTTAATATTTTCCAAAACTTATTTTGTATGGGCATTTGCCCTTCAATTGCATAGCCAATCACTTCAATATAATCAAATTAATATAAAAATTATTTTGACAAAATTTCAAATTCAATTTTAACAGAACTGATGTTAAAAAACTAGCAAAGTTTTCTCGAATTTAAAATGAATTTTTATTGTTTTCTTTTTGCACTTGAATTTGAACTGGTTGTTTTTTAATGACATATTACAATTAATATTATACAACGAGCCTTTACTAATTGATATCTTTATAATTGAATTGCCAAATGTATTCGTAATTAGTAATTACTAATTAGTAATTAATAATTAATATTAGTAAATAATAAAAATCAAACCAGCGAATTCACAATATTTTTAATTCTTGTGAAATGTAACTACACGGAATACAAAAAAAAAAAAAAAAAACATTAAATTTAAAAATGACGATTAAGAAAATTAATTATTATAAATAATAGTCAGAGATACATAACAAATAAAGAGCAAAAAGAAAAGTAGCAAAATAAATGTGTAAGAAATAATGCTTATACGATTTGCTTATTGTTTTCTTATTTTCTTTCTTTTCTTTGTTGTTGTTTGTGTCTATAGTTGCGAAAAACAGATCCAGAGCCGACAGAACAGACGGCCCAACAGCCACAAGATGGTGCAAATAAAGATGATAGAAAAGACAATGCAACTGCAGAAAAAGATAAATCAGCGGCAGCTTCTGCTGCAGGAACGTCTACTTCTTCTTCTTTTTCTTCGAAAAAAGCACCATCTCCGACCCCATACCGTTATTGCATGCCAACGCATGCCCTCTACACTGCCCCAGTTCCAACGGCACGTACCAACAAAATGTTGTTTTTATACATTCTTTTTTATAAATACATATTAGATCGAATTTTCTTATATTTATTATTATAATATCTTTATTTATTTTTTTTTTTTTTTGTTTTCAATTTTCTATTCATTTCAAAACTAGTTACGTATACAATAATTCTGAAATTAGTTTATCTTTGATTGCTTATTTATGAAGTGTGTGACTGAGCGTTGTCGGGGTGAAATATTGTAATAGATTGACTCTTGTGCTATTTTGTATCTTTTATTATCTTGCCTTAAATTAGTACGTAATTTGATCGAAATGTGCAAAATGTTCCAGTCACATTCTGGTTAAGAGAAGTCAGTACTAAGCAAAAATTTGTTTCAATTCAGCTACCAGCGAAATCTGTAGGCAATAGAATTTACTATACATAGGTTTGTGTCCTCTCTTTACTGAAAGTGAGAAATTTTCATATAAAATTAGCCTAGACATAGACTACAGACCACACTAAAGACATCTATACAATTTAAGAATTAATTTAATTAATTAATTAATTAATTTAATGAATATTTGCAGTTCAAATAAATTGAAAATTTTCAACGAGTATTAACTCTCCTAAATTTTGAAATGAAAAAAGGTCGATGAGGCTTTATCTTTCGACAATAGTCACAATCTAAAGAAATGAGAACATGAATTGAATTAACATGAATTTGATTTAAAAACTTCAATTTTATCACTCCTTCCTCAGTTCAAATACAATTTTTAGAAATTTTCTCGACGTTATTCACTTGATCTCTTCATTATCTTTGATTCATTGTTCTGCTAAAAATATTTTGCTAGAAATTCGCAGTGAAAAATGTACGAAACTTGCATGGTACTGACTCCTCTTAAACATGTTTATTTCCATCAATAAGGCTTCTTAATTTTTATAAATTGGATTTAGTTAGTAACAACAGTTTTAATACAATATAAATACTGCTGTTGCAGCTTGATATACCTTTGTACATATATACACTTTATTTATTTATTTATTTTTTTTATTTATTTTTATATTATGTATTTTTATACATATATTAAATTATCCGTAAATTTAGGACCATTTAAGACGAAAATGTTAGGCTAAATTAAAAGTTTTTGTCGAAATGCGTTCTTCAAAACAAAACGAAATGTCTGGGGAGAGCTTTTAATTCCTTTTAGGTAATTTATTATTTCTTCGCTCATTGGCTGTTACTTAGGGCTATGGGTAGGCAAACTTACGTCTGCGGCTTAAACTCCATTTTTTTTTTTTAATTTCGTTGTAAAATTGTCGTGTGTTAAATGTTTTAGTTTCTAATCACTCTATATACATAAATTATATGTAAATACATAAATATTTTTGGTTTTGTAAGTTATATCACTTTTTATCAAAGTTTTACAAAACACGTGAGCTTGCTTAATGCAAAAAAAAACAAAGGAAAAAACGAAAAAAAAACGCAATTGCATGGATTAAAAAAAAACGTTTTTTGTTTTTTTTTCGTTTATTCTCTAAATAATTTTTGTATAAAAATATAAAAAATCTGCTAAATATGAGCTTTCGGTGTTCTTAAATGGTCAGTATTAGCGCTATCTTTAAAGGCTACATATAGTATCACCTTCATATGCTTGCTTTTTCTCTTACTTTAGTTCAATTCTTTTCGTTCTGTTTCCAGTTGAAAGTTATCGTTTGAAGTTTTTATAGTTATAGCGTTTCTCAGAGTATTTTCATATGTATATTTTAATTAAGTTTTCCTTTACAAATTTTTATTCTACTTTTTATGAAAATAATTACCAACAATCGATAGTAATTTTCTTTATACTTTTTTTTTAACGTAAAAAAAAAACAACACTGTAGGCTTTTGCATGGTTCAGTGATTTACTCGTTGAACATGCTGAAATTTTCTGGTCATTATTTGCCGTCGACATGGATAGGGTATTATCAGAACAACCACCGGACACTTGGGACTCCTTTCCCTTATTTCAAATTTTAAATGATTACCTAAGAACAGATGGTGAGTAAACTCGATTTGATATTAAAAATTAATTTTTTATACTTAATATCGTGTATGTGTCGCATAATTTGGTTTTTTTGTTTGTTTCTTTGTTTGCTTTTTTCAACAACCTTATTTCAATTATATCTTTACAGATAATCTCAAAAATGGCCGTTTTCATCAACATTTGCGGGATACTTTTGCTCCACTTGTAGTTAGATATGTTGATTTAATGGAATCATCAATAGCACAATCGATACACAAAGGTTTCGAAAAGGAACGTTGGGAGAGCAAAGGGTAATTCATAAATTTTCTTATTTTCTTCATTTATATTTAGTATTTAGTCTAGTGAACATGATGAGCGCAGCTTGTCCGCCCGATGGGCATTTTTGTCCTTACATTGGGGACCACATGGTCACAGTGACAACATCATCACCCGTGGATATACTGTTTCTTACATTTTAGTACCTGTTGTGTACACCAGTGGGCACTTTTTTTACAGAATTTGCATAGCCAAGAGTTCCAGGTTGTAAATTGCTTCACTTAGACTTAGCAGTGGAGGGTTTCGATCATTCAAATGGTTAGGTCTCTTAGAATAGGAAAAAATACAAGTTTGATGGAAGATTAGATATATATTTATATTATTAAGGCTTCACAATTATAGCAATATTATATAAATAAATGAAATAAGACAAATGGAAAAAATGAAATAACAAAATAAACTTCAAAATAAAAATTTTGCGTAGTTACCTCTCTGTTCAAATAATTTGATTGTGAAAGTGGGTTGTCGCATATATATTTCTAGAACGGTTCGGTCGGAGAGTAAAAATGATTACAATCAGTTGCGTAGGATATTCTGAAGAACTTTTCAGTATAATAAAAACGTCTAGGATCGTTTTCACAGTTTGCGTAAAAATACTACATTTTTATATGGCAATACCAAAGAAATTGTTGCCTGATTTAGCCCAAAACGCGGTGGAAAATCTCCACCTCGCCTGGAGCCTTCGATATAAAAATATATATGTAAAATTGTTTTATGTCTCAAATCTTCTATGACATGATTAAGAATATTACCATGATTCATGTAATAATTACACATTTGTAATAATTTACACATTTCATCTAAACTACCAGTTTCGCTGCAACCGGGAAGAGACCGCACTTTAGAGTTTAACTACTCTATTGATCCTGTCCATATGCGAGGTATATTTCGTTTCTTTTGAAAAAAAAACTAGCAACTGTTGCTGTAGAATAAGTTGTTAACACCTTAGCATCGGATGTGTTAGTCTTTACGATCGGAAGTTATATAGTTGGTATCCTTATCAATTTCCGGTTTCTTGGATCGGAATATTTTGAGTTCGGCTTGTCGAATGCCAAATCTTAGTCTAAAATGCCCTCTAGACATGCATAATTGATGCGCACCGAAAAGGAGATATTGATTTAAAGTCTCACAATACTAGCTAAAGTTGTCTGTTCTTAGAACGGGATTCTCTCTTAAATTTATGTTTTTTTTTTAAATAAAAAAACGATGCTAGAATTCGAACGCGCTACAGACAGAGTCTGAACTGACTTTTCTTAAGTGGCAGCTTCGGACCCTGCAACAGAAGCAATGAAAAAGAGATTTTTAATGATTTTTTAGACATTTTCAGATTATCATATTTTACTGACTGGCTTACATTTCTTTTAGTAACGGTTGTGCTACTTCGGAAGATCTCTTCTGGAAATTAGATGCCTTACAATCGTTTATACGCGACCTCCATTGGCCAGATGCTGAATTCCGTCAGCACCTAGAACAACGTCTGAAGCTAATGGCTTGTGATATGATTGAGTCGTGTATACAGCGAACAGATGCAGCTTTTCAGCAATGGCTCAAAAAGAGTGTTACATTTATATCGACTGATTACATAATTCCATCAGAAATGTGCGCTATGGTTAATGTGATATTAGATGCTAAAAACCAAAGCTTTAAATTGTGCACAGTTGATGGAGTTGATGTGGTAAGTTTTAATATTATATATAAAACGATTAAACAAATAATTATAAATTTTTTTCTTTTTCAGCATCAGTATCATACTAGAATCGATGACCAAATTGATAAGACATTGGCGGGCATGAATCAGGGTCTAATTGGAAAGCTCATGTCAGTTTTAGAAGCTTCATTGTCAAAACTATCACGATATGATGAAGGAAGCTTAATTGGCTCGATACTAAGTTTTACAAACGTTTCCGGTTCAGGAAAGGATTTGGGACAAGGATATGTTAATTTTACTAGAAATAATATGGATCAAATAAGAGGAAAAGTAAATGATGACCTCTGGATTATAAATTTTTTTGAGCAGTGGTATACTCAGCAAATAAATATGCTCTGTAATTGGCTATCCGAACGGCTGGACCATTCCTTACACTTTTACCAGTGTACTTGTCTGGCACATATTGTTAAGGTAAGATTAATTTTTTTTCTTAAAATATACAATGATAAAATATCTTTCTCTCTCTCACACACTCTTACAGAAAATTTATTCAGATTTTGAGCTGCAGGGAGTAATGGAAGACAAACTTAATTCAAAAGCTTATCAAACTGTTGCCCAGAGAATGCAAACGGAAGAAGCTACATGTTCTTTAACAATGAACAACCGAGATGAGGAAGGAGAGTAAGTTGACCAATACAAATATTTGCTATAATTTCTCGATATGAAGATTCTCACAACTTGTCTTTAATGCACTCTAGATTCTAATATTCTTATCCAATTTCAAAAAAGACGACGATTTTTCTATGCCTTGTGAGTGATATAGATTATGATGATAACTTAAAATACAGGGTGTTTCCGCCTAGGTGGTCAATACAGCAGGAGGTGATAGTACTCACATAGATAAACAAAAAATAGTATGGCAGGGAGGGGGGGCCATATCAGCTGATTAGAAGTTACAGGGTGATTAAGAAAAAGAGCTGGTTTTTCACAAAACACCCTGCATCTTAAAAAATACAGGGCGTACGGTCACAGATAAGAGCTCATTGCATGTAGAGCTTCATGTGGAAAGGTCATAACGGACGCCCTGTGCTTTTTAAGAAATAGGGTGTTCTGTGAAAAACAAGCTTTTTTCTTAATCACACTGTAACTCCTAAACGTTCATATGGTCCCCCCCCCCCTCCAATTTTTTGTTTATCGAGGTGAGTACTATCACATCCTGCTCTATGCATCTCCTAGGGGGAAACACCCTGTATATTAGATAGATAGATAATTGGAGTTTCCCAATGTCATACAATGCTTTTCCCATCCTCCTCTTAGTTCCGAAGTCGGAACTCAACAAATTTGAGGTTCGCAGTTTGGGCCCAATTTTTTCCATGTAACTACCATTTTTCTCAAAAAATTCATCATCAATACAGCCTGCAGATTAAATTGAACTATCAATTTCTTTACTTTGGGTATTTTTTATTTTTTTGTTTTTTTTTTTTTATGGCAGAGGGACGAGAGACCCCAATCATGGAGGCCAAGGCGGCCCTTTGTACTAACCTTCTAGAAACCCTCTCACCAAAACATTCCCTTTCTCTTAATGAAGCGCATCAGGTCTAGGTGAGGTAAGTTTTTCAGGTCATCCACAAATAAGAGGGCAGAACCGAGCATATCCACCCTACTCCGCCGAACAAGCACACAAAAAGTATTCGGTTCTCTCAGGCACTCTTTCCGGGCAGGACGGACACTCAGGACCGTCAACAATCCCTATCCTTATTAGATGAGCGTGAAGTGAGCTGTGGCCAATGACGGATCCAACCACAGTTCTGCAGTCCTTCCGAGCACCAAGAGGAAATCAGAAAATTTTTTATTAGGCCCATCAAGAAAACGTTTTGTTCACCTGCAAGTACTCAGGTTCGCCTACATTTCTGCTGATGCTTCATGCGAACACCCGGTTTTATGAGAGACGAAATAGCCGACGTAGGAACACCTACAGTGGGTTCCAGTCCAAGGAAGAGAGGTCCAAACCCAGACCCAGGCTGCCTAACTATCCAAAAGGATAGGAATGTCCCTCGTCTTGATCTCCATATCATGGACTATCTTCGCTATCTTCGCTGCCATTGTGATGGCGGAAACGTTAGCCTAGAAAACAGTAATATGCCTTCCAAGTGAATACTCCAACTCAATATCAGCTTGAAAAAAGTAAATACCTTCTTTTAGCCCACGATTCCCTTTCAGGAAAACTCACAGAGAAACGACGTCCAAATCGAACCTCTGGTACATATCTAAATTCGATACATTCCCTGAATATGGAATGAATGTAAGGAGCAAGCATAAGGCTTTCGGCCTTAAGAAGGATTGGAAAATCTCTGTCTGGACCCGGGGCTTTAAAATATGAGAAGGTTAAAATTTACCATTTCACCTTCTCGACACCAACTACTTGATCAATGCTTCATCGATGTAGTCTCCCTGTTGCACAAATCACGCAGCACGGTCACCACAACATCTTGTGTCGGAACACAACCCACCCTAGGGGTAAAGCACGTGGTGTCATATAAGATTTGAACTCCTTGCGCCTCCAATAGAGTGCAGATACGGTCTTTCCAGACCCAAGGCTCCTGCACTAGCATCACTTTTTGTTGTTAGGGTTTTGTACGCAAGTTAGAAAGGCAACGTTCTAGCAAATCAGACGGATGAGGGGTCTTAGGACGTACCGCGTTCTATCAACCGCCTTCAGGTCGTCAACCGTCCGCAGCCAGTCCATCGAACTCTCGTTTTAACAACTAATCCAGATGAACCCACCTTGAATGGCGAACCCGCCTAACACTGGTGCAACAGCTGATTTCCGTTTAGCAGCCTGCGAGAAGCCAGTGTCTTATGTTCCCCGGGTGCTCAGGCACAGAAAACCCAGGCCCACTCCAGCCCTTTATCCTTGGATGTCCCAGATACCCCCTCTAAAGGGTGACGTCTAACCTGTTAAGCCTTGGCAGCAGAGGGTCTACTGGGGTTGCCCACAGCAAACTTCTTCTTCAGCTTCTTGCTGTTTCACTTCTGCCCACCAAATCGGTCATATCTAACGTGCTGCGTTTTTACACCCACATCATCAGAATCGCTAGAAAGAATAACGGTGGAAGGCTGAGTAATAGATGCAATAGCAGGAGGGATGTTTTCTCCCGCCTTCGCCTTTCTCCTTTTTTTTCTCTGCACCAGTTTTGTTGTTCCTCGCAGTGCTCAGTTTACCGACACCAGGAGCAGTAGGACCTGTTTCTAGGACCTACGAATTGAACAAAGCAGAAATAAGGATATATCTCATGCTGCATTCTCTGATGGTTTTGGGTAAAATGATTGTTTAAAGCTAACACGATGGTGAGATTCCTGTATTGAGGAATAAAGTTATTGATTTAGCATATGAGTGTGAAAAGAGATTTTGCCTCCTGAGTGCAGAAATTGTGTGACTAGTTTTATGTAGGTCTTAGGCCTGCACTGCCTTTGGAGCTATTTTTGGTATCATTGGGGTGTCTGGAAGTCCAGTCCCAGTCCTAGTTAGTATGAATTTCTTTCTTAGTAGATTTGTTATTATTTAATATTTGCGAGAAGGTCATATCTGGCTTGACGTAATTTTTTTACCTATTTCCCCACGAAAAGCTCTCGCTGATTTTTCCCCTCCTTATATTTTAGGCATCCTCGATAGTTCGCTGGGCGTCCTTCCCTCTGACAATTGACGCGATATGGATTGGCTGTTCCATCATTTTTTATGCAGGAGCATTCTCCGGGTCCATGAAATTTTTCGCATTTCACACATCGATAATGTTGGGCCCTATTGCTAGAGACATGTCCTAAGCTCTGGCACCGCTTACATTATACCACTCCTTTGATTATATGTTTCCCCAAATGAACTATCTGGTTTACAAAGCGGTCCACCTTCAAAATCTCGTTCATATTTTATTGCGCATCGAGCGCATCTCCTTTCCCAATTTTTTGCTGCGGGCAGCTTGTAGTTTGGTGACGCTCCTTATTGTGATGCCTTGTAGTTTCTCTTCAAAAGCTACTTTAACTTGTTCTTCACCGAATGTGTACTGACATCCTTTAATCGCGAGAGTAGTTTTTCGTCCTTCTTTGACGGTGAAAGTGTAGGACTCTACCCGGCTTTTATCAAACAGGTTAAAGATGGCTTTCAGGTGCTCTTCGGCAATCAGTTTTATGGTACATTTGCGCTTCCCATTTTAATGGAAAATTTTGGTCTGCTTTCTAAGCTATTGAGTGTCCTGTTGAACTTCTTGTAGTTCAGTCCGTGCTTGTCTTTTATCCTTGCTTCTACTGATTTTACCTCTGATTGGCTAACACGTCTGCTCTCCATTCGCTAAGTCACCTGATAGTAGTTGCTGCTTGTTTTTGGATCCCTTGAATTGCGAATTGCAATTTTGTGTGTGTTTTTTTTTTTTACCGTCACAAAGGAATGTGCCCCTTTGTTGACTCTATAGTTGGTCAGAGCTAAACTCTGTAATTTATGGCATGATACGGATCCGTTTAAATAAATTGCTTACCCTTCAAAGAAGTCACTTTTAGATTTATTGCTTTACGTCAAAGTGCTGTGTGAGGGACGGTGTCCTCATCAATAGGTTGAGCATTTTACGGACAATAGGAATTGAAACTAGCTTAACCCCAATTGCGCATTGAATTCAAATTTTGCAATTTCGCTTTTATTACATAACCTATATTAAAATAGCAGTTTTTTATTTGTCTTAGGGGCGTAGAGGTGGTAGAAGGCGGAGAAGAAGAAGCAGCTAAACCCAAAGTGTCAGCGTCTACGACACTTCCACAAATCGGAGAAGATGGTAACGTTGTTACAAACATTAGTAATGTTACAAATATGGTAGCTGGACGGGTCGGTAACTTGTTCGGAAAAGGAATCGGAGGCCTTAGCTCAAAACTCGGAGGTGGAGGATGGTTTTAACTTCAAACATGCATTCAATATATGCACACACATATTATATATATTACTTACAATATTGAATTGAAGACAACTCGTTTTGTTTTTGTATTATAGCTCGATTTCTTTAAAAAAATTTCTGCGTATTCAAAATTACAATAAAAAACAAGAATTTAAAAAAGAAATATTAAATCTAAGGGCAATTTCCACTTACTTATGTCCTATCACGAATTATGTATGTCTATTTTTTATAAAAACTCTTGAAAAGGAAAACCAACTTTTGTAAATTGAACTTTTAGCTGGAAAATCATATAATGAAATATTTTTGTTTAATTAACTCTTTTTGCATATGCAGACTTTCTCATATTCGTATTCTTTAATTTGTCTTAAAGTGCAATAAGAAAACAAATGATGTGAACAATAATAATTCGTAAACTTTGACACAATAAGAACGTCAAATTTGAAGGATATTATTTATATTTTTTTTTTTTTAAATTGCATTCCTGGTGTCTGAACTGAATGATTTCAGTCAAAATAATAATAACAATTTTGCAATAATTAAAGTTTCCATAATTTTAAATTTTTCGATTTTTATGTAAATTTGGCATTACGGATTAGTTAAACGTTGGTATGTGATTACGAAAATTCTACAATGAGTGGAGTTCGATGTTTTCAAAGAATTCGTTTTTATGATGAAAGGCGAGAACGACATCCATTAAGCGGGTCGTTTCCGATTCGATCTCTAATCATATTGTTGGTTGAGGTACTTCGTGTTTCGTATTCACATTCTTCTCACGATAAAATTGCTGACATGTCAGCTGAGCAGTCTGTGAAATAAATTGCAGCGATAAATGTAATAAGATAACATTCATGCGAAATTATAACAATACGAAAAACCTTAGTTTAAGAATACAATTTTTGGTTTGTCCTGTACACTGTAGGCATGCATTAACTTTTTACACACAAATGAACAATGAAGGAGTAAAACTACTCTTCTGATTGAAAACAAAAAAACTAATTCTCTACTTCGCCTCTTTGGTGAGCTGTTAGAAACTTTGTCTCAATCGAACAATTTGTCGACACTTTAGTTTAACATAGAGTCTGAGTCTGACAGGGAGATTGAAAGTATAATTTTGACATTTTTGATTTTTATTCAAATTTTTAAAACAATATTTTTATAAATTCAAACAAAGGTAGCTCGAATATCACGCTATATGCGTTTCGACTTTCTAAGTCATCTACAGGTCATCAACTGAATAAATGGCACTTATATTTGTTGCGGACTACCTCGTACCACATATCAAGTTAAGCCATTTATAAAAAGAGAATCTAATTAAATATTTCTAGTTTATTAAGCAGAGACACCAGGTACATTATGAATTAATTCAACACTTTCCAAACTGCTCCCGTGTCCAGTATCAGTCAAATTCTTTGCTAAGCCCGTCTTAGGTTTAGTTGATTTATCACATATAATGTGGTTCTTTGAAGCTTAGATTAGATTAGATTTGTGGAGGGCTTCTGGCATTCCCTACGACCTGAAAGATCTATGAATCCCCGTTCAATTTACTCCCTCACTTTCCAGGTTTAGACTTTTAATAAAGTCAAGAACTGTTCTGGGACTTAAATTCCACTCGTAGTTTGGCGAAGGAAAAGCATATTGGAGGTGGAGTAATCTCAGCCTGGCCAATGCTCGCAGTTTCAGAGCAGGTGTCTCAAGATTTCATGGACATCCCGACAGAAGCGATGCTCTGTTCTCCTAAGGAGTAGGAGTTCTTTTGTTTTTCCCGCCGGAGGTGTCGATAAACTTTCTTGCCTAACGAAGTCTTTGTAGCCTTTCCCAATAAACGGATTATTGTTTATTTCCCTAGCAATTTAGGGTAGCTCTGAGGTAACACGTTGAAGCCACAAAATGGCTCTGGTCCGACAAAGGAGCTTTCCGCTCCTCCTTTGGATCCTCTTTTGGCTAGGCCATCGATAATTTCATTGCCTTTATGGCTATCATATTCAGGTACCCATATGAGGATAACTTTGTTTCTCCTTGATAGATTTTTAAAGGGTTTGCAGACACTCCCAGACTATCCTTGACTTGATAGTATAGGACTTTAAGCTCTTGAGAGTGGCTTGACTGCCCGAGAGGGTATTGATTGTTGAGCTATTTATGGCACTTTCAATGAAGGTATTGGCTATATATGGCCAATATCTCGACCTGGAATACGGTAGGGGTAGAGCCCAGGGCCTTTGATATATTGCATCTGGAGCCATATACACCCAGTCCGACTTCATTATTGGTTTTGAAACCGTCTGTAAACCACACCATCGATCCTTGTTGGAAAGAATGGCCTTACAAAATCCACTTCGGGTGTGATTATATCAGATATATTCGTCATTTGCTCGAAGTATATCTATTTTAATATACTTAAATGAGCAACCAGACCACCTGGTTTGCTTGAACAGCACTGGAGATCATTTCCTTTTTCAGCTGCAAATGCAGAGGTTGAAGATTTAATAAGGCTTCCATGACTGCTATAGGACAAGTCCTCATGGTACCAGTTATTCCTACACTGGCCAGCTGATAGGTTTTTTGAAGCAGAGCTTCTGTATTCTTTTAATTAGTTTTTGGCTACCAAGCGAGGGCTGCATAGGTGTCCATGGGTCTAACAACCGTGGTGTACATCCAGTACATCATTTTTGGCTTCAGACCGCATGTTCTACCAATGAAGCGATGACACGTGTAGAGAGATCCTACCGCTCTTTCCGTCACTTTGCACAGATGCGAATTCCAGGTAAGTTTCTATCTAGAGTGACCCCCAGAAATTTGACTTCGTCTGAAAATATCGATTCTGTGTTATCAAGAAAAAGAGAGGCCGTAAGCGAAAGCTTCGTTCTTCTCGTGAACGGAACGATAACCGTTTTGTTAAGGTTTATACTAAGGTCTTTATTTAAACACCACATGCGGATTTTGGAAAGAAGTTTTTGCATGAGGTCGGATATGGCTTGATGATGCTTACCCCGTACTGTGAATACTAGGTCATACTGGTTCAAATTTCCCGATGTATCACAGTCATCACATTTAATCTTACATACACCGTATGTAGACTCCCAGGCTTTTGGCTCATTTTTCATAAACCCCACGGAATTTGAAGAAACTTGATCCAAAGAAATACTGCTCTGGTATGATCCTATGAATATACACTAGCGTCATGTGACCCATGCTAACCTATGTACAGTTTTGTGGTGTGATAGAAAATAATGGATTTCGCCAATCATTGTAAAATTTTGAAAAGATTCAAAGATTTTGCCTCCTCAGTGTAAGTGGCGCTCTCAAGTCTACTAGCACTCAGGCTCTTGAGGTTGTCCTCAACATATACCCTATGTAAACATATATCAAGAAGAAGGCGTCAATTACAGCACTAAGACTACATCTTAATCGGAGCTGAATTCACACTGCAACAAGACTTCCACACGAATCCGTCTTTGAAATCGTGCAGTCTATCACACCTGACATCAACAGGGATTGCGACTACCTTCTCGATGCGATGCTTAAAAGCAATTTCAAATCCGGAATTCCATCCAGGGCAGAATAGAAATCACAATCTGGGCTTCAGCCATTGACAAACCCTATTATTATCTACACTGATGGCTCCAAGTCCGGAGAAAATACTGGAGCACGGATTTTCAGCGAAGAGCCTCACATGGAAATGGAGATTTCCTTCTGCTCAGACAGCTAAGCAGCTGTTAGGACTTTATCTAAATCCTATACAACCTCCAAATTAGTATTGACGTATAAGACAACCCTGACTTCCCTCTCTCGGAATAACAGGGTACTCGTTCTGTGGTTGTCAGGGCACAGCAATATCAGAGAAGACGGAAGGACAGACGAGCTTGCTCGTCTTGGTGCAGCCTTGGAGGAATCTTCCTCCATAATCGCGATTGCACCAAAACAATTTGTCTCCTTTATTCCGGTTTGGGCTGATCGCCAACACAGTCGCTTTTGGGTAGAACTACAAAGGAACTGTGGGATAAACTTAACCCAAACCTAACGAATAAGCTTTTAGGATTAAACAAGCCAACCCTGGGGCACCGGGCACTCTTTTCTCAGGAGTCAGCTTTACAGGATGATACTTGTTGATGATCCTACATGCAGGAGCTGTGGATAGGAGTCCGAAACGGTGGCTCACTTTCTCTGCCACTGTACGACTTTGTCAGAAAAGCGCTACAGATTCCTCTCACACCTGCTGGACGAACTGCATGAAGCCGACAAAGTGGGTTGGGTACTAATACTCAGTTTTGTAAGGGTGTTCGGATGGGACCTATGAGCAATTACTCATAAGTCTGGAAGGTAAACAATGAGCCATGTCCAGGCCTACATTCTAAGAACCCCTCGTGCCCCAACCTGTCCCTGAATCTATGCCACCAGAGTTGTTCTAGAGAACACTGACGACGACGAGGATTTCGCCTCGGATTTCGGTTCAACGGACACAAAATAAAGATTATATCCCTTTGGCTTAATAAAGATGTTAGCATGTATGGATGAGAATTATATGCACAGGACTAATTTTATATCTGCATAATTTCTTAAAATCTATTGAATAAAAAAAAATAAAAAAATAAAAATTTTTGCTCATCAACTCCAGCTCATTCGGACAATTCTCGGATTTTATATGAACGAAAATAAGAACACAGATTGCAATTTAGTTTTTTTTTTTGTATTACTACGTATAAAATTCAGCTAAAATTTCACCTTTCCGAATATCTATATTATTAATAAATAAAAAAAAGGGAAACTATGAATATTATCTGTAATTCTCCAACATTAAATAGGAAATAGAAATTTCCTTAGATTTTGAATCAAACCGATAAATTTTATCCTTTATAGTGTTCTATTTTCATAGCAGCTTAAACATCAATTGAACTTAAAATACTAAACATACTAACTCGATTACGTTAAGTAAATAATACAATAATGAAATTCATCGAAATACACTTTTTAATTACAAAATTAATATTGTATTCAAATTTTGTTTTGGATGTTTGTTGTTAGAGAAAAATGCAATAATTAATTCATAGCAATCGAGGACTTACACATAAACTATACAAAGAGCAAAGCAGATTTGTGTGATAATGTCAAGTTGAGTCCTTCTTCATAAAATGTCAAAAATTTTGAACTACTTGCTATATGCATCTTTTTTTTGTTTTTGTGCTGATGTTATGTTTTTTGTTAATTACTGCAGTAATGAAAACTGCCAATACACATTTTCTTAGTAAATCTCTCTACTTATCCTACAGTTGTATACATAATGTATTAATGATTTCAATATTATATTATTATTGCAAATCGTTGCACATGTAACCCGCACTTCATATTACTTTATTGCTTACACTTGAGATCTGTCGTATCAGAAATTATAAGACGAGATTTTTTTTTGTACATCAGTATGAATAATAAATATTGAAATGATTTTATATATGAAAGTATGATTATTAGAAAATATTTAAAAACATTTATATGTTGAAAATTACAATGCTGAATTCAGTCTTGCTTACAAATTAAATCCGTGCAGACTTTCACATAACTATATATTGTATATACAAACAAAGGATCAGTAAACCATAACACGGTATGAGTCTGTAATATAATTCCGAAAATATTTCTAAGAAAACATACACCATAAACCTAAAATATGTATATAGTGTATATATATACATATACATAAGCTGTTATGTCTTCAAAAATCTCAATTTTTCAAAATAATGTTCTTCTCTTGAATAAATCGGTTCGAAACGTAGAAGTAAAAAAAAACCTAATAAATATAGCGAGTATATAAATAAAAAAATAAAAAATTGAGAGTTTATAAAAATATATATAAATTTGTAAAATATGTATTCAGAAATATAAATAATAAAGTTTACTTAATTAAGAATAAAATAATTGTAATAAATGAGGAAATAGAAAACAGAAAAAAAACTGTAAATTCGCGATTGAACAACATTAAACTTAAGAATTACAATTTATTTTTAAATTAAGCAAAAATAACCAAGTTATATATAAAATAAAATTATCAACGCCTTCGATTGAAAATATTATTTATACATATATATACATATATTTAATTTTACAACATAAAATATAAAAAATATCTTAAAAAATTATAATTATGTAGGTATATAAATTTAACAAATTAATTTGAACTTAGCCTATACATAGTTACGTAAGTATTATAAAAAAATCAAACAAACAAAAAACAAAAAACGTAAGTAAGCAAAAACATTTAAAAAGGGACGATAAAAACAAAATTTAAAGAGTAAACAAATGAAACATTTTTGTAGGATAGATAAATTTTTTATTATTCTTTTGACTAATATAAAAAAACAAAAACAAAAAAAACATTCAGCTATAATGCATTTCTTTTATGATAGAGAATCATTCTTCCTGCAATTATCTATGTAACACTATAAAATATACATTATATAGTAGATATGTTCACGTATACTTTTGAGTAAAAACTTTTTAATATAAAATCGACCTAAAACTCTATAAGAAAAAAATTAATAAACATCAACAGAAGTTTGCAATTTTCAAATTGTTACATTTGTTTAAAAATTCTATATAATATGCCTTGGCTCAAATTTCCATATAAATTTTTTTTAAAGTAATCCTTAAAGGATACTAAATTTGACATAAGTAGTCAGTTTGTTAGTTGCATATACATTACATATATACGTACGTACTTAGGTTTACGCGTACCCACAATTGAATAAAAAAGTTTTTTAAAAAGTTTTTGCGCAAAACGCAGTATAATCCACCTTGTGAACAGACCTGAAAATATATTCAATTAAAATTAACTTCAAATCTCAGAAAAACTTCTTCACCTTTCAAATATTTTCTATGGAAAGTTCATATTTATGCAGTTTTTTGAAATTCAATTACAAGAAAATTACAATTTTATATTGAAAATAGTGTTAAAAAGTCAAAAATGAAACGAGGAAAATATCCGACTATAATATACTTTTTTGTAAATCATACATTCAAATTCAAATATTAAGAATAATTATGTTCAATGAGTAAATTTCTAAGACTCGTCATTTTCAAGACCATCGCATTGTCTTATAAAAAAATTTACACGTTTGAAAATTTGCCCTAATAACGTGTTGGTTTGCATTTACCCTTTCATTTTTATCAAGAGTAGATAAAAAAAAAATTGTTCACTTAAAAGTTGAGGCCTTTTATAACTATTGCATAACTATGCTGTATGCAGCTGGACTGTAGTTAATTAAAGTTAATGCTTATACAATTGTGCGCTTATGAAAAGGTCCTACTATTTTTAGGTTATACGAGTATATATTAGTTAAACAATTCAGTTATTGCACGGCTGTTCATATTTAAATAATTCAGTAAACTAAATTCTTGGAATTTTTCCGTATTTATAATAGTTAATACACGAAATGATTCTCCAATCTTTAGCCACTCAAATTCTATAAATTTAGACTTTACTTATACTGATTTTTTAATGTACATGTATCTTTTATGCTCACATCCTTTCACTATCTATAGTCACTAATGTAAGAAAGTCCAAAAATGTCTTGTCTCTTTAAGAATAAAATCTAATTACATATTTTTTTATTGAACTGAAATACATATCTTTCGTACTTGCAAAACTTAGAATTGCTGAGTGACCAAAGATTCGACAATCACACTACACAACATATCAGTATTCTGTAATTAGTAGACAAATACCACGTTTGTATATTTCCGATTAAATCAGCTAAATTAATTAATTTTTAAGACCGAACCGACATAATCCACTCTCGATTCTATCGTAGGCCCATAAAACTATTTTTTTTTTGTCAATTATTTTTTTTTCGATATTTGAAAATAATGTAGAGTCGCTAATTATGTCACTAATGATATTTACATATCATTTAACAAATAGAAGGCTTGAGCGCCCAATAGAAAAAAAATTGTGTGTGTGAGAGAGAGAGAGAGAGAGAGAGAGAGAGAGAGAGAGATTATCAAAGTCACCCTGTGAAGGTTCTTTTTACTTCCCTGTATAGTACTGGACCTGTCTTTATCAAATCTACTCGTGATTAAGTGGTTGCAACAATTAAAAATCTTATCCAAATCGCATCTTTAGTTAAGTAGTTTCTGCATAATTTTTCAACACGAACTGACCGATGGTCTATTTTTTCTATTGCTAAGTTTATTTTGATCTCCTGTTTTTGATAAGATTCGAGTTTTAAATCTTGTTATTTAGTTGAGAGGGGGAAGGCCTTTTGCCTGCCTTTCCACTGCAGCCATTTATTTAAATCGCCAGAAGTTAGACTTGTTTGATATCGGCTTCAGAAACTCTTACTCTTTCCAACATTATTCAAATTCAACTTTTTACTGAATCAGGTATTGCACTATTGCACGTGTGTATTTAGTGAGTCGATGACGATGCATTACAAGATTAATTGAAGTGGTACTTTTTACAATTAGCATGATTTAATTTTCTAAACTGTTTTTTGATACGAAGACATTTCATTACATTGTGCTCTATGTTTGTCCAAAATGCTAATACCCTAAATAGACTGTCTCCATAATGACTTAATTGTTAATTAAATTGAGTTAAATATGCAGTGTGTCAAACAAATGATGTGTATCAAAAACCTATTTGCAACATTTCGGTTCAATTTCAAATGGAATAAATTTTACTCAATATTAGTGAAATTACAATAAAAAGGCCACCTAGCGTCATTAACATGAACTAAATTTATTTGAAAGTGAAACAAAATTTCAATTAAGTCAGCCAGCAGTTATTATCTGAACCTGAAATTCAACATTTTTGAAGAATTAAAGCTTTTCTTCTCTTTTTGGCATCTTTCAACAACAACAAAGTTCTTTTGTCTAAATGCTTTGCAACTATGTACAGCAAATACTCACAAATTTTCTTAATAGCTTTATTTATTAAATTAATTAACTCTGCCATGATCTATCCTCACAGCGAGTAACTGTCAATGACATTTAAAATAAACTAATTTTCGTTCACAATTCATTTCTTTCAAATGACTGAATTTCAAATTGAGTCATTATGGTGACAGTTTGTCTAGGGTGTAAAATGTCATCTAAGGAGAGAGCCCCGCACAGATTCTGTGTCCGAGCCTGCTACTAATATGAAATATTATGACGCGTGGTGCTATGGGTAAGAAAACAGACAACCATCAATGATAATGCTTATACCCTAGACACACAGCACGATCTAATGAATCATTAGTACTAATTATTATTCATTAAGGTGCCATGTGTCACTTGGTATTCATAATTATGGCTCGAAAAACACATCATAATGATGTACATAATGAAGTGTTTTTTTCCTTCATTAGAGCGCTAATGAGGAAAAATTTGGTAACTGAATGTATTTTGGCATATAATATAAATCTTCAGCTTCGCTGTGCAAGGCACAAACTATTGTATATTATCAAAGTACTTTTTAATATAATGTCTTCTCATTTCCATATCGTTAAATTGAAAAATAAAATAAATAAAAACTATCTAAAATCTCTGCCGATCTGTGGGTCACGGCACCTGCAGTGTACGACAAACTTCTCACATTATCTAGAGTATGTGCACTTATGCAAGCAGGACTTTGACACTCTTTCTCTCTACCCGCATATGGACTACCACAACCACCACGATGCTCCCATCAAGGGGAATGCAATCATGTTGACGTGTAAAGTAACCTTTACAAGGCTCCTCAACCCCCCATAGTACCATGGCGTCGTAATCCATGACCTTACATTATGAGGCCATGCTTACTCCCAGTGGATTCTTCATGGAGAATCCTTATAATGAAACTGGTAACTCCGTTCGGGCGTAATCATATCAGCATACAAGGTGACCGCAGTGGACCACGTGAAGGTTATGATCCTTCCTTAAGTTTAGAGAGGCTAGAGATTACTGCCAGTAATTTTATAGCCGACCGACAAGGTACTGGCACATGCAAAAGTACTTGTTTGTTTGCCACTTTTGGACACGCACATTCATCATTAATCAGGCGAAGCAAACTGTCAGTATTTGTAGCATATAGCTTTTCCCCTACATGTCTTTTCCCTTGGAAGCATTGCGCATCGACCCCCCCCCCCCCCCCCTATGTATAACGCTGAAGAAACGTTCCGCGGGATCCAGAGCGTAAAGTACATTATACGAAAGCGCCTACGCAATATGTATTTAGTTCGCGTTATGCGGGGTCCTACTAAATATAGAGAAATGATATAAGGATTGAAATCTGACCACTCTTTATTTCCAGGAGTATAAAAATTTTGAATCTAGCTGGAGGCATTAACAAGTGCGGTATCAACCAAGCGAATATCAGTAGTTGAGTTACTGGAGGAAAGTCGGTTTCGGCGAAAAAAAATTTTCATTTAATTCCCTTTACTAAATAAATCTATAAAAACAAATGTTGAGCTAAACCGAAATTGTATACCACAAGAAAAACTCAGAGCTTGACTCTTACTTTTGCTTTACTTGATCTTAGACTGTCTTGTTCGACAGTGGTGGGCGGCACCCGGTGGAGCTTTATTTCAAGCATTCTCCAATGCCACACTAAATGCACTACAATTTACAAAAAGCAAAGAAATAAACACGATCCAAAAACTGCTCCAATTTTAAGAAATATAGTTAATAAATAAAATACATCTTTTGATAAAACGTAAATAAACTAGTTTGTAACCTATGCCATCTGTCAAGAAAATCCTGTAAAAAGGTAGTCCTGTAAAAAGGTAAAGTTCTTGACTGAAATGGGACTGAAATTGTTGCTTCGTTTTGGAAAGTAAAAAATATATATATAAAACTATACATATATCACAATGATCACTTGACGCAATTCAGAGCTTTACATGAACTGCCAAATGGTGAAGCTATGGCAAAAATTAGAAAAACTGTTTACTGCTTAGTTAAATAAATTAAAACTAGAGCTGTAAATTTTCAATTATTAGCTGATTACTAAAATTACCATTCCATTAGGAGATGTAACTATAACATTAAAAATCTTGGCTATCCAAAGAAAATCGCCTCGATTTCATATATTGAAGCCTATATGAAATTTTATTTGGATAGCAAAAATTTGGTATAATATACAAGCTCAACTAGCAGCTGTTTTACAACAGCCAATATTTTTCGTTTCGTTTTTCTCTAAGGCGATTCAATATTTGGATGTTATTTTTCTGTGCTCAAAGTAATTGAAAGTTACTATTCCGGGAGTACTTAAAAAAAAACTTAAAAAAAAAACTGGTAACAGAATTTAACATCAGGTCCAGTGAGACTCTCTTCCGATGGCCTATTAAGCCCCTCAAGAATACAAGAATGATACATTCGAATAGTCTTGATAATAGGAAGCTATCGGCGGATTCAAAATAGAAATGAAGGACCAAATGAAAATGATGTTAAAGAAGGATTTACATTTGATTTACATAGAATGTATAACCTAATGTACAAGTATGATCTGTAATCCTAATTAATTAAAAATCGGTAAAAGTAATTAAAGATTACTTACAATTCTTTCACATAACTAATCAGACTAATTGTCAACTCCATTCCTAAATATAGTAATAAATTTTCAAATATAATTTAAAATTCAAATCACAATTTCGAATAGATTCGAATTATTGGAGCAGCTGAGAATAAAACTCTTAATACAACCAGTGCATGTTTTTCATACATATTAAAGAAAAATATAACAATTTCCATTTTCCCAACATTTTTGGTGTGCTGAAAACTTTTGAATGAGGCTGGATATACGTATCATATACACTCCGCGACAACTGGATTGCACACCCCTTCAAAAACACGATTTAGAGGTATTTTTGTATAGAAAGGATATACAAGTTTTTGCGTAGGCATTCCTTCTACCTCTCCCACCTCGCTCACATTCTGGGAATACTCAATTACCGAAAATTAAAGCGCGACAAAAGTAAGCACAAATTATTTACGGAAATAATTATCATTTTATTTTTTAAATGTGTATGGCCGCCCTTCTTTTCATTTACGTCTAACATTTTGATCTTAATGACTTAAAGAGCATCCTTTCCCAAGCCGCCTTTTTGCTATCCTTGAGCTGCTCAAAATTGGCATATTGGCGTCCTCCTTGGTACAATATCCGTGCAAGATGCCCATTCGCTCCCAATTATGTCTTGGCTAGTCAAGCGTCTGAACTTCATTGCGCACGAAGTATATTCTTTATCTTTTCGAGCCGTATAAATTACGGCGTTATCCTGTCGAAAAATTTAGTCGTTCCCAAACCGATTGTTTGTAGAATGAACGATCTCCTCATCTACGAGTTTGATATAATCATCGCTGTTCATACGGCCACTCACTATTCGAAAGGACATATTATTTTGCAGGATTTGTATCTCCGGCCGTAGTTTTTGGAGTCATCCAAATAATTTTGAGCAACTTTACAGCTGCGGCCTAAGTGTTTCGCTACTTGGCTTATGGAACACTGAATTTCGGTAATGTTTAAACATTTTCCGCGTTCCATTTTTCAAAACTTTCCTTTTTTTTATAAATTGCATCTTAATGAACTCTCTACTAATGAAATCACTACAAACTGCAGCTTAGATTATGCCAGATCGAAAAACTATCCATTTGTCGCACTCTAATTTCAGATAATTGGGAATTCCCAGAATGTGAGCGGAGTAGGAGAGATAGAAAATTCCTAATTACCTTTAAGCAACGGAAAGAATGCCTGCCTGCAAAACTTGTATGTCCATCTATACAAAAATACCTCTAAATCATGTTTTTGAAGGGATGTGCTATATCGAGTTGTCTCGGAGTGTGTATATTATATAGTCATAAGCATATGTCATACACAACCAAAGTTTCGCAGCAGAAGTCCATTAAATTTTGTACATGGTAAAAAACATTCCAGGATAATTCTGACAAAATAATTTTCAATCTTAACTAACTTATTTATTGCATTTCATGAAATGTGTGGGTTTTGAATGAGGTATTGAAATGCTCAATTACAAGGTCGACGCAGAGATATAGCATACGAAATCATATAAAATCTATAAGACAAGCTTTAATAGATAATTAAACAAGTGAATATAGTCAAAATTGATTGCGCATATACATATTTGTTCAGCTTAAATGAAATAATACAAAAACAAAAACAACTTTCTAAAATATTTGATAGGGCCACAACTTGGGGTAAATATGTCGGGTAGGACATTGTGAATGTTTTGTTGATATGTACGCGTAGAATAAGCATTCAACACAGATCAGTTAGTTATGATTTGTGCACAAAAAAATATCGTAAAATCAATAACATTACCCAATACCACGATAAAATAAAACAAACAACAGAACCTTTATAGTATGTATATATTAACATCTTAACAGAAATTCGTTTCTCTTTCTTTCAAATTCCTTAAGCATTTAACACAAAATGCAAAGTTATAACAATGCATGCCCTTTTTGATAAAAGTAACACTTTCCTTAAATAAATAAACATTTTTTACAAGGAAGAGCAATTTTCGATACTTAACTCTAAAAAACTGACGATAAGAACAGTAAAACTTAAAGAAGCATGAACATAAAAAATAAAAAACAAAAATCTCAGTCTATTAGTAGATCATTAGATCACTAAAGATAAAATAAAATTTTAACAAAGAATTTTACCTTTAAAATATTTAACAATTCTGAAACCTGAATAAAAACTATTGCTTAACGAAATTCTGTGAAAATTGCACAATATTGTTATTTTTTGTTTTTGCTCTTTAAAAAAATAAAAAAAAAAAAAAAAGTAAAATATAAATAAATGAATACAAAATAGTAAAAGTGTAAGAATGAATTCGAAAATGCAACCTTTGAATAAAATTTTATCACGAAAACCTGTATGTATTTCAATATATGTAATAAAGGTTATTATTATGTTATCTTATTAATGAACATATACTACATTTAAAATAATTAATTCCCTTCTAATTCAATGATATGATTTTTTCTATTTATTACGCTTTGAAACGGAAACATTTAACAAACCGGGAAAAAATTAAGGAATCATATTTGCTAAAAAATTTCTGGAGTAAATAAACTGTTATTTATCAAATTGTTATGGAAATATGTGTTTTTCTTTAGTCGTATAAATATATATATTTTTTGGCGAACAAAAAATATTAAAATGATTAAAGTTAGTTTTAATTTCACTCATCTGCAGGCCCAAATATACAGATGGCGTTACAGTCCTCTAAACGGATCCATACAAAGTGTGCAATAATTATTGTACCTGGGACAATGAAACATTTCTATATAGAATGGCAGGTAAGTTCGCTTCAATAGTTAATAAATAACGCAATACTCTTACGTATAGCTTCTTTATTATTAACACAATAAAGATATTTAATTTTAGGGGATAGCAAATTGTGTAAGCTTTCACGTGTGAGTTATAGAACGCCAAAATCACAAATCTGTTGAAGTGTTTTTCATTTTTTTAAATTTGAATGATGAAAATATCATGCAGAAAAAATTTTCGGGGCAATCAATAGCTTTTGTTTGATATAAATCTATCTCATCAGTGTCGATTTGTGGACTTCAGAAGAAGGGAAGCAATTCATTTTTGGTATAATTTACAGCGATATTTTACTATCAAACCATACACATGCAATGCACTAAAATCTTGGTTAGAGCTTGAAATATCGCTTCGAAAATAGTGATGCACTAAGATCTGCTCCAAGTATGAGCGGAAAATTCTTAGAAAAACGTATCTTGCCGCAATTGGAGTAAAAGATTTTGTGAATTGAAGGTAAAACTCTGGAGCGGAGCTCTTCAAAAAAGGAAAATATTTTTTAGCAGCACTAAGATGCCCCAGTAAAAATATGATTCAGAAATACGCGAAATCGCATTTTGTGCAGTAAGTCTTTAGTTTAAAGCCTTTTATGATTTATTTTTTTTAAAAATGTACCTACTTATCTGATATAACCTGTTGCGCCACTTGTCTACTTATTGTCCACTAGATCTCGATAAATCTAAAGAACTATATTATTTGTGAATTCCAAATGAAGCTTAGAATTTGTTGCGGAATTTCAAAAACTCCAGGCATAGTAACGTTCCGCTGTGAAGCATATATTTCAAATCGAATGGAGTTCTGCCAAAAGAAGCTAATAAATAAGGAGTTTTAAATATAACGCTCCGAAAGATGCTTTATTGTTAGTGCAATACGTTCGAGTAGATTCGATATTACGAGCCTTAGGCTGCATTAAAATCGGACGTTTTAATGTTAATGTTGATTCAATCAGAACGTCGCATAGCATCCGGTCTGAATGCAGCCTTAAACGGCCCCATACATGCTTCAATTAGTTGACCAACCTGAAATTGATCAATTAGTTGATCAATCTATCAACATGCACATACACACCTCAATTCGGTATCAACTTAAAAATTCTCACCGTTTTTTCTAAAGAGTGAGTTAAGATGTGTAGGAATTTCACAATACTCGGTAAGGAAAATAATTTTAAAAACCCGCAACTTACTCGACTAAACATTTATTACAGACTTCATCACAATAATCATTGCCAGAACTGAGTTCACTTATCAACTTATCTAAAGGGCGGTTAGTTACAGACGCAGAAGCACAGGAACAATGCTTTTAGAATTTATTTAATTTTTTTTCTGATAATTTATTTTTGTATTTGAGAGTTTTCTAAAATTCTTACAGTTCTCGACCATCCTGATAAATAATCGACCCGATTATATAAACTGAATGCATTGCACCAATAACCAACTGTGAATGTAAACAAATCTAGCATAGCAAAATTGACAATGAAATTAAATAGTAAAAACAAAAAAATATCTAAGTCTTCCTACCTATGAATACAAATAACGTAATACATGTTATCTATTAGAATTGAATACAAATGTATTTAAGATGTATACACTTATCATAAAGCATGAATAAAAACTTTTACTTAACGATTGCAAAAAGAATGACTATTATATTTCCTCAAAAATATAAAAATCTTTACTATACTATCAAATACATATTACAGTTATTTCAAAACAGTTATCATTACATCCGAAAGTTCTACTAACACATTATTAACATTCCTTTTCTTTTTGTTACTACGATGGATCATCATTTATCATTCTTCCAAAGAGGTCGTAATTATTTTCGTTTTCCTTTATAAAAAAAGTTATGTTAACGACCTTTTTGCAAAAATAATAGAGGTTAAATTAAAAAAGGTAAGAAAATCCGAAATTTTGAGTTTATACAACCATTGAGGGGAGAGTGCTATGGGGTTGTTTGAGCAGTTGTTCGAAAGGCCATGGAGATCTGCATACAATGAGCTCCTAACTGTGACCATGCACCTTGAAGTTTTTAATATACAGGGTGTTTAGTGAAAAACTAGCTTTTTTTCTTAATCACCCTGTAACTCCCAAACGGTTGATATGCCCCCCCCCCTGCCTACAATTTTTGGTTCGTCTAGGTGAGTACTATCACCTCCTGCTCTATTGACCTCCTAGTTGGGAAACACCCTGTATGTACATTTGTGGTTTTTAGGAGAAAATTGAGCGTTTCACAGAAAAAAATTCCGCTTATATTTAATGCTGCTAGATTAGGAAAAATTTTCGAGAGAATATTTAAAAGCAATTGATCTGTTTTTATGTACGGATTTTCCATTTTATTTTGTCAAGGAAAGCAGTGCTTCCTTTCGTTCTAATGACGAACCACCCCTGAATCCCGCACCTATGATGCTTCAGAAATTAAAGGATAGAGTAATTCCATGGCTTGGCGATATTCCCAAGTTCTGTCTGTTTTTATTGTGTCCCAGACAGAATCATTAAAGGCACTTTCACATCAAAAAGAAGAACCGAAAATTGTAAACCGAAAAACTCAATTTTATTCCACTTTAAAACCAGATTTTTGCTCCAATGATTAATAAAATCATGAGAAATAGAGTAAACTACTAATTTTACTAACAAAATGATACATTTATTTCAGATTTTTAAGAAAAACACAACTTTTTTGTTTTATCGGCCAAAAAAGTTTTTCGCCCGAAAAATTTGGCCCATAAAACATAAAAGTTGTGTTTTTCTTGAAAATCTGAAATAAATATATCATTTTATTAGTAAAATTATTAGTTTACCCTATTTTCCATTAATCATTTGTTCCAATTTTTCATTTGTTTTTCAAGTCACTCAATTTCGCTATTTGGGACCTGTTGATGACTCAAAATCAAGACTTGAAACTTGTCACCCAAAATCAAATGGGTTGTGTGATGAAATAACAAATAAAAAAATTGTTACCGGAGAATCCAAAAAAATGCCTTCTTGAACAAATATAAATTTGTTGCGGTAAAAAATCTTAAACATTAATCTTAATTTTGTTTATTAATCATTGGAGCAAAAATCTTGTTTTAAAGTGGAATAATTTGAGTTTTTCGGTTCTCGGTTTTGATGTGAAAGTGCCTTAACTATTATTTATTGCGAAGGCCGAGAACTGCGCTTGAAAAGAAATTTAGGCCAATTACCTTGACTTTCTTTGTACTAATCCTAGGGCATATTTATACAAATCCTAGGGCACATTCTGAACATATGCATAACATACATCAGGGGCTTTCGACAAATACTCTCTCAGTGACACAACTGAGCTGAAACACAACTTTGAGCAGTTCAGACCAATCAGCTGATTTGCCAATTTTGATATTTAAATAGTTTTGACATAGAAAATGAATAGTATTAAACTTCTGAACGGTACACACTGTGATATATATATATATTGATAATCGTTGGATCCTTGCAATGGTCTATAAAATTTTACCCTCCTCCTCTCCGTTTTAAAGTTATAGCTCAAAAAGTTCAAATTTCGGAATTTTTACTCGTATTTTTTTATTTAAATACTATATTTTATCAAAAAATACGTCCTCAATACCAATTTTTTATATTGGATTTAAGAAGCCTAAAACCTTGGCTTAAAATGACATATCACACGTTTTTTGCACTTTTTCTTAAGAGGAGTCAGTACCAAGATTTGCAAGTTTCATACATTTTTCAATGCGAATTTCTGCCAAACTATTTGTAACAGAATAATGATTTATATCTTAAATTAAAGGTAACGAAGAAGTCTAGTAAATAACGTCGATAAAAATTTAAAAAAATGTATTGGAATGGAGATATTAGCTCGGAAACTTATAAAAAATGGTAAAAATTGTTTTTTTTTCAAATCAAATTCCTGTTATTCTCATTTCTTTATATTGTGACTATTTTAGAATGATAAAGCCTAAATCTAGCAAATAACGTCGAGTTTTTTTTATTTTTAGTGGGGCTTTTTTTAATTGTTTAACTCTAATAGTATTTGTTTTTTCTACCGATATTTCACAGACGAGAAATTGTAATATTTCGTTGAAAGTTGTAGAAATTTAAAGCAAAATAGTATATTTAACAATTATGTGCAAAATAAAACTTAGAATAGTTCATTCTCGTTAAAAATTTTCAATTTCTTTGAACTGCAAATTTTCATTTTCGTCTTAAATTGTCGCATGTTGGGTTTCTGCCTTTTACGCTAGATGTCTCTAATGTGTCTTGTGGTCTAGGTCTACGCTAATTTTATATGAATTTTCATACTTTCAGGACACAAACCTACGTGTAGTAAGTTTTATTGCCTACAGGTTCGCTGGTATCTAAATTAAAATTTTTTGCTGAGGACTGACTCCTACTCCTCCTACTCTTAAGCATTGATTATTTATATATAGATGTGCCCAAAATCATTGACGTCTTAGAAAAGAGATGTCGCTAGTTGTATTTCGCTTATTATTTCCAGCTTTAAAACTTTTAATAAAACAATTTTCAATGACTGGATATAATATTTTATTTGGTTTTTAACTATTTTTACTTTACATGTAGGAAAATTTTTATTTGAACCATTAAATAAAAGTTTTTATCGCATTTTTTCCAAGTAGCGACATCTCCTTTCTAAGACGTCAATGATTCTGGGCACATCTATATTATATATAATAATCAATGCTCTTAAGCATATCTGGCGAAAATGGCTGAAATAGTTCAACAAGTGCCAGAATGTAGGCAATTATATTTTGGAAATGACCCTTTATTTTACATTTTAGACATATCAGTGCTTTTTACTATCAAAAAACATGGTACTATGGCAGCCCAGCCCTATACTCAAAACAAAAGTCAAAACAAGTGGCAAATGAGAAGCAGATGGTGATAGGGTTATTTCCAATTATTCGGTCAGAGCGATAAATATTTCGCTAGTTCGATGGTGTAACTTTTGTTTTATTAATTGAAAATGACTTTATTTTCTAGAATCATAATTAAAATCAATTTAATAAATTTACGAAATAGAATTTCGCCGATATCATTTTCACAGTTTCATTCATGTCAACACAATTTTGCAGGGCATTCTAAATGGGCAAACATTAAGCATATAAAAGCTTTAAAAGATGGACAAAAATCAGTTAGTTTTACAAAGCTATCACGTCAAATACGCTTAGCAATACAAGGTTTGTAGTGAAAACTTTTCTGATAGTAATAAACACAATTAAGGCATCTTTTATCCTACTTTTCTTAGATGGAGGGTCCACAAATCCTGCAGTCAATTCTACCTTAAAGAATATGATTGATTTCGCCTTGCAAAAAAATATGCCCATGGCAACTATTCAGAACACAATAAAGAAATGCGAGCAGAGTAAGGTTCACATAAAAAGATACCTCTTGGAAATGCGGGTTGTTAATAAGATATACATGGTGTGTGTTTTGTATACCGATAATTTCACAGGAGCGAAGATGAATTTAGCTCCAATACTTAGAAAATCTGGGTAGGGATTAAGTTAATTTTTAAATAGAAGTTATCAGAATTAAGGATTTTTGTGTAATTTCCAGTGCAACTTACACTGATTCACGTCATTTGTTCACGGACAGAGGTGTTGTTGAAGCCAAGATTGACGAAAGACTCAAATCGAAGGCAAAAAGTGAGATAGAATTGGAAGAACTTTGTACGGTAGATGCTATTGAAATGTCGGCTGAAGATGTCGACGTTGTCGACTATGAAAATGGACTAGTTAATGTAAGAATACAAATGTCATATTTCGTTATGAAAAATCTTGATTTATTATATAACGTGCTTCATTTTACAGTTTATATGTAACCCGATTGAAATTAATAGAATTAGTACAGCATTGACTGGGAAGGGCTACATTATTGAAAGCTCTGACCATTTGTTCATACCAAAGGTTTGTATAACAAGATTAAAAAATCGTATTTGCATATTAATTTAATTTAAATTGAATTATTCAGGCTTGTGTTAACATTTCGGAGAATGATTTAAAGACGTATGAAATATTTCGAAATAGGCTTAAAGCTTTTGACGGCATTGAAGAGATTTACGACAACATACAGCCTTTAGAGTTGCCAGACAACCAACAATGATATTTGTAAATAAAATTTTAATTTGATCGAAGAATTGTTTTACTTTTACACTCTTTCAGATATATATAATAAAAATCATTCTTTGTCCGACTCTGAAGTCTTTGGCTCACTCCGTGATAGTTAGCGTGCTGGCTAAGTTTTTTCTCACTTGCTCTGCTTGAAATGCCTCAAACGAAACTCCTTGGTATTTTAGTAAGGTGATATTTAAAAAAAAATAAGTATGTGATGAAATTAACTATGTAAGCTCAAAATAAAAAGAAAAATGAACATACACATACTACCTTTTTATTAATTTACTGCTATTATTTTACGATTCTACTACTTCTTTTGGCCCATTTAGTGTCGGCCACCAATTCCTATCACATCCGCTCATCTTACTATTCTTCCTCTTCTACTGCAATGTAATGCAATGCAAATGAAAATTCTCTCAAAGTATTCTTGATGAAGCCGGATTCCTAGGCAAGATGTAAAAGAAGCAAAGAGAACACGCAATGCAATGCAAGGGCATGATGCGGAATGCATGTACGGGTTCTGACGCTCACCTTCGCGGGTCGTCAAAAAGCAGAGTTTCTGTAAAGTTTGTGAGAACTGGTAGTATTATTACGACCCGATTTATAAAACATTTCAATGTACATATGCATAGATGCTCTTTGCTACAACGTTATTATCTTTCTAGCGACTATAACCTTTGGGGGTCATATAGTGGATGTTATTCTCAAAATGAGATCTTCGAAGGTGAATTGTTTTTACAAATTTCGAAGAATAGAATACCAATGTATGGGCGCGTGTAAAATAATTTATAAAAAACTGACTAGTATTTGCATTTAAAGGTCTATATATTTCCATATAAATGATAAAAGAAATAAAACAAAATAACATTGAAGCTCTCATAATTAATACAAAATTTCAGTTAATTTTAAAAATCGACACAGCAACTGTTTCTTATATAGTTATAGCTAATAGTATTAAATAAATTGGATTAAAATCACTGGTAGATACATGTATAGTACATAGTAAATATGCCGTGAACATAATAAATGTCTATAAATTCCGACCAAACTGCATTGCTTCTTACGGTGAAGTGTATAAAACAGTTGCTTTAATTCATCATTACATTTGAAATATTTGTTCATACAATCTAGAGAGATCTGTTATCGTCCAAGTGATGCAAAATTGATAACAAATTTATTCACAAGTTTGAATTAAAAAGAAAATAATTATTTTTCAAGCAAAACACCAGCAGTAACATCATAATTTTCTGTCCTTGATTTGCTGTCAGTGTTTCAATTGAAAAACAGTTTATTCAAATCCAAATACCATAATTTCTCAATACTTGGAAAGGTAACAATTCTGTCTAAAAGGTTAGTTTTACTGACGGCTTTTACTTATAAATACAAAATGGCCACTTTTCGTAAACATGGTCACTTTTATATGGAAAACAATAACAAAATTTACATGTAATTTGCTGTAAGTTGTCAGAAGCAACAACACTACACTTCTTTGTTTCAATATAGCTGATTATGTTTCCTAGGTAATTAAAGTACCTTGTTTTCTCTATACAGCAACTTTTATACACATTCACGTATTTTATGCTTGTTATAAGCCAGTGATCTTATTTAGTTAGGTACATTCTGATTTAAATTTTAGGTTTCTGGAGTAATTCTATATTGTGTCGGTGGCCGTAGGATAAAATAAACAATGACCTGGATTCATAGAAAAAGGTGGACTCCAACTAAGACATTACGAAGAAAAAAACAATTGTTTAGATGTTTAGCTTAAACCTTGATTTTATATCTATGACTACGAATACGGTCCATTTTAGTTATAATCTCTAATAAGAGACATTAATACTTTGCCTACTTCCATTTTTGGTCATTTGCATTTTGGTAACTTTCCGTTATTTATTAAACAGCAACAAAATCCTAAAAATTTATAAATATATAAAATTGCTTTATATATTTTCTATCCCAAGCTAAAAATACAGTCTCCCATTTCTGGAATTTTAAATAAAAAAATAATTAAATGTAATCACCACCAGTAATTACAATTAATGTACGTAATAAACCAAACCGAAACGGACGGATAATTTAGTTAGTGCAAATATTAAAGTTATAGAGAAAAAGGGAGAGAAATATCAATAAAGCAATTTTTATTCGTAAAACTATGATAAATCCTAAAAAGAAAAGTAAATAATTCACCATCCTACAATGACCATAACTAACTATAATATAATCAATTTTTTTCCAGTTGTATATATATATGTATAAAAACTGTTATCTCTAGCCCTAGTGCATACTTTTGTACTGGGCTGGTATAAAAAGTTCTAACAAGGATTGATCAGGATTTGGATTAAGAAATTGGTAAGGAAATTTGTGTTCAAATATTATGAACAATGCGGTGGTTAACAAATATTATAAATCTATTCTTTGTATGTTGACTGTCCTAAGAAGGGTACAATAATATCCACCATATTTGGATAGACCAAATATTTGTAAACCTCATCGCATAATTTACTTTCTATCACATTAGTTACGATACTCCAGTCAAATGTATGATCTCCAACAGCTGGCTTAGCAGAAATCCATAGGCGTGGTGGTCCACGAAAACTGTAAACGATATTAATTGCGTATTATAGAAGCTTCATTATAATATATATATATATATATGTTATGGATATAGAATTTCCAAAAATACATACGCTATCCATACACGATCCGATGGTGGTGGAGGCATATTTATTACTACTCGTGAAACCAAGCCTTTGAGTTCCACTCTTAGTGTAATTTTCGTACTCATATTTTCCATTGCACGTTGTATATATGAAATTTCAGTGGCTGATTGAAATAAATTTGATGCTGTTATACGATCTACAATTCTTAAGAGTCGACGGCTGCTTCCAGGAGTCGCATAGAATGCTTGAGGTCTGCGATTAATTAGATATGAAAATAATGAATTTCTATTTTTCCAACAAAAAGGAAGAAAAAAGAATTATGATGGCATACAGTATGAAATGTTAAAATATTAAGCATATGCCATGAAAGTTAAAATATAAATTAAAAGTCGAGTTTCAAGATTAACTAATATTAAAATAAGACTAAACTAAATAGCCGATAGCCAATAATGGTATTGGGATAGTTATACAGTGGAAAGTCGGTTATGCGTCATCTGATTATCATTTCCCTTAACCGTCTTCCTCGACACGACTTAATACAATATTCAATTATTAATATATTTATTTATGTATACAAGAATTAAGATCACTAGTGGTATATCGGAAAAATTCAGCTTTTTATTGCAGAAGTAAGTACAGTGAGACTTGACTTAATTTAATATCAACTGATTATTCTTCGACCAGATATAGATTCTGTTCAAATAGCAGTTTATTCGTTCAATGCAGTCTTCTAAAAGCCCAATAGTCTTATTGAAATATATCAAGACATCTTCTGCAAATAAATGAATATGGACATCCTGAACAACATCCGGTAAACTATTTATAAGCAGACTGAAAAGCAAAGGGGCCAATATAGAGCCTTGAGGAACGCCGCTTAGCAGTTGTAGTGCGTTAAACAGCATTTCGTTGGCTTTGACTCGCTATTTGCCAAAATTAAAAGAGTTAGCAAGTTCATCGAGGAGGATGTGATAATTCACGCTATCGAGCTTTGGAAAAATCTAAAAGTACTAGGACCATATAGTGGTTCCGGTCAAGAGCCATTCTTATATCAGAAGTTCCTTTCAACACAACGGTCTCACAGCGAAATCGTCGGAATCCCGATTGCCAGGACGTTAGAAAATCACTCCGGTCAATATATTTGTGCATACATTAGCTTTTCAAGGACTTTGTATATAAAGGACAAAATACTAATTGGCGAACATTTGCTGCAGATTCTGGAGAATTTTTTCAGAATGGGCATGACGGTTGCAAACTTCCAAGCATTGGAAAAAGAGGATGACATTAAACATGAATTAATTATATGTAACATGTATTTGCCGATAAATGAGAACAAAAATTTAATGAACCTTGGTGGAAGTTGTCGGGCAGTAGCTTCAGATTTAAATGAAGATATGGCAGCAAAAAGGTTCACTGTAATCTACTCCCCAAAATGAAAAGGTGTTGTCATTATTATTGGGCAAAATGAAAATTTTTATTGAATTACCCACACTGGAATAAGAATCACTTAGCTTAATGGACGCAGTATTGGCTGATGTGATGAATATGTTCAGTTCTTCAGTGTGGACAAGCATTCACCAAACACACAATGCAATTTTCATCGATATTTTTGTAGTTATGATATGAATAGTAGTATGATGTAATGGTAGAGGGTGCAAGAGCTATAGGAAAGTGGTAACTTAAGAAGAGAATATCATTATCCACTGTACTGTACTTCCATTTCAAAAATCCGAAAGATTCTATCTTCTATTTAGATTGATGTTTTGGTGAAAGCTTCAGACCAGTAAACATGTTGTATACGATTATGCGAAGAAAATAAAATCTTGGTGAAGTATCAATCGGGCTTCCGCGACTAGTATTCATGCGAAACAGCTTTGACATTGAATTTAACATATTGGAAGCTGGCAATAGATCAATGGAAATTCATAATTGCAGTATTTTTGGATATGAAAAGAGCTTTGAAGACGATTGATCGAGCAATCTTCCTTCAAAATATAAAGCAATATCGTGTCAGGGTTAAAGAGCTCTAGTGGTTTACTTACTCACCTCATTTCTATAATTGTTATGGTATCAAAAGAAGATTTCAAAAAGTTACAAAAGCAACAAAATAGGGAAATGAGAATTATACTTATACTTCGATGTACTACGTTGGTTAAATGTAAGGTAACGGATGTGTTTAAGTGTGCCAATAACGATATTTGAAATTAAGAATAATATGCTTCCAGGATATAATTATGTAAGATATGTGTATGAAATGCAACCATATTCGTTGAGAAATAATGACAGGTTTAGGTTAAGTTAATTTAAAAATACTAATACGCAAAATATGATTATGCATAAAAGTTTGCAAATGCAAATAAGAAATGAGAATGAACTGAGAAAATTTAAAAAGAAAATAATTGAATATATCACAATAGATGCTCCTATTGTTTAGAAGTTTGGGTAAGAATATAAGCTATGGTTATAAACTATGTATTTATTGCTGTTATATATGTAAATCACTACTACTGTCGCGTGCCTGACGAATAACCCAGTTTCCACTGTATTAATAAAATATCTTAATTTTGTGGTTCGAAACGCACTGAAAACATAGCTCGGAAATTAGTGGCAGAATTTTAGGTTTATGCAATAATTCATCAGTAAAATTGAAAAAGATAAGAATTGGTACTCACTCAGATGATGCATCTGTTGTTCCTATTGTAGGATTCTCTGATTCTGAACTAGAAGCCCCACTACTCTCAGCATTGCTATCATATATAGCACAATTAATATTCGAAGATGCAGATGTAGCTGCATCTCCAATAATTGGTGTTGTTTCAGTCGATGGAGCACTGGCTTCTTGTGAGATGGGTTCTGCATCATTGGAAAATGATGATTGACCCGTTGCTAAGTGATTTTGTTGACGCTTTAATCGTAATAAATTTAATTTTGTTGTTATTGTCATATGCATAAGGCCTTCATAAGTAACATCTGCATCAATCCATGTTCCGCGTTCATCCAAAAGTGGCTGTGATACACGATGAATTAATGGTGGCGTATCGCCCAAATATACTTCAGATATAACAACGTCTTCCATAAAACTAGGAAGCTAAACAAAAAAAAACAATCGAACTCGATTAAACATTACGAAATGACAATATAATGACAAAATGCCTTACACGTATCGCGCTTAATTTTTTTTGAAGAAATTCTTGAATTTTTTCCAAGAGAATTGTGTCATTCAAGCAACTATAGAGAATTCTTCCTAATAGTACATTAGCCCAGACAACACTACCTGATGGACCTAAATATAATGACTGATCTATGCCCTTCCAGAGCTCGTCCTCTTGCTTTTTTTGGCGGCGGCTCTAAAAAATAATAGAAATTCAGATTTTAGAGATACAAAGATGTATAGTATGTTGTAACGTTTCCTATGAAACTTCCAAAAATTCATATTTTATACTATTCTACATGCATAAAAGTAGAAACAAATAATAAAATAAATAATAGAAAATCAAACCTACTCGTCTGGAAAACGTATCTGATGAGGACAAAATTGGGCATTTCATGACAGGTATACTACTTTGGGAGCATGCTTTCTAAAGTAAAATAAAACAAACGAAAAATCATATGAAAAATAAAAGAACAAATATGTATAATTATTATGTTATTAGTTTTGATAAATACCTGGTATCTAGTCATGAATTTTATGTAGTCAGCAGGATTTCGAGCAGAGCATGGCGTCATTAGTAAACCTTCAAACAGTGAACTATCAGACGCATGACTGTCTCTTTTTTGTGATTCTGAACTCTTTTTATCATCCACTAAAGGAATATCCTAAGTAAAAATAATATTGTTCGAGTGATGCGTTTCTACAAAAATTTAAATTTTCTCCTAGCAACCTAAGTTAATACAAATTGATTTCAAATAATTCATTTGTTCCTTCACAACGGCTGAATTATTAATCGAAATCGAAATATGCACTTATAGCTTTATTATGAAAGACGCATAAATCACTTAGTTAGCTGAATGAATATTGTTATAGGACGTGATTTCATATTTCATAATAAAGACCAAGATTAATTTACACTAACCTCCCCATCACCAGATGTTGCCTTGATCGCTGACGCAATTTCTTCTTCAGTTAACATTACAATATCGGGTAGACGTAATTCCTGATCGTTAATAGCACCTATACTGGCAGCATAAAATCTTCTGTACCAGTCTTCTTTATCTCTATCGCAGCGAGCAAAAAGTAAAATTCTAGTCTCATCACCGCAGGGCACTGAATCTTTAGAGAATGTTTCATGCGCCTCTTGAAGTTTTTGTAGCTAATGAATATCAATATATATTTTTTATATTATATTCCATTAATTATAAACACAGGTTATTACATCTGAGTTAAGTATAGTTGTTCCAAAATCTAAATCATTCTGCAAATCACTAAGTTGTGTGCGTTCAGATTTATCATCAACAGAATCGTTCGAGTTCTGATGTATCACCCCACAAGCTTCTGCATCATTTTGAATTGATGTTATTGAATTCTCAGGAAAGGAAGATGTTGCGGACATAATATTTTGAGATGTTAACTCTTGGTCTAAAGGTGGGCCATGTTGTTTACCGCTATCTTCCTCTGGCTTTGTTGTACCGGAATTTTTTATAATTAGTTGTATTGGATATTTTCGACTAAAATGCCTATACAAAGAAAAAACAAAATAGAATTTTTGTACTAGATGCAAAAAAAATGATAGCTTGGTCACCTTTTACGTGCCAATCCTATTGGACACATTTCCACACGACATCCCAACAGTTTAAAACATCGATGTCGTGTAAATGCAACATTTCTCTTATCAATTGATTGTTCATTCCACATAGTTCTTTTTGGTATGCGTGCTGCCGTATTAGACAAACGGAGAATGGAACCTAAACAAAATGTTTTGTGAATACAAAAGATATTGAAAAAAAAGATGCAACAAAAATTAAGAAAATTACCATCAAGTCTTACAAATACTGATCGCGTCATGGATATGTGATAGTTGGTGGGATCATAACTATTAATCTCATTCATCCAACCCTAATAAAAATTATAAGAAAAATTAAAACTGCTTACATAGAAATAAATAAGTGTGTGTGCTCACCGAATAAGATTTCATTGACTTGTGCTCTTCGGCAGCTGGAATTTCATATATAGTCATAGAGCTATAGTCGGGTATTTGAAATTTACTCCTTTCGGGGCCTCTACCGGAATTTTTTCGTTCAATATAACCTTTAACTGCTTCAGTTAAGCAAGTGAACAAGGAGATGGTGAAAAGGCAGCAAATAATACCACGGAAAAAATCAGGTAAAGGCAACAGCAGCAGAAACAGAAACAACACAAAAGTTATAATTCCAGGACAATTCCGGTAAGCATTATTTACAAAATGTTTCGTCCTCTGTACTAATCCATTATTTATTGAATGTTTATTATTAATCATTTTAAGATTCACATCGAATTCTTCTGAATTTATTTGATTCGTGTCATTACTAAAATTCGAGAGTTGTTCTTCTTCGCTCTCTGGCTTAAGATTTTGTTTAAACGAAATACTATCCTTTGCAAATGTAATGAGAATTTCATCTTGATAATTTTTATCCATACTATATCCAGGAACACTCTCAGATACCGCAGTTGTGGTGGATGGCAGAATCATATCTTCAAGCATTTCTATACCAGATTCAATTTCAACTTCCTTTTTTGGTTTATTATCACTTGGGTTAGTACACTGTGTTTCTGCATGTTTCTTGCGTTTCCTCAAAAATTTTGTTGGAATTGAAGAGGTAGTACGACTTGCGCTCTCGTCCGCTTTGGTTAATTTTCTATGTTTTGATATAGCCTTTGAACGTAATTTCGCAAACGATTTAGATAGTGTCGTACTTTCAAGATCATCTGGCGTTAAAAATATATCATTATCTATATCTGAATCTGAGTCTGCTTTATTTCCAATAGGAGGATTAAACGATTTTTCTTCCTTTAAATATGTAGCTGTTATTGGATCTATGAGAACGTCATCACTTATAGAACTGTTTATAGTTTCTAAGTCAGAATCCTCGTTGCCGTCACCTTTTTGGTTAAGAGCGAACAAAACATTTAAATTTATAAAATTTTCAAATTTGTCAATTTAATAGAAATCAAAAACTATTTAAGAAAAACTTTATAAGAAAAGTAAGGAGTAAAATGAATAAATTATACGTAGAGCCAATCCTCGACGTATAATCACCGAAAATCCCAATATCAATATCTTTAAAATTAGATTGGAAGTCCGTAATAAACGGTAGTTTGTACGATGATGAAAACCGCACATAACCAATGAGTCGGAATATTAAAAGGAAACACAGCAATCCGAAGCGGCTCATTCATGTGTTCAACAAAAAGTTGGAAAACAAGCACAACATCAGTAACGTCTCTTCTTTTCGTATAATTATAATTGAACTGTACACGAGCTCCCCGCGGTCAAAAAGGCGCGCGAACCGATTTGGTCTTGCGTTCTCCACTCATGACACGCGAACTGTAGAGCACCATGAGAACGAAAGCATTCATTGCCAGACGAACTGCAAAATGATCGCGCGTCATTAAAAATTATAAACATAGCGTTTTTGGCATGGTACAAAACTTTTAAACTATGAGTAGGAAAATTGATGTAGAGGAGATATGCCAGACACCAGGAACACGTTAAAAGACAAGATGCTATGATTACTGTTTGTTCAAATGCCCCAATTCTGCTCCCAAGTTTATATGCAGAACCGAAATGAGATTGAGCTCAGTACCAAATCCTTGTTCATATGATATGATGAAACTGTACTGAGACCGCAATATAAATAAAAAATAAAGTAATAGACATTCGATTCAAAATTTCCCCACCGTATTATGGTTTTTGAAATAACAATTTGATATTAGTTATTCCATATGAAAACGCCTTTCCCTACCTTTCAGAATTGTTTGGGTTGTACTCTTGGATGCTTTTATGTCCTCCATCGCCTGAGATACTCTTCCTTTTATAAGTTTCCATGTTGTATCACTGTTCGATAAGTTACTTATCAACGTACCTCCAGGTGATGAAGCACCTTCAACACTACCAGATCTATAACGTAAGTATGTAAAAAAAGACGGCAAAATGACGTAGTTCATCACATACCGTTTTCTATGAAAGAAATTCCCTTGAAGAAATTCTTTGCGCCAACTAAAATCTTCTGACTAAAAAAAAAACAATATAAATAAAAGTGAATTATGTGAATTTAAGTAAGAATAGTTTACACTTTGCTGAGGACTGCTTGACAAGGAATCACTGGGTTTGATTATATCTTCAATACTTTCCTCCCCTGCATTAAATCTAATAGCAAGGGGTATGCTACCCGATGATTTGCTTCCACTTCCTTTTAAATAAAAATCTCAAAAATTGATTGAAACGATTAAAATTGCTTACCTTTTGGGACGCGAAGCGAATCCATCGTTTCGTGTTAGCTCAATTTTCTTTGTTTTCCTTTTAAAAACTTTCATTCATATCACAGCTTTTTTTTTCCAACTCATTTCAATATTAGTACGTACCTATCTTTATACGGTAAAGGATATTTCAAAGTATAAATGTGTTAAAATGTCGGCTGATTCGTTATCAAATTTCTTAAGAAATATAAATCGCTAATCACTTACTCTTTCCGAAAGGACAGCCATGGCAGCAGGTAATATGTACAGTATGAAGATATTTTTAGCATATAATTAAATGAAAATAAATGCAATGTATAAAAGACTTTTAATGGGTAATTCACGATCAATTTTATAACTATTTTTCGTATATTTTTCACACTTTAAATAAAGCAAGCTATACCGTTCCATAAATTGTCGCGAAATAAAGATGACACGAAACAGCTGCAAGCATGCGAACGTCAAATTTCTTTTATAAAATATTTCAATATAACGTTATATCTTCTTCTTTCTTAATAATAATGCAGACAAAGGACAACGATAAATGAATTTATAACAAAATGGTTCATGTTTCTGTTTTATAATAATTATGAAACAAAAGTGCTTAAATGGTTTCTAAAAAATGTTAGTCTTTTGCCCCACTGGACTGAGCAAAGCAATAAAAAGTCGAAGGAACATTTCAAAAGAACAAAGTTTTTATTTTAAATATTTGAAGTTAATGTGCATTTATTGTTAATTATTATTATAAAAACATTGTTGTTGTTGCTTTTGCTATAATGAATAATACCAGCTAGCCATATATGACATATAAACCACAAAAAAACGGCAAACTGTTGTTATTTGTAACAATTGTTCACATAGGGCGAAACCACAAGCTGCAGTATACTTCGCTTTTTGTTGATTAGAGAAGAGTCACTCAGAGTGAGAAAAAATCGCACGGTACACCATTAGTGGAAGAAATATCGTGTAATGAATAGGAAAGCACCAGGGAAAATAGAATACAACATATTCTCATTAAAATTTTGACACATGTCCTCTGACGTAAATTTATACGCTAACGATATACATCTATATAGAAAAGCCAGAGAGAGAAGAGAGATCTGTGCCTTGGGCCACCCATGTGATCGATGGGGTAATTTATCCGATATAAATTCCAATTCTAAAAGTAATGCTGCCACCTATTGCAAAATGTGAAAACGCTGTGTGGAACTACTTTTTAGCGAAGAACAAAACCGAAGAGCGCAGGGTGTTCCGATATTGATTTGTAGATGGCAGTACAAAAGAAATCTCATAATTTTTTCAAATTTCATCTTATTCGAAATTTAATTAACGTCTTTGTTAATAATTTCAATCTAAAAAGTAATCTGTCGAAAAAACTCATCGTCATCAGTTTTTCTGAATAATTTTTTTCACATCATGCATGGCATATCGTTTCAGACAGACGAAAGCGATGCTTCGCATTTCTGCGCTGGAACTTTATCTCGGTCAGATTTGTACCTGAGGTTTTCATTATTTTACAGAAATTTCTAAAAGAGCTTGTCCGCTTAAGTAAAATACAGTCTTTATTAATTACTGCATTATGTAGATATCCTCGATGCGGGAAATGGAATCATGCATCATTCAAAGGAAATTCCTTCGTTGGAAAATATGATGCATGCCTCTATATTGGATACTTTATAAGAAATTGTATCCTCCTATCTTCCTTGGAAGAAACAGGCATGCTACACCTCCTAGGTGGTTAACAGAGTCAGCGCTCCTTTTTTTAAATAATTGAATAAATATTTTTTTTTTTATATTTTTTATTATTTTTACCCATATCGACCTTAGAAAATAAACAAGTAAAAAGGTACAATTTGTCTAAGACTAATTCTTATCATACCCTAGACCAGATGAAAGCCCGTATGTAATTTCGTATGGTCACCCATCTGTGCATGTTTGATTTTTGAAGTGGTTTTTCGCATATATTTCTAGAACGGCTCGTCGGACAGCAAAAGTGATTATAACCAATTTCATAGGATTTCATATTCTGAAGAACTCTTCAGAACAATAAAAACGTCTAGGATAGTTTTCACAGTTCATTTTAACAGTTTATTTACTATTGCTATGAAAAGACCATGTACCAAATTTCAGTTCTCTACGTTGACGCGTTCTCAAGCAGTGTCCAAATATATGGTGGAAAACGAAATTTTTGTATGGCAACTTTATGAAGGAGTTGCCCGATTGATCCCATTTTCGAACGTAATTTTTTTTTTTTAAACAAGCCCGCGTAAAAATTACAGCACTCTAAGCGAACGCGTTCTGGAATTATCGTGAGGACAAACAGACGGACGGACGGATATGCAAAAATAAAAATAACTTTCATTATTATACGTGGGTGTCCAATCCATTTCACTCTACCATCATTATTTCGAGGTGTTACAAATGGAATGACAAACTTAGTTTACCCTATGATTTCATCTTGGGTATAACAAGCAGACTTACAAATGTCACAAATAAGTCCGAAATTATATGCAAAGAAAGTTCGTTGCGAGGTAATCGCAGGTGCAGATACTCGTTTTCCAAAGTCCTGTCTAAATCTCCTAGATAGAAGCTTTCAAGTTGCGTGCGCCCTCGCGGATATATTGAAATTCCAAGCTATGTAGTTTCATGAAAAAGTCAAATTCTCGTAATAAGAGCCACGTCTTTGTAGTTCTGGGTTAGGTGTTATTGGCTTTTGTTCAACTTGCCCAGCCTTTTTATGTTGTTAGTTTGTCTATGACGACACCATAAGAAGAATTACTCAAAAAGTAAGAGTAGGACTTAAACATCGAGCGAACATTGACAGTCGCTAAAACGCCTACTTCGTCTACCTTAGACACACATGAAAAAGCGAGGAAAAAATGGTCACCCATACGAACATACGCTTTTAGAGACCTGATAACCCAGGTGGCAATGCCTACGGCGGTTTCCGGTCGAAATAACGGAGAGCCAGAGCCAGACCTGGCCAGAAGGTCAGTTCTTTCATTTCCCCATGATCCCTCGAATATGTTACTATTCTGTTCAATTCTAATAAACAGCAATGCTTATAAGCCAAATTAAGTGAACCTTCTCCATGTTTGTGATGAGCTCAGTGTAGGTATAAACAGAGCTCATGAAGGAGAAGTCCAATTATTCTTATAATAGCGCAAACTTATTGCTATTTCTACGCGCTGCCATTGGTCTGTGGTCGTTGATCCCACTTGTTGACATTTTTGTGCTTGCTACTAATTTGCTCTGCATTTTCCGTCCTTACCTAAGGGCATACCTTTCAAGATATTATGGGGAGAAGAAAGCTTCACTCGTGTACACAAACTTTATACGACAATTTTGAAATTACGAGACCCTGTTTTCACTGTGTTTTTCGTAATTTCGGTGACAATTCACTGCCACTTTCCTTGTTCTTAAACCCAATTCATCATAGCTATCAACCAGTCATCATAGCTATCAACCACAGTCGTCAATTTTGAAACGAATAAACTGCCAATGTTCCAGAAATTTGGGATGTGTTCGTCACAAAGTACGCTGGTAATTTTGTAGAAATTACGTTAAAATGAGCTGAAAAATGTATGGGAAATTTCATAATTTTGAGCTGATTTCAACGATTTCATCGAAATTATGTAATTTCGACCTAGTGTGAATGCCATATAAGCCTCAATTTCAACATTACCAATTCATCGCATTTCAATCTAGAAGCGATTTTTCGTATACGATCAATTGCTCATCCTTTTGCATATGACATATGCTGTGCTCTTTTGTGTCCGCGGGACAGAACCGAACAAAAGATACACAAAAGAAAGCCTCATACCTTTTCAATAGAAGATTTACAAATGAAGAGAACAGTACAAATACTTCACTTCAATCGACAGAACAATTTGTTCTTCCGAGTATATGGGAGTTCTAGTACAAGATACACAAAAGAACACAGCTATTATGTCACTAATCTAATATCTGATAGAGAACCCTCCCCTTCAATTCAATTCTTTATTTCCTGGCTAATGGTACAATAGGACTAAAAATCTTTTACCTGCACCTACTATTACTAAATAAGTAAATATATTGAATTAGAAGCTAATGAATAAACTAAGAGAATAACAGAATAAAATAAAATAAACCTAAAAACTTAAAAGATTACGACAAGAATAAATAAAAACAGAATTCGGAATGTAAATATATAAATTCAAGAATAGAAATTAATATAACAAAATTGCATTGATTAAAAAAAGAAAAAAAAACAAAAAATTAACATCAAGTGTTTTGACTGAGTGCAAAGATAAATAAATTTTGTGATCGTAAGTTGTCATTAGGTGAGTCTTGGCATACAAGTCCCCTGAAAGTCCCCAACGCGATGGATCTTTGAAAGTTGACAGGAAGGGAATTCCACAAACCTATTACTCGAACAAAGTAAGAGTTCTCCATTATGGAATATCTGTGTCGAGGAATTAAAATGTTAAGATTTCTAGATGAACAAGAAAAGTGTTTAAAGAGCATCCAAGTATATGCAACCGGAACTGAGAAATATGGTCAAATGTTTCAGGCCAAAGACAAGTCCCGTACAATCATTAAAAGTGACCTCCAATTTGCTAGCGCAAGAAGAATCGTAACGAAGGAAAACTAGAGAAGACCCAATAAAATATGACAATAAAAGCGTTTTAACTACTAGTTTTAAACGTAAGGGTCTTGTTAGTATACTAGCTGATAACCACAGCCTCCGAGTGCCACCATGGACCTTTCGAATTGTTCCATTTCCATAGTCACAGCGGCTCATTGCGGTGCTCAGAGTAAAGCCGAGATTTTTAACTTTATTCACATAGCTAGTTCCATCAAGAATGACCGGAGGCAACTCGCTCATATCAAGATGCTGTCTATAAAAGACCATTGATTGGGATTTAATGAGATTTAATATGAGCTGAATTTCGGATGCTCATCTTGATACTCGCTCCAAGTCAAAGTTGAGGCAGTCTTCCATAAGATCCGTTCTAAAGACTCTTGAAGCACGTTTATCCCATTCCCTCATGCAGTACTATTATCTATTTTGTGAAATGGAAATCATTTTTGATTTTTAAATTAAAAATCAGAAAATAATTTTTTCGATATGATTTTTTTGAAAACATTCATAGCTTTTACGGTCCCTCCCTGCGGGGTATTGATCGATCCACTGACACCACTGAAATCGCTTACATAATCATGGAATCACTTTTCTATAGCTGTATCTTTTGGGTTTAACGACTGGACTCCACTGAACTTGAAATAATAATTTGTATACGAAATCCATCATAGTCAGTTTCAGTTCAGTGGATTTCCCAAATGAATATATAGAATAGAAATAGATGGCAATATAACATTTGTAATCCATTCTCTGTCCCCCATAGCTACTTTTAGGGATAGGCAGACAAAAATTGCTTAATTTTATTTCCTTAGAAAGCGAGTTTAAGGAATATTTGATGTTATCTGAGATAAGCTTCCAATCAAAATAATAATTTTGAATATATGTGGAATTTGTTGAGCTTGTAACATGACTGTTAAAGCGGAAATGAAACTTGAAATTAAGATAGTTTTCACACCCCTGCCAACAAAAAAGGACCCATATGAAATAGAAGATTAAGCAGTCTATGTTATACATGTCAGTGGATCGATCGGGATACACATTTACCTACCTATTGATAGTAATAGTAGGTACCCAAGCTCTCACAGTGTCTTAAATATCCCAGAATTTTTCTAGTTTTTCGTTTATTTCTGCGAGGGAGAGGCAGCTTGGTTGTTTCGAAGGTATATAGAATACAAGCTATTCCCATTACGAACCACATTCCGCCATTACTGACGAAATATCGTGAAAATGTATAGGAAAGCACAGTACAGGGAACACAATACTCTCTCCCCTCTCTCTGTCTTTCCTATAAAAATGTATATACATTAGTCACAGAATTACGTCACAGGCTATCAGCTGCTATGTGTCAAAATCTTAATGGGAATACTTGTCTTCTATATACCTTTTTAGGTACCTAGATACACAACAGTTCAACTAATATGTCTTCGTTAATTGTTGCATTCTAATTATTTGCAATCACTAAAATTAACAACAATAACAAAAGCTCAGCTTCTTCGATAAATAATTTTCTGTAAAGGCACGGCACATGCATGTGTGGCCATCCTGCACAAATTGTGCAAAAATAACATTTTAATGAAGAATGCCAACATTTCGAGGGGAACCAAATAAAGAAAAGCCGGAAAAGCGAAAAGAAAACACTCGAATAATCGCAAAAACGGAAACAATTAAATCATCTTTGGTTCAATGGATTCGAATAAAAGTTGAAGCAAAAGCAGGGAAATTTTACAATTGTTGAAAATTGTCGGAAAATGCTGTGCTGATGGTTCGGGAAATTTGTTTCCTTCTTTTCGGAATGGGGGATGAGGGTTGAACATGGCGCGATATGGTGAAGGTCTCTCTTCTATTCTAATGATTCATATTATTAGGTATGAAAAGGCTAGCATACATACATACATACATACTTACATATACATAATATAAATACAAGTAGTATTGGAATACAGGCTGCTCGCTGTGGTGTAGTATACAGAATTGTGCCCTTTAGCTGATCCTTAGCTAGAGCAGCAGGGAAGAAGTGAAACTTTTTTTTTAAGAGCGATTTTAATAGATAAGAGATACACAAGGCGGGCGGGTGGAAACATTTTGTCCTCGTTTTGCAATTTGCATTCACGATGGCCATGATTCCATTCTTATAATTACTGTCAATTCTTAAATTAACTTCCGGAATGGCTCCACACTTCATTTTCTGTCTTTTACTTTTAATTGCAAGTATGGATGTATGTATGTAGGTATGTATGAGCCCATACGAAATGAAGTATAAATGTGACCCTTGCTAAAAAAAATTAGTATCCACTCTGTAACGTCAGAATGTCTGGACCATATTTATTTTAGGCAGTTCAATGTCCAGTAATCTCGCTATGTAATTACGAGGATTTAGTATCTATTTGGTACTGCCTACATACATACATTTTATTAATATCAGATTTTTATCTAGCACAAAAAGTTATCCACAATTTTTAAATTTTTCAGGTCCAGACATGTGAATTGTGCAGATTAAGTCACTCCTCAATTCCTCCCTCTGATCTTGCCGATAGTATTGCCATAGGTTGACCTATGTAGGTTAAGAGTAGCTGCGACTAGGACAATAGCACCATACAGACGCGGGGACCAGAGTTAATCCATTGTGTCCTTCCCTAGAATGGATAGGCTAAATCTATCGTTTTTGATATGATATGCTTCGAAGTTTTTCGTCTTATTATACAGTCGACACAGATCGCCGTTGCATTTCTTCATCTTCTTAAAAATAAGTAAAAAAGCTAAAATTGGTCCAAGACCAATCCATAAGATACCCTAGATGACTGCCCATATGTCATTTCGTACGGTCACCCATCCGTGCAAGTTTGATTGTTGAAGTTGTTTTTCGCATATATTTCGAGAACGGTTTATCAGACAGATAAAATAATTATAACCAATTTTATAGGATTTCATGACTTTTCGAATTTTTCGCTGTACTCCTCTTTGTACACCTGATATTAACGCGGCATTGTCATAACCTAACGCAATATCCAGCCCATATTTTTCCAAATAGAATGTTTTTTTAAATATCCTCTACAGTCTTTCCCGACATAAAAAAAATCTAATAAGGACTGTCCACAATATCATCTTCTACATGGACGTATTTAATTTTTGATTGATTTGGTCAGTTCTGCTTTCATCGGGGGAGTGCTGTCAAAAATTTTTCTGTAAAACCAAAGAACATTTAACTTAACAAGAGACTAAGACTGAGAAAATATTGCTCTGTTCTCTCTTTCTCCGCCACCCCATTCCCATAACTGTACATGTACGCACGCCGATGACAGGCATGCACATAGTTTCATGTTTCGCTTTTCTGCCTTGTGACTGCTTGTCGGCCTCCAATTCCTACCCCATTCGCCCATCTTACTATTCTCCCTCTGTTCTACTATAATGCAATGTACATGAAAATTCTCTCAAACAAAGTATTCTTGATGAAACCGGCTCTGGTTCTGGCGCTGCTTTGACGACTCGCTGTTCGCCACTCACCATTACCATTGGTGACTGGCGGCGGGTCGTCAAAGCAGAGAGTTTTCGTAAAATTTGTGAGAGCGGGTCGTAGCATCAGTGGCGGGTCGTTAACAAGCAGAGAGTTTTCATACAATTTGTGAGAGCGGGTCGTCATAGAACGACCCGCAATATAAAGCTTTTCAATATACGAAATGCGTATTCTTTCTGTTAGATGTTTTTTGGTAATACCTCTTTATATCATTTTGTATCTCTTTTTGACAAGTAAGAAGGTATTCCATTTGACCCACTAGCGGACTCTTCAAGTTTTAAACAATATTTTTGAAAATTATCAAAGGTGAAGTTATCAAGTCCCGTAGTGAAAAGTCATCTTTGAAAATCAGGAGATCGAAATATGCAAACAATATAATCTCTATTACTAGATAAAGATATGCTATTGATATTGCCAATTTCCATGCACTAATAATAGGTAGGTACCTACCTACGTTTATATTTTGCAAACGTGCGGGGACCTCCAACTCCAAACTGCCTCTTGCATAGTGAACATATTTCGGCCTTATTTGGGACTTAACTGAAGAGGAATTCTCCAAATTTGGAGGTCCCCTAGATGAAAGCTCCAAGGCGGGACAACACCCAAATTTTATTAAAATTGTATTAACCTGTAATATTAGAGAATTTTTCAATAACATCATAATGAGATCATCCTTCTCTGGAATCTGGAAATAATCAAAAATTTTACCAATCTCTAAAAGGGCTTTGAATTCAGCAGAATTTCATCCTGTTTCTATACTACTCTTTCTTTCGAAGGCATTTGCAAAAATTTTAGATATGCAAGCTATAGTCATTTTCTAGAGAGTAGAAACTTATTAAGGAAGTTAGGTTTCAGGAACTTCTGCATTGATTAAAGTCGTTGATGATATAATTTAGATGACGATAAATTAACCTTGATAACTCTTTTGTATTTCTCCAAGGCGTTTGATAAGGTGAACAATATATTTTCTTGTTGATATGCTTCGTTTCAATTCTGATTTTTCTAGATCTGGGAGCAAAATGATTTGATCATATGTATCTAATTACCCGACAACAGAAGGTTTTTGTGGAGACTTCTGTTCTGATTTTCTACCTTTATCAACTAAAGTACGCAGCAGCGATCTATTTTCGGACCACTATTGTTTGCCATTTATATCAATGATATTCCATCCATTTTACATTAGTGCAACTTCCATATGTATGCAAACGACGTTCAGATGTATATATCGAGACCAGTTGGGTTGGTGGTAGATGCTGTTTGTCGAATGAACAATGATCTCGTGAGAATATCTGTTTGGGCCTCAAGCAATACTATCGACCTATTATGCTGTTAAGCAAACGCTAGTTCTGTGAGATTCCTCGCTTAACTTAAAACAGAACTTTGGAATGGACTGATCATATTGATAACATTTGTGACCAAGATCTAAGCTACTCTTCGAAAACTATCAATATCAGCAGCCGTTACACCTACTAATACATGTATTATGCTTGTCAAGATGCTTATAGTTCCGTTAATGTCATATGAAAGTGGAATGCTTTGTAAATTGGACTGATATGCAACACGTAAAATTAATGCGGTCTCTAAATCCGCAGTGCAATATGCTTTTGATCTAAGAAAGTTGGATCATGTGTCGTTATATACCACTCAATAATTGTATTCCTTCGGAACCTAATTTTTACTTTATTTTCAGCAAATTAAGTTTTTCCCAATCAGGTAGATCATGTTCCTTAACTGCGACACATTTTCGATCCCGTTGTCCATCAGTTTCTGGAACTTCCTTCCTCTCAGTTTGATAAAGGCGATAAGATTTTTTGAATTTTTTTCTAGTTTTTTGATTTTTTTTTTGAATATAATGAATTAAGAAATTATTTAACTCACTTAGTACGTAGTTAGGTTTAATTTAATATATTTCTTTTACTTTCTTCTTTATTAATTTTATGAATTATTTTTATAACCTACACCTACACACAATCTCTATCTGTAGCGTAATATGTATGCAATACATATAGAATTTTTTGAAAAGGTGAAATAAAAAAGTCTATTCACATCTTAATCACCCACCCACTTACTAGCTACACATAAATTTATATGTACTTCAAATTAAATTATTTTCCAATATACCATATTTACTATACCAAATGACTATGCATTGTTAGATTTTTTATTTATTCATTCTGTATTAAGCTGAATATGATTTCAAATTCGAATTATTACTAACTGAATAATGAAGTATTATTCCACTATCATCATAATTATACTGACATCAGCATGCATATTAGTTTTGAATAAACAACTTGATATAATTTTAATTCGTAAAATGCACAATAATCAAATCATAATCATCATCGTTATCATTACCGAAACATGGTGATAGTAAAATTATTTATCAAAATAGTGAAACATACTGAGAAAAGGAAGCTATCAATCTGTGTGCAGTGTGACCTATGACATGACATTGAATTTAACCCCTGACAGACAAGTTACTAACGCAATGCTAACACTTTATTAGCAACAAAAGTTTTTATGCATATAGTATCGATGATATCGTTTAAAGCAAAGAAAAAAAAATAATTTAATAAATATCAAGAACATTTGAGTACATTAAAACCGTATAGGACTTATCATTTTCGCAGTATACGTAAAAATCCTAAATTTGTATATGGCAACACCAAGAAGGGGTAGCTCGATTTAATCAATTTTTGAAATTATCTTCTTTTTTTTATGGAAGCACTGTACAAAATTTCACCTCTCTATGTCGACGCATTCTCAGGCAGTGTACAAACCGAAACCGAAATTTTTATATTTTTATATTGTGCATTGATTTTCAATCCATTTTTCTCTACCATCATTATTTCCATTATTTTTAGGTGTTACAAACGGAATGAGAAACTTAGTTTTAGATTTCATCTAGAGTATAAAAATAGCGGACTGCTTTCATAAACAGCCTGAACGACTGCCTATTATGACCAATTAATTTGCGCGTCTGGAGATGAGAATTCCTTCACTTGCCTCAAACGGGCAGTCTCTGCTTAGGCTTCCCTGACCTCCAGTCTCTATAAAGTAGACTTTCGCCTAAAAAATGGAAGATGGCGCACAAAGCGGACTGGACTTCAGCACCTGTTTTGCTAACCTTGCTGGATCCGTCAGTATACCAGGCATGGTGATGGTCCCCTTGCTTGTAATAGAGGCCTGTATTCAGTGTCTGGCTTCCCTCGTTGATGGTTGCATATAGTAATCATTTGTTGGAGCATCTAGGTCTTTAAGAAGATGTAGAGATGTCCCACACCGGAAGAAGTGTGATCATCTCACCTTTTTCTTCGAAACATACTAGCTGCTGCTTCCCTCTGGATAAAAACTTGGAGACTTAGTCGGTCATCAAAAAGTTCTTGCAGAATTTCAAAATGATAGATTTGGGCGCCGTTTTCTTAGTGGTCATAGAAGACCGCCAAAGTTGGAAGAACAGTGGAGCAAGTTTTCTACGCGGATCCCTCGTCTGGTATACAAACAGATTTAAAAGAAAGGCATTATGGATGTAGGAGTCTATGGACGGAAAAATAAGATACACAAGGCCCTAGGATCCTACCAAACTGTTTTTCAAGCACAAATTCATCACATAGAAACGTGCATTAGAATCAATATACAAAGAGGCTATTGGCAGGCAAACCTACATTCATATACAAACGACGAAAGCCAAGCTGTGATAAAAGCATTAAACTTTAATGCCTTCACTTCAAAGCTGGCTTGTGACTGGAGCAATGTCTTAGATTTACCCTCAGAGGATAAAAAAATAATGCAGTAATAGTAGGTTGTGTGTCAGGACTGGCGACCAGTGAGACAGCTGACTATTTAGCCAGGAATTGAACGGAATCTCCATTTACTGGACCCGAATCCCTTTTCGGTCTTACAAAAAAGCATCTGTCATGTCCAAAATAGAAAAGACTCACCAGATACCTTCCTGGACTAAGGCACGCCAAGAAGCTGATAAACTTCCCATACAAATTCTTTAAAAAACTCTTCAACTATGGTAAGCACCAAATCAGGCTATCCACTGACATTATGGTTAGCCCATTGCCTAGTTAGGTACATGCTTAAGAAAATAGACCGATTCTGCAAAAAAGAGGTAGAATCTGAAGAGCACGTACATGCGCAGGACTTGCTCGCCAAACACTGTGATGTAAAAGGTTAAAGGTTTTGTAACCCTATCAGACGCCCGGAAAACTGACCCTATAGACGTAATAATCTTCCTAAAAAGGGCAAACGTGGACTGGACCTAACACGGCAGGGGCATAGCACAAAAGATCTGTTAGATTGAAGTGCTTAGAGGCCAGCTCTCTGGCCCACCCCCAACTTATAATAATAACTGGTTCCGAAAGTGTGATATATTTAATTGGGCACAATTAAAAGATATAATCCTGTTGTACACTACCTGGCATAAATGAATTGTATTGAATTGAATGGAATTCTGACATCTGAATGGCTGGACATTTTCTTTCAGTCATCTGTGCTCAAGGTATATAGAAGACAAGGTATTCCCATTACGATCCACGTTCCGCCATTTGTATCCGAACGTATAGGAAAGTACAGTAGAGAGAACACAATATAATCTCTCATCTCTCTGTCCTCTCAATAGAAATGTATATACGTTATCGGACGAAACACGTCACAGTTCTAGTACAACATTTTTAATGAGAATACCTTGTCTTCTATATATCTTGATCTGTGCTTATAGATAGGTAGGTACCTACTACTTTTTCCTATGATGGGTATACCAAATAGTACCAAAATAGGTATTAAGCCGCTAGGATATTATTAACACAAATATCTGACCTGGTCCAGTCATTCGGACGGTGGTCACAGCATAAGTCAAGTAAACCGAAATAATCATCAATTTGCAACAAGTCCTATCTCTAGGTAATTTTCAATCAGGTACGATACGACATAACATGTATGTATGTATGTGTATGTAATCCATTCGACTTTACTAGATTAAAAGTGAGCCATTGATAATAAAAGCCTGAGGTCTGCACACACATAAACATGCATGTATGGTTGTATGGATGGTATTGCTGAAATGAAGTGGCCGCAACTCTCTGTCAAAGTATGAATTGAAGTGAAAATCTCTATGCAAAATGGTAAGCAATTTTCCATTGGGAATTTTGGGATGCATGGCATTTTCGAAACCATTCTGTCTATGAAAGGTAGGCCCTTCATACCTCTACCTACTGTTAGAATAACGGGGAAAATCTGTCATGATGACATAGTGCTAACACGGTGCCGGTTGTTCGCATCAAAAAACTCAATTTTGACTTATTTTCAATCACAGTTTACTTCCCAGGATGTACAAATGTACATATATATGTATGTATATTGTTGCACATTCATTCCATTCCCTTGCAATCTCGTTTGTCCGAATATAGAGTATCCCCAAGCCATATAAAACCATCAAATAAATGCACATACAAGTTGGATGCATTGTTTCCGTTCCTTCATTCATTTCTATGCATAACATGGTCCACTATACCCGGACACAATATTGTCCAGCTACACAGAGCCACCCAAAATGATTGTAAGCCGAACACCCATTTAGTAGATTTCTGGTTGGAATTTTGAATGAGATATAGTCCTCCATTGGGGCTATAACAACGTAGGGATGACATATGCATATCCCAACGCAATGTGCCATGTTGATTTTCTGTCGACAATAGACTCACCGCAAACTCTTTGAAAATTATATTTCAATGGGTGTCCGGTTTAGTTATAGCTGCCATGAAATTTAATAACTTAACCGAGGTATTGGAATCACTGAATCTGGCTGCTGGGGATGAGTGTGGTTTGTTTTTGGTGAATTCTTTTAAGATTTTTTTTTCTATTCGAGGATGTAATAATTTTGAAAAGGTAATTTTTTTTTTAATCTATATGTAAAGGAATGTGGACCAAATTTTTACAAATTGGGATTCAGGACACCTACACTGTTTCTATAAAGACCAAAGCAAAATTGGGTAGATTCAATTACATAATCAGAAATAAGATTTGTTATCCCGTGCCATATTTTCAGTCCCGAGATATCCGAACTGGTACCGGGAAAACCCTAGATAGATTGTATCCATAATGCAGTAAAATGTGTAGTGTATCACCCAAATGAAGTCCATGAAGGACCCATTTGCAACATTTCGCTTCATCTCTAAATGTAACAAATTTACTGCTCTTAAGGCCGGCGTACACGCTGCTGGCATGCATCATTTTGCATCACTTTTCGTGGATGAGAAACACTCGAAGGGTGGAATATTTCCTTCCCCCGAGTGTCTCTCATCCAAGAAATGTGATGCATGCTAGCGGCGTGTACGTCTAGGCTTAATGAAATTGTAGTAAAATTGCCACCTGCCGCTATTAATATGAGCTGAATTTTTTGAAAAGTGGAAAGTTTTGCCAATTAAGTCAGCAGAGACCTACGAGTAAGTAACTAAATGAGAGGCCCACCATTAAAATTTTTCGTGCCAATCCTAAGGCTGTTTAAGTTTCTACATCTGGTTCTGGTTCTCTCTTCGTTGGAGCGGAACTCGCTGTACTTGTACAAAACTTTTTCTTAATGAGCCTAATAGAAATTGCTTTGACTTTCTCTTGTGGCTCGGAAGGAAACAATGCAGAACTGTGGTCATCACCGGTCACACCTCCCTTCGCGCTCATCTAACAAGGATGCGAGTTGTTGGCAGCCCTGAGTGTCTGTACTGCCTGGAAGAAGGAGAGCCTGAGACAACCGAGAATATAAGGTATTCTCTGTACAAATAGGGCCATCTTTTCGCAGGGCCCCGTGATCCATGGGGCTCCCTGGCTCCTGCAATAGTAGACCATGCGATGACCAATTCTTCAACCAGTAAGACAACCTAATACATGGCTAGTTTAGCTGTTAGAGTTTGGCTACTGAAAGTAGACCGTGGGATTTATTCGAACTTCTATACATGGCAGCAAATTTTCATAAAAAGTAACGTATAGCAGCTCCAGTACTTTTTAAATTTTAATACGCACACAGTGAATAACTGTCACCCAAGAAACTCATGCTTTATATCATCATTCCTCAATATAAATTTCGATCAGGCAGCTGTGATATGTGTATTTGTCATAAGGATATAGAAAATATCAACGAAAGAAATGCTATTGGGTCTTCCAATTTGAATCGAAAGGCTGCTCAAAGCAAAATTTCATTTAATGTTTGATGAACTACGATCCTATCCTGAAAGATTTAATTTTACTATTAAAGGACTTTACGACATACTATAACTTATCAAAGTTCCAATATGCGATCATCCGAAAGAGAGACTTGTTGTAACTGAAAGGTCTATAAACACTATCATGGATATTTTTCCCCACATTTTTATTCCTATCTGAGGTTTATGTAACCGAAGCTATCCGCCATTTTTCTAGAGAGGCTAATTTAACCTGTAAATTTTCATAATGTAGGGGAAAGGGTGGTAGCCCCGATCATTTTTTTATTTTTGAAGTTATAAGTAAAGTAAATAAATCTACACTAAAATAATCAAGCCTTAAAAAAAAGTTGCTTCAAATTTAGACTTAAATTAAGTCTAAATTTGAAGCAGTTTTTTTTATTAAGGCTATGTAAGTGAAAATTTACTTTCGATTATACTTTTATTCATTTTTTTACTTTTAACTACTACTGCATTACACTTTGTTATAATTTTATCTTATTTTAATGGAAGTTGAACCAACCGAATTCTTTTTAATGCCCACATGTGTCTTCCCACATTGTAATCTATTAAAAACAGACATTCATTGAATTATGACAGTACTTACTAAAGGCTTATATTTAAGAGGACAAATAATCCTTTTTCCTTTCAATTGCTTTCATGCACTTATCTCGGTGACTTCCAGTATTTTCCTTTCAAATTCATCATCCTCATTGTCTACTTTTTTCAAGTTCAAGTCTATTCGACTCTTTTGAGATGTAATCTCATTTTAGGAGTGAAGGTAAAAAAAGCGCAACTATGTAACTTTTTAGGAAATTTCATGGCTATATAGCCTTATCGTCCAAAGGTTGTCAAGAAAAAAAAAAAGAACATTGGAAATCTGCATAATTATTGCTTAGATATTTAAGTGTGAAACATGAAAGGGGTTAAGTCCATTAAAAATCTATTTAAAGACACTTAAAAAAGGTGTGTTCAGATCGAAGTGTTTAGTACTGAAATCTTTGCTATAAGCCTAACAAAAAATTGTTGTAGAAAACGGGCAGAATATTTGTATATCCTTGGTCTGGTTATATGTAGGTATGAGTTGGGTAATTTAAAAAAAAAAATATTTTCTAAATCCGTCCGTTTTTAATCTTTATGTTCTACAGTTAAATCTGCCTTATTCAGTTTTGATTCAATAGACGTCGTACATACATAATATGTCACGAGAATGCGAAAATACATAGTTCAAGATTAATTGGTTATGCACCAATTATCTATTAGTAATCATGAAGTAATAAAGGGTTTTCTTTACAGACTTTTTTTTCAAATACGTGTTTAATAGAGAACTAAAATCAAAACAATGTAGAATGAACAGAAGTTCCTTAATATAGTTCGCAACAAAAAATACAGTCTTGCGTAAAAATATATGAACAATTTCCTGGTCCTCTTAGTAGCCGATGAACTTTTAGCTTTGTGGTTGCCATAAGTTGGAAATAGGTTTCGTCTAGTGTGAAAAAAAAAGACTTTCTTCTAGTCATTAACTGTTCAATTCATTTGAGCCTTGCACCATTAAAGCTTTGCCTATGCTGTCTCTTCGTAAGAAGCGGAAGTGTCCAATTTAATTATAATGATTATTTTTGCCTCCATATTTAAAAATATTTAAAACCGGATGTAACTATATTTTTACTGAAGACAGTGGGTATGTATAGGACAAGGACTATTTCAGCAGTAAGAATTATTAAAATCAAAAACGGAGCAATATATGTACATATGTAGATATAAAAAAATATCTATGTAGTATCGTCTCTAATTAAAATATTAAGCTCCTGGAGCTTAGAAAGGTCGACAGAAATTGTTGTAATTATTGAGGGATCCCCTCACTGAATACTTTTAAAACAGAATAGGTCTGTTCGCGTACTTCTCGTGCAAAAACCTTCTGGGTAAAAACTTACTCGTGTGGGGGGAGAAGAATGTAAAATGCATGAAAAAGTAAACGAACGCTTTTCATGCAACTTCGTGAAAAACAAGAAGAAGAAGTGTGGAATAACATTTGCGAATGAGTATTGTTTTATTTTTTTTAAACTTGTTGCACTCTTGAAAAGTCCCATGAGAGTATTGAATACTTAAACTATCTTCATTTGACATTTTGATTGCGCTTTAAAAACTTTACAGAAAATTCCAAAAATGAACTTTTCTTATGACAGGCTGTCAATTTTCCTTGCAAGAACTGTGCAGTAACTAAAAACTTCGGGTAAATTCATGCGAGAGGGGAAACTGTGACGTATGCAAAACTCGTGTAATTTTGTGTGCACGAGAAAGTAAACGAACGGAAAATGTGTAAGTTCGTGCAAATTCATTGCAATGCATTGTCCCAAAACTGAGTACGCGAACAGACCTAATGATGTTCCCTTTCAAGAAAACCACAAACAATGGCATAAAGGATCATATTGGCATTTTATATTACAAAATTAGCTATCAAAAAAATGGGTCTTACAGCTTTCATAGTACATAAGTAATGGCATAACGGGCTTTTCATTTCGTCGACTTCATCAAGGAACTGATTAATAGTAGAGCTTAAAGCATTGGGATTAGATAAAGCCACATCATGATACACTCAAATTGCAATCGGTCGTAACACAGATTAAACATGGTTAAATTCAGTTTTCGATGATGACTCGGTTCTACTTGGAAACGATTTACTTTGGAAACAGCGAATTTGTGTTGGGATCATGCTGTAACGAGCCATTTGTTCGTTCATTAGTAAATATCTAATTTCATCTGACTGTCTTAAATATAGCCCTGACTTCACATATATTCCCAGTTGCATTTGTTCCGCCACTCAACAAGCTCGCAGTTCCATATGCTCTGCCACTAAATAAAGCTTTAAAAGCCGGTTTACGTTTTTTACGCGCTGTTTGATGAAAACCCCGGGTAATCCTAGGTCTACACCGGGCTAGACTATCTTGTTTTTTTAACAACCTGGGATACCCCGAGCTTACACTAAAAATTTCTTGGGGTAATGATTTGATAGTTGTCACTTGCAATATGTTGCTGATTGGAGCATATAAATTACTTCTTGAGAAAAAATAAGCAAAAATTATAAATAACTTTTTACAATTAATTATACTCAGGAGAACTGTCAGAGAAATGTCATTACACTAGGTTTACCCGGTGTTTTAAAAACTTGTTCGATGAGTGCACAAAACCCCGGGAAAATTGTAGGGGAAAATTTACACGGTGCTTTCATCGAACAAAACTATTGGTTTTCATATATATGGCTGAATTGCAATAGCCGTAAAGACTCAGCGTCGGTTTAATTACGAAAAATTGTCATTTTTATCACATTCGCATTTAATGTTTTCAATTTCTTGTCAGTAAACCTCAGTCTCGTTCAAATCCGTAACGTCTTTACGGCTATTGTGGTTGAGTCTATAGCTATAGAGCCAATGTAAGCCACGACAACTTTGGCGCGCCGCAAAGTTTGATCAAATTTTAAATTTTGCGGCGCGTTGTTTTTTCTATGTTTGTTCCTTGTTTCATTTGAAGAGAACAAAAATGAAATTACTGACAAGTTTGAAATAAAAAAAATCTTTTTTTTTGGTAATAATATTTTAATAAACTTTTACGGCAAGAATACTTGCTTTAATTATCATAATTAATTCTTTTCTTTTTATTAATTTTTAAATACTTTTCACAATTTCACAGAAATAATCAACACACCTCAGATAGTTCGAACTGTCAAGTGTAAAAAAACTCGTGGCTCTCATTGTATCTAGGGCTTTAGCACAAGGACTGATCTGAACGTCAGTCTGTTTCCGGACTCAACTAAGTAAGGTCCTATTGGTACCTTTCCTCCAGCTACCGTGTAACTCTGCAGAATACAGGAATTAAAGCGCGACGTACTTTACCTCTACTAAAATTAAGAAAGTTTGACCTTTTTTATATTCTTAATCATAGCTAAGGGGATACCCTATGAAGTAAAGCACATGACAGGAAGGTTATAGGGAAAGGAGTTAGGGACGTGAGGAGAGTGGTGAGGTGATTGTATGCCGGAAGAACGACAGAAGATAGTAGACTGTCCCATATTCGCATAGTAAGGGATAAAAAAGCATCACGGAACTTTCTACTTTCTTGTACGGCCGAAAGTAATTTGAAGAGTAAAGGGATGTGCGCGCTTTGCAACGAGGTTATTGAGTGCAGGATCACTCTACAAGGGATCAGACCTGCTATTTCATCAAAATATTAACCATGCATGTAGCGTTAAAGGACCGAAGGGCGCGCTACATAGCGAAGGTACTCGAGTTAGTCGAGTCAAATTAATATCACATCGACAATGAGCTTGAAGGCTTTCTTTTGGACAATATTTAATGAAACTAAGACTGTGCGACCAGCTTCGACCCAGATATGGGGAATATATTTTATTGTAGGTCTGATGTAGAGCTTTTAGAAGAGCGCTAGATTCGATGGGCTGAAATATTTTTTACACTTTTCAAAAATCCAAGAAATTTCGGTGCATCTTTGACAATAGAAAGGATGTAGTCTGTCACCCTCATTTACTAGAAATATTAAAGCTACTAATGCTTAGTGACGGTGAATCTAAAATTAATGCTCCATCAAATAAAATGGGAGTGGTTAAGTGATGATCTTGTTTCATAGAGATACAACAGCTTTCGGTCTTAGATTGATTGAATTCGACGCGATTCGCTTTGCCCCAAACGAAGATACTATGAAAGTTCAATGATCTTATCATGCAATCTCGTTTGACAGATGTGACATTCCCTTTGAAGTCCTCCAAGAGTGTCAAAGGAGTAGGCGACATAAATGGTATTGTCCGGCCAAACTATGGATGGGATTGATAGTAAGGGAAAACAGATCATTAATGAAAATTAAGAAGAGAGATGGAGAGATAACAGAGCCTTTGGGCATACCGGCATTTAAAGGGTGAGGTTCTGATGAAACGCCATCTAGTACAACTCATATTAGATAGGTGATCAGATAGGAAACATTCAATCCACAACAGAAGTAGTGGGGAGAAATTAAGTGCTTTAAGTTAGGATAAAAGGGCTGGATACCAGACTCTTCCAAAGGCCTTTGAAATAACTAGGGTAATGATTTTGGACTCACCAAAATTGTGAAGACGACAATTCCAACGTTCCGTAAGAAAAGTCAGCAAGTCTTCAGATGAGAGGTCACTCCGAAAGTCATATTGACGATGTTAATGGGTGGATTGGTTTCTAGATACTACATTAAATTGGAGTTAATGATGGATTCAAAAAACTTTCAAAGAATCGAAGTGATTGCAATTGATCGATAGTTTGAGGGATCGCTACCCTTTCCTTTCTTAGGAATAAGTTCAACGTGAGCTAGTCTCCAAGCGGTTCGAAATTTTCCTGTCGAATAAGACAAGTAGAATAGTTTGCACAGAGGTTTAGCCAAGCATTGTGCACAGATTTTAATTACCAGGGGCGAGAATCAATCAGGACCTGCATATTTAGATACGTTGATCTCCTTAAGGATGTTAAACACATCTCTCGTACGGATGTATATTGGCTCTTCTGCACATGGATATGGCAGATGCAAAACAGGTGTCAGTGAAGTGGGTGGAAGACGAAAATTTGAAACCTAGCTGCCAAATTATTAGGTTTATCCAGGGAGTGAACATACACTTCACCATTATTGTCATACATACAGAGCCTTTGAATGTTACAAGGCTCTAATGGGCATTCATCAACATCCCTTGAAAGTGAAACAGACCGATCAATTAATTTCTCTCAGATATTGATTGAGAGTTTCCCAATCAGCAGACTTATTTTGTTTTTTTATATATCGTTTGGGCTAGTAAAACTATTGCGCATTTAATGAAATAATAATAAAAAAATTATTCCACAATAAATCTTTTGCTTCAAATGTAATAACTCGGTACAACAATACACAATGATTTCTTTGCCTTTGTGTAGTTTCGCTGAATTTCTCCAATTACGACTTATAATTGTTTTTTTTTTTAATATTTGTTTTGTCACGCCGATAATATTTTTACAAGTCGCCTTTACATCGAAGACCCTCTGGTAGCTGTTTTCAATTAAAACAAACCTTCCATCGCTTTTACACAAATAGGCTCTCTTCTGCTTCAAGCAGCTGGAGAAAAGCTACGCTCATATACATGAATTTTACAAGTATCGGAACTTCCTGTTTTCTTTATAGGCCTCAACAGCCACGCCTTAAATAGAAGCGAAGGTCAAGCCACTAGCCATAAGGACTGCATTATTAAATGTATCAACTTGAAGGCTTCCAGAAATTTTCATGCTTTTACAAATAGGCAGTAGAATAGCATTGCTGTGTAGGTAGGGAAACATTTTGTTGTAGGAAAAATTCAGAAGATGTACTGCAAATTTTTGTTGTCAGTGGTCTTCAGGAATGGGAGACGCCATAGCTGGATCCTGACAGACAGACCGACAAACGGACATACAAAAATCAAATGCATTGTGCGTGGGTGTCCAATCCATTTTGCTCTACCAGCATTATTTCTATGCGTTAATAACGGAATGACAATCTTAGTGTACCCTATAGATTTCATGTAGGGTATAAAAACCAGCTAAAGTCTTATAAATTCTTCAATGCGCCAACACAAAATGTACTCCAAAACTGTTTAACGTCTTTCTAGTGTCCGCAAATGACATTCCAATACACTTCGCTAGCAAATCGGTTTAACATTTCCACATTCATCCATTCTCTCCTTAAGCTGTATCCACTCGTTCATTGCAGCACTTAGCCTCTTCTCAAGGATGTCTTCTCTTTATTGTTTCTTTCGGATTCTCCTTTATTTTTGTTGAAAAACAAAAGCAACTACAACGAAAACTAAATATGTGTCGTGCAAGTCCTTTTAAAGCAAAGATCCTTTCATCCTTGTGAGGACATTTTAATGCAATGAAGTTACACGTAATTTGCTTTGTCACTTTTTATTCTGCGTCCTTGCACCACTGAATTTATGTACTTGGGTAAAGATGTCAAATAAAAGGAAATAAATGAAATTCACTTTGTAAATCTATTGATTGATGAAGAGAGGAGTTGCAAGATTTAAAAGTTGGCGTAAAGGATAAACGGAGCACATTTTGCAAGTTTTAGTTTTTGTAATACAATAAAAATCCTTCATACATAATATGTATGTAAATGGGAATTATCGGTAAGTAGGATATTTGTATGTAGGATACTTTGGGAAAAATCATCTTCTTCGCTTATGAGTGTTGAGTATAGGAGGTGCGCTTGTGAAAAAATGGAAGATGTTATACTTTTCAATTTTCCTACTAATGAGGGATTTTAAAATTTCACGATGCTTAGATTGGGGCTCGTATGCTATCTCTATAGGAAGAATTCCACAAGTAATTATTCTAGAGATTTCGTCATAGAAGTTTGTATGTATGTATTTGAGACAAGCTTTGCGCAGAGTATCTTGGATTAGTAGTTAGGTCCACCGTACCACCAAGAAGTAGCGAAAGGTAGGGAACACTGGATACTATAGATGGGAGTCAACAGCTTAAGAGATCTTTTTAGGTTAGTTTTGAAATTAAACAGAAGTAGCACAATTATTAACAATTGGAAACCCTTCCTTTGGGGTCTGTTAAGGTCCGGGGAGTCCCAACTCGCGGGATATATCCACAGTCAGTATTGTAGCAAAAAGTTGACTGAAAGCTGTCCAGGCTAGCATGGTTAAAATGGTTAAGGAGCTTGTTAGCAGATGGAATATAAATTTGGGAACAGACTATTCAAACACAAAATCCCAAAGAAACCACCACCCATTTCAATTCACCTGCATAAATGAAGATCCCAGATGTCGAATTCTGATCGGCAATAGATAAATGGCGAATACATACTAGGAACTGAAATTTAAAGACAGAATACACGAACAATGAGTTCGAATTAAAAATTTAGTTGAAATGTTAATTATTGTAAAATTTTCTAAGCAATTTATCTTTGTATGTATTTTTCATTTTATTGATCCTAGATGAAGATAAAAGTTAGTGAAGTCAAAACCCAAATTTTTCAATGACAACACCAAAAATGGGTTGCCTGATTAAATTCAATTTTGAAACTTTATTTGCTATTTTTATACGTGTACAAAATTTGAGCTCTCCACGTCGACGCGTTCTTGAGCAGTTTCCAAATATATAAGGAAAAATCAAATATTTGTATGGTAACACCGATTTAGTCAAATTTTGAAATTTTATTTACTATTGCTATGAAAACACCATTTATTGAAATTCTAAAAATTGCCCTCTCACAATAATGTTACGTAGCATCCTGCACTGCAATCAAAACTTGTTGATTAATTACTTGAGCTATTCTTAGGTTTCTTACTTCACTGAAACTTAATCAAAGATAACGTAATAAGTAGATAGGACACTTCCGAACAAAATTGGAAATTTTTCGTGTTTTTTAGGCCGTCGTCTTTTGCTTGAATGGGGTAAAAGAACTTGACTATACACTATTGTAGTGCGACTGAGACAACGAGTTAAGCACAAAAATCGAGAGAACGTAGGATTATCTGAACGCCAAAATCTTATCGAATCCCTCAAAATCCTATCAAACTATTCATAATAATTTAGATGGGGTCACACTGCCTCACTTTTTTAAGATAAAGATAAATTTCGTTTTGGCCAAGGTGCTGAAAGGAGATGTAAAATTCCTCTCAAATAAAATTCTCATTTTTCCCGAAAATATCAGAGAGTCCAGCATGAGTTTCTCCCACTAAATCTCTTCAGAGCAAAACAAATGTAAACAGAAGCATAGGATTACAGCAACAACATGTGTCCATTACAGCAACAAAATGTGACTAAACTCTGTCAATATTTCATGAAAATCGGATTTCACAAAAGCGCGGGAACATTTTATGAGAATAAAACATGAAAACTCTGCTTCTTCTCATTCATTTACGAAAATGAATCATTTGCCATTCCGTTTCGTTGCATGCAATTTGCGCTTTCACATTTTTTATCTGTATTAATAAAAGTTTTAAAGAGAGTTTGAACTTTATTTTTTATTTTTTTCTTCTTTCTTCTTTTTCTTGCCGTGAACAATTTAAATACAAAATAATCGGAAAGCTGTGTCCTAACTTCTCATTAAGTAAACTTTGACCTAACACCAATTGACCAAGCCGGACATTTCTTCTTCATTTGTAACTTTGCCACTGAAATCCGTTGTTTATCAATAGTAACGACAGAAGCTCGTTGCCATATCCGCATTCAAGCAGTTGTGACATCTGTGACCAGATGACCAGCTGTTGGGTGAATTTGTAAACAAGCGATAAGTATTGACACACACAATGCTTCGCCCTTGGATTTTACTTGTTCCAGCTCTCTACGTCGACGTGTTCTCAGGCAGCATCCATATATATAGTGAAAAACGAAATTTTTGTATAGCAACCCTACGAAGGAGTTGCTCGACATATTCGAACTGAAATTAACTCTTTTCTTAAAACCCTGTGTACAAAATTTCAGCTATTTGGGCGAACGCGTTTTCTTTCGAATTATCGTGAGAACGGACAGATGGACATACAAGTCTGTCTGTCCGTCCTCGCTATAACTCGAGAACGCATTCACTAATTACCTTCGAGAGCTCAAATCTTGAACGACCTTTTTAAAAAAAAATTGTAGATTTAAGTTCAAAAATGGAATAAATCGGGCAACTCTTTCGTAGGGTTGCCATACAGAAATTTAATTTTTTTTCTATATATTTGGACGGACATTGCGTGACAACGCGTCGTTGTAGAGAGCTGAAATTTTATACATGGTGTTTTCAAGCAATGGTAAATAAAATTTCAAAACTGGATTAAATCGGGCAACCACATCTTTCACTACATACATAGAGAGCTCAAATTTTTTACACAGCGTTTTCATACAAATAGCAAATATAATTTTTAAAACGAACTAAATGGGGCGGCTACCCCTTCTTAGTGTTGCCATACAAAACTTTGGGTTTTCACTTAATTTAACTTTTATTTTCATCTAAATTTTAGTGGTCGTTGACCAATTATAACTTTTTGCTTGTTCTTCTTCCTTTTTTGTTAGGCATTTTCGATCGGTCATGTAGCGTCTTTTAAACAAGTAAAAAACCTAGAATTGGTCTAAGACCAATTCTTATGATACCCTAGATGAATGCCCGTATTAAATTTCGCATGGTCACCGATCTATTCAAGTATTGATTTTGAAGTTGTTTTTCGCATATATTTCTAGAACAGTTTGTCGCACAGGAAAAATGGTAATAACCAATTTTATAGGATTTCGTATTCTGCAGAAGTTCTTAGTACAATAAAAATGTCTTGGACTGATCGTTTTCAAAGTATACGTAAAAAACCGAAATTTTTATATGGCAACACCAAGAAGGAGTTGCCCGATTTAGTCCATTTTTGACATTTTATTTGCTAATGTAGTAAAAACATCATGTGCGAAATTTCAGCTCTCTACGTCGACGCGTTCTCAGGCAGTGTGCAAATATATAGCGGAAAACGAAATTTTTATATGGCAACCCCACGAAGGAGTTGCCCGATTTGGCTCATTTTCGAACTTAATTTTACTTTTTTTTTTTAAGTCCGTGTACAAAATTTCAGCTCTCTAAGTATACGCGTTCTCGAGTTATCGTGCGCACAGACGGACGGACGGACATGCAAAAATCGAAATAACTTTTAATATTATGAATGGGTGTCCAATCCATTTTGCTCTACCATCAGTATTTCGAGGTGTTACAAACGGAATGACAAACTTAGTATACCCCTATGATTTCATCTAGGGTATAAAAAGCATTTTTGTATTTGTATTGTATTTTATCTATAACCAATATCAATTTTGATGAACGTTTAGAAAGAAAATTCTCAATCCATTTATGGAGATGAGATCTATTACCTGAAATTTGCCTAAAATACCTGAAATTTGGCTGAAAGTGCGCGATGCCAGACTTTGTCGAAGGCTTTCGAAATATCTAATGCAATGATTTCAGACTCATCAAAATTGTGGAGACATTGATTCTATTGGATAAAATCTTCCTTGTATTAAGTTCTTCGATCAGTGCGAGCGCTGTACTACCGCTTGCTTATCAGGTGGACAGCTTGTACAACCACAAACCGTGGAATTTTTGAAGTTGTCCAAGAACCAATAAAAATCTTCATCAAATAGTCATATCAATCATTTAAAGTATGTAACCCACAGTATCGAAGAAGAAGAAGGTAAGACATTGGAAGGATAGAATAGAAGAAATAGTGCTTTTGTAGCAACCAATTGTGGGAAGTCTACGTTATGAACGTAAAAACTCTTCAAATTCATCATTAGCGGCTCTTAGCATCATCGAATCCACACTAGCCATCTACAGGGGTACCATAGGAACTAATAGAGCAGCGGACTTCACAGCGCTAAGTATAGAGCCAAGTGTCGTAGGAATAAAAGGAGGCAGTTTGACTTGTTTCAGAGAAGACTTGAAATTAAATGCCCCAACAGTGAAGACAGACAAGAGTGGAATTTTATTGACAAATGAAGTGGTATAAGAACCATTTCTTCGATGCTCTAACTGGATCGATTCCTACAGCGCATCCTAAAGAAAGTCTGTACGATAAAAACATCTGTCTAATTTCTACGAAATATTGCTCAATTACTGTAACTGACACACGAATATGATAAATGTTTTATTGGTTGATTCAGAGTCTACTCAAAATTTAGATCCAGTTTTAGCGTGTGTACCATATTCATATCTCTGGCTAGTTCCATGACTCATCGAGGGGGTTGTTGAATGAAAAATATTAAATACATTAGGAAAAATCATGCGTTTTGATCCGTTCATAGGATTTCATTTTCTATATGCACGCTTCTCTTGTAACTACGAATCTTTTTTATCCAACAATGAAAAATTGAAAAGTGTCGAATAGCTTTGTGCTACTTCGGCGGCGGGCATCTCAAATTAACAAATTCAAACGTGAGAATAAGATGAAGAGGAGGAAAAAAGATCTCATCATCACCATTTTCATGTCGCAAAGAAAACATGTCCCTAATCGGATTATAAATGCAATTGTTGGGTAATTTTGAGGACCCTTACAGGCGCAATTGACGCGTTCCTATAGATCGTTATCGACTAACCTAATTCCTTATAATTTCCATGGCTAGACACAATAGGTTGACATGGGTCCACTGAGTGCTACTTGAGCCAATATATGAAGTAGCAACAATTGCTACTGCAGTTTCAATTGAATTTCTATTCCTGATAGAGATCATAAGAGGAAATTTTTTGGTGTGTTTGTCAAAATATTTTGATTGCTATTGCACCCGTGTATAATAAAATTTTGATTTTTTTCGCATAACGTATCTCAGACTTGTTTCGTTAGTTGCCATCTTGGTATCCAACTAACTAACAAATTTAAATTTTAAATATTTGTAGATTAGAAGTGAATTCAGGCGCCCTAACGGATCTTATAGATGTGGAAAAAGTAATGATGCTACTACCATGTCTAAGCTCATCGGTAGCTTTTTTAGTATCACTTTTTCGAGAATTATTTTCCTGGGCAATTATATGATGGCAGTAATGCTCGATTTGCGTTACGTAATGTGACTTTTGGTGAAATGTTGTTGGTCTTGATAAAATATAGTAGACCATCGCTTCGTTGAACTTATTTTCCCATACATAACACTGTGTTACAGTGAAAATATACTTTTGACGAGACATAGTGCAGGTTCTAGGTCCAGTGGGTCCTGGTATATAATAATTTATAACTCCACCATATTCAATTTCGAATTTCATGGTATATGAAAGAAGAAAGACAGGCCATATATTCCTTATTTCATTGAGATATAAAGTAACGATTTTACAGTCGAAACATTTCGAAGTTTACCATTTTTTACACATTCTTTCAAGTTTGGCAACAATTTGATGGCATATTTTGCTCTGCAATATTTTTTCTGTTTATATCATTAATATAAAATTCAATTCCGCGTCTAATGAGCATTTGTTAACTTAAATCTGTGAAAATTTGAGTAATATATTGAATTTGTTTTCATTAAGCAGCTACATTTTCGTACAATATTAAATTACAGAGAAAGTTGAAGAAGCACTGGGTTTTTACCTACACTATGTCTCGTCAATAGTATTTCAAGATTATCTTTCTTGTGACACAGTTTAAGTAGACCTATTTTGCATATATTTAATACATCAATTACCCCATTCTCATTCCGTCCTTTGCTCAGTGGAAGGTTGCAAAAGTATATCCGATAAAGAAAACAGTTCAATGCATCTACTCTTCAGGATTTAAGGAGCCATAAGTATTCTTCTTGCGCTATCGAAACTATTGCAGTCAAATCCGGCTTTTATTGATAGAAATAATCTAATTTTCGATCAACAATCTGACTTTAGAGCTAAACCCTGTACTATAACTAATCTGTTCTATCTATATTGAAAAGATGCGACAATACATTGAGCTTCGACAACCCATAATATTGTATTTCCGCGACTTTTCGAAAACACTTCATGCGGTGTATCATCATATCTGAAATTATAAACTACTTAGTCAGTTTGAATTTTGTACCTCGGCAACAAATTTTATACGATCCTATCTTACAGGTAGACAACAAGCTACTGTAGCTCATACAATCGGACTTCAGCAGCCTTACTACCGCTTTGCTCGGGTGTACCGTAGGGATCAATCTTAGGACCATTATTGTTCACCACATATATTAATGATTTGATAATTGTCCCGCAATTTTGTTGAATACTTTTGTATGCTGATGGTGTTCAATTATTTGTTCTAGCCAATCTAGACAATTTATTTGAAGTGGTAAAGAATTTATGTAGGCATGTCTGTGGATGCAATGTTGACATTGCGATATCACATTGATAAAACTGTTTCCAAAATCGATGCCGGCTTAAGAAACTTATGGCATCATGCAAGGTATTCACCTTATAAGCTCTATAATCTCTGTGAGCAACTTGTAAAGCGCTTTTAATTCGCATTAGGACTTATCGCATCTGCATATATATATATAATAATAATAATATATATAATGCTTGCATGCCATATATACATATCTGCATTTTCTTGACAGATTTTTGCCTGCCCACTGGATTATTATTTAAAATTCAGACTTAGTGTCATATGTACATATGTATATGATAATCAATGCGCTTAATGACGTTTTACATGCGCGTGTGCTAGTGTGTGTGCGGTAAACAGTCTCGAGGGTCTGGGCACGACCTGGCCCTTCACCCTTATCTACCGCTCCTAGCATTCGGTTATGTCGGTTGGTATTACACTATCGGCGTAAAGGCTTGTAGCATTTTAGAAGTGACTAACAATTTCAGACACATCATCTAAAAAAAGTCATTAAGCACAAACATTTCATGAAGTGCCTAGACTTTTCGTGAAGTGCTGAGTTACATCAAGTTTCTACGACATATATAATACATATTTTAACCACCGGCGCTACACGTAGAGTATAAAATGGACTAAATTGCTATACTTTCAAAACCAAACGATTCTAAAAATCAAACTTACTACTTTTGATCTTTCTCAAGAAAGCTAACAAAACATGTTGCGCAGCTTATCTTTTATCGCGTTTTGTTCAGTTTTGTTGTTCTGTCGAGTAATGTTCAACTTTAGACAAACTTATTATTATACATATTGTAATAAGTTTGTCTAAGGTTCAGTACACCACACACATGGTGTGATACTAGATGGCTCTGGTGGTCGAATAAAATTCGAAAATTAAAATAAGAAATCTCCTGCTAGCTACATTTCACTTTTATTTTATTTATTGCGTATGTTAAATTTTATTTAACACCTTAAGTTTCGAAAAATTCAAAGAGAAATTGAAAAACATTTTGGTGTGACACAAGTTGCAGTTTTGCTCCACATCCTTTTCGGCTTTATTAGAATCGCTTAAAATGAAAGTGCAATGGAACAAATTTTTTATACTGTTTAAATTTTGCTTGATACTATAAAACTGAAGAAGACCTCCACAGATGGCACAAGAACTAGATGTCGCATGCACACACATTTGATGGATAGGTCAAATAATTCTTATTTTCTCGCGTCTCCAGTGTTGAGCAGGTCGATCAAATGTATACAAAACTCTAAAATACTTTAAAACATGTTGTGGTCCATGCCGGAACGCATTACCTATTTCACAATATGTAGTATACTCTACTCTGGTGTACCATGCGATATCTAGTTTTTGTGTCATCTATGATAAAACTCAAGAAAAGGTGAGCTCCGCCGGAGATTCTTTTGCTTTTCTACGAAGGACTAGATATATTTTTTATATCTAGGTACTTAATAGACTCAGAAATACTTAAGGGGGTTTCCTGAATTAAATTTTCCAAATTTTTTTATTTTATTGTTTAAATCGATAGATGAACTATGTAAAAATATGTTTACAAAGCAACAAAAGCTAATTCTAAATATTTCCAATAATATAAATACAGTAGCAGACGAACGTCGAGCAGGTGTGCGAGCGCTCGTCACTCCGACCTTCTACTCAAAATTCTATACCTAAAACATATTGTCCAAAAGAGAGCCTGCAAGCTCATTGGCGATGTGGCAATTACTCGTCATATCGACTCGCTCGAGCACCGTCGCAATGTTGGATGCCTTTCGCTCCTTTATCGCTATATGCATGGCCAATATTCTGATGAAATATCTAGTCTGATTCCTTGTAGAATAGTTCCTGCACGCAATACTCGCGCTGCATCCCGCGCTCATCCTTTTACCCTTCAAATTACCTTCGGCCGTACACTAAATGTGTAAATGTGTAAATGTGCGAATGTGGAACAGTCTACCATCTTCTGTCTTTCCTCCGGCATACAACCTGCAAAACTTTAAGGGCGACATACATCGGCACCTCCGCCGCTCTCCTCATATCCCTTAATCCTTTCCCTATCTCCTTCCTGCCACGCTGTGCTTTGCATCATAGGGTATCCCCTGAGCTTGGCTTAATAATATAAAAAAAAAATACCTAAAACAGGTTGGGGTAGTTCAATACAATAGTTATAGTCCATGGCTGTATTCAGTTGAGTCGTAGTGTGTCTAATAGAAATATAGTATAAATGTGTATGATTCATTTAATACGTGGCTTTCCCTTTATCAGCGTAATTAACTAAAAATTCATATTTTTTCTATTGAAAACTTTGAAACGCTTTTTCTCCAGTTTTTATTTTCACGATTTTTATAAATTGGCGGGCGTCATAGGTAAAAAACTAAACGACCTAATTAATTGAACCAAAGTTTTTTATTCAATATTAAATTCTTTTCTAAGTGAACTAAAAATGTTTGTCAAAAAGTTTATTTAAAGTTGATTTTTTTTAAACACATTTTGTTTTGTAAACCCGCCCAATTTTTTTATTTCATATTTTTTCTGTATTTTTTTAGTTCACCCTGAAGAAAAATTTATAATGAATTTAATCATTTTTTGGGTTTTTGTTTCAGTAAAAAATTACTAGGTGGATCTTTCCCGCCGATTCAAGACTACAATGACATGACGCCCATGAAATAGGCTTAGAAATCTGTTATAACTTTTTTACTGTAAAAAAAAGTATTTTTTGTATTCGTTAAATATGTATAAAACCATACCTCAAAATTCAATACCTTCATTTCTTTCTTTTCCTTCTAAAAAAAAAAAATCACAAAAAAAAACGAGGTTTTAGAACATTCTAATTCAGGACATCCCCTTAAGTAAAACTTTTGGTCCTTAACTACAAAACTTAAGTACGAGTACAAATAAGTAAATGTACAGATAAAGAGCGCATATCAGAAAAATGAAAACCTTATCAACATCTCTGGTAACCAAGTTAGTCAGCTACGACGAGAATTGTAGCTAAGAAATGTTGTTATTAACAGAAAATGTTCCTAATATTCAGGCACACACTCAGGTTTCTATCTTTTACCAGAGCAAGGTAGAAATGCCTTTAGACAAACTAATAGCATACAAAGGCTGGGTAAGTAGACTCAAATCAGTAACGCTTTTCTCGAATATAAAATCGACGATGCCTTGACTTGCATTTGAGTAAGCCAACAATGCCTCGCTCCAATATAAAATCAGCGATGCCTCGACCATATGAACGAAGCCCATAACTTTTATGCATTGTTCGAGGCCGAGAGCAATGCCTCGCTCTAATATAAAATCAAGGATGCGTCGACCTGATATAGAAAAGCCCTCAATTTTTTCTTAGATGGTAGACGCGTAAATATGCAATAAGATTTTTTTTTTTTAGAAATTTACAGAAAATGTTTTGGTGTTTTATTCACTTTGGTGGCCGATGGAAATTATTTGCAGATTGGTACAATACTTTCATTTGTGCCTTTGTCAGCCTCCAATTGCGAATAAGTGTTCATTTCACAATAACTCGAGAACGCATGTACCCGAAGAGCTGAAATTTTGCATAATGTCCTTTAAAAAAAAAAAAAAAAAAAAATTAAGTTCGAAAATGGGACAAATCGGGTGACTCCTTCGTAGGGTTGCCATACAAAAACTTCGTTTTTCACTACATATTTGGACACTACCTGAGAGCGCGTCAACTAGATCTGAAATTTTCTAAAAGTGTTTTTATAAAAATAGTAATTACAATGTCAAAAATGGACTAAATCGGGCAGCCCCTTTTTGGTGTTGCCATATAAAAATTTAGGAGTTTTACGTATACTTTAAAAACTATAATTCCTATATGGTTTTCATGTACAGAAAAGTTCTTCAGAATATGAAATCCTAGAAAATTTGTTATAATAATTTTTTCTATCCGACGAACCGTTCTAGAAATATGTGCGAAAAATTAAACTTACACAGATGGGCCAGATGGACCATACTAAATGACATACGAGTATTCATCTGGGGTATCATAAGGTCTTATTGTTAGACCAATTCTAGCTTTTTTACTTGTTTACTTAAGTATTGTCCAACTCTGGGCTAGCAGATATTGGCGAGTTCAAATGGGGCCCAGTTAACATCTGGGTGTTACTTATCTGTTGTATTAGCAGCATGCAATATAAAGCAAAGTTTAAATATCAAATTATTAGCGTCTATTTTACTTATTCCATTCAACAGATTTAATTATGAAATGAAAACAAACCTTCAAAGGAATTATGTTTCTCCTATTAAAACATTCCGCCTTTAGTGCCAGCAATAAAAAATGAAATAATCTGAAACCAGAAAAAATATCCTAGGTGATGGAGAAGCTTAGTACTTCCAAGACGATCTTAGAAAATTAATATTAAAATTAAAAAAAAAATTAAATTTGCGAAAAATATGAAAATCCAACTGTTTCTGCGACACAATTCCTTTTTATCCTCATCGTATTATATCCACAGTCCTAATTCTGAGGGTGAGTTACATATAGAGGCACATCAAAAAATTTCTGTGCACACCGGAGGGAAATTTGAATGGAAATGGATAGCTACACATACATGTATAGGACTGAGGTAGATGTCTATTGGGTTATACGTTCTGAAATTTCTAAAGCAGTTCTCCTGGACCAAATCCCTATGGGATCTTATGTGCGGTTTAGTCTTTCTGTCTGCCTGTCTGTCTATCTATCTATATTGACTGTATAGATATGCCTAGAAAACGCATTTGTACGGCATTTTATATTGTATACATTTGTGAGCCGAAGGCTAACGGCAGGGGTGGGAGGAAGTTATATACTGATTCTATGCTATACCATCAAATTAATGTAATTTTCATTTCGTGCAACATAAGCCGATTTGCAGACGGATTGGCTTTCTTGCCAGCTTCATCATCGTCATCTTTATAAACTAATAACCCACTGTTGTCGGTTGGTCGTCTGGCGGCGACCTGGAAAATCTTTTTCATTATATCCTGGTATCAATGGTAACCGGAAACGCACTATATCGAAGACTGACTGAAACTATTGCTTAACCACAGGCAGTTGCTCTTGTTACCCTTGTAATGACTAAAGTTGAAAACTGACGATGGGGATTACATTTGTAATCTATAATCTAAGTGTGATTCATATCTTGAACGGAATCTAATTGATTTACTTAAAATATATGAATTGAAATTTGTTCCTTTGGAAAATAGAGAAAAACGTCATACTAAAACTAAAATCAGATAATTTTTCTTAGAAAGCTAAAGGGGTTGGATGAGAGTATGAGTTTTATCATATCGTTTGAATGGACAACAACAAGGTTAGCAGACAAAGATTATTGATGATTGACCATTGAGCTTCAAATTCTTTTCTTGACCAGCGTCCAGGGCCCAAGACACCCTTAGACCATCGATGTACCATTGTGATACTACCTCATCGGGACCCTACCTGGAGGTGATTACGTAATTAGAAGGGGAATGCGTTAACGCCATAAAGCCATCCACAAGAGCTAATGAACTTTATTAGCCACCCCCTCCCCCAACTGCTTGTCTGCTATTTAATCCAATTCGCGGAAAAAGTGTACGGTGCGAGGATGGATGCCCATATCTCTGGCCACATTTATCCTCCACTTTCATTTGGAGTCTAGTATCGCTCCTTGATATTTGGTTTCAGTTTTCAATTCGAGGGTAAAAGGAACTAGTTCAGCCCTTACCGGGCTAAGCCACAGACGACTTGCACCTTCGGTTAGTTCACTGATCGTCGAAAGGAGCTTTTCCGAGACAAGGATGACTAAATCATCCGATTTTATTCCCAGTTTTTGTAGAAAGGTAAGAATTTCATTAACAACCATAACCAGAGTCGATGATGCGGATGAAACACTAAGGTCTTTAGCTAAAACCTTACAGAGTCTAACGGGTTTACTTGTATTCTCCATGTGTCCTTAATGAGAAGTATCTAGCGTTTTTAATTGAGTATTTGGAGTCTCTAAGATCTACCACTGGGCTCAGTCTTTCTTACTTTAATGCTTGCTTTTGTTTTGTTGAATAATTTCCATTCAAGTCCTTATTCCATCAGGGTACGTAGGACTTTCGTGAAGGCTAACGCGTCAAATATATCCTTAATCGCATAATCTATATAAGTCATACAGAGTAATGTTTGGTAGTGGGAAGTATTGAGCTTTCCCGCAATAGTCTTATTAAATTTATTCCAGGCGATTTTTCCTGCATTTCTGAATATTTTTTAGGTGTTTGGGTGAGTAGTTTAAATCAAAGTAAGTCCAGTGGTATGGTGGTCCTAAAATGATCTCTTGCTAGAGGCTTTTCAATTCCGCCTGCGGATCACTCGATTCACTAATGACCGTCCCAATGTAATACCTCTTCACCATTGTGGTTTAGTCAGTGCTACTACATATCGCGTAATGGGCTTTATCGTCACATTCTAGGATCTCTGCTTCCTTAAAAGTTTGGGCCTCTCCGACGGTGTTGGTGAGGTAGGGTTATCGTGCGCCTTTTACACCGAAGGCAAAAATCATTCGAAGTGTTTTTGAGTTCGGCTTATAGAACAACATCCAAATTCTATTAATAGAACCCTTTAAATTATCCAGAGCATCTTTTTACATCTAGATTCATTAAAATTATAAGGCAACTGCTCCAGCGCTGGGTGAGATATCACAATTGATCTACAGTTGAAAGGATCAGAACCCAATTGATTGGCGAATCAGCTAGACGTTAGCGATGTGTTAATGTGTGTTTCGAGACTTTTTAATAGAAAATTATAGTCAGAACGTTTGGCTTTTAGCTATTAGGATCCCTAGATACGCCTTTTTTTAAAGTTTCCAAATAGTTGGGAGGATTACCGCCTTACATTCCAAACAAAATTGTCATTAAAACTATTGTGTCATAAGTTTGGGCGTGCGTCATGAACTTTATTTCTAAGTTGGTGTTGCTGACAACAGCTTTTGAATTTGTTGTTGTTGTACATGTTGTATTTGTTGTTGTTGTGTTATTTGTTATTATTTGTTGCATTTTTCAGAGTTTTCGCCGTTCAAGCCCAGTGCTTCTTCAACTTTTCCTGTAGTTCAATATTGTACGGAAATATAGCTGCTTAATGAGCAAAAATTCGATAACTCAGTCAAATTTCAACCAATTTTAGTTCACAAATGCTCATTAGATGCAGAATCGAATTCACTATTAGTGATATGAACAGAAAAAAAATATATTGTAGAGCAAAATAAGCCATCAAATTGATGTCAAGTTTGAAAAATTGTGTATACCATGAAATTCGACATCGAATAAAATATGGTGGAGTTATAGCTTATTATATACGTGGACCTACCAAATAACGTTTTTTTTTTTGTCTAAAATGATATTATGAGGGTGTATGAGAAATTTGTAGTATGCCACTACTTTTAGTTCCACTAAAACTACAACCTACACTATGTCTCGTCAAAAGTATATTTTCGCTGTAACACGTGTATTTTAAAGTTGGATTTAATAATTGAAAATGTGCGAATTTCAAATGCTTGGACAAGTAAACATTCGCCAACTGTGTCTAGTTCTGTGAATGGTATTTTTCAATGGTTTCATCTTCCGCTGCGTAAATTCATCAGAGGTTTATAGTGCCATTAATTCAATTAGTCGATCGAACGCTAGCAGGCCGCTTTTCGTGAAATTAGTTTTGCCTGCTATATCACATGTTGTCAACCACATTTTTAGCACTACTTTAACTACGTTATAGCTTCCAGCAAAGTGGAAAAAAGCAGCTCAACTAGCTTGTCTGCTTTTCAGTGAAAGTCCTGAAAAAGCTGCTATCAACTCAAAAGTTTGAGTGCTGTCTGCTTGTCAATCTGGCTTTCATCACAAGTACTTCTGTAAAACAGTTTTACTGAGATTTCGCACCGGTATTCGTGAAGCACTCGATAAAGATAACATGGCTATCTTATTACAATTGGATTTTTTCAAAGTTTTTAACAGTGTCAATGAATTATTTCAGAAATTAGCTTTGAATTTTAACTTCACTACAAAATAACTGAATTAGTACATTTTTATCCTTTTTAATAACTGCACTTCTAATGCAGTAAATTTGATATGTGGTTCCATTCTAAGACCGCTATTTTTTACCCTTTATATTAATGACATACCGGAAGTTATTCGTTATTCTAATTTACATATATGAGTGTATGCAGATGACATTGTATGAAGATTTGTATTTGCATTGAATACTAAAAAGTCTAATTAAATATATGAGACTAGATCGTAGAGGTTTGGATTCTGTAAATTTTCACTCTATTCTTCTTGGAAATACCCCACTTAGGGCGTGTAAGGAATTTTGTTATAATGCTAAACTCTCTGTTGTAAGTATGTAAAAAGCATGTTGGGGAAAGTCTAAGGTGGACTTCGTCGACTATGGCTCTAAGCACATTTAGTTTCTGTAAGTGTGGAAATTTAATTCGTCACAGCACTTTTAGTACTGTTTTTTACTTAGCTCTAGCGCAGATTCTGACTGTTCGCAAAAATAAGAGATCGCATTTCTATTTACATACGATTCATATACATTCGACCTCGATGTTTTGACCATATAGACCAATATATATGTAGAAATGTAATTCCTAGCTGTCCCTTTAAAACATTCTTTTTGCAAAAAGCATACTAGTTTTTCTTCATAGGCTTATTTACACCAACCAGCTTGCATATCTTTGCAATCGTATAAGATTCAGGCAGATGCCAGAAGGGCTGTGTATAGATTGCGCCCATGGGGATGTTGTGAAGAGAGCTGGATTAGTTCTTCCCACTCTCGCTCATTGTTGTCTTAACAGGGAATCCTGTGGGACTCATGCCTGTTGATGCAATGGTGCCGAACTACTATATGACCACCGATTCCTTGTGAGTTTTCTTGACAGGTAATCCTGAACTGAAAGGACTGCCTTATCGAACCTTCGTTGATCCGTTTTGAAAAACACCCTCACAATATTGGGTTGCAGTACTCACTTGAGAGGTTCAGTACTGTCTTCCCAGCAGAGGTCTTCGTGATCGTAATGGTAGCGAAGTAAGCCCTTGATATGGAATTCAAGGGGAATGACATTGCTATCCTTTCAGACAGTCAGGCAGATTTGATGGTTCTGCTGAGTGGCATTCGGATAACATCTAAGCTATTGGGGACTGCAGTATGTCTTCGGATGAGCTGTGTATACAATCTCTGTACAGTACTTGGAGCACACGGAAATCATGGGGAATGAGAATACGGACTTGCTAGCCATGTGTAGCACTAGTTCTCCTTTTCTTAGACCAGAAACTGGGTTGCCCCCCTCCCGGGTTCTTATCAAAGCTGATGTTCATATGAAGCATGGAGTCTTTCGTCCGCCTACCAGGGAAAGAAATGGTATAAATTTCCTACGTACCGCTAGAATTCTCTTCCTGTGAATATACAACGGACAGGGTCAATCATTATGTCCGACAATACGTTGGTAAATCTTTCATGGACTTTAGCATGTTTGTCAGTATATCAGTAAGTACTATAGATAAGTACTAATTTGTTTCACGTACATGCTCATTTCTTAGTTTTGTATTGAACCCTAGCTGTTTTGGAATTTAATTTTAATTAAATTTTATTTCATTTTTTTTTTCTCCACACAATTTCTTAGTAATGATTTTGCTGAAATCTTTTATCAATGATCTAGGCAAAGTCAATTTTACAAAATCTTTGAGACAAACTAAATTTGTGATAATGAGGACAATATTTTGTATTCATTCTTTCCATATCCATCCACTTCGGTATTCAATGAATGCCACCAAGCTTATGAAACTTCCATTTTATTGGGTTAGATTGATTAATTTTGTTTTTTTTTTTTTTCAATAATCAATAAACCAAGTGTAAGCCTCCATTTCTATATGGTTGGCATAAGAAAACATTCACAAAATTTTTCTATACATTTTTGGATACGCCACCATTAATGGGTGAAAGCAACGCATAATATTTTTGTAGCCGGCTTTGTATAAATTGCGTCTATAGTCAGTCCTAAAGACTGGAGTTTGCTTATTTTCTAGTGAAAATTAAATTTGTTGTGTATAGGTGCAGTAGGTTTGCCAGTTATCCTTAAAGTCCAACAGATCCGTAAACAAAACAATCGACTTCAAGATTACCACCAGATTAACTCGAGTCACAGAACGGATTAACCTAACCATATTGTCTACTGTACATATATCGTCCTTATGTTTTGCTTGTGTTAACAGTATTTTAAGGATGGTAAAAGAAAGAAAAAAAGGTTTTCTAAAAAAGAAACGTGACTAGGCAAAGAAATGTCCTTTGCGATTTAGTGAATAAAATTCCATGCTAACACAACAGTTGAACTGGATTTGATTTTTATTTGATGATTGCAATGGCGGCGCATTTAAGGAAGCAGCTGGGATCAATGTGGATTCAGTGTTTGATGGATTTATGAGGCGGTTATAATTCAAAAATTCATATTTGAAGAATTCTAAAAATTTCTACCGATGCGCGATAATATACAGAGTATGCGGACTAAAGTGACCAACAACGTGTATCCAGTGATAATGTGGGAAGAGTGTTATAGGCTAAAACACACACGACGGCGATGCCATTAACCGTTGCATTACCGTCGTGCATCTAAAATATGTTGAAATAAATTAGCCTATTTCACACATGACGGCAGCGGCACCGACATGGCAATATAGAAATATAAGAGCAATTATAGCGGCACGGCACCGGCTCTGCCGTCGTGTGTGCAAACAGCCGTAAGGTTCCACTTGGCGGTACTACTCTGATATCTATAAAATATGCTATAGCCAAAGGTATGCAATCTTCTGAACTGCTTAGACCGTGTCAGAGCAGATAGATCTATGATGGAAAGGGGATACTTCATCATATGTTGATGTATGAATTGACTCTTCGGCTCTCATCACTCAGCATAAATGTCATGTTCTTATAGATTTAATTGGATTAACTTTAAATGCATTCGATAAGGACCACAAGTGAATTGATTCAAGATTTTAGTTAACACTATATGCTAGCTCAACAAGACCAATCCGATTAGATACGTATACAGATGCACATTATCTGCTTAGATATGTAAATCACAACACTTAACTTGAAGAAATATGTCATTGATAAACATGGAGAACTATAAGGGACTATGGATTGATCCTTGAGGCACACCACAGGACATCGGTAAAAAGACGGAGTAGGTTCAATTTAAGTAAACTGCCTCTGATCTGCAATTCAAATGAAAGTTGAAAATCAGATCTGCTGCCTGAGATGAAGATTTAAAATATATTTTGAGCTTTCGAGAGAGAAACAAATGATCCACTGTATTATAAAGTTTTCCAAAAATCTAAAAAACTAATACAGTCAATTCATCCCTGTCAATCGCACTTGAAATATTACTGCTTACCCTAAGTAAAGCTGTTGTGCAATTATATTCAGGGCAAAGCCCGGACTGACTGTTTTTAATAAAACAATAATGGGCAAATTGATACTCACCTTCAATAGCAATAATTTTTATTTATTATGTACTAGAAAGGTCCTTTTATGTAGAATAATAACTACTATGACGCCTTGTTCCAATTCTTTGTCAGTTCGGAGTTATACTGATGTAAACATGACGAACCTCGCAAAAATAAAATGATGTTTTTCACTACTCCGTATTTCATAAGTACAGTTTAATTAGATGTAAGAAGCACTCACTATCCAGTATGCTGCTACCGGGTGACCTCGAGGAGCTCTTTCATCTCTCACTTTAGCAGGAGTCGTCTTATGCGCAGTCGTTTAGTTGTATTGTGTATGAGAATACGTTCCGTCTTTTATTACATTACTTACGCCAACTATTTTGATTTTGTAATCTTTGAAGATTGTTAACCTGTTTATATCATTAACCCCTGCTGTTACAGTGTCATTATTAGCTCTTATAAACTTTGACTTAGACTAGGATTGCAGATGTGTCGACGAGGCCTTTACTCCGGAAGATATCAGCAACACGTTTTGGTTGACAATCTTCCAAGAATGTGTCAAAATTTTGGACGTTTTGGACGTTAGTACTTACTTCTTAAGTAAACTATAGTTAAACACTTTTAAAAACTTATATGAATAGCTTCTAACCACAACGAGAGCATGAAGTATGGTATTTATTATTTTAAGTGTCCTCAGGCATCTTAAGCAACTCCTTTAACCAAACCCACCATCGAATACCAGAGGTCAGTCATACCTAATTTTTTTTATGAATAAAAGTTGGGGTAGATTGAATCCTGCAATGTTTACTCAAGACTTTAATGCATCCCAGTTTAGTGATATTTGTGGACTTAGGCTAATCTAATACACAACAATGTTGAAATAAGACTTTTAAATAGTCGATTGATTTTTTATAGTTAGAAGCAAACCAGTTACACATCTTACCACAATCAACAGAATAGCAAGTCATTTTATGTAGTTACTTTCTTTGGGCACGTACTAACTAAAGTTGGGAAGATCATACTTTCGCGAGCATTTGCAAAACAGATGTATATATGATCAAAGTATACAGAGAAAATTCACTGGACGACTTGCCTGACTATACGACATAAATGAAGATGCCTGGCTTTTACGTGGACGTGTGTAATCACGTCACGTCAGTGCAAGGACATTCTAGTATTATGTACTGGCAAAAATAATAATCATACTGAAGATAACAATATTTGTGATTTGATAAAGTTCTCTGAGATAGCCCGGTTTACATGAGTTCAACAAGTTATTAAGATATAACAATGCTCTTTGTTCCAGGTAGGAGACTACAGAGTAGACAAGTAACTGCAGTCGATAAGCGGAGACATGGTAAATTCTGCGTAGCTCAAAAACAAATCGTATGCAATCATTAAATTCTACCTTAACCCTACGAGCACATTCACTATCCAGCCTTGGAAATATGAAACTTCCAAAGGTGAAGAGCGCCTAATTATAAACATCCTCACCAACCATTTAGATTCACTGGTGGTTTATTTATTACGTTCAGATTAATACTGTAGTAAAGATACAATGTCCACATTTATCGGGCCACACAATCTTCAAGAGGCCCCATTGGTCTGCTCAGATATATTTGGATATCATCTACATACAAGTGAATTTTTACATCTTTAACTATTTGTGGTAAATCATTGATAAACATGCTAAATAATAATGGTCCTAGCACCGATCGTTGTGGAAATCCACGTGGAAGAAGAGCCAAATTGAAGAAGGTACCGCTCACATTTAGTCGGTGTGTTCGGTCATTAAGAAAGGAATTTATTAAGGTCTAGAAGAAAGTGTGGAGTTTATACAAGAGGTGGCGCTGATCGACACTGTCAAAGGCCTTCGAAAAATCAAGATTTATCCATTTCACTAAAATAGTTTCTAACCAAGAAGAATTCTTATGTCAGAAGATACTTTTAACACTGCCGAACCACAACCATGAAATTTACGAAAACCCAATTGCCAGCAAGAGAGCAGTTCATTTCTCTCCAATTAGTAAACTGTAGTTGGATTGTTTTGGATAGAAAACATAAAACGTTTATAGATATGAAATTAAAGGAAGATTTCTCCATTCTCCATTCTCTGGAAAAGGAGGATGATATCAAACAAATATTAGTTAAGGAAATAATATTTTAATAAATTTAGCGGATAAATTATCTGTGCCAATCGCATTAGACTTTATCGAAGGCATTGAACAGAAAGAAAAACGATTTGGACACAATATCGAATGGATTTTCATCTACCACGCCAAGTCCGGTAACCTGACCTGGCGCCACTCGAAATTATTAGATTCGGCGAAAAAGTTATTAAACTCTACAAAGGAAATATCATAGCCACTCTCAACTTTTCTATAAACGCCAACTGTCTTTAAGTTCGCCTCAAATATTTGTATTGGTTTGGTGTATACGTAATTTCCGTTGTGACTCTATTTCGAGGAACTCTGAACAGTACTCGAGCATTTCCAGATCACAGCCGCCTATAACGTTGATATACCTAGATATTCACGATCAGTAATGATTAAGCGAATGGATGTGAAAATCAAGGACAACCATTACCCGGGAGTTACACGAGAGAGTACAGCTTGTATGCAAGCCTCCCTTCGAACACAATTTTAAACTTGACAGCAGAAGGCAGTTCGGTTGATGTCTTATCATCTTTCATGCAAGTTCATTTAAACAAGTAAAAAAGTTAGAATTGGTCTAAGACCAATTCTTATGATACCCTAGATGAATTTCGTATGGTCACCGATCTATTCAAGTATTGATTTTGAAGTTGTTTTTCGCATATATTTCTAGAACAGCTTGTCGCACAGGAAAAATGGTAATAACCAATTTTATAGGATTTCGTATTCTGCAGAAGTTCTTAGTACAATAAAAATGTCTTGGACTGATCGTTTTCAAAGTATACGTTAAAAAACCGAAATTTTTATATGGCAACACCAAGAAGGAGTTGCCCGATTTAGTCCATTTTTGACATTTTATTTGCTAATGTAGTAAAAACATCATGTGCGAAATTTCAGCTCTCTACGTCGACGCGTTCTCAGGCAGTGTCCAAATATATAGCGGAAAACGAAATTTTTATATGGCCACCCCACGAAGGAGTTGCCCGATTTTTTTTTAAAGTCTGTGTACAAAATTTCAGCTCTCTAAGTATACGCGTTCTCGAGTTATCGTGCGCACAGACGGACGGACGGACGGACGGACGGACGGACATGCAGAAAGCGAAATAACTTTTAATATTATGAATGGGTGTCCAATCCATTTTGCTCTACCATCATTATTTCGAGGTGTTACAAACGGAATGACAAACTTAGTATACCCCTATGATTTCATCTAGGGTATAAAAATGGCATTGAGACGTAAAGTCTTGCATATATTGGAAAATTATAGCAACAAAGGAAGGAACAAAATGATAAAAACCCAAGAAAAATGAAGAGGAAGGTGTTGGTAAATGATGTAATGCAAATGATCCCAGAAAATCTCATTTTTCCAGTATAAAGTTATCAATTCCTCTCAAACATATCATTTCTGCCATCTTGAAAACTGTATAATGTCAAATTACTATCACGTCAGCTGTCATGATTTTTCTTCATGCAAGTTCGCTGAAAGCTGAGCTGCCTGCATGGCAGTAGGTGTTACAAGTGCAAGAAGTATGGCAGTGCAAGTTGCATGCAAGCTGTACTACATCGTGTAACCCTCGGGTAGCAGGCATCTGCAGTAGCACACCCAGGTTATGCCATTGTGGGGCACTATAGGTGTCCCCAGTCCAAAAAGTGGTCGGAAAAATAGGGCTCTAAACTCGCATAGGTACTGAGCCCATCTGAGAACTTATAAGAACTGCTTGTTTTGAAGGTTTCGAATTTCAAATTTTATCTGCTAAAATCTCGGCATGGATCCTAAAGTTGCTTTTACAAAATTTTAAAAAAAACCTTCAAACCCACGAGGCGGTTGTTTTTTCCTCTTGTATTTATGATTTGATTTAGAATCTCCATTTAAAAAGAAACTTAAAACCATACAAATTGATTTTTATTTATATATTTTCGCTACTTCTGAATTTTAATGAAGTTTCAATGAAATTTTTACCTCAATAAATAACCTTATTATATTTAAAACATTTCTGATCTGGGAAACAATATCTTTCGAGTCCATTTTTTATTAAAATTATCAATTTTTCTTAAATATGCAATCCAAAAAAAGTAAAGTCTAATTTGGTCGTATGGGCGGTCAGTGATAGCTGCTGAGGCGATATTTCCCTAGATGTGTGAATTGTACACTGTCACTAGTTTTCGCTTAATTTTGTATGCTTATCCAACTATTAAATGAAGTAAATTTACTTTTTGTCAAATAATACAAAAGATAGTCATCATGGTGTGTAAAAAGTTAAGAAAAGACAATTAGTTACGGGGAAATTTTTTATGCCTTATAGATAATACACCGATAAATGCGGCAATTACCTACTTTTCGCCAATTTCTGTACGTATCATACTCTACTCTCAATAGTTCCCCTTATGGGAAAAATATGGAACCTTTCTTATAAGTTAATATTTGATAATAAATTTCCAATTTGGAGGGATTTTGGACGTAATAACCTCTCAACATTGATACTATGCAGCAGTTATTTCTCGTGTTTGTCGCTTGCAGTGGCATAGATAAGGCACCCGCTGACTACGCCAAATCAAACTTCTGTCAATTTTACATAAGAACACTGCAAATAATTTAGAATGTTAGGACTATGTTAGGGCTCTCATGTAGTAGTGAGGGAGTCTGCAATTAGAAGTGAGCGCGGCAGGGAGTAGTGATTTCTTCTTTTCAGGTTTTTTCCGGAAACTACGTTTTTCAAACTACACGGTTAGAAATATATTACTAAATTTAATATATTTTAATCTATAACTACCTTTTATAAAATTTTTCGTACAGATTCTTTTAATATGTAAAGTATGAAACAAAGTTATACAAAGCAATTGCAATTATTTATACAAATTTGATATAAATCTGAAAGAACGCCCTATAATAATTAAATTCATAAGAGCCTGTATAAATTTTATATGATAAAAATATAAACTCTATCTTATTGTGGATAAAAAAGAATACGCATACAATGCTCTACAATAAAAACGACTATAAAATACTACCACTTTCTTATCGCCTTCAGGAGAATTGAAAAATACCGTAAGCTTACAACGAATTTTATAAAAATTCATATTAAAGTAATACCAAATGAGTATAAAGTAATGTGCGTCGCTTTAATACCTTTACATGGGATTGCAAATTGTGTGAAAATAAATGTGCAGATTTCGTAGTGTGAAGACAAAATTTTGAAAATTGAACTGTTACAGTGAAATAAAATTATTTAAATAAGTTCCAAAGTTTAATATTTAGCGTTAATAGAATTTCTGGAAAAAAAGTTCTGTATACTGAAGCTGAGAGAGAAAATGGTACAAAATAAATTCTTCCAGCATAATCTTTAAGCTTACCTATAATATTTTTCTTTAAGATTGGAACACACCCACGCTTTCATTTTTAAATCTTCTAAGGGCCTTCCTTCTGCTCCAAATGGTAAGAAGAAAATCCGCAGGCTTTCAGATAAAAACGCTATTGATAGACTTGTTATTTTTGAGAAGGTATGCAGAATCACACGTAATATATTGTCAAATATATGTAAACATTATTCTTATACTATAGCCCGGCAAACCCAATGCGGATTATCTACAAGAATCAGCAGGAAAATGTCCTTTCATAATTGCGATTGGAACTGATAAATCGAATACAAGTCAATATATGATAGTTATTGACTCCCATATAATTGCACTTAACTCAGCATATACTTTTTTGGATTGTGTTGATATTGTGTTCCAACTCCATTTTATTTTTAACATAAAATATGACAATAACTAAATACTTAAAAACTTACAAGTTACAACCCTACATTATCACGTAGAACAAACAAAATTTACGATTGTTCATAAGCAATAATTAATTAAAATGAATAAGAAGTAAAACTATATCTGAATAAAATTGCAAATTATTTGCTGATTTGTTTTAACCTTTCCAAGTATTTATTTATTTATTTGATCGTTGAAATTTACCCACACCCGCTTCTCATATTGTAAACAAATTAAAGGGTTAATTTTGTGTGTCTTCAGCTATAAGTACCCTGGTTCTTGTATTTTCCCCCGGTATACGCAAAAAGCGGGAATGGGTTTGGTTCCAATATAAAAGCTATAAGGGCCTTCTATGTGTTTGATATGATCATCTGATTATCCTGATACTAACAACCTATAAAAGCTGTACCTGTACGGAATGGTTACTATATGATAGTTTCAATAAAATTCACTCAGGCAAATTATGAGAACTACATATAACAAATTATGGTATAACTTTTATACAAAAACTAGTCAACCGCCTGTATATATTTTCATGAATAAAATGTATACTTGAAGTATATATTTCGGTTTAATAAGACATGGTAACAATTTCAATAATGCACTTTATACAATTCTATACTTTAGATGTTTATTATTCCTATACTGATTTTCATACGGACTGAAATACATATCCTTTTCGTATAATTGTTATCCTATTATTTCTAACCGTGTAGTGTACAAGATATCATAAGATCTGTTTAACCGATTTTGATAAAAATCAAACCATATATAATTTTATCTATCAGATATTAGACAAATTTGTAATAATTTTTTTGAATATTATTATAATAAATACCAAATTTTACACCTTACTTATTTTTTGACCAGAGAGGATTTATATATAGGTATAATATGTATGTATGTATTAATACATGCATATGTCCATACTTAACTAGAAATATCTACATATGTATATATTCCACAACTTTTTGCTCACAATTATGACTTTTCTATAAAATACAGTATCGACTATACCTGAGGAATTACAAATTATTATGTCCATTTTTAAATGTATATTTAAAAAGGGCCCTTAAAAATTTCGCCCGCCCATTCTTTATGAATCTTCACGTTCACTGCCATGCCGCTGAAACACGTGATGGAAATATTCGAGCGTTCTCTAAGTATAACTACCAACAGTACCCAATATTGTTCCCTCAATACTACACATGACACATGATTAGTATAATGTTCTAGCATCGCTCATTGGTATAAGGATTTAAAATTTGAAGTCATCAGTATCCGTTTTAAGTATCTCTATATTCGCAACCAAAATCGGACTAATCTTGTAAACGCGTACTATAGAAATAAACATACTATGTATTCGCTTAGCGCATTTTTTAGTATTTTTCAATACCTCCCACTGCTCACCCACATTTGATATCATAATTTCATATTTTATATTTAACGGTTTACTATAATTTTTAGGACTTTGTAATAATATACAGATTACATTTTATTCCTGATTTGTAAATTACGTTTAAAAAAAACTGACCGGTCAAGTTCGCCCTCCTCCCATCCCCGCTGCAGCATCCCTGAACTGTTGAAATATGTGCACGTCACAAAAATCTAACAATCTGCCAAATTTCAAATTCCTACAAGCAAGAGCGATCTTATCAGGGTTCCGTTTTATTTCCTTTTAAGGTACGAAGTCCGAAAAATGGTGTTGCCGAAACTATGAAACCACAGGTATAATAAATCCTCAATTAGAGTGCATAACTTGCCGAACACCTTGTATATCGTAAAGTGGAAGTAATTGGATACATTTGTTTACCGTAATTTGATGGGGGAGGTCGATTGTAACATTTCAAGGTTCACACCTAATTATTATATCTTATATCCTGCATAATTTTGCCTAGTACCATCAATGGAAGAAACCCAATGCAACTGTTGTTATTGTATTTCTTCCTCATGACTGTGAATATAAGTTAATTTTAAAAATTCATATTAAATTTCCATTCGCATCATTAAAATTAATGCGAAAAAATTAATCGCAATTAAATATTGCCTTAAGATCCTTTATAATTCAAGTAGAGGCACTCCGTATATTCCCTTCTCTCTGAAAACTATTTTCGTTTGGAATAATTCTGCTGAACAATAAAAGGAAAAACGTTTCAAACGCAATTCGACATCAATAAGTTCCCCAGAGAGTATATGCACTGAACTGAAATTTTAGCCAATTCTTTAGCGGCTACAATTGAATTACGCCCCATTCTTACTGGCCCTAAATTTAACGGGTCTGGAAGTTTGTCAGCGCATATGTTGCGTTCTGCTTCAACTAACATTAAATAGACGACGCGACCATGCACACTGGGGATGAGCGATATATGGATCGGCGGAATGTGATAATTTCCTGCTCAGTTACTCATAATAGCAAAAGGATTTTGAATGGAAACTTCAAAGTTATATGTATCATATAAACACACACAAACACACACACAGGCATACACACGATATATGAAGAGAAAATCTACTACCCCTGAAGCATCCGCCAACACCCACAATTATAATGAACGGTACCTAATTAATTGAATTTTCCTTTCTTTTCGTACGCAAATTGCCCTAAAATGTTTCGCCCACTTTAAAAGTGCCGAGAGCTATTGTTTCCTGTAGGGATGCTACTTTGAAGCGTCCTTAGAGCCTTGTAATTTGCAATCTGACAGATATTTGGCCGGGAGGGTTAATGTTGAGGGTGGTGCGGCGACCGAACAGACTGTGAACTGAAATGTGGTCTGGGTGTGATGTTCGGGTGTCAATTAATCTCACTTTTATCACGTTTGATGTGTGTTGTGTTACGAGATGTTGCATTTTAGTCCTTCCTCCCTCCATCCTCTCCACTTAATATAGTATAAGTCAGTCAACCAGTCAAGAAGGATATTTCTGGCGAGGTATCACCCTCAGGACGATAAGGGTGCAATTGAATTTTCCGATGATGATGGATGGGTGGGTGGTTGGTTGTCGGTGATGCAACAATAATTCATGACCCAGTTTTAATTTAATTTGTCAAAGCAAATAGCACAAACATACCGACATGATGCATGCAGCAAGTAATTCTAAAGTTCCTTGGATAATAATTGAAACTTACTCAAAGGATGAATAATCCGAATCTAGTCCTTATCAGGGGATATATATATATATAGTTGTCATTTAAATATGTTTTTGTGTGCAATACATGTATGGAAATCAATAGGCATCAGTTACACGAGATTACAAAGGAAACTTCAATTTTAGATCCGACTACCCAATTTTCTTTCCACTCTGATAAATTGTGCCTTCTCGACCTGACGACCTTCGGTTTCGGACTAAGGAGGAAATCATCTCAGAAATGTACAGCACGTACAAAGCCTCAGAAGATTGTGCCCTTAACTTACTAGGTATATATATGGTTGATTGTGATACGGTATCCGGATGACCATCAGATCTCATCATAGGTAATTGTGCCGAAAAGTGGGATTGAGATTTATGTTTTCTTCCTTGGAGCCCTGTATTTGATTGTACATACATACATACATACATATATGCATGACTGAAATTCGCCTATGAAAGGGCTACAAAGCATTGTAATTCGATACTTTCGTTGGTGTCACGAAACCATCAGCCTGGTTAAGCTGCTTAAAATATACTACCCCACCGCAAGGGAATCAGTACAATAGTCAATGCTACCCTCTGTATTTACGTTATCAATGTTTTTACCATCCTTGCCACATTATGATTTTCACAAAGGAAATTTGTTGGTTGCCACGTTTTACAAAATACAGCTAGCTATATAACTTCAATCCGCCACCCCCTCCCCCCTTTCGAGATGACGAATACGTATTTAAGCGCAGTTACAAAGGAAATCAGGATAAAATAATTATCCTGAATTATAAGGATATTTTATTGTGTCGCAGCTCTTCATCCCACCGTAATCTTATAACCCCAGCCGATTCCTTATTTGAGTTTTACTACCAATATGAAAATCTTTGCAATCGAACTGGCTGCTGAAAAGTGGAGACCCGATACATTGACGAAATGAGCTCATGCAAACAGAACACACGCAGAGGAAACTATGATTCTTCATGCAGCAATTATTTTGAAGATATTTAAAAGGCATTTACTACCAAAACGTCCGTGCCTTGCATACTAAGACAGAAAGGATCAAGTTAGCTATTTTGAGTAAGCATTATGTATTGCTTTTAGTGAAAGGTTTGTGCTTATATTCGCGCAGCATCTATTTACAAAATTTATATATCTTCTTTAACAACTTTTCAAATGCAATTACTAAACTTGGATTTTCCTTCTAAGTTGAAAATAGGTAATAAAATAAATGTCTGCTTGTCTTGTTTTGTCCAGAAACGAGGTCTATTATTTTACGATTTTTTGCTACATTACTTAATATGTAGCATTCATAAAAAATAAAATGCCTTGATTGTTAACCAAATTCGAATTCCCAATTTGAAATCCCTGAACAGGGCAAGATTTTTCGAGATCTAACTTTTAAAAAGTCTTAAAGACCAAATCGAATTTGTGGTTGAAATCAGGGAAAAAATTAAGTTAAATCTTCTAAAGTTAATACCTAAGACTTAACCTCAAAATCAAACAGGCTTTAAGAATAAAGATTGGGCATAATTTTCCTATATCCAACCTGTTGAAATTCTTTGAAGTTATCCAAAAAATTCCAAAATGAATTACATAATGTTAACCTCAAAGTCTAATAAACTTGCGGGACATTTTGGATGTTAAATTTATTAACTTTTATCCCAAAAGAAAAAGCCCTAGAAATCTAATGGATTTTGAGGGTTTAATGGAAATTTTAATTAGAGCATTACCGTCATGGACTATTAGGGCTAAAAATTATCTTCAAATTAAGTAAAATTTTATATAAATAAGCAAATCCTATTTTGCGACGTGTGTTGAAATTCCCTGCACGGAAAAAAGTGAATTGTGAATAGTACATTTTCCAAATGTTTCTGGTGTATTCAAAATAATCGAAATTGTAGCTCCAACATTGCTTTTCACATATTCAATGTTTTGGCAATATATTTTAAATGTATTAAAAAGAATGAAAATGTTATCAGAACACTCAATTATTTGTTATAACAAATTACTTTTAAGTGTGATTTTACAACAAATTTGTACATTGCACACAGTTTTGGTAAATTGTACTCAATATGACAGAAATACTAAGAGCATTTAACATGAATTTTCAAATTTTATTTTATTACTACCTACACAATATTACGTCATTGTCTCATTTAATAGAATAATAATAAAGATTCCAGTAGAGATTATGTTAAAAATGAAATACTATATAACACTTTTGATCAGCAATCTAGCAATAAAAAAATAAAAAAGCTAGAATTGGTCTAAGACAAATTCTTATGATAATCTAGTTGAATGCCTATATGTAATTTCGTATGGTGATCTATCTGTGGAAGATTGATTTTCGGTGGTGTTTTTCGCATATATTTTTAGAACGGTTCGTAGAACAGTAAAAATGATTATAACCAATTCCATAGAATTTCATATTCTGAAGAACTAGGACTGATCATTTTTACAGCATACGTAAAAAACTAAAGGTTTTATATGGCAACACCAAGTAGGGGTTGCTCGATTTAGTCCGTTTTTGAAATTTAATTTTCTATTACTATATAAACACGATGTACCAAATTTCAGCTCTCTATATCGACGTGTTCTCTGGTAGTATTCAAATATATAGTGGAAACCGAAATTTTTGTATAGCAACCCCACGAAGGAGTTGCCCGATTTGTCTCATTTTTGAACTTAATTTTATTTATTTATTTTTAAAGTCCGTGTACAAAATTTCAGCTTTCTAAGTGAATGCGTTCTCGCGTTATAGTGCGCACGGACGGACAGACGGACGGATATACAAAAATCAAAATAACTTTTAATATTATGCGTGGGTGTCAATCCATTTTGCTCTTAGTAGATTTCATCTAGGGTACAAAAAGCCCACGCAAAGGAATTTCGCAAAATGGATTCATTTTTATACAGAAAAATATATATAAATGAATTCATATGAATTCACATTTTATATGTAGTACGCTAACGGCCTTATCAGTATCTTAGTCTTCGTCTTCGATTTCGTCAATCAGAGACGTTACACAACAAGATCAGCTATTATAAGAATGAGATGAAGACGAAGCTAGCCTGTCCGAATTCGTTTTCTTATCTTAATTTCGCAGCAGCAAATAAACACATCCTCACAATGTTGTGTATTTGAATAAGTCAGCCAGCAATGTTTCGCTCGAATAATAAAATCGACGATGCCTCGACTTAATGACGTAACCAAGGGGTAAGCTAGCAATGCTTCTCTCCAATATAAAATCAACGAAGCCTCGAGAATACAAGGTATTCTCTGTACGTACGAACCACGTTAAACCATTATTGGACGAAATTATGGTACAGCACATGTGTCAAAATTTAATGAGAATACCTTGTGTTCTCTGTACCGTGCCTCTACCTGAGGTAAGGAAGACCTCAATTTTTTCTTAGAAATTTACAGGAAATGTAATTGAACATAAAAAACATTAAAACAACTTCCAAATTGTTTCATTTTTACTATATTTCCTGGGTGTGCGTACTTATTATACGTGAACATTTGCTGGAAATGCTAACAAGTTATAGTATCTACAATTTTATTAACATCGAACTAATAGAACAGTTAGTAGTGATAATAGTGATGATTTTATATGTTAACACAATTTGTTGTTATTTTGCTTATTTTGTTAAAAGATTCTGTGTTGCAGGCTTGCTTCAGTTTAGTATCAGGCAAATAGAAGTGCAATATAAAAAAGTTATATAATAAGCCGTGCAAAACAATAGATATAAAGTATAAGGAATTGTCCTGCAAAATTTAGTAGATAACTAGTATCAAAATGGAAACAATTATAGAAGAAAATTTCGTCGTTGAACTTCTCAAAATATGCGAACTGGAAGAACTAACTCATTAACTTTAAAGCTGTGTTTAATTTAGTAAGAAGGATTAAAAATTTATGATTAAAAAATGGCAATATAATTTTAATAATTCTTTCTATGAAACTCATGTCCCGTATTACATATGTCAATCAATCAATCAATCAATCAATCAATCATTTATTATGAATTTGTACACAAGATTGAAAATCTTATAATAGTACATTTTAAAGTACGGCTAGGTTAACTGAATAAATTATAAAGTAAATTGAAATACCTACAATACATTAGAAAAATGAAAAATAAAAACAAAAATAAAGAAAAATTAATAAAACAGAGAGAAAAGAAAAGAGAAAAAAAAAATATTTTTTTAAATAAACATAGTAGAAAAATAATAATAAAAAGAAAAGAAAAGAGTTCGACACAATCGTACAATCACCATAGTAATTTGTAAATTATAAAAATAAAATTATATTATAAGTTTCTTGAATTCACTGACAGAAGTAGCACTATGTGCATGAGGAGTTAGGGAGTTCCAAAGGCGTGCAACCTGGACAAAGTAAGATCCTTCTAGGATGGATGAGTTGAAACGTGGAATCAGAAGTTTGTGTCCTCTCAAAGATTGCAGAAATTTAACTTCACAAGATAAATACTCCGGCTCACCTGAACGAATAAGATTGTGTAGGAAAATTAGTGCTTTACCCTTTAAGTAAAAGTCCAGAGTACAACCCAAGATCGATGGTCTGTAAGGTGTAATATGAGCAGAACGACGCAAACCGAACGCAAACCGTATACAGTCATTGAAAGCAACCTCAAGCTTTCGATTGCAAATCGAGTCTAGTTTCATGTAAATTAAACTACCATAAGAAAAAAGAGGCACCAAAAGTGTCCTAACTAGTCTCAAACGCAAATCGACCGGAAGTACATTGGCAGATAGCCACAGCCTCCTCAACCCACCATAAATTTTACCCACTACAGATTTAATATGATCACAGCACCTCAAACGATTATTAATTTTCACTCCCAAATTGGTTACACAGTTTACATAAGGTAGTTCCACTTTATTAAGCATAATTGGGGGAAGATCCTCAGTATTAAGGTCAGAATTAGAGAGGGCAATGCATTGTGATTTATTGGGGTTAAGAAGCAGTTGATTATCATTTGACCACCTAAAAATTTCTGAAAGATCATCATTTATTCTGCAGATACAGTCCTCAATCAGCCCATGAGGTCTACATAAGTACAGCTGCATGTCATCTGCATACAGGTGCAGCTGGACATCATGTACCACATCAAATAAATCATTAATGTAGAGACTAAAGAGGAGAGGTCCTAAGACTGATCCTTGAGGAACTCCAAATGCTAGATGCATTTGAGAAGACGGAACTCCATTTATGACCACCTGTTGAGACCTATCTGAGAGAAAACTTGCTATCATCTTAACAGCAGAAGAGGAGAAATAAAAGTTTGCATACAACTTACGCAGCAATTTCTCATGCACAACACAATCAAATGCCCTAGAGAAGTCCAACAAAACCAGCACACCAAGATCTCCCACATCTAGAGCCGATCGCAAGTCCGTAGTGACCTTGAGTAATGCAGATTCACAACTGTGTCGTGCCCGAAAACCAGACTGATATTTCGCCAGGAGATTATTATATGATATGTGCAAAATTATATTAATGTTTTATTATACATTTGTTCAATTAAAGAATCATTTTTTTTTTTAGATGAAAATATGTGTGTTGTCTATTGTATTTCAGCATTCTCTGCAACCGAATCGAGTAGTGGTGCTGAGTGTAGCATTCAATTCACATCGAAGCTCGTAAGACCCGAAAATAGCAAAGAAAAGCGATTAAAGGCAAATTTCTTGCCGTTGGATGTTATAAAATAAATAATAAAATATACATCCCTTTCGTAAATGTGACAATGAAGGTGTATCGTATACACGTTTTTATTTCTACATCATTGTTTCACTTATTTAGAAAATGTTGTGTTAGCAAAATAATTACAAATCACTTTAGTAAATATGACAATTTAAGTGTATCTCGACATATTTATATTTTTTAATTATTGTATCACTTACATAGAAAATCTTATATACACATCACTTTTATAATTATGGCAATGAAATTGTATCTTATACAAATTTCTATTGTTCGTGAGTTGCGTCACTAACAAGGAATATGTTTTTTTAACATATCAGCGTTCGATTGATTTACACTATGGATGTATTATTAACACAGTATTGGTATAAAAAACATTTAAAATGTTACTCAAACAATGAATATGTTTTTGTAATAATTCAGGTGTAAATAAAACATTTTAGAAAAAACCAGGAGATATGTAAATAACACATCTAATCATGGTTAGTTGATATTTAACCAGAGAAGTGTTAGCGATTACCGTCGTCGTTGTATACAATTCTCTTTTTTCCATGTAGCTTGGTAATGGAGAAAGGGGTGGATCTGTACTATTTCTTTTCAAATTCTCTATGAGTGTGGCCAAAATACCTGTTGGGTGCCATGTGGTTTTTGTGTCCACGAACTCGAAGAAAACACGAAAATTCAGAACGTTATTATTTTAATAAAAATAAAATTAAATTAAAATTAAAGCAGAGAAAATAAACTGTAATCACTTCCACTTAACCTAAGTTTTTCATAGACATGAGGTCATGAATTTGGCGTAGCAAGGTCACACTCGAATATGTGCACGTCTCCTCAATCCACTTTTCCTCGTTTCATCTTTTCTTTTGATATGAGAAAAAAAAAAACCTTGCACTAGGTATACGTTATATACGTGCAGATCACATGCGTAAAGCTAGCACCGACATTTCGCTTGATGTAGTTTGTCGTTAATTTGTCGTTAATTTCTCGTGAAAACCATAAATAAATTTGTCGTGTCGGTTTTCCTAAAGAAACTGGATGTGGTGCTAAGTTGACGTCAATTTACGAATTTATGGTTTTCACGAAAAATTAACGACAAATTATCGACAAATCCTAAGATGTATAATTTTTCAATCAGATAAGCTTTGACCGAGTTCCGGTGAGTTGCGGTGTTACTAAACGTGAACTTATCACCATATCCAGTTTCCTTTAGAAAAAATCACGCAACAAATTTATGGTTTTCACACAATTTAACGACAAATTTGAGATTATTCCGAACTATATCAGGCGAAGTTCAGGTGCTAACTTTACGTACGTGCAGTGATCGCTCAAACAAATGTTGGGGACTGAATATTTTTAACCGGTGTGTTAGATTTATAAGAAAATCACCCCTATTTGGAATTTCCACCCACTTTTTCCAACAGATTTCCTAATTGGGACATCCGTTTCCAATCGATTAAAAAATTTTAATAATAATTTTTTTTTTTTTAAATATTTTTTACAATTTATATTTTCATTTGTATATGTCTAGTAATTTAAATTTCAACTCCAAAGTAAGGAAATTTACCCTTTTGACAGGAATCCCAAATTATTATTCTGCGAGGTTAAATATTTTCTTAATTTATTTAAACTTTGGGTTACAGACAGCCCAACGCATTTCCTTCAGTTCTTCTGAAGAACAGTAGGAAAATCGAAATAGGAAAAATCGATCGTTTTTCATCGGTGTTTAGGTTGGGTTATATTTTCCCAATGAATCGAACAGAAAACTTAATTCTAAACAACTTTCAGTCCATTTAAATTTCTTCTCCAATTTTATTGATTTAATTTACTTGCAGGTTTATAGATATTTCGCTCACTGTGTAAAAGCTTGATGATATCTGTCATAATATAGCCCAAATAGAATGATGTCCTCCAGGAACAAACCGGGATCGTATATATATGTTTTGTGCCGCAGATGATGCCCCCAGGAACCAGTCGCTGTTGGGAAAAATAGTAACTTTAAGCATCTTTATAATATGTACAAGATAAAAGTGAGAGAATTAACAAAAAAATAAAGTATAATTTATATACATAATAAAAGAGGGAAAAAAACAAAAGAAAAAGGATAACGAATGGTGAGACTTGATAATATAAAGGGGTTTCAATTCGACCAAAGCATTAGACTGTTAATCTTTACTAGTCGAATGGCTAATAAAAGTTTCTGGTCTCTTGTTAAAACAACGCAAGCCCCTGCTTCTCTACCATCATACAATAACAGTCAAAGACTCCGTTATATTTCCGCACGAGGAAAATTTTTAGCATGCTCATGAGTCTCAATGTGTCTAAGGCTGCTGGACTTGATGGTATTTCGTCCAAGGTACTCAAGTGCTGCACCCCCTCTTTACATCAACCTCTGCGCAAACTAGTTCACCTGTCATATTCGACAGGAGTCTTTCCTTCAGAATGGAAACTTGCACATATTCAGCCAATACCCAAAAAGGAGATGTAAGCAATGCCTCAAATTATAGACCAATTTCCTTTACTTTGATTCTTTCGAAAGTTTTCGAAACACTCATCAACACCCAGTTGATGATATATCTAGGAACTAATCATCTTATTAGCGACCGCCAATATGGTTTTCGTGCTGTCTGCTCTACTGGAGATTTACTAACATTCCTTACCGAGCGTTGGAATCAATGTCTCCATAATTTTCGTGAATCTGACATCATCGCATTTAGGTATTTCGAAAGCCTTCGATAGAGTCTGGCATCCTGCTCTTTTAGCTAATCCTCAGGCATTACATCAAGACCCTATTTCTTTAAATGGATTGAAAGTTTTCTCTCTCGCCGTTCAATTCAAGTTATATTAGACGGAGTTACTTCTGACCGTTTTATAATTTATGCCGGTGTACCGCAAGGCTCTGTGCTCTATCCTACTCTCTTCCTCATTTTTATTAATGATCTGCTAGCTCTTGCACTTTCAATCATTTTCATAATTTTGCAGACGACAGGAATGATTTTTGATTTCGTGTACTTATTCGACTCTATAGCTGATTCTCGTGGCAATTTCATAGTTGACAAACGAAGCGACATGTTCACCTCACTAAGCTATGACCTTACAATAATACTCACAGAGCGAATCGGGTCCTGTTTAATTCTTCCAAATGCAATGTCGTCTGTTATCACTCAAACGTACTCCAATGCTCCAACCCATTTCCGTCGATGGAGAAGATATCGCGTACTTGCTGTTAGGAATTGAATTATGTATCCAATAATCTTAATTGGTCCGATCACAGTTTTCTCTCCTTCACTTCCTCTTCTACTTCAAGATCTTCCATACTCAAGTACAAATTTATCTACTTGATTTACCATTATTACGTTATTATGTTATGTACCAAACTTTGCAAATTTCATGAATTTGAGAGTTTTCTAAAGCATATAAAACCCCGAAATCGTTATTTTCGACACGTATAAAGTAAACACAGTAGTGAATCAATTTAATGATTTTAACATGAAGCTGCAGTTTACATTTGAAGTAGAGATAAATAATAAATTATCATCTCTAGATGTAAGCATAATTAGGAAAAAAGATGTCTCCTTAGATACCGATTGGTATATGAAACCTACAAATTCTGATAGAATTTTGAATTTTCTCTCGGATTGCCCTCTACATAAAAAAAGAAACGTGATTTATAATATCGTCGTTGTTTTTATGAAACCTCCTATGTGTCACATTAAGCTATTTTGAGGTTTTGGTATCAACTTAACCGCCACGGAAAAATTCTCCGTTGTAGAAAATTATTATTGTTGATACTTATAAAGGAGAAAACGAAAGGTGTTTTGTGTTATTTCAATACTTATAGTTGACACAAAGCTGGGCAAGTATCAAAAAAAAGTACTTAAGTACAAGCCTGAGTAATTCAGCGTAAGTACAAATACCGCATGTATGAAAAGTACTTGTAACTAAATAAGTACTAAGTCTATTAAAAGTACTGAATACTTTTTGAAGTAAGTTTTACAGTACTTTTTTAGAATCTTTCTACGTTGGCAGTAATATAATGAAGTTTATCGAGTTCAGTTAATAGATATTAATAAATAAATACCCTTTGAAAACTACAATATGTATAGTAACCAGTGGTTACTATTTATAGGTTTTTATACATATACATATATAGTTTTCGGCGCTGCAAGTAGAGTAAAACTTTCACCTCTCTTTGCTACACTCATAAAAACTATTAGAGGTCTGCCCAACTACACCCATTATCGCCTCCAATAATCCATAATGAGCCTTCCCTATATCAGGTCGAGGCATCGTTGATTTTATATTGGAACGAGCCATTGCTTGCTTACCCTTAGTTATGTCCACTAACGTACAGTATAATATGGACTGCTTACTTTTCTATTTCACGTGGGCATAATTGCTTGTGTCAAAAAGAGTTTTTACGTCGGTGCCAACATTAAAAAAAATCATTGGCGGGAAGTTGAAAAAGTGAGCACGCAGCTCGGAAAGTGATTTTAATGAAACATTTAGAATTTCTTCTGCGTATCTAATAAATATATTGTCTTTGGTAAAACAGTTTTTATCTGTAATAACCCTAAATGATTACTTTAAAAACATTTATTTCGACGAATCCACTAATTTATTTGTTGTTTTCAGTTCTCTGGGTACTTGGTGCTTAGACCGAAAGATTCAGCAATATAGAAGTGAGCCCACTCTCTGCAATTTATTTCTATGAACGTAGTCAGTCCATATTGTACATGTCAGTATGATTATGTCATCAAGTCGAGGCATCGTCGATTTTATATTCGAGCGAGACGTTACTGGTTTTTGTTCTACTTGCCCAGTCTTGTTTGTATGTTATTAGTTTTTCTAAGGTTCTGCCTTGACACGTTAGTACGGCACATGCTATGACAGCTCTTTGCGTTCTTTAAAAGTCAGCAAAAAAGGAGATGTGCTAGAGATTGCGTTTTCTTTTCTACGAAGAATTAGATATTTGTAGGTACTTAATAGACGCAGAAATACTTAAGTAAAAATCTTGGTACTTAAGTACAAAACTAAGTCTTAAGTACAAGTAAATAAACGGTAGTACTTATATTCAAGTAGTAAGTAGGATCATTTCAAAAGTATTGAGTAATAAGTGTTAAGTATCGAAAATGTACTTTAAGTAGTACTTAAGTCTTTTTTTATTTAAGTATTGCCCAGCTCAGGTTGACAAGAATGGTCAGTTTTTTGTTTCTCCTATAAAATTATACTTTTGCCACATAGGAGTTTTCTTAAAAACAACAAACAATGATATGTTGAATAAGATTCATAATGTATGCTCGCAACAGTATATTGACAATAATATTATAAAAATTAAGACAATTCTGAAGATGAATAACTATCCCAACTTCTTTCTAAATAGAGTGAAAAATAGAGTAAAAAATACAAATATCCACAACGTTGATCCAACTAACAATAATAATAAGAAAAAATACAATAGACTACCGTTTATGACACCGATGACTTACAAATTAAAAGACTTAATGGCCTCTTATTCAAATAATATACAGGTAGTTTTCTACAATACGAAGAGAGTACATAATCTATTCACTAGACTTAAAGACCGGAATCCACGAGAACTGTACTCTAATGTTGTATATAAAATTAATTGCAAGTCATGTGAAGCATGTCATATTGGTCAGACGAAAGAATTGTTTAAAAAGAGACTATACCAACACGGATATGATTGCAGAAATACCAACAAAAATGACAGCCCTAGCTAAACATCATTTTGAAGAAGGTAATCATAGTTTTGAATTTAAAAATTAAAACATCGTTGACTATGAGAGCAATTGGTACAAACGTAATATTAGTGAAACGATTAATACACATACAGCTCAATGAGAACAGCATTAATTTTCGGACAGATACAGTCAACTTAAATCCAGTCTATATGACTATTATTAACTCTGACAAAAATACCAGAGATTGATGTATTGTTTTAGTTTTGATAATGTCTTGTTCTCACTTTGCGTTGCTAGTATACTAGACTTCCTCTATTTTTATCTAGGATGCTATCTGACAGCCGTAAAAAATGTTTTTAGATTTATGTGATGCTCTTTTTAAAATGTTTAATTTTTATTGTGATTTTAATTGTTATTCCTATTGGTAATTTTCTTGAGGTAATGTATAGATATTTTTAAAATTTACTGTTTTTCCAATGAATTCTTGTATAATGTATTTTCCGTCCTGATAAAGCGTTAAAATATAGCGGGAAACGTTGGCAAAAAGAAAAACTTTTATTATTATCCCATACCAGCTATAGCAAATATACATATATACTGAATACAAGAAAAGATCATTGAGTGATATAATATAAATTAAAATGCAATTAAATACTGCATTCCTTTTCTTGTTCTTGAATGAATCTGTGTGAATCGACAGAACGATGCCATCATTTCATTCTGTGTTCATAGAAAAGGAACGAAACAGAACCATTTCAAATGTTTGACATTTCTTCCATTTGATAAAAGCAATTTTCCAACAAAAGCAACTTAAACTCAACTGTTACCACCTCGTACTAATTGTAACCCATTCACAAATTCAAATTAAAATCGTTCTGCTTAAATCCGAGAAAAATTCAGGTGCATTCAGAACGATTCGGAGTCCGAAAAAAGCGATGACAGATTGAAACTATATCATTCGGCCCGAGAAAAAGAACGATATGAATTGAAAAAAATTCATTCTGAACGAGAAAAGGAACGTAGCAAAGGCGCCAGGTTTGGAACGACAGGGATTAACACAATTTAAATTTAATAAAACTCAAATCAATCGAATATCTATCTAACTACAGAGACAAACGTTTTTCACCTCCACTTGTCAAATGTAACCTTTCATCTGATCTTGGGGCATGGCCGTATATATGGGGTGGGTTTGAGGGGTTAACCCCCCCCCCCCCCATATCCCATCCATCGTCGTAGCCTATACTTTTGTTAATCTGATAAGCCAAATTTTTACCTACTATATGTAGCGGCTCACTGCATTTGGCTTTATCATTTTATATCCTTTCTACGTGGCCCTTTCATGTACAGCAACTTTAGGAAAAACATGTGCAAAATAGGGAAGAAAAAATCAGTAGAGATGCAAAATCAATGGTAGATGGTAGCTGACTTTGATACACCACCGTTGCATTTATCGCAGCAATATTTTGAATTTTATTTCACATTTTAAAGGAAATATTAAATCGAAGTCTAATTTGTTTTTTATCGTTATTTAAATATCTTAAAAAATTATTTGTTTACTTTTTAGGGTATTTTAAATAATTACATAGTTATACGTATTTAAAATTCTCTAAAAAATAAAGGGTTTTTTTTTTTTTATTAATTTAATTTGCTTTTTTGGCCTCGCCAATAAAAAAGCTCTGCTAAGCGTTCTTCGAAATGTTAAAATTGAAATGAATGAAATACTTTCCTACTTCACGGCAAGAAGGAAAAGACTAAATTTATATCTGTAATTTCTTTGAATGTAAATCATGGTTAAATGACATGTTTTCAAACATTTTTTTAAATTTCTGCAGACCCACGGAGCATTAATTGAGAATTACCGTGAACTGAATAGAGCAGTTATGGCTGAATAGAATTTTTCAATTCAATTGGAATGTCATCATAAATTATATTAAATTTGCATTAAAATTCCGATTATTTCACATTGATTCTCAGTTATTCTTTCGACTCTAGAGGGTATTAGCCTACTAGGCTAAGGCCCTCCCAATCGTGATCTATACAGGGTGATTCAGATCAAGATACCTTCCGGTATACCACGCGATTCCTTGAAGTAAGCTGATCAAAAAATTGTTCCACATACCCCCCCCCCCCCTATGGAAACCTTCCTTTAGGAGTTGTGGCTAGTTAAAGATTTTGCCAATATTCGTGAACCCTGGTGGGAGTATAACTTATGAACCACCCTACAGATTTTGGTTATTGTTGGCTTATTAAATACCCAAGAATAGTAACTGTCGAAAAGTGTATTACTCTGTATTTTTAATTAAGCATCTTTATATTATTCTCAAATAATTCCAAAATTTTGATGTTTTTACACACAAATTTCATAAATACCGTTAGTTATTTCAAAAACTTTCTTCCATGTAACCCAAATTTATTGCTTCTTATTAATGCCCCTACTACCCTCTATCACTGAAAAAAAAACCGCATGCCAATATCTGTATCAATTGTAGCACTGAGTACGCTTACAGCTGATTACTCTAATGTAGCACTGAGTAGGAAAGAACGCTACTGCTGGTTCTAATGTAGGACTGCATAGATGAACGCTGTGAGCAGCAGCATTGCCAATTGCCTAGATCGCTTGTAGCAATTTCTGGTACTCTTCTTCATCATTATATAAGGGAATCTTTTGACGCAGGACCTTCAAACTAAACTATATCTGAAGAAATTTTCGAAAAGGATCACCGTTTTCCCGATAAAATGGCAGAAGACGATCCTTGAATTTTTAGTTAATTATACTATCGCCATTTTGCGTTTCTTTCGGAAGCAGTGAGAGTCCTTTTGGAATATATTTTATATTTATGATCCCTGAATCCTTCCGCTTCTTTTGAGCCATCTCCCGTCAAAATTAATTAAAAAATTTTGCTAATTTTTTTTAAATCTGTATGTAGGTATCTGCCTTGTCATATTTTTTGCAAAAAAAATTTTTTTTGTTAATGAAATAAACGGAACAGGATTCTTTTGACGCAGGACCTTCAATTTTTATTTTATTTTTCTCTTCGTTATTTACTAGACCTCTTCGTTACCTATAATTTAAGATATAAATCATTTTTCTGCTACAAATAGTTTGCTAGAAATTCGCATTGAAAAATGTATGAAACTTGCAAATCTTGGTACTGACTCCTCTTAATACGAAAGTGCAATCAATGCAACTAACTACAAGCTGACTACCTCAGACAAAAGCGAATGGATTTTATTTGTATATAGTCCTGCGACTGCCGTAAAAATTCTGAAGAAAGCCAACTGATGGTTTTCAGCCACCATTAGTGCATTAAAATTCGAAAGAAAAACGTTTAAGTAAATTTCTAAGAACAAAATTTATGATTGCCGACGCTCATAAATATCTTTAGCGATCAAGGCCAGCCATGGCACCTGAATCAATATTGGAACCATGATCGGCCATCAGTAGTACATAGAAAATATAAAGAAAAAATGTCAATCTTTCTAAGAAAATTAAATGCTTGTGCCTTTGTCCGAAAGAGTGAAACACCAGAATCAATTCACCAATTCGTTTGGACTGTTGCCGATGAATAGTTAATCATTCAAATTCTTAAGAACGTAAAAATTTTGAACAACTCAAGCTTAAATCAGTGTCGCTATGAAAAATCAACGTTGATGATTGCATGGAACTAAGGTTCTACTGGAAGAACGCGAATTTTGTAGGTATGTTTGTATGCTTCTGTTGATAGCTCCCCACCAACTTGTCCTGCCATCGATTTTATGTCGGAAAATCAAATAGGTAAAACAAATTTATGATCGCTAACCAATTTCTTAGAAACAATAACACTTTCAAATGTCGAAATCTTGTGCTTTTTCATCTATAGGAGTAATCGGCGCAACAAAAATATAAAAGCATCATAATTACCGGGCTGCGTGCCTTTTTCTAAACAATCAAACACTAAAATAAATATTTATTCCAAAATTATGATAGATGACTTTGTGACACTATATATAAAACATAAGAAAATTCTAAAAAAAATCGTATACGTTTCAAACACGAAGAGCTACGAGCGAATGACTTATTATATCCACTCCAGACTCTGCTGTTACTACTCAAAAGAAGACAAACAAACGCTCAACCCAGCGCTAGCAGCTGTTGCCGCAAATTGACCCTGTCTACGCAGCAGCACTAAAGTTGAAAATTGGGCTGTAATCTAACACTCCCTATCAGGGCCGCCTTTACCATAAGACGCATTAGGCGCAAGCTGGGGCCTCACTCTCTGTGGAGCCACATTTTAAAACCTCACTCCTCACAAACAACAATATAAAAAATTGGTGTCGTTATTGTTGCAAAATAAAATGCTTTTAAATGCTAAAATCAAAAACTAGAGCCCGGCTGAAAAATTTGTCTCCATTTTAAATACATATCCGTCTAGGTGATATACATAGAGCAAGAAGTGATGGTACTCACCAAGCCGAACAAAAATTGGACGACAAGGGGGGGGGGGGGAGGTGGCTCCACATCAACCTTTTGGGAGATACAGGATGATTAAGAAAATATGCTAGTCTTTCACAAACCACCCTGTATAATAAAAAGTACAGGGCATACGGTCGTAGTCAAGAGAGATTTGTATGCCGAACTTCATGGCCTTTCAACGACGAGTCGTACTCTTCTCCTCTCAGGAGTTCTGGTGGTCTAAAGTAAGAATTTCGGATTTCGTAAAAAAATTTAGACTTTGACATTTTTTTTTTTTTAATAAAAAAACGTTGGTTAACATAACTGTTTTTATAAAAACTGTAAACTGTGGGCCTTTACCTTTACACCCTATGTACCTACTATCTGTAGCCGTTAAAGAGTTATTAGCTCATAACAAACTTTGATGAAGCTAAGTAATTTTTAATAATGATTAAGGAAGAAAGTTTTTTAATTAAAATTCTGTATAATATTATAAACGATGGGTTAAGGTCTACTTTTCCGAACGTATAAACAATTTTCGAAATATTTTTGATGATACTTATCTCTAATGTAAATGCTGAATGCTCATTTTCGGTGTTGAAACGAATAAAAAATTATTTACGAAATAACTTACACATCAAAATAAAACAAATGACCTGTCACTATTATGCATTGAATCAGATGTAAATGGACTCGAGATTATTTATGATGTCATTATAGACTTATTTGCTAAAATAAAAGCCAGGAAAAAAATTTTTAGTTATTATTTTATTTTTTATTTAAAATTGAACTGATTTGTTTTTATATGTCGTGTTATTTTTATGTTACTAAAATGCGTTATTATGGAAATGTCGAAATGTTTTCAATTAAACTAAAAAAATGCATATGCATAGGTATATTTTTGAAATAGGTTTATTTTTTTGGGGCCTCAAAATGATTTTGCATCTAGGGCCTCCAAAAGTATAAATGCGGCCATGCTCCCTATATACAACAAGCATAATGACTCCCGTTCTAATTTCTACCACCAAGCGACATATCTTTATGTGGTTGGTTATCGCCAATTCCAAATTTTCGACGTAATTATCATAATTATTTATTTTTGTTTTTATATAAAGTTTAGACAGAAATATAAAAAACGCCGCCCGGAATGGACCGCCCCCACCGCCCAAGACTTGATACGCTACTGTATGTATACATGTACATACAACACCAGCCATGTAACCATTTAAGAATAAACAATACTAGAATTGAAAGAGGTAAGCAGAGTTTGGTAAGTAAACAGCGCCGCTATCCTATTTAATGAACTTTGAGAAGACATCAATAATATAAAGTCTACCTAAATTTATGCGAAGGATTACCTCGATGCTATCTACTTCCGGAAGTGATGAAACAAACTAATCTAATCTGTTAATAAGTTCAGTAAAAGTATATATAACCTCGCTACACCTCTTACACCTACTCATAGTAGACTGAGGGTAGCCATAAAGACAACACAGTAAATTGTGAGAATGATATCAATAAAAAAACAAAATATAGCTGTAAAAATGTTCGATGTAAAGATTGGTGTAATTAATGATAACAGTAATAAAAAAAAATAATTTAATGCTTTTCAGATTTACATGGACTTAGGGAGGCTTGGGCACCGTGCTCTCCTGGCTACCCTCTATCTTGCCTTGCCTATACCTAGAGGTAATATTATATATATATATGTATACATAATACACATACATAATAGTATTATCTATTATATATACCCCAAGTGCCGGGCCCCCTCTAGATGGGTTTCCCAAATACGCCACTATCGCGAAGAAATAGGTGGACCTACCTACCTAGATTTAAAAACAAAACAAAAAAACTTTCAATGACAATCCGTTTTCAAATAGTAAAAATTCTTTCGACTCAAATTGCATAATTTTCCGTCGATATTTTTTTTTATGTAGGTAAAACACTAACCTGCAATCGTTTTCCACAGAATGAAAGCATTTTCACCGACGGAATTTTACTACGGAATTTCTCTTATACTCCTTACTTATAATTTTTATGTGAATCATATAAATCAAAATCAGCGCAACAAGACCAGACCAGAGGTAATGTGGGCGTATTTACGTTTTTTACTAAAACGACAGCAGTGTGCATGTATGTAGGTAGTTAAGCTGTATGTAAATGCACCACGCATGCCTCAGTACACGAGAAATTCATAAAGTTTAATTTTACTCTTCGAAATCTGCCATTTTTATGTTCGATTTTCGAAAAAGTGGGCGTCACCGAAATTCAGCGATTTGTATATCTCAATATAGGCGGAGTAAGTGTAAGGATTGCTCTAATAAAATAGTGTGGCCTTCTTGGGAGAAAAGAGAACGGTTATACTTGATATATATGTATGTAGTTCGCGTAGTGATGTTCGTTTTACTTGCATTCAGTTATATATAGAGCTGCTCCCTCTAACATAAATTCGACGTGTATAGATTATACCGCCGATATACTACAATGGTAGCAAGAGCTCTTCTCTATGGCCATAGTGTCACATCACAGAACGGTACAATACCGTTTAGATTCGACCCCCCTCTCCCCCCACCCCTTTCTCTAAAAGCGATTGTGTTTTTGTTTTCGCATATGTTTTGTTCTGTTGTGTCCTGTTGTGCGCCCCATTATCGCTTGAATTTGTAAATATTTTCCCCGAAAACATTGGATCGTTTCTCCACCCACACTTTTATCGATCCGTTTGTGTTCAGTGTGTACATGGTATGCGTTTTGATATGGTCGTGTAACGTGAAAGAAGCCACCCTGGAATGAATCGATATGAAAACTTTCAGGAAAACAGTCAACTTCTTTTAGGGGGTCAGGTCAGGTGTGGCACTGGTAAGGAGGTGAGGTGGGTATGCATATTTATTAATAACTGTATATATGTACATAGATCTGTATGTATTTATGTGTAAATATGGTTATGATGCTATTTGGAAGTCCTCTTATCCGCCCCCACAACCCATTCCATTGACTAAGGCTTGCCTGAGCTGGTAGCTGTAATTTAGTTAATTATCTTATTTTTTATCGTTATCAAAGTGACTAGGCATCTCGTCATACTTTTGGATTTTATGTAGGTAGTCGGTACTAGAGGAAAAGGAAATTAGCCTTCCTGTTGGATTAAGGCACACTGCACAATCACGGACTGGTAGTCAGTGACTAAAAAGTCAGTTGAATTTGCTCGTTATACGCAACAGCGTTTTGGTTTGGTACCGAATTTGGTAACTGAATCAAAGCGACTTTTGTGTGTTGTGTTTTCATCCGCACCGTTATAATTAATTAGTTGATTTTTGCTAATCTCAAAAAGAGAAAAAAGAATTTCATGAAGTTTGTGTCTTTTTAGGGTTCTGTACCTAAAACAAAAGGAAAATGGAATCCTTAAAAGATCGCTTGTGTGTCCGTCCGTCTGTCTGTCTATCGCAGACGTTTTTCTCTCTCGAAAAACAGAATATGAGGTCTTCATGACCCGCACATATTTCAGCAGTCAAAGATTATTAAATATTTTTATTTAAATAACTTTAATCAACCCCCCCCCCCCCCCCCCAATTAATGATTTATTAAAAAAATATTTTTTTAATTTAGATAGGGTCATTTCCCCAATTGTCGACCACTTAACGAAAATCTTTAATTTATATTAATATAAATAATAATAAAATAAATAAATAAAATAAAATTAATATAAAATTAATATAAAACTAAAAAGCCTATTGGTTGGTGTTTGTGATATAACACACTTTTATCTATAAAAATATATCGGACTAGCATAATTTTGGAAAAACGTAACAAATCCACTTTTGCCCGTCGTCGACCAGACTCATCCTATGTACGTCCAGGAATTCTCCAGTGTTTGACCATTAAACTTTAGGCTGAATAAGTTGAATTACTGAACAAACCTAAAGGATATAAATTACTAGAAATTGAAACTACAAATAAAAAAAGGTTTTTTGAAATAACAATTATATAAATATTTTTAAATGTAAAATATTGCAAAAATTTAGTAGGTATTAGAAATAATAAAATAAAAGTAGTCCAATTCATTTTTTTAAAAGTAAAAAATTAAATATTAAAAACATACACAACAGGTACACCAAGTATCAATACCTATATAAAATAGGTATATAGCTTCGTAAATAGCTTATTAATATTATAATTTCAATAAGATCATATGTAGGTTTTTTCATTAGCCTGTTGTATAGTAGGTACATTAAGATCTTAAAAAAAAAATAAAAATTATGAATCAATCACAGCAAATAAAATCATTGAATGGCATTCCTGAGAAACGGGTACACTTCAAATGATACCACATTTATCGCAACCTATATTTTTATATTCGTCCTCTTCTGCATCAGTATCTAAAACATCCTCGTACTCATGGCACTGATGAATCTTGGAAGTTAGCTTTCCTGAATTTCTCTTCATCGGATTTTTCTCGCTTCAAACGATTTTTATTTATAAGGAAATTCTTTCCAATCGCGCGATGAAATTGACATAGGTGGCCTTTCTTCATTAGAAAGGGTCTGACCCTTTTTTGTAATTATTTCACTTAGGTAAGCTGAATATCTATAGGACGGGCCTGGACAAAATTGCAAAATTATTGCATTGTTGCTGCAAAATTCGCTCAACTCCGAGATATGTGGTCATCTACTAAAAATAAAACTGGACGCCTGATATTATTCCTATTCAGCCACTCGTGGAAACCATTACCAACATACTCATAAAATGTTTCCATCCTCATCCATCTTGTTTCAGATGATCTGCCAAGTATCCAATCGTCTGGAGGTGGTCGAACGTATGGAAATACTACCATTTGGCAATGTTTGTTGTTGTGTAACTTGGAATATACATTGCGGTAACTTTTCGGGGCAATTACTGTCCCAAGTTTTGGAGCCATGCTAAATGCTGTTTCGTCAGCATTGAAAAATCTTTTTTCGTCTAATAAAATATTTTCACTGTTTTCAGATATTAGAAAATCTTTAAGGTCTTTGAAAGATTTGCGAATTTCCTCTTCTGTTATAACAACCCTAGCATTGGAAATTGACTCAGGGTTGCGTAAGGAAAAGAATAATACCATATTTTCCCTCGCCTGTTATCTTTAAAAGATGTCGTTCTCTCTTCTTTCCTAATAATTTTTTCAACAACATTTAGTAGTTCCTCCTGTTTTAGAGGAAATCCGCATTTAGCCATTTTTATTAGCCAATCTACTAATTTATCTTCCTCTTATTGAGAGCGGGTAGTTTTTGGAACCATTTTTCCAAATCCATCAGCAAACCTGCCAGTAATTCTGTCCAGTAGAATAATTTTTGGAACACCATACACCCTACTTGCCTGCCGGATCCCAGTTTTTCCCTCTCTAGTTAATTTTATAGTTTCTGCTAGCACAGATTCGCTACACCGATGAATCGCACGTTTCATATCTTTCAAAATAAATTAAAATTAAAAAAAAAAATTAAAATTTTGTGATTGAAACGGGGTGTGGTCGAATAAAGGAAAATACTGAATTAAGTGTTTACTATTGTCGACCATTTGATAAAACGATGGTCGACTACTGGAAATACGACGTATTTTATAAATACTTTACGGAAAATGGCACTTTATACATTTAGTCTTCAAATTTAATTGCTTTAACGTAAAAACAAAAAAAAAATTGTTTTTATAGTACTTACCTAAATATTTATTAAAAAAAAAATATTTTCCAACACTATTTAGCTCTAATTTATCGCATGACACAATCACCAGAAATCTCCGGCAGAGTGATGCGAAAACGTTGATATTGCAATAGTAGTAGTAAAATTCTGTTTGAAGTGACTCAGTAAGAAATTCATAGAACCAAAAATTACACTGTTGGTCAAAAAAAGTATCCTAAGTAGTACTGAGTGGTCGAGCACTGGAAATGGTTGAACTAATGCAACTCTAACCCTAATTCAATTTCAACAAATTTCAAAAAAATATTTTTCTACCAAAACATAAAAAAAATTTAATTCAAAGAATATTATTGTGTGCATGTATGTATGCGTATAGGTTTTTCTCAGAATTTTAGTTGTGGTAATCATCACACAAATAATTTAATAGAATTTAAAAAGATATAAGAAAAATTGGGGTATGCAAAACCTTATCTCAACATTTTTACGGCAAGTTGAGGCATGTTAATGCGTCTAACCACTGATATAAGCATAGAATTGTGGCACTAAAATTGCTGCAAGCAAATAATACAAGTTTTGGTCTAAGATTAAAACGTAATAAGTTAGGTGGTAATTTATAAGCAATGTTCGTTGGGTGCGTAAGTTCATCCAAAGGAAAGCAAACAAAAATTACCGGAAATTTAATGGCAGACTGAGTTTTAAACACAGACCTCAATAATATAGACTGCTAGCTGCAGGCCTTTCTCATTGAAAATTTTTGAAGCCAGCATAATTGTGGGGGCAGAGGGGCAAAACATCACAAATTACTGCCATGTTGCGGGATATTACGTAATTAGGACTACCGTGAGTAGCTAAAATGAAGGGAAATTTTTAATTTTATTTTATTTTTTACGCAGTTCTTAATTAAGTTGTTGCTAAATATTCAGAAAATATTTTAAGTACTTACATTTTTACCGTTTCAAATAATGCTTCATATGTAATTTACCACTACAATTCTGTAATAAATTTCATATTTCATGAGAAAAGTAAGAATCGTAAGAATTGATAAATCTGTGGTGTATAAATGTGGTTCACATCGTTCTTGACTGGTAGAGCGCAAGCAACTAAAATTAGTAAATTAGTATATAATCGAACAGTAGAGATGTAACTGTTGGTGTTCCTCAAGGGTCAATTCTAGCAACACTGTTGTTCATATTATATATTAATGATATGGGAAAAGTAATAAAGCATACAGAGCTTAGACTATTTGCTGATGATGCGCTAATATTTAAAACGGGAGTGAATGTTCCAGAGTGTGTAAATAAGCTAAAAGAGGACTAAACGCAATTTTGTGAGTAGTTAAAGATGAACAGGATGAAATTAAATATAGATAAAACGAAGTGTATGTGTATTAATATAGATATAGACTTGTGTGGGGAAATGGACAACAAAAATATTGAACTAGTCAAGGAAATAAAGTATCTAGGGGTAGTTATAGATTTGTAAATTAAAATTTAATAAATTTATAGATTATATTTGTAAAAAAGAGGCAAAAAAGATCTCTTTCTTCAGGAGAATCAGAAAAAATATTTCGACAATTTATGCAATAAAGGTATAATAATCAAACCTCATTTCGAATATTGTTCTGCGATAATTTTTATGGTATCTAAAGAAGATCTCAATAGGTTACAAAAGCAACAAAATAGGGCAATGCGAATAATACTTATGTAATAAAATAACACCAAGGCAACCTATGCTGGATGCGCTAAAATGGTTAAGTGTAAGACAACGGGTGTGTTTGAGTGTGCTAATTACTATATTCAAAATTAAGAATAATATGCTTCCAGGATATTTGTGTAGTTATATTAGATATGTCAATGAAGTACAACCATATTCGTTAAGAAATAATAATAGGTTTAGGTTATGTAAATTCAAAAATACTAATACGCAAAATATGATAATGTATAAAGGTTTGCAAATGTATAATGAAATGCCAATGAAAATAAGAAATGAGAATGAACTAAGAAAATTTAAGAAGAAAATAATTGAATATATAAAAATAAATGTTCTTATTGTATAGAATTTTAGGTAAAATTATAAGCTATGATTATAAAGCATGTATTTATTGCTGTGAAATAAAGCACTACTACTACTAGATGTTTCTTCACGAATTTTTATTTCATGTTATTCAATTTAAATTTGAGAATTTAAATAGTGTAAAAATAGTAGTTTCCTTGAATCAAAGTAAGAACTGCAACAATTTCTGTGGTGAACATAGAGTTTTAAAGTTATTAATACCTACAACTTTTTAAATTTTCTGAATAAGCAATAAAAAACATTCTTCTGAGTGACGATATTTTCAACCTTGATTGATTATTATATCCTTAGATAGTCAGAAAAACGTAGGTAATCAGAGGTACTGTAAGATTCTTAATTTTTCTTGAGGAGCGGTAGTTTTGGCATCATAAAAAATAAATGAACGGATGAGTATTAGAATAATATAAAATAATAATATTGGAATAATTCTAAAATTGTCGACGACGAATTCATTATAATTTCCTAAGTAAAGGAGCAAATTAGTTAATACCCTGATGTCAGAATACCTAAACCATTCTCGCGGTATATTCATACAGTAGAACAGCTCTGTCAAAACTGTCACATGAGTAGGAAATTTTCATAAGGTGTTTATACTTTCTCTTTCAACATTTTTAACTAACATACTAGTCAATTTTTAATGCAAAGGTTCTTATGTAAATCTAAAGTAGAAGAAAGAGAGCTTACAGCATGCACAAACTTGTACTAGAGGAAAAGGGGCAAAATCACAAGCGAAACTATTTCCGCAAGAAAAAAAAAGGCAAAAAATAATTTGTTCCACTTCCCATGCCATTCGGCTTGGTAGAATTGTCAAACTGTCACAACAATATTACAGCCAGTACATGGAACGAACAAAACTTTACAATCAAACAGCTGTTCAATAATGGAACAATACTTTTGAGGTACTTACATAAAACTAATACTTCTCCCAATCTCTCTCTCTTTTTAAGAATAACAATTTTATCGATCTGCGTAGGTATAAATTGCTTCAAGTATATTATATAGGGTATGTACACGAATTCGCATCCACTACCCAATTTACGTCACAGTTCATTTTAAAACACGCAATAAAACGACGTCTTTTCCATAAAATGCAGATATTTCTATATCCACATGTTCGTGAATATGTAATGCTTCCTCCAAAGTGAGCAACAGGGTCGTTCAGCAAAAGTATAGTCGTCAGAGCTCCATTAGGAGTCGGTATGTAAATAATACGCTTTGTAAGTAGTTATAGTTAAAAAAAATAATAATATTATTTGAAATTTAAGTTCGGAATAACTACATTAGCTTTAGTGGCCGCGAAACGAATCAATACTATCATGAGCCAGTTTGCGTGTACTAGTGGCCGCAAATTAGAACTGTATTTTTTATCTTGTCCCAAATTGCGGCCTACAAATAGCACTTTATTAATTAGTCTGATTTAATGCATATTGCGTATAGGGGAAAATGGAAGGATATACTGGTACAACGCTAAATGAAACATTGTCGGACATTTTACAAGGAAAATTTGTTATTAGAGTAGCTAGCATCAAGGAGAAATTATCTGGAAGACAACTTGAAGGCGTACGAAATTCTACACCACAAAGTATTTCAGCGGAAACTGAAGAAAAAACTAGTTAAGTTGTATGGAGTTGTTAGCCAAATGTGGGTTTTCATTAAGGGCTAATAGCATTTTAAATACAGTTCAAAAAATTTGAGCAAGACGATGGCATGACTACTTCCTTCAAAAATGAGCGACCAGACCGAAAATGGTATAATCTTTTCCTGAGATGCAATCCAGGGCTCGCCTATCGAATTACGGATGTCCTAACTGACGCCGGATATACGGTCTCTGACGAGGTTATACGAAAATGTTTTGATAAGCTGCAAAATCATAGGAAGTAGATGAATGCAGGAGACATATTTGAAGAAACAGTTCTTTTCCCCCTACGTACGACCTAAGGATATAGTCAGTGGTCATGCAGAAGACTGATTTTTAGTTCGTTCTGAGTCAGGCTCCATGAGAATATATCGTGAATGCGGTAAATAATTAACAAAAAAATTCAAAAACGTGAGCATTTTGTTGGCGGCCATAAGCCCCATTTAATATTGGAGCTGAGTGAGTTTTTCAGCGTAAACGGTATAATTTTATATGCATTTCCTCCCAGCACAACACATATGCTACACCCAGTACATTTTAGTGTTTTCAAATAAAGCGCCATCAAAAAAGCGGAAGTGGATAAGTGCTGATTTTGTTTTAAAGAGACGAGACACCTTTGGATCTTAGGCGCATTGAATTCGACACGATTCGCTTTGCCCCAAACGAGGATATTTTCAAGATTGTTTTCAAGCAATCTTGATTGACACGTACTGCAATCCCTCTTGAGTTCAAAGGAGTGAGTAAACGAAATCAAAGGTATGTCATCAGCGATGGATGGAATGCACACCGGCATTTATAGAGTGAGGTTCAGATGAAACGCCATCTAATACAACACATATTAGGCGACCAGATAAAAAACGTTCTTTTAATACATAGAAGAGGAGGGAGAGCCTTAAGTTTGGCTAAAAAGTATGTTGATCTAAATATAGCTTTAAGTAAAAAGTAATGATTTGTTCCTTTAAAAACAAAAATTAAAAGATGCTGTTATATCTAAAACAACAAAATTTGAATTGAATTAGCTTTAATCTGAAGAATGTTTATGTTACTATGAAATTTATCACAGCTTTTTATTTTTGAATAGCCCTTTTAAATCTGAAATAATAACGAAAAAATCAATAAAGTCGTATCTTTCAAAACGTCATTTATTTAGGATCCCTCTTATAGAAACAGTTTTTCAAAAGTTGTTTACCCTGGACGCATGCAAACTGGTGATTTCTAAAATTATGATTTTTAAAAAAGGTGGAGGGAGAAGAAGAACAGATGAACAATGGTATTTTAAGGAATCGCCAATTGATACAGTTACCTCATACCTATATATCTACTTAGGAGTAGTCTTAATCCCAAAATTGAGTTTTAGCCAACATTTTCACAATAGGAGCAGGAGCAATACGGCAATCTCTACTTAAAAACTTCGTCCGGAACAAATTAATTAATAATAAAAATATTAACTTAGATCCAAAATGGAGTCTCTTTCGAAGTATATAACGAGAGCAATTTTATGTTACGGAGCCCAGATATGGGGCTTGTTATGCAATGACGAGGTAAACAAAGTTCAACGAAGTTTTTTAAGTGTTGAATCTTCCCAAACACAACCCTAACTAAATATATTATATGTTGCACCTCAAAACAGGAATAGACTTTATTTATCTGTATACTCTGGAATGCCATCTAAAATATGTTCCAAATTTTTTTAGAAAAATACCCTGAACATCGTCTTCCACATATAATTTAACGGCAAAGTTTTTTTGAAAAACGGTTATTTTATTTTGTTATTAGATATGAATAATCTCAATGGAACAATTTACAGTAATTACAGCAAATAAAATTAATATTCAATGCAAATCCATGGCGGAGAAAAGGCTCTTTATGTTATTTCACTGCCTAGCAACTTGTCCTTTGCTTGCAGAATTTAGGCGCCTTTACTTTGGAGACAAACGCAAATCATAAATATTCTTAATGGTGATAATCTTTTAGCCATTGCAGAATACCTGTACTCAAGACATGCACTTGCGTATAAAAATTATTTAATAATGCAGTATAACAGTTAGTTATAAATATAGGTTACTAAATTTAGCGTTAACGTTGAGCAAACTGATCTTTAATTTTTTTGGAACGTAAGGAATATCTGAAAACTGACTTATGCCTATTCACCATGAAAAGGAATATCCCCAGTTTAAACCTACCCCTGATTGGTTCCACACGCTTGGAATTAAAGGACAGGGTGAAATACCTAGGTATTATTCTAGACAAAAAGTTAAACTGGAAACCACACCTCGAAGATAGAGCGAACAAAGCTCTTAGAGTGTTCGCAATGTGCCGTAGAGCAGTAGGGAAGAAGTGGGGACTCAAACCGCGGATGATTCTATGGATATACACTAGTGTCATCCGACCCATGTTAACCTACGGTTCAGCGGTATGGTGGAAAGCAATGGACCTCGCCAACCATCGCAAGATGCTGGAGAAGATCCAAAGACTGTGCCTTCTCAGCGCAAGCGGCGCTTTTAAGTCAACTAGCACCCGGGCTCTGAAGGTTATCCTCAATATACACACGGTGCAAATACATATCAAGCAGAGGGCGTCGACTACAGCGCTAAGGCTGCATCTTAACCTCGGTTGGCTTCATGGGGGAACAAGGGTTCCACATGAATCCATTTATGAGTTCGTGCAGTCTATCGCACCTGGCATTGACAGAGATAGCGACTACCTCCTCGAGACCATACTGGAAAGCAATTTTGAATATAGAATTCCATGCAGGGCAGAATGGGAATCACATTCCGTGTTTCAACCATTGACAAACCCAATTATAATATATACGGATGGTTCTAAGTCCGATGAAGGCACCGGAGCGAGAGTTTTCTGTGAGGAGCCTGAAATTGAGTTCTCCGTTCACCTTGAAAACCACTCCACGGTTTTCCAGGCAGAAGTCAAGGCTATCCTTGAAGCGGGAAGACAACTCCTTAACTCAGACACTGAGAATAAGGAGATAGCCATCTGCTCGGACAGCCAAGCAGCTATCAAAGCTTTGTCTAAACCATTTATAACATCCAAACTATTAATGGAATGCAAAACCACCCTGAATTCCCTCTCTCGAAATAACAGGGTGATAGTGCAGTGGGTGCCGGGGTACAGCAACATCAGCGGGAATGAAAGGGCAGACGAACTTGCTCGTCTTGGAGCAGCCTCAGAGGAACCTGCCTCTACAGTCGGGATTGCACCAAAACACCTTGTCTCAATCATTTCAAGCTGGGTTGACCGCCAACACAGTCGCCTTTGGTTAGAAGATCCCACAGGTAGGACAACAAAGGAACTGAGGGGTACACCAAATTTAAATCATACGAATAAGCTCCTAAAACTCAGCAAGCCAACCCTAAGAACTCTGATGTCCATTCTCACTGGGCATTCCTCTCTCAGGGGCCACCTTCACAGGATGAGACTTGTTGATGATCCTATATGCAGGGGTTGCGGAGAGGAGTCCGAAACAGTGACCCATTTTCTATGTCACTGCCCGGCACTCTCAGGAATACGCTACAGAATTCTTGGTTGGGAGCCAATACTGAAATTTATAAGAGCGTCCGGTTGGGACCTATAAGCAATCGCGCATGGGTCTGGAGGGTGAACAATGGGCCTTGTCTTGGCCTTAGTTCGAGGGACCTGAAGCGGGGGCCCAAACCTCATAAATCAATCAATCAATCAATCAAAATATTTTGGATTATTTGTTCTTTTTGGTGGTATTTTATGCAATTTTCAAATTTTAATGGTAATAGAGCCGATACAAATAAATAATTAAATGAGCCGATTTAAATGAATATTGTACTAAGCAATCCTTTAGTATAGACGATCTTCTTATGTCTTATGATATGATCTTGATGAGTATCAACTGGGCGGACGACTTTATTGTCATTGCTCAAGTATTTAGAATTGCATTTAAGGAAATAACTGGATTTACACCAAAGACATTATTACTATTAATTAGTCATACTAGTCTGGGACACCGTACCGTACATTATATGAACTGCTTAACTTTCTATTTCTCGTGGGCACAATTTCTAGTGTCAAAAGAGTTCTTACATCGGTGCCAACATTGAAAAAATTATTGGCGGGAAGTTGAAAAAGTGAGCGCGCAACTAGAAAAGTGATTTTAATAAAACCTTTCGAATATCTGCCGCGTTACCTAATGAACATATATTGTCTTTGATAAAACCCTTTTTAGCAGTAATAACCCCAAAATTATTAATTTAAAAACATTTATTTCAACGAACCTTCTTATTTATTTGTTGTTTACAGTTCTCTCTCAGTTGGTACTTGTGACTAAGAACGAAAGAGTAAGCAATACAGAAGTGAGCCCACTTTCTGCAGTTTATTTCTATGATCATAATCAGCCGATATTATACAGGGTGGGCCAAAAATTCACCATGGGAGCCAAAAGTCACCATTGGTAACATATGGAGGTTGAAAAAAAGGAGGGGTAAGGTGGGGTGGGGAAACATGCTTACCTATGAAGAACAGACAGTTGGCTATCATGTAAAAAAGGAATGAAGAGAAACGGTCAACAGGGTGTGGAGCAATGTACAAACGAAAAAGTTAGTTATTTTTAAACCCCATGGTGACTTTTGGCCCACCCTGTACATACATGTCAGTGATGCCGGCAATATAAATGTTTTGATATTTTTAATTTAAACTTAAAGCTAAATTTACAGCTAACTATTGTAGATACTACAAAAGTTTGAAGACCGAAATCAAGTAAATTCTACTAAAACCCCTTCTTCTAGGGATGCCATTTCCATGTACCCTACATAGGTAGGTATAGGTTTACTTTACAGACCATCATACCTAGGTACTTTCAAATTTTAATCAATAAATTAATAGCGACAACCGACGACAAAACTAACTTTTTTATTTTCCATAGAAAAAACAACAAAGTTCAAGTGCAAAAAAAATTGTAAAAAAATTATGAAAATATTTGACTTTTGCGTCATCCCCTCAACACCGTTAAATATTCCACTGAAAGTCTGATAGAGAGCCAAAAAAAAAAACGAATTTCATAGGAAGAGTGAGAGATTTTAAGTCAAAATTCATCGTAGGTAAGTAGGTATGTATGTATGTAATTGCTTTAATTAAAGCACCCCAAAACATTTTCTACGACGAAATAAACGGAAGTGGGTGGAGCAATGTTCAAAATGCGTTAAACTGGCTTTATACCAATCTAATCTACCTACCTTACCTGCATAACAGAACACAACACAACACAAAAACACAAACACACAAGTATAAGGCAAGCGAGATGTTGAGAAGAAAAGGGAAAAACAAAACGAAAATGACGCAAAGCAAGCACACAAGAAGTATACAGAGCGAAACAAACAAAAAACAAATCTGGAAGGTGCAGAAAACAACCGCGCACACAAAAATTTGTTTTCTTGTTTCCTCCCCAAGCATTGATACACAAAATTCCGTGCCTGAAGGGGTTCTATTTTTCTCGTCGGTTAGGTAGGTTCGGTTAGGTAGGCAGCAGAGCAGAGAAAACCCGGGGGGGCGGCGATGGAGCCAGGCAACAAACATAACTGTGCCAACGCAATTTCCTCATCATAGGTATGCTACTGCTGCCTGCTTTTCTTTGCATTTCACCTGGTCTCTAGTAACTAGCTGCCTGTGTGGCAAAGCAAAATGTAAGCATAAGCAAGCAAGCAGCATACCTTGAGGTTCAGGTCTCAAGTTTTCCTGTTACAGTGCCAGTCCCCTCTCTAACTAAACCATCATAGCTAGCACCCGATAGACAGACAGACAGACAGACAGACAGGCAGTCACAGAACAAACATTCAGTCATTTCGGTTCACACAAAAAAAAAAAAGAAAAAAGAAAAACAAACAACAACAACAAAAATACTTTTTAAGTTTCAATGGAGAGGGCGGGAATTCATGCACGAACGAATCTTGTGCTAGCAGCTCCTAGCAGAACTGGCTGATGTTTTCTCTGTTTTGTATATACACAAACAACTGAGGCGAAACATGAAATGTTTACACGCCTTTACCCCCGCTATTGCGTGATAAGCATGCCAGAATGAACCAACCATGAGCTAGAGACTGAAACGAAGTGGTAGAGAGGAGGAACCATCTAGGAGCTGCTGCTGATTTGCATTCTGTTTTTGTCTCCCCCTCCCTAAAAGCAAGCAGCAGCAGAGTGATGCCACCATTCGCATTCGATAACATTTCGGAAAGTAACCAAATGAAGAAAAAGGACCACTTACTAGACGTAGCTGCGGGCAGCCTACCACCATGCTGCTGACTGGATACAAAACTCTAGCAAAAGTATTCTCATCAGTTCGCATAGAGTTTTCTTCTGGTGTGTTGTTACATGTGCGCGGCCATCTATGGGTGAAATTTTGAGATTTTTCGTTATTTCGTTGTTGTTGTTGTTTGTTTCGTTTGTTACTTACTGGTTGCATTGAGTGAAACGTGCTCCTTTATAAATTCAATGGTTTTAGAAATATAATAAAAAAGGAAGGATACAGGAAGTGCTATAACGATAATTCGCTCAAGTAATATTACCCAAAGTGATATTCATAGTATTAAAATATAAAAAGACGGTGAAACGGAAGCGGGAGTTTTTGTATATCTAACTAACCGGCGGCCGGCAGTTGAAATTCGGACCGACCAACCAAACCACCCATCAGGGGTCTATAATCTCCTTTCGTTTTGATTTTTGTTAGTGATTTGTTAGTTTATATTTATTTTCGTCTCCTTATCATTGTTGTTGTATGTAAAGTGGAGGAACGATAAAAGAAATATTCAAAACACACATATAACATCTAATCTGAATGTGGATAGTAGTATGTACTAGAACCTACCTACATTTCTGGTAGGGTGAAAATAGGACAGGGAACAGTTAGAAGAATCTTAAAAGCAGACGCTCACGCTAATATATATATATATATAGAGTATATTACCTATACCTACCTTTATACTGTATGTATGTATGTAAGATCAGATAGAGGTAGATGCTATCTTTACTATACAACAGTGACGAAAGTGGCAGCCAGCAGCAGCAGCAGCAACACAATAATTTAGGCAGAGAAGGTGGAGGAGAAATGCAGATGGGCGCTTAAAAACAAGCAAGCAAGTAAACGTTTACATACAGATCTCTCTTCCCCTGTATAACTTTACAAGAAGAGGATTTTCTTCAAATCAGTTGAAATTTAGATATAGTCGAGCGAGCGTTCGTTCACTGTAACCCAACCTAAGCTATAGAGAAAAAATCAATCTTGTCCTCGTACTAACTACAAACATACCACCGCCGTCGCGATTTTCTTTCTACATTTAAGATTTATAATTAGTTCTTGATTTATTTTTTCTAATTAATTATCTTTATCGTGTATAGATAATAATAAAAAATAAAAAAAAAAATCTGTAAAGTGTAATTGAATATAATAATAAAAAAAAAACAATAAATTTTAGTAATAATATGATATGATCACTGTGACACACTCTAGAACTTAAATTTGATATATACATATATACAGTGATTCAAAACAATAATAAACTCGAACTTAATATGTGTAGTAATGAAAATTCTGAAAGAACGATAAAATCTTCACAATTTCGTTTACATATATCAGATAAATTTGGAAATAATACTGAACGCAGCAGCATTGGTGATAATAAAAGTGTATTTCTAACAGCTTCTTCTCAGTATCATCAAAAATCTTTATCTGAACCGCCAGTTACACCAACAGCAGCAGCAGCAGCAGCCGCAGCAGCAGCAGCATTTATTACTACAAGAAATCTAAATAGCAGCATCAATTCGAATAATCAATTTTTATCAATACAAACGGCAGCATCAACAACAACAGCAGCAGTAGCAGCAGCAACAATAGCCGAAAGATCATCATCAACAGCAACAGGAGTTATGTCATCGATGTTAGGCAATAGTGTTGTACCGCCTGGTTTGCTACCACCTCTAGATCATTATCGACTTCAACTATACAATTATGCAATGGTTGAACGTCTTAGATGTAGTCAATATCCAAGTCCGTTACCAATTTGTCCGCCAGGTTATCCAACATCTCCGTATGGTCCACGATTTGCACTCTCCATGTCCTTATTTCATAATCGAGTTTTTACACCAGAAGAGCCTAAACCCCAGCACAGTTATATAGGATTGATTGCAATGGCCATACTTAGTTCACCTGAATCGAAATTAGTTTTGTCCGATATATATCAACACATCTTGGACAATTATCCATATTTTCGTACAAGAGGTCCAGGCTGGAGAAATTCAATACGACATAATTTATCTCTAAACGATTGCTTCATTAAGGCTGGCCGTAGTGCAAATGGTAAAGGACATTATTGGGCAATACATCCAGCAAATGTTGTAGATTTTAAAAAGGGTGATTTTCGTCGTCGAAAGGCTTGTCGTAAAGTTCGAAAACATATGGGCTTAGCGGTTGATGATGAAGGTACTGATTCACCAAGTCCACCGCCTCTAGCTGTAACACCACCACCGCATTCACAAGTAGTAAGTGGTGTAGTTGGAGGACCAGCATTTTGTCCAACATCATGGGCAGCAGCAGCAGCAGTTGCAGCTTCTGGTCGACCGACAACAACAGCTGGAATAATGGCAAATATATATTCGCAATCAAGAAAACGTCAGTTCGATGTTGCGTCATTATTAGCACCAGATAATGATGATGATAGTAATAATCAACGTATAGTAAATAATATATCGATTAGACATCAACAGATTCAATCATCGCAATCATATGATGATGGTACATCAGAACAACAACAACAACAATATCATATAAAGGGTCCACTACTATCGAAGAGAACAGCACTTATGAATTCTAGTGATGTAGATGAAGATATCGATGTTGTGGCTAGTGATGATGCTGAAGAGCATACTACATTCAAAAATGAAGAAAATTCTACTTGTTTACTACAAATTGATGATGAAGATCAGCAAGATGATGATGAAGATGAAAATCAAATTCTTCAAGTACAATCCGCCGATGATCATATTAGGCGACAATCTTTGCGACATCATGACAATTTTCAACAACAACAGCAGCAGCAGCAGCAGCAATCACAGCAACAACAACAACAACATCAACAACAGCAACAACAAGAAGATACAACAACTGATGAAAGTCCAATAAGTCAACAAGATGAAAGTGATGTTGTTCATCATCAAACATCTTCATCACCAAATGCATGGCAAGGATTAATGCAACAATGGCCAAATAATTTTAATCCACTTGGAGTTAGTGCAGCTATGGATCCAAGAATTTTAGGACGATATTATGGACAATATATGGCAGCAGCAGCAGCACAACAAGCAGCTGTAGCTAGACATTCTGTTGTTGTAGGAAATTTCTTAAATAGCAATAGAAATACAACGCCACCAGGAAGTAATAATAATAATAACAATAATAATAATCTAAATAATAATAATAATAATATGAGTGATGTTAATGATTTACATCATCAGCTACAACACCATCATCAGCAACAACAGCAACAACAGCAGCAGCAACAACAACAACAATCAAATGAATTAAGTTTATCTACGAATGAATGTTAATAAAATTTATTTTTAGTGAATTGAAAATAAATACAAAAAAAAAAAACAAAACGAAATGAACTACCTAGTCAGTCAGTCACCAACGATTTCATTTAAAATTTTTGTGCCCGTAACGAAAAAAAAACAAACAAACATGTATACCTATCCCCCTAAAATTTTCTTTGTATGTATTTTTACTTTTATTTTTTATTTATTATTATTATTTTTTATTAAAAGTTTAACAAAAGCGAAATATTCTATTTGTGAATTTCTTTTATTTTAGTTTTTTAACGACGCTGTTTCTTTCACTTTTTTTTTTTTATTTAATTAACGATTTTCAAATAGTTTATAAATAACTTTTTTATTGAAACAAACTATTAAACTTACTTTTGATATATAAAAATAACCATATAGCTTGGCTGATATATATACATACATACATTATGTATGCTATAAAAAAAAAACATTTAAAATTATTAACTAAACAGAAGAATCAAAAAGTAATTTTTTTTTCTGTTTATTTTTTTTTTTTCTTAAAATTATAATTATAGTTTTAAAAAACTCTCTTCTTCTTGTGTTCTTTATAATATAATTAACAAATGAGATACATATTTAAAAAAAAAAACAAAAAAACAAAAAGAGATAGGCGGGTATACACATATATAGTATATAAATAAGAATACATATATTCCAAAAAAGTGTTTTCGAAAGGAAAAAAATTTAATAAATAAATGTGAAAATATAAATGAAAAAAAAAGTATCAAAAAATAATTATAGAAATTTGTGTACATATTGGCCACACACTACTTAAAAGTGAAATAAAAGAGGTAAAAATTCTTCAAAATACTTTTTGTAAGTTTTCTTTCTTTTTACTTTTATTTTTACCAAAAATTTTCATATCCTTTTTCCTGTTTTGAAAATAGAATAAAAACAAAACAAAAAACGGCTGCTTTACTTTTCTCTTGCTCTGCGTTACTTTTCTCGCTATATTAATTTAAATTTATCGTAATATGATTACACACAGTCAAAACATTCTGTTTCTGGTTATGTAGTTTTGCACAAAATCCAAAATACTAGAATTATTCTCAAAATGACAGTGACATCTACATTACAAAAATAATACTAGATTTCACATATGTAAAGTATATACTAAAAATTCAAATTTTATTATACCACCGCCGCCGGATAGTGTGATTATGAAATACCGAATGATTCGCAATTGATGTACTTCACATAGTTTGGTACACACACACACACACACACACACACACACACACACACACACACACACACACACACACACACACACACACACACACACACACACACACACACACACACACACACACACATTATAGACAATAGAAGAATTTTAAAAAGTTTATTTTTTTTTTTAATTTTTAACAATTCTAAAGTAAATCATAAATACGAGAAGAAAACACAACCAGGCTTCGTCCGGAGTTTGAATCTGGGATCTTCCAATATCCAGGCGACTGCTCCTACCGCACTGATGAGCTAACGAGATAGATGCTTTTCCCATTTGTAGGTATTTCTTAATTTCATCTAACCTATTAAGCCAGAATTGCGCTTTTAGATAAATTTAAGAAATACCTACAAAAGGCTAAATCATCTATCTCGTTAGCTGTTGTTTTTTCTTCTTATATTTATGATTTAATTTAGAATTGTTAAAAATAAAAAAAACTTCTTAAAATTCTTCTGTGCTGCATCTATGACTGACTCTAAAAGTTGTGTGTTCGATTCCCGAATTAGAAAAATAAGTAAAACATACATTTTATTAATTATAAACCCATATAATCATATACATTTACATATGTAGTCAGCAACCGGATATTCTGTATTCCGTACAAGGAAAAAGGTGCAGAAAAAAAAAAGATTTATGCTTGATTGAAGCTATGTTCTTATACATGTTTATATGCATTTACATATATGCACCTATAGTATACCTATAGTAGTTCCGAAATTCCAAAAAAATTTCAATCCAAGAAAAGTAACGAAAACAGAAATTTATTCCGTATTCGAGAAAAGAAATGCAGCAGTAGGGAAAGGAAAATTTACGAAGATCAAAGGATGTTTCTTTATTTTGCAGAAATAACAGAAAAAAAATAAATAAAGGACTGCATTTAAAAACACCTTTGTATCCTTTTGTATTTATGCAAGTATATGTAGTTTAGTACTAATATATAATCATTGAGTTTTGAATAATATTATTGAAGCGTGGCGAGGTGCATTCAAGCTACGATACCAAGGAATCAAAAATCAAATTCTTCGATATTAAATTTTTTTGTCCTCATCCACAAAGAAAACTATACCTAACCTAACCTAAATAAATCCTTATCGGGTAATAGTCACTTATAACCACAGCCTTGGTAAGAATTACCTTTTTATGTAAGGAGCTCGTTTATGCAGAACAGCATGGTTTTCAAAAAGGAAAATCTACAATAACAAATCTGTCATTGTTTTCTAATTTTTGCATTAATTCCATTGAGTAAGGGTGTCAGGATGACTGTATCTACACAGACTTTTCTAAAGCCTTTGATCAGGTCTGTATTTCAGACCTTAATAATGAAACTAAGTGCCTTAGGTTTTTACTCAAATTTTCTGAAGTGGATAGTATCTCACTTGACGAATCGTAAGCAAATAGTAAAAATTGAAAACAATTTATTTAGAGTGATCAGTGCATCCTCGGGTGTTCCACAAGGAAATCACTGTGGTCCAATTTTCTTTATTCTATTTGTGAACGATGTAACTTGGCATTTTTCATTTGCTCGTTGTCTTATTCTTCAAAGTCTCGGGTAGAAGCTTTTGTGCCCAACTACAAAATGATATTGATAAGCTAATAATTTGGTGCTGCCATAAAGCCTTTAAATTAATGGGTTTTATTAAAAGAAATTCGAAAGAATTTAGCGACATAAGCACACTTAAACTCTTATTTAAAAGTTTTGTTAGACCTGTTTTAGAGTATGCATGTGTAATTTGGTCTCCTTATTATCAAATCCATATTAATAGGCTTGAGTCTGTGCAAGGAGCATTTACTCGCTTTGTATGTTATAAGATTAATATCTGGGGAATTACAATCCCTAGTTATGAGTCAAGACGTAAATTGTTAGGTTTGCCTAAACTTTGCTACAGGCGTGACGTTCAATGTGCTTTATTCATTAAAGATATTCTCTCTTCATCTATAAATTGTCCCAACCTTCTCTTAAGGCCGGTTTCACAGTCCAGGCTTAAGCCAGAGCTTAGTTAAGCCACGGGTGTGGCTTAAGCCCAGAACTTAAGCTTACTCGGTTTCAAAGTACTCAGTAAGCTGAGGCTTAGTTAAGCCGCCATTGTGGATTAAAAACTAAGCGAAAAGAAGAAGAACTTTTTATTTACTAGTTTGTTGTGGTTTTTATCTGGAAGGATATCAAATCCAAAATCATTGTTGCAGAATGTTTCGACAACGTAAACCATCAAAGCCGAATGTTTCTACAGCCGGAACCGAGAATAAAAATCAACGTCATCCCATTTCTCGAAATGTTGCCGGCGCCTCTTTATAATTTTTTCACGGGTCACACCTTGCGATATTATATTATACAATTCTTGGTCTCTTATATCCTCTGCATCAGATAAATAACTCATTTTTGTCCTAAACTGTTTGGTTTCTTCTTAAAACTTCAAATGGAATGCTGACACTAGCACAGTACTCAAAACTGCTAATTAGATAACTATTTTTCGCTTGCAAAATTTCAATTTAGTTTTAAATCATAACTTTTGAAATATGCACGTTCATTTAATAACAAAAATTATAATATTTAGGCAAAATATATACATATTTAGCAATAATTTCTTATATGTTTCACAGCAAAATCTTAGGCTTAAGCCTTCGAGATGACGGGTTTAAGTTAAACTTTCCTTAAGCCAGTAATTTCACTTGAGCCTTGACTGTGAAATCGAAATATTTATTAAGCCCTGGCTTAAGCCATCGCTGTGGCTTAAGCCTTGCCTATGAAACCGGCCATTACTGTTGAACATATATGTCACACCCAGGTCCTCCTCTCATAGAACTAACTATGGTTCAAATGAATGCATTAATAAATGTGTACGAATTTTTAATATATTTAACAGATATGTAGATTCTACATTGCCTCGTTAAATTCAAAGTATCTTTTATTTATGATTGAAAATAGTACAGATCATTCCTAACTTATATTGAGCTTAATTAAATTTAAATCTGTATCTCTAAGTCAACCTTACTAGTCTGTTGGATATTATTCTGTAGACTGAAATGAAATAAATTAATAAATTTGGATATATTTCAAAAACTAATAATAATGGAAACAAGATGTAAAGCCTTAGTACTAAGAGCCAAGCTAAACTAAATTTTTGTGGGTCTTCAATATCGGTCCGTTTTTAGCAGCTAAAATATGACAGCGGAGACTCAGAGAAAAAATATATTAAAAACTACAAGAAGAAGAATATTGCAATTTTTTACGGAAATACTACGCGCGGTCATAATTTTTCTAAAAACACGTAGTTAAAATTATTTGGAAATATTAAAACTATAAAAAAAAAATTATCAATGATATTGAAAATACACGTCCACGAGAAGAAATCCAATTCATCTGTACTTACAGCAAAGACGTACAAAATTACGTTAACTACAAAAATCCGGTCAATAAATTTATCAAATCTCAGAACTCTGACAAGAAATATTTTTAGAGCGCTAAAGAACGGCCCCGGGTAGATAAATTCAAGTTTAATTTTTTGGATATTTTCGGGATAAATTTTCGCCAATATCTCTTAGCTTACCACGGACCTTAGTACTAGGCTTAAAATGGGAAAATTAAATAAAAATTAAAACAACCTCGATATTTGAAAATTTAAATACTTTGTTTGTCCCGTATGCAATCTATTTTCAATCTACGGAATAAATCCTACAGATTACAAGAAATTTATACGAACATAAGCAGGGCCGGACTGAGTCTTTAAACCGGCCCGGGCAAATGACGATTAACCAGTCCTGAAGGGTCTTCAAAACTGACTTTTTTTAAAACAGGCAAACTATCCAAATCATTGGACTGATTTCTTACTGAACCAGCACAAGGGGAACCTTGGAACCTTTCCCCTGAACCGAATAAAATAAAGTGAAGTTGTTTGCAAATTGGAGAGAAGTCTTCTCATAAACGAATAATGCTATATTTCATGCTAGATACTGAACCCATGGGCCTCAATGTTATACAAAAAATGTTCATGTTCATGTTCATGTTTTTTTTTTTTTTTTTTTTTTATGAGAATAGTCGCACATCATTTTCAAAACCATCCCTCTTACAAATCTTACATGAAGGCACGGCACGCAACATTTATTTCCTGATCATCTCATCCGAATGAATCATTGACTTTTTTTGTTCTGAAAAACATTTTAACCCCTTAAAATTAGCCTCTAAATATATTTTCTAATTTTCTTCTATAAAATTGGTCATTAAATCTTCTAATCTTAACATGAACTTGATTTCCAAACCTTAAATTTTTCAGTAATATGTTAATAATTAACTACAAGCAATTAGTCACAAATATTATTTTTTAGAAATACCACAAAGGATATGTGTGTTAACAAAATTTAAAATCAGTTCAACTAGATTATGTTTTTTCTTTGGAGCTTTTGGTAAAAATTAATTACATTAAAACGAAGTAAAATATAGAGGAAAGTAGCCTATTTTGGGACACTTTTTGTAAAACTTTCATATTTTCGAAACCAATGCAAATATAAATGTAATTGTAGCTTCTATTTATAGCCTGAGATGTAATTTAATGAGTTTAGTTCAATTTTAGTTGTTCTTGCTTATATTTGTTTCTCCAATTTCTAAAAATTCTTCTGCTTTTAGTTTTGGTCGCCTAATATGAGACACAAGTGTTTCACAATATGAGAATGTCTCATCATATTAGGAGCTAAATTTTCTGCAATTTTAAAAGAAAAAAACTGGTAATTCATTTTTAGCTGATTTTTGATTTGTAATCGATACACCAGGTCACAAACAGAACAAAGGAAAAACTGTCATTTTATTTCACCACAATCCTCATGAGCCCATCGATAGCACGACTTGCATCTAGCCCACTTTTCGCCATGTTGGCAATCCGAAAAACGGCCAGTGCAAAATATGCGCCCGGCGTCATCATCGTCTCCAAAATCGTCATCATCTAAGTCCATGTAAATCAGATTTGGTACTGTTTCAGGCGAATCTGTAGATTGTTCTTTTGCGGTTTTCTGTTGTCCCTATTCTTGCCCAACAAACATTTTAAGACTTGTCTGATCTATAGAACGTCATTTTTTAACTGAAAATAGATTATGAATTCCTTGCTCATTTCGACGTCATTTAGAGGTAAGTTTTCTACGAAACTAGAACATGTAGATCAAATTTTCGTTTACTATTGACTTATTATTGACCCCTTTCCAGCGACGTCCTTTTTACGTCAATATTTGAAAGTTCAAGACCATCGAGTTTAGTTTGCGTCAAACATAGACTTCTTTTTAAGTCGATATATGACGTCTTTCAGGAAATTCCAGTTGGTCTAAGTTTAAATAATGTAATCGGAATTTGATCACAAAATGACTGACCAGAAATATATGAAAGAATGTCATTTAATGACTCAAAATAGACCTTAGATTTAACAGCGTTTTTCCGTCTTTTAGACGTAATCCTAGTTAACGCTCTAGAGCCTAATATTAGAAATTTTTCTATTGTTCTTAAACTATTTTTGTTATCTTACTTTTGTCGTCATTTTTGCTATTGCATAGGCACACTTTGTCAAATTTCTCGTCACTTTTTGATTGCATTTGAAAGTGGCGCTGCTTGTCGTCATTTTCACGTCATTTCTCGACTTTCCGTAGCTTCGTGGAAGGACGGGCATTTAAGACTTGCATTAGTCTTGTGCAAGCAGCAATTCTATGGTGTTTCGTCAAAAGTGCATATCGCCAAAAATGTACTATGCGCTACTTACGAAGTTGTGCATTTTTAATTGAAATAATATTCCGTTTTTTTGAAGTTATGCATTTTGGATACATCGCTTTATTTCAATGTTTTTGTGAACGAAAATTCAACGGAAACATCGAAAAATGCTCTTTTCTCCATAAACAACGTAAAAAATTAATAATTTCTTCCGAATAATAAAAACATAAGAATTTCCCTATCTTTTAGTTTAAGTTCTATTGGAAATATTCGTCGTTCCAGGGTGGAAAATTGAGTTTTTCATTAAGCGTTTTTGTCTTTCGATGTACCAGCTAAAGGTCATTTTGTATTAATAATTGGTGGCTAATATGACGACTTTATTTCCGTCTGAAGACGTGTTTTAGGTGGTGCATTGTCGGCAGGTCGACGTAAAAAAGATGTTCGATTTAACCAAATTTTGATTTTGACCATTTTTCAATTTCAGTACATAGGGCGGTCTATTGTATGTACTATGGACCAGACAATGTTTGTTGGGTTGGGTTTTGCACTCCATTTTGGCTCACTAACAGAAAATTTTGTTTTCGGCTTTCTTTTGGTTTGGCTTTCGAAAAGGCCTTCCTTATATGTATGGCGTTGACGTTATAAGTTTGGCCGTTTGACTCCCAGATCTCTTTTGTGTGGTTATGGGAATATTAAGCTGTGGTATAGGGGTAATACCAGAAGGTCCTATTAAGTTTCTCCCCATCTCTGGAGTCTTCTCTGTGAAAATAAATAATAAAGTTAATTACAAGCGATTTACAATATGTCTTGTATGATGATTTGAATTATTATTTTAGTTGCTAATACTGCAATCTAACGCAATGTGTGACTTCTAATTTAATATCATAAAATATGTGACAATCGCCGCATTTTTTCAGAAATGTCAGAAATTAAGAAAGAGAATAGATGGAAAAATGACTTTCTCACCAAAACTTTATTTGTATTAAAACTCACAGTGTTAAAAAACAATACTAACAGAATATTAAAAGTAATTATAAATTATGTTCGGATAACATAATTTTAAAAAAAAAAGTTAACAATACGGAAATCAATGTTTTTCTAACTGTTAGACATTCTTCGTCGTTTGGTCGTTATTGGCGGTCCCAGCAAACATTTCCTCTGGTATTCGCATTTGCGAGACGTTCTCGAAGAGCAACAATCCGAGAATTTTTCAATTTTACGTATCTCTCTCGACCTATGGTTCTCTGGTTCAGAGAACTTCCATTTCAGTATAATCCGAAAATTTTTCGTCTTTATAAATCTTTCTCGACAGTTTAATTCATAATTTTCAATTGGACACCGAATGGTTTTCACAAAGCGTAGTTTAGTCGTTTATCCAATTCGAAATTGCGTAGTTTTTACGAAGAAATATCGGAAATATATGACCCTTATATATATAGCACCAATACACGAAAAATATTCGAAAAGTCCCGAGAAAACGAATCGATATCGAGTCGTTATTTCGATTCGAAGTCGACACCTCCTTTTGTGGCATTGTAATCAATAATAATTTTTGGTTTTTTCTCGTTTTCACTTTCAACCTCCTTCCCCTTATGAAATGTACTTTGTAGAAGCACTCATTTATTTTTTCGTGGAATGTAAGAAACCATTGTTGTATCCTGGGTAAATGCAAACATGGAACTACATAAAGTCTTTCCTCTCACATTAAGAAGAATAGATGGGATTGATGTTTTAGTTTTACATAGAGTTCCGACCGTTGTGATGTTTCTTCTCAGTAACTTTTGTCCAAGTTCATGTGACATAAAAATATTGTCAACAGTTACGTTTTGTACCTCTGAGCTATGTTGTACATAAGTCTAAAACTATTTCTGATTTCTTACAGGTGCCGCATTAGCTTATTTTCCTGTGTAAAACTGAATATTCCATAGGAAGCTATTTTTACTATCGCAAAGTAGTCAAAATTCAATGCCATATTTGGCGGCCTTATTAGGCATCTGCCGAAAGGGACATCTTCCTCGTCAATTATTAGAAACTCATCTGAGTTATATTTCTACCCATTTATCACAGACAGAATGTGTGTTACGATTGTCCAATCTTATGACTCTTGATATAATTTTGAATCTTTTGAGAGACATACACGAAAAATAGGTCAATCTTTTTTAGCATGTCATAAATTTTCATTTCAATTTTATTTGATTTGTACACACCTGCTAAGATCAAAAGCTCAATATATGCCTCGACCTCTATGACATCCATAGATTTCCAGTTCTCCTTATATACTCGTTGTTCTTCCTAATTTGTGTTCTCAATTAAAAAGTTTTCAATACCGTTTGTTATCATCAATTGGAAAGTAGACATTTCCGTAGAAATACGTGCAACTGTATAACCAATAATCTCGGGTGTTTTCAGAAAATATATCGGATCATCAGAATCAAGCAGAGGTCTTTTAATTCTATACGCTTGTCCCATATGTTTCTTATTTTTTAGCTGTGACGCAAACTAAAAGCAGCAAGATTTCCCAGCAAGAGCCGGATCACATTGTCATAGGTATAATAAGGTCCCATCACAAACTACTAAATTAATTGAAAGCAGTTCTTCAAAATAATTATCCTATTTATGTATAGCTCGTTTTCAACTAAAAAGAGGATAGCCCACTGTCTCCGTTGTTGACAGGAAACGAATCTTTATCGCCGTTAACTGTTATAGGGACGTTCAGTTTGAATTAATCAATTTATACAGCTTGTCAAATTGATGACAATTGCAGATTCTATACAGCTTATCCGATTGATAACGATTGGTGTCGACAACTAATTTCACAACCCTCAAGATTGGAAAATCAGTAGTCAACTGGTTCCCTTCAAAACTCGCAGGATTGGAAAATCAGTGATCAACTGATACACAGACAACCAAATACCTACTATAGGGTGATTATTTGCCTGTGGATTCCTGAATAGTGGTTTTGTAACTCTTTATATTTTATTTCGACGATTCTTGTGTGGTTTTTGGTAATGATACATTTATTTTAAAATCATTATTGGGGACAAAAGTAACAGGACACCTGTGGGTGTTAAGAATACAAGTAAAGCTAGTAATTTTTAATAATTAGGTATTTATTTATAATACATATTTGCACAATATACAGGGTGTCCAGTAAGTCGACGTCAAGCCGGAACCGGGTGATAGACCAAATCGTAACAGTTAGGTACCAGAAAAATATAAAAAAAAATCTAAGTCATGTATTTTTCAAATTATAGGCATTTCTTTTGTTTTCGAGAAAATGTACACCTTGTGATGGTTTTTTAGCTCCTGTTGCTACAAATCTTTACTTTTTTTCAATTTTATTTTTCTTATGTAATCCCGAATAGTGCTTATGTAACCTGTTCCTTTAAGTTCTAAGCCAACTGCTCCAGCTTGGAAGAAAATGTCACATTTTTATTGTACTGAAACAAAACTGTACTACGCCAGTTTGGCAAGTAACTTTAAAAGTATTCCGTATTCGTTCGTGTTATTTCGTACTTTCGACTTTTTGCTTCGTTTATTGGACTTGTTTGCTTGTAATTGGATTTGGACAGTTTCGATCTCTTTACAACAAGCTTTGATTTTTTCTTGACTATAGTGTGATTGAGTAGTGCCACCATGTCTTTATACACCACACAGGAATATGCCAACATGCACTTCTTGTATGGGGAATGCAGAGGCAATACTAATGCTGCGGCTAGACTGTAACGCGAGAGATACACAAATGCTAATCGTTCTCCAAATCATAGAGTTTTTACAAATCTGCACCGTCTACTCTCCACAGAGGGCACTATGCCCTTTCAGTTAGAGAATATCTCAATGAAGAATATCCGGACAGATGGATAGGGCGGTCTGGTACGATCTCGTGGCCAGCCCGTTCACCTGATCTAAATCCATTAGATTTCTTTTACTGGGGAGCAGTAAAAGAGAAAATTTATAAGAAGTCAATTGAAAATTTAGCTGAGCTTCGGCAAAGAAATACGGAAGCAGTTGAATTTGTCAACAACGGAAGAATTGCCCGTCTGATAACCCGATCTTTTTTAAGAGGATGTCGAGTTTGTATTGCAGCTGAAGGAAGGCAGTTTGAGCATCTTTTGTAAATAATAAATCTTAGCATCCAAATAATTGGTGTTTAATTTTAAAATTAAGGAAAATTTGTCCTAAGTTTAACAAAAAGTTAGCATCTCTGACTGGAAAGCGTGACTATCTGCCTCACTCACACTTCATGGAATGACTCTCCGTCTCACTCTAGCTAGAATCTTAAAGTTACGCTCTTAAGGCAAGCTTTGGGTACACTAGAATCAATTTTAGTAGGTGAAAAGAAATTTTTCGAAACTGGGTTTCTTGAAGAAAAAAATTTTCTTTTCCGTAATCTAAGAAATATTGTAGCAAGTGTTGTACCATTTTAGAATCCTTATTAAATGCGTCAACTTTTAAAGTTACTTGCCAGACTGGCGTAGTACATTTTTTTTTTTCAGTACAGTCAGTTAAAGTTCAACGAATTATTAATTTTATATTGTTGGTTCGGTAAAATGTGACATTTTCTTCCAAGCTGGAGCAGTTGGCTTAGAACTGAAAGGAACAGGTTACATAAGCACTATTCGGGATTACATAAGAAAAATAAAATTGAAAAAAAGTAAAGATTTGTAGCAACAGGAGCTAAAAAACCATCACAAGGTGTACATTTTCTCGAAAACAAAAGAAATGCCTATAATTTAAAAAATACATGACTTATATTTTTTTTTTTATATTTTTCTGGTAACTGTTACGATTTGGTCTATCACCCGGTTCCGGCTTGACGTCGACTTACGGGACACCCTGTATAACAATAAAAAATATGCAAAGCTGATATTATATTTGAATTATTATTAACTTTGAATCATGTTTTGTTAGTTTAACAATAATAATGGATATTCAATTTATTTTTGTAAAGAAGGAGAATATATTTAATCTTTCATTTTTTAGTTATAATAAAAGTTGATTCTTGTTTTTATTAAAACTATTTTCCACCTAATATCCTTAAAACAAACAGTCGTACTTTTGTCCACACTACATGTAACTTTCGTCCTAGGCCTCCAGGATGAAAATAATAATCGACGTATTTCCGAAAAACCCTGACAGCTGAGCCAAATGAGAAAAATGTTACTTTTGTCCCCGGTCTCCCTTTTACTTACTTACCTCGAAATTATGAAATATATCCCCAATAGAAACTTCTGCAATTTGCTAACTTAAAAAAACTTTAATCGTTTACACGTATAAAAAGCTCTTTTAATTTGTCTTTCACTTTCTGAAACAATTTGAATACTGAAATATAAAAAAAGGCCTGCTACTAAAAAACAAAATCTGCCCAACTATGATTTTCTTTTAAAACTGACTGATGTATAAGATGTTGCAAAAACAAAACAGAATTCCGTTACATTTATAATTTATAATTAACTTGCAATACATAAAATTTGCTAAGGGTCACTTTAAACCCAAAGAACTTTTACCCCTGTTCACGAGCGCGATACGATACGTGCGATATTTTGGTGACGTCCTGCTCTTTCTATAGACCTATCTCTATTTGCGACTGGTTTTTATCGAGCGATACGTTCATAAGGTTGACAGAGGTTTCTAGAGTTGACAGCTACAAGTTAATTCGTTTTGGTTTTGTGGATTAAAGTAAATATTATTGTGAATCTCGAAATACAAAAGTTTTTATAATGGATAGACAGATCGAAGGCGCCTAAGCGGAAAAGTTATAAGAGGACAATTAATGTGCGGCCTTGTTTTCTGCATCGTTCCACTAAAGGATTTTACCATACAGCAGTTAAGGAGTTCATAATTGCGGATGAATGCCATTTTCAGGACTTCTTACGGATGACTCCCGCACAGTTCAATAACTTGGTGGCGTTGACTGCGACTCTTCTTGGCTTCCCTGTGAAGCAATAGAATTTCCTGAAGACGACAGTCTTCAATTCACTGAAGGACTGTATGATGCGATAGGTGGCAGTGTACCAATACTTGGAGGGGCCGACTTGTCTAACTTACTTAGCGATTTTTTTATGAATGAAGGTGCGCAGAGTTTTCAATGGAAGCAGTTGTAAAGGAAGGAAAAAATAAATAAAACATAAATTGATTAGTTTCACGATAGTTTCGGTTTTACTTTTAAAAAAGTAGCAATTACTCCATGATTACAGCTAATTATAAATAGAAAAAGAACACATATTTTCATCACATGTTTGTACTTCAAAAGTTGTTCACGTTGTTAATATTAATTTGCACTTATCATCACTGGTTTACTCGTTTTCAATACTGGATAGAACCTCCATAATGACCATTTGGAGCCCTTGATACCTTTCCTGCAGGGAAGCTATTCAGCCTGGACGCCACGTACATCCCGAAGTGCTCGTTTTGACCCTTTAGTTGCGGCTCTGCCAGGGCTGACCCCACACTCTTGATCTGCTCGTCGAAGCTAACCAGCTCATCATCAAGGTCCCCCGCAGCATCCCTCTTACTTGTGTCTTCCCGAGCACGTTTGTTCATTGGAGACAAAGTGCAAGATGTTCTGTAATATAAAATAATAATAAGAATGTAAGTAATTATTTTTTTTTTAACCCACTCTCTCGGGGAAACAACTTCATTTAAAAATGAAAGCACCTCCGCGTATTTGTATTGATATGTTTGTTTGGCTGCAGACCCAGATGTCAGATTGCTTTCCTTTCTGTTTCTTACAAAAGCCGTCCAAATATATCACCATTTCTTCCATAGGTCACCTAAACCTATCATTATTATTATTATTATTGTGTATTGTAAAATTAATTGATTTGTTCGTTACCAGGAAATTGCGTGGTCAATTCCTCCCAAGGTCTGGCGATCTTATTCCTGTCATGATACTGAGCTATCCCAGTATCCCAGAGATATGGTCGACCTTCGACTTCATGTATGAAGTCTACGATTACATTGTACCTTACATGAAAATCTGTAAAAATTATTAAAAATGTTCTAAAATTGTGTTATTGCTCAGAATACAATTCACGTATCTGCGCTTTCCACTTCTTCATTGCTGCCAACAATCTGTGGCCCTGCCATAATTTCTTCGTTTGCTGTAAAAATAATTAATTTGTTTTACTTCGCACTTTAAGTGGTTACAATATTAATACTTACATATTATAGTAAACTTCGACATTCCTGTGGAGCTATAGCACCCGATTACAAATGTAAACAAACAAAAACCTTGAGGTTAAGGTGAAAATAACAATTGTAAACAAACAAAAATGTTGAGGTTAAGGTGAAAATCGGACCAAACTAAGAGCATCGCTGCGATTAATTTTTGTATCGCACGAAACGTAGAAAGAGTGAGCATATTCAGAGACAACTATATTGCTACAGCCAATCAGAGCTCCATCGCATGCGATAAATCGCGCTCGTGAACAAGCCAAGTGACTTTTTTGTTTTTTAGCGGCAAAGTCATAAAATTTTAAAATCGTGATTCATATAATTTCAAAGTTATTCAAAAATTAATATCGATTTGGGTCGAAAGAAACCCTAGGGCCTGATGGAGGTTGATTCAGAAAACATTTTCCAGAACATTAATAAAAACAATGAAGAGGATGTAGCAAATCTTCGTCGATAGAAGATCCTTCCGAGCCACTACCGCATGCAGATATTCCTTTAGATATGAGTGACGATTGCTCGGAGGATATTGTTTTTTAAATTAATGAAAAAATAAAAACTTTTATAAAAAGCAACAAATTGTTCAGAATTGACTTGGAAATGACTTACAAACGAATGACTTACAAATGAATACTCCAATACCCATGTCAGGTTCAAGAAAATAAACAGCGGCACCGGCTTCCTCATAAGTAAGAGAGCTGTTGGTAAAAAGTTTTAGAGGAAACCACGGCTCGGTAAAGCTATTCAATCAGACCACGTCTCCCTTTCAGGAAAACCCACATAGAAGCGAAATCCAAAACGAAGTTCCGATACCATGGTATCAAATGGCATGCGGGCCAAATGGCTGACCCGTTCCAGCCTAAACGTCACTGAGTAATGGAAAGAACCACTCAAACCGTCGTCCTCCCAACATCTCCATGAACTCAATATACACACAGCCCTTTTGATAGATATGAAATAAGTAGAAGATCGTCAAGATCGTCTTTCTGTCTACTGTCCTTCTAACCGTTCACACGTCAGCCACATTTATGAAAAAACAAAAATTAATGTCAATTTTGTATGTTGAAATGATAATAATTGTTACTCTAACTTGGAGTTTTTAGTCTTATTCTAATTTAAAAATTTCGCAAATGCTTCGTTTGGAAGGTAGAAGGGGTTATTATGACTGATTTCATTTTTTGTTTTTTTTTTCATATAACACCCTAACGCTCTGTAACTTTATTTACTTTGACCTCAGATGATAGTAAACCGTCCAGGATTTCCAACGTATGTCGAAACAATACTCAACCCCCTCCCCTTAAACACATTAGTCAAAAAATGAAAAAAATCCTAATTTTTTAAATATTAACGTTTTCCCCGCCAAAATGCCTAATAACCGATACATTTTCTTGCAAGATTTGGAAACCTCAGAATATTATCTTCTATTTAATCCAACGCAAGTACCTACCTACATACAACCATTTTTTAGATAAACATGATTTTATTATGCATAGTTTCATTAATTTTGGTAATTTTGTGTTGAATCGTTCCAGAAAGAAGTGCCGAAAACTACTTTAATGATCTAATGTCGATTTGGATGGGGCCAAATCAGTGTTGCACTTTTTCTTTTAAATCCTTAATATGCCATTGGTTTCAAAGAGGAGGGGGAGGGGGCCTGGACCGGTAGAACTACACCTTGACTACGCCACTGGCTAGAGGATATGCCAAGAGGGGCAAGGTTACGGCAATATCACAAATATGTTAAATATTCTTTATTTACAAATAACCAACACAAATACAAGTTTTTAAAAGTTTCTTTATTATTATTATGTATGTGATTACTTCGATAATATTCCATCAAACAAAATGAACAGAGTCCCATCCGTCTATACGAAATTATTCATATTTCGACGACCTAAGAAAACAACCTCTTGCTTGCAATCATGCAATAAAACAACTCAAGACAGGAAAGACTCCGACATTTATAATGTCTTGAAGTTTACCTTTTACAGCAGCTATCAACAGATCCTAGTAAAGCCCTTTGAAGAACAAATCGATCTCAACAAAACAAAAACTCTGCAACAATAAGCATGCAATAATGCCAAAGAAGCAAAAGAAAACAACACCTTCGGAGATAAAGCCACCCTTACGAATGTACACGTACATAAGAAAAGTACCTACTTAAGGCCTTTTTTGAATTGCGGTCAAACTATTTAAGGAGTTTAACCCTTCTTTGGCATGTAAGGATCCTTTTATCGTTGATAAATTCTTCATCCGTTGTTTTGGCTCATTTAAGGCGTAGTCTGTAGGTAAAAATTTGTTTGCTGCCATTGTATACAAGCAAATTGCTATTAAACACAGACTAATTCAGTAATTATGTGAATTATAAAAAAGGAAAAATAAAAACAGTTTTAAGGTAGGTAACTAGGTACCTACGATAGTTTCTGAAAGAAAATTTAACTACTTAGGAATTCCCAAGATTTACAGTTGGCATTGAGCCAATATGTATTTTTTTTTTTCTATAATTAAAGGTCATTACGATTGGGAAATTTCAAAGAAACTGTTAAGTAAATTTTTAAATTTCATTGTTCATTCTAGAGGAGAATAAAAAACATACTTAACTCATTTACGCCAAAGTTTTTTTTCTACACCGATAGTATTTTTTTTTTTTTTTATTAAATTAATCAGAGCAGCTGGAAAATAGCATTTAAGAATTTGAAAGTGAAATTGAAAGTGCGACATTAGTAAGAAAAAATTTAATTCAAAGCAAACATCAAAATAAATTGAATTTCAGGAGTACCTACAAAGGTAAAATCATTTTTTTAGAGAGTTTATTTGCATTTATCATGATAATGATAAGTAGCAAGGAATGCGTTGTGAGTATTACTGTATTTGATTTTTACATTCCTTCCCAGGACCGTCTTTAGTCTAGTGGGGGAACATATCACTTTAGGATATGGGGGCTCTCTAAGAGAAATTGCTTTTCTAATTTGAGTTATCAACAGGAATGATAACGTAAAATATAATCGAAAACACACCGATTGCAAGTTCAACGGCGAATAAAGCTGGAAACACAATAGGACGGCCATCAGCGTTAATCAGCCCAGATTTCATTCAATTCTATTATCAGATATAGGAACAAATTGAAATTTGAGCTGATGAACTCTGATGACCGTAGCATTGTGTTTCCCGCTTAATAAGTAAACTGACTTTCAGTCGCGTAAAGAAAAATTAAAATAAATTGGCGCTAAGGGGAAATCCCGTCTGAAAGTAGCATTTAAACCAAATGGGAAGTCCCGATAGTGCAGCTCGAAAATGTAACGAATCGCGTAGCTCTTTCGTAGGGTTGCCATACAAAAATTTCGTTTTTCACTGTACGGTAAATCCGGGTAAGATGGCCACTTTGGGAAATTATTGAATATATTTGCAGAACGCGAAAAACAAAACAATTCAAACCTGCATTAAAATTTTTAGAAACTATTTGGTTACCGAACTAAAATATGGTAAACCTGAATATGCGATAACTTTTGATTTCCGACGAGGCTGTACAGATGAATGCAAATTGTCCATCAGTCCGTAATGCCAGGGTGAGATTGCCAGTACATATTTTGACATTGCGGGAAAGATGGCCACTGAATTTTTTTTTTTTTTTAGAATACATTTTTTAATTATATATTATGGGGGCAAATGGCTGCAGAAAGCTACGCAAATTCCTTCTGTTTATATTTAAATTTTTATTTCAACATAAAAAAAAAACTTTCACAATTGAGAAAGTGTAGTAGGTATAGCATTCAGAAAGGAACTACTTATTCAGCGTTATTACAGTGCATGCAGATATTAGGAAAATTCATGCACTGCTCGTATAGCCAACGCAAACACTTATCCAATCTTCTTTTCGTTTCGTCGCAAAATACCTTTCCAGACAATCAAAACATTCATTCTCATCAAAATCGTTTCCTTTTTCATCGCTTTCCAGAACCACGTCAATTTCCGACTCCGAACTCGAACTGACTTTCCTTGCTTTCTTGCATGATTTTTTTTTTTGTAGCTTTTCCTTTTGGGCTTGCTTTTTTGGCTAAAAATTTTGTGTTTTTTTTAAGGGTCCTTTCTCGCAATTCGTTAATGTTCTCGGACGATGTTAAAATAATTCCAAGATTCTTTGAACTTCTTTAAATTTTTTCAGGGAGTGTAGGAATCGGAGAAATCTGTTGTAGAAGATTTCTTGGATTATCATTTTTGCCTTAGAAGTACTTGGGTGTGTTGATACTTCCCCACAACCAACACTGTTTTTGAATTTTACGGATTCTAATATCAGTGATAAAGGAACATTTGAATTTTGAACTACCATAGTACTCGTAGCAGGTTGAGGCTCGAAAGAAGCCTTGTTATTTGCTGTTGAAGTTTGTGAGCTTTTCACAATTGAATCCGAAACTAAAAACGCATGGTTGGGAATCGCATCAGGGTTAAACGGGAAAATTCCAGTTGCTTTAAATTCTGATACAGCATTAGATGATTTGCCAAACCTTACGTGAACATTTGACCGAATTGAACTCGGGTTAATTTTCTTCCAGCGTTAGCATGAGCCCACTGTTGACAAGCACTATAGAAATATGACTTCAAAGATTTGAACACTGCTCTATCGAGTGGTTGTAGGTAGTGAGTCCTGTGGTTAAGAAGACACATCAAGACAACATCACTATCCCGAGCCATTTCAAGTAATTCCACAGAGCTAGAGTACGATGCATGCCCATAAAATGATCTCTCAGCTATTCGATAAAATTGTTGTGTTGACATAGGCCGACTTTTGATACATTAAAATAACGGATCTGAGTGGCATACCATCTTGGTATTCTTCTTTTTATATTTCCGCTTGAAAATGCAAGCTGGTGGGGGAAATGTGCCTTCTGCATTGCAACAGCTGATGCACGATATTGTTTCTCAATTTTTCTGAGCACATAGTCATGGATACATTTTTGGAACCTTTTTCAACAACTACAACACCTATTTTATTGTCCAGTTGTAGGCCAGTCTCATCGGTATTATAAATAGAGCCTGGTTTGTTCACCAAATTATTTTCTTCAAGAGTTTTCTGAAGAAGTTGGAAATAGTTTTCAACCTTTACTCAATTCATTCCTTGACTTCGTGCAATAGAGACGCCTTCTGCTTTTCGGAGGGATAGATCCGGATGTCGGCGTAGAAATCAGTTAAACCAGTCGTATCCCGCTTTCTTCTTTTCTTTATTGAATCTGTTCGGTATTTTGAGTTGTTCTGAGAAAAAATGCTACTCTACCAACATCATAAATACTCATAGGAAATGCGGAGCTTTGCATTCTTTTCAAATGATTTGCAAGAGTTAATTCGTTTTGTTCTCCTAAAGCAGACTCAGAACAGATTCATCCTTTAGAAGAATTATTTTTCTTAAGTCTTCTTTCTAATGTTTTTCTAGGGATTCCACTTTTCCTAGCAGCAGCATTAATTGAAGAACCATTTCTGACAGCCAGCATAGCACTACTTAAATCCTCTTTAGCCCATGAGCCCCTACCTGATGTTGCTTTACGCTTATAGTAGGTCCGGGCATTTTTACTAAAAGAAAAAATTACATAATTGAAAGTTACTCATCTGTACTGCAAATATCTTGGCCATCTCTCCCAATTATACGGGGGAGATGGCCACCAGAGCATAAGCAATCAAAAGGATAGCAAAGCGATGAATTTATAACCTTATGAATTTCCATCTATTTTTAACTCATCTAATGTAAAACACTAAATTAAACGTAACTTACAGAAAAGCTACAGTGGAAATTATTGAATACTACGAATTTGTGGCAACGTACAATTTCTATTTTGACAAGAAAACTCACTTGTTTAAACAAAGTAAACGTGTCTTTCCTTACTGCTCTAAAATTCGGCTGCTACTGGCACAATGGTGCAAGTAAGTGCAATCGTGCACGTACAGGTCACATCAAGTTTTATGTCTAAACAAAAAAAATTGGTTTTTCTTACCGTTTTTTTTTAATTTGACCTCTATTATTTTTGCAAAAAGGTCATTAACATAATTTTTTTTTTTTCTAAAAACTGTAAATTGTAGACTCTCCTCTTTAGTTTGACCTAGTACATCCTATGTGTTAACTGTAGCCGTTAAACAGTTATTAACTCATAATCATAACCTATTCAGGTCACACCGAAATTAGACGATATTTTTTTAAATGACGTGCTAAGGGAAGAAATTATCGTTGATAATACCATTTTCTGCGTTTTTTTCACTTTTTTTAAGCATATCCACCGAACTGGCTCAAAAACTCATTCCCAAAACATAAATGCCTACTTTTTGGCATTTATTGAATTTTTTCGCTTGGTATGCTTAGGAAAAAGTGCAAAAAACGCAGAAAGGTCGTTGTAAAGGGAAATTTTTGGGCTTCCATAACTTCAAAACGGAGAATAGAAGGGGTAAGATTTGTACACCATTGGAGAGGTCCATCACAGGCTGCAAAGTTAGGAAGTTACAGGGTCATATATAAAAACATACCCAAATATTTTTAAATCCTTTCGAGATAAAGCCGTAAGGATTTTCCCCCACCTCCCATAAAAATTTTTATTTGTCTAAGCATGGCCTATCTATAGCCTTCAGATGCAGGACCACATGCGGGACAGGAACAATATTTTTTTATTTGTAAGGTAAAATTTCAAAAAAAAAATTGATGATGGTCATGTCACACTTTTCGTGATTTTTGGTCGATTTGCTATGGAATGATCCCAAAATAATTAGAATGCTTTGCCAAATGACATTTCTCTCCTCATGACGTTGCAACACAAAAAGTTTCTCTCGAATCAGCCATACCTTGTTGTCTTTGTATCGTGGTTGCAACGTACAAATTCAATGTCTTTTGGTTGTGTCAACCTGCAATTTAGTAGTAGCTAGTTTTTCTTTAGAAGGCAGTAGTTGTTCTATGGGGGCTCTGTAACACTTTTTGTACTGAAAAATTGCTCCAACTTTTATATATATATTTATATATGTCGTAGACACTTGATGTAACTCAACACTTCACGAAAAGTCTAGGCATTTCATGAAATGAAGGAAGATAGTGTAACAGTTTGCGCTTAATGACATTTTACATGATGTGTGTGAAATTTTTAGTCACTTCATGAAATGCTACAAGCCTTTACGCTGATAGTGTAAAACCAACCGACATAGCTACCAGCATGTGTGTTTGCCTGTGCGTTCGAGTCTCCTAGCATTCGGTTATGTCGGTTGGTATTAGGGTTGAATTACAATTACGACTGATCAGTCGAATATGACTTTGCCCAAATGGTAAATGCATGTGGCAAGATACAATTGCAACTTCGACTGCGACTGAGACTAAACTTTGCTCAAAGTGCAAAGTTGGTGTTGGCTGCGGCCAACTTCATTCAGTTGAATAACAGAAGTCGGGATTTCTGGTTTGTTCATGTAGTTGAAGCTTAAATTTAATTACAAATTTCACCTAAACGTTTCGACTTAAAATCGACAGATCAGTCGTAATTGTAATTCAGGCCTTACACTATCAGCGTAAAAGCTTGTAGCAATTTATGAAGTGAGTAAAAATTTCAGACACATCATGTAAAAAGTCATTAAGCGGAAATTGTTACAGTATCTGGCTACATTTCATGAAATGCCTTGACTTTTCGTAAAGTGCTGAGTTACATCAAGTGTCTACGACATATATACATACATATATATATGACACTATGTCTTGGAGGCTACAATTTCACTTTCACCTCAGACATCACCTTGATCTTTGAAACCGGAAGTACCTGGTCTTGGAGGCTACAATTTGACCCTTATTCCGTCCAGTGGACTACTTCGCAGGGAATTCCTATCTGGTTGATGGCGAGGATTCCGTTTGCCCATTAGACCTATTTGAAAAGCTGTTTAGCTGTTATCAGACTTGTTTTAAAAGTTGTTTAGCTGGTATCAGACCTGTTTCAAAAGCTGTACGAAATCCAATGTGACGTAGTCGACTAGACGGAATCAAGGTCAAATTGTAACCTCCAAGACCACGTGGCAAATATATATATATTAGTTGACGAAATTTTTCAGTACAAAAAGTGTTACAGGGGATTCTGTAAAACAACTACTGACGACATATGCAAATTGATATTTGTTAACTAAAACCAAATTAAATTAGAAGTATGGTTCCTGCTTCAAGAAACTATTATTTTTTGCAGGGATGTAAAGGACTCAAATTTTGACTCAACTCATCGCTCTACTTAAGCAGTGAGTTCGCTCAATCATTGAGTCCGCTCAACAGTTGAGCGGTGGTTCATTGTTCGAAATTTGAGCGGACTTACTGGTTGAGCAGACTCAATCTGAGCGGACTCACTGCTTGAATGGACTTGAGCGAGCTCAAGTTTTGAGCGGTCTCACTGCCTGAGCGAACTCATCATTTGAGTCGAGCGGACTCAAATCATATTTTAAATAGCATAAAGGAATCTGATTTACTTAAAATTGAAACTGAAATTTCAGTCAAATAAGAAAAGCTTATTAATCTAATATTTTATTAATTTATCTTTTGCTAATTTTCTTAGCCAACATTTCTTCTTCCTCAAGACTGAGTCTGCTCAGATTGAATCCGCTCAAATTTCGAGCTAATTTCGAACTAATTTGTGTAAGGGCAGAGGAGCTAAACGCAATTTTACTATGGACAAAGCTACCAAATATAGTTGGGGTAGTCCAGGTGTTTCCAATTTATTTTTTTGATTTGTACCTACCCTATGCTGCGAATTTATACGAAATGTATAGTTTAAGTAGAGATATTAAAACAGATGCGAGCATTTGTTAAACTGTAATTAAAATAAAATTATTTATTTCCAAATTGGGGCAACAATCCCATTCCTATGGAGATGATATCAGACAACAACGAAAATATTCGAAATTAGTTTGTCAAGAAATTTCATAAAAAGAAGACTTAAGATTAAAATTTCAAATGCGGATTTTCCCTATTGCTTCCCTCTCTTAATATAGCTAATCATAATTTTACTCTCCTCAAATTTTAATGTTTTCCTTTCATCAAAAGCCACAGAAACCTTATGACAACTTGATTAAAAAAACAGAAAAAAAAACCTCCTGATCCCCCCCATAAATGGTCTCTTAATATGCTCAACTATTACGGGTATCGCAGCTCGTATTATTACAAGGATTACAAGATCCCGAGGGAATGTACACACATATATATATATAGCCGGCAAACAAACTACCCTATATTTACAGTGCAAAAAGGATAAATATCTCATTAATTTCTCATTTTCTTTGTTGTATTTAATAATTTTCGGCTTTTTTCCACCTTTAGCCTGAAATCAATAAGGATTATCCGCCCGACCACCCTCTCATACATGTATTCTGGTGGCCGACAATAGTACTATATTAGGTACATGAGCATGATGACGGGAATACAATATGTATGCATGTATCGATTGAAAACATTATATCATACATAATATATCCCCTATATGTATAGGAGATCCACTAGGGATTATTATTATCAGAAACCATACACAAAAGAGAATTTCATATCAGAAAACCGCATTCATCCGATAACCACTGCCGCTCTATCTCTATACATACAGATCTAGATCTAGATATCTTCAACGTTCGCATCTTCATATACATGAGAAGAAGTGTAATTTTCCCATAGAATCTTTGGTTACAGAAATTTTTTCACAATTTTCCTACGTGCACTGAAAAATTTGACTTTCAATCGCTCAGAAAATCTGCGAAAATCCCAACCAAGAAATCAGAGAGGAATCCGTTGTAATCCTTTTCCTCCTTGCTAAAATATGCTCTACATTAAGAATAATAGTTCAGTTTTTACCTGGTGGTTTTGCTTGCTTTATAAGTTGGTTATATGTATAAACGGATGTACAGCAGAAACCACCAGATTGCACACCTGATACGACGTCAAAGATAGAATCCCTCTGATAAGCTCCTCTGTGTATCAAAGTAGACATCATCATGTTCCTGCCCGCATGTTAAAAGCATTCATCTTGGATCTCATTTGAATTCTTTTGATGGTGCTGAAAGATGGTTACTTTTTTATGCATCTTTTTTTGAAACAAATTCTAATATGGCTTGAGAAATATTAGGATCGATTTTGTTTTGGAAATGAATTTTTACTAGATTAGAGTAGGTTACATAGGTAGATATGTCTCAATCCGGGTGATTGATTGGTCGGTCGGTCTGTTTTGCTTCAGGAAATATCGATGAATGTACTCTAGAGCTTAGTAACATACTAAGTCTTAGCATTAGTGAATACATTCCGCTTTTGGTTAAATGATAAGTGCAACCAAGCTATAAGAGCTAGAAAGTTCACTTTTAGCAATAATCAATTGCATTCTTCCCAGAGCTAAAACAAGTGTACAAGACTGCACGGAACAGCTGCACGTAGAGAGAAAAATTTCTTTTTGACCGGAGTATTAGGCAAAGAATCTTGGCAGGCCGCAAAGGTAGCAAAAGTTTCTAGTTTCTGGTCAAAACCATCAGGAACAACTTCACCAGTTCCACTACATGTTCACTACTTAACAATGGTGAAGTGGTTGTTGATTCCCTGGATAAGGTTAATATTTTGCTTGATAAATTTGAATCAAGTTCTCATATTCTAGCCACCTCACAGACACCTGTTTTGCATCTGCCATGTGGGTGTGTAGAAAAGACAATATACGTCTGTGCGAGAAATGTATTCAAAGTCCTTAAGGTGCTCAATGTCTCGCTCCTGTTAATTAAATGCTGTGCCTCATCCTTGGCTAAATCTCTGTGCAAACTATTCTACTTTTCTTATTCGACAGGAAAATTTCCAACTGCTTAGAAACTAGCTCACATTCAGCCTATTCCCAAGAAAGGAGAAGGTTAGGATCCCTTAAATTATCGACCAATTGTAATCACTTCAATTTTTTCTAAGTTTTTAAAACCTATCATTAAATCCAAATTAATGAAGTACCTGGAAACCAAATTAACTCATGAACTATCACCAACATGGCTTCCGAACTTGACGCTCATCTGGAGACTTGCTGACTTCTCTTACGGATCGTTGGAATCGTAGTCTTTACAGTTTTGGTGAGTCCAAAATCATTGCCCTGGATATATCAAGGGCCTTTGATAGCGTCTGACATCCAACCTTTTTAGACAAACTTAAAGCACTTGCTCTCTCTCTCCTCTTATGGATTGATTGTTTTTTTTCTGGTCCTGGGTCCGGGTTGTATTAGACTGCATTACATTTCAATCTCACCCTATATATGCCGGTATGCCCTAAGGCTCTGTTATCTCTCCGTCTCTCTTTCTAATTTTCATTATCTGATCTGATTTGTCTTACTTTCAATCCTATCCCTAGTTTTGCCGATGACAGACTCTTGATTTCGCTTACTCCTTTTACACTTCCAGAGTGAAGGCCCATGTGCCAAAAAGATTGAATGATTAGATCATGTAATAACGATCTTGAAAATATCCTCGCTTGAGGCCAAGAGAATCGCGTCGAATTCAATGCATTTAAATCCCAAAGCTGTCTCAGCTCTTTAAAATAGGATCATAATTTTTCCACTCCCATTTCTTTTGATGGAGCACTGATTTACGATACACCGCCTTTATGCATTCTTGGCATTAATATTTCCAGTAACTAAAGCTGAACAGATCACATCTTCTATGTTACCAATGAAGCATCAAAATGCTCCTCTACAAGTTCTACAACAGACATAGAATGGAACATAATTCCCATATACGGGCCGGAGCTTGTCACACAGTCTTAGCTTCATTGGATATTGTCCAAAAGGGAGCCTTCAATCTCATTGGCGATGTGGAAATTACTAGTCATATCGACCACCTCCTTTATCACTAGATGAATAGTAAACGTTCTAATGGAATATCTAGTCTGAATTCTTGTACGCAATACTCGCGCTGCAAGCCGCGATTTTCCTTTCACCCAGCAAAATACTTTCGGTTACACAGTAAAATTCCATGGTGCATTTTTATCCCGAACTGTGCGAATGTGGTACCATCTTGTGCCTTTCCTCCGGCTTACAATCTGCGAAGGGTCCGGGTATCGCCTGAGCTTAGCTTAATAATAACAAAAAACAATTATAAAGCTAGAAATATTCTGAGACCAATTCTCATTCTAGCTAGATGAATGCCAGTATGTAATTTCCTATGGTCGCCCATCTGTGAAAGTTTAATTGTTGAGGTGATTTTTCGCATATCTTTCTAGAACAGTTCTTCGGACAGTAAAAATGAATGTAACAAATTTTATAGGTTTTTATATTCTGAATAACTTTTCTAGGACTGATCATTTTCATAGTATGATTTCTTAGCCAGTTTCCAAGTTTTGTATGGCAACAACAAGAAGGGGTTATCCGATGAGTCCATTTTTGAAATAAATTTCATTTACCATTTCTATGAAGACCCCACCGTGAAATAAATTCCACACTGAAAGAACTCCTTCCGAACAGTTCATCTGTCAACTTCAAGATCCCGCAGCTCCTCAACATTTAGAAACTTCCAATATACCGCCAAAAATCTAAAGCTTGCTTTCTACAGCCTATGGTTTCGCGTATTTGCCCGAACTGATTTGAGGCAAGGTACTGTGCCTAGTTTTAATTAAATTGCATTCCAAAACTGCACGTGAAGAAATCCATCACAGGCGACATTGCGCCACCTCGGATTACAACCTTCCCATGGCGCGTTGGCTCGTACTAGCGCGGCGCCACCCGGAAAATCACGGTCCGTAAGAAGCCAGCTTAACATTTGTCCTATACTGTACTACAAAAGCTCCTCTGTCATTTCAATCGACTGAATCGCTATGAAACGCTTGGCGTGGTTCTGACCCACGATGCTCTTGCTCCAGTACATGCTGTGACCCTCTAATGCTCGTTTGCGAATGGCCTCCTTTGCAACCCACACATCGGCTTCGGTTTGGTTCAGCCAGAGGTGTAACTGAGCCTTATCTAGCAAGTTCGTCCCGGGACGAGAGTCAGATCAGGTAAACCCGATTGGATCTACTCAGTTTTTCAAATTATAATAAGAGAAAAAGAAACAAATTAGTCTAAATTATGAAGTGACCGTTTTATTATAAAACAATGACTGTAAATCTACCAATATAAATCCTCCCAACACCCAATTCAACACCAACAAATATTATACCGACGTTTTTCGATATGTAACACTAATTCCTTGCGTCCTCTTCTCCATTGAACTGGAAATGATCCGATTACTTTACATTCGAGTGTATTTGAATACCTAGCGATTATATTGAAGCAGTCAAAATCACTCGACACAAAAGTGTATAAGACTGAACAACAGCCGATACCACGACCACCCTGTATGATGTAGTGATTCCTCACAAATCACCGCCCTAGCGTTTTCCTGCATAGCTCATCAGGATCATATGGCTGAAAAGAACCCTCTCTTTTTTGTTATTCCAACTTGAGAAAAATAATTTGCAACAGCGTTCAAAAAGAAAATAGGAAAAAAAAACGCTGGTGAGATGCCCCATAACGAAACAATTGACTGCAAATAATTAAGAGCACTCACTCACTATGTCCGAATGGCTCTTGTAAAGGCCTCTATTTTGGTTTGTTATGTACACACACACTGTGGGTATTTCAAGAGGAATCTTTTATTATCCCAGTCCAGTGCTCATTCCCATTCCATCTCAGCTGCAAACATATTGGGGATAGCTTCTCTCCCGTACTGTCTAAGTTGATGCTTCTTCATTTTTATTGCATTAGATAAAAAAGATCGTCAATGGCAGTATAAGGAGTAAGGCTGAGGACCAGATTTGATTGAAACGATTCAAGAACTTCCGTGAACACAAAAGACGACCGAGCCAAAGGAGATGCTATCCACCTACAGTATTCTTGTGCACATCTCTGAAATGGAGGAGACGTCGAACAACGATTAAAGCTTGTTGTTTACTCGTTTTAAAGCTGCCCACTCAATGATGGTATAGATAAACTGTCATGAGGATTAAAATTCATCGATTCCCACTTGAGTGCGGTCTCGAAGTATTGAAGCACTACGGTCTCAAGAATATTTTAAGACGGAGCCCTGCCCGGAATATCGCGGAGCCGCACTTTTTCATGCGCAATAATACTCGCACTAAGGAGGAGATAGCCTTGATTATACATGTGTATGTATAATGGAGACCCCACAGATTTCCTCGGGGATCTATGCTGTCAAAAAACAAACAATAACATGAAAGTGCCCACAGACCTTTATTGATTGAGTATTGACAAAAGAACTTTAAATAAACAAACTCTGCCTCGCACTAATGTGCCGAGCGGTATATAGTACATACATCACAGGTCAAGACGTGTCAAGAGAGAGAAAAATCGGAGATTTAAGTTTTGAGTTTTTTTGTGATTTTGAGCTTGCGGGGGAGAGGAAAACACTTTAGCAATAAGTTATCAATATTGTAGAAAAATTGAATATGCAAAATATTCGAAATGGATACATTTCTGAATATGTAGGGCCTAGTACCCCACGGTTTCTGCAATCATTGAATGGATGAAATTTTCCTTAATTCTTGATAAAGAGGAATCCTTAAATGATTGATTGGTAGTCATACTAGCCACTAAAATATTTGCTAACTGAATGCTAATCGAAATTGGGTGAGCTTGTCGATGATCTTTTGCTTATAACAGACATGAGCTATTGATATTTAGATATTCAGTGTGTGTCATCAAATACTCTCAATATATCCAGAAAAATAGTAGGTAAACACAGAAATTACGGAATGATGTGGCCTTTACCATCCTTAGAGATATTCCTTCCACCAATCCATTAGTTTAATTACATCTGGATGAAGTTCAAACTTCACAGGCAGATGATGTCCTTCCTTTATCACAGCCCAAATATGTCTGATGATGATGACACGGTATACGTATTCAACAATATCTCCAACAATATTAATTATTTGCTTACTATCAGCTCCTTTTTCGAAATCGTCCTGCTAGGAGATTTTAATGTCTATAACATACCGTGGCTCAGACATTCTTCGATCACAAACCCTGCGGCCGGTAGCTTTGTTGAGCTCTTCTGTGAATCTTTTATTTTGCAACAGCTAGTTGATGCATCCACCTGAATTCCTGATGTAGCTGGAGATAAAGCTAATTTTCTAGATTTGTTTCTGACATCTCACCCCGAAAAATATTCCATCTCAGTCGTTTCTGCTCTTGGTAATTCAGACCACTGCTAATCACGGCTCAACTTACCACCTCAAACCTGAGAGGCCCTACTTCTCCATCTACAAGTTGGCTTTTGTAGCACTATACAACTGCTGATAGGGAAAGTTTCAAGCAGTATCTTAGAGAAATTTTTTCGTTTCGCATAGGGCTAATCTTGCTAGGCATTCAAGTAAACACATAGTATTTCGCCTCATATATAATTCACACTTAAAAATTATTTTAAGTGCATGTATGAAGTCAGTTTGGCTGTTCACTTGCGTATACAGCAGGCAAGCCGTGCTGATGAGTATACGCTTCCTGCCGATACGAAACGCCCTCAAGAAAGAAATTTCTTTTTCAAAGATTTTTTGACGTAAAAAGAGTTTTTTCACTCAACAGTTTTGGCATGCGTGAATCACATTAAGTATTCCTACAGCAGATTTCAGCAATAGCAAAATCGCTCTTGATTTAACGATAACTGGAACCAAGCAATAAAAGGGAATGAGTCTGCGTCGTCTGAGTCGCGCCAATCAAGCCTATGTTTGTCTAGAACTGAACCAAATATACAAGACTGAACGGAAAACCTACAAATCCATTATTTGACCAGAATGTTAGACAAAACATCTTTGGCAAGCCGCAAAGGTTTGTGGTCCCTAGTCAAAACTATCAGGAACAACTTCAGCAACTCTTCTATACCTTCATTACTTAATAATGGTGGAGTGGTAGATAAAACTAATATTTTGGTAGCTAGATTCGCTTCAAATTCTCATCTTCCACCCACTTCACAGACACCTGTTTTACATCCCCCGTAGGAATGTGAAAAACAGCCAAAAGACTCCGTACGAGAGATGTATTCAAGCTCCTTAAAGAGATCAATGTCTCCAAAGTCGCCCATGTTAATTAAAAGCTGTGCCTCCTCCTTAGCTAAACCTCTGCTCAAACTATTGTACTTATCTTATTTGACCGGAAAATTTCCAGCTGCTTGAAAACGAACCCACGTTCAGCCTATTCCTAGGAAACTAGAAAGTAGCGATCCCTCTAATTATCGACAAATTGTAATCACTTTGATTCTTTCAAAGGTTTTTGAATCTATCATTAACCCCAAATTAATGAAGTATCTGGAAACCAATCAACTCATCAACAATCGCCAATATGGCTTCCGGACTAGACGCTCATTTGCAGACTTGTTGCCTTTTATTACGGAACATTGGGACCGTAGTCTTCATAATTATGAAGAGTCCAAAATCGTTGCCTTCCATATTTCAAAGACCTTTGATAGAGTCTGGCATCCAGAGCTTTTGGCCAAACATATAGCACTTGATCTCTCCCCTCCTCTTCTATTAAGGATTGAAAGTCGCCAAATACGGGTTATATTAAATAGTGTTACATCTGAACAGCACCCTATAAATGTCGGTGTGCCCCAGGGTTCTGTTATCTCTCTGTCTCTCTTCTTAATTTTCGTTAATGATCTGCCTTTTCTTACTTTCAATCCCATCTATAGTTTTGCCCATGACAGTACTCTTGATTTCGCTTACTCCTTTGACATTCTTGCGGTATCCGGTTCATTGAATAACGCTTTGACAACATCCTCGCTTGGGGCAAAGCGAATCTTGGCGAATTCAGTGCATCCAAGTCCCAAAGCTGTCTCATCTCTTTAAAACAGGATCATAATTTTTCCACTCTCCCACAGTAATTTACAATACACCGCCTTTGTGCATTCTTGGCATTAATATTTCCAGTACGTTAAGCTTGAGAGACCACATGTTCTCTGTTGTCAAAAGAAGCATCGAAGTGTCTTTGATTTCTAAAAAGGTGTAAGAAATATTTCAGCCAATTGAATCTAGTGCTCCCCAACAAGTCCTATATCAGACCTAGAATGGAATATAATCTGGGTCGGGCATGGTCGCACAGCCTTAGCATCATTGGATATTGTCTAAAGGAGAGCCTTCAAGCTCATTGGCGATTTGGCAATAATTTGTCATATCGACCCATTCGGGCACCGCTGCAAAGTGGGTTTTCTTTCGCTCCTTTATCGCTACATGCATGGTTAATGTTCTAATGAAATATCTAGTCTGATCCCTTGTAGAATGATTCCTGCACGCAGTACTCGCGCTGAAACCCGGACACATCCTTCAAATTACTTTCGGCCGTACAGTAAAAGTCCGTGATGTTTTTCTATCCCATATGGGGCGAATGTGGAATAGTCTCAGTCTACCATCTACTGTCTGAACTCCAGCTTACAATCTGCAAAGGCTCAAGAGTGACATACATCAGCACCTCCGCCACTCTCCTTACGTTCCCTACTTCCTTTCCCTATCTCCTTCGGCTGAGCTTGGCTTAATAATATAAAAAATAATAGACTGATCATCGGTACCTCCTACCTTGTGTCAAATTAAGCAAAAAGATCTCTGTACTTTCCCAAGAAAGCGAAAAAGAAGAAGAAGAACCAGAAATTGCTTGTCATCGTGGAGCCGAAAGGAGCAAAATGTTCAATGTCCGGGAAAAAAAAGGAAATTATTAAACTCTGCGGAAACCATATTTACAATTGAAGTATGGAGAAACAATGATGGTGACCTTCGTGCTAATAAGAGGAGTAGCCACGTATACAATGCAATGCAAAACGATTTGCTGCAGCTCTCGGTCGAGGGAATTAAATAGTTGTGTAAAAAATTTAGCAAAAAATTTAAAGTTCGTAGTGCTGTTTGTGTTACAGGATGCGGTGAATATTATTACACACTACCGTTTTTATGAATTTAAAGGATAGGTGCTAAAAAAAATGGGCATCAGGCGGAGCGCCATCTGACTGGGAGCACTTTGAGAAATTCATCGGACACCATAAAAGCAACCGAGGTAAAGCATTCATGTAGGAATCAATTTCGTCAGATATATTGCGTAATGCATACGTGTTTTATTATTTGCTCTTTATAATTTACTTTTTTATTTTTTGTTCCTTAGAAGATGTTGATGACATTTGCCGATCTGGTTGAGCAAATATTTCCGACCTCGCCAAACCCGTTTTTTAAAATTCGTGGAAGGGAAGGCAAAATGCGTTCAAACAATTTTGTGGAGAAAAATTTTATGCGACACATATTGAAAAATTCCGGAAACAAATAAGCTTTTGAAACAAAGTAATAAGTTGCAAGAACAATTAATAAATTTCTTCATTAAAAATTGGGTTAGATGTAGATGTAAATACACACTAAAGTAAATGCTTTTTATACTCACTAAATGATTCCAAAATAGCGCAACGAGTGACGTTTCCCGAAACTTCCATATTTCCTCGTGTGATAAGCCCTTGGAGCAGAATTGGAGTTCACATGGATCGTGATAGAGCGTAACCACTTTGTGGGGTACACCAGTGAAGTCGAGATTGTTTCTCGGCATATGGAGTCGCCATGCTATTTAATGGCGGGAAATTTTAAATATTATTTAAGTGGAAGTATGACAAGGCGATTATATTCGCGTAGTTACAAATATTCATACATAACGCATATGTTCTTATTGAACGAAATCATTGGAAATTTTATTTGGGCGGAGATTGATGGAAAAAATAAATATTTATATCCGTTGCTAATCCGTAAAATATAAAAATCCAAGTTAATTGGGCAATTTTTCTTTTTCCTGTATCTTACTACGTATATGCCTCAGGCTTGAAACAAAAAATTTCGACAGAATTGAAGTAAACAAAAGCACCAAAGTACCAAGTTCCCGTTTTGAAATCTGTTACGAATGAGAGGAAAATAAAGAGCTCGGGGCACGACAACCCCGCTTTTTGCCCGATATTTCCCCGTTTATACCCTCAACAAAGTCTCCATAGATGACATTGCTTAGGAGTTCTGTTGACTTGGAAAAAAAAATAAACAAAATCAGCGAGGAAACTCAGATATGTTACGGCTATAAAAAGAAACTACCTACACACAATGCACAACGAAATTACATTACTCATAATTGCTCATTTCCGATAGATGCAGATGAGAAAATTTTCATTACGCTAGGACATGAAAATTAGAAGCCTTAATAGTCTTTTTCTTTTTTTCTTCTTTTTATTTTTTAAAGAGATTAAAATTTTATTTAATGATTTTTATTTTCAATAATTTAAAAAGAAAGAAATCAACATAAGTAAATCATGAATCAAATTTGTTATATAAATACTTCAACCCCACAAAACTGTATGAAATTTATCGGATTTTGTAAAGAACAACATTAACTCCTATTCGACAAAATACCATATTTAACTCAAATCGAATACGTCCAGCTTTATTTGACGAACAACGAATCGCTCTCAAATCGTACGTAATCTACTAGTAGTCGGATAGATATAAAAAATCGAGATCAAAGTCAAACTTCACTAAAACGAAACGCTTTCGATTCATTCTCGAATCGTAATGGTAATGTTAGATGGGAAACTAATTTTCTCCAGAATGTTTAGGTGCGAACACTTAACTAGTTTTTATCTTTAATTTGGAAACTCAAAAAAAAACAGGAAATCATCTCATTTTGTGACAAAAGTAATTATATACAAAAGTTAGGCTCCATATTTGAAAAATCAAACCGTTTTAAATGTTAAAATCCGTGTGCTCTCCCCTACACAAATATTGCTATCTTGATAATCGAGATCCCAGCAAACATTAAGATTAGCCCACGAATCGCTTTCTTATTGCCAAAACGAGTATTTTTATTACCTGCAATACTGTATTTTTATCACTTACATTTCATTTGACGGAAGTAGGAAAGTCAATCATTTAATAATCGCTATGGTGATAAATAGTCTTATCAACTTTCGTTTTATTGATTCATTTTATGATTGTTATTTATTTATTTATTTTAATTGTCTACCGCCTACATTATCGTACAGAGCTGCAGTTAATCTATTGATTAATTCTAAGAAGAGATAAAACTTCTATAATTATCAAAAATACAGGACTTAAAATTATCTCTTGGTATAGTAATATCAACAATTGACGCAAATTTATTAAAAATTTAGGAACAATTATAAATAGGCTCGTGATTACCATAATTCGTTCTGTGAAGAGGAATATAGCAGCAAGCGCCTAGAGCGAATTGACCTTTCCGGAGCATATATAGTAATTAATGATAATAACTGGGGCGAATTCATTCTGTAATCTAAAATATCTTTAACCTTCCATCGCAATTCCAATTAAGATAAGCCCAAGAGTAAACATCTTACAGAATATGAAGGTAAGTTATCATATCGGTAGTTGATATTAGTAGAGCGCAAGTCTTTCTGTATTGATTCAAGACGATCCATATAAACCTTGTAATAGGGGCACCAATCGACACATGCATATTCTAAAATAGACCTCACCAAAGTGAAATAGAGAAGAAGAGTGAGGACATATCTGAAGTCTTTAGAATTGCGCTTAACGAATCCTAGATATCGACGAGTCCAGTGGCGTAACTAAGTATGTATGCCCCTCCCCCACGAAAATAAATTCTAGTAAGCCCCTGGCTGATTTTTTTCATTGTTTTTCTACATTGATAAGTTTATGACTAATAAGTAAAACTTACCTTCTTCACAATTTTCCGAAGCGCCGATCTTTTGATGACAAGAATTCGTTCATGGCTCTGTCAATATTAATATTCCAACTTTCTTCATTTTCATGCTCAGTATCGCCAGAGAATTCAGCCGCATCTGTGACATGGTACTACGAAGGTAAGTCTTTAAAAGTTTTAGCTTACTGAATGAACGTTCGGGCGTTGCTGTAGTTAGGGAGATTGAGCTGCAGGGATACGGCTTGTTATAGCAGAGCTATCTATAATTAAGAGTTCAGCTAGTTTTCTGATAGTTGAAATATCTCGAATTCTTTCCAGCATCCATGGATCGAAAACTTAAAAGTTGTTGAGAAGAAAATAGGAGATAAATCTTCTGAATAATACTGGTAGAGGCGATTTGCTTTTTCAACAATTTCATTATCTGTTAAGCCACTGAGAACTTGTGGTTGAAACAGCGAAAATCTTCCCACCAAGCTATTCATACTTTCATAGCGCACTGTCAATTGTTGAATTCTGATATCCAGAAAACGGTTAAAAACAAAAAATTCGAAATTTTTTTTGCAAGATTCTGTATACCTTCATCTATAGTCAGCTTATCAAAAAACCTCTTGACATGGCCCTGGCGTGTTTTTTGAAAGCTGGATTTACTTTCCAAGATGTGACGATTTCTATAGCTTCTTTTAAAATTGTCCAGAAATTCTGTCTGAGCTCCATTATGTTTTTTCTGAGTTTACTGCAGCATTAAGGTGGCTGTCAACATATCAATGGCTGGGTCTTGTATATATTTAGAAACGACCGAATTTTAATTGAGTGAATCCATTTGTTTATTAAGCCAGCGTTGTTATTTCATGTGGTTTCACGTTTTATCACATCATATGAAAATATTAATTTTATAGTCTTTCGTGGGACCCTAGAACCTGAACGCCACCCCCCCCCCCCCCCCACGACATGGCGAGACCCGTTAGTTACGCCAGTATACGAGCCTTACAAAGTATAAACTCAACATACGGAATGTAACTCCTAAGTCATTAATGCTATTTATAAGATAATCAAAAACTATTGGATAAGCGAAGAAATGTAGGAGTGCGCAATCATCCACAGAATTAATTTTTAAAAACAATTTCAAGTCGTCAGATAACATCAAACATTTAGAAACTGCTGACTATATCATCAATAAAAAGCAAAAAGAGTAGAGGACCTAAGTGATTACCTTGAGGAACACCGAAATTAGCGTTAATCTCTCTGGAGAGAATCCTACCAATTTTTACATATTGCTTACGATCAGTCAAATAGGATTCAATCCATTTCAAACAAGATGAGTGAAAGCCAAGTATATACTAGGATATACATAAAAAAGGAGAAATATTAATTCTGTCAAATACTTTAGAGAAATCCGGGTAAGTAACATCAACTTGAAATGACTCTTCCGTAACACTAATAGCATAACGTGAAAAAGAAATTAAATTAGTTACACATGATCGCACCAGGAATAAATCCATGCTGTTGTTCAAATGAAAGAATTTCCTTTATTTCCTTTGTTAAAAATGCAACTTTAGAGTTAATCAGCGAGACACTTCTCTAATATTTTTTTGTCATATCGGTGTAATGAAGGAGATTTTCTAAATAACTAAAAAAAAATCCCTGTTTATAAAAATAAATTTAAAATTGAAGTTAAAGGATGTGCCAAGGTGTCAGCGAAATTTTTCATTAGAGAAGTGCATTAAAATGTCAGTATTGTCAGCCTTGGTACTAGAATTTAAGTTTCTTTAGCACTGCAATACGTCGCTGGTATACAAAGAGACTACACCGATATGAAGAGAAGATAAAATCATATAATTAATATTAAGATAAGCAGATGCATTACTGTACACGGATTCGAAATATTTAGCAAACGGGTCACAACTAGATTCTAAATTGTAGAACTTTTTGATCTCATATTACAACATTTTAGGAACACCAGCAGAATTACGTTTTGTATTTATAAATGACCAAAATGCGTCGCTATTGGATAGTTATGGCGAGAAATATTCTTATATTTTTGGGTTTGCCATTCAATCGCTAAAGAATCGTTTTTCTTTTTTTCTTTTTTTTTCAGAAATCGTTTACAATAAACTGAAGTAGCTAAATCATAGATTTAGCTAATTTTGGGGGTTTCTCTAGATTTATTATTTCTAACTCACTTGAAGAAAACACAACTCCAAATGAGAAAATTTCGAAAAGGAGAGTATTGAGATAATGTCTAGCACCAGCGATCTAGGCAATAAAAATGCAATAATGTAGCGCCAATTGATTTCCAGGATCTAATTGACTTTGATTCTCAAGCTATCGCCAAAAACTTCAACATGGCAATAAAAAGACAACATAATTTTTATTGCCACAATATTTCATTGGAATCAGGATTGGATCGCATCAAAACACCTTGCCTCTAATATTTCGGTTTGGGCCGACCATCGACACAGTCGTCTTTGGTTGGATGACCCTTCAGGTCGAGCTACGAAAGAACTATGGGGCAGACCACCTAAACCAAACCTAACGAACAAAGCTATTGGGACTAAATAAGCCAACACCAAAGATAACCAAATAAGTTAACTTTGACAACACTGAAAGCTCTGGTGTCAATTCGCACTGGGCACTCTCTTCTCAGGGGTCACCTACACAGAATCGGATTGGTTAATGATCCTGTATGCAGAGGATGCGGGAAGAACCCGAAACAGGACTCATTTTCCTTGTCACTCTCCGGCCCTCTTACACTTCCTGGACGAAATGCATGAAGGCGGCAAAGAGAGTTGGGGCTCAATACTGAGCTTTACAAGAGCGTTCCATTGGGATCTAAGAGCAATTTCTCGTAGGGCTGGAGGCAGCAATGGGCCTTGTTGTGGCCTGCGCTCCAGGGATCCCGGCCGAGGTCTCAACCTCTTTTCAATCCATCCAGTAAAGCTATACAGATTTACATTTTTGCCTATTTAGGAAGTACGAAATTTTTGAACTCAATTTTCTCAAAACTACAAATATGCAGATTCGTGGCTCTGTCATTACAACGACGAAGTTATATAGAAAATTTTTAGTAAAACTTGGTATGTAAATCCTTTTGATAATTTGCGCAAAACCAAAATCCTTTAAAAAAAAAATTATGTAATATTTATTTTTGTCCATGCGCCGGCATCTTTACAGTGCCGGCATTTGCTATGCTAAAAGAAAAGCGATACAACCTGAACGGACGTACACTGAAGGGAAAAACGTCGACAAAGCGGAGGCGTATCCAAGCCGATTGATCGCTATCAGAGGCGGCAATCAAAGTGTCCATTTAAGTGAAACCAAACATAAAACGTGCGACGACTCCTTTTTATTGACCTGCACATTGTATTGAACCGAGCCGGCGACGCAGGCTCAATCGTTTCTTTCGATTGACCTGACGACGACGACGGTCTTCATTTCCATTCGGGACTGGGATCTGTGGGACTCTGTTGAATGTTGTAAATTCATCGAGTATCGATGGAAAAGTGCAAGATCATCGTAGCGGTTTGGGTTTGTTTTTGTTGATTAAAACGAAGCAAAAGGAGCCACAGTATTTCAAGTATAATATCTTTTCTCTTTCGCCCGTGCTCATCGGTCTCTCGATTATATCCATGTCATTGAAATGTATAGTCCAGCGGATCTATAGATGATGGACCAGAGTAGCGGTTGTGAACACATCTGCCCACCGTGCTGCCCTGTTATTATTAGTTCAGCCGTAATATCTCTCGATTACTTAGGATGGATAGCCGCTAGATCACTTATTTCGCGTGAAAAGTGGAAAATGAGAGGGGCTCTTACTACTTCGCCTGCGTGAACCACCTTAGAGTCTTAGATTGATACATAAATTAAACCGCGCCGAAGCGAAGAGATCTTGCCTATATAAGTCAAGTACATACATACGTATATATATATATTGTCAGATCGGTCTGGATACATTTTCTTCTGATGAATTGATGATAGAAAAGAAAAACTTTCAATAGGTCGGGCCAATTCAATTCGTTTATAATGAAATTAATCGTAAATGCCGTCATTGGATGTGCTTAAATTGAATGAGCTGGCGCTTCTTTGGTGGACAATCGATTTTTTCTTTGTTACTTCGTTTTTTTTTTTTTTTTGTATTATTATTATCATCATCTCTCGAATCGAAACCGAAAGGCGGTATTTATATAGAGGTAGGAGATACTATGTATGTTCAATTGTACATAGTTCATGTGAGAATGACAGGACAATCTGACTCAAGTTATAGTTATTATGGATGAAAAGTTTGCGCAAACATCGTGATGACCAAGTGCCTCGGGTCGTGTATTTTCCTTTCTGGCTAAGTGCTCACTAATTGCATTAAAAGGTCTTATATTATGGTCATAATAGACAGAGAAACACAATGTATATAATACAGATCAGATAGATAGGTATGTCAATCCCTGCCTCCCTGTCCCGCTTATATTTTGTATGGAACGTCGCGAACGATGATGACGGTATTATGAGCAAACCCATTTTATTGAAGGGAATTGTATTCAGAATGCTGAGTTCAATACAAAATATACACAATGTTGGCAGTAATCTTGTTTTTCATGATAAGGGTCTTAATTAGCGATCTGTTAAAATTGTATACAGATGTATGTATGTATGTATGTATGTATGTATGTATATGTATAGAAAAATAGGAAATATTTTAAAATTGTTGGAAGATATATACATACATTAGCATAGATGGCACAAGAACTATTTAGATATTGCACGTTATACCAGAGCAGAGTAATAATGGGTATAGTGCATTCCGGAATGGGCCAGAATATGTTTTAGTGCGTCCCGAGAGCAAATGTTGCCTTATCAACAATTCTGTGTACCTCCTGAACACAGCAAAACAGAATGAAAGCTTCTACTAAGCTAGATCTCGAAATCGTATGCAAAACTTAGACTGTGGCGACTCGTCTGTACCGGCTCGTGTATTTCCGAACCCTTGACCAAATACTTTGTAAACTACATGATTGATTTGATTGATTTTAATTTAAAGAGAAAAAAAAAACAATAAAAAATTATTCTGATATCAACCGGCAATTCAGCCACACCAACAAAAAATAAAAAAACAACAAGTAATCAGGCTCAAAAAACACATCACATTAAATGAAAAAATCTCCGAGAGGGCCTCATAACCGAAGAGCCGGCGTTTTATTTAATGACTTCCAAAATAGACTTTTTTTCAGAGTCCACATTGTCTAAGGCCACTCACAACACAACGAACTGCCAATCTGTTGCGAAACAGTGGAAGCCCCTTGTAACACCAGCATCAGCATCACTGCTGCTGTTACTGCGGCCACCACACACATTGACATAGCGTCAACTGGGTCCGGACTTCTAGAAGCAAATCCTGCGACAACACAAGCGTTGTCCTTCCTCCTGCAGCAACCATCAAGAAGACATAGGATCGGCTGGACCACAGCACACGTTCAGACTGTCATAGGAACAGTCTGGGCCTAAGAGGTCACTCCTGCAGACACACAACACCAACCATCAAGACGACATAGGGGCGGTTTGATTCCGACGCACGTTCAGGGCCTCAGGTAACACGCTCGACAAATTGCAGGTACCAAAGTTGAGCACCATTAATCTGGTTGCTGATCGAATATTCGACCAATCAGTAATCAGATATCCAGGACAAACCATTATCTGCGGCGCTGCGAATAGTGAAGGCTCCAGCTAGCAGCGTTCGGTGAACTTTCATGACGTTGCTGTTAAACAGGTCCTAAAGACTTTGTAGTTAGCCTTCTAGTCAACGGTTTCCAAAATAAAATTTAAAAAAAATTATTTAATAATTCTTAAATGTCACAATATGTGTGCGTCACGAGGACTTACATTCTTCTAAATTTCAAACTGGAGAAAAACGTCTGTGACAGACAGACGGTCGGACGCAAGAGCGATCTTGAACGGATTTCATTTTTTTCCTTTTGAGGTACGAAATCTAAAAAAGTGTTATAAACTGCTAAAAGAGATCACATGTAATGCTGTACCGGTTTATTAAAGAAAATCTTAAAAAAATTAGTTGGTATTTGATCCCACCCCGGAAATGTGAAATGGTGCCCTAAGCAACGGTGAAAAAATTCACGTTTATTTAAGAATTTTTCCTGATCCCGGATTTTAATGTGTAATAGCTGAGGATGTATAGGAATTCATCAGTCACTGCAAGTATCAGGAACAGTTCATGAAGTTTCACAAATAATTTCAAAAGATTATATTGAACTCCCAAGTAATGATAAGGACTTTATTAGCTCTGTTGATTGCAACCATTTCGAAATCTAGAAAGCAGTTATGAATATATATACAGGGTGTCTCCCCGTAGGAGGTCAATAGAGCAGGAGGTGATAGTACTCACCTAGACGAACCAAAAATTGTATGGCAGGGGGGGGGGGGGGCAATATCAACCATTTGAGAGTTTCAGGGTGATTAAGAAAAAATCTAGTTTTTCACAAAACTCCCTATATCTTAAAAACTACAGGGCGTACGGTCACAGCTAAGAGCTCATTAAAAAAAAATGGTAAGAAAATCTGAAATTTTTTGTTTAGACAAGCATAAATCTTGAAGAGAGTGGAGTACGGGGCTCGTTGATAGTCGTTGGAAAGGCCTGCATACAATAAGCTATTAGCTCTGACCGTACGATCTGTAGTCTTTAAGACACTGGGTGTTTTGTGAAAACTAGGTTTTCTTTAATCACCCTGTAACTCCTAAACGCTTAATTCCCCCCCCCCCCCCCCCTGGCAAACAATATTTGGTTCGGCTAGGTAAGTACTACCACCTCCAGCTCTATTGACTTCCTACGGAGAAACACCCTATGCCGAAAAGATGTGCAGGCAACATGTGATATGAAAGGAATAAATAACTTGCAAAGGTAGACTAGACGTGTCATAGCGTCAGGATCTGTGTACAACTTGCACATATTTAACAATAGCAAAAATCACGAAGCAGTGAAAAACACAAGAATAGCGAGGCAGTTTTATTAGAAGAAGAGGCGTACGGCATTTCTCCTTAACTTATCAGACTTTCAATTGGGTGCTAAACTGATATGCTGTCTTCTTGAGAACCCAAGGAAAGGCTACCCATGTATAGGGGAGGGGGATTTTCATTATGGTGGCATGCATTTTTCTCAGAAATTGTAAGGGAGATAATACATCGTATACGGAAATTTATTTATGAGTGACGAGAGAAGCAAACGGCTTCGGTAGGTTTTTTTAGATGCAGAAACTAAAACATTGTTACTGGCAACTCTACGTTAATTTCCTATACCTGTCAAAATGAAAAAAAAATAATAAAAAAAAACGTTTTTATTATGTAATTAAATATTTCGAAATTGAAAGGTTTGAACTTATTTCGAAGGCAATCCATCGTCCAGAAGCAGGAAGCAGTGCAATCAGAAATTTGCTGCATGGAGCTCATTGGAGGTGATTTGCAAGTAGATATTCCAATTTGACTGTTTGTCAGTTTCCGATTTTTGCCATAAAGTTAGTGAGGGTGTACGTGTGAGACATTGCAATGATTGCTTCCGCATCATTTAAATTTCAATAAACTATCTCCCTTATAATATCTGAAAAAATGCATGCCATCGTAATGTAAGTCCTCCTTAAGCTTACTCAACTGAGTTTGATCTCTTTATTTTGCATACCATTACGAGAATAAGTTTGACCATAAATCCTGCAGACTGGCTTGAGATTGATCTCGAGCTCTGAGATTAAGCTCATATTTATGCATAAGACTAAATGTCTTCCTGAGATTCCTTGTAATAAAATTTAAGTAAAACCAAAAAAATCGTTAATCGAAATCATTAGAGTTGTCACCTTTCAAATTATTTTCAAAAAAAAAAAATTACTTTAACAAAAACAACGTCACCGACATATAACGCTTCGAACCAGAGGCCTAGAAAGTTGGCAACAGCCTCTGAAATTCGACTTATGGTAAAAAAATTTCTTAAAACTTCCCAAACACAAGGAATCGAATTGAACATACACACACACAGCAAATAACATAGCTCAACCAGATGCTGTTTTGAAAAATTCAAATATACACCCAAACAATATAATACATAATAAAATTATGTAAAAATTGCAATTCCATAAGGAAGAAAAAACCAATACAATTTATATATATAAGGATACCTGAAAATTATGTCAGGTCACCAGGATTCAAGAAATTCCTTGGATTTCATACTCAAAAGTGCTAATGCAATTGAATCTATTCTTGTAAAAGTATCCTTAAAGAAATCAACAAGGGAAAAGAGAGGATCTGTCTAACAAAGGTGTGCACAAAGTTAATATCCTTAAAATCATAACAACAATAGCGCACTAAGAGTGTTTTGATTCAATCAGGAACGAACAATTGATCCTTGAGAAGGAAGTAGCTGTGAGGAAATGAATGCTTATCTCAAGAGCATAAAACCACAGAGAGAGAATATTACAAGAAAAAAAAAAGAAGAAGAAAAAACTAAGGTGCCAAAAGGTTAGTATTGTTACTTCTTGAAAGATCGTTGAAATGACCACTGAATGACAAAAGATATGGAAATTTTTCTTACAACATTTCAGGATGATCTGCCATAATAATGGACACCGTATATAAGAAATTTCTAAGTACATCATATCCTCGGTAGCTGTAATAATAAATCCAAATTTTATTTTTAAACGATCTCGCATGGGTTTTTTTTTTGTATATATATATTTTTTTTTTCCAAGTACATACTATACATGAGGATAATATGTTTGTACGTATACACATTATATATTATTATGTCCATAGAAACACAATATATACATAATACATTTCACCATTCTGACGATTGAATGTATCCCAAGAAGAAAATATAAAAAAAAAAAAACATGCCTTGGGCACTTTTTCGACATTTTCAAGGCATCCCCGAATAATGAAAATTTGCCAAAAATTTTGTTATTGTCGATGTTAATTTGGGTGTGAAAAACAGTGAAATTTTCATTTAATTGAGTGCATTACTGCTGTGCTTGTTACAAAGCCACTCACTTCATACTGGCGGTGGTCGTCTTCCACTCGAATGACTCAATAAAATGTTTTCCTTGTTACATGAATGGAAATTAACAGTTACTCATCGGTTCTATGCGTTCTGTTTGAATATAATCAAGAAGGGGAAAACATCAAGGAACCATCTACATCATCATCATCATCATCATCATCATCATCGCCATTACATCATAATACCTTTAAGAAAATTATTTTTCTTCTTTTGTGGTGTGAAAAGGCGCAACCTATGATGGCACCCTGTGGAGTTAAATTCTTTTGGTAGAAATTTATAAAATATTTACAAATTGCCGTAGAGAAAACAACATTTTGACTTCTTAACGTGATGAGGGGTGGTTCATTAGGGGCAAATATAACATATAAAATGGAAACATAATAATAATAATAATATTAATATTCTGTGGCAGAGTAGTCTGCTGCCACATGGGGGTCCACGTGGCGAATAGATACAGAGAGAAGCTACGAATAATCTGTAGGTTTGTTCGATGAAAACACCGTGTAAACTTTTTCCCCAAATTTACGTGGGGTTTTGTGCACTCATCGAACAAGTTTTTAAAACACCGGATAAACCTAGTGTAATGACATTTCTCTGACAGTTCTTCTGAGTATAATAAATTGTAAAAAGTTATTTATAAAATGGGTAATTTTTGCTTATTTTTGCTCAAGAAATAATTTATGTGCTCCAATCAGCAACATATTGTAAGTGACAGTTCTCAAGTGACAACTGTCAAATCATTACCCCAAGAAATTTTTAGTGTAAGTTCGGGGCAGCCCTAAGTTTTTCAAAAAACAAGATAGTCTAGCCCGTTGTAGCCATACTCAATGTTTTCATCGAACAAACCTACTGCTTCGGTAACGCGAATAAGTAGTCCCGGACCATTGTGGCACCGAAACCCTGCCTGAGGACCACAAGAGCGGGAATAACACATGTTCGCATGAAAACTTAAAGTAATATATATATACAGTAAAACGGACTTATCCGAGCACTCCGCATTAATCAAGTTGTATGCTGAGATAATACGGAAAAACTAGGATAAAATGGATGGAGCCGCTATTTTTATGCTGTAGGCTCGAAGTATTTGGTGATTGTTACTTTTTTGTATGTATTTTAAGTATGTAAAATTTGTTGCATTACGTTTTGTGTGTTCTTCGGTTGCGAGTTAAAAATTTACAGTTGGCCTTCAACAATCAATGAACATTGGTATGTCGCAAAAAAATACAAATGTCGTAGTGAGTGTAGAAAAGAAGTTTGGAAGTAATAAGAAGATTGAATAAAGGAGAAAATAACCGGAATATAGCGGCCGATTATGGTATTGGAGAAACCGCCGTGCACGATTGGAGTCGAAATCGATCTCACTTGGAATAATTTGCGATAATATCCGGTGACACGATGACAAGTCATAAAACGATAAAACCTGCAGGGTATGATAAAGTTAGCAAAGGTCTATTCCTATGGTTTTCTCAAATGAAAGAAAAGAGATTGCCAGTATTAGGTGAGCCTACGCTTCATAGTCTTCAAATCAACATTATTTGTTGAATATGACGAACTTTGAAGATTATTCTGATTTGAGATATCGTGGAGACTAGTTAGAAAAACGCAGTTTTAAGAAGACGACTTCGAATATTGGAAAACCACTTTACCAGCATATTCTACATATGTCTAGGAATCAATTTATGAAAAAACAAAAAAAAAACAATTTTGTCAACATATCACATGGAGTGACCCCCTTAAGCCGCGTTAGTGACAAGTTACACGCTATGTAATAAGAATGCTTTGTACCCCAAAGATTAATCTACGTTCGTTAAATTTCCACTTTTATTTACTTTTGTCATTAAATTTTATTCTACAACAACATTTCAAATACATAAAAAATGATTAAAATTTTCGAATTTTTTATTTCTTCCGTGTTATTCGAGTTTTCGTTTATCCAAGGTACCTCTTCCCCACATTACCTCGGATTAACGAAGCTTTACTGTATATATTTTATGGTGAGAGTACAACAATACAATCTTATCAATATGTATGTACATACGAGGTGTGTTCAAGAAGTAAGGTGACTTTTCAAATTTCGCGGGCTACGTCCATTCGATTTTATTTATTTTTTTGTATTAGTCCACTCGTCCCGAACATACCCAGCGGGAAATGTGTCAAGCGCTTGTGAAGGGAAGCACTTCCACACCATAGCCAGAAAATTCCTTTTCCGAAGCGCTTTCTTACCATAGCCAAAGGAATCTTTGCAGAAGCAGAACTCCTCTCTGAGTTTAGGCTTACTTGTTTTTTGTTGTGAAAATATGACTCATATGCATCTGAAAGCACAGGAGAACTTTCATTCTGTATTAGGTAGTCAGTCGAAGTGTGCGATTAATTGAAATTTAATTCAATTTAAAATAAAACGGAGCTCAATTAGAATAAAACTAAAATTTCTAATAAAGCGCTCGAAGAATGCTACCATGCAAGCACTCCAAGATTGTCACCCTACAAGCGCTCCAAGAATGCCACCCTACAAAGCGCTTCAAGAGTACCACCCTACAAGCGGTCCAAGAGTGTCACCCTACAAGCGCCCCAATAGTGCCACCCTACAAGCGCTACGAGAGCGCTTCCAAAGAATCTAGAACTGAGCGCTTCCCTCTACGGACATGCTCACGTTAAAACTATATGTAGAAGGATACGGTGGGGCAGCGCTGCAAGCTTCCAAAGAAGCGCTCTTGCATTCGTCTTTGAGCGCTTCCATTTCCCGCTAAGTATGTTCACAGTTTTAACTGTATATCATTCTTTGTTTGTTTGTGAGAGGCATAAAGGTTAGAAGTGTTTGGTGTGCTCGGCGATTTCCTGCTGTCGAAAAAAAATGGATCAAAGAATTTGCATCAAACTTTGTGTAAAATATGAAATTAAATGCTTCAAAATACTCAAAATGTTGACAATGGTATACGGTAAATCTACTCTGAGTAAAAAAAAATGTTTATAAGTGGTACAAACAAGAAGGTCAAGAAGATTTCAATGACGAACTCCGTTCTGGATGCCCCAGCACATCAACAACTGATGAAAATGTTGAAGAAGTGAAGAAAATGGTGTTGGGAAATCGTCGAATCACTATTAGAGAAGTCAAATTTTGTCGTACTTTTTGAGCATGAGACGTGTGTCAGCGAAGTTTGTTCCGAAATTGCATACTTTTGACCAGAAGAACCATCACATGAGCATCGCTCAGGAGTAGTTGAATGACGTCAATGTTGATCCTGATTTGCTCAAAAGGGTCATAACTGGTGATGAAGCCCTCTACTACTTTTTCTTCTTCCCAAAACTGAAGAAACCCATAAAAGGACGGAGATTTGCAACAATTGAGGAGATAAAAGCGGCATCGCTGGAAGAGCTCAAAGCTATACCAAAATGTGCTTATCAGAACTGCTTGGAGGATTGGAAAAAGCTTTGGCACAAGTGTATTATATCTGAGGGAGATTACTTTGAAGTGGATTAATATTGATGAATAAATAAAAAGTTTTTGATAAAAATATAAAGTCACTTTACTTTTTGAATACACCTCGTACTTAAGCAAAATCATATCAAAAACAGGTTTAATGGGTAAGGAAAAAAGAACAAGCAAGAACCATGGCATAATTCGATATTAAGAAAAAAAGTTAAATAGAAAAGAAAAAGATAAACAAAAATACAATGTAAAAGGGGAAAAAAAAGATAATAGTAAAAGCAAGTTATATTATTAATATAGTGAAAAAGTATCGTCTTGACTTCCCAGTAGTGCCCACCCTTACAAAACAGCAAATGTGTTCGTGATATTATTATCATTCATTGACAATTGTATTATTTTATTATTACGCTGTAAGCTAAATTTTCTCACAATTTTTATATAAAATCGAGTAAATAACATTACAACGCTTAATTTGAGATACTTTGTAAGCTTTAATTTACATTGCAGCGCTGTTAAAACTTTGATCGAAAAGTATTCCTTGTTATCGAGCCGAAAATCAATTTTCAATTTACACTGGTATTCCCTCTTACGCCAAAGACAAACCTGTTGCAATCATTGAAAGCAATATTCAGCCTATTCAGACATATACAATCTAAGGAAGAGTATATTATGCTGCCATAGGTAAAGTGCGGAGCTATAATAATGCCTTAACAAGTTTCATATGTAACTCTGAAGGTAACAAATTATCCGATATTCGAAACTGTCGGAGGCCTCCATAAACACCTAAATTTTTAACTTTTTGCTGATATGGTAAAATGATGTTATTCGATATTATCGCTGGTAATTTAGAATTTCGCACTGTAGCTGTAAATATGAATATGCAATTAGATTTTCTCGGATTTAGTTTGAGTCCTACAGGTACTCACCACTCATAAATCTTGCTTAAGTCTGAATTGAGTTGATATACATACATACGCTTGCAGTAATTCCAATGGACCACTCACATTTGGACATCATCTGCCTACATGTGTATTTTAGATTCTCTAATATGATTTATGTATAAACTAAATAAAAGAGGACCCAGTATCGATCCTTGAGGGACTTCTTATTTGACAGATAATTTGTTCGAGATAATATTATTATTAACTTTAACTTGTTGCGAATTATTATGACCTAATGAGTCTTTAGTTAATTAATCATTAGGAGCGCTATGTGTCTAGGGCAATACACACCTCAACCAGAGCTACAGTAAGAATACGTTTAAAGTTACGACAAAACAATGTTTTACGTGTATCTGAAGTTTTCATAGCTAGGTCAAAGCTAAGAAAAAGAACGTGAAACACAAATTTCCAAGTGTTTTTTTTTTTAATTCTTTAAATTTGTTTAAATTTTTATTACCTTACATCATATGTGTAATATATTTCACCAAGTGCTCACACAAAATACAATCAATATGATTAAACAAAAGAATATTGTGGTCTAAGAACCTCGGTGGGCTTAATTGATTCTGAAATAAAATAGATAAAGTACAAGTAAGGACAGATTACTAGTCCGGAAATAAGTCGGGAGGATATGCTAAGTAGAAGCTAAGTAAGAACCGACCAAAAGAACGCGATCTTTACCTTCTTCTTTTTCATAAAGCAGAATTAAGTCAATCGGAATTTTAAAACAAACAAGAGGCTTAGCTTAGCTTACTGCTTGTGCGCTTTAATAATAAATAGTATTACCAGCCGATATAAGTGTTTGATTACAACAAATAAACATCGCTAAATGAGTGAGTAAATATACAATTGAAGTGTGTCGAACACTGATTCAAAGGTATACATGCATACATATTGCATACGTATGTGTACCGGTATCGAGTGGTGTTACGACACTTGGGAAAATATGCTGAATTTTAGTGCGTGGCTAATGCGCCGTAAGTATAAGTATCGAATCAATCAGTGGACAATAACAACTAAAGAAAAAAAAACTTCCACTAGCCATCATGATGCAACCATTATGTGTACACAAATAGCATTGCGCATATACACTGCGCGTATGCATTTGTCCATTCCTTTTATTTGCAAACATTTTAACAGTAATTCAGTGGCACTCAATATTGTGTATATGATGGCAATGGCATAGAAAGGTGTTCAGCAGAGGCTCTTTCTTTGTGCACTCTCATCACATCACGACTGTTTAGAGAGAAAGAACAAAAAAACGCTTATTTTGCAAACTTTACCTTATAAGTTGCCGATGGCAAATGGAGTAAACCTTTTAAAATTGCTCTTAACATTTTTTTTTTGTTTTTTATTAATTTTTCAGACAATAACAAATGTTTAACGTTCGACAATGAATCCATCCGTCGTCAGCCATAATTAGAATTTGAAGAATATTGAAAATGTTCCAAGTACAAGGAGTGTCATGGGGTTGTCCAGTTGCGTGGAGGCTCTGCGTGATAACGGAAACTTCCTCGATGCATTGAAAACGTTTTGAAGGGTGGCAATTTTTTGACAAAATGCAAAAAAATAAATTAAATTTCAAAAATTTTCCGCACACATAATTTTATTTATAATTTTCCAGTAGATGAAAAAAAAAATTATATCTAGAGAGCCACTGTTCAGGTTAAAGAATAATCGCTAGTCAGTGCTGCGCCTGCGTGAGCTAAGGTAGTTGATGTAGACTGTAGAGAAAGAAAAAGGACAGTAGCTAGTCCAATTCTGTATGTCGATGGGTTAACAATATTCTTCCAAATCTGTAAGGTTTAAGCCTGGATTAGATTGGCAAACAAACAAACAATTTTTATATGACAAATCAAGAAGTTCTTACAAAAAATTAGATCTGAAAGAAGCTGCTTGGAAGGAAATTTTCAATGAATTAAATAAAAGTGATAATGTTGCTGAAACATTAGCAAAAAATATGATAATAAGTTATTATTTTTTTTAGTGGAGCAAATAGAAAAGCGGTGGAAGGCACTTCGAGATAGATATGCCCGTGAACGTAAGAACATGTTTACCCCATAGGGATCAGCTGCCAAATCTCCAAAAAAGAAATGGAAATATTTCGAACAACTGTCTTTTTTATCTTTATTTATTATTAAAAGAAGCTAGATCTGCATTTAAAGAAACTTTGTCAAATATTACATCTTTAGATTTATTTTTTAGTGGACTTTCAAGTGACATCCAGAAAAGTGGCATGACACTTTCCAGCAAAGGTCCGCACTTCAAATTAAATTAATGACACTGGTCCATGAAGAAATTAATAAAGTGCAAAATGTGAAATAAGACTGAACTGCAAATGTTAATATAAAGTGCAAAATAATATATTTACCTAATTAAGAAAATAATACAAAGTTTCTGTTCTTTTGTTGTATTTTATATTTTAAAATTCTAATAGAAATAATGTGTAATCTTGATTCCTATTTAAGTTGGTTTAATTTTGGTTTATGTAATCAATTAAAAGATCTCTCTGCTAAAAATTCCGTTCGAGTGGCATTGAATCTAGTGAAAACCTGCTTTGCGGTAACTCTGAGGCTCCCATTCGCCAATGTCCTTGAACTATTTTTTAGTGGGAATGCTGCATCGCCAACAAAGTAAAAAGGAAAAGCAACATTATAATTCGTAAGTTTTCACTTTTTGAAATATTGCTTACACCAAAGTTAAAAGCAGTCGACACTCGGCTTCTATAGGCTTTCTGGGGCTGTTTTTTGTCAGTCTTGTTCTTAAGAGGCTGTGCATGCGAGTTGCTTTTTTAAATTGTTCACTATCACTATTTTTCATAATAGTAAACAATTTCCAAAAACATTTTTGTCTCCTTTTTGGTTTAAGTACTTTATTCCGCTGAACTACAAAAAATAAGTAGTATACAAAATCCATCGTGGTCCAGTTTCAGTTCACTGGTTTTCCAAACGAATATATAGAATAGAAATAGATGGCAATACAATATTTGTAATCCTTTCTCTATTCCCCATACGTACTTTCAGGGACAGGCAGACAAATACGGCAAACCTCTCACTTGCCAGTGAAATTAATTCGAGTTAAGGAGGGTTTGCGGAATTTCGAGTTAAGGAGGGCGGTAAGGACTTTTCATTAACTGGACGAAGATTTAACGATGTATAAATTAGCAAAGGCTTTTCATTAATTCCCTCGACATATTGCTGCACAAAAGTAACGTTATGCGTTCTTTAGATACCTTAAAACTGGCTGTATTTTTTTCTTCTCTTGATGCAAAGGTCGTCTTGGGCAAGTTTTTCTACTAAAGCCTAGTCTCATCGGCAATAAAAACTTGATATGGTCAATTATCCTTTGAATTTTTTTCTGGATATCTTTTGGCAGCTTCATGGTCACCCGAAACTGATTCTCAGTTAATTCTTACATTTTTTATTAAATTTCTCAAACCAACCATTACTTGCCAAAAAGTCTGGGTTTACAAAAGATTTTCCACTTTCTTTAAGATGTCTTTAGATTTTGATAGCCCCTTTCTCTAATGACATCCACCGCCCAATAAAGTCCTTTTTGTACAATAATCTTCAATCAATATACCTACTGAGTACCTTTTCCATTTTCTCCATAATTGGTGCACAAGAACGTGCTGCATATTTCGCAGATATTTAAGATCCTGCGGTAATTACAATTCTAATTTCCCTTTCATTTTTTTTTTAATGGTTCAATTAAATTTAGACTTTTTCCAATGTCAGATAACTTTTCTCATTTTAAGGAATGAATCAAAATTTGTATTTTTATCTCCAAGAAATAAATTTTCTTTTAAAAGCTGTTTTATTACTTTCAGATATAGTTTAAGACTGAAATGTAATTTTGAAATAAAGTTACTCCTAAAAACGACAAAGCTAGCACATACCCAAAATTCTTTTAAAACAAGTAAGTATGTTACAAATTTTAAACTTTACTCGAATTTGTTTCAGAAAAGGTATTTTAAATTAATTATTAAACAGGTAAAACAATTACAGTGATTGAAAGAGAAGCTCCTAATACCATGGGTGGCTGTTGACCAACATGGGGCATTATTTTGACTGCCTACTGTTCCTATGTATGGCAGGCCTGGTAGAAAGCTGCCTTCATATTGAGGCTATCCTATTTATGTAGGAGGAGTGGGGTCGCAAACGGTCTGAATTATGAATTAAGGTATAACAACTAATTATCCAATCCAATTAATTTAATTTATAATGTAAGTAAAACTAATTTTATTTACAGGATGTGTCCTGTACGGACATTCTTGTGAAATATTACATGAAACGTAGTACGATAGCTCTCTCATAAATTTCTTTTCTAATAAATGAAACTCATTACGCAACAGGAAATAGAATTTTAAAACATACTGAAAAAGGAATAAAGCAAATACTCAAATCTAATTATATTTTTATTATAATCAAATTAGTTAACTTTTTTTTTTAATTCTATATTTTCTTACATCAAAACTATTCATATCACTCATTGTTCAATCCGATACGCGTTTAGCTGTATCCTCTTCAATTAAAGATGAAGACCCAATGATTGCGATGCGTGCATTGACATGCTCTGCGTTTGTTGCGTAAAAGTTATAAAGAATTGAACCTTTGCGTTCAACGTGCGTTCAACGCATTGCTCATTTGGTCAAATTCCACGACAATGTGTCGAGTATCGATAAGCCTCGAGTTTCGACGATGCATGTATTGTATTGGCCACTAACAATTTTTATAAGCGTAGATAAACAATAAGCATTCATGTTTTCTTTTGATAAAAATTTACAGAAAATGTTTCGGCGGAATTTTTATTCACTCTTGCGTTATTTGGAGTTATTTTCAGATACAATACTTTCATTCCGTGTCGGCTCCAATAATTCACAAAAATTCTAAAGAGAAAATTGAGTGTTTCATTAACTGGTAAATGCATTTAATTATTATTATTATTATTTAATCTGATTAACTAAGTATGCAGAAAAATATATTTTACACTATGTCAAAATTTACGTTGAATTCGGTATAAGTAGAGACATATTTTGTGTAACACAGACAATATCCTGGAAATATATATTACAGTCTATAATAAACCGGTGTTTTTCTAACCAATTCATCAGATTTTTTTTTTTTTTTGAATCGCTGAAAGCAGCACTTTCAAATGTGGATTATCATCATGTCATAAAGTCGAGGCATTGTCAAGACTCGAGATATCGTCGTGACCAGTGATGCCACTTTGCTACAATTGTAGCAAAAATGATACTTTTTTTCTATTATTCTGTCTAAAATGCTACTTTTACATAAATTCAGACAATCGAGTTTATTAGATACTCAATGTAGAGGAAGTTCGAAAAGAAATTTCGAAAATAATATCGTAGTTTGGAGAATTCCAGGATTATGCTGGTGTAAAGCAACAAAAAAATCCTTAACATAACTCCAACGAGATGGCTATCTTTAAACGAAGTTGTTGACAGAATTTTGAAGACGATTTAATAATTGCAAGAAAAATTGCTGAAGAAATGGGAAATCTTTTAAGTAAAATATATTTTTACTTTTGTCACAAAGTTTCAAGCAGAAAAATTTAGGTACATATATTATGCAAAACAATTGAGACAACCTACGAGTTAATTTTGTTGTTTTTCATTAAACCTGACTTAATAAACAACTCGGATTGCCTGAATGACATTGAACTACAATATCAAGAGAACTATTTGCCGCTTAATGAGATATACTTCAGTGCAAGTGCTGACTTATTTATTGCAGAAAAGTGTTTAGTGGATTCAGTTTTGACGACTATAAGGTCACATATCCTTTCATTTTATGTTGATTGTATATAGTCAAATAAGAAAACGCTTCGATTTCAAAAGCGACTTTTTAAAACACTTGTGTTGTCTAGATCCCGATAGAACATGCAAATGTAACGATACTATTTTGCCATTATTAAAAGCATTTCCTAATCTTTATAAGCATTCTAATGTATGTAGAAAAAATTAGTACACAATGGCGAATCTTAAAGGTGCAATCAAATTTAAATCAGTTGACTGATCCTGAAAGTTTTTGGACTTATCTTTCGACTTTAAAAAACTGATTGGGGCAATATTTATTTAAAGAACTCTGTGATTTCGTAATGATTTTAATGTTTCTACCACACAGCTCTGCTTCTGCTAAACGAGTCTTCTTAGATCTCCAACTAACTAAAACGAATAAGTCAAATAGATTTGACCTAAAGACCATTGAATGCATAATATTTGCAGAAGGGCAAGTATAAAGTCGAAATAAAAAATACTTTGTCCAGACACCGTAATTATATAAAGCAACTTAAAATCGCGTTTAATAATCGTAAATATCGACATAAAACGTTTAATATGTATGTATGTGTGTACTACCTTATTTATTATGTGCTGTGAAAAGGAATGAATTTATTAAAGGAAAAAATTAATATTTTTTGTTCAACTAATTTGTATGAATTGTCTAAATTTTTTTTTATTATTAACAGAAAGAGATATTATGTTTTTTTTAAATAAAATGTTACTATTATTATTACTTCTCTATTATTTATACTTCTTTTTCTTTAAGATTTTTACTTTTTGCTACTTTCTTTTTTGACAAAATTTTGCTGATTTGCTGCTTTTTCCCTTGAGTCTTGCTACTTTTATTCATACCTCTTGTGGAAACACTGGTCGTGACTGGAGACATCTTTGAGACTCGTGACATCGTCGAGACTCGAGAATACGTCGTGCCTCGAGACATCGTCGTGACTCGAAACATCGTCGTGACTCAAAACATCGTCGTGACTCGAAACATCGTCGTGACTCGAAACATCGTCGTGACTCGAAACATCGTCGAGACTCGAGACATGTTTGAGACTAGAGGCATCGTCGAGACTCGAGGCATCATTGATTTTATATATGATACTCACACCATGCGGATAACATAGAAACTTGTACGCAGGGAAGTGGAGATATCATTATCTACAAGATTGTCCGCAATATCAAGCTAAGTGCTTATTTATGGGTGTTGAATCTCTTCAAGCAAGAAGATAAATAGCTGAAATTTTATTAATTAGGGATCTTTTATTCAATGAGGTGAATTTCATGGATTTGTTGTATTTACTTAATTTGAATGCATGCACCGGAAGGAAATACCCGTTCTCGGCAACTGCTTTATATCCCACAACATTGAACCAATTATGGCTTTAGAGAGCCGTTTACAAGGTCAATGATACGACCAGTCTTTAGATCTGAATAACGATAGGATTATTTTTAAATCAAAAAGGGTGCTTCTAAGATTAAAGGTTGTAGTTTAAATCATATAAAACATGCATTATAATTACTCTTTGTACCTTCTTTAATCTAAATTGTTCAATAAGGCTTAAATTTTGTTCTACCTAGTCTGAAAGAGAGATTCCTCTGTAGATTAATAAATAAAGAATCAAACTCAAAAAATTGCATATAGGATTTTCAACTGAAGATCACTTCAACTTTCACCTGTTTCAGTATAGCAGAGTTTTTTTAGGACACCCTAAACTTATAGTAATTAATGGGCTCGTAAATGATTTTCATTACATGTGTATTTCATCATCAAGGAAGAAAGGTCTCTCAGATACGACACAAAACTTCATGTTCAAGAATTTAAGAAAAATGAACTTTTCGTAGTACTTTTCCCTCTTTATCATCGTGTCCGGAAGCATTTTGTACCTCTCCCAATGCTTCTATAGTAAAAACTGAAAGCATTTCTGCTGTAACTCAATTTACCCTTCATCCTTTCTCTTAGATTGCGAGCACTTAAAAATTAACAATATCAAAAGTTCTTGTTGCATTTTCTTTGTTTATCATTAGTTCATAAACTTTTAATAAGCATAGTTCAATTTTTTAATCTTTTTCTGTTTAAAGTAATTTTGTTTCAGTCTTAATCAAATTATGTAAGCCATTGAAATATTTCCAAATCTATACGTTAGCGAATTCTGTGTATTACTCGCATATTATTATTGTTATTTATTTAACTGGGAAAGCACACAAGATTTCTCAGTCTTTTTAGTACAAAAGGGTTTTTGGAGCTATACAGGATAGGTTAGGTTAGATTAAGAATAAGGCCGACTAGGCCATTAGAATCTTGCGGAAACCACCCTGAACCAGGGTTGATCTATTGTATTCTCTCCCAGAGTCGCTAGGCTCTAAATATAAATTTATACGACCTCGATTATTACTTTATTTGGAGAGATAAATACTTCTTCAGTGCTGTGAAAACTTAAAGCTGGCAAACAAGGGACAATCACATATTATATGATTTGAGGTTTCATCTTCCTCTTCGCACAGTCGATATAGCTTATTATTAGATTTGCATATCTTCTATTAAAAAATAAAGAAAGCAGCCATGCCAGTGACTGCATTAATAAACAGCCTGAGCAGATGTCTGCTAAGACCAATTAGTTTGCACGTCTGGACAGGAGAGTGAGTCAAGAATTCCTTCACTTGCTTCATTCCGGGCGTGCTACGCCAAAAGATATCCAGTTGAGGCTTTCCTGAGCTCCAATAGCGGAGAGTCCCGTCTAAAAAATTGAAGGTGAGACACCAAGAGGAATGGAGAGTTCTTGCTCTGAACCCACCACCCCTGTGCCTGTTTTTTTGTCCTTCCTAGATCCGTCAGTATACCGAACATGGGTCCGTTGCTGTTAATGGATACCTTTGTGTAATATTTGGTTTCTCTTGCTAATGGTTACCTGGTAACCTCATTCGCAGGAAAAATGTTTGCCCATAACATCAGTTGGAGCTACTAGATCTGTAATGTGAACCTGATGGAGGATGTTAGGATGTCCTACGCTGGAAGAAATGTGATGATTTGACCTTTCTTTTCGAAGCATATTAGTCGCTGCCTCCCTCTGGATAAAGAGGTAGAGTGACTGTAAGCCAATAATGTCTTCAAACACACGATGTGAATGTGGCAGTGCCGCTTAAACAGTTCATCCTTTGCAGATTTTTCTGAAAAGCCTTTGGCATGATCGGAGTTCTCACATCACATAGCTTTGTTGGTTATCATTTTCAGTCAGAGGGCACTTAAAAGCCATAGTATTTGTGATAAAACTCCACCTTGTGGGCAGTGTCTAGTGGTAGCTCTGATTTTTATCGACTTGCCGTATGAGGTAGCAGTTATGCAGCGCATTTGAAGCATATTGCCAATCCATCGGGTCTCGATGCCACTATGTTCGGTTATCCCCCTAATCGAGTCAAAGAGCTCTACTAGACTGCTAAGAGCATCCTCTGTGGATTTTCCAGATTGGTAGGCATATTAATTGGCGATTGGCGAAAGTCAATACTTAAATTCATTTTGTAATAAAGCAATAAAAATTCGTGGCGAAACTCACTGGAGGGGGGGGGGGGGGATACGTGATTATGAAGCAAAATATTTTGCACTTTAGTTGTAATCTTGTTGAGATGTAGATGGGGTACTCATCATCCCCACTGTACTGTGACTGCGGTGTACCTCAGAGCTCTATTTTTGTCCCTTTATTATTAACTAGCTAAGCCTGGACTGTGAAAACGACCATTAAAATCTTTTAAAGTGAATCCAAAAATTTTGAAACAATCGAACATTTTTTAGTTCCTAAAAAAATTTGTATTCTTTTTTTATTAAGTAAGTGATAATAATTTTTGTGTGATACCCTGAAAGATTTACATGAAAGGCATGTTCCTCTTATAACTAAAACAGTTGTTAATTCTCAATGTCCTTGGTTTTCACAAAGAATCCTTAATGTGATTAATGCTTGTAACAGAGCTTTCCTTATATGGAAGCGATTTCGCTCCTCCAATTTTTGGGACTCTGCAACCATGTGACAACCGCCATTTACATCTCAAAAAAGAAGTATTACTAATCGATACTATACGCACTAACCTTCTGCCTCTACAGGATACAACTTGAAATTTTCTTCATATTGTCGTCATCTCAATCGAATGCGAATTTCTCATTCCAAGAGTTTCTGAAATAGAGGTATTGGGAGCTTTTAAAAATTTAAAGTCGAACTCAATTGGTTTGGGGCCTTGATTAGTCTCAGATTTGTTTATCTATTATTTCCTTACCTGCTTCCTCTTTTAGCTTATATTGTCAACACTTGCTTCTTGATGTCACGTTTCCTAACCGTTTCAATAAAAGTTCGTCCAAATTTCGTCCAATTTCTATTCTTCCTTTCTACACAAATGACTAATTTTCTGTTAAGTAACTCTCTTTTACATAGCTGCCAGTCTGGTTTCAGAGAAAATCATAATTGTATTACCGCACTGCTAAAAATGACAAATGATATTAGAGAAGGTTTGGATAATGATATGTTTACGACGGTTTTTTTTTTCTTGATTTTTCCACAGCATTCGATTCAGTCGATCATGAAACATTTTGCTTAAAACTGATAAATATTTTTAATTTTAGCATACATGTCATACGATTGATTTCCGACTATTTATGTGCACACTTTTAGGCAATTTTTCTACGTAAAAGCTCTTCTCATTCAAAGCTGTGAATTCAGGTGTTCCACAAGGCTCTATATTGGAACCGATCCTGTTCATTATGTTTATTAATGATATATTTGGCTGCCCTCAGCATTCTCGTTTACATCACTATGCCAATGATGTACAATTATAAATCTCTCGTCTATTGGTTTGGCCGAGGATGGGGTATTTTAAATTAATCAGGATTTGGAATCAATAAATAGGTAGTCAGCTTTGAACAAACTCAAATTAAATCCGGAGAAATCTAAATTCTTAGTTTTTTATAAGACACTGCTTGATCTAAACAGCTTTCCCGTGGTTGAACTCAGGGTTCCACTATCGCTTTTGTCCAGTCCGCTCGAAACTTGGATGTAATATTTAATAGAACCTTTACGTGAAATAACTATATAGATAGTGTAATTCAAAACGTATATAGTGGTCATCTGCCTCATATACTCTCGCTCTCTCTTTACTTGTTCCTATAGTAATCTATGGGAGCAAAGTCTTCCATAAGCTTTACTCGGAGTCCTTTTATAAACCTAACATCGCTTTTAATTCAATTGTGCGATATGTTAACAGTCTTCGACGGTGCGATCATGTTTCGCGATACGTCTCGTCTATTTTCGGATGCAGTATTTCACTTTACCTTAGGTTTAGGTGTATCTTATTCTTGACTAAGGTCATTAGGTTTCGATCACCGAATTATTTATACGACTCCTTACAATTTGCTAGATCTACCAGGACAGTAACATTGATTATTCCTCGGTCCAATTGTGTAACATCTAAGCGCCAGTTCTTCGTCCATGCTGTCAGAATTTGGAATATTTTACTAATTTCTTTGAGAAATTCTTTGCGGATCCTCACAATCAACTGCTTCAAAAACTTACTGTTTGAATATATGAAATCTAACAACGTACGCGTTTCGTCTGCTTAAGACATCATCAGGATTTGCATCTTTGATGTCTTAAGCAGACGAAACGCGTCGTAGGTTGTTACTAATTTTTTAAATAAAATAATTGTGGAATCGGAGCAAGTGTTTTTTCTCAAACAAAGATGTCTAAGAACATATTCCAACAAGTGTTAACACATAAATCTAACTCTACTTTATTTTATTTCTGTGAATTTATATTTAGCTTTGATCAGTGGCGTCACTAGGTAGGTGCGGGGGGTGCGGACCGCACCGGGTGACACCATCACAAGGGGTGACACCAAAATTAGGGCGGTTCGTAAAAATTTTTTCACATTCTTTCTCGCCAAGCAAAATCTGGCATTCAGGGGCCATAATGAAGATGAATCTTCATTGAATAAAGGACATTTTCTTGAAATGGTTGAGATGCTTTCTAAATATGACCCAGTGCTGAAAGAGCACCTAATGAAATTAAAGCGAAGCACATGTAAAATCAAAGCATCAGTATCTTATCTTGCACCAAAAACTCAGAATGAATTAATACATGTCCTAGCAAATCATGTGAAGGAGAAGCATTTCATGGATATAAAATCTGCCAGGTATTTCGGGGTCATGTTCGATAGCACATCTGACACATCACACACTGACCAAAAGTCCGAACTTATCAGATATATGAAAATTCACAAAGTTCTCTTACGTGTTTCTGGAATTTTTCCCTTTAAAAGGGAATAAAGCTGTTGACCTCAGTTCTGATATTATCAGAAATTTGGAAAATGATGGACTCTACATTATGAAGTGCCGCGCTCAACGTTACGATAATGCTGCGATTGTGGCTGGAATCCATGGGGGTGTACAAGTCATTTTGAAAACAAAGAACAGGAAAGCTATTTTTAATGGATATGTGGACCATTCGCTTAACTTGTGCGGCCAACACTCTTTTGCTGAAAATGCTTCATGCGTCACTTTTTTGGAACTCTTGAGACAATGTTTTTCTTCTTTGCCGCTTCCACTCACTGATGGGATTTTTTAATGAACCACACTGGAGTCTCAGTAAAAAGTTTATCAACAACACGTTGGAGTTCTCATCATGCTGCAGTAAAGGTAGTGAAAGATAAATTCGATGAATATATGGTGGCAATTGAAGCATCACATAGAGATGAAAACTTTGACACAAGAGTTACAGCCCGGGGTCTCTTACCTGCTGTTTGCAATTTCACGTTTCTGTGCTACCTCTTCTTTTGGTGTGATGTATTTGAAGAAGTTAATCTTAAACAGCTGTACCTTCAGACTAAGGGCTTAACTCTTGACAAGGTGGTGACAAAGCTAAAGACACTAAGACTTTTTATGTATGAGCAGCACAATTATCTTGAGGAGCAGGCAATTGAACAGGCGCTTTTAAAATCAGACCAATATGGAATTTCAGTAGAGAGCAGACCCAAGTTCAAGAAGAGAATGACAGGTGAGAAGACGAGAGATGCTGGACTAACTCTGCAAGAAGGAAACAAGAGAGCGATGCTTGAGTGTATTGATCGTGTCCATTCTGAACTCCAGATCAGATCAAGAGCCATCAAGGAAGTAGCAGCCGTGTTTGAGGCTGTTCAAGCCAAGAGTTTGATATCTGCCAATGAAGAAAAGTTACTGGTGTTCATTCCAAAATTGGCCACTTTCTATGATGAGTTATCAGAGGAAGAGCTTTTATTAAAAATACTAAGGCTGAGAGAGAAGGTATCTGAAGGCAGCAAAGACTGATCTCGAAGAAGTCGAAGACTGGTCAGTATTTGACGTTTTGAAATTCATAGCTGAATGGGACTTCCTAGAATCTCTCCCATATCTCTCAGTGAGCCTAAAATTATTTCTTACGATCTGTGTATCTGTGGCTTCATGTAAGAGGAGTTTTTCAAAGCTAAAGGTTATAAAGAACTATTTGCGATCTACCATCGAACAGTCAAGGCTTTCTGATCTTGCAATATTATCAATTGAAAGTGATTTGGCGAAAGGGGTTGATTTCGATGAAATAATTAAAAAGTTTGCAGCTCTAAATGCCAGAAAAGGAAAGTTTTGATTTAGTCGAGAGTTAATATCACATAAAATTTAATGTTAAAATAACAATTAAAAAGTAACATATTTTCTATGTAGTTCTTAGTTCTTAACTTCTTACAATCTTTTACCAACCGACCTTGAATTAATTTTTTCTTCTATTGCCTTTGTAAATATAGGATCTATGTTTATAAACGTTACTAAGCATTCTGTATGTTTCCGTTATTTCGCACTGGCGGACTCGGAGGAGGTCTATAGGGTGTCGTGAGGGGGTGACGTCATGAGTCACCGCACTGGGTGACACCAACCCTACTAACGCCACTGGCTTTGATTATTTCTTTCGATTGCAGTTATTATTTTAGCTTTAGGCTTACATGCTCCTAGTAACTATTAGGTGCAATTATTTATTATTGGTTCATACATACAACATGCCTATGATATATAGTAACTTTCCAAGTCCATAATTTTTTTTTTTGTACATTTATTCATTATATTCAATATCTTGGAGTTACGATATGTTTTTCTTTTGATTTTGTAGTTATGAGATCCCGTATCTTCATTGTACACTGTCGAATACATTTAAATAAGACCCTAACGAATGTGCCTCCCTCTTTCCAACAAGCAACTTCTACTAATTGATTACTCTCTACATACATGGCTCCAATCAATCAAGTCGATTACCAAGTATTAAGCAAATTATAATGCAGTAAGGACTAGCTCTTCACCCCTAAAACGGCGCCGTCCACCTTGATATTAATCATTTCTTTTTTATTCGCAATTATTGCTTTAAATGCGTTCGCTACTAAATCGTTGCGATATTCCCTTAAGCAGACGTTGTTATGATCATTATTGCTCTAAAAACAATGTCCATTCAGTTCCGGGCATATTCTCCCCCTTTTCAGGATAAAAGCGTTTATTATTTCGGTTTCTTTGGGTGTTTTTATTATGAAATATCCTTTCTCTCTCTCTCTCTCTCTTGCTCTCTCAACAAGTATTTTTCTTTACCATTAAACGTGTATCAAACCATGAATACTACTTATCTCTGGCAAAAGGAAAAAATAACAAAAATAATTTAATTGCGCGCTTGTGGTGTGTAATTTGAAACCTCGGAATAGTCCTTTCTGGTCTTGATCAACGTTTATTTACACAAGGGAACCCTCTACGAAATTGTGGCTTGCAGCGCCTACCCTAAACCCTTGAAACTTTATAGTGTGTTGTAGACATAATACACCAGGCATGCCAGCTACCCTATGGTTGGTTGGTTGGTTGGCTGAAACCACCACCAGCAGCATCCTTCGCAACATATTTGGCCACTCTTGGTTGGCTGCCTGTCAACACTGTCAAATTGCACGAATGCGTGATACTAATTTATAGCAAAGAATAGGGGCTTCTGCTGCTCAGCAGGGTAATGAAATAATATCACATGCGCCTTCCCCAATGACATAATTTCGAATTAATTCGTTTTCTTTAACTTTTTTTCTTGTTGCGCTGCTGCTAGCAGCCTCGTCTTTCTTGGGATTGAATGAAGGAAAATGATAGGGGGATGAACTGAACTGAACAGTTCAGTTTTATCGGTTTAATGCGCTTGTAAGGGATGTTATAAGATTATTTAAGGATTGTTAGCGGTAATTCGTGTTTGATTGGATTATAGAAATGTCATTTAATGTTTGCTTTAACGAGTGATACGTCATATATGTGTGTTTTTTGACCGGTTGTGAATTATTTTGCGTAGGTTTGTGTTTGATGGGCAGCAGAGCGATTTTATTCTATTAATACTCAACAGATATTCTAAATGGATAGGATAAAAGATATTTATTTACTGGCGTGTATGGTTTACATTTCTTCATAAATTCACTTAATTTTTTTGTAAATTCACTTTTTCGTAAATTCAAACAACCTGATTTAAAGGAGCCTGCATGACTTCAACTCTCCATTCCGCACGCACATTTTGGATTTGCCAGATTCTGTACAGTTGTAGCCGGGAGGACGAGCTCGACTTTGCGGAAGGTGGTAGATCTTATACTCCAGTCACCATTAGATAGCGCCCTTTTAACCCCCAGAACCTAAATCCTGCTCCCAACCCACATTCCTCCGTGGAGTATCAGACCAACGCTAATAATAACGAACGAAGTGAAATACAGAAAAATAGTGAACGACAACGCCATAAGGTTATCCTATACACGGACGCCTTCAAAACCGAGGGCACAGTGGCCTCTGCTGTTTTGGACAACAATACACAGACTCAAACGAACTAACTATATATGTAGTAATGTGTATAAGGCGTTTCGTATCAGCAGGAACCAATACTCTTCAGTACGGCCAGGCAAAAATAGCATTGCCAACCAAGATTTTTTTCTTGTACAAAATTTGTCATTTACTTGTAGAAAAATGCGCTCTTTTTTTTATATATTATTAAGACCAGGTCAAGGGATACACTATGAAGCAAAGCAAAGCATGGCAGAAAGGAGATAGGGAGAAGAATTAGGGAATGTGAGGAGAGCGGTGGAGGTACTGATGTATGTCACTGTTAAACTTTGGCACATTGTATGCCGGATGAAAGGCAGAAGATGGTAGACTGTTCCACATTCGCACAATTCGGGATAAGAAAGCATCACGGAATTTTACTGTACGGCTGAAGGTAATTTTAAGGGTAAAAGGATGTACGCTACAAGGGATCAGACTGAATATTTCATCGGAATATTGACCACGCATGTAGCGATAAAGGAGCGAAAGACATCCAATATTGCGGCGGTGCTCGAGTGAGTCGATATGACAAGTTATTGCCGCATCGCCAATGAGCTTGAAGACTCTCCGTTAAAAAATGGGCCCTATTCTGTCAGTAAAATTTTATCATTTTATGTTATGTTATGCCTTAAAATAAAATATTTCCCTAAAATCCTATTCTGTACCAGAAATTTTATTTTATTTTATGCATCGTAATATAAAATATTTCCTGTTATGGGGCATAACATAAAAGAACCTAAGCAGCACATTTTAAAGGTATTTTGACACATTTTATGAAAATTATATGCGTCAATTACATTTGTTATGCGAAAATTGTTTTAATTAAAAACTAAAATGTCCACCGCCATACATAAAGATTACAATTTTGTATGGTAAAATATAAAAAGTTGATTATATTTAAATAGGTCTTAATTTTATGCAGAAGAGATCATAAGATACGATATCTTTGCGATTCCTACGATCCATGTGAGTTGCCCAGCCTTAGGCTTCAAAAGTTCTTCCGGCCGGATAATTAATAAACTTCTTATATTGTGATTTGTAAACTCAAATACTTATAGAGTAACTATAGCTTCATACCGGAAAGACATCTATTCCGTTCACTTTGAGTTAGGAATCTAAAATTGAACGGAATGGCTGTCTTTCTGCTGTTTTGTATTTCTACGGACATGGTTCGTATCAAACTCCAGTCAGGAGTTGTCATATTTTAGCACTTTTACACCCAAAGTATCTCAAGAGCTATTAAGAAAGCAGCTGCTTTCATAAATATTATTTAGTGGGTGATTTGATAGAGTATCACGCAAATGTCAATTGACCAGCTGTTCAAAAAGTAATAGAAAACATAGCGGAATGTACTAAATATTTTATGTTACGTGTTCATAAAAGAATTCATAAAATAATTTTATGGAACCACGACAGAATACGAATTTTTAAAATATTTTATTTTCATTTTATGAAGAAGGGATTTTTTCGCCATAAAATAACATAAAATATTATTTTATGAAAAATTACAGAATAGGGCCCAATATCTAATGAAGCTAAGCTGTGTGACCAGCCCTGGGCCAGATGTTTGCTGAAAAAAGGCAAGAAAAATACGTATTTTAACATTAGAATATTATTTTAGAGTTGAGTTTTTAATAAGAATTGTTGTTTTTATTATTTTCAAGTATGGTTTGTTTATGCGAGTATTCTTGTTTATTTTCCGGATAAAAGGCACCAATAAATTTTTATACAAGGCACACTCACACGAATGACTTTTAATAAAATTTTAATTTGAAAATTACTGGCATTAACAAAATTATAAAATTTTATTTTAATATGATCGGTTTTAATTTCGGTAGTCGTGTACTCCGTTTTTTGTTTTTTTTTTTTTTTTTGGAAAGTACTCCGCTTTGGCAGCAAATGATACTGCTATATATAATTTTTAAGGCTTTTGCGATTACTTACTTACTTAACAGACGGAACATCATATTAAAGATTCCACACATTTTGTGTCGCTTTTAGGTGACTTAATGCTTGAGGAAGATGAAGCTATGATCAGTTTTGATGTAAAATCAGTGCTTACCAATGTGCCTGAGCTTGTACAGGAAGTGCTAAGTGTCATTCAACAGGTTATTTCCTCCAATATTAACACTTCACATATACCTTTTTTGAAGTTTTGCTTAACATCTGGGTATTTCAGTTTCAACAACCAGTTCTATCCACAAAAAGATGGTGTGGCTATATGGATCTACATTTATCGCCTATTAGTTGTTGACTTGTGAATGGAGCATTTTGAGAAAATTACCCTAAGCAGTTCACAACAAAAACCGAAATTTTGGCTCAGGTATGTGGATAACAATTTATGTATATTAAAAAAATCTGACATCCAGTGGCGTAGCTATCGTAGGACCGGGTGGTTCAGTGCACCAGGGCTCCTAAGTTTTGCAAACAGAGGAGTAGAGAGCTCCCGAAGCTAGAAAACCTCGAGCCAGCTCACAATTTTTTCTTAGAAATTTACTGGAAATTTTTTCTTTTTTTCTTAGCATTTATACGCATTTATGGAGGCTGACAACAGGTGCTTGGCTTGGGCTACTAACAATTTTTTGTGAGCGTAGATGAGGATAACGATAAGGATTCATTTCTCAGAAATTTACAGAAAATATTTCGCCAAAATTTGCTCACTTTGGGGGCCGACTGCAGTTAATTTCAGATACAATGTATGCCGTTGTCTGCCTCCAAAAGAGCATATAAATTTTAAGAAAAAATGTTTCGTTGGACTTGCTGTAATTTTTACTAAACATTGACGAGCAATGCAGGAAAATGTCAGTAAGTATTCTGAGTTTCTATAAAATTTCAATAGTTAAAAATTGAAAATTAAAAAAAGAACGTAGCGGTGCTTCGAAACGGAAACAACGGCAGGAAAGAGAAGAAAGTAAAAAAAAATTGCCCAAGTTAGACAGTTTTTTTACGAAACCTCTTTCAGCTACAGCTCCTTCCGTGGTAGAAATATCTGTCAAAAGTGACAAGTGTGAAGAGGAGTGTTAAATCCAGTGATAGCTTAGTCACCGCTCTATCAGTTAATAAAGCGAGTCAAAAATATCAGGATCCAATAACTTTCACCAATGCTACCGCTGCAAGTGACTACGTCAACGCTTCCGCGCAACCTACAGTACAGGAATCATCCATCTCTACATTTTTCAAAGCTCTTGAAATTTCAAATAACTGGGGAAAGTTCATAAACAACAACAAAACGCGGCTGACTCTATACATGGGACCACTGAGACCACGGCGACCTTTTCCGAAGGGCCTACGCTAAGGCAACAGGACCTTTTCAAAAGCGTATTATTTTTCTACGTCAAAACACAGACCAGTTGATCGTTTTTGGATATGCTACTAAAAAATATTGGATGTGGTCTACTGGCAACCCTGTTGGTTGTTTGCTTCGAAAATAAATGTATGATGCACAAGCATTCGGGACTGGAGGCATTTGTCAGATAGAGTCAAGCAACATAGTTTCTCGAAAGCACATACGGAGGCATGTGCTGTATATATTCAGCCAAACACCGAGTACATACATTGCACCAGTCATAACTTAAATTAGTAATAAACGATCCCGTTCGAGGCTATGTCAAAATTCAGAAATTCTTTGCAGTAATGCAAGATTTCCAAAGCCAGCAAGAAGTCTTTAAAATTACCATTTTCAACAATTTACTCGACATAATAAGCAATCAGTTAGATGCGCGTTTTAATAGTATGAGTGCAGTTTGTAAAACGTTTGACTTTTTAAATCCATAAAATTTGCTCAGCATGGATGAAACGACTTTACTCACAAAATGTGATCAGGTTCATATGAAATATGCCGATATAATATGACCCAATTTTTCACTTCAATTTCTTAATGTGTATGTAGAGGAGGGGGTAGAAATATGAGATATGGTAGCAATTTGAGACACCGGGGTTTCGGTCTCCCTACGCTACTGATATTTAAAGCGTAGCTAGGCTACCATTGCTCTTAGTTCTGCGAAGGTTTTGAAACAGCCGGCGGACATTTAGATATTAGTTTTGACGCGTGCTGAACGTTTACAGTTAGGGTATAAGTGAAAAGTTTTCTTTCACATGTTTTGCTTTCTAGTTTATATCTGTATATTTTCCTAGTTTTGAACAAGAATACGGTAAGTTATATTATAGTACTTACTTTAGTTTTAGAATATAATTAAATATTACAAAAAGCTTGAGTTTTTCTCACTAAATTACAAATTTTGAGACACTTGGTTGGTAATAATATCAGACTATCTCATATTTCTACCAACTATTAAAGCGGTATTCTAGATGATGATGATTACTTTTGTAGGCCTATAATAGAGTTATACAGTATATTAAAAATGTTATATAATATTAACGAGTTAGTATCACTGTTGTTTTTGATATAATAATACAGTCTCATATTACAACCCTAGTTTGGAAATTTCTAATTTTTATATTTTTTGTTTAAATAAATAAAATTTGAGTGTGTTTTAGTCTAAATTATTTATGTTAATATCACTGATATGTAAACAAAATTTCCTATCTTTATACCATTTATTTATTGGATATGTCTATTTTGGGGACTTTTATCATTAAAACTATAATAGGTATCCCATATTTGTATACCTCCTCCTCTATCATTTGGTCCTTCCTGAATTGACGGGGACGTGGTCCATTCGCCAATTTTGTAAAGAAATTATAATGAAATTTGGCATGCTTGAGTGTGACCTTACGCAATGCTATTATTTCAAACAATTCCTGTTACTTCTGCGACATCAGAAAGATCTTTCAGAAAACTGAAGATTATAAAAAATTATTTAAGAAACAGTATGGGGCAAGATCGCCTACGACCTTTATCATTAATTGCGATAGAAAACAAGGCGGCATCAAACTTGGATTTGAGTAAAGTTAAAGACGAATTTTGTGAATTTCACTAAGAATTTTGTGAAAAATCTTTCTTTTTCCGTCTGTTGATCTCATTTGTATAATAATTAGTGTATATTGTCAGCTGCATCTTTGTTTATTTTTTGCCATTTTCTTTTATTAAACACATTATAAAGACGGTGTATGGATTTATTTTAGGGGTAAGTGCACTGTTCTTTTTTTCTGCCTATCTACATCTTTCCCTCAAACATATAATTATAATAATAATAATATAAGTTTAAGATACGTGGAAAAAGATGGCGGGGCCCCAGTGGGGACCCGATTTTTTCTCTATGCACCGCGGCCCTTGTCCACCTAGCTACGCCACTGCTGACATCGAAGGTTTCTTACAACATCTAAACTCTCAACACTCCAAGACCAGGTTTATATTGTTACGTGCAATAGAAAGAGACAACTGGTGACATCTACTGGCAATGTGGCAATGGAGAAGTAAACGACTTTAGGTTCGGAGAATTGATTATGGTATCTACAGGAAGGTTCAGGAATAGAATGAATAGAACAGTCAAGAAGCTTCTGGAAAATAGAACACTCGAGAATAATCTGGAGAGTTTCTAGGGTATAAATATAACAGTTGTCATAGCCAGAAAAAGAGTCTTGTCTTAGACGTTGCAGCGTTAACAAGTGAAAGTAATAAACGTGCGAAAGTGTTGTAATTAGATTGCGATAATTGAAAGTATAGTATTAAGCGATAATTAAAGTTGAGTTGATTAATTGAAAGTTTGTGAATTTTGTACGATTAGAGTGAAATAAAGAACTTGTATATTAAGTATTTAATATTGTGTTTTAAATAACGAACCAAAGGCCACGCTCGCAACAATATTTAAGAGGAGTCGGTACTCAGCAAAAATTTCAATTTAGATACCAGCGAGCCTGTAGGCAATAAAACTTACTATACGTTGGTTTGTGTCCTGAAACTATGAAAATTCATATAAATAAAATTAGCGTAGACCTAGACCACAAGTCACATTAGAGACATCTAGCGTAAAATACAGAAACCCAACATGCGACAATTTAAGACGAAAATGAAAATTTGCAGTTCAAAGAAATTGAAAATTTTTAACGAGAATGAACTCTCCTAAATTTTATTTTGCATATAATTGTTAAATATACTATTTTGCTTTATATTGCTACAACTTTCAACGAAATATTGCAATTTCTCGTCTGTTAAATATCGAGATAGCAAACAAATACTATTAGAGTTAAACAATTAAAAAGAGCACCACTAAAAATGGAAAAACTCGACGTTATTTGCTAGATTTAGGCCTTATCTTTCTAAAACAGTCACAATATAAAGAAATGAGAGTACCTACTAACAAGAATTTGATTTGAAAAAAATCAATTTTTACCATTTTTTACAAGTTTCCTAGCTAATATCTCCATTCCAATACAATTATTTTTATTTTTCTCGACGTTATTTACTAGATATCTTCGCTATCTTTAATTTAAGATATAAGTCATTATACAAATAGTTCGCCAGAAATTCGCATTGAAAAATGTATGAAACTTGCAAATCTTGGTACTGACTCCTCTTAAGCAAGAGAAGAATAGATCCCTTGCGTTTTTGGATATTAAAGTTATACGCAAGAATGATGGCACGTTATCCGTTCATCGCAAAATGCGGCACATTTTAGATTCGTCGTTTCCACACTAGTTCACCGTGCTCAGTGATGAGAACCACTTGGTGGCAGAACTCAACTATGTAGACGATGTCTTTAAATTCAATGGCTACACAAGAAAACAACATACTTTGAAGCCGAATTTGTTAAGGAAAAGGGATAGAAACCAGTAGCAGTTAAGCCATAAGAAAGCTTTCCTGCCCTATATTCGAGGCGTTACGGATAGAGTGCGAAAAGTTTTGAAACAATACGGTACGGGTGATAAACCACCCGCAAATGCTCATTTTCCACTCCAAAAACCCGACGTAACAGACAGCATTGTTCTAGTTGTGGGTCATCTTATATTGGACAAAAACAAATAAATATTGCAACCCCCCTGAAAGAACACATAAATGCTGTAAGAATCAAGAATCAGGGGGGGGGGGGGGGGGAAACTAATAATTTGCGAGAATATTCTGGACCATCTAACAGAACATCATTGGACTCATTTTGAAAAGGCAGAAGTCCTGGCTCGCGAACCTTATTCTCCATGTCTCGTTCGTGAGGCGATTGAAAATAAAACGTCGACTTAATTTCAATCGCGACAACATTTTCCAGCTTTCACAAACATGGAATCCCATCCTCAACACTTGTCCACGGTTGAGTTATGTTTGTTCGTAAAACTCTGAACAACAGCAACAACAACAGACGCACCAGTACAATCAGCATAACTTAAATCGTCAGTAACAACTTCAGGCAGTTACCCCGTAACCATGGTCAATGCAACTTGAAGCGAAACGTTAGGGGTGAGTACTTGATCTAGCACTCAATAAATAATTGCCAGACTCCGCTGCTAATCCGGAAAACCTATATAAAATTATACTACTCTTGAAATTTTCCAAAATTTCCAACTGACCTAAGCGGACGGATTAAATAAAGACGTCCGACCGCGATGGAGATCAATTTGGAACTCGAATATAATAAAACTGTTACCAAAAAAATATCAAGAATAAAACATCTTGTTGACAAATTAAGAGAGGTAGAGCTCGTTCGTGCCCGTCCAGTTCTGCTCATCTTTACACAGAAAAAACAAAAAGAAAAGAAAAAAAAAGGAAAAAAAATCCTTCTTATCGACCGATTGAATAAACAATAACATCTCTTAGGTATCAACATTTTCACCCAAAGAACACATGTTTCAAGAGCTTTTTAACACGATTCGAGTTCTTCTAAATGGACACAGTACACAACACCTGAATACTTTTTATCTTGAAAATTGAGAAACAACAGCAAAAGTGGAAAAAACGAACATGAAATAAATGTACTATCGAGAGTGTGTTCGATGAGTGTATAGAAGTGATTTGTCAACACACTATGGTAGACTCTTGTATTTGATCAAGAGGTGGCATTCGGTAATCGATATGCATTGAATTGTGGATTTGTTTCCAAATGTTTACCCAAATGTCCCACCACAATTCTAAGAAGCAAAGTTAAAGAATGTTAGCTGAAGAGCGTTTTACACAAAAAATAAATAAATGGAAAAAAAACAATAGAGATGAAAGACACTATATAAATGTACTAAATACATACTCATCAGGTATTCAAAGGGGGTATCATTGCCATTGATATTCATCGCTAGACATCGTCCTCATATAGTAGCTGTATCGGATTTGAGTACATATACACTCATCTATCCAACACAACCTTAATTCGATTTAATTCAATATTAATTATTGCACACACAATTTCCTGTCCATTCTTAAACTACAAACTTTTGGAAGTTTCCTCGTTTCACTTCTGCGTATTGTTATTACATATGTATATACCCAGCAGCGACACCATCAGTGAAAGAATAAATTCTCTCATCAATGAAAATGGCTACAATGCATACATTTTGACTGATATCATCACTTACTTTTACATTACGATGTCATAGGAGAGTAGCCATAATGGCTACTTGCTGCATTACTTACGAATCAGTGCTTTCATTGGTTACACAATATGCAACTCTCATTAATGAAATAAGCTTTTCTTTATTGATGTTTTCACTTATTTATATCCTATGTAGTGGAAGCAGTCGGCCATAAAACATAAAATAAAAAAGTTGATTTCCTCTAAAAAATTCAAATAAGAAAAAAGCTTTCAAACATAAACTATGAGTCCCAGAATCAGAGAAAATGCTTGTTTTTGGTTTTCGGCAGTACTCCAGTCACTTATTGTTGAATGGGATTTTTTTATATCGCAGATAACTTAGATTAAAGAGACGCATTACAAATTCATTATAAATCTAGTCTCTAAAGTTGGCGCGGCCAAGAGGCGATACTTTAACCAAAAGTTTGATCCCCAACTACTACACGGTTAAAAATCCTGGAGTATTTTTTAAACCTTTCACAGGAATATAGCAAAATGTAATACGTTTTAGGATAATTTATAAACTGTGGAATTTATTAGGTAAATTTCTATTAATATTTATGTTAAAAACCATAAATTATCGCAAATTATTCTCTAAATAATACAATTTAATTGGGAAGATTATTTTCTAATAAAATGTTCATATACATTGGAATAAAGTTCGGGTTTCAAATTTAATACTTAAGTGGAGTCAGTACCAAGATTTGCAAGTTTCATACGTTTTTCAATGCGAATTTCTAGCAAACTATTTGTAGCAGAAAACTGATTTATATCTTAAATTAAAGGTAATGAAGAAGTCTAGTAAATAACGTCGGCAAAAATTAAAAAAATTGTATTGGAATGGAGATATTAGCTCGGAAACTTGTAAAAAATGGTAAATTTTTTCAAATCAAATTCCTCTTAGTAGGTATTCTCATTTCTTTATATTGTGACTATTTTAGAGAGATAAAGCCTAGATTATGTGCAAAATAAATTTTGGGAGAGTTAATTCTCTTTAAAAATTTTCAATTTCTTTGAACTGCAAATTTTAATTTTCGTCTCAAATTGTCGCATGTTGGGTTTCTGTCTTTTACCCTAGATGTCTCTAATGTGACTTGTGGTCTAGGTCTAGGCTACTTTTATATGCATTTTCATACTTTCAAGACACAAACCTACGTATATTAAGTTTTATTGCCTACAGGCTCGCTGGTATCTAAATTGAAATTTTTGTTGAGTACTGACTCCTCTTTTTTAACTCCATAAATCTTAATTTGTTTTTCTAATATAAATTAGATCAAAAGATATTACTAATTATATTAAAATACCTGACTGGTAGCACCAGTAATACTTTGAATTTAAGCCGAGGAATAATAGCCGGGCGATATGAGTCGACAAGTTCATTCTAATGCAATACCTACTCTTGTGCTGTGCTAAAAAGGAATATTTGTTACGTTTTAGTCCGCGGAAGGATACAATCGTATTAGCATGGATGTTATAGATATGGACTCAGATGAAACAAATGCACAACGGTTATAGGATGATGTCGTCTGCTCGGATCCAAACAATAACAGTCACAACCAAACAGTAAGCAAGCTTAAAATTCTTTCCAACAATGTTGCAGGTATTGCAAACAAATTACTCTTCCCGTCCTTTTTCACCTATGTGAATTCATTTGATGTTTTTCTATTGTATGAGACTTTTCTGGTGGAGAGCAGTACGGATAAGTATAAGAATTATTTTGGCGGCTATAAAATGTATTATGTTCCGGCAAGAAGAGAATGCAAATATGGGAGAGCTAGGGGAGGTAGTATGTTCGGGATTAGAGCAGATTTAGATATAGAAGTCACTTACAATACAATAAATGAACAACCGCTTATAGAAGTAAACCAAGAACGAAATATAACTTACATAGTGCCAGTTTACATTAGCTGCACCCAGTGGGAACAGGATTTCAGAAAGTTGACGGATTTCTTTGACGATTTTATAGGGAAAACGGTTATACTGATGGGGGATGTAAATGCACGAATAGGAAAGCTGCAACAGCTTAACGAAGAGGTACGACTAGATAATCCGGCCTTAAGCTATACTCGTAATTCAAAAGACACCGATATCAATGCTAGGGGGTGAAAATTACTTGAGCTTTTAATAGACTTGGGACTGGTAGTACTGAATGGCAGGAGCACTGACGACAGTGAGGGTCATTTCACCTTTATCAGCAGCGCCGGTGCATCTGTTATAGATTTAGCGGCTGTGCCTTTTGAGCTGCTTGGTAGGATTGAATGCTGTGGAAAGTCTTAACTTTTCAGATCATATGCCGATTTGCGTTCATTTACAAACCCGAAAGCGTTCAGAATGGTGGTCCATTTGTAGAGAAATACAACGGAAGAAGCATATTATTGGTTCCTCAATTACGAGTTCCGACTTTCTCCAACACTTTAATAAACTCTTAAACCCTCTGATTAATCAAACTAATATTCAATATGCGAAGCCGTTCACTGCAGTGCCATATTTTGGATCGGCCCGTGGACTTGGAGGAAATATTAAGTGTACTGCAAAAAGCTAAAGACAGCAAGGCCCCCGGTTATGATGGTGTGCCTTATGAGTTTCTTAAAAATGCAACTCCAAACTTTATGGAACTGCTAACTATTACGTTTAACAATATCTACGAACAAGGGCTAGTGCCTGAATCCTTTTTAAGATCCATAATCTTTCCAATTCACAAAAAAGGCAACCCTAACATGGCATCCAACTATAGGGGCTTATCGTTTATCAACACGGTCGCAAAATTGTTTATAAGTGTGCTAACAAACAGAAACAGGAAGAGAATAATATTCTGTTGGAATGTCAACAGGGTTCAGGAAAGAATAACTCCACAACAGATAATATATTCAATTTAATAAACCTAATTAATTTAGCCTGGAATGCAGGAAAAAAGAAGATATACGCTTGTTTCGTAGACTTTAAGGCAGCGTTTGATACTATAAACAGAAACATGCTTTTCTATAAATTGTATAATGCAGGTGTCTCGACTAAATTTATAAAAGTGCTCGAAAGTCTCTATTATGATACAAAAGCTTCTGTATGGAACGGCACGGCACTGTCACATTGGTTCGCCACACAAACAGGTCTTAAGCAGGGGTATCCTGCGAGCCCATTATTGTTATCCTTATATGTAAACGATTTGCATGAGGCCTTGTGCGGTGGAATAAATATCGATGATTTGCATGTAAGAATTCTCCTCTATGCTGATGACCTGCTAATGCTTGCAGACAGCCCCCACGTGTTGCAGAATATGATCGACAATCTGCAGAGGTATTTCATGGTATGGTCCCTACAAATAAATCACGATAAAACTAAAGCAATTGTATTCCGCAAAGGAGGGAGACTGCGAATGGATGAAAGCTGGAAACTAGGAGAAATATCAATAGAAACTGTAAGCTCTTACAAGTATTTGGGTGTCTGCTTGACGGCGGACTTATCCTTCAAGAAGCATCTAGCAGACAAGCTTGAGTGTGCCAAAAACTCGATCAATGCGGCCTGGGGCCATTTCATGTGTAGCAAATCTATCCCGCATACGGCAAAACTGCAATTATTTGACGCTGTCGCGCGCTCGATAATGTGTTATGCAAGCCAAGTATGGGGGTACAGTCAATTCGAGGAAGTAGAGAAATTGCAACGCTATTTTCATAAGAAACTTGTGGGTCTCCCAAAAACTACGTCGAACTATATGCTTAGCCTGGAGTTGAGTGCTCCCGATCTTTTCGTTTGCACACTTCAATCCCACTTTAAGTATATGCATAAAGTACTCACAAAACTACCTGATAATAGAATTCCTAAAATCTTAGTTGGGAAAATCATAACAACTGAGATTCTTTGGTTTGAAAAGTGACAGGATTTTGGAACTGAGTTCAATGTAGACATAGATTTAGATAATGTTGCGAAAACACTACAGGAGAATTTTAGATAAGGAGGAGGACTTTCTTGTGAAAATGAAAATTGCAAAGGGCAGAGAGAGCATAAGGCATGAACTATATAACACTTTAGACTATGAAGGACGACGTTATTTCAAGGATAATTATCCCATGGAAAAGATAAAGTATATTATCAAATGTAGGGGGGATTAATATCACTAAATGCCTCTCCATGGAGCAGGTCAGTGAGTTCGCAATGCTCATTATGCAAAATGTCTGAAGAAGAAAATCTGACTCATTTCCTGGCAGTATGCCCTATCCTAGCTGAATTCAGAAGAATACACTTCCAAAAAGATCGCCTGAAAAATAACGAAACAATAGCATTGCTAAACGGCGAAGACTAGGACGTTTTATACCGGTATACAAAGTCAGCTCTGAAGTACAGAAATATGCTAATTGCGGAATATAATTCATAGAAGTCCACATATTGATATAGTTATCATAACTATCGTACACTTTTCTCCTATTACAGTCTGCTCTCCTTCAGAATCGTCGCGTATCATTTAAAGCGCACTGATCTATCGTATATGAAAAGACTCATAATTTGGAAATTTTACATATCACCAGATTCGGACAGACGACACCATAGTCATTGTCCTAGTTTATTTTTTGTCTTTATATCTGTACAGTAGCTTATTTCCTTTTTTATTTTATTTTAAGTAGTTTTTGTATTCCTTTTTGTAGCAGTTTTCTATTTAGCGTTAAAATTTATGCTAAAACCCGTTGTGCAAACATAACATATAGTGGTAATACTTAATTTTAGAAAAAGAGAGATAGAACTGTATTATCTTAATGTATTTATATGTAAATAAACATAAATAATAATAATAATAATTATAGATGGTATATTAATAAAAATGAAGAAGAACGATGTGGTGGAGTACGTTTACATATATCCAAATGCAGAAGGTGTTATTACATCAAACGATTGCTTAGTTAGCTAGCAGTAAGTGGTTACTCTATTAGATTTGTGATGTGTTTTTACCGCCTACTGAGACGTTTGTCATCAAGGACCGCAACAATTCTGTAATCGAACTTGGTCATTTATTTCCCGTAATTTGGCAATATAAACATTTAAGATACTTTATGTTAGTAATAGAGAATTGCAACAATCTGTCATCAAATGCCCAGGTTGCAAATTTAAAAAGTTTCAACGCAATTATTGGAGCAGATTTAATAATAAGCAGCGAGGTATAAAATGTACATCCAATTTTAGAAATTAATTTTCTTATTTATTGCATTTCTTATTTAGCTGGATTGGTACACAAAATTTACAATCTTTTGTAAACACTCGAAAATATAATTTTAGATAAAACAATGTTCAAATAGTATTAATAGAGTTAATGTCATATGTTGATTAAAATAATAATAAAATCATAACCAAAATTAAATTTAGAAAAAAAGAACAAAACTAATTATTCAATTAATTAATTAGCAGCACTCTTGAAACCATTCAAACCTGTATTGAAGATAGCAGCCTCTTAAATTCACCGACAGTAACCGCTCTCTGCAAGGTTATAGGTAACAAGTTCCAAAGCCGTGGGATCTGAATGAAGAAGAAGCCTTCCTGAACCAAGCGACTATGACGTGGAATCAGAAGATCCCAACGTGTCGGTGATATTGGAGAAACTGGATCTCATCCATTAAATAATCAGGGCGTTTAGTATGTATGAGCTTGAAGAGGAATAGAATTGCCTGGCGTCTCAGGTAAATATTCAGTGGGCAGCCCAATATTTTGGGAATAAAATTAGAGACATGGTCAAATCTGTGTAAATTAAGAATAAAGCGAATACAATCATTATATGCCACATTTATTCGGCGAGAGCAATAATTATCCAATTTAGGAAAAATCAGATTCCATAAGAAAAGTAAGATAGGATAAGAGTTTTCACCAATCTACATTTGATGTCCCCACTTAAGAATTTAGCAGAGAGTCAGAGTCGACGCAAACCTCCATACACCTTACTCAGCACTATTTCATCCCCAAACATGATCTGCGGAATATCAGTTTCCAAGCTGTTATTGGAAAAAATTATATATTTCGATTTATTGGCATTTAACATCAAAAGGTTACGTTGGGACCAATCATAAATTCGTATTAAGTCATCGTTAATCCTTACAATGGAGTCTTCAATCAGCCCGAGAGGCGTGCTATTGTTTTTTTTTCTAAATCATCAGCATATAAATGCGCACTAACATCTTGAATAATGTCAGGTAAATCATTGATCAATAAGGAAAAGATCAGTGGACCTAAGATAGACCCTTGGGGAACGCCACAAAAAAGCGGCTGTAAATCAGAAAGATGATCGCTGACTCGCTCTTGCATTTCGTTTGGTACATAATATATTTAGGTTCTGGAAAGTTATTTAAAGAAATTTGAGTGTTCATATATTTTGACAGAATATTCCCATAAGAACTCTCTTAAAGACAGTACCCGGTGTCGATTGATAAATGCTGCAAAGAATCTCCTTCGAAAACATTGTGGAAATTATCCAACTATTGAGCAGCAAAAGCAATAATTTTCTTGCTTCCGTCTTTTAAAATAGGCGAAGAAAAATTTGAAGGAATCGTAAAACATACCGAAAAATAAATCATTTCCTAAATTATTTTCGCAAATATTTTCAGTAGGGTCTATTTTGTAACCCAGTAAATAATACTGGATACTTAGCAGCCAAACTTAAAAATTTCATCGCTACAAGACATAAAATTGAGAAGACATCGCACTTTTCCAAGGACATATCTCATGAAAACACGTCAAAAGCATTAATTTGTGATTTATATGCAAGTGTTCAGCGCTTTAGTGAGGAAGATGCTGATTTCTTCCGTAATTGTGTTGTTTCGAAACAAACAAAAATGTTAAAGGAAAAACTAGAGGAAGACTTAAAGGAACGTGTGCAGCTATATTTGGAAATTTCCTTTTTTTCTTCTACGATTCGGAGCTGGTTAGGAGCTTATTTTAAAAGTTACGTAATATCATAGATGGCACAAGAACTAGATGTCGCATAGCATACCGCAGAAAAGTATACAGATTTTACATGGCTGGTCCATTCCGGAATAGACTACAACATGTTTCTGAGGCACCGAGAACAAATGTTGCTTTGACAGCAGTTCTGTATACATTTGGTCAACTTCCTCAACATGATAGATGCTGGAAAATATGAATCACTCGACGTATCTCTCATCATTTTTCTTTCATGTCACTGTATTGATTAAAGTAAAGGAATGATGCACGATTTAGTCCATTTTTGAAATTTTTGTTGCTAGTACAATAAAAACACCATGTACAAAAATTTCAGCTCAATACGTCGACACGTTCTCAGGCAGTGTCCAAATATATAGTGGAAAACGAAATTTTTGTATGGCAACCCCACGAAGGAGTTGTTCGATTTGTCTCATTTTCGAGCTTAATTTTACATTTTTTTTTTAAGTCTGTATAGAAAATTTCAGCTCTCTAAGTATAAGCGTTCTCGAGCTATCGTGCGCACAGACGGATGGACAGACAGACAGACGGACATGCAAAAATCAAAATAACTTTTTGTAATATTATGCGTGGGTGTCCAATCCATTTTGCTCTAACAAACTTAATATACCCTAAAGATTTCATCTAGAGTATAATAACATCGCAATTTATGCGGACTTATTTAATTTTATGAGTGCGGAGTTATTTCGTGCGGAGTTAATTCATGGAGCCTTCTTTTGCGTTGAATAATACAGCAGATTCTACATATTTTTAACACCTGCCTAAGCATGTCGATATTTTCTATTGCTTGAAAAATCGATACAGTTGTGACTGTCTCTAAGATCAATGCATCTGAGATTCCCGATGATTTTCGGCCGATTAGATTCTTAGAATTTCTTGTTAAGGTCCTGGAAAAATTTATAGTACAGCAAATATTTGATCACTTGAAAAACCTTAACTTATTGTGAGACAACCCTTCTGAATATCACGAATGACATTCCCAGCTCACATGACAGGGACCATTTGTGATTTCTCCAAAGCATTCAGCATGGTCAATCATTCCAATTTGCTTGAAAATTTGGCCTCAGACTTCCAATTTCATACTTCTGCTGTGTCCTTAATCCACTTCAATAGATTGCAGCGAGTTCAGGTTAAGGATTGTGTTTCCGGCGTTTTGCCTCTAAATTTTGGTGTCCCTCAAGGCTCTATTCTTGGCCCTTTGCTCCTCAGCCTGTACATAAATGACTTTCCCATTGTTATTGTAGACTGCAAAATTCACTTGTATGCCGATGATATGCAGGTGTATCTCAGTCGACCAATAGGACTTGTGGAGGATTGCATTGATAGGCTGATAACAATATTTTATTGCTTAATGTCGAAAATTCGCAGTGTATTGCCTTCTATCACAGAGTAGTTGAGGTATCTGATCTTCCACCTGTACATCTAAATATCACAGTTCTGCTATTTTCGAATCGTGTATGGCATCTTCCCCCAATTCTAGAATACAATTCTGTGATCATGTTAATGATATAACTGGTAGAATTTATGGTGAGCTTCGTCGGCTGTGGTTGTCTTCGGGAACCTTGTCTACAAACACGCGTTCGTTGCTAATTTAATCTTTCATTCGGCCATACTTTTCGTATGGTATAGTCTCATTTTGCCTCACTTGTGCTCCTCCTGTTCTACTAACCTAAATCTGGCTTTCAACGACTGCACAAAGATTCGTATTCTGCTTAAGGAGATAAATCTATACCTTTTACGTAGGCTTCTGGCATCTCTTTATAAAAGCTCATCTATTCTAAAAAACCAAGCTGTTTATTTAATAATTCGACATTTTTAAACTTGCTGATACCAATCTTTCAATATTTCGTAATGGAAAACTCTTACTTTTTTCGTGCTGTTCGAGCTTGGAATACCTTACCACCCGATATTCAGCGTACAAGCTTGATTCGTGGATTTATGGAGCGAATAACGTGCTGTGGAACCGTTGTGGAATACTTTTGGATGTGTTTTAGGTTATCTTGGTCCTGTGTTTTCTAGTTCTTAGTTGCTATTTGTATTTGTTTGTAATCTTAGGCTTTAAGTATTATTTGAGTATTTTATTTCCGTTGCTTAGTAGTATGATCTTTCGAATTTAAATTTCTAATTTATTTTATTTTTAATTTCGGCTCTCGAGCTTTTTATTAATATTTACTTGTTTTTGATTTATTCATTTTACTGCTTTTCTCGTACTAAAAAAAAAAAAGATATTTATATTTATGTAGTACTTCACCATAAATAAACGATTCTATTCTATTCTATGAGTCATTGTCGTGTCACTTCACAGAATGACTTACTTTCCGCATTACCGTGAGGTGAATTTTCCCCTATTACATTTTCATTATGTTCATCGATGTAGTCATACGTGAGATCTTTATGAATCCGATTATTCGCTGCTGGGATTTAGTAACTACTACTACTATTATACTACTACTTAAAAAAGCGCTTTTCACGCAACTTATTTCACCACACGAATGTTCATATAAAGAATTCTAAACCTCCTCTCAATTTCCCATTCCTATTAAGAAAAGAAATCCTTTTCTGTTTTCATTTTGTGAAAGGCACACAACACGTATTAAATCGGCAGAAATTTGTTAAGCGAAATCGATTATTACATCACACAACACACAAATTGACTTCTAAACAAACAGGATAGAAAGACTGAAAAATGAGCTCTATACATATTGTGCCATGTCATTCCTTTAAAGGTGGGCTGCTTGATGGACTGGCTGGACTTGTATTTATAGGAATAATATTGTGAAAAGATGATTAGCCACAATATTAGTGCCGATCTGACCTAATGGACATGCAGCAATTATGAATGCAAATTTTGGGCATATACCACCAAGTCCTGTGTAATTATCTATAAAAGGAAAAATAAACAGGGAGTAAAAGTCAAAACTCAATACAGAATAATATACCCTTGAAAGACTTCCATTAGCACGCAATGAACGGATCACTAACCCCACGGTGCCTACCTACCTACCTACATATATTAATGTAATTTTTACTTCCGTTATAGAGGAACACCAAAAACTTAGAAACTGTTCAAGTGCATCTGAGAGTGTCTCACGGATATGTACGTAAGGCTGGTGCCTGTGGCAAAGACAAGTGCGATTCAAATCTTGATCCCAATGTATTAAATATGCCCTTCTCCAATAAATATATATTCCTCATTTGCAATTGTTTCCCCAAATCAAGGCCCTGTCTGTGTTATACCCTAGAGTCAAATCTGCAGTTTGCTACACAAATCAATTCCATTACAACATTTCGCTTCATTTTCAAATGGACCAAATTTTACTCCATTTAGTGAAATTACAGTGAAAGTGCCACCTACCGTCATTAAAATGAGCTCAATTTATTGGAGAGTGGATAGTTTTCCAATAAAGATCCATCAGCTGAAAGAAATTTCTTGGCCGCTTTCTTATATTTTCGGTCTCTTTTAACAACAAAAATTGTCTTCTACTAATAAATACACGCAAATTTTCTTGATAGCATTTAATTAAATTATTGAACTCTGCCATGATCTTTCCTCACAGCGAGTAACTGTCAATGACATTCCAAATGAAATAATTTTCGTCCATAGTCTGGCAACGACTTTATTTCCTTGAAATTACTGAATTTCAAATTAAGTCATTATGGACACAGTTTGTCTAGGGTATTAGATACTAGTGACACTAATGATCTACCAGTTTTCGATTTTAGATGCACTGAAGCTGTGGAAGTTATTGCTGCTGTGAGAGCTATTAAGTCGGAGGCAGCTGGCCAGATGGCATTTATAAAAATCATTTTACCTTGAATAGTCCAATATCATCAATACTTGCATCATTGTTTCTCGGTTTCCTTATGGTTGAACAATTGCTACTGTTGTGCCGATGGCTCTTAAACAAGCAATAAAGGCTAAGGATGCTGGAGATTTCCGGCCAATCACTAATCAGTCTTTTATGCTTTCTAGCCAAAGTGATGGAAAAGTTTTTGACCAGGGGAATCGTTCAACATTTTCAAATTAAATAAGTTGCTAAAGTCCTGCCAAACTGGTTTCTGCAAATCACATAGTTACGAAACGTCTCTTTTAAGAGTTACAACCGATATATGCAGCTTTGTTATATGTCCTTGCTCTACTTCTAAAACGTTTGATTCGCTAAGTGACTCTAAATTACTTGCTAAGCTGTTGCCCGGCAGGAAAAATTGTCAGGTCTTCCAATGGAATGCTTTTGGAAGCAAAGTACTTTTTTTCAATTGCTTCCATGTTAGTCGGATTGAAGCTTGGTGGAAGGGAACTCAGCGGAAAATATTGTCTGGCTTTCCAATGGAAGCGTGGGGGAGCAGTAGAAAAGCTGTTCTATTGCTTCCTCCTAATGACATATAATGTTAAAAAGAACTGAGGTGTCCAACGAAAATCCATGTATCTATGCCTTCTGAGTAGAACTTCCGCTTACATCCTGTGATTCTTCTAATTCCCGATAGTTTTTCTGATACTTTGCCTCTTACACGTGGTGTGCCTCAGGGATCTATTTCGGGACCTTTGCTGTTCAGAATGTATATCATATATATATGACCTTCATAAGGTTATTGAGAACTGTAAAATTTACATACATATTTCTGGTGACTTTATATTGGTTGTCTTAGTCTAGTGGAGGATTATATTGAACGTTTAAATTCTCACTTAAGGAATGTCTCAATCTGTCCGACTAATAATAGTTTGCAACAGAGCCCCCCAAAATTCCAATGAATTCCGTTTTATTGACGGCCGTTTGATGTTGCTGATTGGTCGGCTATTTATTTGAATAATCAAATTGATTTCCTGATCATGTGCAAGAAGCCTAGGGATTTTTCTCAACTGTGGGGTGCAATGTTGTGTCACATTAATCATATGTAGGGAAAAATTCATGGTTGGCTTCGGCAGCTGTGGTTGTCTTCTGCAATTTTACCCTTTTTCGTTTAATGTGTTATGATCGCAGCTACGGGCGCTTTCGTAAGAAGAGAAATAAGAAGAAGAATCGGGGTGGTCGGAAACGGGATAGAGAAGTCAAGCGAACACGTTAAGATTCCGGAAAGTTGGAGTGGTGAGAGGTGGTAAGAAGAAAAAATAGGAAAACTAGAAAAGTGAAGAAGTTTTATTGAAAGCGATGTAATAAAAACTACAGAATACAGCGAAACACCATTTCATCGAAATATCAACAATCCATTGGCACGAAGTCAGTGCGTTAGACAAACTAACTAGCGGACCACCTGCAAAAATAAGGAAAAAAATCGGATAAGTAGTAGAAATAAGTTAAAAATAGGGTACGCGTAGGAGTATGTAATTCTAGGTTATTACATATATCTATAACATATATTCGCCAAGAAAAGGACCACATAATCTCCCTACACACGTATGTGCCTAGAATAAGATGCGGAGCACCTGAAACGGAATTAACCAAATTAATTTCATTCGCTACTCATGTTTAAGAGGAATCAGTACCAAGATTTGTAGTAGAAAACTGATTTATATCTTAAATTAAAGGTAATGAAGAAGTCTAGTAAATAACGTCGGCAAAAATTAAAACAAGTGTATTGGAATGGAGATATTAGCTCGGAAACTTGTAAAAAATGGTAAAAATTGAAGTCTTTTAAATCAAATTCCTGTGGGTAGGTATTCTCATTTCTTTAAATTGTGACTGCTTTAGAAAGATAAGGCCTAGATCTAGCAAATAACGTCGAATTTTTTTCATTTTTAGTGGTGCTTTTTATAATTATTTGACTCAAATAGCACTTGTTTTTTCTCCCGACATTTTACCGACGAGAAATTGCAATATTTATTTGAAAGTTGTTTAAATACAAAGCAAAATAGTATATTTAAAAATTATGTGTAAAAAAAAATTTAGGAGAGTTAATTCTCGTTAAAAATTTTCAATTTCTTTGAACTGCAAATTTTCATTTTTCATCTTAAATTATCGCATGCTGGGTTTCTGTCTTTTACGCTAGATGTCTCTGATGTGACTTGTGGTCTCGGTCTAGCCTAATTTTATATGAATTTTCACAATTTCAGGACACAAACCCACGTACAGTAAATTTTATTGCCTGCAGGTTCGCTGGTATCTAAATTGAAACTTTTGCTGAGTACTGACTCCTCTTTATTTATAAAAGTTTCAAAGAGAGTTTGATTTTTTTTTCTTTCTTTCTTCCTTTTCTTGCCGTGTGCATTTTAAATGTAAAACAGTCAGAAATCTCGCCTGTCATGACCATAATTCTGGTTTTAGTAGATATCCGAACCTCAAAACGTGGTGTTCGCCATACACCATCCGTTTGGCCGTGGTTTTACGTAAAACCATGGCAAAACGGATGGTGTATGGCACTCTCTTTGAAACTTTTATGAATAAAGATAAAAAATGTGAAAGCGCAAATTGCATGCAACGACACAGAATGGAAAATATTTCGTTTTCGTAAATAAATGAGAAGGGGTGCAGTTTTCAAATTTTACTCTCATAAAATGTTCCCGCGCTTCTGTGAAAACCGGTTTTTGCTGAAATATTGAGAGAATTATTATTATTATTGTCACTACAAGATGACGGCAAAACGTGGTGAAGTTGTTAGGTGTGTGGGGCTTTTTCTTTCAGGTTCTTATCTCGACTAATACTTTTCATGAAATTTTCCATAACCAAATCGCAAAGTGGCTGCCCTATGTCCTCGATAGCCTCACGAATTCCATCTTTGAGGTCTTGAATCGACGCTGGGCTGTTGGCGTAGACCTTCTCTTTCACGTGGCCCCAAAGGAAGAAGTCGCAAGATGTTAAGTCACAAGATCTCGGTGGCCAATTGTGATCATCTCTTCGAGAGATAACACGGTCCGGAAACTGTTCCCGTAAAAGATCAATGGTTTCGTTGCTTGTATGGCACGTAGCGCCATCTTGTTGAAAGTAAACGTTGTCCAGATCAATACCATCCAATTCCGGCCATAAAAAATCATTAATCATCTGTCGATAGCGCAATCCATTCAGCGTAACTGTTGCTCCAGCCTCATTTTCGAAAAATTAAGGTCCAATGACACCGCGAGACCTTAAACTGCACCAAACAGTCACACGTTGAGGATAGAGAGGCTTTTCAACAATAACTCTTGGGTTTTCCGAGCCCCAGATGCGACAATTTTGCTTGTTGACGAAGCCTTCGAGGTGGAAATGGGACTCATCACTCAAGATGAGTTTTCGATGGAATTCCGGATCATTTTCATGCATTTCAAGGACCCAATCAGCAAAGACTCGACGTTGTTGATGATCGGGCGGCTTGAGCTCTTGTGTTAACTGAACTTTATAAGCCTTAAGACCCAAATCTTTATGCAAAATACGATGGAATGACGTTTGTGGAATGCCTAATTCCAAAGAACGACGAGGAATGGACAAACCTGGGTTTTCTTCAACACTTTCGGCTACAGCAGCAATATTCTCGGCTGTTCTTGAGCGACGTGCACGGGTTTTATTCTTCACATCACTAACTTGTCCCGACAGCTCGAATTTTTCTCCCAATTTCTGTATTGCGGTCCGATAAGGTGCTTCACGACGACCCAAAAATGTTCGAGTTTTACGAACCGTCTCTGCCACATTTTCACCATTTTTATAGTGAATTTTAATAATTTCAATGCATTGTTGAATCGTGTATCGTTCCATTTTTATTAATGGCGTAGTTTCTACTTGTCAAATGTCAAAAAATGACAGCTCCAAAAGTGACGTCTACCGAAATAGCGGGCTAATTAAAATAACACCTCTTATTGGAGGACCCTTTATATGTTTAGGCTGTTTGGAATGTGAATCTTCAAGCATTCGTCTCCAAGTAAATAATTTATGAAACTTTCTCTAAATTTCAAACTGGTCATCGTAGTACCTGTTATTTTACGGTAAATAATGTGGGAATTATGGATATACTTTCAAAGAGATATAACACCAGTTTTTTCGGTCGGATATATTAGGCTTCATTGAGACTCTCTTGTTCCGATTCTGAACTTTTACCATTTCAATTGTATGCATATTACCATAGATGGCACAAGAGCTAGATGTCGCATGCAGTACCATAAAAGTATACAAATTTTATATGGCTGGGTGGTCCATTCCGCAATGGACCACAACATTTGAAATGATGTATACGACGAGTGATTCATATTTTTTCGTATCTGAAGTGTTGGGGAAGTCGATCAAATGTATACAAAACTACTATTATAAAATCATTTGCATTCGTCACAATCTCAAAGATATTATGGTCCATTTCAAAATGCACTACTCATTTCACAATGTGTATACTCTGCTTTAGTATGGCATGCGACATCTAGCTCTTGTGCCATCTATGATATTACTAATTGTCAGCACCTCCCGTTTATCTTTCCATTTGCATACCACTACTTTGTCATTTCGTTTCCGTATGTAATCCCCCTTTTTCAGTTTTTTGAGAAACATCTGTAGGAACTCTTCTTCTGTTAGCTCGTTAATGTTCCATAAACGTAGGTTTTTCTATCAGATAAAAACTTTGTCAATGTGATGGAGTTATAAAAATTATCCATATAAAAGATATATCCTTTATCTAAATAATCTGCCATGAGATGTAATACTACATCTGCAGCGTGATCCACATTTTTGTCAATTTGTTCAACTTTTCCACTGTAGACCCTTACTTTTGGGATAGTACTGTCAGATTCGCTCAAAATGTATATTCAATCGAGTATTTGGGCACTTGCTGGAACATGATCGAATTATGTAAAACCCTCATTATTAAATTTCTTAGGAATTAACATTTTAGTTACTGACAATTTCTTAAGCTTTGACATATATAGAAAGGAAACATATTCTGACGCTGTGATACCTTTTAACTCCAACCATCCTTGGTCCACAAACATAGCAGCCTTCCATAGTAACAGACTTAACAGACTAATCAATCAAAGTTCCCTTAAGTCAAATAAATTTAAAAAAAAGAGTTAAACGTGATAAACGACATTGCCACAAATAACGGTTACACGAAGAAAATAGTCTACAAACTTTTATACCAAAAAAATAGAAAGGCTGCATTAAATTTAATTTTTCTGGTGGTTAATTGCAACAATAATTTTCAATTGCACAAAGTCCCATATATTAAGGGTACAAAAATGTTCTACTTAAATACAACATTAAGCCAGCCTTTGTTAACAATAACAATTTAAAGAGAATTTTGGTTAACAATAAAATTAAAAATAAAGTTTCAAATTTAGAAAAAACAGGTATATATAAAATTAAGTGTGATATATTGGCAAAACAAAACCAAAAATAAAAACTAGATTTTCTGAACATGTCGCAGGAGCTAAACACAAGAAGTCTAAATCGGGTCTATCAAAACATCTTGCTACAGAAAATCATAGTATAAACCTTACTCTATTACAGGGGTGGCAAAGCTCCTTGATAGTCCGAGCTTCTGGTTCATTTAAATTATCAAAATCTGCTGCGAACGTGAAGACAAAAAATTGCCCTAAAACTTTGTCGTTTTGTTTCCTCTATACTCAAGTTCGTCCTTTGCAGCATCTGTCAGTGTTATAGTTCCTGTTGAGTTCTGATTTTTTTTTGCAAAGCTTAACTCCAAAGAGTATACTGAATGAAGAACCAGAATCGATACTTGAAAATTCATGGTTTTAATGGCCGAAATATGTTTCCAGAACCTCAATGACCGGTGGCTGTAAATCGATGTAAGTTGGCACAAACTTATCCCGTTCCACAAATCTTGTTGCAAAAGACTTTTTTAGGTTTTCCTTCTTCTTTCCTCTTCACAAAATTCAAAATTTCGGTTACGATTGGCGCGCTAAATATCGTTCCGTTGTGCGCCTTTACCAAGAAATATCGGACCTAATTTCGTCATCGTTTACGAATGTAATTCGATTACTTTAAAATTAGATTTGAAGAAAGTGAAATCTAAATTTTCTCTATTTTTTTGTATGCTTGATTACAATTATAACATAATTTTAACTTACATCGTTACTTTCCGTACAGCCGTGGTCTTTTACAAAAAAATCGACGGATATCCATTTTTAACACTTCGAAATTGGCATCAACAATTATTTGCCCGACTTTGATTTAAAGTAGCGTTCGTACAATTTAACATGAAACGCACTATATAAGTCTTAAAGGTTAACTAACGTCACTACTTCAGAAGTAATATATATCCATGAATAACGCTGTAATTAATGCGCACAAATTCATTGCTATTGAATTTGTATCGCGCCGATGTTAACACGAAAAAAATTTTTCCTTGGATCCATGACTGGGTTCCAACCCCCATTAATGAAATATTTACAGGCTACCCACCTTATTACCCACCGCCAATACGGCTTTCGTGCTGGCTGATCTACTGGAGATTTACTGAGATTCCTTAGACAGCGTTGGAACTAATGCATCTATAATTTTGGAAATCTATGCTCGTCGCATTAGATAGTCTGGCATCCTGCTTTTTTAGCTAAACTTCAGGCATTCTAGACCCTCCTTTATTAAAATGGATTGCAATTTTTTCCTTCCAATATAACAAACCGGGTGTTTAATGCTTCCAAACCGCTATGTTGTCTTCTATCACTCAAACGTACTCCAACTTCCACTCAACCTATTTTCGTCTATGGCCATCCTTTAAACATCTTAGGCATTGAAATATCCAACAATCTTAGATGGCCCGATAACATTTTTTATTCCATAATTCAATTCTACAAGTCTAGGGATATCAGGCGTAGATAAGAATGAATATAATTCCCATATTTGGGCAGGAACGGGATGCACTGCGTTGTCAATGTTAGACAAAGTCCAACAGAACACCTTCCGGCTTATTAGCGATGATCCCTGGAACATCGAATAAATATTTCTCTTTTATCGCGACTTTTATGGATATTGCTCTGACGAAATCTCTAGCCGATTCCTTGCAGAATAGTCCCTCTATCCTCTCCAGATTTAATTATATTAGTATATTAGTAATGAACTCTTATCAGTAATGAATTCTTTAAAGTAAAAGCTAGCATAGATAAATATTGTATAGATTAGAGTAGACGTAATCATTAAATAAAATGGTTATTGAATGAAGCTAACAGAGTTTTAAATTCTTTTAACTGCCCGTCGCATTCACTTACCCGAAGGTTTAATAGAACATATTAAGGTACATACATTTTCTCAAAGCGTTCAATACATTTGATGGCTGTGGATTTTTACCTTTTTTTTTTACGCACTAATCTATATTATAGACAAACCAGCAAGTCTAAAAGAATTGTTAAAATAACTCAAGTGGAAATAGTCAGTATATCACAAAAGATTCTGGTTAGTAATAAAGAATACCATAGAAAGCGTTCGAATAAGTGAATATATTTTGTTAGATTTCATTTACAGAAATAAATAAAGCTTATCGAGTAAAAGTTATATACAAAAACTGGAGTGATACTCTTTTGAACAATTTCCATTGTTTTGTTTTTCTTTCTTCCGTGAACTCTTTTCAGTATAAATGTAAGTTGAGTTTTGTTATTGCCAATTAACAATTGTCACAATAACTCTCATTTAGCTTTTAAGGAGCGTTTACAATGGCAGAGTAGAGTGCAGTCACCAGATTGCATTTGTTCTCATCATCTCACCAACGTGAGATTAGGAATTTTTCAAATCTGACCATAGTTTCAGAGAAGGAAAGACAATGCAATCTGGTGACTCCACTATACTCTGCAATTGTAAACGCTTCTTTATTGTTGTTCTACTTTCTTTAAATTGTATACAATAATCGGAGTGGAGAAATCTCTGCTCAATGAAAAAAATTAAAAAAAAAGGCGACCAATACTTTTCTGAAAGCAGTGCCATCACAAATCCATATCTAGAAAGGCAGAATACAAGTAAAACACATTGTTTTGTTGGTATTTACCTTAAATTTTCATTTTATATATTTTTAAAAATTAAAACAACCAGAAAAATTAAAAGGAAAGTAGATAAACAATTATCTAAACAACATTCAACATTATTCCCACAAAAACTAAACTTAAAAATTCTTCGTATTTCAGAAAAAAAAAGGAAGAGAAAGAATGCATGTCTGATGTGATCAAGAAGGGAGAATACTTGAAATTAATCGCCATTAATTCCGGCCTTAAAATTAGAGCAAAATACAATTTGCAGTATAATATATAGTACATTCCATCGTTACAATATTTCCTAATGTTTCTCTTGATTCCGAATAAAAATCGGGATATACTGATAGACAAAAATCCTACGGAGTCGGTAACAGCAGTAAATATTGATTGATATATATATATATATGTGTGTGTGTACATAAATTATATAGGCATACATATATACTAATGCTTATTTGCAACATGTATATTTAAATACATATATCTATATAAACATTATTTATTTATATACAGAATGTTTCAAGATAAATGGAAAATTGTTTTTTTTTTGTTTTTAGGGTGGTAGTACGAGTCGAAATGTATAAAAAATTGTTTAGAGGGGGCGTGAAAAATGCATCGTTTGCTTGATGAAGGGTAAGGAGGGTTACGATTTTTCGTATTCTTTTGTTCCTGCAACACTCTTTATTATACACCCTATAGTACGAAATGCTGGCCAACCGTCCAAGAAATACTTAACCAGTTATCTATAATCCTCTCTTGAAGGGATGATGAATCAAAAAAATATTTTTCAACTTGACTTCGTTCTCGAGCCCAAACGCTTTGTAATCAAGATTTTTTCAATGTTTGGAAACCTTAATTCCAATTGGCTTTACACATGTACTTACCCACATTTAACCGTTCTTGAGAAAAGCTTGATCATTATAAAAGATGTTTGTACCATAAAATGTAAAGAATCACACAACGCAGATTTGTCACCCAAATCTTTTCTTTTCTTTTATTGTGCAATACAAATTATGACAATCTCAGGAACGAGTTTTCAGACTTTTCTCTAGAACGGTTGCATGTAGGTCTATTGACATGAGTATAGAGCTAATTTGAGATTTTTCATATATGAATTGAAAAAAAATGCATGTTATAATTCGTTTTGGTGCGTAAACGGGGTCAAATTTGTAGCTCCCATCAAGAGAGTAAGACCTCGTTGAGAATTTTTTGTCTAGAATTAATTTATAGAGTATATAATAAGAGTATTGCAGGGAAAAAATTGCAAAAATAACGATAAAACGAAGTATTTTGCACCTCAAACACTACGTTGTGTTAAGCGTCGTCGACTAGTATTACCTGTATATCCAAAATATTTCCCATTTATTCCGAAACATCCAGTATATAGATATATATATATATATATATATATACATATAAATGTACATAAACAAATCTTTACATATATATTAATGTGTGTAGGTGTATATATATATATGTATGTATATAGTTACAATGAAATCACTGCGCGTAATTTTATCAGAATTCATATCTTTAAGCTATTTTGATTACTTAAAAATACGGAGATATGAAGGGAAATGTGTTGTAGTTGGTGAGTGTCTCACTCACAAAAAAAAAGGAAAAAAATAATATCGAAGCATAGGAAATATGGAAGCAGAAAGGATCTCCAGTGTAAAATAATTATAATATGATATAATAGTACAACTGTTTTCTGTTTTGTGTTTATAGTATATGCATTACCTACGAGAAACTAAACATAGAAAATAATGATATTAATCAATCGATAACTACATAAGGCAAAATGGTTAATAGTTCGTCATTGTATGAACGTACTTGAAGCACTTCGTGCCACTCTTTGAACTGTTGAGGTTTACCGGTTACGGTATCCACACGAAGACCGGTCCTATTCTCTTTATCCAAACTATTAAAGCTTGGAAGAATTTGATTATCTTCGACTGTAACGAAATCAACAGCCGCTGCAGCATCTTCATCATTTTCATCAACATCATCTTCATCAACATCATCACCACCAACAACTTTATAATCATCAACGGTGGTTAACACATCCGACGTTTTGTCAATTTCTGATTTTGATTCAATTATGGATTGGGATAACGGTTGGTGTGAACTCATCACGGAAATTAAATCACCTTCATTGGTGTCGCTTGGACTAGAACAAATTTTCGTCTCTTCAAAATCACCGTTTTGGTGGTTATGATGATGTTCTTGTTGTTGTTGTTGTTCTTCTTCTTCTTGCTGTTGTTGAAGCTGGCTCTGCACACTTGTTTTGATATTATTAATATCGCGAAAATTATCTTTATCACCATCACCGTCTGTTGCATTCGATGCCACCGCCTTTGATTCGATGAGATCTATAGATGAATCTGATTTATCTCTTTCAAGTACTGTTGTTTTAGAGCGATTGAGATTTTCATTTTTCCTAATATTACTATCAACATTATCGGTTGCCACAGCCATAACATTTTGATTTTCTTCTGCTTTTGAAGTGCAATCTGCAGTTGACCTAACCCCCTCTTCACTGTTTGTAATTTTACGTTTTTTCAATTTTCCAGTTTCAGTAGGAGATGATAGAAGAAGCGATGGAGACGATTGCGGTGTAATCTTACTTGGCGTTTTCTTAATTGTTAATACAAGCTTGTTACCTATTGTTGATGTTGATGAGGTCATATCATGTGTAACTACCTCATGAAAATCACCGTGATCATCATAATCATCATCATCCTCCTCGTCATCATCATCATCATACTCATCATCATATTCTGCATCATCGTCCACCTCACAATCATCTGAACAATTGCTATGGCCATATGATAGTTCCTCATTATCCACACTGTTATCACCAACATCACTCATATTGTTGCTAATGTCGTTATTAGGCTTGCTGCTATTATTATTATCACTTAACGTATTATTAAGATTTATACTAGAATTACTACAACTACTGCTACGTCCGCTACTGTTGCTATTGTGATTGCTATTACTATTAGTCGCTAATTCAGGTGGCGGAGAATTACTTATTATCCTGCCGCTTACAGCCATCGAGTCGTCCGGTTCAGCTGTTACATTTATCTCATCGTTTATTGTTGCAGTAACATTACGTAATTTATTATCGGCAGTAACGTTAACATTTACAATATCATCCGACGAGTAATCCATCCGATCCGCGTTTGGTTTATCAGTATCAATAGTCTTACTATTATCACTTAAACTATCTATATAATTATTTAAGTTCATATTTTTATCAAATCCGCAATCCACATCAGATTCAATTACAACATTTTTACTAACCATATCCTGACATGGTGTGGTTTCATGTTTTGAACAATCATTTATCCGTTGGTGTTTGCGCTCATCATCCTCGGAATATGTTGATAATAAAGAACGTTTACGTTTATTTCTCATCTTCTCCAACTTAAGATTTTTAATTTTATTATATTTTTTAGTGAATTGTATATGACTTAGATCCTTGGGTATTCTATCCTTTAACAAGAAACTATATTCAGGAACGACACGTTCATAAAGATCAACTGGTGTAATTTCATCATATGGAACTATATTGCGTTTATCATCATCTTCTAGCTTTATTTGTTCAGATTCATCCCAATTACCATTCACATTCGGCATATAACAATTGTGTAGGGCATCAATATTAAATTTTGTAATTCGAAGTGTTCGAATTTCATACCGTTCCTTAGCTAAACAATTGGGATCTTCCAATACTTCGAATTGTGGAAAAACAGGAGGCGCCAATGCAGGCTGGACTAGTTCAATGTTATTATTAAGTGCATCATTCCCTGATTCAATTTCTGTAGTGGATATAGGTTGCTGTTCTTGTTGCATAGGTAAAGAAACCGATATTATAACATCATCTTGGTGTTTGCCTTCCAATGGTGAATTCTTAATATCTAATAAACGATTGGTGTCATCATTGCTTTCTGTTTTACACGTTTTAGCAGCCTCCACAAAACCCTGTAGTGGATCATTATCTTCATCGTAGTCAAGATCAAATATTGATTTTACAGGTTTTTGTTGAAGTTTAATTATAACAGGAGGTAGTGCTCTTGGTACAGGCACAGAAGTAGTTTCATGTTTTCGTATTGGTTTTATTATTATATTTTCTCCTACAATTGGTTTCATCATGTCACCCATTTCCATTTCATTTTCATCTTCATTCTCTGCCTCAGATTTTACAACATCAATTTGCTCCTGCTGCTGCTGTTGTTGTTGCACTTCTTTTACTATACAAGTGCAAATAACGTCATCCTCATTCTTAATATTAATATTTTCACGATTAACTGGTGGCAACGAGGACATCAACAGTTTTATATCATCTTCAATTGTATGCATCTCCTCCATTTTAATAACTGATTTGGCCTCATGATCAAAATTCAGTGACCCCTTTTTTTCAATGACTGCTACTTCACAGGAATTGCTCGCTGAATCTTCATCCAGACCTTTAAAAAAAGAAACAGAAATTTACGTAAAGAAATTTTGGACAAACTTTTAAAACATTTCTATTTTAAACCTGAAGTACGAAAATTAGAAGCAGTAACAAGATTTTCATCTGGCGTAGATCGTGCAACTGTTGACATTGTTGCATTGGTTGAACAAGCGTCTGAGGTACTAGGCGAATGTAATGAAGGTTCTGCAAAATAGCATATACATATGTAAGTTAAAGAGAGAGAGTTTTTCCAATACATTGTTGCTTAAATTTGACAAAACAAATCAACAAGTAATTTGAAAACAAACAAACAGAAAAAAAAATAAAAAAAACACGCTGAGAGTAGGTACTTGTCTATTTCGAATAGTAATATAGGGCATTCATAGTTCTACTTTAATCTCTCGAGTTTGAAAACTTAGATCTACTCAATTTGTTCACTCCATCTGGCAGAGAGAAGTAAAGGAGGAACCGTATTCTGTTGACATTACTCCATTACTTGATTTATGAACTTTTCAGTATATCACTAAATCGGAAAAGGCGCATACCACAGAAAAACCGTTCCGCGAATTAAGCATTTCTACTTCTTCGCTACGAAGAGATAAAAGTAGAAGAGACCGTCTGTCTCGCTAACTGAGTGGGGAGAGGAAAACGAGGGCGTCTTAAGCCAAATTGACACTGGCGCATGTGGCATTCAAAATTTAGTTAAAAAAAAATAAAATGAGGCGGGTTAAATTTGTCTTCAACTACAGAGAGCAATAATTTTGGCACTTTTATACTCATTTTGCACTACTTTAAGCTAAAACACGAACTGAGTAAACTTCATTGCCTCTTCCAAAGCCAGTAAGGATATATCTCTGAGTCTCAGGGACCGAATTCTGTAACACGGAGAGTTGGGAAATTTGGGAGATGAGAATTTTCGTTTTCCCCGATTAAAACTCCCCAACTCTCCATTCGTGATTCTCTAACATACTTGGGGAGTTAGGAAAAACGTGAGAAGTGTCGCAATATTGAAGAAGGGCTAACTCTGTGTGGGAGGGTCGTTAGAGCGTTGGCGTATTTTTCCTTCGGATTTAGAGTCTAAAGTACAAAAATATAGGTGACAAATTTCTAAATGAGGGGCTTTTGATGATGGGGGGGGGGGGGGGGGGTCGTGTCGGCCATCATTGGTGGTTGTCCAAAATACGTCATGTTTGGTATCAAATTAAACAGGGAGGAGCGGGTAATCGAGAGGTGTAGTTTGTTTTTGACCGTTTTAACGTCATAACTGACTTTTTATCACCGAAAAACGGATTTTTTGCCCTTGGATTCATATACACCTCAGTTCCTATATTTTGCATATATGTCTTCCGTTCTTTGTTTCACATCCATTAGTACTCTGTTATGGACATATTTCTTATTGAAAGTGAATCTCCACGACTTACCATTTCCTCACTATGATTTTTGTACCATTTTCACACCTTAAAAAAGGACTGAATCACTTCTTTTGCGGTTATCTCCAAAACCATTTATGGGACTCAAAAACTAATTACATATCTAATTAGCTTTAATGTGCACACATATTTAAAATTTTTATAGAATCTCTTCTGCGCTGGAATACAACCAAATTGAACATTTTTGCGTGATTTAAAACTTTTAACGGTACCTTGAGAAACCAAAATCCATATTTCTCTGTAAGTATTGCAAGCATTTCCATAATTTGTTTTTGTAAATGTAGTCAGGATATGCGGTGGATCCATAATTTAATTTAAAAATTCCTAGGTACCTAGCTATCTTCACAAAACACAACAAAAGCACACAATACTCTCAATTGAGAGCTCTTCTACTTACTTCTGCACAACTAAAACAGCCGAGAGTTTTGTTGCGTGGAACAGAGAGTTTGGTAATTCACAATACAAATTCACATAATAAAATGGGCCATGTATAACAGTTTTCTGAAATTCAGTTTTGCTGAGAAAATTCAGAGTGCGTTTCAATTTATTTCAGTTTTCAGTTTGCTAGTTTCCTTGAAGAACTGTGATTTACAAAAGCTGTCACGTTTCCCGATTTTTAAAAAAATTTCTGAATGGTAATTGGCTTCAGCATTTTGTGGGCTTAAGTTCAGAAGGTTTTGTGAAAATGTACGCTACTGAGAAATCCATTTCGGATAGAGAAAAGAGTATTTGGTGGAACGTAAAGTGTCAAGACTATATACATCTGTTAATCTCTTAAATTTAAAAGAGTCCATTTTTCCTAACAACACCAAAATAAATTTTTCGACTAATAACATTGCACTTCACATCAAAATGATAGAACACCAATAAATTTTCCTGTTCCTCAAAAATTTTTAAGGGTTAGAGAAAACTTTTATTGCAGGTACATTTATAGAGTAAGTAGAATATTGAACCAAGGCATTCTTCAAATTTCATATCTAAGAATTTTTTTTAATTACCTGAAAAAAGAGCACTTAAAAAAGATGGGGCAAGGTATATAAATCGGTAGTTGCAAACATTTGGTACAATAACTTACGTCCCAGAGAAGTGGAAAACTTCACGCATCTCCCCCATTCCAAAGAAAACTTCGTTTAAAGGCATTTAAGAATTCAGACCCATCTCATTGATCTCAAATTTGGATAAACTCTTTGAAAAGGTCCATCAAGCAACAAGTTCTCATTACTTGTGAAGAGAAAAACATCCATCTATCGACTCAGTTCGCCTAAACAGATTAATCCAGTTTTCTTAGTACTAGAAAATTTTATGTGGAACTTGAAAATCACAAATCTTCACTCAAGGCGTCCCCAAGGCTCCATCTTAGGCCCAATATTCTTCAATCTGAACACCTCGGAGCAGCCTCCTCATACACTACTGTATATAGATGACTTCCTCACTTACGCTCAATCTCGCTGCCCGCTTCTAGCTATGAATAAAGTTAACCAAAAGCTCCAACAGCTCACCTCCTCTTAAAAAAATGGGGGATCAAATAATTGATCAAAAATCCGAACTTATCTGTATTCGGAAACCCTGCACGGGTCGAAACTTTCAATCCAAACAAATAGAGGCCACCTCTAATGGGGAAATAATTAAACCTATAGATAATGCCAAGTATATTGGTGTTAATTTCAACAAACTGCTACGTTTCAATCGTTATGCCAAAGCAGTCATTAGCTTATGAAACATACCATCTCTCTTCCTTACATGGTAGCTGAGGCTTTCCATACTTGAAAGGAAACTCCTAAGAGCGTACACAGGTCCCATAGAAGAGCAAACGGTAAACACTTCCCAAGCAAGGTAATCTTGTTCGAGTACTTGTTCGAACTTGCGTACAAACAAATCGATAATATCCCTAACCACCCAAATCCACTGTTTCCACAGCTAAGGCCAAGGACTGAAATTAATTTTGAATTTCAGCTTTTATTAATCGCTTTGTATGTGTATTATTAAAATCATAGTAGACATGAATAGACAGTATTTACTTTGCATGTGGAATCTGGCAAGGGCTTAGTAAACATTTGTTCAAAAAAGTACTGTAAAATGGGGAAGCAAACTTAAAAAGGGGTTCAGTCTCTCGTCTGGACTACAAGAGGAAACGAATGTTTCATCTATACTATCTATAATGGACGATCTCTCAGGTAAAACTAAATTGCTTACATCCTTTGCCCCTAAGAACATTTTCAGTAACAAACTTCGAAGACAAGACAATGTGCTCACGAAAAGCTACTTTTAACAAAATACAAATATTGTGGGTGATCTTGTCGACATTCAATAATTTCTCTGACTTAAAACAACAAATAGGTTAACGACATTCCACTATTGTTTGAAAACATCGTTCGGGATTTCTTCTAAATCCAATCCTATCTATTCTTGAGAATAAAAGCATCTTTATTTTCTCCAACAGTCAGGCAGCAATTAGAGCTAGTTAATCTTCCATAGTGTTGAAATCAAAGCTCATGTGGAAATGCCAATCAAGCTAGCCTGTATCTATGGACATTAAGGCTTTGCTGGCAGCGAAAAAGCTGATGAATTTGCTACACAAGGCGCAGCCGATGTGTAGGTTAACTCTGTGTGTAGCAAACAAACTCGTCTGAAAACCGGTCACTGTCAACTGAGGAATTAACTTGTTACTATTGCCCGGTGATAGTTAAACGTAGAATAGCAACATTTGGTAAACCACAGCTGGGTTGTTAAACCTATTCAAGAGGACTGGCCTGCTTTAAGGAAATGGGAGAGTGAAAAAAGAAGGCCCTCTTAGTGGCCATAACGCTTAATAATTTCTCATCACCCTCTTTAACTAAGCAACCAAATAACATGTATGAATAGACTTTTCTCTTGTTTTTGCTGAAACTTTCACATCAGATCTGAAGATTCGACTTAACCAACGATTAATTGAAGATCTAAAGATACTAAATCTATCAAAAATTTAATTTCTTTTGAATTTTTACGATGTATGTCCACATATAACATGGATAACCGGGTTACATATATCAATTAAAAACTATAATTGTCATGTCACTCAAGGTAGATCTCCAGTACATCATCGACAATGGATCACTGCATTAGAAAAAAAAAACACTTCTGTTTGTAGGCTAATATGGTCTTATCGTACCGATCGTCATGTGAAAATTCTTGGTGAAAATTCATCATCAGAGTTTTTACTTGTCGTAAGTGGTGTCAAGTCAAATTTATGTTCACTTATACGCCGATGACGCCCAGTTGTAATGTACATACACTGGTGGTCAAAATAATAAATACACCCCTAAGTTTCTTGTAAAGCATCTATTTTTTCAGTTGGTAATGCTTTTCAAGTGACGCTATCAACTGCAATGAAGCATTAGACTGGGAAGACAGTTTTGTAAGTAGCAAGCCTGTTCATATGGTTTTTGCGCATGTATCAATTTGAATTTGATAGTCAAAGGACCACTTTAACATTGAACAACATAATAAATACAATGTTTTTAAATAATTACTATTGGGCCACTTTTTAATTTTTTTTCCAAATTTATTTTCTTTCGAGTAAGTTTAGTGAAAACTATTCTAATACGTTCAAATTATCTGATTTCGTAATAATTCCTTAGTTCAAACGCCTAAGGGACGACGGCTACTCTCTTTGACAGATTGCCCAACTCCATCATTGGATCGAAAAATTATGCGCGTCTATAAAAGGAACCCTTTCGCGTCTTCGGTCGTGATTCTGCGAGAAACAAATGCTAACGTCAGTGATAGAACAATTCGTAAAAGATTATTGGACGCAGACTTACCAGCCCGATCAGCAAGAAAAGTGCCTCTCCTAAGTGAAAAAAACATACGCAAGACTAAATTTTGCAAGTGCTCATTTAGATTGAAGATGAGAAGAAGGCACAAGAAAATGGGGAAATATTCTCCGGAGTGACAAGTGCAAGTTCAACATCGTCGGATCGGACGGAAAAGAATATGTTAGGCATCCTCCAAACAAACAATTTGATCCACAATATACCAAAAAGACCGTTGAGCATGGGGGAGGTAGCATAATGGTGTGGGCAGCATTTTCTTGGTAGGCTCAATTCAGTTGATTGACGGGATTATGACAAAAGAAAGTTAAAGTTAAAGTTGAAGGACATAATTCTGACATTTGCAGAAGAAGGGATGCCGCTTCAATGGACATTTCAACACAATAATGATCCGAAACACTCTGCAAAAATAGTGAAGGATTGTTTGCGGCACAAAAAAGTTTCGGTTCTCGATTGGCCGGCGCAGTCACCGGACTATAATCCTATTGAGAACTTGCGGAAGCAAGTCAAGGATAAGGTTTATGTACATAAACCCAGAAATAAGTTCGAATTGTGGACTGCAGTAAAAAGAGAGTGGCACCTGATTTCAAAAGAAAGCTGTGAACGTTTAGTGGATTCGATGCCCGCTCGTTGCAAACAAATTCTTATAAATAAGGGTCACGCAATAAATTACTAAGTTGAAATTATAAAAAAATAAAACTGAAAACTTCTCTTGAAAAGAATTAAATTTTTCAATAATATTTCTCATACTGTAATTTTTTTGTCCACTCTATAATTAGGATAATGAATCGAAATCGGTAATTAAAAACCCTTAACAAGCTAGACACTTTTTTTGCTACTAATATGCTCTACACACTTCAACGTATCTGGTAATTAAGAATTTGAGGTCTGTGGACTGGTACAAAATGCGATCCAACTAGTCATAGACTGGGATACGGATTTTGGATTATCCATCAACCCACTGAAAACAGAAAACTGCCATTTTACTAAGAAAATGAAAGTCCCCAGATTGAACCTTCCCTACATTGGCTCTACACGCTTGGAGTTACACAAGACCATCTTTGAAATCATGTAATACATCGCGCCTGACATCGATAGGGACAGCGACCTCCTTCTCGAGACTATATTGAAAAGCGAATTTAAATCAACAATTCCATCTACGGCAGATTGGGCGTCACACTTTGTGCTTTAACCTTTGACAAGACGTATTATTTACACAGACGGCTCCAAAACTGAAGAATATGCCGCAGCAAGCATTTTCTGTGAGCGGTTTTCCAGGTGGAAGTCAAGGCCTGATCCCATATGCAGAGAATGCGGAGAGGAACCCGAAACGGTGACTTACTTCTTATGTCACTGTTCGACTCTCTCCGAAAAGCGTTACATATTCTTTGGCTCACACTTCCTGGAAGAACTGCATGAAGCAGGCAGGGATGTTTGGGGGCCAATGCTGAATTTTGTTCTGGGACCTATAAGCAATTTCTCATAAGGCTGGAGGGTGAACAATGGGCCTATGAGTGGCCTACGTTCCAGCGTACCCCCCCCCCCCCCCCACCTTCCCCCCTCGAGTGACTCAACCTCCTTTCAATCTATTCATCCATCCATTAGTAGCTAACTCAATTTGACGAATAAATAAAAATATAAAACGCGTATGTAAACATAAACATAGCATTTATTCAAATTAAAGTACACAAGATTAAACATCTTTTTTAGTACAACGGTGTTAAATACATTATTCTAGAAAAAGAAGATTTTAAATCATTCAAATCCAGAAAAAAAAGGAACAAATAATCAATACGTATAGAATGCTTGTAAATGAGAAAAGTCTAATAGAATTAGCATTCAGCTGCCAAGAAGATTAAAAAATGGATCTATGATCAACAAACAAATTATTTGTAAACTGTGAGCCTCTTGAGCGCAATGACAGAGTTGGCAGTTTAAATATTTAAAGACAGGCTATTCCACAAGCGCGAGATTTGGACAAGATAAGAACTTTCCATAACCTACTTATAAAAACGAGGAATTATTATGTTCCATTTACATTCAGTTCTTGTGAAACTGAAGAGTTCTCTGATATACTCTGGTTTGCCTGAGTCTAAAAGATTAAAGAAGAATATCAATGACCTACGCCGAAGGTAAACAGTCAAAGGACAACCAAGCAATCTTGTCCGAAAAGGGGAGACATGATCAAACCTGCCAAGTTCAAACACAAATCGAACCCAATCATTAAAGACAACCTCCACTTTGCGGGCACAAAATGAATCCAGTTTGCGATAAATCGTATATATACAGATGGAATACTATTTCTATCAAAGCTGTGTTGTAAAAGCAATACACTGCCACTTACTTGGATTCAGTATCATTCAATTACTCTTAGCCCACAAGCTTATTCTGTCTAAATCGGCGTTTATGCATGCATGAGTCTTCAATAAGTCCAATGGACCTGCTCATATATATTTGTACATCATCAGCATACAAATGCACTTTTATGTCACGAACTGCTTTAGGTAGAACATTGATGAATAGGCTAAATACCAATGCGCCCAATATAGACACCTGTGATACGACGAATAGTAGAGGGTATGAGTTGGAGAAGTCATTATATATCTAAACGCGTTGGTTACGATATGACAACAAAATCTTTAATGGGGATAAGAGCTGAGTAACTGAAATTAAAAAGCCACTTTATGCAGAAGCATGTTGTGGTCAACGCTATCAAATGCCTTAGTGAAGTCCAGCACTACTAAAGTACTATAATTGTTATAATCCAGGGCCAATGTAATATCAGTGATTACCATTAACACCGCAGTCCAACAACTGTGGAAGCATCTAAGATAGCAGTTCATTATCCTCAAGATACTCAAGCAACTAACGTTACATTAACTTTTCCAATACCTTAGAAAAAAAAAGATGAAATGCTTATAAGGCGAAAGTCAGCAGTGGACTCGGGAGATCTTTTCTTCCGTATTGATAGTACTATCGTAGACTTCCAATTCATAGGAAACGCTGACGCCGTTAACATGTATTATTACATTATTATATATTAAAAAAATGTGATTCTTATACAAGAAAGGTCATACTTAACGCATTCATGCAAAAATCAATAGACATGACTTTCTGCGCTGAATTATAGAATCTGTGTAATATTTCACTTCTGTTATATGATAGCTGTAGAAATTCTGTCATTCTGTCAGTTAAGACTGAGTTTCAATGTGACGCTGTCGCAAGACGCGGAAGCTGTCGCTACACCTGTCAAAAGTGAAAATGTATGAAAGTACTCAAGCGCAGGTAGTGTGTCGCTACATAAACAAGACTTGGATCGACCGGACACCGCTACACTCCAGAAACAAAAGAACAATCAAAACAATGGACACAAAATGAATGTTCAATATCAACATAGGCAAATGCGGCTCCATATGCAGGTTTTCTGAGATGCTAAATGAATTTTATTAATAGATAACCTTCCAAAAGGTAAAACAATAACAAGACAATACTCTGCAAACAAAAGACTAGATTTGGCAAAAAAAAAGTCATTTCCCATCAAGAGAATACACCTGCCAACATGAGTGTGGTGACATGGCAAAAAAATGATGCGGTTAAGAGAGAGTCGGACTCATACGGTTAGGTTTCTGCATCACAACTTTATCAATGAATTTAAGTATAAAATCTAATCCAAATTTGTTTAATATTCAAATAGACGGACGCAAGAGTGGGTGTTATTAAAAAGAGTTGTCTTATGAGTTAACACAAAATACATTTTTTCCAGCAACTAAAAAACTGACGAAAAAAGCTGCAATTTTCCTGTTATGTATGATTTATGGCCTACTAACCCTAATAATATCAAAAGTTTAGCTTTAGAAACCTAGACGATCGGGAGCGGTATTTTTACGCACAATTCGAACTATATCTTTATAACCAATTCACCAAAAATTTTGAAATTTTTGTTTTGGAATCCTTGAAAGCGCTTTCAAGCGATACGTCACACGGCAAAAAATAAAAAAATGAATTTTCAGGTGTCCCAACCCACCAAAAATTAATTAGATGGACGCACGAGCGATCTTATAAGAGTTCCGTTTTTACTTTTGCTGTACAGAATCCTCAAATCAAAGAATTGGGGTACGATTTACTGCCATATATATGCACCTGATTAATAGATTCCTCCGACTTTTATTTATTCCCAAATCTAAAAAAACAAATGTCATCAAATGAAAAAATGATAAAGCAGTAAAGGAGTATTTTGCAGAGCTGCCACAATCCCACTACAAAGATAATATCTTGGGCCATCGTTGGACGAAATGTTTTAGTTTTAGAGGAGAATTTATTGAGAAATAAAAGTACATAGCTTCAAAAACACTACTTTACTCGCAAAACTTTCTGTAACATTCAAACCACATTTTTCTTGGTATTCATTACTAATAGCGCATTTTTAAAGAGGGCTTATAGGAATGCTTTTAAAACAGCTAAACTAAAAGTCCTAAATGGAAGTCGCTGACTCACTTAATGGACAAAGCAGATACCAAAGGGATATTATAAGTAAGACCAGCGTCCACAGGACTAGAAAGAAAGGAGACAGGAGCTGGAACCACCCGAAAGGTAACGGATCGTAGCGCACGCGCCCTCAAAATGCTTTCAGTGGCAATGGCAAGTCATAAAAAAAGTTTTGTTCAAGTGGCAACAGAATTCCGAACTTCCAACATATTTGCAAGTCAGCCAACATACATTTTTGGGAAAACAAAGACTAAAGTCTTATACCCTAGACACACAGCGCGATCTAATGAATCATTAGTACTAATTATTCATTAAAATGCCGTGTGTCACATAGTATGATAATGAAGTACACTAATGAGGTGTTTTCCTCCTTCATTATAGCTATAATGAGGAAAAATGTGCTAGGCATATAATATAATTATGGAGCTCCGCTGTGCATCTGCCGATATGAAAAATAAGAAGAAGAAATGCAAAGTAATGCAAATCACAAACTATATTGTTAATATTCTTTTTAATATAATGTCTTTCTCATTTTTAAATTGTTAAATTGAAAAAAAAAAAAAGTTTATTGCGTTAATTCGATCCACATCGCTTCTTTAATGTCATCATAATCATCAAAACCAGTTTGACAGTACAACTTAATTAAAGAAATGGCTTTGTGTCTGCGGTTTATAATGAATCATTATAGACTAATGAGTCGTTAGTCATTTCTTCCTTAAGAGCGCTTTGTGTGTAGGACATTACATATGCCGTCGAGAATAAAAGGATATTGCAGTGGAGTATGTATCATCAAAAGACGGATTGGACAAACGTCTAATTTTCGGATTAATGCGGTATTTGTCATTAGACTGACCACACCGCTCAAGAGTTTCGAGCTGAATATATCCAACACAAAATGCACACAAGGTGCAATGGTTTCGTGTTGCTTTTCATAGGTAGAAATTGAAAAAATCTAAATAAATGCGAGTGTTCATTTTTATATGAGTAGCGCACATGCATGTTTGTCTATAATTTGGAATAATATTAAGAGGGAGTACCAGTGAAAATTGAAAATTGACCTTCGGCTTGCACCCGATATCTCTAGAACAGGTGTGTCTTATTAATCCAAAAAAATTTTAATGTTTAGATAAAGGTCCAATCCGTGAGATAAATGTAGCAAATTTCTCAAAATTAATCCAGAAATTATTATAATTATCTGAAATTTGTAAATAGTTAAAAACTGTCATCTCTTGCACCACTTTCCAGCTAAGTGAAAGTCATTTATGACCCGATTGTGATATAAATTTATAGATATGCCATAAAAGGATGAGATAATTTTTCTTTTTTGAATCTTTTTGGCTAATAGTTTAGCTAAACAAAATATGACAAAATGAAAACTTTTCGATCAAAGTTTTAACAGAGTTCCAATGTAAATCAAAAGGTACAAAGTATCTAAAATTAAACATTGTAATGCTATTTAATTATTAATTTATAAAATAATACAATTATCACGGACAAACATGTTTTTTTGTATTCAAAAGTTTTGCTAGGTTGCGCGTGGCGCAGAAAGCTAATACAATTTACATGAGTAGTGACTGATAAATTGGAAGAAAATTATGGCGTTTGGACGTATGCCCTGCGAGCAATACCCAAAGTACAAACACCGGCGTAAAAAATTTACTGATGTTAGTGAGATTGTACATTATCTTATGAAATTGTAAATAACAAGTAACTTTCGGATAATTTCAGGTAGTGTGCACAAGGAAATTATCCTGAATGTGATGACGAGGTATAATTGAATATTTATTGAAATATTGAAAATCTATTAAGTTTTGAAATTTATTGGTCCTTTCAGAAATTTTTTTTCTTCTTATACCCTAGATGATTAAATCATAAGGTAGTTATACTAAGCTTGTCATGCCGTTTATCATGCGCAGAAATAATGCTGGTAGAGCCAAATAGATTGAACAACCACGTATAGTGTTAAAAGTTATTTTGATCAAACTTGTACAGATGGGTTACCATACGAAATTACATACGGGCATTCATGTAGGGTATCATAAGAATTGGTCTTACTTAGACCAAATCTAATTTTATAGAGAATAAGGAAAATATTGCTACCCCTGTTGCATGTTAACTCCTCAAGGTCTAACTTTTGCATGTATGAACTTACTAATCGCATGTGTTATTAACAATAATATTATGGCTGAGAATTTTTTTGTTGACGTTTCTAAGCATTTAAATTTTTTAAATTTTTTTGTTCTATGTTGCATTGCATGTCACTTTATCCAGTGTTTGATTTATGTTTAGTTTAACATACTAATACTAACACTGACTTAGGCGGGGGTTACAAGAGATAGTACAGCTCGTATGCAACTTGCACTGAAATACTACTTGCACGTGCAATCCCTACTGCCAGGTAGGCAGCTCAGCTTTCAGCGAACTTGCATGATGAAAAATCATGGTAGATGAATGATAGTAATTTGACATAATACAGTTTTCAAGATAGCGGAAAAGAAATGCTTGAGAGAGATTGATAAATTATGCATTACATCATTTACCAACACCTTCCTCTTCATTTTTTCTTGGGTTTTTATCATTCTTCTACTTCCTTTATTGCTATAATTTTTCCAATATACGCAAGACTTTACGTCTCAATGCCATTTTTTAAATGAACTTGCATGCATGATAAGACAACAACCGAACTGCCTTCTGTTATGAAGTTTAAAATCGCGTTGGAAAGGACGCTTGCATGCAAGCTGCACTATCTGGCGTACCCGGGTAAGTGATGAAAAAAACATGTATTGTGGACCGTTTATTTGTTAAGCGTGTCACTATAGCAAGCTTGTGCTAAGCTGGTCCCAATAGTCAGACAGTCTGTAATTGAATAGAGATGTAATAAACAAGGAAAACCCTGGAAATGGTCTAAAGCCAATTCTTACGATACCCTAGTTGAATGCCCGTATATAATTTCATATAGTCACCAGTCTGTGCAAGTTTGATTTAAAGTGGGTTTCTCGCATCTATTTCTGAAACGGTTCGTCGGATAGTAAAATGGTTACAATCGATTTCATAGGTTTTCATATTCTGAAGAACTTTTCAGGACAATTATAATGTCTAGGACTGACCGTTTTTACAATATACGTAAAAAACCTAAATTTTTGTATGGGTTGCTCGATTTAGTTCATTTTTTAAATTGTATATACATACTATTTGCATGAAAACGCCTAAATATATAGTGAAAAACAAAATTTTTGTATGGCTACAATGCAAACGGAATGACAAATTTAGTATACCCTATTATATTTCATATAGGGCATAAAAACAATTTAAAAGTACAATTAAAACTGAAATGTACAAAAATCAAACAAACAACAAGACAGAAAAGAATGAATATTCGGATTGGATGCAGCCAACTCCCACGAAATATTCAAACATAGCATCCATCGGTATGTACACAGAGATCTTCGCGCAAACGCACACAATGTAACAACATCACCCTGCTTGAGGACTGACTGTGACTGGCTCTGCTGCTCCTACGATGTACCCATGTAAGACGCATGAGCAGTGCTCGTCTTGTTTGATGACTGCGGCTGTGGCTGGCTCTAATTCTACCACGATATACGTGGTGTGCGTGGGACGTTGCCGCAGGCTGGCTGTGTTAGCTGAGCAGAAAAGAAATTCTTCCATCTGTATATAGTCTGCGCTGTAGAATCTGTGTTATATCTGAGACAACTTACATCTAGATGTGAAAAGCTCACAAAAAAGCGGTCGAATTAAAAAGAGCTACTGGCCCTCTAATAGAAAGCTCTATACATTCTCTCTCTCTTGCTGTATTATGCCACATAAATTCTTTGCAATGATAGCTTTCTTTGGTTTAATAAAAAGTTAAAGAGCTTTCAAAAAGTGATCCTGGTTTATATGGAGATTTTCTTATCTAGTTGAAGTTGTATCAGGTTATACCATAGTGAAAACAGTATCAGATTAGAAAACTGTATGTTGAGAATTTTGCCACAGAGCTTTTGCTCAAATGCCTCTAATCTAATTCTAATAACACATGTCTAGTCTGAAAGCAACACATCCAGAGCTCATTCGATGGTGTCAGTACACACAATATAATACCATCGGCCGGCCTACATCGAACAGCATAAAGTCGGCTTCGCTGAGATGTATGCACGCACACTACACTGTGTATGACATGCATACGAGTCGAGCATATCGAGCCATATCATCATAGTCAATTCAAAAGCTCTTTTAAAGTGAGCTTTTAAATCGAGGGAATATTGCTGCTATATATTTTTCAACTCTGTTATTGCTTCTCTGTGGTTATACTGAGCAAAGGACATAAAACTTAAAAGCATAAAGCACAGATAGTCTTTTTTTCATGCTCGAACCATTATAGACGTGGATAGGCCAAAAATTTGATTTTTCGGTTCACTTAATATAATATCTCGAAGGGGACGACTTTTACGAAGGACGGAAAATGCAGAGTAAATGAGATGCAAGCACAAAAATAACAATTAACAAATGGAACCAACGACCATAAAACAATGACAGCGCATAGAAATGGCAACAAATTTGCACTCTTATTAGAATAACTTGGCTGCCCCTTCATGACTTCTGCTAGCTGTTTATACCTGGACTGAACTCCCACCCTAGAAAACTTGAGCTCAACACAAACATGGAGAAGCTTTACTAAATTTGGCTTATAAGTATTCGTGTTTGTTATATGTTCTTAGTATTAAGAGGAGTCAGTACCAAGATTTGCAAATTTTATACATTTTTTAATGCGAATTTCTGGCAAACTATTTGTAGCAGAATAATGATTTGTACCTTAAATCAAAGATAGCAAAGAGGTCTAGTGAATAACGTCGGGAAAAATAAAGACCGACGAGAAATTGTAATATTTCATTGAAAGTTGTTTAAATACAAAGCAAAATATTATATTTAACAACTATGTGCAAAAAAAAGTTTAGGACAGTTAATTCTCGATAAAAATTTTCAATTTATTTGAACTACAACTATTCATTTTTCGTCTTAAATTGTATAGTTTTGTTGCATTTTAGGTTCTGTTTTTTACGCTAGATGTCTCTAATGTGGTCTGTGATCTAGGTCTAGACTAATTTTATATGAATTTTCTCACTCTCAGGGCACAAACTTACGTATATTAATTTTATTGCCTACAGGCTGAGTACTGACTCCTCTTAATCCATTAGATATTTGTGAATACTATCAGCAGAGTATTGGGCGAAAAAGAAAACAAAAATTTGGCTTCGCGATGATTATCAAATTGAAATATGGGAGGGGACAGCAAATCAGAATACTCTCGGGTGACATATCAATTTCGTACAACACGAGCAGGATCGAATGAGAAGAGAACAATTCCCTTCACTCAAATAAATAAAGATTTTATCAACCCTTAAGTGTAGTCGACACTCTTGAAAAAAAAAAAAAAAAAAAGAGACTAAATTAAGTCTGTTTGGTTTGTCTATTTGTAAAATACCATGTAAAAGTGGGCCTTGAATAATATATTTATTCTTTTAGTTTTCATGATTATCGAAAGTTCTGAGAGCTGCCAGTTCTTAAGCTATGAACGATGAAAAATATTCAAACGCAATTTAAAAGATTTTATAATGAATTGGCTAATTTACAGCAAAATTGTTGATAAGCTATGATGATCTGGTTTCCACCTTAAGCGGACTACGCAAAAAAAACACGTACATGCAGCAAAGAATACCTTGGCTACATTATAAAAATAGTTTCTTCTTTTTCTCCACAAGTACCAATATGACGATTCCTTTGACAGCCAACAATTAAGGGAGGAAAATGTACTTATACGGAGTATACCCACATGTGGCCACTATTATTTATGTCATATATTATTATATTTAAAGCAAATACTACCGGTCTTTTATTACGTACAAGAATTTTGCAAACTACTAACCTGATGAAGTTGATGGCGGCCGTGATTGAGATGGCAATGTTGGAGAGGATGTTGTCGATTCTAATTTTCTGCTCTGTATGTCAGCTAATAATTCCTTGGTCGTTTTAACTTTTTTATTTCCCGATAATGATGCTAACGATAAAAGACGTGAGCCTTCAAAAAGTTGAGTGTTGAATTGTGCTAACATAGCATCAGCACCTTTAGAACCTTTCTTTCTACCCCTCCTTTTAGGTGTTTTGTTCTCTACCGGCACCGATGTTTCTATCGCAATCGGTTTAAGTTGCTGAAGGGATTGTGGTTGTGGCAATAATTTTGGCCGCATTTGAACATCTTCAACACCTTGACTTTCTTGGTTTACAACTTCAATAAGATCCCTATTTGATGTACGACTGGACGATGTCGAACTATCATTTGAATGTCCACCAATCGGAGTAAAAGGGGAACAGCTTCTACTCTCAATTACAACAACTGAACTTCTACCGTCCTTATGTTTGGTTTTCTTCACCGGATTTATCACAGTAGCATAAGAAGTATCTTGCCCGTTATCCACTAAAGGTGGCACAAGTGGTATAGCTCTTGTGTCATTAGAAAGAGTAACATCTGAAACTCCATGTCCTCCTGTTGTACAAACATTAGATGACTTCTTAAATTTCCCAGCAAACGTTAAATCAGACTCCAGTTTTTTACTAGAACTGATTGCGCCACGATTACTATTTGTCACTGTTATATTGGTACTCGTACTTGGAAACATACTAAGTGAACTGTTCGACAACGACAAGTTCTCTTGCATAGGAAATAGTGCCCCGGAACAAATTTGCGTTTCATCACTTAAAACTGGAACACGATCATCCGCAGCGGGTTTGACATTAACTTCCGTAGAGCCTGATAAAGCAGCTTCATGCAATCTTTCTTGTCTGTGCCGCCTTTTCTCTTTTTTATGTTTTTTGCTCTTTCGGTGTTCACTAGAGCGACTACCCAAAAGTCGTTGCTGTACTTCCATTATAGTGTCTAAGTTTCCCGCCATATTCGAATTTGAATTAGTGTCATGCAAATCAATGGATGTCGCTGTATAATCACCATTAAGCAATCTACTACAACTGCTTATTGTGTTATTATTTATGACGGCCAAATTAGCGGGACCACTAACTATGGACGTTGGTGCTAAAGAACCTTCACGACTCGGATTAGAATTTTGGTCGAGATCAAGTGGACTTACCGAATGCTCTATTATCATTGGCGATTGTCGATCACGTGGAATTATTGGTATACGAGGCAGTGTTAAAGGTGATTGCGATCGATTATCATCCATTATAAATGACGGCCCAGCACAGCTGCGACCAGGTCCTGGTGGGTGAAATTGCGACTCGATTAAATTAGCAAAACTAATCGGCTGTTTCTTAGAGCTTTGAAGTTGAGGACTTTTGCTAGATTTCAATGTTGTCATACCCTTGCTAGATTGTGACCTTTGCGAACTGGATGCCTGATCTGTATTATTATTACTTCCATTTGAAATATTGCTTAGCTGATCTTTTTTACTCGTACTTGGAACATTTTTAGTCATACTACTGCTATTGCAACACGGATATTCGGGCATTGAACTATTTTCTATTCTCCTCGGCGGAGCAAGGTGATGATGGGATGATCGTTGGCTTCCGCTTGATTGAGCAACCGGAGATGTTGGCTGTGATAACGACACATGAAGGGGATGCGAAATTCTTTGACGTGGCTGACTTTCTATGCTTGTTAATCCTGTTGGTAATTGTTGTTGCATTGGCTGCTGAGTTGTGCAGGTTGGAGTTATTAACATACCGCGCCATTTTTTCAATAAATTTTTTGCGCGACGAGCAAGAGGGCCGGACCATGTTTGTCTTCGCAGAAGATTTATAAATTTCCCCAATCGGGTGGCTTCCAATTGCTCCTTTGTAATCGTTGTCTGTTCCAGTTGTGTAATGACCGAGAGAACCGAAGACATATCAATGACCTAGGAAAAAAATAAGAAAACGATAATTATATGGTAAAGGAAAAATGGAATAGTTTCAACAATATTTTATATATATTTAAATTTTTTAAATAGTAAGGAAATCGAGGCTTATGGGCCACCACCTTAGGATTGAGCTAAAGGGCCAATATTCGAACAAGGGAATATGAGAAGTCTATTCAGGATTTTAGCGAATGGATAGAAATGGAACTTTGTTGATTGTGGAAATCAAAACCAGATAAGGTGATGCAGTTGACATTTGTTTTTCTCAAAATCAAATTTGAAATGCCTAGTCCATTCCGGAATGATTGTTGCAGAGGACACCGAGAACAAATGTTGCTTTAACAGTATACATTTAATCGACCCCCCCCAAATACGGTAGATAAGGAAAAATATGAATTAATCGACGTACTTTAATCATTTCTCTTATCATCATGTTTCTGTACTGATTAAACTACAAGAATTGTGACAGTACGACAGTGGGTGGGGTAAATCAAGTAGTGATCATTATGCCCTACGAACATAGAATTAAATGAAGAAAACTAAAAACATTTGTTGAAACATTTTACAATTTCCAATGGAATCAAAAATTTTCCATTGACTAGAATGAAATTATAGAAAAAATTACTCAAAGCCCTTTTTCCTCCGACAGTAAATTTTTCGAACGTTGGCTCCCTTCCGTTAGGTCTCTCTTTGTAGAGTATGCCTGTCTCCACAGCAAACGAGGCCTGCTTCTTTGATATGATTGCTTTGAATGCATTTAGGGCCCCACCTACCGCACTAAATGTGCTGTGGCTTCATGTCTATAGTTTAATCAGTACAGCAACATGAAAAGAGAAACTATACGTTGACTGATTCATATTGAGGATTTGACCAAATATATACAAAACTGATGTTAAAGCAACATTTGTTCTCGGCATGGACCAAGCCAAGCATTCCAAATTTGTATACTTTCTCTAGTATACTATGGGATATCTAGTTCTTCTGCCATCTTCATAAATGTCTGTATTATCATTAATACAGACATTAGCCCTATAACAACGTCCTGGAACCCGTAGCCGAATAACAGCACTGTTCTTGTTCATTTATTACCTGATCTTTTAATTCAAATCTGTAGCTATTTATTGGCAGTCACCTTCTTGATAGTCGGTGGAGACCATTTATAGAACAGGCAAAGTCCGTTAAAATTAAGTAGATGCGCTTAAGTATTGAATGATCTACCAAAGTTGAGAATTAGATTAACAGTAAAAATATCATAATGCACCAATTAACTAAAGAACTCTTAGATGAACTCCAAGATAAATAGGAGCTATCTACCGTGTCCAACAAAAACATTTAACAAAAGCGTGCAAGCTCTGTAAATTATTATTTCAGGACAATTTATAACAGAAATAATAATTGCTGGCTGTTTCTCTCGAGGATAAAAACCATGCAAGCAGAGGAAGAATCTTTTTACTGTGAGACAAATGCTGTTATGAAGGAATTCGGAGTGCAGTCAACAGGGTTGTCAAATAACGTCCACGCGACACATGTTGTACATAAATTAATCGTCTTCCCGAACAAGTCGATGCTGATTGTATCTATTTGCTGGGGCACATATTGAGAGAAATAGTCCACTAGATTGAAAGTCAAACGAATTGAAGATCCTACTTTATTGCGACTGGATCGAACAAGTAAATCAGAAATAATGGAGAGGACGATCGTTTGCAAACAGAGAAACACTGGAAATAAGAGTGAATCAGCCTGCCTGCATACAGTTGTAAGTGAATTGCAACACATATCAAAGGCACTTACTGAAATATAGAATTTTTTTTTTTTTCGTCTTTACGCCCAGCCCGGAGAAAATCAACCTAATGTTTATACTGCTTAAGTAAACACTTATATAAACAGAGAAAAGAATTAATTTCTACAGAATAAGACCACATTATCAATACAGGTGAAGAATAACACAACTCCAAAATACAACCTTGATATCCCATTCAAGTTACTCATTCCAATACAAATTGCGAGTTAAACAAATCCAAATTTCCAAAGGTAGGTCAGATGTGGAATACAGATATTTCTGAGACAAACGATAGGGTAGGAGTTGGGGTAAATAGTAACAAGAGAAAATGCTATAATTGACCAATAATATTATACCATAGAGAAAACAGTATCAGAGTAGAAAACTGTATGTTGAGAACTTTGCCATAGAGCTTTTGCTCAAATGCCCCTAATCTACTTCTAATAGCACATGGCTAGTCTGAAAGTAACACATCCAGAGCTAATTCCATGGTGTTAAGCGATCAGTAGTTAGTACACACAATATAATACCATCGGCCGGCCTACATCGAACTACATAAAGTCGGATTTGCTGAGATGTATGCACGCACACTGCACTGTGTATGACATGCATACGAACCGAGCAGAGTAAAGTGGCAATATCATCATAGTCTATTCAAAAGCTCTTTTGAAGTGAGCTTTTAATCGAAGGAATATTGCTGCCATATATTTTTCAACTCTGTTATTGTTTCTCTATGATTATACCTTAGATGAAAACAGGAGTTGAATAGAGTGAAAACCGAAAGTTTTGTAAGGCAATATCAAAGTGGTTGCGCGATTGGGTCCTTTTTTTAAATTTTATTCACTATTCCTATAGCATATACAAAACTTAGTATGCAAAACTTCAGCTCTCTAAGTTAACACGTTCTCGTGGACATGCAAAAATCAAAATAATTTTTAATATAATGCGTGAGTGTTCAAACCATTTTGCTTTACCTGCATTATTACTGTTCGTTATAAACGAAATGAAAAACTTAGTATACCCTATGATTTCATCTCGGATATAAAAATTACAGATTTCCATCGAGGGAAACATCAAAAGAGGATATTTCTCCCTGAAAGTAAGGCCATATTACTGGCTCCAGGATCAAATAAATTTAAATCTTAGCTAGCATGGAAATGTCTAAGAGTTAAGCAAACTAGCGCACTCAAACATGCTCACTCTGAGGGCCTGTGGCCGAAACAGCAAAACATACCGGCAAACCAGCTAGCCAAAAAAGAAGCAAGATTAAACTTTATGAATAAGATAGCTTTTGTAGAATTTGTAGAATCCCGACTCCCCGACGCACAAGAAATGCTCGGATAACTTTGTCTCAGCTCAATAAGATAATCACCAAGAACATTGCAACTTAGGGATAAGGCCACATGTGAAAAATGTGTTGCATGTGGTAGCAAAATTATCTGCCCGCACTAAATATAGACATTAAAACTGACATCTAATCGAAATAAGATTGAATACTGTGATGCTGTTTACACAAATCTTTCACAGAACATAATGAAGGTAAAAGAGATAAGAATAATATACAGAAATATCTTTTCTCACCTAGATAGTCGTCCTAGTCTTGTCAAGGACTAGAACAACGAGCAGCATCAGAATTTCATATTTTCTAAGTTAGATAGGGGGAACACCAGAGTTCAATACGTATGTACACTGTTTGTAAATTGAAAAATGTACTACAGCTATAGTATATTCAAACTGATATCTAATTTGTATTTATTTTTTAAATGGTAACATTAAAAGAACAGACTTACCTCATAGTTACTGTTCAAAGCTGCCAGTAAACGATTTGTCAAGAGCTGGATGTCGTTGCTCATTTAAAAATAATAGGGAGCAGTCTTAATTGGCACTTTTTAGTTTTTCTTGTAGAAAATATTAAAAATTAGTATTGTAACTGCTCTGTTGGTCTGTTGGCTTAAGTGGCCGATACATATGTATATATAACACACTAGTCGGAAATCAATCACGTTAACTGTATAGAAGATTATATAAATAATAATAATTTTAAAGAAACCTATAAAATCTAACTTACCGCACATTAAAAAAATCTTGTCTACATTCTTCAGATTGTAATCGATTGAGGCAACTCATTTTATACAGCAGTAAATTTATGACTAGGGTTGTTAAGTATTTAGTTGAGTTCTTTATTTGTTTAGCAGCAGTCTAGGATGTGTTTAAAATAGTATTTCCAAAATATTTTTGCATTTGACATAATAAAATGCTTGCAGTCAATTTAGTTTCAGAACGTTGTTCTTTTATTTCATATTTTGTTCTACAGGGTGGAAAATTTGAAGATCTTTTTTTTTTATTGTAGTAAATATTGCCGTAACAATTGTTTTAAAAAGTCTAAATTATAATAGGGGAAAACCCGCCCCCCTCCCAACCGTAAACTGTAAACAAAATTTTCAATTTTTCTTTCCTTTTTGTCACAGATGCCGTACGGTGCTTTGAACTTCACATAATCCTTTCGATATTATATTCTAAATTATTTGATATTTGCACAAAACTCCAAACTTGTTTGCTTCTAAAAATAGGAAGAATAATATTTACGCACTTTCTCCACTTTCCACATCAAAATTTCAGGATTTGTTACGTTTTATTTTCAGGTATTTTTTTTTTTTTCGTAGTCAATAATGTAGTACCAATCTTGGTGTAAATGTACAAATCATTGGTCATTTATTTCAATATAATCCCAGATTTTTTTAGTTTTTTATCTTTTCTGCTTTTATAATCTTCAGCTGGCTCTTTTATTTGATTCCTCTTCTATATTATTTCCATTTATTCTTGTGACGATGATGTGAACATACTTCGTTTTTTATAAAATGTCAATTTTCATCTTTGTAGTCTTGCTTTGAAACAAAAATTGCTAGGCGAAAACAGCAACTTCTTAACAATTACAACTTTTTATTTACCAATTCATAAAAGGCCAACAGTTACTTAAAACAAAATATTTAAATTGTTTAAATTAACAATATTTTTGACATTTCAGAGTAATTTTACTTCCTAAAACGCGTGCAAAAATGCCACTCGCGTAATGGCGGATAAGGACTGCCAACATTCGGCTGTTGTTGCATTCTCTCGAATGCAGGCAGAACAGAAACAAAACTAAAAATTGCCATAACATGAAATCGGGGGAGCCCGATGTACATATAAACACTACATACTACGTTTACACTTAAGGGTATAGAAAATGTGTATTGTGTATTTACGTTGTATTATACGCAATTGAGAATAACAAAATATATATATAATGCGTATTTTCGAAACTTGATCAAACAAAATGTGCGGATATTAGACACCTAGGCAAACAAAAAATTGTATGGCAGGGGGGGCTCCACAACAACCGTTTGGGAGCTACAGGGGGATTAAGAAAAAAAGATAGATTTTCACATAAAACCTTGTATCTTAAAAACTACAGGGTGTATGGTCAGAGTTAAGAGCTCATTGTATGCAGAGCTTCATGGCCTTTCCAACGACTTCTCAACCAGCTCCGTACCCCAGGAGTGTCAGGATTTATAGGGTCTAAAATAAATATTTAGGATTTTCTTACCTTTTTCCTTAATTTGACCTCTATTATTTTTGCAAAAAGGTCGTTAACATAACTTTTTTTACAAAAAGTGTAAACTATATACTTTCCTCTTTAATTTGATCTATTACGCCCTATGTGCTAAGTGTTGCCCTTTAAGAGTTATTAGCTCTTAACCTATTCGCAAACCTATTTTCAAACCTATTCTCAACGATAATTTGTTCCCTTAGCACGACATTTAAAAAAAAACGTCTAATTTCGGTGTGACCTGAATAGGGTATGAGTTATTAACTGTTTAACGACTACAGTTATCACATAGAGTGTAATAGGTCCCCCCCCCCCCTCACTTGCATACAATTTTTTTCAATCGAAATGACAAATTTAATTTAAAATTGTCGATTAAATAAGTCGAAATCAAGTCTCGTTACCCTTCATATAAACGGGGTTATGAGGAAATAACTAAATTTGGATGAAAAATATAATGAATACAAATAGAGGCAAAAGAGAAATATATTATGAAAATGATATGTGATTGAATCCACATAATTTAAGGAATTGTTAACATATTAAAAAATAAATTCAGTTTTGCCTTAAACATAAAAACACCTCTTGGATTCACATTTATTTCATAATAATATGATACAGCGCAGATATGTTGCTATACCTGCTAGTGGTACCAGTTATTAGATAATTTCCTTGCTTTAAGCCAGGAACACATGTAACAATGGGTAGTTTTAGATTTCATACCAATGACATTTTCTATATGGATTGCATGTTAATCCAACGTAGTTGTAATGGCACGCTTTAGGGCGAAGCAACACGCTGCAGTATAGGCTTAAACACAATTGCGACGACCGACAACTATTGCAATAATAGGAACAAATTTCTCCAGGAACGTTTGTTGGAGCGTGTATTACATAGGAATCTGCAGTTTTCGTTGTCGTCGACCACTGTAAAGGCCTAAGCACAATTGCGACGTCAAACGGCAGACTATTACAGTAATAGGAACAATTTTCTCCAGAAACATTTTATGAAAAGTGCATACATAGGAATCTGCAGTTGCCGTTGCCCGTCGGCCAGTCAAGGTTTCGAAATTCAATTAATTCAATTACTTCGGCGAGAGAGACCGACGGGCGACGAAAACTGCATATTTCTATGTATACACGTTCCATAAAACATTCCTGGAGAAAGTTGTTCCTATTACTGCATTAAGGCTTAAACACAATTCCGACGACAGACGACAAACGACGACGATATATCGCTGTCAAACTTCTAAAAACACAGCATCTTATGCGAATGCACCAAATTGCGACGACCGACGTTGAGCGATCGACGACATTATCGTCGGGATTGATCAGTTTTTAAACATTTAACAAATGAAATTTCAATATCTTCTTCTTTCACAATCGTCGCTCATCGCCTGTCGTTGCAATTGTGTTCCAAATTTTTCGACTGCCTGTTTCGTAGCGAGTTTTCGTTGTCGTCTGACGCTCTGTCGCTCTGTCGTCGCAATTGTGTTTAAGCCTTTAGACTGCCGTTTGCCGTCGCCGTCGCAATTGTGCCTAGGCCTTGAGGTTTAAGGCTTAAATACAATTGCGACGAAAAGTGAGGTGTGTTTTTGGCCCAAAGAACCAACACTTTCAAACCAAACTAGTTGCATTAGGCCTGAATTAAAATTACAACTGATCAGACGACTACGACTTTGCCCAAATGGTAATGCATTTGGCTAGATACAATTGCAACTTTGACTTTGATTGCGACTCCGTCTGAAATTGAACTTTGCTCAAAGTGCAAAGTTGGTGTTGGCTGCGGCCAACTTCAGTTCAATCACAGAAGTCGTGACAGTTGAAGCTTTAATTTAATTACAAATTTCACCTCAGCGTCGACTTCGACTTAAAATCAAGTCACTGTCGACAGATCAGTCGGAATTGTAATTCACGCTTTATGCAGGCGCATCTCATTGCGTTAAGTAAAAAGTGTCCTCATTTGGGACTGGTCGTCGGTATATTTACATTAAAATGTTTTACTTTATTTATTTTTTAATTGATTTTTATCTGCAAAGCTAACCCACACAAATTGGCACACAGCTAATCCTTCAAATTAGAGGGTAATATATCTTCCATGTAATCAATTTGCTGTGCCTTGCCCGTTTTAATATAACAAGTATAAGATTCATTTTTTAAAACTAGAAAAATCAACGGAATTGAGTTCAGTTTTAAAGTTTTCCCTTATTTCGTAAATAATATCATAATCATAATATGTTAAACGAAAGTATGGGAGACTCATTACCGCGTAATGCACCGGAACCGAGTGTTACATTAGCTGAGGTAAGCAAATTTCTTTGAAATTATGATTATAGTACTGTTTTTTATGTCTCCATGGTTGTAAAATCTAAATATTATTGAATGGAATACAATAGAATAGAAAAGCATTTATTGAAGAACCCCAGCTTACGGTACGTTGCAACGTTAGGAAATTAATTATTATACATTAAGTTAATGACTTCAAGCAGAGAGCTCAGACGTCATATTTACACTATAGCCAAAGGCAATGAAACAAAAACACAATAATAATAATAATGACTAATAAAATCATAAAAGCTTTATTGAATCTCGGGCCGATCTTAAACCTTAATGTAAATGGATTAAAGGATTGAAAGTCGCTCCACAATCATTTAAAATTTTCTGTTTACCAAAATCCATCTTATAATTGATATAGGGTGCTGGGTAAAGAAGTTGTTTCTTCTTTCTGTTCCAATTTATGGTTTTTTTTTCAGCAGACTGTCTAATAAGACTTATCTGTTTACTGAATTCAGAACGCTGCTCTAAACTACTCTGAAGTGAACTGAACTGTGTTTAATTAGTCTGCCCTAGGCCTAAAGTGAACTTGAGTGACTTAGAGCAAGATTTTCTACTCTTTATTCGACGGAGTAACTTTGAATAATACTGACTGAACTACCTTCTAAATTTTCATCCACTATTAATTGTGGAACTCTCTTTCCAGAGCTGTCTTTATTTATTGGTTCATTCAAGGAGCAGATTATTCTGTTTTAGTCATTTTCTGTGCAATTTATTAGTTGCTATATCAAGCAGTTTTAGATTTAATGTTATCATTGCTGCTCTGTATTAAAAAGCTTAGTTTTCGTATAAATTTCTGATTTCTTTCATTCTTTCGGCTTCTTTTAATTTCAGACTATCTAATTAAGACTTTTCTTACTAACAATATATTTTGAACTACATAGATTGTAATTAATGTGCTCATTTACTTTCTTTGGTTAGCTTGCCAATTTTTATCCGCTATTAATTAAGTATCTATTGTCGATCTATATATGTACCCCACGATTCACCTTTGAAACGCACCATAGTGTGAGTCATGAAATCAGAATAACGAATCTTACATCGCATCTACAATTTCCAAATTTTTCCCGTAAATATTAATTGTAGATTCCTTCGATTTTTAAATTTTATCTAAGAACATTAACAAAAATTGTAATTCTGATGGTGGTCATGCTGGCTCGAGGGGTTCTAATATTGGTGCTGATTTGCTTGATGCAATGAATCAGCGGAACAATTATTGCCATAATTGATGACCAGTTACAGCCACTACAAACTGCACTATCTGATCAAATTAATGCGTCTATCAATGGATTACGAGTTGAAGTGGTCAGCTGTGAGTGATTTAAAACTTAAATGCAATTTGCGTCGGGAGAAGGTGATTTTAAGGTAAAAAATGTTCCACGTGTAATCTCACTCAAGCCACTTGCAGTTATTAAAAATATCTCTACTGTCATTGATATATGGATACCTTCTGGTTGAAACAAAGGCGGAACTGGCATCGGTCACATGGAAGGCATTCAAACATTCCGCTCATCGTCAGATTTTCGTCTCAAAATGAAAAAAAGATCTTACAACATCTTAAAAGACATAGCAGACTGAGCTTGGATGAAATTAATTGTGTCTTTGCCTCTGATGGAACAATAAATATTACTGAGTTTTTCGCCTACAAATAATGCAATCTTTGTTCGAGCCGTGTCACTTGGGAAAGTTGTATACGGCCTTTACAAGAGATGGTCTGGTGTAGCATTAGCTAACATAGGAGAATGCTGCAATCGAAATAACCAGCCACAATCAATTGAACTCAAACTCCAGATATTGTAGGAATGAAGATAAAATGAAATTGTATATGGGAATTTGTAATTTGTTTTTCTTATGAAATATTGTCAGTTTTTCTTTTCGTTTTCCTTGTTTCTTTCTTCTCTTATGATGAAGTAGTATATGCAAGTAGTTTTTCTCAGTCTTTTGTTTTATTTAATAAATTTCTATTTATATCTTTGCAATTTCATGCTTTACTTACTAAGTAAATCGATAAATTTTCCTTTCTTGGTCGGGAAATTGAGTGTCTGTAACATATCTTTATTGTCTGCATGTTCAATATATTGCTTGCCGTGGGGCGTACAGCCTGAGACAGCTGAGATTATCCGTCAATATTTTGTGTTGTCATATGTGGTCAAAGACCTAGTATTACCTCAGTTTATCTTTGGGAGTTTAATTTTTCCTAAACTTGATTCACAGGTCAGCGGAAACAAAATGTCGCTTTCAATGACAGATCCAGATCTTCTCATGCTTCTCCGTATATTGACACTTTTCTTGGATGGTCATTAGAAGGTTAAAATTTCTTACTCTAAACAGACAGGGTAATTTTATGATAATGTCCGATCCTTCAGATCTATTCGCCATCACAACGTCTTACTACCAAGCTGCCAAGCCTAAAATGTATTTATCATTTGAATATGAAATAGTGTCCACATTTGTGTTTCACCAAGAAAATACAGTCATACCTTTCTGGTCTATATACGTGAAATTACATGTCTACTACATGTCATTATTACGGAGCACGAAACACTCACGTGACTTAAATTAACCCAGGTGCACGGTTCCTCAACCCGCACTTGCCCCATTCCCTAATTTCTGCGCTGAAGCGCAGAGCTTTCAGACACATTCAGTGCTTAAAGGGCTGGTTCCGCTGGGGCATTCGGCAGGTTTCTAACTGTGGCCCGCATACCTTAAGGCGCAATAGCTTCCATTGTTTTCTTATTTTATTTTTACCTTTATTTTTCTCTTTTTTTCATGATTTATTTTTAACTTTTCTTTGTGTTTTTTTAATACTTCTGTTTATATTATGCTCAAACTTGGCACTATCTTACGTAGTTAGTTACCTTTTTATATCCATTATTTTTTTTACTTTTATAAGAGTTTTAATCTTATTTTTTTAGCCAGTAAATAAAGATATCATTATTATTATTATTAGTAATTATTCTTATTATTGCTTAATTCCTTTTGATATTCTAGGCATGCGCAAAACCTGTCGTTCCCGAAGTGTCTTTGATCTTTGGCAACCAAGTGGCAAGGAGAGAATTCGAGCAAACTTATGATACAAAAATTGATGATCATGCCCAAACAGATGTTTGGCGGAAAAAACATATCGAAGATCGTCAATCTTATAAGAGTTTCTCGACGCGCAAATCTAAGCATCAATCTACTTGTTTTCCAGAGTATCGTAAAATTTCTCCTTTGCCCATCAATTCACAAATAAATACTAAATTTCCATTGCCATCGAAAAGTCAGGGTGCATACAAAAAGACGGCATATTCCAATAATGCGATTGTTTCGTTGGACCATAACCAGGAAACGCATTCTAAGGTCACCGATAACATCACTCGACATTTACCACACACATTCTCTTCATTAAAGTCCGACGAGGCACAGCCGTGTTCCACAAAACAAGGTGAAATCGATAATTTTACACAGATACAAAATTGTCCTATGTTTGAATATGTTGAACATAGAATTTCATCTATGAAGGAGGAAATTTCAAATCTGCGTATTGAAATGATGATGATGAAAGAAACGCAAAATAATATACTCAATGCTGTACTAAGGATAGAAACAAAGTTGAAACCACCTGTTACCAACAGTTTCAAATCTGTTCAATGTAATTTGAGCCAGGAGATTACTCCTCCTCTCAGAATTGAGCCTGGTTCAGCCAGAGCACTGGATGTAAGGTGGTTTTATTTTATTCATTTCTCTCTTATTTAAATGTTACATTCAAGGGATATTTACAATCTGTTGGTTTTGCTGACCTTCCAGCTCATAGTGAACAAAATCTTAATCCTTTGGAACGCCCATCAAAAGAACTTAGTATTGCAATGAATGCACTAACTCTTAAATATTGCCCTGATAAGATCAAAAATATAGACCTAACTAACCAAGAAAATAAGACTGACAACACGCCGGTATATTCAACTGATATGTCATTTGCTTCAGTCGAATATCTACAAAAGTATGGCCTAATTAAGAAAAATATACAGGAGAAAAACGTGATCCCCAATCCATCCGAGGAAGACAAATTGAAGCAGAACAAGTTCCTTGATGTAACAGCCATAAAAAAGCAACCCAAATTGCTGTAAAATGTTCGTTAATATATTTATAATTTTTTTTACCACTTTATTATTTCTCAGAACTCTTTTGTAGGTCTATTAACTATTTTTTATAGCCCCATTTATTTTAATAAGTTTTACAATTTTATAGGCCATATATGACTTCAAGCAAAGGTTTTCAGACTTTTTTGCAGTATATGAAATCAGCTGCAAACTAGAACTGCTTTTTCTGCCTGCTTTGATTTCGCTGAGTTTATAGTTTGTATGAAAATGTTTTGGGATTAGACTGCTTTATTGGAAGCTCTTCAGCGTTTTAGCAAATGAATAAAATGTAAGTTCAAATACATAACAGTTATGGATGTATAGCACTGAAATATGTATAAATGGACAGCCTGCCTCTTTTCATGTCAACAGTGTATCTTTGATGGGCTCTCTAAATCAATGATGCACGTTCGCTTTTCTTCGAATTACAATGTCATTAAATAGGAAATGTGCTCAAATCGCATATGAAAATTGACAAGATTTTTGATTTTACATTTTTTTTATTAACACTAGATATCGTCAGAGTTCTTTTATTGAATATAAGACGAAACATGTTTTGGGATTGTAAATTTGGTGCCACATGAATTCGGGAATTCCAAGCTCCATTTATATACATATCAGTGAGATGCACAATATCGTTATGAAGCTAACAGTTGGTGTGTTATGGTTTAAATGGCTTTCAGCAGTAACATTATCATTTGTAACCTGAAATGCTGCAGTTATTTTGTTTGAGAATTGCATAATCAACGATGGCGCTCCTTTATTTATACGGAAACTGTATAACTCAAATTGCGGAAGTTCTTCAATTCCTCCCAGGTCTTACAACTAATTGGAAACGGAAGGAAATTCAGAAGATTTCTAGTACTACACTATTGAATAGCTCTTCTGTTTTGTGCTCGGATGCAGAAAATTATTTTCAGAATGATATTTTCACAAGACATAAAAGGTAAGACTCTGACAACAAAATTAATGGAATGGAATGGAATGCTTTGGTCGTAGTCGTAGTTATAAAAGCTAAAGAGTGAAGAAGCGAAGAATGCCATAAAATAATTAATTAAAAATTTCCGTATTGTCCTTGAAAAAAAAATTAGTGCGCACAATACTAGGTAGGAATCGCCAAAAAGAAATTTATGAATGGGCAGCTAGTGGTATCAAAAATGCATAAACCCAAATGGCCCCATTATATGCTTCGAACTTCTTGATCTGGGTTTCTGGAAAGAGTTCTCAAAACAGGTGAAAATAATCAAGAAACGGAAGTATACGTTTCAGTTGTCAGACAGCCATGCCACATGCGCGAGTAATTCAAATTCATTTAAAGACAAGAAACGTGAATATAAGTGTGTGTGGGCAGTATAGTTCTTTGGATTTAATGTAGTTGCATGTTTTGTGTGACTGAGTGTATGGTCTCAGTGATCGAGAAGATGGTTATTGGTGGAAAGCAAATGAAGAGGGTAAGGAGGATTGAATGAGTATGTGGTGAGTGCTAAAGAATAGAAAGTTCTCCCTTTAAGCAAGTTTATTCATGTGACTCTTTTATAATTATTTTACAGGATTCAATTGTGTGCTGGAACGAGCTCTACCTCCCCATGGCATTTAGGTAAAAAACGAATAATTACTGTTACCAATGTATATGTATTAACAGACAATATAATAAAAAAATATTACATACAAATTTACAAAGTGTTCAACATTTATCTTTACACAATCTTAACAGTCTTCAACTATATTGGAAGCTAATGATAGAAGTTTTATGATTTAACGGTAATAAGGAAGAAATAAACAGCAATTGAGCCATGGTACTTAATTCAAAACAAGTTTCTTTTTCGGGTGAAAGAACAAGACTTTAAACGTCGATGCTGAAGAATTGAATGATCTTATGATTTAAAACAATTTAATAATAAGCTGTTAAGGATTGATGAAGGATGTATTTACAGGGTGTTCAAGCTTCACTATGCAATACAAAAACCTCTTAAAGATGAGATTTCCAATCGACAATGTTATATTCATTTTTTTGGAAAATGTGGTCCTTGCAACGCTTATACACATTAGAATATATAGCAAACAGGAATAGTGACACCCCAGATTTCGCGTAATGAATTCTGGTTATGTTAGTCCATGTTTTACATATATTTACACGCCGTCCCTATTCTAAACAAATTGTCAATTTGCAAAAAGTAAACAAAGGGCCGCGCACTAAAGTGTAATCTGTTTCAGCCTTAATATGACAAAAAAAAGATTGTTTTCATGGATGGATGTAAAGCGGAGACATAAAATCTGGCAAAATTATAAACACAAGTGTTTGAAATCGAATGGAACAATTGTGCTCATGCATCCGTTATATCGAAATGGGTTGGACCGGAATTGTGTTTGGCACTTAAAGGCGGAATTACTATGGACGCAACGGAACGCAGAGAAATGGTTTTCTTTGTACAAAGGCAACGGCAAGAAATATTATCTGAAAATAAGGGGGAGCTAAAAATTTGTTTATTTTACATAGGAATTTGGATTATGAAAAATGTGCCCTTTCAGAATGTCAGAATTTAATTACTGCCATGACGAAACGAATACAAACAGAGCACACTAATACATTTCGCCGAGATGCTTACAATTTCACCCGATATGCCGTTTTCTTATTAGTTATTTATTCAATGTTAATCATACGTCCATTGTAAGCAGCTAACCTCGACGTCCGTTTTACTGCGTAAATTTGACATTTCACACCGTTCCGTTGCGTCCATTGTAATTCAGCCTTAACATTTTGCTGCGTGCAAGGTATATAAAATACAAGCTATTCCTATTACGAACCATGTTTCACCATTAGGTGACGTAATATCGTGAGATGTATAGGAAAGTACGGTACAGAGAACACAATACTCTCTCTCCTCTCTCTGTCTTTCAAAGAAAATGTATATACATTAGTCACAGAATTGCGTTACAGGCTATCAGCTGCATTGTGTCCAAATTTTAATGGGAATACGTCGTATTCTATATACCTTGGTGTTGATGGATTTGATTATGTTTCCATTTCTATTCGTACTTGCATGAAACGCAGTGGCATCCACATAATTTAAAAAACATCGATATTAGTGTCAAATGATAAATTGGAAGGAAACCTCGATGTCGTAAAAGTCGGGCATAAAACAACGATGGAGCGAAAGAAAAAATTTTCGTTAATGTAAAAATCTACAGGACCTTAGATCATAATTAACAACATGCAAATCTTACGGCTTGGCTTGTGCATGCCAAGCGGCATTAACCGTAACCCCCGAAATATACAAGCAATGAACAAAGTCCAAAAAAGATAGCAGGGGCCGGTCAGCAGGCGACATCCACAGTCTTCTCGCTTTGTCTTACCCAGGGAGTACACGAGATAGTACAGCTTGCATGCAAGCCTCCCTTCCAACACGTTTTTTAACTTGACAGCAGAAGGCAGTTCGGTTGATGTCTTATCATCTTGCATGCAAGTTCATTTAAAAAAATGGCATTGAGGCGTAAAGTCTTGCGTATACTGGAAATTATAACAATAAAAGAAGTAGCAGAATGATAAAAACCCAAGAAAAAATTAAGTGGCCAAAGTATATATAGAATGTACTGTGGTATATATCTGTGGCCAAAGTATATATCTGTAATACAAGTTATTCCCATTACGAACCACGTTCCGCCATTAGTGACGAAATATTGTGCAAATGTATAGGAAAGTACGGTACAGAGAACACAATATTCTCTCTCCTCTCTCTGTCTTTCCTATAAAAATGTATATACATTAGTCACAGAATTACGTAACAGGCTATCAGCTGAAATGTGCCAAAATTGTAATGGGAATACGTTGTCTTCTTATATAAATACCTTGCCAGCAGCCCAACTCTTCCCTCGAAGTACGGAAAATAAAATATCGATGCTGGGCGATATTATTGAACAGGAAGATCGAAGAATAAACATCGGATATTATTGAAGAAACATCGATGTTATCAATGTATCGATAAATTCTGTGCATCCCTAGCGTTAACCTTTGTTCTTGTTGGCTGGTATGATGTTGATGGTATTTTGAGTGTCGTCCTCGACGGCTCCGGCAACTTTTCCAAGGAACTTTGTCAACTTCTGTAATAGTTGCAACATTTTTTTAATTATTTTATATGTACAAAAGTAATTTCACGTCGTTTATTTAACAATATTTATTTCATAATTTCTCGCATTTTTCTATTAAAAACAATCGAAATAGTTAGAAATTTGTATCTACTAGGTACAGGTTGACCTCATGCTGGCCGACTTTGATATCGTTTAGCCCCAGATAATCCACCAATCTCATGTTTTTTTCCAAAGCCGTAAAAGTTGTAACTGAGATTAAGATTAAGAAAAATTGTTTTTTTGTTTTTAAAGTCCAACAAATCAATCACTCTCGCTCTATCCACTTCACTATCTCTCTCTCTCCCTCTTTATTTTTGTCCTTTTAAAACACGTTAGCGGCAGCGCGCATATATAAATTCGTCCATTCCCATCCCATATTCCTGTTTGATGCGATTTTACGCTTTCATAGTGTATGTGTGCTTCTTGTTTCTGGACTGTGGAGCGCGCGTTTACGGCATTCATCGCCGTGGTGTTGTGCTGCTATATCGGTTCAGAGTTAAAGATGGCAGTCGAGATGTTTTCACTGATTTGTACTTCTTGAGGCATAAAATTGTTTTCAAATATGTATAAACGAAATTTGTAAAAAAAAATCAAATCAAAACAATTCAATTAATTATTTGCTTACTATTTGGTGTTATAGTTTAATTGTGAAATGTAGAGAAATCTCGTAATATTACTTATATAGTTCGTGGTGCTATTATTGGATCCTGTTTCTCCAGATTCCAGAAGAAAGGTCCAATTGCAGGTCATCCGTACAGGAATCAACATAAATTATGAAAACTGTTTGTGTTTGTTTTTTAGTGTTTTGTGCATAAATCTATAGTGTTTAATATTTTAAGTCCAGTATACAATTTGTGGACGTTTTTGTGTAAAAGAATAAACACGAAAAAAAAAATAGAATCACACTTCTCTCAAATATTCTAAATGTTTATTCGAAAATATGTGGCGGCACATTTTATTTATGAGTTAAATTCTATTACTAGTGATAATTTGTTTTTCCTGAAGTTAAAATAAGTAAAACAATTTCTATATTATTTTCAAGGGTATATGCATGTATCCATGTATATCCTAACTATTTACAAAAAAGTATATAATATACATAATTTGACGTTTCCCATTGCGTCAAGTAAAATGCTAAAATGGAAAATATCCTTTTAAACCACCAATTAAAAGCTAAAGAAATGGATTAAGTAATTATTATAAATAAGAAAAGTAGATTAATATATTATAATCATTGCGGAAAAGAATCATGTTTCGTACGTGAGTGAGGAGGTTTCTTTAAGTTTTATTTTCTATTGTTATTTTGTGTCCGTTCTTCTGTGAGTAACTGCTTTTGGCTGCCATCACCTCCACTCCAACTCACCTCGGTCGGTGGATGGAATTTTTCGACGACGAGAAAAAAAGGTGAAATTTAACAGTGGTTGGATTAGGTGGTTGCATGTTTAAAAAAAAAAAAAAAAAAAAAAAAAATAACAAATTTATGTATATCACGCGAAACCTTCATCTAATCATCCTGGATTTAAAATATAGTACATTTTGAGGGCATTTGATTTCGAGATTCATCCGAACCGATAAATAAAAAATTCACAGGAGCATGGGTCATTGCAATGTCGCTTTGCTTCTATTTGTTTGGATAATAGCTACAACTAGATATGCTTACTCGGATCAAGGTAAGTCTTGTTCTATTTATTTATTTTTTATTGTCCATTGATTTTGGTTAATACTATCACTAATTTTACAATTCTATGTATCTATATTGTCATTACACCTGTAATTTTTGATTCTGAATTTTATTACTTGCAATTGTCCCCATGTCAGACGATGATAAGATCCTTGTAATATCGAAGTTATGTTTTCCTTCAATGATAATATATATTCTTGAGTATCACTCTACTGGGTTAATCCTGAGTTTAAAAAATCCTACCTACTTCAAAATTCTGACATACGATTCTTAATATTATAGTGAATGTAACATCCTAGTGAAAACTAACGTAGGTACCTACTTATAGTCAGTCAAAATATAATTGTCACTAAGAGCATTTGATGAGGTCTTCACAACCTATGTCTATTGCTACATTACCGGATGGACGTAGGGAGGAATTTTTAAAAGTTAATTGTGAAAACAATAAAAAAATCACATGTTCAATAATAGTAAATACAAAGCAAAAGTATGTATGCCAAAAAATAAAACAATAGCAGAATAGAATAAGTAATGCCGATAATTCGAAGAATATGTGGAAAATAATCAAACAAATTGTGTTAAGAAAAGACGATAGGGAAATAAATAGCCAACAACTGTTTTTTTTATAGATAGGGTCATTAAAGTTAATAGGTTTATAATGGCGTGCGCGTATCAGGATGATATACAACCGACAGATAAGCGCTTTGAATTTCAAATGGTAGTTATGCAAACAATTAAAGGATAAGAAGCTTGATTATAATCATGTTAGTGTAAAAATGGTAATTGAAAATACAGAGCTGGTCTTCATAATTACAAAACTAGTCAACACATCATTGTCTAGAGGTGAATTCTCGAAGTGTAATAGTAAGTCCTTAGTAATCCCGATTGAAAAAGTAAAAAAAAATTAATATGTGCGGAGAGTATAGACCAATTAACATCCTACCATTAATAGAGAAAGTACTGAAAAAAGTAGTCCAAGTGCAGCTTGAAAGATATGTATATGGAAGTGAATCAATTAATTTTGAAAATTCAATCAGGATTCCGTAAAACATATTCTTACGAGACGGAATCAAATCTAATTATGATAAGTCGATCGAAGGAGAAAGTAGACAAGAAAATGTACGTCCTGAGGCCGAATTCTGTAACATGAAGAATTTGGGAAATGAGAATCTTCGTTTTCTCCGATTAAAACACCCTAATTCTCCATTCCAATTTCACTAACATGTTTGGAGAATTAGGGAAAACGTGAGAGAAATGCGAAAAGAAAGATTGCAATTCCCATTGGTTGATTTGGAAATTCGAAGATTACCTAGGTTACCTACCTTCTCAAAATACAACAAAAATAGACAATACTCTCAATTGGGAATATTTCTTCTTACTTTTCCACTTGCAAAAACATCGGCCAATTTTAACAGTTTTCGCCAAGTTACAGAATTGCAAGTGGAGAATAAATTGTCAAATCAACTCTCATCTCCCAAATTCCACAATTCTCCGTGTTATAGAATTCGATCCGTGGCAATGTTCTCAGATCTAAAACAGACCTTTCAAACGGTGGAACTAAATATTTTGTTAACACTATTAAATTTATATGTAATGAAAGATAATGCGATAAAATGGTTTGAAGATTACAGGAGTGAACGGTGTCAAAGAACGAAGATTAATGGGATCCTGTCTTCGCTTTAATACAATGGACTTGGAGTACCTCAAGGCTCCGTTCTTGGAACTTTAATATTCCTTATATACATAAACAATATAAATGACCCAATAAATTTCTTTGAGATAAGTGGGAGTTATTGTATATAAAATTGATGATCCCTCGACAAAATCAACGATGCCTTGGGCTGATGTAGGGAATCCCCCTCAATTTTTTCGGCAGGATTTTTATTCACTTTGGTGTAATTTTCACATACAATACTTTCATGGGTGCCATTGTCGGCCTCCAAAAATGCATAAAAATTTCCAGTAAATTTCTAAGAAAAAAGTGAGCGTCCCTACATCAGGCTGAGATATCGTTGATTTTGTATTGGATCAATACAATTTTTTCATTTCGTAGCATAAACAGATACTTCTAAGGGCTTTGTAATCTTCAGAGCATCACCTTCGCCCATAGGCGTTGGACGCGATACAGAGAATACAAGGTATTCTCATTAAATTCTGACAAATGATCTGTGACGAAATTTTGTCCACTATTTCGTCGTCTATTAAAAAGACAGAGATAGGTTATTGCGTCCGTTAATGGTTGAACGTGGTTCGTAATGAGAATACCTTGTATCTTCTGTACCGTGGGCGCAGGATATCTGTTCTGTTATTACTTGTCTGTGCTATTACCCTTGTGTATAGAACCGAAGTGATTGTTCGTATTATTACGACCCGTTCTCACAAATTTTACGAAAACTTTGCTTTATGACGACCCGTCCCTCACTACCCAGTCACCCACTCTCAAACGGTGGCGAGTGGCGGTTCGTCAAAGCAACAGAACCAGTGCCTGCACTCCGCATCAGGCCCATGCATTGCATTGCGTATTATTATATAGTTTCTAGCCACGGAAGGTGTAAAACCAGCAGAAATCTTGAGGAGTTTGACGGTAAAATTCAAGGAAGAGACGTATTCACAAGCTAGAGTGACATAAACAATTTGTGGAGGGTCGTGAGAACGTTGCAAACGAGAGCCATGGTCACCACACGAGCATCACCAACGACAATATCGTCCGTTTAAAGCAACTTCTTGATGGTGGCAGGCATCTGACCACCAATGAGATTGCATCTGGAGGTTGGTATAAATTATGGGAGCACGTTCTCCATAATTATAGAGGAGCTAAGTTTTCGTAAGGTGTGTGCCAGGTGGGTTCCCCGCCTTTTGACATCTGAGCAGAAATTACATCGTCTAATGTATGTGAGCGTCGCCTAGCAAAATTTCAGGAACAGGGTGACTCGTTTCTCATTCACGTTATCATCTGCGATGAAACTCCAGAGTCAAAACAAGCCAGCAAGGAGTGGAGACTGCAAGATGAACCTGGGCCAGTGAAAGCCAAGTAACGGCGTGGGTTGTTGTACCTCGATTTTTTGCATGGCTGCAGGACAATTAATGCGGCTTATTACTGCCACTTTTTAAGTGAGGTTAGAGTAGCATATCGTCGCAACCGACGTGACCTATCGATGAAAGAAGTAAAACTTCTTCATGACAATGGTCGTCCCCATAAAGCCATCTAAAGCCATATAAAAATTAACGATGCCTCGACGATGCCTCGACGATGCCCCGACTTGGCACTTGATGACGTGCACAAAGGGTAAGCCACCAATGCCTCGCTCCATACAAAATCACAGTTGCCTCGATCCGATGAAGAGAAGGCCACAAGTTTTTCTTACCTCGACCTGATTTAGGGAAGGCCGCAATTTTTTCTTAGCAATTTACTGGACATTTTTTCCTTAGAATTCATACGCACTTTTGGAGGGCGACAACAATTTTTATGAGCGTAGACGCTAGACTAGCAATAAGCAATTGTTTTTTTTTAGAAATTTACACAAAGTGTTTCGGTAGAATTTTAATTCATTTTGGTGGCCGACTAGACTTATTTTCAGATACAATATGTAGTACATCGTTGTTAGATTTTATATTCGAGCGAGGCACTGCTCTCGGCCTGGCCAATGCATAAAAATTCGAAGGAAGAAATTTCCAGTAAATTTCTAAGAAAAACTTGTGGCCTTCTCTTCATCGGATCGAGGCAACTGTGATTTTGTATGGAGCGAGGCATTAGTGGCTTACCCTTTGTGCGCGTCATCAAGTGCCAAGTCGAGGCATCGTCGAGGCATCGTTAATTTTTATATTCTAGAAAAGCGTTGCATATTTTTGTTCTACGTGTCCAGTCTTTGTATGTTATTAATTTGTCTATGGTTTGGTCCTCTCAAGGAAGACCTAGGCGGGCAAAGATTTAGCAACGATGAGGAGGTTGAGGCCTATGTGCGCAATTGGCTGGAGACACGACCGACGAAAGAGTATACGCTAACAAGCTGGCAGCAATCCAACAACTGAAGGTCAACATTCGTCACAAAATCAAACATTAATTAAGCGAATTTTACTTATCTTAATAATAAATAACAAACCAAAGTTTTCCAGACTACATATGTATACGCAGAAAATTTTATTAGATATATGTATTTCAGTAGAATATGAAGAAAAAAAATAATAGGTCGAATAGAACCATAGTCATCTGGCCTGGTCACGTTCATTTTTTTAAGGCCATCATGTCTACAATATTTTCTAGAATGTCGGCAATTTTTATAAAATTCGAATATTAATTATTTCTCTCCTTTATTACTCCTTTTTTACACTCTATTCTAATTAACTAAGGACTGTACCAGAACAAAAACGAACCACTTTCAAATGAATAATACAAAAAGTGGAAATAACTAAATTGGGATGGTAGAATATATTTTCTACATTTGACTATTTTCAATTTTTTCTACATATTCATTAAGTTTTATAAAAACAGCGGACTTTTTGCTTTACGTTACACATTTTGTACATTTACATTTGTGATAGGATCAGAAGCAATTTTATATATTTTCAGAATCCTTTTCTGTTATCCTTAAATTTTTCTTACGTGTGCCTAATATTTCTCAAATGGCCTCAGTTCTGGACAGTTCTTGGGTACAACGTTGACACAATTCTTTTAAAAAAGTTCCTGTGCCTTCTTCCTATCGTGGCATGTCGCCAAATCAGTCTAAAAATCGAACAGGCTAGTTGTGAATTTTTTGTAGGCATTCGTTTATGTAGATTTCAGTGTATACTGATCCTGTGGTGATAAGTGGTTCCGACTTAAATCCGTAGGTACAAATGATTTGGCAAACCATAAACTCTTGTCCAGGTAGTTGTTTAAAGTCAGATTTGATGTAAGTTTCATCGTCCATAATGCAGCATGAAAATTTTGTTAAGAAATTTTCAAGTTTTGTCCTCCTCGACTTTGTTACGCTTTGTTTCTGCGTCGTCTGGTACTTTTACTACTCGATACGTTCTCGGTCTTTTTCTTTTTTCACCCTTTTTTATAGTTGAAGATAAAGTACCAGCTTTATTCACCAAACATTTAAATGATATGTTGAGATTTCTCCGAAAGTTTTGCTTTTTTTTTAGTTTTTTTTTTTGTCAACAGTTTCTGGATTTCTGTTGTTTTTGGAACATATTTTTTTTTCGCTAAGTCTCTTTGAGAAAATTCGGGGTCTTCCACATAACTGGACACTATTACTTTTCATATTTTTTCTTGACTTGGAGGCATATTGCACTGAAGAACACTTGACGCTTGAATGAAAGCTCATATTTTTATATCCGCAAAACTGCCAAAAAGACCTATCTGCCTGTTTACAGGTAAAATAAGTGTTGATGGTCCATTTTTTTCTGGCATACGCCTCTTTAATAATGATTTATTGCCTCATTTAGAATTTTATTTCTGTATATCCTGTAGGCTTATTAATATTAATTTTTTGTACTTCTTTGATTCTGTCGCATCTCCTACTGTGAGATCTGGTCATCAATGATAAACGACGAACTAAGCGATGACAATAACAATGCTTATATAATGAGACAACAAATTTACTCTTATCTATAGCACTTTCCAAACATAGACTTGACTATAATTCTCAATTTTGAGTAGCGGAGGATGCATTACTTTCTATTCGTATATTCGTTGACCTTTGCCCAAAGAATTGTCATTATGATCTTTGAGGGCTTAAAGCAGCCTCTTAGTCGGTTATAAAAGATTGTAAGTGCGTATTCGAGGTGGAATATAGTGAAGGACTTCGATTTAGCTCTACATATGTCGTAAAGTCGTTTGCTCGGTCGGTGGGTTTGCTAGGGCGTCGAAGTTTGACTCTGGGTAGCTTCAGTGGAGTAAGGGGTCTAAACTGATTGAATTCAATTTACTCGCTTTTATTACTTGCGTCCCTTACTCTAAATGAATGAAATATTTACACGGCAAGAGACTTTTGTCTCTGGAGATCAAAAAACTAGGTCTCCGCAGACCATAATAAAAAAAGTCTCTAGAGACACGTCTCCGAAGTGTATACACAAAATTTGAAGTTTGGTCTCTAGAGATCTCCAGAGATCTTTGTTAATTGTCAAGCAAGAGATTGTTAGAAAGAATTATCTCAAAAGTTATTAAAATTTTTATGTTATGGGAAAACTGAAAAAGCTTAAAAAAATATATCCTTGGTGTACAAATTTCACGGAATAAATGATAACACAACAAATTTGTGTGAGTTTTTCAAAAATAACCAGAACGCTATTGACGAAACGAATTTTCTGCCCTGAATCCATTTTATTAACTATTAATTATTTTATTAATTTCTTTGCAATAATTTGTCAAACTCACTTTATTCCTTTTCCTTTCCGACTAGAGCTACAATTAACTGATCAGAACACACAAATAGTCTTCGGAGGACTGGAGACGACTAATGAATAAACTCGGTGACCGAACCTGGAGACCTGTTTGTTTTAAAATACACGTCGGGAGTCCGGAGACTAAAAAAATTGCTAGATTTTTTGAGTGCATACACGAGTCTTTGGAGACCAAAGTTTCTCGCCGTGTAGCTTCACCGTAAGGCCTAGGCACAATTGCGACGGCGACAGTAAACGGCAGACTATCGCAGTAATAGGAATGTTTTAAATCTAGTTGAGGGGTGTGACGGGAGGGTCTTCCGTTGTACACGTACTAACTAGTAGATTCCGCTGTTCACGTACTACCAGTAGTTCTCCGTTTTTCATGTACCGGCAATGGGATGGCTTTCCGTTGTACACGTATCAACTAAAGCCTTCCGTTTGATACGCGTATAACCAATAGTCTCCGTTGTTCACGTACATTCTAGCAGGCAGGGTTTGGAGGCCATAGACGGATTTTGTAGGCTTCCCGGACGAGCCCGTTCAACTTCTAGAAACTTGGCTAGGATATTCAGGTGGACAGTTGAAGGTGCCTAGTGAATCTCTATTACCTTACTTATAGTATTAATTCAAAAAGTAACTATGAATGATAAGCGACGGAAAATTTCTTATAGAAAAACCTAACAAATAGTTCTACAAAGGTCTCGCCATATACACGTTCATTACAATGTATATGACTATAAAACATATGTAGCTCTCATTAAGCCGATTGTGAGGTTTTATCTATGTATGAAACCGAAGGTAGCAACCAAATCTTGGTCAAAGAATATCTCCGAAATCACGTAAATACATGATACAAGAAATGGGTGAAAAAGTTTTTAAACGATTCATTCAACTCACTATAAATAAACCACCATAGGCAAAAATAACACTCATGGCTCCCGCCCTTCAACAGTGCGGTATATGCAATGGAATCAAAAGTACAAGTAGTCCAGTGAAATAGTCGAAAAAAGCCCAACCGTGCATTATGGATATAGGCAGCATTTTTTTTTTGCTGTGAGCAAGGTGGTCGGTGGTGAGTATAAAAATGAGTTTTTAAGGTGATGCCAATCATTCCCTTTTCCCAATTCGTCTAACATCTTCAAAAGAAGGGTGCTACCATTTTTCGTCTATATCTTTGTAACCGTCTGTTTCAGAAAAAAATTTTACAGAGATTTTGTTTGTAGAATCGAATTTTTTTATTGAAAACTTCTTTTCATATTTGGAATTAGTAATAAAAAAGTTATAATAAGGCTGAAAAAAAAACAAGTGTTGGGACAAATGTTATGGAAAATATGTTTTTTTTGTAGAGCATTTTATAATGAACACCTTACTTTATCATATGGGTGCAGTAGGTATATACTGTTATACGGGCGAAGTAGAGTGTCCCGTACGTGGTGTGAAACCGGAAGAACGATCAAAACATTGTATGGGTGGTGGGGGAAATCGTAACGGTTTTCGAGATAACGGGACTTTAAGATATTTGGGTATGTTTTCATAGATCACCCTGTAATTTCTCAATGTTACACCGTATGACTTTGGTAGATAGATAATTGTTGGACCTTTCCAAACGTCTCTAAAATTTTCACCTCCTTCTTTCCGTTTTGAAGTTATGGCTCAACAAAGAATTTTAACTAATTTTTTTTATTTGATTTACTATTTTTATCAAAAAAACACATCATCAAGACCAATTTTTCATATTAGATTTAAAAATCTCAAAATCTTAGCTTTACACCCTGTACCCAAAAAATACCCTTTCTGCGTTTTTGCAGTTTTTCTCTAAATTTACGGAACCTCCCTGTATATTATCCTACTAAAAAAAATGTATTTTTGGGTGCTATATGAAAAACTCCATGGATCTGAGCTTGTAATATGCATACGCAGTACATAGATATCTCGATAAAACTGTTACAAGTGATCAGTGGCGTATTTAGGAATAACATATAGCGGGGGCCCCGGACTTGCGGTGTATGTATATAATAATAGCCAAATCGATAGACAGGTCAATACAAGAAATCTGCCTCGTTTTGGCGTTGCTTATATTATTATTTTTTAAATGTTTCAGTAATTGTAGGTATATGGTTTGTGGTTTATTATTATTATAAGAAGTTATTAGGAGGGCGCCCTAGACTGTAAATACACGATGAATTATTATTACTTTTAAGTTTACTCTTCGTTTGGAAATTACTTTCATTAAAATAAAAAAAAAAATACAAAAGTCTTCAAACAAAGCAGACAGCCTGCAAAAAAAAAGAAAACAATACTTTCTCGTCTGTTGGTACAATATATCTATCTATGTATAAATATAACATCAAGGTACTACACAACCATCAATTCAATAAATTAGGCAAACGCTTTCTATTATTTCATTAAAAATTGCTCCTCATCTCATAATGACCTTTTCAATATGTACTTCCCGTACCTCTCCAGTTTAATACCTGTAATTTTTAACTAATCTCTAGATATGATGTCTGTAGCTGACTTCTTATAAGAGTTAATGGAAAATGTAAATTAAATAATGAGGAAATTAAAAACTAATCGGCGCATGCGGATTGGCAGCGATGATTGTTTATTTGTTATGCAAATTGGAAAAGTTAATTGCAGTATCTGTAATGATAATAATTTTAAGTCGAATGCCCATTTATGTCTGGCTCAAAGTTAGATACTAAATTCAACTGTTTGGGAGATGAAAAAATAAGGAATAACTCACGTTTACTATTAGTATATTATATTATGATTTCAGTTTGTATAAGTGTAGGTACATACCCAAATGGGACGAAAAATCAGCGCTTACCTAGCCATCATTTGGGAGCTCTTTTGAAGAATATTCACTGATCTATACAGAAAAGTAAGTAACTCAAGAGCTTCTATAGCAATCACTTTGAAGTTCCATAGAAGATTATTTGTTGAGCGTGCAGAACTACAAGAAGTGGTGATTCATATAATTTTCCACAAATCTATGGATTTTTCCACTATTCTGCGAAGTAACGCATTTCTCATTTTCAATATGAAGTTTAGATTGGCTGGAAGTAATCTGAAGTTTTGGTTAATAAAAGTGAGAATAAAACAGAGAATATTGGATGAATTTAATAAAAATTAATACCACAAATAATCATGAGCAAGCGCAAGCACCTTACTAATGTTCTCAGGAGGCAGTCTGGAAGCGCTTGCCTCTGCTGACATGCCTATGTAAAAAAGCAATGAACTGGAATAGAGAATGGAAGCGTTGCAAGCTTCCAAGGAAGTGCTTCAGGAAGTTTCTTAGAGCGATCTTTTTTCCAATGCGTACCTACAATGCATATTTAAAAAATTCTCATTGTGTTCGGGAAGTATTGCACTTTTTAAAGGATTGTTGATAGGTGCGGGATTGTTGTACGTTTGATGATACGTTGGACGATGAAATCATAGGCTACACTCAGTTTATCAGTCCGTTTGTAACACCCAGAAATAATTATGTTAGAGCAAAATGGATTGGATCATGCATTATACTAAAAGTTAGTTTGTTTTTTACATGTCCGTCCGTCCACACTGTAACTCGAGAGCGCGTTCAGAGAGCACATAGGCTTTAAAAAAAAAGTCATTTAAGTTAAAAAACGAGACAAATTAGGTAACTCATGGGGCTGCCATACTAAAATTTCGTTTTTCATTATAAATTGTGTTTCTGCCTAGGAGGTCAATAGAGCAGGAGCTGATTGATAGTATTCACATAGACAAATCAAAAATTGTACGGCGGGGGGGGGGCATATCAACCGTTTAGGAGTTACAGGGTGATTACGAAAAAAGCTAGCTTTCACAAAACACCCTGTATCTTAAAAAGTAGAAGGCGTATGGTTACAGTTCAGTTAAGTTGAATGCAGAACTTTATGGCCTTTGCAAGGACGACTGCGCAACCATCCGGGTACTCCTCTCACCTCAAAAGTTATTGTGGTCTAAACTAAAAGTTTCGGAATTTCTTACCTTTTTTTTACTTTTTTTTTATAAAAACTGTAAAGTGTAGACTCTCCTCTTTAATTTCACCTATTACACCCTATGTGCTTTCTGTATGCGTTAAAGAGTTATTAGCTCACAACCTATTCAGGTCATACCGAAATTAGGCGATATTTTTTTTAAAATGGCGTCACCACAAATTATTTTTGAAAGTAGGTTTCAGAATAGCTTTGAGAATAGGTTAACATTTTAACGGTTACAGATAGCACATAGGATGTAATATGTCAAATTCAAGAGGAAAGCCCACAATTTACAGTTTTTATATATAAAAAAAAAAAGTTATGTTAATAAGCTTTTTGCAAAAATAGAGGTCAAATTAAGAAAAAAGGTAAGAAAATCCGAAATTTTTAGTTTAGTCAACCATAACTCTTTAGTGGAGAGGGGTACGGGGGAAGGGTAGGTAGAGCAGCCGTCGGAAAGGCCATAAAGTTCTGCATACAATGAGCTCTTAACGCTGAACGTTCACCCTGTACTTTTTAAGATACAGGGTATTTTGTTAAAAACTAGATTTTTTTCTGAATCTCCCTGTAACTCCTAAACGGTTGATGTGCCCCCCCCCCCCAAGCTATACATTTTTTTGTTTGGTTAGATGAATACTATCAGGTCCTGGTCTATGTCTATTAACCTCATAGGCGGAAACACCCTGTACCTATATTTAAAAACTACCTGAGAGCGCGGTCAACGTAGAGAGCTGAAATTTTGTAAAAGGCGTTTTTATAAAAATAGTAAAAAAAATTTCAAAAAATAGACGAAATCGGGCAACCCTTTCTTGGTGTTGCCATGAAATTATTGAGGTTTTCTACGTATTTTTTACTTGCACAGAAGGATGGTCGTACGAATTTACATACCTGGCGGGGGGGGGGGGGGGGGGTGCATTCATCTAGCAGGGTATCGTAAGAATTTGTTTAAGCCTGCATACAGCCTGAAGAGGCTTGAAGCAGAGCAGTTGCGACCATAACCGCTTCAAAATTCTAGAAAACTAAGTGTTATTGCGCTGATTTGTCTTCAATTCGAAGTGGCTTCGAGCGGTTGACATTTGAGCGTTAAAGACGCCCATGTCTAGATCAATACAGATTTTCCTGTATGAAAATTCATATTTAACATTTAATAAGTTTTTTGAAAGAAAAAAACTGCGGTCCATCCAATCAATAAAAGAAGTACAATTTTCGATAAATTTCATCACTTGTTCAGTGAACTCAAACAACACCATGAGAGATTTTATGCGTATTTGCGGATGGCAAGTGGTACTTTTGAGTACATTTTACTTTTATGCAACTTCATCCTAGAATTTTCTTGTTAGAACTTAGTTGGAATAATTACTATTTTCATTTCCCAAGGACCCGGTGTTTAGGAATACCCTCAAACAGATAACCAGTATCCTTCAAATCGTCGAATATTTGCACAAGTGAGGACTCAAAAAATTTCATTCATCGCACAATCGGTTTCACGTGGCTGAAATAAAAAAATGTTGATATCTTATTTATTTGCTACTAAACACTTTGAAACAAGTCGGAACGCATCGTCTATAACCGCGCCAACATAAACACTTTCATTGTTTACCATAGTTGTGACCGTTTAAAACCTCTCCAGGCTCAACACCTTGTTATACCCTGAAATCATATAGGGTATACTAAGTTTGGATTAAATCGGAAAACCCCTTTTTGGTCTTGCCATATAAAAATTTAAGTTTTTTATGTTTGTTGTAAAAACGATGCATCTTAGACGTTTTTATTACTGAAAAGTTCTTCAGAATATGAAATCCTATGAAATTGGTTATAGTAATTTTTTCTGTCCGACGAGCCGTTCTAGAAATATGCGAAAAACCACTTCAGAAATTAATCTTCTACAGCATACGAAATTAGGTACGGGCATTCATCTAGGATATCATAAGAAATATTCTTCTCTGGTTAGTTGGAAAAATTTCACTAAAATAATAACAATGACGAATTACGCGTTAATTAATATTGAAATGGTTTTTGAACTCCTTCTCTTAATACTCGGGAATAATATTAATGATGAAACTAAATATGTACTAATTAGAAAACCTTAATTTATATAGCTTATTCATCATAACTACGTTCACATGGTTGTTTTAAAAATGATAAGCTTTATAGAAAGATTTATGTAGGTATATATGTTCATATGTACATTGTAACTGATCTGAGAAATGAAATATTACTTATTCATAGCAGCATCATATAGCATGGCCCATAGCAATCTTTCTGAACCATGATTGCTGTGCATTTATCTGATATTATGGGCACTCCTAGAATTGTTATTACTCCTCTAGTGATATGAGAATAACAAATGAATATCCATAGAAAATTTTACAAAATGTCAAATGGCTATAAGCTCAACTCCAACTCCATCTATTTTCCGCATGCATTAAAAACACTATCATATGCCATCATCCAGTACCTTGTCTAAATTCACGCAACAAAGTGAATGCTGTAAGAGCAAGATAGTACCTCACCTTACCATTATTACTAATACATGCGAATAGAGAATAGGTATAGGACAGCGAGGATAGAGTTGGATACATTTCGAAATGCTGAAATTTCAGTAGGTACCTTTACATTTAGGTACATGCATATATGTATGTATGTATGTATCTCAACTTGTAGATATATATTGTACAGGTATTCATATATGTATATATATATATGGCTTTTTAACTCGCCCTATTGCTATAGCAATTCGTCGCTAAGTGGTGGTCGTGGTGCACTAAGTGCGGTGCTGTACAATTTTTACCTTTCATTCCTCATCAATATTTCGTTTTCGTTTTTACCAAGAATTGAGAAACTTTGTATCGTGGAGATATTCTGGTGCGTTGATTAAAACATTCCTAAAATACAAGTTTTTGTCGACAATCTTCCTTTTTTAAATTCTTAGGCAATTAATATCACAAACTATTTGCAATCGTAGTTAGTGATTCAAATGGGTTAAATTTTTGTGGTTGCTCGAAAATGAAGGAACGCGGTTATTGAGCAAAACTTGTGTAATGCAACTCAAGAAATGAACTTTTCAGTTTTTTTTCGCGCTATTATAATATAGTTGGCATGTAAATATTCTTTGTAGTATACACAATTTTCAAGTAAAACTACGATATAAATTTCTCCTTAAATTTACTTCATGGTCGGTGTGTCACATTTTTGCGCTAAATGGTGTGTCTGGACTGGACATTTGGGTATTTACCTATGGGTTTTATTCAGTTTTTCGTAAATATTTCTTCCTAAAGTCACTTTTTGGTAACTTCATTTTCAGATTCACTTGTTCCTAATTTTTGTCTTGTTTTTTCTTTTTGTAAATAAATTTTCTTTATGGTGCGCTTTACAAGACGGAACTTTCTTTTATAATGTGCAAATTTTGGGTAAAATTCATGTAAAACTTTCGGGGAAAAATATTTTACGAAGAAAAGTTTCACAAAGGAACATTTACGCCGCTTACAAAGTTTCCAATATACAGGGTGTCCCAAAAAATGGTGTCAGGCAGAAGTCCAGACGTAGAGCAATCCCAGGGGTACCCGAATCACCATGTATGTTCCGCGATTTTTTGTAGTTTACCCGCTCCCTAAAAGTATCCATAAAAGAAAAAAATTGTAACTCCATCGTTTGGGTCGGAGAAAAATTGACAAAGCGGACGACTATTTAAAATCGCTTCAATCTGGCAGCAAATAGTTGTCAATTCCTCAAATGTTAACAGCGAATTTTGAAGAGCTCGAAAAAGATGTGATTTGGCAGAACGTACCGCTGCTTCCCATATCCCGCCAAAATGAGGAGACCTGGGGGATGATCTGATGAAAAGTGATGCCCTCTTCCGCACATCAGTGGGATATGTTCTGCTATATTTGTTAACTAAAAAAAATTTTGCTTTATGATCGTTCAACAACCGTCTGACTCGAACGAAATTGGTCGAGTTATTACAATATATATATATTGTTTTAAAGCAACGATGGAAGCTTCTGAAGATTAATTCGTTATAAGCTCAAGATGAACTCCTCTAGTTAGAAAACACACAAAAACCGCAATATAGGACTTACATGTATGTTTTCCTCTGATTTTATACGTTGTATAGAATGGTCCCCAAAAGTCTACGCCAACATTCTCGAATGCTTGAGATACCTTCACTCTAGTTTCATTCAGGTAAATCTCCCATTATTTAGTTGAAAAACTTTGGCTTGTATTTAAAACAATGTATGCATTTTCTGATCACGTTCCTATCCTACTATAGTTTCTTGCGCTGACTATCCAGAATTGTCGACGAATGAGCCCCACCAATGTTTGTGGTCCAGCATGGAAATTTCTTAAATGGAAGGTGTTCTCAACATAGGCTTTAACGAATGTACTATTTTTTGGTATTAAAATGGGATATTAGTTTTATAACGTATATCAGCGTTTCGCAATCTTCGTCCTACTCGTAAAAGTCCTGAGTCGTCGATAAAAGGATTAAAACTATTCAACGAACTTTAACCCGCCACTTTATTTGATTTGCGTAATGAATTGATGTCCTCAATAAATTTGAATGGCCCAAACAATTTTTGTAATTGCGCAGTTTCCAATTCTTCTATAATTGTTTTGACATTTTTAATTTTGTATTAGCAATTGTTCCTTTCAAGTTATTAATGAGCCGTACCGCTCCTAGTATCTAGGAGTTCTAAAAAAATTGTTGTACGTGGAGTGCTCTTATTTTTTTTCCGGTTAAAATTGCAATTGAGTATATATACAGGGTGTTCCGGAAATGTCTTTAATCCTTTAAGGGGTTGAAATTAGAGATCAGTTGGGTCAAAAAAGTCCAGATACTTTTATATCGAACTCCGCTTGGTTTTCGAGCAAATCGATAATATCGATTTTCGAGGTTTTGCATAGCACTTCAGAGTAATTTGGTTATAAGTTCTATTTTAATTAATGGATTGTGACGTTCAAACCTTCATTTAAAAGAACACATATTGGCCTTTCTAAGAATGCATAATAAGTTTAATTGTGCCTTCAGTTATTTAAAAAATACAGTTTTCTCTAAGATTTTTCATTTCACCAACATTTTTGTCGCGCTTCAGTGTACATTTATACGAAATATCACCATTGCACAAACTTAGCAAAACTATAAAAAATTCGCGCATTATGTCCCCTTTCCAAAAGACATTTTTAAAGTTGAAACTTTGAACCCCCGCCCCTCCCAGAGCTTGCTCCTCCCGCAAAAATGAATAGCACTAAAAGATGCGGAATAACGAAATCTACGTAAATATCAAGTTTGGTAAAAAAGTGTTTTTTTTTTCAAAATTACCCCCTCCATTTTCGAAATTCGAAATCGAATAGTACCCTATCTAATAGCCAGTTAAGATCCCATACAATGACATATAAATGGTTGTCGTAGGTTAAAAACTGTAGGAGGAGATAGAATCCTACGAAAAAACTGAAGATTTCCTCGATGGGCACATCTTCCAAATAGTTTGCTTATAACTTTTGATTGTTATTGTTGATAGCAGTTAGGGAGGTCATTTTGGAAATTTTTTATAGTTTTTCTAAGTTTGTGCAATGGTGATATTTCGAATAAATGTACACTGTAGCGCGACAAAAATGTTGGTGAAATGAAAAATCATAGAGAAAAGTGTTTTTTTTTAATAACTGAAGGCACAATTATAACTTATTATGCATTCTTAGAAAGGCCAGTACTTTTAAATAAAGGTTTAAACGTCACAATCCATTAATTAAAATAGAACTTATAACCAAATAACTCCGAAGAGGTATGCAAAACCTCGAAAATCGATATTATCGATTTACTCGAAAACCAAGCTGAGTTCGATATAAAAGTATCTGGACTTTTTTTACCCAAATGACCTCTACTTTCATCCCCTTAAAGGATTAAAGACATTTCCGGAACGCCCTGTATATATATATTTATTTTCATTTTACATGCCTATAGATTGTGATTGGCAACACGCAATAAATGAACAAATGTGGTGAAAATTATGCCACAGGTCTAAAGTTATTAATTCCGTGGTGTGCACCAAGTCTACACTTCAATCTCACACTGAATTTTCGAAATTTAATAAGTACTACAACTTAATAAATATAAATGTATGAAGGATTTAATATTATAAAAATATTAAGCCACAATTCAGTAAATGATAAAAAGTAATATTAAAAGTATAAATTATAATTACAGAAATGTTGATTCACTTGGCTTTATATTTTTTTGAGGCTTCGGTTTGGGATACTCCTTATTCCAGTCGATACCCAGAATAAAGTGAGGCTTTGACTATCAGAGCCAACTTAACACAAGCTCGCTGTAGTGACACATTTAATAAATAAACGGTCAACAATACATAGAGGTTAGTAATTCTTACGGAAGTCGATGCCCACAGCAAGAATCTTTATTGCAGTCGATACCCACAATAAAGTGTGTTTGGTAGTAATTGTCTTATTACAGTCGATACCCGCAGTAAGAATCTTTATTACAGTGGATACCCGCAAAAAAATGGTTTGTGCTGGTAAATTTCTTATGACTGTTGATACCCGAAAAAGGATCTTTATCACAGTCGATACCCACAATAAAGTGTTTTGTGTTACAATCGATACCCGAAATAAATTGGTTTGTGTTAGTAAATTTCTTATTACAGTCGATACCCACAATTCGAACCTTTAATTTAATCGCAATCCAAAATAAAAGCTTTAATCCAGTCGATACCCAGACTATATAACTTTATTTTAATTGTCAACCAAATAAAGTATCTGATTGGTTAATAAAAATTAGAACACTAGGAAATAGATTACCACGTTGATCACTGCACTGTCAAACTAAAAAATATGTCGAGTCAAGTCAAGTCAAGTCAAGTGCTTTTGCGCTATCAAATTTCTTCTTTGTCTTCCTTCTTTGGATTTTGTTTGATGATTTTTCACATCATTCAGCTTTTTAGGGCGTTGGGGCTTATCTTTGGCCCTCAGTTCGATTAGATGTTTTGCTTTTCCTTCTTGTTGATATTTGGTTTGGTTTTTATCACCTCTCGTGTTGTTGTTTGTTCTTTTCTTACAGCTGCTGACTTTCCCGCAAGAGTTTGTTGTTAAATTTGGGAGGGACTGGGAGGGAGTGAGGATTGGATATGTTTTGGGATCTTTAGGAAGTTAAGGACTGGAAAGTTCCTATATTGGCAGGTTTCATCAGAGACATTCCCGGGTTCTTGAGGTCATTTGGAATTACCCCCTGTAGTAATCTCCTTTGGTGTCATAGAAACTTATTCTACCTTCGCGGAGGTAGATGTTTCTAGCATCCGATTTAGCCAAGAGCAAGGGTGACAGATATTTGAAATTTGCCGGTATTAGAAGATCCGGCGAGTCAAGTTAGATTGTCGTTTATATAGCCATGGTTTGCGTACGGCACTAAAGAACGGTATTCAAAGGCGCATAGCAACAATAACTTAGCATAGCAACTGCACGTTATCATTTGCATCTGAAGTGTGACCGTTTTGTTTAAAATTGTTTGTAAATTATTTTTGCCTAATTAAAAATTTTTGTCTTTTAAATTTTTCAGTAAATTTATAATGAATGCTAATTTTAAAATATTTTAAGGACATAATAGTTTTGCAGTTGTTGCTGGCTGGCTCGTTTCACTTCGGAGTTGTAGAATTTAGACCTCTGGTACATTTTTTCTTTAGGTCGGTATAAACGATGTGTTGACATGCAAGCTTTTTTTGGTTTTGCGATATTCAGGATTCTTATTATTATTTATTGTTATACATTCAATTATACATTTAAGATTCCCATCTCTTAAATTATACATAAGTTTGAATAATTTCCAAATAAGAGAGAGGTAAAGTGAAAAAAAGAAGTAATGAACAAACCTATGGTAAAGCTGCGCGCAAGAAGAATGAGAAACTGTTTAAGTCTCCATGCAATATTACGTGAGATAAGTTGAAGTTAAATACATTTATTTTAATGACACCGAAAGAAACATTATTGACTTTTTAATATTATGCGGCAAGGCATTATAAAGCTTAAAGATGTGATTGAAGAACAGCCGTTTAGTTATTAATCCATGAGATCTTGGTAAAATTAAATTAAGAGTTCTTCCTAGACGTAGAGAAATGAAAAATCAATAAAAAGTCAACCCGGGCAACGAAATTTAATTATTTTTATCAACAGTAGCAATGAGCGGAAGTCTAAATAAGAGGAAAGGTTACACCCAAACACAGTGTTTACATAAGATGAAATGTGATCGAATCTACGAAGTTATATATGTATCGAATTATAGAGTTAAATGCAAGTGACAATTTATTGAATCTCTGATGGCCTAGCTTACCATAAATCTCACATCCATAAGTGATTATTGGTAAGAGCAACGAGTGAGCCAGGAGCCGATTTGTGCTTAGAGGAGTGAACTGACTGGAGGCCCACAACGAGCGGAGACTAAAATATATCTTACGTACGATACTATTGATATGTTTATCCCAAGTAAGTGTGTTATTTTAACATAACACCTAAATTACGAAGGGACTGAACCCATTCAATCGGTGCTTTACTATGGATTAATGGTGGAAAACTTGTTTTGTCGAGATTTGTCCTGTAAACAATGATTTAGGCATACCAGATCTTCGTTAATGTAACTTACACCATTCTCAATAAGACCAAGAGGTCTGGAGAGGAATAACTGAACGTCGTCAGCATAAAGATGAAGCTAACTATGGGATAGATTCAAATATATCATTTATGTACATGCAAAAAAGCAATGGGCCAAGAATCGATCTTTGTGGAACTCCACGATTGACACTGAGGTAGGGGGAGTACCTTCCATTAGAGTATACTGTTTGTAAACGACCTATCAAATGACTATGCATAAGGTGAAAAGTTGAATTTTGTAACCTACATCGAATCGTTTGGTCCACAGTGTCAGAAGGCTTGGAGAAGTCCAGTAGGACTAGAATAGTTAGATTATCTGAGTCCAAGGCTTTCCGTATCTCATTTACTATTTTTAATAATGCGGTGCTGCCGGAGTGCTTTGATCTGAAGCCAGATTGAAGAGAATGAATTGTTAAGCTCAAGATAGTTGAGATTTGCATAGACATGATTAATTTTTCTAAGGCCTTAGATAAAAACGGTAATACGGTAATGGGTCGGAATGTTCTGCAATCTTTTAGCTATCGGTATGACTTTAGAAAGTTTCCATGATTGCGGAAATACTGACATAGTGAGGCAGGAATTTAATATATGAGTAAGGAGAGAAACAACGAAGAGTAGTATAAGCTTTAAGAACTTAGGTGAGATATCATCAACTCCTGCGGAATTTGACTTAATACTGCATAAGGCAAGATAAACTTCATTGGGATTATATTCGAAAAGTCAAAGCTCGGAAGGTATACGATAAATTTTAAGTTACTAATGAACGTGCTGTCAGCCACAGAAGCCGATATATTTTGGTCTAGAAAAGATCAATTAAGTTCATCTGGATCAACGTCACACTCACACTCACACAAACGCGGAAAGCCTGCTCCAAGATTCTTAAGATTTTTCCAAAGCTTTCCAGCAGGCAAAAAAGAACTTAACTTTGTAGAATAGCACAGGTAACTCGATTACGAAGAGTTTTGTATTCATCCCAGAACAAAGATATTTTATAACGCTTCCACTTGTAGTATGCAAGATTTCTCTCCTGAATGAGACTACGAATCCTAATAGAAAATGAAGGCTGATCCATATTAAATACTATCCTAGTAATATAAGGACGTATTTACAGGAAGCTTACCTGATCATCAATATTATGCAGATAACGTAATCCATTCCAATCAATCGTCTCTGCTTCAGTAAACAAATCGGACAAGTCGATTGCTTTATAATTATAGTATGAAAAATTGCAAGATTCACCGCTGATATTATGATGGAAATCGTAAATAGTCATAATTAATTCATGATCAGATATTCCAAGCATTGACACTTGGTTGATAAAATGGACTTTAAACTTATCCACTGAAAGAAATATGTCTGGAAGAGTTGATGAATGAGATGTAAAGTGCGTGGGATCTTGGTTGACCAGATGTAAATCTAGATCAAGGAGACATTGAAAAGAATTTGTCAAATAGGAAGTATTTAGAAAATTACTGTTAAAGTCGCCGCTGAACATAATATGTTTGTATCTAGGTACATTATTTTCTAGGGAGGGGCATGTACCACTGCTCGAAAATAATTCGCCAAAAATTAATTCAGTATCCCGTTCCCCATTATGAATCCCTTAGTGAGGTCCTCTTACATTAAGACATGCTTGACAGCTAGTTTTCTTTGCTAGAGTATTAAATCCCTTAACAACAAATCTCTACTTAAGTACGAGATTAGCTGACTTCTGACATCTCTTACATCCTTACGCAGAATACCAATATCTGCTAACGGGCTTTGACAGTCCACTTAAGAAATTAAGAGCTCTTAAATTTTATGTACAACCAGGGGGATAGTTCATAGCTAAATTATCATTAAGTAATTAGTATTTGTGGTTTATATTTTAACCAATTGTATCAAGATCATTACAAATAACAACGTTTCTATACTCTTCCCCAATATGTTATAAAAATGCCTCTTATCGCGCTATTCTTATCAATAAAATCTCCAATTATGTTCTACAAAATCTTAATATTTTTATGTTTGTGTTAATTTGTGCAACAAGAAATGCATTACATAAATTTCATCCTTACTTTCTCCCTGTAATGAAGGCATTAATTCAATTCAATTCAACATTTGAAAATCATTCTTGAAAACTTCATTTCGAAAGTTCATTAAGCCTAGCGTGGACTGTGGAGTATCTATCCATTTCACACTTCAAACACTTAAAAACTTCCCCTCTCATAGAATCTTCCTCATCCCGAAATGACAATTTCACAATGTGAAAAACCTGAAATGAAATAAAAAAAAAATGCAGCAGCAACAGCAGCGAAGTGAAAAACAAATAAATGATAAGAGGTGGTGAAGTCAGGGAGAATCTTACAATCCTCTTTAACGGGAACTTAATCGTTGAATGAACCCAGAATTTTTGGTTCGTTCTGTACTCCTCACGGCTGTATATCCTCCTCCTCTGTATAATAATCTAGCCATCATAAAAGTGGGGTTATAATCGCCATCCATCCCCAACCTGATTCTTCATTTAGGCGCTCTTAGTTTTTTCGTCGTACTTGACTTGGATTTTTGCTTTTTTTTTTGGAAAGATTTAATCGTGAGCTGTCACAAAATATGTAGATAGAAAAAATAAAAAAATAAAAAACAAGCAACTTGGATGGAGAAATGATGAGATGTGAAAGAAGTTCTGGTAAAAGGAGGAAATTCTAGAAAAAGCTGTACTCTTTTATGATGTATCGTTGAGGCGGCGAATTTTCTTCCGAAGTACAGTTTTTTTTTTTTTTTTTGTTGTGTTTTTTTCCAGGACACGAAGCTCAGGTTTCTTTGGTTGCTTTTCTCTCTTACAAATAAGACGAATGCATATGGAAAGACCAAAAAAGACCAAATCCTCTCTGATCCGTTCTGGCGCGAACTACTACTGCTGCTTACCGCGTTGCTTATATTCCTTATCTTCTTCTAGAAGCCGCCTGGAGTCAGGTGTGCTCGCGCCCCATCATCTAACGTAACAGAGGCAAACAAGAAGCGAAGCCATATGCCTGTGGATATACCCAACAGAAATCGCTTCCTTCACTCGCTATATTCCATCCATACTCATGTAGAAATGTTTCGTGGGTGGTTGGTGGCTGATGGGCTCCAAGGCCCAAATAGCGCCCAGATTCCGTTCGAGATTGCTTCGTTTTTTTTTTTTTTTTTTTTTTTTTTTTTAAGTTCACTTTTGTCCGTTTTTGTAGGGTGGTGGTTTGCAGTTTCCTTAAAAGGGTTTTCATTTTCATACATATTTTTGGAAGTTCTTTGCTCCAGAAAAATTGAGACAAGAGCAAGGATAGCTAGGTAGCACTCAACTCTGCTATACGTTTGTGGGGTTGGGTTTTAGCTCATCGTAATATATTCCCTCATCAAAGCTCCCTACCGATATATGTATATGTATGTGTGTGGCTGTGAGTGGATATTTAAACTTTGTGCACTTTTCAAGAGTCGTGCAACTTTTACAAATTTTTCGGAATGCTGCTTTTTTTTTCTTAGCTCTGTCAGCAGTAATTACTTTCAGAGCGGCAGGAAAGTCTTTTTTTTTTTTTTTTAGATACAATTCATGCAAAAGTACTTCAAGATGTCCTCCATATTCAGTTCATTATTTCCGCGGGACTTGATGATTTACTTATATTTGAGGACATTCACCGCAGCAAGGTTGTTTACTTAGTGAATAATATGGTGTAATTCTTTTACTTTTTAGATATTTTGTATTCTTTTTGCATGCACTTACATACTCTGATCTTTTAAGGGTTCAACGCAATAGTGATTTAGTTTTCGTTGGCACTTAGCATTGTGCTAAATACGAGTAATTTTACTGTACCTACATATGTCGGGAATCTAACTATATTTTGTAAATTTGTAAAATTTTAATATAGTGTAGCCGAATATGCTGGCCATTACACATTAAGTGTATGGGAAAAATCTATACTATCTGCGCAGGTTACAATTAATTTTTACATATCGTCGTTGTTTTTATGAAACCTTGCTATGTGTGATACTAAGCTGTTTTGGGGTCTTGCGGTACTAACTCAACCGTAGTTTTCTTCTCTACCCATAGAAAAGGACTCATTTGTGGAAAAATATTCCAGTTGATACTTATTATAGTAGAAAATTAAATGTCCTAAATTATTTGAATTCTTATAGTTAACAATAAAATATATTAAAAAAACTTTTAAAATAAATAACTTTCGTAAATAAATTGCAATAAAAAGTAAAAAATAATTTTTTCTTTGTCTGTGATATACACAAGAAAGGTTTCATTGCAAGTTTCATTTGCAAATCTTAAAAGTTTGAGCATCCATAACTATAATCACAATTTTGTCTAACTGAAACTCATGCCCAAACTTTTAAGACTTAATCTGAGCTCTAGCATTTCTTATTATGCAATGAAACTTTTCTTGTGTATATCACAGAGAAAGAAACAAATTATTTTTTAGTTTTTATTGCAATTTATTTACGAAAATTGTTTATTTTAAAACTTTTTTAATATATTTTATTTTCTACTTTTTAGTCATTACATTTTCGCTAAAAACTCATATAACGGTACATAATCTACACTCAAAAAAATTCATGTAAACATGTTACAATCCTAGTAGCAAATTTTACTACATTTATTGTAGTTTAATTACATTTTGAATTGATAACTACACGTTTGAAGCGTTAAGAAAAAAATGATTACAGCAAATGTTGTAATTCATCTAACTTGGTTTAAATTTACCCAAATGAATGCAGCAGATTTACTTCACAGTCATAATTTTACAGCTCAGAAAAGAGTAAAATTCAACTTGTCTCAGCTTGTGTGGTTGCGTGTTCAGTATGCATCTTACCCTACAGCCAAAAAGGTTATATTTACTGTACTAATGAATAAATGTGAGTTTTGTCAGTTTACTGATAAGTATATAAATGTACAACAAACATTTATATTTTCAGCGTGAAAAAAATAACTCTAATTTTAAATATCTTTGGGAGAAATATGAAAAATCGTTCTCCATTAATAGTAATTTTTGTATTGACTGGCATAGATATCACTCCTTTACAAATGTTGAAAAGGACCAGTGCTTTTCAGCACCGGTATACAAGTATAGCGACTTTAATTGTAAATATAAAGCCGATTTAGTTTTAAACAAATTTGTAATCATGTAGTTCGTCACCTTAATTTTCAAAAAGTAGATACCTGCCCGGTGAAAAGCTGCCTGAAAGTCTTTAATAAAAAATTAACTTTTAGAATACATAGTCGTATATTTAAAAAACATAAAAATTCGAATGACCCTGATAGAGTCCACTGTTTATGTTAACGGAATGCTGAAAATATTTGTGACATACAGGAAAATCTGTCAGAATTTGTAGAGTAAAATTTTAACAAAATTTACTTGCTCAATGTAGTAAAATTTACTACGCTTGTAAAAAACTTTATGAATGAGTACAAATTTGCATTTTCTTTTTGGTGTAAGTTTACTGCAATAATACGAGGTAACTAATTTCCTATTATTTTATTAGTAAATTTCCACCAATATTTTTTAGAGTATATCTGACACATGCATAATTCGCATCTACGTAGTTTAGAAGATTATCGCACTTAAGTACCTACTTTCATGTAAAAAAAAAAAGTTTACATGAAAAATCTGGAAAAATTTACTGCACATCAAAACCCAATATCCAACGGTTAAACATAGAAAATTGAAATGTTCCCATGAAATATTATGCTAAAGCGTTTAAAAGAAAATTCAGCCCTCTGCACCAGCCTACACCCCCTTCCGTACACAAATTCGAAAATCACGCATTCGATAACGACATTCGGGTGAGAAAAGTCTGTTATAAAGTTTCTTACAGGAAGAACAGCAAAATACCATCTAATAGCACTCAGCAAGGCGTGTACCCCCCCCCCCCCCCCCCCCGCCCCGTAATTCAGCCATCCACGCTTACCTACTACCTGAAAACTCTTTCGTCACGAACGTCGCCCTTACGGACAAAGTTATTTAGCCAGGGGCTTGTGAGTAGATAAAAGTTACAAAGTTACTTAAAAATGATCAGTTTTTGCATCTTTTGCAAATCTATTCTTATACCACATAGGAGTTTTCATAAAAACAGCAAGATGTCCAGTATTACAACACAGTTTTCTGAAAACTGCGCATTTTTAACTGGAACGTTTTATATTCGATTGTACATCTTTACAAAACCTAGTTAAGTAATACACGCACCCAATAGTTCTAGCTTGTTTTGACTTATGTTGCTGTTGCGATTGATTTTCTAGCTTCAAAGCTATTACTGGCCAGGAACAGCAAGTAAATAAAGCTTTTTTCGTAAAAATTCATAGCTGATTCGGTCTCTGAAAATAAGAAGCCAGCTTGGCATTTTATACTTCCGGCTTCAAAACCTGTTACTTCTAGCACGAAAAAATAAAAAGCTTTCTTTTTGCCAGATAAAATAAAAAGCCTTTCAGCTTGGTTTTTTTACTTTTTTTTAATAAAAAGTTTAAGTTTTCAAAAGCTTTACAGGAATCGAAACGGGTTTCAAGAGACATCTTTTGGTATATTCCACTAAATTCCACGATCATGATTTATCCCACCTTTTTTTGTTTAAAATTTTCAAAATACCAGTTATTTTCGGTCCCTGGTTGTAAGTAACAAAAATACTATAGCTAGGCATTTAATGAAAATAAATTCACACGTGGGTAGTTCTAAGATAAATGCCCAAAGCATGTCTTCACTGTATATTTGTTTAAAATAATGGAAATAGTCCTTAAAAATAACAAAATTTTAACCCGGCGCAAATGACGTAAAAATAATACCGCGGACGATGACACCGGGACATTATGACCCAGGATATATCAACAAATTATCACAAAATTAAAAGAGTTACCTTAATTTTAAAAAGTATTCATTTAATAAGGGTTCTTTCCATATGTGTCAATATAAAGATAATACCAATGTATTATATAAATCAAACTTTTATTAGTTTCCTCAATAACACATGCAAACTTAACTTTGAAAACATAACTTTAATATATTTCTCTTTTAATTTTTTTTTACTCTGGGCCATATTTACCCGTTTTGACTTGACGCACGGATATCTCGCTGCGCAGACGGCCTTGCGACGTCGCACTGAGAGCACTGACGGTACGAGTAGAGCGGGGCTACACAAACGCTCAAATCGTACGGTTAGCGTGAAAAAAAAAATTTCATCTTATTAAATTACCTCGGGTCAATATGACCCAACGTCATTGGTGCCAGGTTAACGTCATAAACGCATAAAACATTATCCCTACATGAAATTTTAATTTTGGAAAATGTTATTCCCATGGATGTTCTTTACCATTACACCAGTCGAAAGTCATTACCGCGGTATGTGATATTTTTATGTTTTTTAGAGGGTTGTCATGTACATATAGTGACATTTTCTGTAATGTACTACAATGTTGGCTGTGATGTCTCTTTTACTTTTTAAATTACATATAAATGATCATAGAATTCAAGAGAAGTAGAAAATGTCATTACCGTGCCAACATTGAACCATGGAAATGACTTGGATCCATGGTAAAAAAAGGTAAGAAAAGTATATGCTTTCAATTTATTCATTCATATTTTCAATTTTCTTATTTACACAACGAAATAAAAGATGAAAATCCTCGAAAATTTATCGACAATTTTGGATAATTACCGTAGTACTACATCTTGGATACTTGTCTGCAAATAAATAATGATGGTGGGGGGGGGGGGGGGTAAGTGAAAAGCTTTGAATATTCTTGGAAAGAGAGCGAAAGTAGCAAATGTAAGGCTAGAGTTGAAGTGTTATTTGGAGACATTTGTTATACATTCGAGATATCTAATCCGTTGTTTTCTTCGAATCAATTTTGAGGAACATTTTACAACGGTAAGTTTACTGTCAGAAAATTTTTCTCCACTTTACCTTGAAGAACTCTTGAGTGTATATGGATAAAAATATGACATGAATTACTCCAAATATAGTCAGTAAGCAGACCAGCTAATCTATAAATTATGAATGAGAATCGGTAGCTTATTATACTTTAGGACGTACCTATATGCATTCCGATCCAAGTTTTCGTTTTGCTAGAACAGTTTCTGACATCCCTGTAATATTTTATTATTATTAATGTGGGGATGCAGATATAGAGATTCCGCCTCTCACATCACCTAGAAACATTTGACAGATATTCCGCCTCTCATGTAGTCACAGCGATAGCCCATTTGAGCTTGAGGTATTTGAGAACCTGTACCGTGCTTGGGGGCCATCTTTGTAACACTACCTGGCAATGGGAAGCCTTTTCTGGATGTTTTTGCTGTATGAGCCCAAGAACTACACAGTTGCAGGAGACGTGTTAATCAGTTTCGGTCATCTTTCATACAGAAGAGATAGGTCTCGCTATCGACCTTACCCATCATCTTAAGCTGATATCTGAGCAGACAATGGCCACTAAGTAGGCTCGTTATGAGCCTTATTTCTTTCCTGTTGAGCTGAGGAATATTTTTGTCATCTGTTGCGATTACGTTATAAAAGGGGATGGTAAAAAAATGCCAGGCCCGGCACAAACGATTCATTTCTCAGATTGTTAATATAAATGAATGTATAAATTCTGCATAATTAGAACTGTCAAATTCGATGGCGAAAAGTAAGATACTGCTAATTGTTTCCTTGTAGGGGGATTATTTTATTTATTTTTTTATTTTTTCACCCAACTTTAAGTACTCAGCATATCAGTTCGTACAACTAACCTAACCTATCGTAGCAGAAGTTGGAGCGCGTCATTCTCCTTTTATTCCTTTCATAACAAGTGGGAGTCCCTACAAAAAAACAATTAGCAATATTTTACATTTTGCCAGCTATAATTATGCAAAATTTGTACAGTCCTTTATACTAATAATCTGAGATATGAATCGTTTGCTCCGGACCTGGATTTTTTCCACGGACCTTGCGCATTCTTCTTTCTTCGCTTGTCTGAGCTGAGGGGTGGTTTCCCAGTATACCAATTTAATTCTTTCCTCTTAACGCCTGACTTGTGCTCTTTGCGCGCCAAAGACAGGCTCAGGGCCGATAAATAAAGATCTGGTTCCTCCCTTTGCGAAGAGGTCCTCAATCTTGTTGCCCTTGATTTCTACATGTCCTGGCATAGTCGCTTCAAGGCAATAAGCCAGTCCTAGGTAAGCTGAGATTCAAAAAAGATATCCGAATAATGCTTTAAGTGCTACTTGGCTGTCTGATATTACCTATGTAGGTATATTTTTACTCCTCGATGTTCTTGTGGATGACTTCGCAAACGCAGTGTTCTTAAGGTGAATTTCTGCTTAGAAAATGATATCGGTGAAGACTCGAGCTCCTTAGAGATTTGATAATTCGACCCATGTATGCACAGCACACGCCTGCTCTGCCTTATTCATTCATGTAACATTTAAGAGACTCTTTTTGAAAGGGGTAATAATTAGAATGCCATTCTTAACGATCCCCTAAGATCATATTGAATTGTGTTTTAGAGCTATAGCGTTCTGGCATAATGCCTGAAATAGGTTTAATCATCTAATCCTTCAGAAATTCTTCAAGGGATTTCAGGTGACCAACCAGATTGCCTGTGTTGAAGAGCTTTGTCCTCTGCAGTCTTATTGCTCTAAAAATGGCTTCCTTCTTACCATGCAGATACAGTGCAAGCAGGTCTAGTTTAGCATCTAAGACTACAGTCGGGTAGGTACGCATGGCACCAGGTATTCTTAGGTATGCAAGCCGATGTAGTTTTTATAAATTAGAGCTGTCTTTTCTTTAGTTTTTGACCACCAAACGAGCGTAGCGTATGTGATCATGGGTCTTATCTTTGATAAATGTGTAATTTTTGGTTTGAGCCGCCATGTCCTGCCAAAAAGCTTTCGGCATATCCATGTTGCTGCTGTAGCCTTCTCCAGTACTCCTTTTAAAAGAGAATATCCAAGCTAATGTCTAGATATTGACTTCTTTTGAGAATTCCACTACAGTTCCCACAAGACATGGTGCTTTAGATCTTTCTTTTTCCCGTGAATGGAACGATTATTTGGAACGATTATTGTTTTGCCGGGATTGGAATGAAGTCCCGTCATTTGGCACCAGTTGTGGACTATATTAAGGGCATGCTGTGCATTAGATTAGGGATTACTAGAGAATGTTTGCCGAGAGTTGGTCAGCGATTGGGACGCAATAATGTGCGAGCGAAAATAGATCTGGGAGCCCTGAAATTTGGATAACAAGCTGACAAAAAGGGCATAGTTGCCAGTCATTTGTTACAATTGTGTTATTGTTTGTCCTAAAAGACCCTCCTAAAATAAAAACCACTCCTGTCTCTTTTATGGATGCATATTATAATCCTAGCATATCTTAGTCACCCGGTAATATGTTCTCAATTTTAGACGTCCGTTTTATAGGCAATCTTCTGACATCGAGATGTGCTCAGTAATTAATAAAGAACCGGTAAGTCGTGGATATTTACTTTCCATGAGAAAAATTATCACAACAGAGTATGAATGGATGTGAAACATACAACGAAAGAAATATATGCAAAATATAAGAACTGGGGTGTATATGACCCAAGTGCAACAATCCTTCTTTTGGCGGCAAAAAGTCAGTTATGACTTGAAAATTATCAGAAACCAGCTACACCGATTACCCGCTCCTCCCTCTTTAATTTGATACGAAACATGACGTATTTTGGACAACCCCCATGAGGGGTGATGTGACCCCCATCCCCAAAAAAGCCCTCTCCCAGAAAAAAATCACCTATATTTTTGTACACTAGACCCCAAATCCGTAGGAAAAAAACCCAATGCTCTACGACCCTCCTACACAGAGTTAGCTGCCCTTCATTATTGCGACACTTCTCACTTTTTCCCTAACTCCCCAAGTATGTTAGAGAATCACGAATGGAGAGTTGGGGAGTTTTAAACGGGAAAAACGAAAATTATCATCTCCCAAACTCCCCCACTCTCCGTGTTACACAATCCGGCTCATGGACAGCCCAGCACATCAACTGCCGATGACAACCTCGAAAAAGTGAAGAAAATGACGACGATAATGTTGGCTTATCATTTGGTCCATATGTATCAAGCAAGTTTGTCGGATGTTTTGGTCATGAGATGTGTGACAGCAAAGATTGTTCTGAAATTGTTGAATTTCGTGCAAAAGCAGTGCCGAGTGAACATTGCTCAGGAGTTGCTGAATGAAATCACCGACGAACCAGAACTGCTCAGACGGGTCATAGCTGGTGATGAAACATGGGTGTATAGATATGACGTTGAAACTAAGGCCCAATCGTCCCAATGGACGAAGTCTTGCCAACATTGAGGATATAAAGACATAATCGCTAAAAAACAAATATATCATGATCAATAGACAGAATAGCTACTGCACTAAAGAAACGTGATATACATGTAGGTTTTAAAACTGTATTTTGGACACCCCTCAATGGGGGGTGGTACAACCCCCCTCTTCTCCAAATCCCCAAAAGCCCCTCCCTCAGAAATTGTTCATCTATATTATTGTACTCTGTCTAGACCCTAAATCCAGGTAAACAAAAGAAACAATATAAATATAAAAAATATAAACAAAGATGTAACCGATAAATTAAATAGAAATGGCATTTCTTGCTTACAATGCGCAACATGCCAGGGGATATACATTGGGCAAGCAGTACGATCTTTCAGAGAAAGAATAAATGAGCACTTCAGTTCTCTAACAAATAATAATTTCAAATCGAACTTGTGCTAAGCACCTATTAGAAAATAAGCACAATCCTGACTTAGAACCTGAAATTCTGCGTTTTGTGACAAAGGTAGAAAGCTAAACTTGCTAGAATCACTCGAAATATATCGAGCTCTATTGAATTCAAATTCTGCATCTTCAACGACCAAACGGATCTTCATTACTTGCCGCTATGCAAACCATTGCATTAGACTCCATCAGCAATACAAAATTTTTTAGTGTACTGAAAATAGCCGAAAATCTGAAACCGGTCTACATTCGAGGTAAATAATTTTTATCGAATAAGTGTGGAAGACAACGTTTTTAAGTTCTATTGTTTATTATCTTCAACTGCCCAAGTTTCTTAAAGAGGAATGCCCACTTTTCATACAACTTTAAGCCCGACACCTCCAGACATGAGAGATGTCTTAAACGATGCATTATGATACTCTGAACATATTTTATTAACAATGTTTATTTCTGTCTACCGGGCGAGAGCTTTGGCGATCGGATGTAGCTTGAGCGATTTTCTTGGGTGAAAAGGTGGACTTTTTTACTTCTCGCGATCGCGGAATTGGTGAGCCGTGGAAAATGACTGAAAAAAATATTCATAGCAGAGCACTAGAGCACTAATGGCTATGGAAGAAAAAACTGCAGTAATATATGCAAAATGTATTAACTGGGGTGTATGTTACCCAAGTGCATGAAATCGGGTTTTCCGGCGGCAAAAACGTCTCGAGAAGGTGTTCCAAAACGGGAAAAAAGTACACGGCGAGTCATTTTATTTTATATGCAACATGCCGTATTGGAATCCCCACCCCCCGCCGTGCTTCCTACCCTCACCCTAAAAGTATGCAGAGAAAAAGTTTCTTCTACGAATTGTAGTTGGTAATGAGCTGAGTCGAACAGTGAAACCCGTTTTCCGATCGGACATAACCCTATCGAGTTAGAGCCGATCTAAGGTGCGTCAAATCTAGTACCTCAGTTCGAATAAAAAAGAGGGAAATACTAAAAAAGTGAGTATTGGGATGGCTATAAATTGCTAGGCCTCTGAGTATAGGAGTGTGGGTACTCAAACTTCTCAGTGCCTAAGGAACTAGATTCTGTACTAGATTTTCCGAAAGGTACTAGACCAGACTTTGACAGCCCCCCCCCCCCACCCCCGCCGCGCCTTTTCACGCTGAATAGAAATAAACATTGCTAATAAAATATGTTCGGAGTATGAGAGTGCATCGTTTAAAACATCTCATGCTTCGAGGGTGTCGGGACTAAAATGGGTATTCCCCTTTGTTAGTTGCTTTGGAACGTGTTAGTGGTTTACATAGTTATGCTGAAATGATTTCGCACATATATAATACTATGTTTCATATAGTAGAGATATGCACATGTATCCACTTCTTTCGTTCTTGAGTTATTTATACTCCCCCAGGCAGACAGTCACTAACTTAACGCACTTAAAATTCAGCCATAAATATTTTTTCACAAGTGTTAAGGTTCTAATAACGCTAATTGCGTAAATTATAATTTCCGTAGCTGCCCTTTTGTTTTGTTGTTTACAAACTAAAATAGCAGAGAACGCTCAATCACTCTTCAGCTCGTCACATATTATGTTAATTGATAGAAACAGTGCAAAGATGTCACTCGTAGTGCAGTACACTCTACACCATTCATAACTCCTCTCAGAGCTAAAACTGAAAAGGGATGAAGTGGTTTTATGGCTGTCGCACTACCAATATTATCTAGATTTAGACTTTATACCAACATTCATCTGATAATATTGTGGGAGGACTTCTTAAACTGAACCCTCGCTCGAAGTTACTCAATTGATCTAGGAGTTTCAGTTTCACACACATGCATATATATATATATTATATATATATATTTATATATGTTTGTATGCATCCATATAATATGAATAGAAGCATTTAAATGTACTTTTAGTTAGACTTATACACATATATTTATTTACAAGTTGACTTTTTGTATTACACCCCTCTTTTGATTGTAACGTGACTACGTATAACCTTAACCTTGGCAACAATGGAATGAATGAGGTGAGGTGCCCATTTGAACTATGTACATAAATCCGTGCGAAATCCGTAACTTTAGTGTGTGACTTAAATTAAATTAATTACCTCTTTTTTTTTTGTTTCCTATATTCTTGAGTTTTGATAAAGTTAAAACCTTAAATTTTATACGATTTACTTAAGATCTAAACATTCATTAAAATCTCTGTAGATACAGTCATTGCTTAAGTAGAGTGGTTTAAAAAAAACTGTGTAGTGGAAGCTAAAACTAAGTTCAATTTTCAAAATTCAATAACATGTTTATATCTAAAATTTTGGCAAATATGAATAAAATAAAATATATTTTAGCTATGATCCTATATCCATGGAGTGGAGACCTTAACTCAGTTGCCCTTGCTACTCCTATACATATTTCTATGTAGTAAGTTAAAAGCGATTTTCTATTGGCAAAAGATAGACCGGTTGAATACTAGACTAGTGCACTCCAATTCCCTCTACTTACTCTCAAAGTCTCAATAACGGCTTTGCTTTGTTATGTTTTTGTAAAAGGAAAGGAAAGGAAGTACGGTAAGGGAATATAAAAAAAAAAAACTTCAGAGTATGTCGTATTTTCAGACAAGTGCCGATGGAGCCGATCCAAAACAGCGTTATGATTATTTCCTGATAATGGAATTTCATGCGGATTTCTCATAAGAATAATATTACTGTATACCTACCTACACTGAAAAAAAGTAGGACAATTCCCTAAACGGGAATGCCCATTATTCACACAACTTTATGCCCGACACCTCCAGACATGAGAGATGTCTTAAACGATTCATTATGATACTCTGAACATATTTTTTGAACAATGTTTATTTCTGTCTACCGGGCGAATGCTTTGGCGACTTTCTTGGGTGAAAAAATGGACTTTTCTACTTCTCGTGATTGCGTGGGGTTGGTGGTCGTGGAAAATGACTTTCTATGAAAAAATATTCACAACAGAGCACTAATGGCCATGGAAGAAAGAACTAACTGCAAAAATATATACGAAATGTAGTAGCTGGGGTGTATGTGACCTAAGTACATGAAAACGGGTTTTCGGGCTACAAAAACGTCCCGTGAAAGGGTTCTGAATCGGAAAAAATATATACCACCCGATAGTATTCGGCGAGACTAATTCGATATGCAACATTCGGTATTGGAACCCTCCCCCGCCGAAAGAGGCGAACAGTGAAAACCGTTTTCCGATTGAACATAACCCTACCGAGTTAAAACAGATCTAAAGTGCGAAAAATTGAAAACCTCAGTTCGAATAAAAAAGAGGGAAATATGTACTAAAAACGTGAGTATGTAGTACGTAAAATTCCCGAAATGTTAACCTTTCTCAGATATAAAGAAGAGAACATTCATTAAATTAGGTATTATTCTAAATTTTTTATGGAATATATTTTCGTTAATATAATTCACACATTGTTTTTGAAAACAAGTTATAATTGTTTTTTACTATTTTGTCTGAGCGTGCATAGCGCCCCAGCACTAACTTCCATACTACCTATATTTTTTAATGAAAAAACATAAATGGTAGTATATGGCACATAAGAAATGAGCTATTAGCTCATTCTCATTCTTATGTTTTTAAAGGTCTAGTACTCTTACCTTACATTTTAGGAAAAAATTTGAAAATTCCCTGAGTTTTAGGGAAATAAACATAATCTAATACCTAAGCCTTGTGGCACAAATTGTTGCCACTCACTTTAGGAATTTTTTTTTTTTACTGTGTACCCTGCCGCAGTATCGAACCCAGACCTCATCTAAGTATGATAGAGATTTTTGGACTCTACCAAGTATGATAACATTTTTTGGACCACTATCTACTTACAAGGTCGCAATAATCAATTATGGACATGCGCAGATTTGTTGTAGGATTTATGATATGTATTATATATAGTAAATTGCATTTTATATTTCAAATGCGAACAATCGCATCCTTATTTTATTCATGAATTTAATAAATTGAAGTTCATGGGGAAAAAAATATTCTGGAATATTTCCTAAATCCGTCTGTCCTTTGGGGACAGATGGTGAAAATTGCTGTAATTGAACCTAAGATGTGTTTTGAGCCACCCAAGTGAAATATTGCTCGCAGTTACTCCATAACGAACTGTGTCATTATATAAATGAGAATCCTGTTTTTAGTAGAATGCTTCAACCGATGTGCCTCAGATTCATAGAATAATAAGTTCATTAAATTGAAATAAAATTATTGTCACAAAATTTTCAACTTAATCCTGGTTACATTTTTTTCTGTCTTAATCTCAAATCCGTGATGGACTAGCTTTAATCCGAGAAGAGAAGAATTCCTTTACACCTCTAAGGCAAGTAATTGTTTTTTAATTTAGTAAGATTAGATTTGGCATCCTCATAATGTCATGCTAAGCTATATAGTAGAAATGGCGGGATGTAATTTATCCTATGCAGGTATATCGTCGGAAAAGAACTCTTTGTTCTAGGTGTCCCACAGGAAAACATAAAAAATTACGTATAATAGTAAATACTATTGCTGGGATAAAAATGCATAAAAAAAAAGTAAAAAGAGAAATTATATAAAAGTGTAAATCGAAAGACGAAAGTTAAAAGTGCACGAATAAATTCAAGTCTGAAATTTCTTAAAATATAAACCTACTAAGTTCGTCAGCACGGAGGAGGAAGAACAAACGTTCCTGTAAGGAAGATAGAGATTGGGAGCCTAGGGAATTTCTTCGCATACAATTTCGCTTTTCATATTTTACGATATATATACATAGGTCCTTTACTGTATATGAGGATACACACATCTATATGTTATATATAGTACGTACATTTGTTCAGAAAACGGATTGTCGGGGTGAGTGAATTCGTGCTTCGGTTGGTAACAGTATACTGTGAAATGTCTCTGGAATGGAGCTACAAAACAGGGAAATCTTTCCACACATGCACAATACCGTCACGGGCACGACACCAATGTATACTGACTGAGTTGTACGGCTCAAGTGCAAGTGAGTAAAACGGTATGAGAAAAGATTGGAAAGATTCTCCCCCTTGCATATATCCTTTTTTTGAAATCCTGATTTCTCCGGCATTCAAGTGTAACAAATTTCCCAGGCTTTCCTCTATATATATATATGTATATATGTATGTATAACGTCTGTGTCATTTTTATATGGAGTTTTGTCCGGATATTTTTCATCTCGCGCCCCACTGGTATTCCCTCGAACCGGCAAAAAAGGAGCCATCAGAATGACAAAAAAAAAAAAAAAAATAATAATCCTTTGTAATTTCAAAACACAAAAATTTTATTGTGTCCGCTTATAATGCGTGGCTGTGGATGTGCTCCTATACTATATAGCTTTAAGGATATTTGTAAAGTTTCTTTAACCATTTGGGTGCAATGCCATGCCAGTTGATGTTTCAGTAAGTGTTGCTGATGGACGTATGAGTATATGTATGATTTAGTGATGCATATATATATATATGCGTGTGTGTGGGTTGTTATTTTAAATGAACACTGGGAGGAAGTGTAATATGGGGCCTATTTCACTCTTTCCCATTTTATATTTCTACACCTTAAAGGTTATTTTATTCCATATCCTTTGGAAGGAATGTAAAGGATTTGATAAGGATTGCCGCAGTAGGTATATAGAATGATATTTGACAGGCTATTATGGGAACGGATGACATATATGTATGTAGGTACCTGCTGGGGCTTCTCACAAGGTATGTTGGTTATGCAGAAGAGCCAGTATATATTTGGTCGGAATCCTGATTTCTCCCCCTTTTGTATCCTAAGTAATGACATAATGCCAACTCTACGTGGTGCCATCAATGTGTATGGGTGCGTGTGTTTTGTCTTGAATTCTTTCAAGGGCTCATCAGCTCTTAGTACATTTTGAGAGAGAAGAAAATCGATATGGGAATGCGGGTGTTGGGGCTAGCTAACAGGAACGGACAGGAATTCGTGCTCTATCCTGCTTATCATGTTGGAAAGTTTTTACAGGACATGAAAACACCTTGCAACGTGTGATCGACCAATTCTGTCGCAAAAACAGAATTCCGTGAAGGGTGAGCTTTAGATAAAGATTTCATTGTGAGACAGAAGGAAAATATATATTGGAGTATGCATATGTATATATGTATGTATGTTTATATATGCTGAAAACATTATTGAGGATGAGTAATGCACCACTATTCACTATAGGACGTACATATATATCTTTGAATATACACACCTTCGTAGGTGTATACAACAATTCTTAGCAACATGAGAAAATTAATTTCATTTTAGATAACCTATTTGCGAATTTTCAATTTTTAAGAGACAAAATGGAAAGGGTCAAAGGTATAGAATGTGACGTGTACATGTAAATTGGTGTACATACGTATATACAAAATTACAGGATGATTTTGCCTGCTATCTATTTAGGTACATGCCGTTAAAGTCTCCTTGAAAATTTGAGTAATCTTCGGACCAGTTGAAGTTTGAGGTTGACACAAAGCTCATTTGAAGGAAAATTTATGTTTTTCTTTTGTTTTGAAAAATCATTTTAGTTTTCATTTTTTATATAGATAGGTATAAGGCAGGTGGAAAATTTCTCGTCTTCAAAACGTAATTCATTGAAAATAATTTCAATTAATTTGCAAATTATATTAAAAATGCAGGGAAATGGAGCTTTTCGACCCAGAGATCAGAGAGGTCTCATCAGTATGGTTATCTCTGATCGTGTACGATAGAAGTTCAATGATGGAGGCCATCCAATTGCCCATATAAATACATTTTAATGAAAGAAAATATGAATTATACATGGTGTTTCCTGGTAAAAGCTCCAAAGGGAAGGATGTGATAGTACTCAGTTAGACAAACAATAAGTTGTATCTTAAAAAGTACAAGGCGTACGACCACCGTTAAGACCTCATTGTATGTAAAAACTCATGGTCTTTTCGACAACGGCCCAATAGGCTATCCCACACGAGTGTTCTTGATGCAGTATGCAAACCGGTTGTCTAGGGAAGGGCCATCGCAGACGAGTATTCTTGATTGATGCAGTATGCAAACCGCTTTTTTAAGGTAGAGGTGAGAAGAAGCAAAGAGATATCTCTCCAAATTGTAGAGACATCTTTTTGGTTCTTTTCATTTCTTCCACGAAAAACCTGTTTGCATACTGCATTAGGAATACTCGTGGGGATGGCCCATTAGCACTAATTTGAGCTCAACGTGGGTTGAACCATAAATGGCGCAGGATGTAGATGTCGCATGCAGTACCAAAAAAGTATACAAAATTTATATGGCTGGGTGGTCCATTCCGGAATGGACCACAACATTTGAATTGATGTATACGTCGAGTGATTCGATCAAATGTATAATAAACTGCTATTATAACAATATTTGCTTTCGGCACGATCCAAAACATGTCATGGTCCATTTCACAATCTATATATTCTGCTCTAGTATGCCATGCGACATCTAGTTCTTGTGGCATTTATGGTTGAACCCAGCATGGAAACAAGTAGTAATAGTCCCAATCCTGCTCAATGATATGTCCTTGGTTGCAGATATGTTAATCCCGCGTACATGTATATATATCTTATTTCGTTATGTTTAAATTTGGTAGGGATTGTCATGTTTTCCCGAGATCTTAAAGAAAATCAGTGATACCTTGTTTGTATGCAGGGTTGAACCATGGTTCGACCCGTGTTCAATTCCATGTAAGTAGTATGTGGGTTGAAAATGGTTTGAATGAGACCTCGCTTTGCTGGCATAGTCTAGTCGGAATGGTGTCGAGTCGGGGTTTATTTTAATTAATAACAGCATAAATAAGAAGTTATGTTTAACCGTTACTGCAAATATACTTGGACCCGTTCTCAAATCAATCTTGGACTCGATCTTTCAACTCTGCATGTAAAAATAGGAATATTGCTATGTGCGTCGGTTCTCTTCATTCCTAAATCAACTAGCCCATTATAATGAGTCTGTTGAAAATGAAAGCGCTCGATTTCGGATGTGCTATAATGAAATTGAAATATTCCAGCTGTTTTGTCAGTAGTCAAAGTAATATATCTGTCTCAGAATACAAAACTTTAAAGAAAATTTCTGATTTGAGATCAATCAACTTGTTTTGATTTTTGACTCTTACGTGCTCAAGTGTGTACTTAATTACTTACTAGGTATCTAGCTCTTGTAATCCGTTTTGGGTCATGAGGCCGTGATGCGCTCATCATAATTTGTTTTTTTGCGGTCGGCATTCAGCTTATTGAATGTACGGTCTAGTTGTACGTACAGAGTAAGGAAACGCATACTCATGTCCGCACACGAAGGACCCATGAGTAATTTACGACTCATGTACGCGTTCAGTTCTTAAAAACTCGTGTGCGCGTGCGTGAGTTGTTGCCATTGTTTTGTTATTAACGCATACGCCAATGAGTGAGTAATTCAAAAGAGGAAAGCGCACACTCAGATACACACACGAAATTGCTCATTACCAACTCGTAATTGTTTATTCGCCTCATGAGCATATGTGCAGAACTGAAGGGCATAATAAGGGAATTTGACAAATATGTTTTCGTATTTTTAAAGATAAGTTACAATTCATAAAGACTGTCACCTAACAAATTGGTTTGGTGGTGATCGATAATTAAAAATATAAAAGAATAGTCACCTAACACTCTACACACTCCAAGACCAACTTTTATGGACTCTGCATCGTTTAAAACTACTCATCACGTGAAAAATTTCGTGTGCGCACGCGAGTGGGCGTGAGTTGAATGCTCGCACCTGCGTGTGCGCACATGAGTGTGCGCTTCGTACTTTATGTATGTGTTTAAGAGCACTATCCTTGTGAAACTTCATTTTAGGCTTAAATCAAGTGATTTGCGTTGCATCGCAGGAGGTTGTTTTTCTTAAGTCTTCATTGCCGACACATTCACTCACTTCAACAATTATAATTCTGTTTAATGAGATCGAAAAAAGCTCAGAGCAGCTCAGAGCAAATAAGAACCTGAAGATTTCTGGTTGAATGCAAGAACTACAGTTTCTCATATATAAGTAAGCTGGGCTTTTATGAATTATTAACTTTAGGAAGATGATAAATTGACATCTAGCTAGATACGTTTCAAGTGATGTGACCAGGATCGATGCTACCAGGATCGATGCTACATACGCGCTGATATCTGAGCGCTACAAGGGAGCTTATAAATGTATCGAGTAACATCACTGAACGCAACTTTCAATTTCCTTTGACAGATAGAATCAAGTTTGCTGAACATTAGACTGCCATAATGTAAAATATGGTACAATTACTGACTTAGTCAATTTCAGTTTAAAATCCACCGACATTGAGCTTAAGCTAATCCACAATTGCCGTAGAGCCCCATATACTATATCTTTGTTATTATATCTGCAATGTATGTAGGTGCAAAAACTGAATTTAGAATTACATTTAATTCCCAAATTTTCGACTGAGTTAAAATATTGTGTTGTTCAAGACCACAGGAGGAAGCTCAGACTTCTCTAGAGCACGCCTATAAATTGCTAAGTAGTTTTATTTGGACGGGTTCAGTGAAAGCTCATTAATTGAAGACTACTGCACATCCTACATATAGATACAATTCTCCATTAGTCCTATAGGTATACTAAGGTATATATCATCATATACATCAACGTATAAGTGAATAGAGTAATTTTTAATAGCATTTGGTAGGTCGTTTATGTACAGGCTAAATAAGGGTGGACCAAGGATTGATCCTTGAGGAACACCTGAGGACACATACACCGGTTTAGAGAGAGTTTCTTCCACCTTCACTATTTGACTGCGATTCGTTAGGAAACAGGTAATCAGCTTAACTGCTCTCCGGAGTTATGGCGCTTTGCAATAAAAATTTCGGATTTTTTTCCAAATGTTTTTAGACATATCCCGCAATTATTACAGAGACGTAGCTTTCCTTTTTTCAGCAGTTGGCTTATGACTCCTTCTTTCATCCAATTTCTGATAAAGGTGTTACTATCCCAAGCCTCTTAAATGCGTCGATGTAGTATATCGGCACTTAATTTCCGGTCAACTACTATTAATTTTATACAGTAATCCTGAAATTCAATTTCAATTTGGATTAAACAAAATTATGCTCACGCATAATAAAAATGTTCCGCATTTGCAGTAACTTTAAACATTGAAATTATTTGTAGGTATGTAAGAGTGAATTTTCAATGAATAGTACGAATAAGTGTGATAAAAGATATTATTGTCATTGCTTTGAGTAATTAAGATATATAACACGCATTTTGAATCTTACAAAATGTTGCCATTTTATCTTTCAACATTCTCGCTTTATATACTGACATTTGTTGCACCATGCCTTCTTATGTAAAAGCAAATTTTTGTGACAAAATATCTCACTTAATTGAACTCTGTTTGGACGTACTTACATAGCTAAAGAGTGTCCATAGGGGTTACCAGAGGTCAGAACTTGTTTCATATAAAAGTGATGTACCTACCTATATACTGAAGGCCCCAGTGAAATTATATCTTGCCAACTACATATCTCCATCTAAGTATATGTATAGTATGCTTGTATATCGGAAGTATTTTTATAATAATTTAACGAATATAAGTTAACTTAGGGCGACCTCTATGGAGAGTTACGTATTTCTCAAAATTTTATTAAATTTGGATTCGGTAGGCTATGATTATCCTCTTTTATGGAAATTGATATTGAATGCGATTGCTACACCTGTAAACAACAACCAAGGCACCATCAGGCTTTAAACAAAGAAACCCTCCACTTTTATAGATATGAAGAGAGAAAATGTATGACAAAACCAGAAAAATCAGTTTAAAATTGAATCTCGCATTTTGAACAATTATTATCGACGTTTGCTCACCTTGCCCACTTCTGTATGAGATGAGCGGTTCTCTCCAACCTGAGTAGGAGCTGGTATGCTGTGTGCGCATGTTTTATTACCTTTATTATGTTCTTGGTGTTTATTTCATTTATTTTCTCTTCCTTTTTATGTTTTGTGTGTTTTTTTTTTTTTTTGCTTTCTTTAATTGGCCAGACGGAACCGGTCTCCGAGCACCAAGAGAAAAAATCAGTTCTTAGATAAGTTGTCGCGGGCCTACGCGGGGCTACCAGCGGCAAAAAGAAGAATACAATTGATCAAAAAGGTAAAAAAAAAACAACATTAAATCGGAGAAGAATCAAAGCAGCGAGCTGAGCTCAATTTTATATATATATTTTTTTTTGTATTACCTATTTGAGAGCTCAGCTGGGATCTTCTCAAATCAGGTTCTGTTTTTTCCCTGCAATAAGCTAAAGATGATCCAGTCAATGAATTCCTTTCCAGCAAGCAATTTGAAGCTACGCGCGCGGGGACAAAGCTTTATAGCGCTGTATATAAAAATTAATGAACTGAACATATGTATATACATACCTATACATAAGAACATGTATCGCAATATTTTTCTAGATATTTTCTTTACTTGAGTGTTTGCTTATTGCAATGACCTTGACAAGTGGAATTTTGAAATTATTTCAAAAGCAATTGCGGATGCATGCATTCATCTAAAATAAAATGGAACTTTTCAAATGATACATTTAAAAATTTTATAAATTTTATAATTGTCGATTTAATTGCAAAAAGGACAACTGAACGAACTAATTATATCTTTTTATGACCAGAGTCAGATCTTCCGAATTGCATGTTTTATGCGATGTACAAGTGGGTGTTTCGGAATAAATGGGATATATTTTGGGGCGTTGTAGTATGGATCGAGATTTACAATAACAAAATGCGTCTTTTGAGCGGTACGTGTGGGTTGTAAATTTGGTACTTTTTTTCCCCTTTAACACCCTTTTAATAACTTTATTATAACGCACCACGGAAAGATATATTTTAACGCGAAATGATAGTTAATTGTCCAAGAAATATTCTCAAAGAAATATTCAACCAGTTCTATTCTTCTCTGTCGAGAGTTACAGAATGATGAAGTAAATAAATTTGGAAAAATATTCGTAATTTTTTCAAGCTTTACTCTGTTTTTCGCCAAAATGCATTATAAACAAGATTTTTTTTTTATGATATGAAAATCTCTATTCAATTGCATTTATACAGGTTTACCTACATATATTTACATAGTCTGCTTTTGCCGCTTATAAGCTACATCCAAGTCCAGAGTTGTGAAGCAAGTGTACAAGACTGCACGCAACACCTGCAAGTCCACTGTTCAGAGAGAGAAATTCCTGTTTGAGCAGAATGTTAGACAAAGAATCTTGGAAAAGGTAGCATATATAGCAAAGTTTTCTGGTCTTTCGGTAAAAATATCAGGAACAACTTGACCAGTTCCTCTATACCTTAACTATAATTAACAATGGTGGAGTGATTGTTGACTTTCTGGATAAAGCTAATATTTTGTCTGCGAGATTTGTTTGAAATTTTTGCCTTCAACTCACTTCATAGATCATGTTTTACATTTTCCTTGTGGGTGTGTAGAAAGAGCTAATACACGTACGTACGTGACATATTTTCGAGTTTCTTAAGGGGTTCAACGTTTCCAAAGCCGCATGTCCTGATGGTTTCTCGTCTCGGTTTCATCCTTGGCTGAACCCATTCTACCTGTCTTATTCGACTGGTAACTTTCCAGCTGCTTGAAAACTAGCCCATGTTCAGCCTACTCCCCAAAAAAGATAGGCTAGCGATCTAGTGATTCCTAAAATTATCAACCAATACCAATCACTTGTTTTTTTTTAATCTATTATTAGCTTAAAATTAATGAAGTATCTAGAAACAAATCAACTTACCAACGATCGAAAATATGGCTTCAGGTCTGGACGCTCTTCTGGGGCTGGATTCCGATGAGAGTTGGGGAGTTTCGGAGATGGGAATTTTCGCTTTTCCCGAACTCTCCATTCGCGATTCTCTAACATACTTGGGGAGTTAGGGAAAACGTGAGAAGTGTCGCATCGCAATATTTAAGGGCGGTTAACTCTGTGTGGGAGGTTTATAGAATATTGTTTTTGTTTTTTTTTTCTGGATTTAGGGTCTAGACAGAGGACAATAATATAGGTGAACAATTTCTGAGGGAGGGGTTTTTAGGGATTTGGAGAAAAGTGGGGTCGTACCACCCCCATTGAGGGGTGTCCAAAATACGTCATGTTTGGTATCAAATTAAAGAGGGAGGAGCGGGTAATCGGTGTAGTTCGTTTCTGATAATTTTCAAGTCATAACTGACTTTTTGCCGCCAAAAGAAGGATTGTTGCACTTGGGCCATATGCACCCCAGTTCTTATATTTTGCATATATTTCTTTCGTTGTTTGTTTCACATCCATTAGTACTCTGTTGCGACTGTTTTTCTCATGGAAAGTGAATATCCACGACTTACCGGTTCTTATAATGATGAGTTGAAAATATGTCCATTTTTGTACCATTTTTCCATCTTAAGAAGGACTGATTCATTTCTTTGCAGTTATCTTCAAAACCATTTATCGGACTCAAAAACTTATTACATATCTAATTAGGGGACAAAATGTAGATGCGATTTCATCCTACATATAAGCTTTAACGTGCATATTTAAAACATTTATATCATCTCTGGAAGACGACCAAATTGACCATTTTCGCGTGATTTAAAATTTTTAACCGGGGTGCCTTGAGACACAAAAATGCAGTATTCTGTGGATTTTCATAAATGGTTTTTTTTTATACAGGCAGGATATGCGAACAATCCATAGTTTTATTTGAAAATTCCTAGGTACATATGTAGGTACTTCACAAAAGAGAACAAAACAGACAATACTCTCAGTTGAGTGCTCTTCTACTTAGTTCTCCAGAACTAAAACAGCCGAGAGTTTTGTCGAGTCGATTAGAGAGTTTAGTAATTCTCAATACAAATGAGTTACAGAATTCCGAGTGGAGAGCTAAGTGTCTTCTCCATAACTCCACAACTCTCCGTGTTAGTGAATCCGGCCCCTGGTGACTTGCTGACTTTTCTTACAGAACGTTGGAACTGTAGTCTTCACAATTTTGCTGAGTCCAAAATCATTGTTCTAGATATTTCAAAGGCCTTTGATAGAGTCTGACCTCCTGGAATTTCCTGATGGAATTTCCTTAGCGGCCATCCCTGGCATTGGAAAGCTACCAGTAGTAAAACATGAGTTGCAAATATTTGTGAGTGTGGGAAGAATATAGGGCAAGCACATCTTAATGAATCGAGGGTTGTGGATTATCAGCACCAATAGCAAAGGACTTGTTGTTACAGCAAAAATATCTTCATTTGTTACTCGAGAAAAATTAAAAATTGGGGCTGAAGGAAGATAATTAACAGCTTCGTAAGATCAACAGTATCATCTACACAGGACAGAAGAAATTCATTCTTAGCTGAATCAGGATCAAGAGAATAATTGTTTTTACGAGATGAACTGATGCCACTCATCCTCAAATGATTTTTTAGGGAAGCTTAGGATTAAGTTTAGTTTGGAATATTTAATTTGTCTCTTCATTTTTATGGTAATGTCACGTACTTACTTAACACTTGTTTCTTAATTTGCTAGGTGTCTTCGCCCGACTACTGAATTTTCTCATATTATATATTATTATCTTTTACATATTTAGTAATTAAACATGGAATTTTCTGTTTTTCTTTTCAGTTGTTTTACTAGATACAACAAAGGAAGCAACATTAGAATGGACACGGTATCCGTATGGACCTCAAGCACAAACACCAGGGGTAATTTGGTTTTCTTTTCGATTATATATTATATGTATATGTAATTAGTAGTTCAGTGCATAACTAGTATAAAGCACATATTTAGCAATTAATATGAGTTTTTATTTTGAAGCTATACACGTTATCTATTTACATATGTGCACAAAATTTGAGAATTTTGCTTTCAATAGACGAATAAGTTGATCATCGTATTTGTCTGCTTCGAGTTCTTCAGTTATATTTTGAGGTACTTTGCGGCCAATGTCACACAGCGGTAAATGATACTGCTCTTTTCTTTTAACTATTTAGCTTGATTTTACCTTTTAATCAAAGTGAATGTTCCAAATGTGTAATGCCTTATTTTTATATTCTGTTGGAAAAATAAAAAATAAAAAGGAAAGAACTTCTTGCATCCACTAAACAGCGAAAGATATTTCACCAGACATATCTCTTTGAAGCAATTTTCAGAACTCCTATTATCAGCTATTATCGTATGCCTTATTAAGATCTTTGTATATTTCCTTGCTAGTATCCCAAGATCTGGTCGGCGTTTCTTCTCTATCAACACCAGTTTCTAGTACATAATTTAAAAGTTTTGCATCATATAAAATGCACTACGCTTCTAATTTCAAATGACGCGCGACCATTTGGGTGCTCGTGTGGCAATACAGATGGCTAGCAGTAGTCCTCATGACGCTCTGCAGTTCCGCGTCATGAGTGGAGAACGCCAGGCCAAATTGGTTCGCGCAACTACAGCGCGGACTTTGGTCGCGGGGAGCTCGTGTGTACAGCTCCATTATATGTACGTACTCTTATGCCGCACGGTCAAAATGGAGCGCAGCATACGGTGCTCGTGCCGCATTGGCCTAAATATCCTCTCCTTTATTTTATGGCATACATCAGTACATTTTGATGTACCGTAGTTTTATTTCTTCGGTCTCTTTCAAGTCACTGGAGGGCTCCCAATTCCATACTAAGGCTCCGTTAAGCGATTTGGAGTCAGGCTGAACAATTTCCTCTGAATTTCCGGTGAACGTGCTTGTAGAGCCTAGATTTGATGAAAAAACAAGTTAACTTCAAGGGCAGGAGAGCTGAAAATCCCTTCTGAACGGTTGGATGTCCTTGCAACAACTGCTGGCTGTATAGCAACATAGGTTTTTGTTTTTGTATACTGTAAGATCGCAAATACAACTCACTTTTTTTACCTATTCCCAACACTATTCCAAAGTTTCGCGCGATTAACTAAGTTGGCATTAACAATCTGCACTGCTATTTTTGTATCGTTTGCAAGCACTACATTTCCACATATGCTTTTTTTTTTTTTTTTTAGAAAATGAGAGAAACGATAAACTTCACGATAATTTTTCCGACTATTTCACACCTTGAATTAATCTTACTGATTTGGGTAAAACATGTAAACTTCGAATTACTGCCAATTCAATTTACTCAATGTGAAAATGTGCACGCAAATCCAGAATCTCAGGTATTGGGACCTGTGGGCTTCATTTACTGTTACTGTTACTTTAACTGTCAAATGATAAATTCAGGGAAACGTATCTTTTCTGATCGTTAAATCGAATAACAATCCAAGCTCAAAATGAGATGTGTTTGCATCATCAAAATTTTATGCACACAATCCGTCAAGCTTCCGACAGTCAGCCGTCCACCAGCTATTCGTCAATTTTCCTTGCATTTACACTAGACCGTCATCTGTCCATTATTTTTCCTCCGTAGCATGCAAAGCTCAGGATAATACTGGACACGCTGGCTGATTCACCACGGCTGATCATCGATAGTTTGACGGAATCAAAATATTCTCCGAAAGTTTTCCTGATGGTGACTGTCGTGATGTGATGTGCCGATGATGGATAGAGCGAATGATTCGATTCAAGTATATTGCATTATATTTTGATGGACTGTTGACTATTGGAAGCCTGATGGATAGTGTGAATAGGGGTTAATAGGTGTATAGATTCAAAATAATAAAAAAAAAAAAAAAAAAGTGCCAGAGGGCCGAAGCAGAAAAAAAAGTGCCAGAGGGCCGAAGCAGAAAAAAAACTAAATCCCCATCAGTGCAGTGCTCCCATAGAGCCTCTTTAGATAAGTCAATATGCTACCTCTACCGCACGAAACTTGTAGGTAGGACGATGGTTGGGAATAGGAATGAAGTGCAACTTCCCAGGCAGCACTTATTTTTATTGGATATTTTAAGTCACGTGATCATGCCACTCTCAAGCATTGCAGTGTGTAGTTTTACATAATTTGTCGGTGTATTTGTTCCACCGACTAAAAGGTAGCTAGGCCAGCAAGTTGACAGATGTAATCTGGAATGGCATTTTGAGGTACCTGACCCGTCTAAACAGCGTTAAACTGTATTACTTTAGGTATATGGAGATTTAAAAATTCATATCTCCAAAACGAAGCCGAACACCATCGTAATTTTTTGTATAAGATAAAGCCTTATAAGCCTTATAGCTTCCAAATAAAAATACAAAGAAGTGCTAGAAATTCTCAATAGTAAATAATACTATTTTTTCGAAAAAAAAATACTATTATTAACAAAAAATTGTTTCGTTCGTTGATGCTATATTTTCCTATGCAAAGTTTAAGGAAAGTATATCTGAAAAATCGGCTTCTCCATTCTCGAGATAAGAGTTTTTGAAAACGACATTTCATTGTAAAATCACGAAATTTCTAATCCAAAGGGGGAGGGGGGTAAATAGTTCTTTTTGTATTGTATTATATTTTTTGAATAATATTACTACTTTTATTAGATAGTCCAATTTAGGACGCACCCTTTAAAGTAAAAATTTTCGGTAAACAAATATATTTAGATTTTTTTTTACTTCAAATACAAATAAAGGGTTCTCCAATAAGAGGTGTTATTTTAATTAGCCCACTATTTCGGTAGATGTCACTTTTGGAGCTGTCATTTTTTGACATTTGGCAAGTAGAAAATACGCCATTAATAAAAATGGAACGATACACGATTCAACAACGCATTGAAATTATTAAAATTCACTATAAAAATGGTGAAAATGTGGCTGTTTAGTCCATTTTGTATATTGAATAGATAAGTTAAGTTTGTTGTAGTTCTATAAAAGTTAACATCAATCACGTTGTTCGGACAGAGCTTCTAGAGTAGAATTTTGGAACTAGGTTGCCCTAGAGAAATATGTTAAAATAAAATAAATGAAAAATTAGAAAACTTGTATAAAAAAGAACAAAAAATAAATAGAAATAAATATCGTATATAGAACGAACATTTTGGTCCTTCAAACCGTGATAGTGAACCATGTAGTGTGGTGAAATAATTAATATTATTATAGTTAAAAAATTAAATCGCAAAACGTAATTCGAAAAAGTGAAAAAGCTAGCTCGTGTCACAACATTAAATTCGCTCCAAATTTAATAAAAATTTGGGATAATATTGTTGAATATTGAGATTCTCGCCATTATTCCGTGGAACAGAGCTAGATACAGTGGATTCTCCTGTAAAAGCATTATTTCGTTTGACTGTGAGTCAGAAATAATCAGTGACGTTATTACTTATATATTAAAATGGCAACAACTGTAGAACTAAAAAAAACTCGTGGTGCTAAGAGAGGCTGTATAACACGGATTAAAAACTACATAAAAACAAATGGATCATCTATTAGCCTTTCAGAGTTAGAATGTCGCCTTAGTCTTCTCGAGGGATATTTTAAACAATATTTAGATGTTCAAGATTCAATTGATAGTGAAATTCCTGAGGATCTAGATGAAAATAAGTATCGGATTGACGTTGAAGAACTTTATTGCTTAGTAAAATCGCAGATTTTGGAAAGTATCTTAGCTAAAAAGAATGTATCTGAGTCAAACGGAAAAGGAGTCCAGTTACCAAGTGTGTCAAATGACAAATCTATTGTAAATCAATCTGCAAAAGGTAACGATTTACCGCGAATAAAATTACCTACATTTTCAGGGAATTATATCGATTATCCGAATTTCATTCAGCAATTCAAATCGGCTGTAGAAAATGATGAAGTTCCAACAATTAGACGCTTTCAACTTTTAGTGGATGAATGTTTGAAAGGTGATGCAAGACAAGCTATAAAATCTATTGATATAACAGCTGAGAATTATGAAAAGGCTTTATCTATGTTAAAAGATCGTTATGACAACAAGTGCATTGTTTTTCAAACGCATATCAGAGAACTTTTTAATTTACCACCTGTTCCAAAAAATTCTGCGTCTCAACTTCGAAAACTTGTCAACGGAATTGATGGTAATATTCGAGCTTTACGATCGTTGGGTAAGGATGAAGACATTGTGAATGCAGTATTGTTGCAATTAATTTCAATGAAGTTAGATACTGACTCGTACACCAAATGGGAAGATTCGCTTGAACTTACAGAGTTGCCAACATGGGAAGATTGTTCTAAATTTTTAAATAAGCGGTGCCAACATCTTGAAAATCGTGAAATTCATCATCCATCGAAGCCAGTTGCTAATGTAGCGAGCAATTTTAATAAAAAACCATATAAAAGTCCAACATCTCTGTCAGTCGCTGAGGTAACTTGTGTTTATTGTCGACAGTATGGACATCATATATCTCAATGTCAAAAATTCTCAAAATTAACTGTTTACAGTCGATATCGTGAGGTTAAAAGACTTCAACTTTGTATAAATTGCCTAGACAGAGGCCATATAACTAGAGTGTGCTCTGCTCAAAGGTGTCACGAATGTCATGATCCTCATCATTCAATCTTACATCGTTTCGTAACATCTTCAGAGAATATTGTTTCTAATGCACCTATCGTATCAAAAAATACTGCTGCTACTGAGTCATCAATTCCAATTACAACAAATGTGACCCAGCCAACTTCTCTACAGTTGTCAAAAATTGATAATCATGCAGCCAAGAAGAAGCATATTTTCTTATCAACAGCTATAGTGTATGTAAAAAATAATGTGGGTGATTATATTCCTGCTCGTGCCGTTCTTGACAATGGTTCGCAATTAAATTTAATAACAGAAAATTTAGTGCAGTTACTGAATTTAAAAAAGTTTAAAATGAATAGTAAAATTGTCGGTGTTGGTGTCAACCAATCTAATGTTCGCTTCGCAACAATTACCAAAATTAAATCAAGATTCTCCAATTTTCAAGATACACTTGAATTTTCAATATTGCCCCATATTACTTCGAATCAACCTCAAATGCATATCGATATTAGTACCTGGCGCATTCCTTCCAGTGTTACGTTGGCAGATCCGACATTTAATCAACCTCAAAGAATCGACTTGCTCATCGGAGCTGATATATTCTTCGACCTTTTAATGGAAAGGAGTCTTAAATTGGGACCTGATATGCCAAAGCTGCAAAATACTCATTTGGGTTGGATTGTTGCAGGTAAATGTAATTTAGAGACAATTCAAAATGGTGTTTGTAACATTATAACTAATGACGATGAATACAATGAATCTACCAAGATTCTTAATGAAACTCTTTTACGTTTTTGGTCAATTGAAGAGTTTAATGATGAAAGGGAATGCTTATCTGATGAACAAAAAGAGTGTGAACGAATATTTGAAGAAACTACTAAACAACTAGCTGATGGCAGAATAGTTGTCAAACTGCCTTTCAAAGATAGCCCAGAAGACGTCTTAGGAGATTCTTATCGTATAGCGGAAAGAAGATTTTATAATTTAGAAAAGAGATTAGAAAGTCAACCGGAAATTAAGCATCTGTATAGTGAGTTCATGCAAGACTACAAAGATTTGAATCATATGGAGGAAGTTCCTCAGAATAAAATTTCATTAGTTCGGTATTTTGTACCTCATCAATGTGTTCTGCGTCCAGAAAGTACTTCAACGAAGTTAAGGGTCGTATTTGATGCATCCGTTCGAACTAGCTCAAATAAGTCATTAAACGATCTTCTCATGATTGGACCTACAGTACAAGATAATTTGTTTTCAATCATTATCAGATTTCGTTCTTACCGGTTCGCACTGACGGCAGACATTTCAAAGATGTATAGGCAGTTCCTGGTCCAGACCGATGATTCATATAGTCAGTGCATTTTATGGCGAAATTGTTCAACTCATGAACTGAAAGTATACCGGCTTAAGACTGTAACTTACGGAACGTCATCAGCTCCATTTTTAGCAACACGTGCGTTGAATTTCTTGGCTGACATACATGCAGAAAAATATCCCACGGGCTCACGAATCATTAAACGTGATTTCTATGTAGATGATCTCATCACAGGTGCGAATACTTTGGAGGAGATATCACAAATTCGTCAGGAAGTTACATCAATTCTAAGCTCTGGAAAATTAGAACTTCGGAAATGGTTTTCAAATAACGATGGGATTAACGAAAGTATTCCATCTATTGAAAGAGAAAGACCTATTAGAATCAATGACTCTGATGTTATAAAAACTTTGGGTATAATCTGGGAGCCATCAACGGATCAATTTCATTTTACAAATGCACTGGAAGTTAACAATTCAAAACTCATAACAAAACGAGTTATTTTGGCAGAAGTGTCCCGCTTGTTTGACCCTCTAGGTCTAATCTGTCCGGTTATCATCTTGGGAAAGATCATTATGCAACGCTTATGGATTTTAAAAATAGATTGGGATGATAAAATTCCGGAAGATATCGAAGAAGAATGGATCAAATTTAGAAGCCAACTGCCAGACGTCAATAAAGTATATGTACCTCGATGCGCATTTCCTCAGTCTGAAGTGGTTTGCACTGAAGTGCATGGGTTCTCTGATGCTTCGCTTCGAGGATATGGAGCTTGCATTTATATTCGGTGCATTGATTCAATAGGAAATGTAACTGTTCGTCTCATAAGTGCTAAAGCTAAGGTTGCTCCAACAGCAACGCAAAGCCTTCCGAAATTAGAATTATCCGCCGCTCATCTGCTGTCTAAATTGCTTGATCGCATAAGCAAATCGTTAAATAGAGAGTTTGATGACATTATTCTCTGGACTGATTCGGAAATTGTATTGGACTGGTTAGGAGAACATGCTTCCACATGGAATGTATTCGTGGCAAATCGAGTTTCGGCCATCCATGTACTTACAAAACACGCAAAGTGGCGACATGTCCCTTCGAAAGCAAACCCTGCAGACATAGCATCTCGGGGATCGTCGGTGGATAACTTATTGCAATCATCTTGGTTTTCTGGACCTGATTTTTTGTATATGTCATCTGATCAATGGCCGGTCAATAAAAAACATGGAAGTAGAAGGGAGAACATCCCAGAAAGACGACCATTCAAAACAGTTTTAGTCAATACAGCGGGCATTGAAGAGGACATGATTGCATCTCATAAGTATATCAACAGTTTCAGCCATTTACGACGAGTTTTTGCCTATTGCATTCGATTTGTTCGGAATCTACAGTTAAAGAAAATGAAAGGAGACATTCTTGTTGGACCACTCACAGCTTCAGAACTGGATAATGCATTGATAAGAATGATTTATTACATTCAGCAAACTTCCTTTAAAGAAGACCTAAAGTTTCTTTATAAAAGACACATAGAAAAATGCCATGATCTGGTTATGATGACCCCTAAAAGTGGCATTCAAAAGCTTAATCCCTTCCTTGAATGCCACGATGACATGCATTTATTGCATGTAGGAGGGCGTTTGCAGAATGCAGACATACCTTATCATGCAAAATTTCCCATACTCCTCCCTGCTAATCATCCATTTGTTAAATCCTATATAGCTTATTTACATTCAAAATACATGCACGCTGGTGTGCAAGCTTTAGTATCTATTTCCAGGCAGAGATTCTGGATCATTAACGTCAAGAACATCGCTCGTAAAGTAGTGCACAGTTGCATCATCTGCTTTCGCATGAGGCCAATAATGTCACAACAAATCATGGGTGACCTCCCTTCCACCAGAGTTACAATTTCCAAGGCATTTTTGAACACTGGTGTTGATTTTTGTGGTCCCTTTGCTACAACACAGGGAATTCGAGGAAGAGCTGCCGTAAAATCGTACATCGCAGTCTTCGTATGTTTCACTACGAAGGCCGTACACTTAGAGGTAGTCTCGGATTTGCCTGCCAAAACATTTTTAGCAGCACTACAACGATTTATCGCTCGCAAGGGTTTTTGCCAGAATCTGTTTTGCGATAATGCCACCAATTTCGTCGGGGCCAGAAATGAGCTGGCAGGTCTTCGGAAAACGTTTTATTCCTCAGATGTTCAACAGGAGATACTCAGAATGTGTGCAGAAGATAATATTACATTTCATCATATCCCACCGAGGTCTCCTCATTTTGGCGGACTTTGGGAAGCGGCTGTGAAATCAGCAAAGTCGCTTCTCTATAGGACTGTGGCAGATTTCGAAAAAAATCCTGTGACCTATGAAGAACTTCAAACGCTTGCGGCACGAATCGAGGCAATTCTCAACTCTCGACCGATGACACCACATTCATCTGACCCTAGCGATGAGTTGCCAATAACTCCTGGCCACTTTACCACTGGTGGACCACTCATTGGATTACCTGAACCAGATTTAACAAATTCTAAGCTTTCGCATCTGGATCGTTGGCAAAGAATCCTGGTTATGCAGCAACACTTTTGGAAGCGGTGGGTTCGTGAGTACATAACCCATTTGCAGCAGCGCTATAAATGGAATAAGGAGTCTCCCGATGTCAAAACGGATGCCGTTGTAATTGTTCACGAAGACAACCTGCCACCCCGAAAATGGTTACTCGGACGTATTGTGGATGTAACTAGAGGAAAAGACGGACATGTTAGAGTAGTGTCTATTAAGACGAAAAATGGTATAATTTCAAGAGCAATTCATAAAACTGCACCTCTGCCATTTAATAAGGAGTAATGTTGAAAGTATATTAAATATTATAATCTTTCAAAGGTAGCGGCATGTTTAGTCCATTTTGTATATTGAATAGATAAGTTAAGTTTGTTGTAGTTCTATAAAAGTTAACATCAATCACGTTGTTCGGACAGAGCTTCTAGAGTAGAATTTTGGAACTAGGTTGCCCTAGAGAAATATGTTAAAATAAAATAAATGAAAAATTAGAAAACTTGTATAAAAAAGAACAAAAAATAAATAGAAATAAATATCGTATATAGAACGAACAGTGGCAGAGACGGTTCGTAAAACTCGAACATTTTTTGGTCGTCGTGAAGACCTTGTCGGACCGCAATACAGAAATTGGTAGAAAAATTCGAGCTGTCGGGACAAGTTAGTGATGTGAAGAATAAAACCCGTGCACGTCGCTCAAGAACAGCCGAGAATATTGCTGCTGTAGCCGAAAGTGTTGAAGAAACCCCAGGTTTGTCCATTCCTCGTCGTTCTTTGGAATTAGGCATTCCACAAACGTCATTACACCGTATTTTGCATAAAGATTTGGGTCTTAAGGCTTATAAAGTTCAGTTAACACAAGAACTCAAGCCGGCCGATCATCAACAAAACTCATCTTGAGTGATGAGGCCCATTTCCACCTCGATGGCTTCGTCAACAAGCAAAATTGTGGCATCTGGGGCTCGGAAAACCCAAGAGTTATTGTTGCAAAGCCTCTATCCTCAACGTGTGACTGTTTGGTGCGGTTTATGGTCCCGCGGGGTCATCATTGGACCTCACTTTTTCGAAAATGAGGCTGGAGCAACAGTTACGGTGAATGGATTGCGCTATCGACAGATGATTAATGATTTTTTATGGCCGGAAATGGATGGTATTGATCTGGACAACGTTTACTTTCAACAAGACGGCGCTACGTGCCATACAAGCAACGAAACCATTGATCTTTCACGGGAAAAGTTTCCGGACCGTATTATCTCTCGAAGAGGTGATCACAATTGGCCACCGAGATCTTGTGACTTAACACCTTGCGACTTCTTCCTTTTGGGCCACGTGAAAGAGAAGGTCTACGCCAACAGCCCAGCGTCGATTCAAGACCTCAAAGATGGAATTCGTGAGGCTATCGAGGACCACTTTGCGATTTGGTTATGGAAAATTTCATGAAAAGGATATGGTCCTGTAGGCGTGGTCGTGGTGGTCATTTGGCTGATGTTATTTTCCATTATTAACGGCATACCTTCCTCTTTATAATGAAATAAAGATCCGATCATTTATCTAAAAAAATGGCATTTTTCTTTGAATATCAAAATAACACCTCTTATTGGAAAACCCGTTATCTTAAAATTTTATCTATATTCCTTTCTGATTTACCTTAATATTATACAAATTCAAAGTTGTCGCTTGATTAAAATCAAACAACTACAATAATTCGCAGCAAAAAATCAAAAAATCAAATTGTCGTAACTACATTGCAGTTGCACTTTCCGAAACCAAAACTTAAAGCGAACCTATGTAGGCGTGTGTAAACAAGTGAATTGAGTAGGGTATAAAATAGTAATTTACCTAATAGCGTTTCTAATAGCAAATCGCAAATACGTCACGATTTTTTACACTTCTGAGTTAATTGCATTTTTTATAAAATAATACTTATTGGTTGATAGTACACAAAAACCTGTTTGGTCATTCAGAAAAATGATTCCAATCATCGCCATTACTGCTCGAAAATAGTTAAGAGGTTAGGTTAGGTTAAGTTACGTAGAAGGGGTGCCTAGCTTGATTCACTTAGATCACCAGTGGGTCCATTGTATCCATTGTCCTCATGAGATAACCTTATAAAATCGCCCTAGATCCATTCTGCTTCCCTTGGTAAATTCAGGATGCATCCGAACTCTTTACTTTGCAGCACCCCCCAGACTTGAACAGAAGTAGCTACCCAATACCCTACCTCTTTTATTCATCAGAGCGGAGCATTCGCAAAGTACGTGTTGGACGGACTCGATTCCTCCGAATCCTTACGCTTGCAGAAATCGTTCGTCGCTATTCCCTGTTTCCTAACATGGCCTCCTATGTCCCGTTGACCCGTGATGATCCCTACTACATTCCAGTGGTGACATGCTATAACTTCGCATCGAAAACTATCATCGAAGCGAAGATTTCGCTCCGGCGGTATGTTATAAGATTTTCGTTCGACAGGCGACTTTGATTTTTTCGAAATTATTTCAGAATTTTTTCCCCTAGCACAAATGACATTTATAGATTCTGTTTCTAGTTTAATAGTAATAAAATTGGAATTTATGAATTTTTCAAGCACAATGGGTGTTTTTGTGGAGGATAACGAAAATGATTACCGGGACAAAACAAACTTTTTAAGGCAGCGGTATAATGTTAGGATATGCCTAACAAAATGTACTGCGTTATTAATTTTTGTATTCGAGACACATTCTTACAAGCTTGAATATTCTATATAATTAATATAGAAAATCATTTATATTAAGTAAATAAAAAAAAAATATAGCATTTAAGTCAAATTTCTTAAATTTGACATACATTTGATAATCTTAGCTTGGACTATCAATCTAAACAAAACTCAGTGATGTACTAAGGAAATTATCGCCTGACGAAAGTGTTACAACACACCGACTATCGATAAATTGTCGAACGTAGAATCTTTCGAAGTTATAACATCTTGTCCCTGGTATATGTTCTTCTGCCATTATATAGTTCTTCCTGCCACAATTGCGTCGCGATATGGCAGGTTTGCCTACTGATCCACCGTATGTTTGCGTTTTGATATAGGCGCCCCTAATGATTTCCTTTTCTAAAGCTCTGATCCGGATTCCCACATAAGCTATCGCTTCGGAGCTATCAATTTCAGAGTCCTTTTTCGTCAACTCATCAGCCCAGCCATCTCGCACTCAGCTTAGGGCCACCTTGTGCGTGCCGTTTAGTCAATTATTCAAGGCTGGTTTTGCATAACTGCACCAATTTTTATTTTACCATCGCCTGGCTGTCAGTGTATATGCAGATAATATGTCGTGCGGACTATGCACATAGAGGCCAAAATCGCCGCCTGGTAGATCGCTGTGAACTCTACCCGTGTACTGTCCGTTGTTAGAACGTACACGCAAATTTGAATTTAGTGAGACTGAAATGAATACACTGACAAATTCGAATCAAGATCAGTGGTCGACTCTCTTATCAAAACAAACACTACTCATTTCCTTTTAACTTTCAATAAACAGTCACACTTATTTTTGCATCCAGAATTTCCCACTATTAAGATCATGTATGTATGTAAGGTATTAGGTCAGAGATCCTAACACACTAGAAAACACACTTATTGACACAGATTTATAATGTACGATTTTCAAGAATAGATGTATTGGAATAAAACTCAAAATATATAAATTTTGGGTCAGAGATTTTAATCACATTGAGAGAACACTTATTGGCAGAAAGTTGCAATATACGATCGTCAAGAAAGTGATATAAATATATATTTGCAAAATAAATATAGAGTAAAGTTGAATTATTATAGTTGATAGGTATGCACATGAAGTATATAGTATGTAGATATATACAGGGTGATTCAGATCAAGATACCTTCCGGTATACCATGCGATTCCTTGAGGTAAGATGATCAAAAAATTGTTCCACATACCCCCCCCCCCCCCCCCCTCTAGAAACCTTCCTTTAGGAGTTGTGGCCAGTTGAAGATTTCGCCAATATTTGTGAGAATAAATGAGTATAAGTTTTGAACCACCCTATAGATTTTGGTTATTGTTACCTTATTAAATAGCCAAGAATAGTAGCTGTCGAAAAGTGTATTACTCTGTATTTTTTAATTAAGCTTTTTATTCTCAAATATTTCCAAAATTTTGATATTTTTACACACAAAAGTTTTTGATATAAATAACGGTATTTATGCATTGAATAAATAACTAATAAGGAAACGGCATATCGGGTGAAAACGTAAGCATCTCGGCGAAATGTATTAGTGTGCTCTGTTTGTATTCGTTTCGTCATGGCAGTAATTAAATTCTGACATTCTGAAAGGGCACATTTTTCATAATCCAAATTCCTATGTAAAATAAACAAATTTTTAGCTCCCCCTTATTTTCAGACAATATTTCTTGGCGTTGCCTTTGTATGACTGGAATAATTTAGGCACCAACTGACAATTCAATTGTAAACAAATAAACCGGCATTGGTAAAATGTTAAATCTTTTGCCATGGCTCTTTATTTTTATACATATTTCACTTTTATTTTGTTTAAAGCAATATAATTAATAAGTAAAGCCATTAAGCTTACTTGAAGAATGCTTTCCCACGACAATAACTCCGTTTGTTCCTGCAGCAGAGCACAGCGCACTTCATTATGTTAATTTAGGACTCCGGAGTCTCTATTGCACAAAATGTCGTTCACAAAATGAATATTCCGCACTTATTTCACACTACTATTCATAAAAATCACGTTTAATTAATTATTTATCCCAATATCGCGAATTGAAATCCGAAACTTATTTTGAAATAATATGAAATGTCAGAATGTTGAACTGACACAAAATAGCCAGTAGGCCCTCTTGTCATTTCCCCCCCCCCCCCCCCCCCCGACCATAGGTCACACTGTCATTGAAATGCTTAAACACGTACACTGTATTCGCACGACACCCCGCTTCCTTATTAGTTATTTATTCAATGTATTTATGAAATTTGTGTGTAAAAAAATCAATGTTTTGGAAATATTTCAGAATAATTGAAAGATGCTTAATTAAAAAATACAGAGTAATACACTTTTCGACAGCTACTATTTTTGGCTATTTAATAAGGTAACAATTACGAAAATCTATAGGGTGGTTCAAAACTTATACTCATTTATTCTCACAAATATTGGCGAAATCTTTAACTGGCCACAACTCCTAAAGGAAGGTTTCTAGAGGGGGGGGGGGGTATGTGGAACAATTTTTTTATCATCTTACCTCAAGGAATCACGTGATATACCGGAAGGTATCACGTGATATACCGGAAGGTATCTTGATCTGAATCACCCTGTATATATGAGTAAATGTATTATAAAATAGGTATATGAATAAATAATAAAATGCTACAAGTGACTGGTACTCACCTATCTAAGCCTTGGCACTTGAGGAATTGGCTTTAAGCTAATGTTAAGTCCTTTTGTTCTAATATTTTATTAGAACAATTCTTCATTCCCGACGAGACCAGAAATAAAGTGTTAATGTTAGTAATATTATCTCAGTCGAGACCGAGATAATATTCTATAAGTTATTCGAGGCCTGGCTTGAAGTGAATGTTAGTAATTATCTTAACTTTAGTCGAGACCCGAAGCAAGATTATTTATTCCCGTCGAGACCAGAAATAATGTGTTTAGTTAGTAGATATTATCTCAGTCGAGACTCGAGATAATATGCTTTAAGTCAGTTGAGACCCGGCTTAAAGTGAATGTTAGTTAATATCTTTACTTCGGTCGAGACCCAAAGCAAGATTATTTATTGTTTTATTAGTAAAATATTATCTCAGTCGAGACCAGAGATAATATTCTTTAAGTCAGTCGAGACCCGAAGCAAGATTCTTTATTTTCGTCGGTCGAACCCAGAAACATTTAATTAGTTGTTAAAAGGTGATATATCAGTCGATACCCGATATAAATGTTAGTCCGTAACTAACCAACTCACCTCAAGTGATGCCAAGTACAAAAAGAGATCGAGACAAGTCAGCTTGTGGTTTATATAGCCCTTGCTTGCACATGACTCCAGCGATAGAGTAGCACAGGCGCATGATAACAAGAATTGGCATTCCATCTGTGATCTTACGGTTGCATAGCAACGAACAAAAATGCATAGCAACAAGAAACTTAGAGCAACGCATGCTGCTGTGTTAAATTGAATTATATTTGCAAAAAATATTTTCTCTATTACGTAGAGAAGAAATTTCCGGTCGATGGTACTTGTACTGATGATAATAGTTTTAATTTGATCTTCTCGATGAGGCTATACTTTTGTATTGTATTTGTGCAATGTGTTTGTAGATGACAAATACATGGCTTTATTGGGTTGTGTACTTGTTTTTTGATTAAGAGTAATCCGATTAGATTTAATTTTACTAAAATTTTGAAGCTTTGTTTTCAGGATGTTTTTTTTTTTTCAGAAGTTGTCTGTTAACAAAATATGTATATTCGAATTGAATCGGTTAGAACAGCCTGAAAGACACTACTTTTGTCCCGCAGTCTATAAGACTCGTTCTAGAATATCCTGAAAAGCATTTTTGTAAAAAAAAAAACACCATTTCTAATGAAAGAACTTTTTGCCCGAGTTAGGCATGAACGTGGAAACTCAAACAAAAAGTAAGCTCACATTGAGCAAAGGCCTCGTCTAGTGAAAAAGCATAAGCCTCAAAACCTAGTAAGACAGAATACAAACGGAAATATTTAGCAAGTTTTGAGGATTGAATAGAATTAGCTTCGGGTTGAAGTCGTATTTGGGTGGTAACAATCTAATTGGATAAAGCTTATCGTCAACTATGCTATTAGCGAGATTTACATGTAAGCTTTTGTGGAAATCCTGTTTGATCGTATATGGGATTAACCGAGATTCACTAACGGAATGAGCAATGCGGTTTCTAATCAATTTATACAACAATAAATAAAACGCATTTGGACATCAAAGCAAATTTATATACATGTATATGTAGTAAATATATGTACATATGTGTTAAGCTTGAAGTATGTACAATTCTAGTTCATTTATTCTGTTTCTGCTGTCGTTTAAAACAATCTGTTGTTTAGCTTTAGAAAAGAGTGTTTTGGTGGAAAAGTGCTAACGAATATTTAAAAATTCAAATTCAAATTAGAATCAGCGTTGCTACATGATATTTTTCAAATCACTCAGTCAAGAAAAAAAAAATATCCCAAAATCTGCAAAATATTATTTTATGAAAATAAGTAGCAGGTGAAAAACAAAAAAATTAGTGAGAAACAAATAAATAAATAAATATAACAAAAATAAATGCTGCGTTCCTTTTCTGGTTCAGGATTTAGTGTCAAGCTGTCGACGCTTTTTTCAAACTCCGAACAGTTATGAATGCATTTTTCTGAGTCTTTCTGGGATTCAAGCAGAACGATTTTCATTATGTATTTGTGGAGTTAATAGTTGTAGTTAAGTTCTCTTTAGTTGAAAATGGCTTTATTTTTGATAAACAACAAATCATACAAATTTTACTTTGCTTTTTTCAAATGGAAGAAATGTAAAGCAATTGAAATGGTTCTGTTTCGTTCTATGTGCGCAGAACTGTACTATGACATTGTTTTGTCGATTCAAACAGATTCATTCAGGACGAGAAAAGGAACGATACAAAAAATTTTAAATCGTAAATCCGGAAAAAAAATCAGGTGCATTCAGCATCATTTGGGGTCCGTCTGGGTCTGTAAATTTGGTAATATTTTCGACTGTAGCTTCGTGAATTTTCATTGGAACATAATAAGGAACATATAGCAAAAAAAAAAAAAATCGATTTAGAGTAATATTTTTCGTAAGTCTTATCGGGACTATAAAGGAATAAATATTGATCAACTCTCGAATGAGTGTCTAACCTTGCCATGGAACAATGTGTTTTTCATAACTAACCCGGAGATAACCAGGTAGAACATCTTAATAATCTTTTTCGCTACCTTTTCAAAAAATATATTCCACTAAACACCAGAATGGTTGGATTCGAGAACATTCACCGTGGTTTAGTGCTGAGTTACAAACTCTAATTATAGAACGTGATTTTCTTTTTTCACGTTAATTAAATGTTGATCTACCTCCTAAAATACTTTGGTCCAACCTTAAAAGTATAAGAACTACAAAAACTCAGACCAAAAACTTCTCGAATATCAGCCCTCTCGGCTTCAACACAGCCTTTACTTCACAAGCTAATTTTACATCTACTTTGTTTTAAAATATTGAAATACCAAACGCACTAACAACATCTAGATTCTCCCTTTCTAATGCATGTGTGACTGATGTCATAAACGCATTTTTCTTAATTAAGTCGGATGCTACAGGGTTAGACGGGTTCTGTCCACGTTTCTTAAAACTGTTGCTACCTCGCAAGGGTTGTGCCAATCCCTCAGAATACCAAGGCGTTCTCTGTTGGTGATTTTCGGCCAATTAGTATCATATCTTTTCTGTCTAAAATTTTGGAAAGCATGCAGAGGAGAACGGATTGCTATGCAAATGGCAGTCCGGGTTCCGGAATGGCCATAGTGCTACCACCGCTAAAGATACCTGATGACATACGGGAGGGAATTGATAGGGACTGTCTGACTGTGCTGACTCTTTTGGATTTTTCCTAAGCTTTTGATTCCATCAATCACCAACCTCTTGTGAATAAACCTCGTAACTTCCGCAATGACGAATAGATTCCAGCAAGTGGAAGTAGATGGCCAGTCTTCTTCGTTTGTTCCAGTCTGGGGGGGGGGGGTGTCCACAAGGTTCATTGAATGGCCCCATTCTGTTCTCTATATTTATTAATGACATTTGTGAGTCCATAAATCATTTGTCATAATTCATATGTATATAGAAAGGCATTGGGACTATTGAGGATGCTGTGTTTCGGCTGAATGAAGATCTGTCTGCTATTTTATACTAGTCTCATGTAAATCAGCTTAAACTGAGCCCGTAGAACTGTAATGGCGTTGTTATTTATAAAGAAAATCTTGATACCACCTCCTGTTTTCCCCGTATTGAGATTGGCGATTCCATTATTCCTCTAAAATTAAGAAAAAATTTTGGAGTTGTAATTAATAAAGTCTTTATTTGGTCTGATCATGTTAAAGCATGTTGACAGGAAACATTTATGGCGGATTGAGAAGACTCTGGGTGACTGCTTATTTTATTCCCCCATCAACCAGCATGAAATTTATCAAGGCATTGATGGTTCCTATTATAACCTTCCGCCACGTCTTGTATGCCAGCCTGGCTTCCAATAGTAAGCGCAAGCTTAATGTGGCTTTTAATGCAATGCCTGTACTCGATACGGTTTTCTTCTTAGTAGATATGACCATATTTCACCATACTCGGGAAGAATTTTGGGAATTAGCTTAGATGTTCATTTTCAATACAGGATTTGTGCTGCATTTCTTCCGCCAGTCTCAATATCTCATTGAAAACTGCGCAAAGGAGCATCAGGAAGGTCAAAAAACCTCATTTTGCCACGTTTCTCGTAATTGCTTACGAGTTGTTCGTTCTTTGTCGGGGCGGTTTGAGGGTATATAATCAACTTCCTATTGGGATTAACCGGGTGGGCGTTGCGGACAGTTTCAAAGAATTCAAAATTCTTTTATTTAATTATTTATCAACGGGGCAAGATTAAGATGACAAAATTTATGTTATGTTTGTGTTTCCTTAATTGTTTACCCTTATCTCTGTTAAATCTCTTTTAAATCTTTATTAATTTCTTTTCGGCTGTAACTTTACGCTTATCTTCTGCTACTTTAGCTTTCATTGAGTATTCTTGTTGTTTTTTTCGGCATTGTATCTTTTTATTCAATTATTACTTTTTAGTTTTTTTTATACTTGCTTCTCATATATATTTATAGCTAAAAATTTCGCTTTGTAGTTTTATATAATTTCCATTTTTTTTTCATTTATTCTCTACGTTTATTCTTATCTTACTTGTAGTTCTAGTCTACTTGATGATGTGATTAAATTAAGTGTTATTTCAAAACTTTATACTTTCCTTGTGCTAGTTTAAGGATTTATTTCTTGCTTACACAATCTGCGTAATAAATCATTCATTCATTCATTCATTCATTCATATATACATGGACCTACCCAATAACGATTTTTTTTTGCCTAAAATTAAATTTTGGGATGTGTGAGAAATTTCTTCTATACCGCTACTTTTAGTATCACCTACCTACACCTACACTATGCCTACACTATGCCTCATAAAAAGTACATCGAGTTTTTTTTTGTTACACAGTGTAATTAAGGATTGTACCAAATAGTTTTGCAGTTTTACTTTTTACGGAAAAACTTCCGATAATCTTTACGGAGGTATTGAAAAAAAATATCTATACATAACAATTCTATAGAATATCATAATTTTAAATATACAGGTCATTTGTGGCGCAAACGCCATCTAGTGGTTGAAGTCAGCAACTGAAAATTTTATAAAAAAAAAAATACTTATTTGATGAGTTCGGTAAAATTTTTTCAAATATTGATTTTTAATGTCCTTCTTTTGTAATTTTTACCCATCTTTATTGTGACAGCTTGATTTAGCGTGCAGCTGTGACTTTTCCCCTTTAAAGAAAAATAGTCCCGATATCGCATGCTAAAATAGCGGGTAAGTGATCAGAGGTCGAATATCACAAAATGTCCTTCTTCGGCCTACACTTTTGTTTTTCTAGGAGAATAAGCATTAATAGATACATATTTTTTCGAAGTCTCCAATATAGTAAGTATCATTTGCCGATACATCTAAGATATTCGAAAATAGTGATTTTTATAAAATTTTCAGTGGATGGCGTTTGCACCAAAACTAACCTATGTATATATTTAGGGCGTGTATCTTAATTATGCTCAGACTACTCCGAGCGCTCGGAACACCGATTTCTTGTATCTTTATTTACTTTCAGAGTACTCTGAGCGCTCTGAACGTGTATCTTTATCATTGCTCAGAGTGCTCTAACTAATCGTAGATAAACCTCGGAGCATTTGGAGCAATCCGTCAGTAATACCAATAGAGCGCAAAAAAAATCCTATTGAAAATGTGAATACTTTTTTAAATTCCATATTTCCTTCCTTTCCTTCACCCTTTATGACTTTATTATTATTATTTATTTATTTTTATAAAGAATTTTGTGTTATCAATAGATATTTCACAAATCATAAGTGTTGCTAATATAAAAGAAACTACCGAACACTCAGAGCACTCCGGATTTGTAACTTTTTATCCAGAGTGCTCTGAATGTTCTAAAAAATCAAGTGCCAAGTCGAGGCATCGTTGAGGTATCGTTAATTTTATATTCTAGAAAAGCGTTGCATTATTTTGTTCTACGTGTCCAGTCTTTGTATGTTATTAGTTTGTCTATGATACTACTCTTTCCAGGAAGAGTGGGATTGTTGGTGGAACTATAAAGAAAACGGTGCACAATAAGCCAATCTCTTTACGTCTTTTCACCTCTTCCCTAAAAAACCGGTTTGCATACTGCATCAAGAATATTCATCTGGGTTAGCCCAAGGAATGGCTGCAGTGCAAAGGGCTACTCGCCCCGCTTCATCCCCTTATCTAATCTTATCTCTACTCTCGATGTGTTATTTCAAAGAAAAAATGTGTCATTATCGAAAAATTTTCGGGATATTTAGTAATGCCACAAATGGCACCTCAAATGTCTAAATCAAGGCCGTATATAGAGGGAGGGTATCTAGCCCCCCCCCCCCTCAATGACCGAAAAATAAAAGAATTATAATATAATAAAGCTGCCGCAATTTCATACGAACTGTATGGTGGGCGAAATATGTAAAAAGTATGAAAAAGTACGTAAACGATTTTCATGCAATTTCGTTAAAAAGAAGAAGAAGAAGTATGGAATGACATTTGAGAATTGAATTTATACATAACCAGTTTTGGGAATATGATCTGATTTAAATTTTAGTGAAGAGGCTATAGAAACGGAAGCAAGATAGGAAAACAATGTAGCTCATGCTGAATTTACTCTAAACTCTGCAGCGAAGACCTTACACGATTCAGTGTATTTACAAATGTGGCAAAGCAAGCAAAACTTGTTTTTATTCTAATTTTTTTTTTCATATTTTTTTTGTAACAACCTTTAAGGAAATTAACAAAATTACAAAAGTAAAGAGAGATTTTCTTATCTGTCAGTTTTCTTGAATAATGCCTGTTTGAAGCCACACACACTTTCTTATATATTTGTGATTATTTAAGTTGTACAGTTTTGCTGTTTTGTGTCTTTATTCATTGGAGGAATTCTATCTACCTGCGAAATTATCATCTCTTACTTAACTGTAATTCTTTTCAAGGAATTTTCTTTCCGCAAATATTTGGCATTTTTCAAAGGGACAATTGTTTGAGGCTAAACTTTAATATTATTGCGGGGAATTCCAAAAAAGATCAAAATTTTTACCATTTAATCTTGTAACCGCATAAAGGCGACTAGGTAAGGAATTATACATCTTCTTGATAATATTCGATAGGATCCGCCGCCACATTACTTTGATCGCTTCTATTAACTCGTTTTTATTATTGTACTGTCGTTTATCTTGATAAAATTTCCTTGTAAGCCATCCCCGGAGGTTTTCAATGAAGTTTACATCAGGAGACACCGACGGCCAATCCAGTACGGTAATGGTTTGCTCCGATAGATACTGAGATACAACATGCGCTGTGTGAATGAATGGGTGAATGATCGTGTTGAAATATGCAATCCTGACTCTCCATGTCTTCGTCAAATCGATTTTTTTTTGCATTTCAAGCAATTCCTTGTACTTCCTGTCATCATTTCATTAATGTTGACGAAGTCACTTGAACCGTTGTAAAAAATGTCACCCCAAACCATAATAGACCCTAATCTGCTATGCCGATTTGCTAAATAACGTTCTTCATTACGAATGTCATGAAAGTAAAATTGCGATTCAGCAATTCCATCCAGACAGAAAAGTTTTTCGCCGCAAAAAAATAAACCTTTTCCATAGCGTATTGAAGGCGCGCTCCTTTGTGGCGCTCGGTAAAAAGGGACTTCTTCTTCATATGACGACGCCTCAAGTTGGTGGGACAGTCTGCTATTATTCTCCTAACTGAACTTATACTTACAGAAATACCAACTTCCGCAGCAATTTGTCAATATACGCCGTTAATTGTATACTTTTGTAGTTGTTGTTTTTACTTCCACTTTTTGTATTGTTCCATAATTGTCAGGATCCTTTACACAGTTATCCACCACGCACCGACTTATATTGATTTTCCTTGCGATAGCTCTGTTAGACAATCCCTGTTATTTATAAGCCCGAATTTTGCCGATCTCTTCTTCACTAAAGCTTAAACCGTGGCCTCATACAGTTGTCCCTTTGAAAAGAGGCAAATATTCGGAAAAAAATTACAGGCAGATAAGAGCTGACAATTCCCCAGATAGTTAGAATTCCCTCTATAAATAAAGGGACAAAGCTTAAAAACTGCATGACTTAAATAATTAGAAATTTATGTGGGTGGCTTCAAACAGTTGGATGGCACTGACTAGTTGATAATTCCGGAGAATAGCTAAAACTCATATTATAATTTTATTCAAAATTTGGTTGAACAATTTCAATGTTATTATAACGTTTTTTTTTCAATTTCATTTACAGTGGGTGGAAGAATCATTTACAAATTTCGGTAAAGGCATCAATTGGAGGAGCTATGTGGTTTGTGATGTCGCCTATCATAATGTAAACAACTGGCTATGGTCACCATTTATTGATCGCGGTCCTGCAAATCGATTGTACATCGAAATACAGTTCACAATACGTGATTGTTCGTTATTTCCAGGTAAGTAAATTTTAATTTTAAGACGTTTTTATACCCTAGATGAAATCATAGGGGTATACTAAGTTTGTCATTCCGTTTGTAACACCTCGAAATAATGATGGTAGAGCAAAATGGATTGGACACCCATTCATAATATTAAAAGTTATTTCGATTTTTGCATGTCCGTCCGTCCGTCCGTCTGTCCGTCCGTCCGTCCGTCCGTCTGTCCGTCCGTCCGTCTGTGCGCACGATAACTTGAGAACGCGAACACGTAGAGAGCTGAAATTTTGTACACAGACTTTAAAAAAAAAAGTAAAATTAAGTTCGAAAATGAGCCAAATCGGGCAACTCCTTCGTGGGGTTGCCATATAAAAATTTCGTTTTCCGCTATATATTTGGTCACTGCCTGAGAACGCGTCGACGTAGAGAGCTGAAATTTCGCACATGATGTTTTTACTACATTAGGAAATAAAATGTCAAAAATGGACTAAATCGGGCAACTCTTTCTTGGTGTTGCCATATAAAAATTTCGGTTTTTTACGTATACTTTGAAAACGATCAGTCCAAGACATTTTTATGGTACTAAAAACTTCTGCAGAATACGAAATCCTATAAAATTGGTTATAATCATTTTGTCTGTGCGACAAACCGTTCTAGAAATATATGCGAAAAACAACTTCAAAATCAATACTTGAATAGATCGGTGACCATACGAAATTTAATACGGGCATTCATCTAGGGTATCCTAAGAATTGGTCTTAGACCAATTCTAGCTTTTTTACTTGTTTGTTTTTAGATTTAGTCTTTATGTAAAGCGTTGTGAAGCATCGCTAGTATAAAGACTTTGATCAATGCCAGTATTTCATATCGAATTTAAAAAGCCTTCAGTTTATCATGACGTTTTACACACTCTGTACCAGCGTAGAAACCCTTTATTACTGGAACTTTTTGTTCATCTAGGGTAGAGAATTGTTTTTTGTGATTAAGCCTTTTCAGACATTTTCGCTGGATATGCTTGAGAGAAGATGTAAAAAAATCCAAAAAAGCGTTGAAATCGGGGTATGAAGTGCAAAGGATAATTTTGAATTGTAAAGGCTTTAAGTTTTTAAAATTCAAAATGAAAAACGATGACGTTATTTTTGGACAAAATCGTATTTAAGTGATTAGAACTGCCTTTGAGTTATCGTGGCCCTTAACTTCGGAAGTTGGAGGGGATAATGGGAAATTGATTATAGAAAAAATTATATTTTATAAGCTTGAAGAACATTAACAAACAAGTAGGGACAGCTTATGAAGAATTGAATAGATACCAGAACAGAAGCGACATGATTTAAAATTTGGTGAAAATAAGATCATTTAATCTGACTGGTTGAGAAATTGGTGATATTTAGCTCCATCCTAAGTAAAACAACAAAATTAATGTGATTGCATTTAAGAAGAAGTAATTACGAATGATGTTCCTAATCTATGCTGAGGATCTCGGTTTGTATATTGATATAGGTGTATTGAGATGTATATATGTTTATTTCAATTAAGCGTGTTGAAGCCTGAGGCGGGGGGCTGCTAAATTTGATCTAGTGCATTTTGGAAAATCTAGTACAGGATCGAATTCCTTAGGTCCTGAGAAGAAGTTTGAGTACCCACACTCCTTATATTCTTTTTTATTCGAACTGAGGTACTAGACTTCGCACTTTTGATCGCCTCTAACTCGGTAGGGATGTATCCGATCGGAGAACTGGTTTCACTGTTCGCCTCAACTCATTACCAGCTACAATTCGTATAAAAAAAATTTTCTTTACATATTTTTAGGAACCCCCGGCGCGGGTGGAGTGGTTCCAATACTACATGTGGCATATCAAATCAAACACTTTCTCGGGACATTTTTGTCGCCGGAAAACCGATTTTCCTGCATTAGGATCACATACACCCCAGTTACTACATTTTGCATATATTACTGCAGTTCTTTCTTCCATGGCCATTAGTACTCTAGTGCTCTGCTATGGATATTTTTTTCTGTCATTTTCCACGGCTCACCAATTCCACGCTCACGAGAAGTAGAAAAGTCCACCTTTTCACCCAAGAAAGTCGCTCAAGCTACATCCGACGCCAAAGCTTTCCCCCGGTAGATAGAAATAAAGAGTGTTAATAAAATATGTTCAGAATATCATAATGCATTGTTTAAGATATCTCTCATGTCTTTAGGTGTCGGGCGTAAGGTTGAATGAAAGGTGGGCTTTCCCCTTTGCTTGTTCGCAAATTTTGTTGTTGTTAAGAAACTATCTTTACTGAACTTAAAAAATTTTGCTTTGTAATGTGCACATTTTGGGTGCAATGTTGCACGAACAAATAATTTTACGAATAAAAGAGTTTAGGGACAAAAAATTACGTAAAAAATTTGTGAAGCATACTGAAGGTTAGGTCAAGTAAACTTGAAAATATTCTAACAAAGAACACTTTCCGGTACCCTAGAATGATATGATGATATTACAGGGTATTTCCTCCAGGGTGGTGAGGCCAGAACAACTCATTGTGCTATCCGGCTAGAAGTCCTTTCACCAAAAACCTTCTTGTCCGCTTAATGAAATGCATCAGGTCTTGGTGAGAAAGGTTTTACAGACCCTAGAGTACCCAGCTGCACGCACACAAAGCGTGTTCAGTTGTCTCAGGCTCTTCTTCCAGGCAGGACAGATACTCAGTGCTGACAACAACTCCCATCCCATTTAGATGAGCGTGAAGCGAGCTTTAGCCGGTCATGATGCCAACTACAATTCTGTATTGTTTCCTTCCAAGCCCCATGAGAAAATCAGAGATATTTCTATTGTGCCCATCAAGAAACAGTTTTGTGCACCTGCAAGTACTCAGATTCGCCAATCTCTGCTGATGCTTCCTATGAATATCCGCTTTGATGAGATACTCGAGGTGGCAACGCCTAAGGCGGGTTCTGGTCCAAGAAACGGAGAATCAAAGCCAGCCCTAGCTAAAAGGTCAGCCCTTTCATTCCCCATGATCCCCATGTGACCAGGAACCCACTGAAGGTACACCTTGTTGTCGATACACAACTTATCCACAGGCGACCTGCAATCCCCCAGTAACTTAGATGTTATCCGAAGGCCACTCAAAGCATTTAAGGCAGCCTGACTCCGAAGGGATAGTTATGTCCTTCCCCTTTATTTGCATATCAAGTGCTATCTTCGCTGCCATTGTGATGGCGAAGACTTCAGCTTGGAAGACAGTGGTGTGTTTTCCAAGTGAGTACTCCACCCCAATGTCAGGTTCAGGGAAGTAGAAGCCCGCCCCGGCTCCCTCATTAGTGCGAAAACCGTCCGTAACAATTTTTAGAGGTGATAGTACTCACCTAGCTAAACAAAAAACTGTAGAGCAGGGGGGGGGCGTATAAACAGTTCCCGAGTTACAGGGTGATTAAGGAAAATAGCTAGTTTTTCACAAAACAACCCTGTATCTTAAAAAGTACAAGGTGTACGGTACAGTTAAGAGCTCATTGTCTGCAGAGCTTCATGGCCTTTCTAACGACTGCTCAACCAGCCCCGCACTCCTCTCTTCTACGGGATTATGGGGTCTAAACTAAAAATTTCAGATTTTCTGTCGTTTTTTTTGCTTTGATCTCTATCTTTGTGCAAAACGTCGTTAACATAGCTTTTTTTTCTGTAAACTGTAGATTCTTCTTTTCAATTTGACCTAATACACCCTATGTGCTATTTGTAGCTGTTAAGGAATTATTAACTCACACCTATTCAAGTCATAGCGAGTTTTGCTATGAAATTTAGTCAAACTGAAATTGAGCGAGTTTGCGGCCAAACTAGCAGCTCGAGAGTTTAGTGGGAAAAACCGTATACTCATCAGTATGGCTTGGTTCCTGCCTGCCGTATACGCCAAAGTGCATAGCCAAGCTGACCTCAATCTAATAACTGTGATCGTACACCTTGTACTTTCTAAGATACAGGGTGTTTTGTGAAAAACTATCTTTTATCACCCTGTAACTCGGGAACGGCCTCCCTCCCCTTTCCTGCCACACAGGTTTTTGTTTGGCTTGGTGAGTACTATCGCCTCCAGCTCTATTGACCACCATGGAGGAACCACCTTGTATACATCGAAATGACTTTAGTGCCATGAGAAGAGAACTTTAATATGGAAGACATTTCCCGATCAAGAAGTAAACAAATAAATGCTAATTGATATCGGCTTCAACAACCAATAAAACTCGATCGTAGTTTTTCTGCAATTGGATTAAGTTTGACTATTTTCCAATTTTTGGGAAGACAAGAACTGTAAATCATTTCAAAATATACGTGTAAAAGTCATGGCAGCTAAGCTCTACAAGTGTTTCTCGGAAGTCATCAGCCAGCAAGACGACTATCCCCACCCTTTTAAGGTATTTTTATCTTTTTTGTCTTGTAGACTTTGATTCAATGCTTCGACAGCTCTTTTGTGCGAACTGGTACAAATTAGCGCAACATAGCCCCCTCGAGCGCTGAAGTTTTTTTTTAACTGAAGTTACAAATGGGCGATTCTTCCTGTGCGTGTTTTAATAATTTCCTCTGAGCCTTGCGAGCTAGTCATTCCAAAATTACCTAAATATTTGCCAACAATCGCCATAACTTTATTTGCTACTTTCGCCAGAGCCTCGTTATTGATAAAATCGTTGAATGACATGCCCATGTGACTTTCGCAGACAACGTAAAATGTCCTCCGCCATAGCATTTATTTGTTTAACAAATTAGTGGAATAAATTTCCACAGCTGTTGAGGATTACGGCATACGTTGCTTTCAAAGTAGCGAAAAGCTCTGTTACTTCTACTGGCAACCTTGGGTCTAAAAGTTTATTTTAACAATTAAAAACAATTGATAAATTTATTTTACACTTCAGTTCACTTCTAACCGCTCGAAAATAAAGGTTAATGGAAGGTTTATATAAAAAATAAAAAAACAAATAGTTGGTACTTAAATTACAATGGGGCGGAAATCCAAAGAAACGACGGAGTCGGAAAGAAAAATTATAACAAACCCCACATAACTGTTAAAGCTATGATTGGACCGGATAAGAAAGACTAATAAATAGGTTCAGGTCTGAGTCCAGTTTTAGGCCGCTCAGAGGTCGAATTTTTCAAAAAACGGCACCTCTGAAGTAAAAGAATCATCACGCAAAAAGAGAGTACAAAATGAACCACCATGTGGAGATAGGGGAGAATAAACGTGTTTTGGTCTTAGACCAGTTTTAGGTCTTAGAAATTCTGAATTTTTGAAAGACCTTTCTTAATTGAACATATGAGAAATACCGCCATGTGAAATTTCAGCGCCGCCCTATTATATCTTGTCACTCTGGAAACAAACAGATAAATGGGTTTAGGCCTTAGCTCAATTATAGGCCTCTTAGGAGTCGAACCTTTCTTAATGAACCTCTACAGCATAAGAGGAATCACCATGCATCTGTAGCTTCCTAGGCTTTTTTTGTTCTTGATATACAGTGATCAGTCAGCGAGTAATTAGTATTTGGATTTTATAGTTATAGATTTGCTTCGAAGACTTAAGCGGGAAACACAATGTGACGGTCATTAGCGTTCATCGGCTCAGATTTCAATTTATTCCTATAACTGATAATGTAATAGAATGAAATCCGAGCTGATACCCGTCGCATTGTGTTTTTTTTCCACTTTAGACTTGCTTGCATAAAAGTTAATTATTATTCTTTCTGAATGTTTTGGAATATTTTGAAACAATATCAATTATTGTTTACTTTTGTCCTCTTTAGGTAATGCTTTGTCATGCAAGGAAACCTTTAGTTTGTTATTCTATGAATTTGATGCTGCTACAAGAGAACCGCCTCCGTGGCAGCCAGAGAGCTATAAATTGATTGGTAAGCATTGATATCTACTTGTTGTTGTTATTATTGCTGTGGTTGTTGTTTTATGAAAAAATCGTTAACATACATATTTGACACATTTCAGCACGAATTGCAGCCGGTGAAGGAAGATTTAATCAAAACTCTGATGTTGATATAAATACTGAAGTCAAAAGCATAGCTGTGACTAAAAAGGGTGTTTATTTTGCATTCCGTGATCAAGGGGCATGCATAAGTGTTTTAGCTGTTAAAGTTTACTACATAACTTGTCCCGCTGTAATAGAAAACTTTGCACATTTTAATGAAACGCCAACGGGACGAGAGATAACAATCATAGAAAAACAGACAGGAACATGCGTTGAAAATGCGGAAGCAACAGAGCCTCCAACATATCTTTGCAAAGGTGACGGTAAATGGACGATACTTACGGGTGGTTGTAAATGTAAAGTAGGATTTGAACCAGATATTGAAAAACAAACTTGCAATGGTAAGTTTATTGGTTTTCTTTTACAATCACACAAATGAGTTTTAAATATTTAAAAATACAATAATTTATGTTTGTTTTTTTAATAAATTTTTAGTATGCCCAGCTGGAACGTTTCGTTCTATTGAAGTGAATAAATGTACATCATGCCCTTTGAATTCAAAATCATCGAAAATTGGTCAGGCATTTTGTCCATGCCAACAAAATTACTATCGTCATCCTCGTGATGGAAAGCATATGCCATGCTATAAACCGCCAGGGCTTCCAACAAATTTAACATTACTCTTTGTCGATCAGACCAGTGCCATATTATCTTGGAATGCACCCGTTCGTTCACCAGATGATCAACTCGATTCAAAATATCGTAGCGATGTTGTATTTAGAGTTAAATGTGCTATGTGTAGCTCTAATGTTGTATTAAATCCATCCACTGAAACTTTTAACGATACAAAATTGACATTAACGAATCTTGAACCAGTTACAACATATACAATACAAATACACTCGATGAATGGTATATCATATTCAATTAATGTTGATACTAATGAAACCACCGATGCTGAAGAAAAAATATCTCCGTCTAGTAAATTTAGTGATCATATCGATGATAATGCTATTAAAACTGAATATGCTGAAATAACTTTTGCCACCGAATCAGCCATACTCAGTACTGTATTTAATGTTCGGATTGTTTCAATTACAAGCAAAGAAGTTGACTTAGTTTGGGATAAGCCACTCCATAGTGATTCACCAATTGAATTCTATGAAGTACGATGGTTTCCAAAACCAGAATTGGATACTATAAATAAAACAGCATTAAATACTAAAGAAACAAAGGCCCACATTGAGAACCTTCAGGAGAATACAGAGTATGGATTTCAGGTTCGTTGTAAAACTCTTAATGGATATGGCACATACAGTAACATTGTGTATGCTCAAACACATCAAAGCGTTAGTCCTGGTAAGTGCACTCAAATACTTACTATTTATTTATTTTTGTTTTTGGCAGAAAAAAAATACTAATGCTTTATATTAAATTTTAGTTTACGATGACTCAATGCAAATGAGAATAGTCGCTGGAGCAACAGTTGCTGTTGTTGTTATCCTTGTTTTGGTAATTGTTGCGACTGTGCTATTTTTGCGTTCCAAAAACCAAGACGAATTGGATAAAAAGACAAATAATCACTTGCCTCTTCCATTGGACTATGCCAGTAATGAAGGTAATATTAAAAAAAATTCCTTTTGTATTGTGATATTGTCGCGCAACTACTTTCTAACATTTTCATTATAATGAGTTTTAAGCGTAACATGATTACAATTCACGAAAGAAATTCTCTAAGTTTAGTTGAATTTTTTTTTAAGAACAAAATAATAATAGTAATAATAATAAAAAAAACTATCAAATGTTTCAAAATTCAAAATTTTTCTAACAAAAATATTTCTTTTCTTGTACTTCAGGACTCGTAGTAACTTATAGTAAGTGATAAATTTTTGGCCAAATCGTCAAAATTCAAAATTTTCCTAATACTCGTAACTTTGAGTTTTATTTAAATATTTTTTGGCATTTAATAAAAAATAATACAAAATTATGTTTTGTAAATATTTTGGCATTTAATGTTCTAAATTTTTAACAATATTTTCGGCTTTCCTATCTTTTTTTTTCAATCGCTTTTTGGCTTACGAAAAGTAATTTTGTTTTTATTGTTGTTCATTTGTAACCGATAAATGAAAAACTTAACATAAAAAGGAGTTGATTTTTTGACAATAGCGTACAGCAACGTTATTTGAAGATTTATATTATTTAATAATATACTTTCAAGAGGATAAAAAAAAAAAAAAAATCCGCGAAAATATAATTTTAAGATGTTGCACAGTAATTTTATGCATGTTGATGTTGTATGAATATAATTTTATGTGTATTGTTTTTTTTATCATATGGTTTTCTGCCAGAGTATTATAATGTAATAGCTTTTAAGTAGGACATTTTGAACTGTATTGTTTTTATCATCTTTGTTAATTTATTTCGTAGATCCCTTAGATAATGTACATATATATATATGTTTTAATCGTGGAATCGAATTGGAATGTAATGCCAATTTTAAATATTTTTACCGGTCTCTTCTGATAGTTGCCAGCCTCAGGTATATTATGTGCTACAACTAAACACGTTAGAATTTTTAGTGTATAGTTTTTTTGATTGAGTTTATCAACGTCAGTGAGCACACAAATAATTGCAGTGTGTTTTGGATTATGTCTCCTCTTGGAGAGTCCAATCGTCGTTATTTGGTCCAGGCACGTCTGCGTGTTGAATACCGTTTTTCGGTATGTTTTGCTGTTAACAACGGTTTTGGCATTGTTGATAAAAAATTAACATCAAACTCCTTCAAACGTATTTTCAAAGTGTGAATGGACACCTTGATATCACTTCTAGCTAGCTTACCCGTGGGTTACACGAGATAGTACAGCTTGCATGCAAGCTTCGCTTCCAACGCAATTTTAAATTTGACAGCAGAAGGCAGTTCGCTCGATGTCTTATCATTTTGCATGCATGTCATTGAGACGTTAGGTCTTGTGTATGTCGGAAATTTTAGCAATGAAGGAAGAAGCAGAATCGGAAAAACAGAATATAAAAAGGAAGTGAAGGGTGTTGGTAAATTGTAATGCAAATGATCCCAGAAAATTTCATTTTACCGGTACAAATTTATTACAAGCATTTTTTTCCGCCATTTTAAAAACTGTAAAATGTCTAATTACTATCACCTCAGCTGCCGTGATTTTTCATTATGCAAATGGAAGTTGGCTGAAAGCTGAACTGTCTGGATGTCAGTAGGGTTTACACGTGCAAGAAGTATGGCAGTGCAAGTTGCATGCAAGCGGTACTATCTCGTGTAACCCCGGAGTAGCCTTTGCTGTACGCAGAGAAATGGTAGGATTTTTTTTTATGATGTTGCCAAAGCTCAGGGGATACCCTATGATGCTGTAGCACAGCCTTGGCAGCAAAGGAATAAGAGATGAGAGGTAGGGAATTGCGAATTATTGGGTTGAGCCAAGTAATAGGTGACAATACGCATTACGCTTGAATGTTTGTGGCTCATAGCTAAGGGGGGAGGGGACAGAGGATGGCAAACTGTTTCACATTCGTACTGTTCTGCTTATGAAGGGCTCACGGAATTTCACAGTACGGCCGAATTTGACTTCAAGGGTGTGAGCATGAGCTTGGGTTACAGCTCGTGTGGTGCGCATAGGAAGAATTCTACAAGGGATCAGGCTAGAATTTCGTCAGAGCAATGACCATAGAAGTAGCGATAAAAGAGAGACAGACATCTGACATTACGTCGGTGCTCTAGAGAATCAATAGTTGCTATTGATATGTCATCGCTAATAAGCCGGAAGGCCCTCTTTTGGACTTTGTCTAACGCTGACAATGCAGTGCGTCCAGCCTGCCCAAATATGTGAGTTATATTCTAATCTAGACCTGATATGATACTTGTAGATTTGCGCCAAGTCTGATGGAGTAAAAAGTTTCTTGCATCTTTGTAAGAAGCCTTGACATTTCATCGCGTTTTTGGCAATACCAAAAATGTGATCAGACCAACTAAGATCGTTGAATATTTCAATGCCTAAGATGTTAAGAGATGGTGAGTTCCGCTACCTTCTCCATCGAAGGAAATGGGTTGACTGGGATTTGGAGTATGTTTAAGTGATAACATACAACATTGAGTTTTGGAAGTATTAAACAAGACCCGGTTCGCTCTGCCCCAAGCGAGTATTGTTGTGAGGTCATAGTCTAGTGAACTGAACATGTGGCTTCGTTTGTCAGCTATAACATTCGCACGGGAATCAGCTATAGAGTCGAACGAGTACACGAAATCAAGGGTACTGTCGTCTGCAAAACTATGAATAGGATTGAAAGTGAGCTAGCAGATCATTAATAAAAATGAGGAAGAGAGTAGGAGAGAGCACAGAATCTTGCGGTACACCGGCATGAAGTTTAGCTAAAAGAGCCGGATGCCAGACTCTATCGAAGGCCCTCGATATATCTAATGCGATGATCTCAGATTCACAAAAATTATGAAGACATTGATTCCAACGCTCGGTAAGGAATGTTAGTAAATCTCCAGCAGAGCGGCTAGCACGAAAGCCGTATTGGTGATCGTTAGTCTAGACCCAATGTTTCTAGATATAGATAGGGACTGCTTGCTTCTCCTTTTTTGGGTATTAGCTGAACATGTGCAAGTTTCCATGACTGCTGTTGAATAGGATAAGTGAAATAGTTTGCGTAGAGGTTTAGCTAAAGAAGAGGCGCAGCACTTGAGCACCAGGGACGAAATACCATCAGGCTCAGCAGCCTTAGACACATTGAGACTTGCGAGCATTTTGAAGACCTCCCTCGTGCTGAAATGTAACGGTCTTTGCCTGTAATTGCATACTGGTGGAAAGGAGGACTTGGCGAAGAAGGCGGCAAGAAATAATATGCAGCAAAGTTGTGAATTAGGGGCGGTACAGAAGAACTGGTGAAGTTGCTCTTGACGTTTTAACAAGAGACCAGAAGCTCTCACTATCCTTTTGACTAGTAAAGATTTTTTGTCTAATGTTTTGGTCGAATGGAAACTTAGCTCGCTAAATAATGGATTTGCAGGTGTTACGTGTTTCTCTATAGATCCGTCTCAATTCCGCTGAATGCCACAGCTTATTTGCCTGAAATGCAGCTTTCTTGTTTTTAATGGCTGTATAACAGTCATTGTTAAACCAAGATGACTTGTTAGGCTTAATATTCTTGGAACTGTGCGGAATGAAGCTGCGCATCCCAAACCATAAAATGTTGATAATGGATTCAGAGCAACACTCAACATCTCCCGAGGAAAAACACTCAGACCAGTCTATCTTTCTAATGAATTTGTTAAGTGAAGCCCAATCAGCTTGATCATAGTGCCCGCTTTTTACGAGGGCGACTGGAGGGTTTCAGTGTTGAAGAGATGACAATGACGTGGAGTACTTGTCAGGATGAGATGTTAGAAACAGATCTAATAGGTTGGCGCTGTATCCAATTATATCAGGCAAAAGAGTTAGGCTATCAACTAACTGTTGCAAGTTAAAGGACTCGCTAATTAGCTCAACATGTCTCCGCGCTGGACTTGTGGTTGAAGAATGTCTGAGCCACTGCATGTTGTGGACATTGAAATCGTAAGCGATAACGATTTCGGAAGTAAGAGATTTGATTTAAATATTTTCTATATTGGAGGATAGAGAATCAAATGAGCATACAGTGTCAACGTCAGACATATTGGGGCTGCGGTATAAAAAACAAAAATAAATAATGGGTTGATGCAGTTTAAATTTAATCCAGACGTAATTAAACTCTGGATTAGTTGAAGCAAATTCAGGGACAGTGGAGAAAGGCACTTCATTACGAATATACAGAGCGATTCCCCTCTGAGGTGAAAAGAGTGACACTAAGTGATAAACCGGAAAGCGAAACTGATTGATATTAGCATCAGAAATAACCTTGGTTTCATTTAGAGCCAAAGCAGCCGGTTTAAAAGAAGACAAATGGCAATCCACCGAGAAATAATTACTTCGTAAGCCGCGAATGTTGTAAAAACCAAAGCAAAATTCTTGCATTGTCCCAATTGAGCAAAAGTGCTCAAAATTCGCAGTATCATTTTATTCTCCCGACCATCACTCTCGCAGATTTCAAAATTTCTTACCTGCTGATTGCACACGAATTTTTGGTCCTCTTGGATGCGAAACAAGGAACACTGCTGGAAAATAGCTTTAAAAAAATCGCACTCATTTTAAATATACGTCCGCCTCCGCACTACTTAACTATTCAAAACAATAGGAGCAAACTGAATTTTTGCGAATTAAATAAGACGCGTACCTAACTGAAAACATAATTGTATGATTGTGTGGGACATACAGAATTTTTTGCCGTATTTTTGGTAGACAGTATTTATGAATTCAATTTGCAATGCTTTGTCAGAACACATATTTTTCGTGAACATAGCTATAGACACGATTATAGGCATAAATTCTTGGTTTTCTTCTTCTTAAGTTTTTTTTTAATTGAGTTTTTTATCGATACACATTTCGCCCCCCCCCCCCCCTCCCCTTCGGTTTTATATAGCTCATGAAATATTTTCATTAAATTTTTAGTATTATTTTTAAACATATTGTATGTGTGCTTATTTTGCTTCCTTATTACTTTTTTGTTTACTTTTTAGTTCATGCAATGGACACCACGCCAATCGTTAAAACGATACAGTCAAATGGTAATTTATTTTTTTATTTTCCTCCAGTAATAAGTTTTTGACCAATAATTTGAAAAAAAAAAAAAATATTCATTCTTGTTTTCTGAAAATTTTTAATTGCTTTCTTTTTTCTGTTTTGTTTTTTTTCATTACTGTGCTACTATTTATTCTTCTGCTGGTATCGGTGTATTGTTCCTGGAATGCACAAAAACAAACTTGGCATTTTGGCATCTACTCTAATTTTGGTATCTCGGATTTTGTTATTTATTTGTTCAAAATTTTGTCAATACACGCTTACGGCATGCGATTAATATATGATTTACTATGCACACATATGTAACCACAAAATATTTAAAAAAAATATTTTATTTATATAAAAAAAAAAAAATTAATCCCTGTGCTATCCTGATATGCTATTAAATTAATCCATGTGTATATATAAATGAAAATATATGTTAACCTTCCCTTTCCTCTTTATTTGCAAATATAAATGTATCATGTATAAAATTAGGATATGGTTTCTATCGTTCTTACAATAACTTTCCAGTGACTACACCATTGTTTGGTACCAGCCGCAGTTACGTAGATCCGCATACTTACGAAGATCCGAATCAAGCAATACGGGAATTCGCTAGAGAAATCGATGCTAGCTACATCACAATTGAAGCTATTATTGGTTAGTAACGATGCTGTTTTTTTTTTAGTAACTCGTATTGATTTTTTTTCCAAATAATTTATATTTATTTTGTTCTATAAATTTCAAAGGTGGCGGTGAATTTGGTGATGTATGTCGTGGTAGATTAAAAATTCCGCCAAATTTCGTTCAAGACATCGATGTAGCAATAAAAACACTAAAGCCAGGTAAGTTTAAAGATAATGTACAAAATAATCGATGCGTATATTTAACTAATGTTAATTATCTTATTAAAGGATCCTCTGAAAAAGCCAGATGCGATTTTCTGACGGAAGCATCAATAATGGGACAATTTGATCATCCAAATGTTATTTACTTACAAGGCGTCGTTACACGCTCAAATCCAGTTATGATTATAACAGAGTACATGGAAAATGGAAGCTTAGATACATTCCTACGTGCCAATGATGGTAAATTCCAGACTCTCCAGCTAATTGGTATGCTGCGTGGCATTGCAAGCGGCATGGCCTATCTAAGTGATATGAATTACGTTCATCGGGATTTGGCAGCCCGAAATGTCCTCGTTAATGCGCAGCTTGTTTGTAAAATAGCAGATTTTGGTTTATCGCGGGAAATTGAAAATGCCAGCGATGCATACACAACGAGGGTATGTTTTGTTTTATTGTATTCTTAGTTTTTATATATTAGCTTGGATATCATACTTAAATTCTTTTATTTTTATTTTTTTATAGGGCGGAAAAATTCCTGTCCGTTGGACGGCTCCGGAAGCTATAGCATTTAGAAAATTCACATCAGCTTCTGATGTATGGTCCTATGGGGTTGTGCTGTGGGAGGTTATGTCATATGGTGAACGACCATATTGGAATTGGTCGAACCAAGTAATATAAATATAGTTTACTTATTTTTTTACTGTAAATAATTGCATTCAACCTTGAATCTTCGTCTTTCATTGCAGGACGTTATTAAAAGTATAGAAAAAGGTTATCGACTTCCAGCTCCAATGGATTGTCCAGAAGCTTTATATCAATTAATGCTTGATTGTTGGCAAAAGCAAAGGACGCATAGGCCTACATTTGCTAGTATAGTATCAACGCTAGATAACTTAGCGCGACAGCCGCAGGCGCTGTTAACAACTAAAAATTCACCTGATAATGATGGTTCACATATGATCGATACACAAAGAGGTCATAACATATTTATTAGTACAGATTTATGGTTGGAAAGTATTAAAATGTCAAGATATTCACAGCATTTCAAAGAAGCAAATCTAGTTACAGCGCAACAGGTAAATAAAAAATATTGATACTTTTACCTGACTATCTCTAGATTTAAAATTATTATAAGATTATAAGAATTTTTACTATATATATATATATAATTTTTATTATAAGAATTTTTACTAATTTTTACTAATTTGGAGAAGATCACTGAAAACAGTTTTATTAACATCTTCTGTAAATCTTTTAATTTGCCACAGCTTGTGGATGTATGTGCCACCGCGAATTCCTGATGCAGATGGAGATAGAGCTAATTTACTAGATTTGTTTCTATCATTTCCCCCCGACAAATATTTCATATCAGTCTGTTCACCTCTTGGTAATTCAGACCACTGTTTAATCATGGCTCAATTTACCACCTCAAACCTACGCCAACCACTAACAAGTAGTCTTCTCTGTTTCTATAAAAATGCAGATTGGGAAAGTCTCAATCAGTACCTCAAGAAAATTGATTGATCTTTTTTGCTTCGAGAGATGCCGAGGAATGCACATTAGAACATAACATACTAAGTCTAGGAATGTGTGTATATATTCTGTATTCCTACAGCAAATCTGCACAACAGCAAAATTGCTCTAGGTTTAACTATATGAGCTAAAGAATCTGATTTTCACGCTTATCAATTGACAATATTGACAAGCCGCACAGGTAGCAAAGGTTTCTGGTATATGGTCAAAACATCAGGAAATCTTCACCAGTTCTTCTATACCTTGACTACTCAACAATGGTAAATAGGTTGTTGACTTCTGGATAAGGGTAACATTTTGGCTGCTAGATTCACTTGAAATTCACATCTTCCACCTACCTTATAGACACCTGTTTTGCATCTCCCATGTGAATGTTTACAAGAGCCACTTATGTGATGTTATTACTGTTTTAGGAATTAATGTAAAGCTCGTATAAGCACGTTGTATGAAAAAACTGTTTTTGGGTTGACCATCAATTCAATTGCAGAAATCAGTCTCGTTATAAGGATTCTGCATGAAGAATCAATCCACTAAGAGTAAGCATGGCCTTATAATGTAAGCTCATGGATTACGAGGCCTTATCTTTATTGGGCAGCCAAAATTGCTAACTTGGTACCGCGGGGTTGAGGACACTGAATAACTTGCTTTACACCTCAACATGGAGAAGGCCCCTTGATGGGAGCTTCGTGGTGGTTATGGTAGTCCATATACGTGCAGAGAGGGAGTTTCATAGTCTATCTTGCATAAGCGCACATATGTACTCTAGATAATGGGAGAAGTATGTCGCTTGTATAACATGTGTACTGCAACTTAGGGTTTGAAGTTATGGTCGCTTACGCATTGCATGCCCAGATATTTGGCTCTCGGCATGGAGATGCGTTAAATTAGCCTTGACCCACATACCGGCAGCGATTTTAGATAGATCTCGCTTCGACCATTAAGTGATGTCATGCATGTACTGGCGCATAACTGGTACTCATACGCATAGGATACACTACTCATGAAGCTGATTGTTGCATTGTAACTACTTTGTGCATTAATAGTGTCGTAAGTTTAAAGCCATGTAATTTCCGACCAATTTATTTTATATGCTTTGTAGCTAAGATTTTCGAGAAATTAGTACATACTCTGGCTGTGGAATACATTAGTGAAAACAATCTTTTATTGCTTGGCAATCAGGGTTTCACATGAATCATAGCTGCGAAACTGTTATGTTTGAATAATGATTGTTTAACGATTCGCACCTTACTTGACTTTCGTAACGTATTTGATTCTATAGATCATGAAAAGCTTCTGCCCTCAGCAGTCACTACTCAAAAACTTATTGTGCGATCAAAGTCGGCCAGTGAAGGTGGGAACACCTTCTCAGATATAACGGATCTTACTCTTGGCGTACCTCAAGGCTCCATGTTTGGTCAATTATTGTTTAGCCTTTCATGTAAATGACTTTATAGATGTTATAGTAGATGTTGGAATTCATCTCTATGCTAATGACGTGCAGCTAATTCTCTGTAGACAAATGGAAGACTGCGTATACAGACTAAATGAAGACTTTCAGCGTGTTCAGAACTGGTTTTTAGAAAATCATTTAGAATAACTTATTGGGATTAATATAACTGCTTGGCAATATATACAGAAACGGCATCAATCACAATAGTTTACCAGCAATTTTCATCAACAGGACCAGTCTTCCCTATATTGAAACTGCTTAGAGTTTTATATTCGAATTAAATTCAAAGTTGGCTTAATTCAAAATATCTTTCCCTTCATATGCGGAAAACGTTAAATAAAGCCCTGGTTATTCCCCATTTCTTTTATAGTAGTATAAGACTAACTTTTTCTGTTCCCGACTGTCGGTGAAGTCTTCTAGTAGCATATAACGTTTTGTATTTAAGCTAACCAGATATAGTCACAAATCACCCTATTCTACGTCTCTGCTAGGCTGCTCCCTTGAAACTATTTAACCCAACGTAGACTAAAATATCTTCATAAGCTGATATCTAGCCCACAGCCTGAGTACCTATTTGTAAAACTGAAATTCCCTGCAATTGACTAGACTAAACTCTTTTTGTTCTTTATTGAAAATCTCAATATAGACAGCGTTCCTACGTTTTTCCATGCATCCATAAGTCGCTTCTTCTACCAAAAGATGTTCAGCGCACTACGCTCAGGAGTACCTTCAGTAGACTTAATTATTATTTATTTCTATTGCTTCTCTTTCTTATTTTGTTTTATTGTATTACTTTTTTAAGTTGACCTCTTCTTTTTTGTACCTTGCTTTAATTTTTCTTATTAGCGAGTTTGGTTAATTAAAACTTCCCATTAATTTCATCATATCGCTGGGTACATATAGAGATCACGTAATCTTGGTACGTTTTCCAAATAAATTGTATTGTTGCAAATAAAAACGTACACCCTATGTAAGTTGATTATGAGCCAGTAATGTCAACCATAATTATATGTACACAGACAATTAATAACAGATATCCAGCGCCTATAGACGAAAGTTTTGTTTTATAGTATTCAAGAAGAAGAATATAAAAAGCCCTGGGAAGTTTCTGTATTTGCTACCAAATGAAAACATTGCATTGTTCCAATATTAAATCAAACCGCGACCTGATGTAGGGAAACCCTCAGTTTTTTCTTATAAATTTGCTGGAAATTTTTTCTATAGAATTTCTATGCATTGTCGGCCGACAACGCTCGGACCGCTAGCGTAGATGTGTAGATTCAAAAATAAAAATTTGAATAAAAATTGTTCCGCAACTTTTTCTGTATAAAAATTGTTAATTTCCCAAGCAAGCACCCGTTGTCGGCCTACAATAATGCATAAAAATTCTAAGAAAAAACTTCCAGTAAATTTCTAAAAAAAAATGAGGGCTTCACTTCATCAGGGCCCGGATTTTGTAACACGGAGAGTTGGGGAGTTTCGGAGATAAGAGTTTTCGTTTTCCCCATTCAAACCTCCCTAACTCTCCATTCGCAATCCTCTAAAATCATTGGGGAGTGCAAGACGATAAAGAGTATAAATTTTTGTTGTAAAGGGTTGGATTTTTTTATGTTCGAGGTACATGTCGAGATAAATTGAATTTTTTCTTTATAAGAGTAGTTTTTGAGGGATGTAAGAGGGCAGATTTTTTAAAAATTTTTCGATATAACGGGAGAGAAGGAGAGGAGTGTATGTTGTAAAAAAAAAATGGGAGCTCGGGACGAACATGATAGTGAAGGAAATGGGGCGGGGAGCACTCGGGAATAAAAATTGGAGCGAATTAACAGAAATTTAAAAAAATTAAAAATAAAAAAAAATTTCAGATGTCGCAATAAGTCACTGGGGTAAGCTCAGGATATGTAATTTACAGATTTGAGGGATTTCGGCGGTAAATTTTTTTGTCGCAATTAAACTCCTGTGTGGGAGAACTGTAGAGCATTGGGTTTTCTCCGATGGATTTAAGGTTCAGAGTACAAAAATATAGGTAAACAATTTCTGGGGGAAGGGGGTTTTATGGGAGGGGGAGTCGTACCAGCCCCCTATGTAGAATTGTCCAAAATACGTCATGTTTGGCATCAAATTAAAGAAGGAGGACAGGGTCAACTAATTTATCATTGCCGAAAAACTGCATTTTTGCGCTCGGGTCATAAACACTCCAGTTGTTATATTTTTCACATATTTATTCCGTTCTTTATTTCACATTCATTAGTACTCCCTGTTGTGAAAATTTTTCCATTGGGAAGTGATATTTCACGACTTATCAGTTCTTCACAATGATGAGTTGAAAATAGTAAATTTTTGTAAGATTTTTCAACCTTAAAACGGACTGATTCACTTTTGTTGAAGTTTTTCCAAAACCATTTATCGTATTAAAAATTAATTACATATCTAACTAGGGGACAAAATGTAGATCCGATTTCATCCTACATACAAGCTTTTCCGGGCATATTTAAAATTTTTTAGCACATCTCTTCTGTACTGGAAGACGACCAAATTGACAATTTTCGCGTGATTTAAATTTTTTAGCGGGTACCTTGAGACACAAAAATCCATATTTCTCTGTAAATATTGCAAGGATTTCCATAATTTGTTTTTCTGTTTTTTTTTTTTAATAGGCAGGATATGCGAGCAATCCATAATTTAATTTGAATATTCCTAGGTACCTTCACAAAACAGAACAAAAACAGACAATACTCTCAGCTGAGTGCTCTTCTTCTTAGTTCTCCACAACTAATCCATCCAATCTAAATCCACAAATAAAAAAAAAAAAAATTCTTTGTAAACTGCACCAGTTTACAAACGAAAATGAGCAAAAGAAAAACGATTGTAGTCAATGAAAAAGTTACGAAAACTCTGCTTTGACGACCCACCACTCACCAGTAGTGAGCGGCGGGTCGTCATCGTCAAAGCACCAGCACCACAGAGACAGCGCTTTGACGATGACGAGCCATGGTGAATGGCGGGTCGTCAAAGCATCAGCACCAGAGCCAGCGCCTGCACTCCACATAATGCGCATGCATTGTATGTTCTCTTCGCTTCTTTTACCTCTTCCTCAGAAAACCGGTTTGCAAATTTGCATACTGCATCAAGAATACACGCGTGGCATGGCCCGTTTGCCTAACATTTTGTTTGAGAGAATTTTCATTTACATTGCATTGCTATAGAACAGGGGGAGAATAGTAAGTTGAGCGGATGGGGATAAGAATTGGTGGACGACAGGAGGTTTATTTACAGTCAGTTGCCTTAATTCGTGGGCTTTGGCAACAATTTTAATGAACATAGGCCGCTGGCGTCGGCGTGTGTACAGCTGTAGGTGTGGGTTGGCGGAGAACAGAGAGAAAAGAGCTATATTCTCTCAGTGTCAAATCTTTCTTCCCGTTGTTACTTCCTGACCGCGTCTACAATTAAGCATACAGCTTGTACATTTTCAGAAGCCAGATGAAGCTTTTTGATAAGTTATGTATTCTTTGGTTAAACATTTCTTCTACTCATAGAAGGTTGGGCGCTGAAGAAAGCCTTTCTTTCCATTTCAAAATTTGTACCAGCGTTATGAGTTATTAATTTTTACTCGCGTTTTTGTAATGCTGCTTTAATTGTAAGCCAACCACAAAGGTGGTAGTTAGAAGTTGACTAACCTGATTCTATCTCCTCTACTTTAGGTCATCTATGAAATATTATTACAAAAGTTTAAATATATTTGTATGTATGTGAATTGTAGATGTTTTTGTTGTTATAGATATCACGATTAACGGCCCAACAGCTGTCTGATATGGGAATTACATTAGTAGGACATCAGAAAAAAATACTGCATCAAGCAAGGCAACTTGACACCATAATTTAGCACTTTTATTAAGTAATTAGTATTTATTTATATATATACATATATATATAACAAAAAAAAACAAAAAACAGAAAACTTTAAAAATACAACAAAATGGATATAATTTTTAAGATAAAATAGAGAAAGAGACAAAATGCGGCGAGTATATAAATTAGCGGTGAAAATAAGATGAACATTGAGAGAAAATATGTTATAATGTATTGAACAAAATATTATTGAGGAAGAACAATCAAAAAAATAAGAAAAAAAACTGTTTTTAATTGTTTAAGGGAAAATATGTTTTTAAATGTTACAAATTCTCTAAGAAATTTGATCAAATTTTCATTTAGGTAATTTTTTTTATGTAAAAAGTATTGTACTCGCCCAGTTATGATGAAAAAAAAATGAAAAGAAAAATCGTTTGCTTATGAAATGTCCTTTTCGCGCCTCCCTTGCCCATTCCACCTGATATTGTTTTTTATTTTTAGGATATATACTTAATTTGTTTTAATTATGATTTTACATTTCGTGTATTTATTTGATTATGTGTTAAGATCGTTGTATTATTAAAATTTTATTCGCAATTTATATAGGCGCGCATTCTTATACATTAACTATGTATGTGTATCTACTTAAAGCCCAGGAGTTATGTATGCTCCTTTTTGCCTTTCAATCGTACATCAAACTTTTTCTTTGTTTTTTTTTTTTTTTCTTCAATACTTCAGAATTATTTGAGTAATAAGTGTGTGAAGCATGAAATGAAAAATGAACTAGAAGAGAAGGATAAACGTAATTAGTTTTATTTATGTGTATTATTTAAAAAAAAAATGAATGAAAACAAATATATTTGTAAGATTTTCTTTAAGTATTGTAAACGAAATGTGATTTTTTACGTCTCATTTTATAATTTTTTTATTACTTTTTATAATAAAAGGATTTCATTTAATTAAATGTGCTTATTTTTTTATTTAAATTTAAATTTTTTAGCTTTCTTTAATATTGTTTCGGTTAAATATTTGGAAGAAAAAAAAACTTTTCGGTGGTTTTTTTGTGTGTATTTTCATTAACGAAAATTAATAGATTAAATGGAAAGTTAATTTATTTGTTCCCCTTCGCTGCCGTAATTACTCTATTTTAAGAGCAATTTTTGTTTTATGGTCACATCAAGGCATATTTATAAGTCCTTAATTTATCTATATACATTATAGTTGGGATCTGACGAAAAAATCAACAATATTGATTTCTTGAAACTATAATTAAATCAGACCTCTATCATCAAGCCAAAAATCTAAACTTTGTATTTCTCGGAAAGCTTGAATAGCGTTTGATACCTGATTTAATGAGAACTTTCAAATATCAGATCAGTTGATAAGTATGCTGGTATTTTAAGGTAATTTTGGATAATTTGAATTTTCAATCAATAATAATTTTCCTTCATTATCTACAATCTCTTGCCAGCGTTGAGGTATTTTGTCAATTCTATCGGTGTAAAATTTCTTGTTCTTAGAACCAAAAAAATGTAAAAACGCTCATTTCGATATCATCTTTATTTATGATATCCTTCTCCCCTCTTTGGAATGACTCTGGGCTTCTAAATAAATTTGAATCGCTTCCAGATATGTAGATATCAGGCATAATTTTTCAGTCAATTATCCTCAGTTGTTTTCTATTTTGCATTGTCATAGTGAAAGAAAACTTTCCTCTTATTTTAATCAATTCTGTTCTCAATTTAATGAACTGATTACAATACACGTCCGCTGCTATAGGTTTGATTAGGATTTAACAAATCAAAGTAGACAACACCGGATATATCCCAGCAAATTATTCTAGTGGATTTTAACATCAATTTACTGAGACAGGGCATGCTATCGGAATCCTTTTTGTATAATATGTCTGCTTCGCACTTAAGCGTCGTTATCTCTTATCCCACTTATTACAACTCTGCCAGTCCTTCGTTTTGGACTTGTCTCTGATCCGTAGGAAATTCTATTTTTCAATTAATTCTGCCTAAGTATTTTGGACCACGATTTTATCTTTATGTCATATAATCTAAGAATTGAGTGCAATTACGACCAGAGATGTATTCATTATAGAAATTTCGAAGGAATTGATCTGGAGTCTCATTGTGCGGAATGTGTAGATTATCCCTGTAACTACATATATAGTTCCGAGTCGGTTGATGACCAGGTATGATTTCTTAACGGATCAATTGAATACATGTGCAATGGATATGTATCTTTAAGAAGAAAAGTACTGAGTCTGCGGGGATCGGAGGGAAATTTATATTCTAGATTTAGAAGACTTAAAACTGGTGAAAATCGCAGATTATACAACGCTTTAAGAAGTAAGGTGAATATAAGGGTTGAAGCAGATAAGTGATTCTACTACGGGCGCAAATTGTGCCCTGTTATGCCCATGAAAATGCTTTGTCGTAATCTGCCAAACGCTGATGTATGCGGTAGCGAGGCTATCAAGCCAACGCTCTGTCCCAACGAGTTGAGGAAACATGTGGTTGGAAATCAGCAATTGACAGATTCAGATCAATATACGCCAATATTGGACATGTCTAATGATAACACGACAGATTTCAGTTTTCTGACAGCGATTTAATGCTATCGGTCCTGATGGTACATCCCCCGGACTTTTAAAGATTATAGCTCTAAATATGATTGGTCTTTAACACATCTCCAAGTCAGTCTTTCCAATATCCGGGAAGACTTCTAATGGAGTTCCGATTCCAGCAAAAGTGACAAGTCTTCGTTCTGAGTATTATTACAGACCCATCAGCCTGCTCTGCTTCCCAAAGTGCTGGAGAATTGCTGCATTGGGAAGTTTAACGTTTTACACTAAAGAATAACTTCATAACTGAATGCCAGTCCGTCCATGTGTGGGTGAGGACAATTTTTCGCATCTTATTTCCTTAATCTGTGAGGTTCCACAGGGATCTATTTTTGGACCTCTACTCTTTATCCTATATATCAATTTGTTGCCGCTTATAACTCGTTACGTTAATATTTATATTTATGCCGATGATGTTTAAATTCATCTTAGTTTCCCCATAGGTTTGATGGAAGATTGCGTTAAAGCATCAACAGCGATTTACTCGAAATTAGTGGGCATTTGCATACAATCTTATAATAAAACCTAATAAATCTCAGTGTATTTCCTTTTTTACTGGTTTGATGGATTCTTCAGAATTACCAGCTGTCATTGTGTATGGTGTGCGTGTCGATTGTGACTTGATTCAGGCCTGCCTTTCCAAAATTTACGTAACTCTTCGTCGTTTATGGCTGTCAGCGCTAGTTTTCTGTCGCCCCAATTACGTTGTCATCTAAAAAAGTCTTAAGTCTTTCAACACTTAACGTATGGCTGCCTTATTTTTATGAAGTTAGATTCCAGCTGCACTAGAAAATTGATAGACAGCTATCGCAGCCAAGAGTCTCTACTTGTACTTCCACAGTAGACGACAATGTCTGACTTTCCACGTCATCAAAACTTATTTCAAACAAATCGTATTTGATTTCGAAATAAGTCTCCACATTCTCTGCAGTCTCTACTTGAAAACTGGCATTCAATCACTGTGACTGTTACTTGGATTACGAAATTTTGATCGTGTTTTTCATCTAAGGCTTGTTCTGCTTGGATGTCCGCTGGAAATATAGGAGAGTTTTCTGTACAAAGCGTGCTACTACAACCAACCTTAACCGACGTAAGTTTTTAATGCCTAGATTTCAAACATCAGTCTTTTAGGGTCCTTACATTGCTCAGGCAGCTTGTTCTTGGAACGAGCTGTCTAACTCAGGCGGCTTCTTATTGGGCTCCCAGGGTAGCATTCTTATTCGCTGCGACACACATGCATTTGTTGTCATTTATTGTTTTTATTTTTTCATTTTTTCTCTTCTTTTCTTTTTAATTTTGATTTGGATTTGAATTTTTAATTTTGTTTTTAATTTTGATTTTAGTTTTAATTAAAATTTTTTATTTTGACTTTGATTTTTATCTTAATTAGAATTTTCATTTGCCGGTCTGTACAATAGACGCTAATGTAAAAGATCGTCAATCTTGTAGTGTCTTTTATCAGGAAATATGTATATTAATATTATAATTATTATTAAAATGATAAAAGAATATTTTGCGAGTAAAGTTCAGTTCTTGTAGTTGGTTCTGGCATCTTATTTACATCTATTCGAGGTTCCGTTTTATTGCGACGCAGCAGATGAGAACAAATGTTTACATTTTGTTAAAGATTTGAGATTGACAATCTATATGGTGTCCACTCTTCATTCACTGCAACTGTGGAATTTTTTTAAATTCTTAGAGTTTTCCATTTCTTTTCAGTACTAATTCGATTTTTTCCAAAATCATCTACAAACTGAATGATTGGATGACGTTTAAGTAAATATAATCAAGAAGGATCTTCGTTTGCGTTGAAAAAAAAATGACTAAAGAAAAATACGCGGCAACATCTGGACTGACACCCACTACTTATCAACAATATCAATATTAACCGTTTTACAGTAGATTAAAGAACTTTACCCCCTTTTTGTTTTTGGGAACTATTATTAGTATAAAGAAATTATACAGAGAATGAAATTTTGCATTTTTGACGATTGACTGAACCTCAAAGGAACGATGAAAAGCAGTTCTTTTTGTCTTTATAGCTTTTTCAATTTCATATTTTTTTTACTTGCTCGAGCCGATTGAAAAACATTTTGCTTCTTTTTATAAATGGCTTAAGAGTTTTGTCGGACGATTTATAAAAATCTTGATGAATGTGGTCAAGAGAATTGTGTCGAGTATAATGTTTTAGATTTAAAACGGTTTCATCTCATTACTTAGATGGCAAAGTTATTATAACTAGCTGTGTTTTATTCTATCTTTCAATGTATAGGACGTCAATCTGCGGATAATTGTGTCAAGTCAGTATTGCCGATTAAAGCAGTCGCTTGCAAATACCATTTGCATTATTGTAATATTAATGTGAAAACGGCATTGAAAAAAAAGGCACAAAAAAAAACATTTATTTTTTATAAATATTCCTTTAAATCCACAAATTGTTTGGTTCACAATAAAATCACTTGATGAAAGCGAGAAAATACCGAAATAGTAGAATCGAACACGAAATTGTCATTAGATACGAAACAGATAATAATTACTTTGCTCAAATTCAAAATTAAAATTCGAATGCTATTAAAAAAGAAGTGACGGATCGTCGTTTTTAAAAAAAATTTAGTCTCTTGATCATTTCATCATTTATAAGTTCACAGTAGTTTCTTTAAAATGTATTTCAAATAAGATAATGGTTAATACTAGGGGACGACAAGGCCACTAGGACCCTGCAAACACCACGCTACCAGAGTTGATCTATTTTATATCCTGCCCTAGACTGGTTAGGTCAAATCTAACATTCTTACGAGTTCGAGTATTACCTTTGGGATTAGCTTGCTAATCGTATTTGGAGAGATAAATACTTCTCCAGTGATTTGCAGCCTTAAAACTGTATTTTATTTAGAGTAGGTTTGCTGTTGGATTTGTCTTAAAAAATAACTGGAGATGTCATGTCCAGTGAATGCATTAATAAACTTGCTTCAGCGATGATCTGCTCAGACCAATTAGTTTGCACGTCTAGACAGGAGAATGAATCAAGAATTTCTTCACTTGCCTGATACCGGGCGTGCTACGCCAAATGACATCCAGTTTCCTGTTATCACATTTTACCAGTTCCCTTCTAAACTGTTTTTTGATAGGCCAAATATTGGATTAGGGACCAGTATACAGATTGTCGACTCTGGTTTTAGCCAGATCGTCCGCTTTTTTATTTCCGTCCTCTTTTTTATGTCCAGGAAATGATCAAGGCAAGGCGATTTTGTTATTCCTAGACCGCAGCTGGAGTTCCGGGTGGCAGCTCCAGACTAATTTCGATTCAAAGTCAGTCTTGAGAGCGATAGAGCCAGGAGTGCAGCTTGGCTGTCTGAGAAAATGTATGTAGATTTTAAATGTCCTTGCAGCCCGTGCTTAGACTTTCCTAAAGCTTGATGCAATTCTTTTCTTAAGTCAAGCACAAAATTATTTACATATTATTAATGAAATCTGCCTGCCATCTTCATTGATGTTTTCGATTCGAGTAACCATAACTTTCGGCGCCAAAATGTCAACTCTGTTAATCTGAGCACGGTCTTTTAAATTTGGAGAACTATTGTCATAATGCTTGATTAACATAATTTATACAGATTTTGCCTCTACGGAGCTCAGTCTTTTGGGTGGAATCTAGATCATGTGCAGGTGGCACATAGCCTCTACTTGACTTTTCCACCATCATTGCACAACCTAATATAACTACTTATGAACTTATTGAAATTGTGGAGGATAAGGTGATTTAATTATTACAAGATTAAGTGGAGTTGTGGCCCTTACTAGTCGAAGTTAGTAGTAATAACGCTCTTAAATTTTGATTTGTACTTTTTATATTATTATTAATTACAGTATGGTTTATTTAATCAAAATTTTCTAACTACAAACATTGCGGGAAAATTGCACTAAGATTAGAAATTGGTTTTCTGTTTGGCTGTTCAAAATTCATGTTGAAAAATACGGAGTACTACAGTATTCAATTCTTGGTCCAGTTATATTTCATTTTCTCATAAACGATATTCCGGGTATCATTGAAGTCACACAAACTTCTAGCTGTGTACAGACAGATTGTATTAATTGAAGGCTGCTTTTAAAGTTAAATCCTGAATAGTTACCATCTATAGATTACACTTACGAACTTAGAGCCTTAGTTCTTCTCGATTTCTCGAAGGTCTTCGACAGTTTTGATCATAGTGTATTTCTATAGAAACTTTCCATTAGGTTTGGGTTGCGTTCTTTCGCCATTGCATTAGTTAGGGAATTTTTATCTGATCGTCAGAAGCGAGTTTATTCCCAATTCTCTACGGTGTTCCTCAAGGATCACTGCTGGGCCTTTTATTGCTTATTCTGCTTATAAATGACTTTCCATAAGTGGTAAGAGCATCTAAAGTACATTTGTACGCCGACGATATGCATTTTTATCTTAGTAGGACTTATAGAACTTCTTGCGGATTGCTTAACACTGCTAAATCGAAGTCGGATAACATTGTTGTTGCACTGCCACTACATGATAGGGTTAATAATATTGGGATAATTTTAAATGGTGTGATGAAATGTTGCGATATTGTTAATATGTTGATTAGTAAGGTGTATGCTGGACTTCGTAGGCCATGGCTTTGAGCTAGTATTTTGTTATATTAAAATATTCGTATAAAGATTGTAGAAACATTAATCATACCGTGATAGTACGGTCTCTCCATAATTAGATAGCATATGTACTGATAAAACACAGAGAGGGTTGCTTTCAACGATTGCATCCGCTACATTTTTGATCTCCATAGATTTGACCATATCTCACGTTATAGATCTCAGTTAGAATTCTTACCTAGATCAAAGAGTATTAACTCTTCTTTTTAATAATCGTGATACATCTGAATATCTCAGGGAATGTTTTCAATCATCGACATCACCGTGTAGTCGTAATTTCATAATTCCGCGATTAAGAAAATCTTTCTTTTCTTGCTTAGGCTGACCGACATTGGAATAGTCTTCCATCAAATCAGAGTATTTAAGAAGCTTATATAGATGCATTTGTGAGTTAAGGAATTTCATCTAGTTCTGTTTATCATTAATTTCCTTATTTTTCTTAATTCTTTAGCTATTATTTTATTTATTATTATCATTATTATAAGTTTTCTATTGTTTATTTATGATTTATCTATAATTACTGAATACATTTCTAACTCCGATCAATTTTATAGTAACAAACAAAAGATTGTATAAATCTTGTGAAAGTAGTCCATGAATAAATTCATATTATTATTTGTTTGCTTTGAGTTTTCCTTCTTTTAATATATTAAAAATCTTATGTATACGTACTGGGATAAAAAATATAATTATCATTAGCATTATACATTTGCCTTATTGTATATTTATTTTATAATATTAATTTTGTTTATACTTTTGTCTATCAATAAATGAAATAATTGTTAATTGAAACAAAATTAGTTCAGCAATTTTTTCTTTTATCACCTGTATTGTTTATATACAACAAGTTTTGCAATATACGAGAGTAAATACATAAGGCCGTATTTACCAAGCTAAGGATATTACCTATATTTAAGCTCAACTGTATTTTGAATTCTATGTATAATATGGTAAAATATCAGTTTAACTAAAATTCGGATCTAATGTTGCGTTATATGGATGATGATTATTATATATGTGTATATAGAATCCATAAATGGGCAAAAACAAATATACATTTAGATACTTATATACTTAAAATTTTGCGGAGTATTATCAAAAAAAAAAAAAATAATAATAATAATTTAGAATATTTGAAATAAAATTTTATTTGATAATTCAATAAACTACTATTTACAGAAACAGGAAACACTGCCACCACATTTTTATTATGATTTTCAATACTTGTATAGTTCTTTTTCGTTTTCTTTTTTTTTCTTTTCCTTTATTTATTAGCAACAATTACCTAGAAATTTCAACGAATAAAATTCAAAATAATGTTCCTTGCAATAATATACATATTTAATAAACTAAAAATATACACTAACATATTTCCAAGCTCAAAAATAGAGAAATAAAAATAAAATAAAATTTTATTTTAAGTATTCTAATAAGAAATGATTTGCTGCTGTTTGTATAGGAGGTATTTTTTTTTCTCAGTTTCTTTTAAAACAATTCTAGTTACTGTGAGTATTTTTATATTAAAATTAAACGTGTAAACCATTATTCCGATTTCCCTTAATTCCGAACGTAATATGCACGGTTAAATTAAAGAATTTTTATTTTCAAATAAATAGAGGATTTTTGTTTTGATTTTTGAAAAATAAAAATAAAAAATAAATAAAAACAACACCAAAACATTCCTTATTCATATTTATTATAACATTCCTCCTCCTCCATTGGCTTTCCAGCCATTTTGTAAATATAAAAATTTTTAATATTCAAAACGGTCTAAGTAATAATATTATTTTAAAACATCATCGAACGGAAATGGCGTACACAAATACAATATAATTATATTTTACATCGAAAAACAAATCAAGTACAGCAAACAATAAGAAATAAATAAATAACAAAACATATTTTCAGATCAATAGTCTGACGTGAATCTTTTAAAAAATATTTATTATTACAAAAAAACAAAAAAAAAAACAAAACAAAAAAAACAAAAATACAAATTTTTAATTTCAAAACAAATTAACTCACAAAATAAAATAAAAAACAAAACAAAAAATACATGCAAATAAAAAGAGAAGAATCTTGTAAAGTATACAATAAGAGGGAAGTATATAATAATAGCATAGTACATGAAAAAAAATTATAATTATTATTATTATTATGTCAACATTTAATGAAATTTCAAAAAATTTAGAGGCGACGAAGAAGACGCAAATTTCCATAATTTAATAAAAGAAATGCTTATTTGAAAATATTATGCATATATGTAATTAAAAACCCATGCATATATATTATAGTGTTATCATAACTGAGATATTAAAATAGAAAGAAATTTTTAACCAGAAAAAAACAAAAACAAAACGTGAAAAATTATAACCAAAATTTGTAAAGAGGATTATTACAAAACAAAAACAAAAGATGAGAAATAAATAGAGCGAAATAGAAAGAGAGAAAAAAAAACATTGAAACGAAAACAAAACGGAAATATATTAATTATTATTCTTCATTAGCCAATTTTCACAAGTAAATTATTATATAAATTTAGGAATCCTTTCGTTCTAGGAAGTAATAAAAGCTTCCTGTAATTTTTAAAATTAAATTAAAATCATACTTTACGTCCATTTAAATAAAAACAAAGACAAAAAAAAAAAACTACAAAAAAGTAAGAAGAACTACAAATTTCATATCAAATTTATAAAAATATAGGAATTTTTTCCTTCTTTTGGTTTGTTAATTTTTGATATTTAAAAATAATTTTCAATATCAAAAAAGAACGATTTGAAAAAAAAAAACACAAAATGTTAAGAATAATAAAAAACTTATAAAACAAACAAAAAAATACATGAGGAAAGTACACAAAATTTCTATGTAGGTACGACGTACGTATATACATAATATATGTGTAGTTGTACATAATTTATTTAAACAAATATCTTTTATACTACGTTTTTTTGTTTATTTTTTTCAAAATCACAAAAAAAAAATATAAACAATTGTTGCTTACCTAATGGAAAAAATTAATAAAATTTTGCAGAAATTCAAAATATAAAAAAAAAAGAAATATAAGACTGTAATTTATAAGCAATAAAAAACAAAGAAAAAATAATGAGAATAAGAGATTTACACAAATGAGGAATGAATACAAACAAATACAGAAATTCTGTCAAAATATTAATTTGTTTAAATATTTCGTCTAATCCCTTTTTTGTTGTTGTATATATAAGCGTAAAGGAGGGGGGGGGGGTGGGGGTTCACAAGCATGGAGTCCAAGGTATAGGGTTTTCCAATAAGAGGTGTTATTTTGATATTCAAAGAAAAATGCCATTTTTTGAGATAAATGATCGGATCTTTATTTCATTATAAAGAGGAAGGTATGGAAAATAACATCAGCCAAATGACCACCACGACCACGCCTACAGGACCATATCCTTTTCATGAAATTTTCCATAACCAAATCGCAAAGTGGCTGCCCTATGTCCTCGATAGCCTCACGAATTCCATCTTTGAGGTCTTGAATCGACGCTGGGCTGTTGGGGTAGACCGTCTCTTTCACGTGGCTCCAAAGGAAGAAGTCGCAAGGTGTTAAGTCACAAGATCTCGGTGGCCAATTGTGATCACCTCTTCGAAAGATAACACGGTCCTGAAACTTTTCCCGTAAAAGATCAATGGTTTCGTTGCTTGTATGGCACGTAGCGCCGTCTTGTTGAAAGTAAACGTTGTCCAGATCAATACCATCCAATTCCGGCCATAAAAAATCATTAATCATCTGTCGATAGCGCAATCCATTCACCGTAACTGTTGCTCCAGCCTCATTTTCGAAAAAGTAAGGTCCAAAGACCCCGCGGGACCATAAACCGCACCAAACAGTCACACGTTGAGGATAGAGAGGCTTTTCAATAATAACTCTTGGGTTTTCCGAGCCCCAGATGCGACAATTTTGCTTGTTGACGAAGCCATCGAGGTGGAAATGGGCCTCATCACTCAAGATGAGTTTTCGATGGAATTCCGGATCATTTTCATGCATTTCAAGGACCCAATCAGCAAAGACTCGACGTTGTTGATGATCGGCCGGCTTGAGTTCTTGTGTTAACTGAACTTTATAAGCCTTAAGACCCAAATCTTTATGCAAAATATGGTGTAATGACGTTTGTGGAATGCCTAATTCCAAAAAACGACGAGGAATGGATAAACCTGAGTTTTCTTCAACACTTTCGGCTACAGCAGCAATATTCTCAGCTGTTCTTGAGCGACGTGCACGGGTTTTATTCTTCACATCACTAACTTGTCCCGACAGCTCGAATTTTTCTACCAATTTCTGTATTGCGGTCCAACAAGGTGCTTCACGACGACCCAAAAATGTTCGAGTTTTACGAACCGTCTCTGCCACATTTTCACCATTTTTATAGTGAATTTTAATAATTTCAATGCGTTGTTGAATCGTGTGTCTTTCCATTTTTAATAATGGCGTAGTTTCTACTTGTCAAATGTCAAAAAATGACAGCTCCAAAAGTGAGATCTACCGAAATAGCGGGCTAATTAAAATAACATCTCTTATTGGAAAACCCTTTATATGTATTGCTCTGATATTAGAACATACTATATAACTAAAGGAAGCGCAATAAGCTCGAAAAGTTGCCACATTTACCACTATGCAGTGGAATTCTGTTTATGTATTCGTTACGCTCATAGAAGTAGTAAATTTGAAATATTTTTGAAGGGATGTTTTGCATAATTATTTAAAATAAAACAGAATTGTGAGCTGCCACTGACACATTGAAAAAAAAAAAAAAAGTTGGGAACAAGAAAATGTAAACAAAGAAATATTTTCAACAATATTTTCAAGATAATTTGATATTTTCATTTTTCCATCCTTTTTATACCCTAGATGAAATCTATAGGGTACCTATACTAAGTTTGTCATTCCGTTTGTAACACCTCGAAATAATGATGGTAGAGCAAAATGAATTGGACACCCACGCATAATATTAAAAGTTATTTTGATTTTTGCATGTCCGTCCGTCCGTCCGTCTGTCTGTCTGTGCGCACGATAACTCGAGAACGCGTATACTTAGAGAGCTGAAATTTGTACACGGACTTTAAAAAAAAAAGTAAAATTAAGTTCGAAAATGAGACAAATCGGGCAGCTCTTTCGGGGTTGCCATACAAAACTTTCGTTTTCCTCTGTATATTTGGACATTGCCTGAGAACGCATCGATATAGAGAGCTGAAATTTGGTACGTGGTGTTTTCATTGTACTAGCAAATAAAATTTCAAAAATGGACTAAATCGGGCAACTCCTTCTTGGTGTTGCCATATAAAAATTTAAGTTTTTTTACGTATACTGTGAAAACCATCAGTCCAAGACATTTTTATTGTACTAAAAACTTCTTCAGAATACGAAATCCTATTAAATTGGTTATAATCATTTTTTCTGTCCGACAAACTGTTCTAGAAATATATGCGAAAAGCAACTTCAAAAATCAAACTTGCATAGATCGGTGACCATACGAAATTTAATACGGGCATTCATCTAGGTTATCATAAGAATTGGTCTTAGACCAATTCTAGCTTTTTTACTTGTTTCATTTCTTTTGCACGTATTTGCAAAAAAGAGACTTTCTAGTTTAATTTCAGGACTAGGAAAACGTCTTTCCGAGATTATTTCGGCGATTATTTATACAGCACCGCACAGTACAATTCATTGTTGAAATATTCATTAATCATTTATAATCACTAAATTGTCACAAAAACGAACAAAATACAAAACGGACACAAAAAACATGAATCTGACTTTAATTCGAAATGACACAATTGACATTAATCGCAATTTAACTTGGTTAAGGCTTGGTTAGACTTGGTTAAATTCTTCTTGCCTTTGCACCCTTTCGCCAAAGAACAGAGATTCTCTCACGCCGACAGGGTTTTTACACGAAATTTCGCTTCCTTCAGTTATATGTTCTAAGGTTCTGAGTAACAGAATCGATCACCGAAATCTTCTTTTATATACTACAAATAAAGTTTAGCATAACTTTGCTAGCTGACACTGAGATAGGACACGGTAGACCTAAGAGCATTCATCCTGTACCAGGTATTCTGTTTGGGTGCTCTCCTTCTAGATAGGACAGACAGTTGAGTCTGTTAACGACTCACATTTTTGTTAGGTATAAGCATTTAATACCCTAGACACACAGCACGATCTAATGAATCATTAATACTAAATATTCATTAAAATGTCGTGTGTCTGCAGTGTATATAGACTAATTAGTCGTTAGTTAAGTCTTCATTAAGAGCGCTGTGTATTTAGGGCTTTAGTATCTTAAAACAGATATGCCACGAACAAATAACGACAATATCTCTAGTATAATCACACCTAAAGTGAATTTTGTAAGACCACTCGACAAACAGGAATGGTTGAATCGTGAGCTTAATTTGTCATGAGCACGGCATTATACATAGGAGTAAGTGAGATGAAGGAACATTTGTCAAAGCTGAGTGACAAGATTTCAAATGTGCTTTTGTTTTGTGAGTAGATTTAGTCAATTTAAAATTCTTTTGTGAAATTTAACAAAAGTACCAAATCAATTCTTTTAAAAACTATTTATCCATGAAGTTTATTTAGTGCAAAGTTTTATAGTGCCACTAGTGCCTGTTAAAATCTTCATATTAATTAAAAAAAAAACAGAAATGAAGTGTTCGGTCAGTGCGTGCAAATATAAATCGGATTATAAACTAGGGAAATCGTGTTGCAGGCAAGTACATTATGTAAATTATATTTTTTGTTAATAGAAGCAAAGATTTGTATAAATTAAATATATGAATTATTTCAAAATAAAGTCGAAAGAGAACATTTTTTACCACAGATGCTCCGCTCAAAATCTTTGTTTACTTTTTGCAAATTGGCAAGTTGCTTAGAATAAGGATGGCGTGTAAATACATGTAAAACATGGACTACCAACTCAACCAGAAATTTATTACGCAAAATCTGGCTTATCACCATTCCTGTTTGCTATATATTCTAAGGTGTTGACAGCCTGGTTTGATTGTGTTGTTAGAATTTTAACGATGTTTCGGTAGCAGTTGGCTTCTAGTTTAGAGGATGCTTTCTAGCGGCCGGATTAAGACTGGGCTGGTTGTTGCTGGAATCTGTGGTTAGTTAATAAACGAACTAAAATAATTTTCAGTAACTAGATTAGGTCTGGCACTAAGAAGACATGTTACATCTGTGGGTTGTCTTTACAACTGGTTGGCCTTTGCGAGCTCGATAGCTAGCATTAGCTGATTCAATAGCTGTAGTACAAGAGTCAGATCTACCCTCTGTCGACTTAATGATACGGTGAAATTACAGCTGCAATACTAACATAGCCAGGAAGACTACAACCCAGTTGGGGGGCTCAAGGCGACCCTATGTCGGGAGCTCAAGATGACGCTATGTTGATTTGAGGCGCACCGTGAGGATAGCTAGTGCTGCAGTTGAACGTATTCGATAGGCGCCTTCTGTCAGCACATAAGAACTCACTAGATGAAAGGAGATCTATAGAATTATAAAAGCTCATATATTTTATAATCCCAAATCACCGGTTGTCGTCTGCATTGAAATCTCTTGTTTCTTTTTTAATCCTTCCTTTTTGTTTTTTATTTTAAAATTAGATGTCGAGCATCGATTACTTATACTTTTTACTTAAAAAAATTCTCTTCTGATTTAATTAGTTTTCGTGGACGTAAAAACTATTTACATTTTTGTGTTTCTTGATTTTATAAAATTTAAGAGCCTACCTAGCGAAGACCCTTTTGTCATCAGCAAGATATCTCAAAGTACTTTTACTGGGATTTAATTGCTGCGATTAAAGCTGTTTTTTTTTTTACTCTATCGAATGTATAGTCTGGAACGACAGTGTCGTCACAAATCCAACCGTATTTCATGAATGCTCATCAATACCTCTCGGATAGTCAGGTTGCTCTCAAGGCTTTAAAATCCTTCACTATTAAGTCCAGGATAGTCTAGAAGTGTCTGCAAATCTATCGATGAGAAACAAAGTTATCCTCATGTGGGTACCGAGATATGAGGGCCATAGCTGACGGCCTATCCGAAAGAGAAGCGGAGATTCTTTGTCAGACCAGAGCCATTTTGTGGCACTTCTAATTGTTACCTTAAAGCTACCCTAAATAACTTGGAGAAAAAACAAAAATACCTTTATTGGAAAAGGACTTAGTCAGTCAAAAAAGTTAATCGAGACTTTTGACGGAAAAACAAAAAAATTCCTACTCCCCAGAAGAATAGAGCATAAAATAATCACAGAGCTCTTCTTAGGACACTGCTCAATGCGTTATCACCTAAACTAAGACAGGCTTGGCTGAGACTGTAGCCAGTGGCCATACCGACTTTGTATCATTTTTTTTTTTCGAGCCCCAAAGAAAAAGTCCCTGTACTTCCTGTTTGGCTCATCAAGAAAAAATTTCGTACACCTGCAAGCACTCAGGTTCGGGAATTGACCCGAATTAATTTATAAAGGATGCATAATGATCTAGCTAAGATAAAACACTAGGTGACATCCTGGTAATGAGCAGCGATATGGAGTGATATGATTATAACGTCTCAAGTCGTAAAAGAGCTTTATACAGTCATTGAATGCGACCTTAATTTTGTTGGAACAAGAGCAATCCATGGAAGAGTATATAAGTTAACCAAAAGTGAAAAAAGTCACTGTTAAGCACAATTCCCAAGTTTTTAGTTTTATATACTCGAACCAGACGATTATTGTTGAGAGCGGTGGTGGGAAAATCAGATGTAGTGATTCCAGTTTGCGCAATGTGCAACAATCATGTAATTTGATTTGATCGGACTTAAATCCAGATGGATACTTATAGTCCAATGGTCAACGCGGTATAAGTCATCATTTAGTCTACAAGTGCAGTCCTCATCGCGACTGATAAGCTTTGATATATACAATTGGATGTCATCTACATACATCTGAATGCTCGACCTTTGAATTACTTCCGACAAGTAAAGGCAGTTGTAGATAAAGAGGTCAGTACTTTAACCTGTTACCCTTGTTACCCTGAAAACTGGGAATTAGTTTAATAACAACCCTACTGAGTTTGAATCTCTCAGAGAATTCATCCAAAAGTAGCTTATGCTCAAGGCTATCGAAAGCCTGCGAAAAATCCGAGAGACAGGTAGTAAATTTCGTGTCTATCAAGTGACAGACGTTAGTTCGTTGCAATCCTCAAGAGAGCGGTCTCACAGCTGTAGTTTTTCCGATATCCAGATTGCCATTGCGTAAGAAGCGAATGATTTATGAAGTATTGCTCTAATTAATCATGCATTAGCCTTTCTAGCGCCTTACAGAGGTTGCACATAGTATACTAATAGTCCAGATCTGATGGAGTACTGGGAGAGGAGGACTTTGCAACAGGTAATACTACAGCATGTTTCCAGGTATGAAGAAATACGGACGTCGTCAGGCAGCTATTAAACAAAACTGATGGTAAAACAATCTTCATATATTTTGGAGATATATCATCAGATCCTATGGAATCAGATTTTATTCCAAAAAGTGCCTTGCGCACCTCCTCTGAGCCAACACCACAGAAACTAAATCCATCAAGAGTGTAATCATCAGTCGCTATGGGAGAAGAGCGGTTCATTCGCGGATCTGTTCCTGCATGAGACGTTGTGTTGTGATATTATTGGTGGCTCCCGTTCCAAAGATCTATCTTCGATGGTGTGTCGCTTTGCTGCAAAGAAAGGTAAATCTTTCGCCAGTAAAATAAATGTTCCTACTTTCAGGATCCAAAAATTGAAAAATAGAGATATACCAAAATTATGAAGGAGTGTGTGCAGGCAGGTTGATATGAGGGGGTTTGGATGATGGAGAAATTTTTCCATCTGATGTTGGGCTTGCAGTATAAGGTAGGTACTCATAAATGGCAAGAATTTTGGCATGCTCGTTGGGTAGTACCTTTTCTATCGAATAGTAGAATTGCTGTCCCATGAGCGCAACCTGCACACAGTCCTTTTTGGCTTCGACATAAACTCTTAGTAATCAATCACCCTGCAATACATCTGTGGAATTAAATAAAAACAGAATGTGAAATAATTTTTACTATTTAATATATAAACCCATTTTCACGCATTAGATTTTCTCAACCTATTCGGAAAGCACATTAATTTCAAATTAATGAAATATCTTGAAACTCAGCAAGGATCGCCAATATGGCTTCCGGACTGGACGCTCATCTGGAGACTTGCTGACTTTTCTTACGGAACGTTGGAACCGTAGTCTCAACAATTTTGGTGAATCCGAAATCGTTGCTTTGGATATTTCAAAGGCCTTTGATAGAGTCTGGCATCCTGCCCTTTTAGCCAAACTTAAAGCATTTTGTCGTCCTCTTCTATTATGGATTGAAAGTTTTCTATCTGGTCGCCAAATACGTATTAGATGGCGTTACATCTGAGCCTCACCCTACAAATGCCGGTGTGGCCCAGGTTTCTGTTATCTTTCCGTCTCTCTTCCTAATTTTCATTAATGATCTGTTTTCCGTTACTTTCAATCCCATCCATAGCTTTGTTGATGACTGTACTCTTGATTTCGCTTACTCCTTTGATACTCTTGTGGACTCCAAAGGGAATGCCGCATATGTCAAACGGGATGGCTTGATATTATCCTCGCTTGGGGCACAGTATATATCATACAGTAGAATAGCTTAGAACTAACTACTGAAAAGTGAATTTTAGAATTTCAATTAAAAAAACATAACCTTAAAATTTCTCCCACTAGAGGGAACTATTAAGTATGATACGGACATAAATGGGCGAACAGTAGCTAGCTGCACGACCGTTGACGGAAGTATTAGTTTTATGTATGTACACATATCGGCAATCGGCGACAAATGTATTGTTCCATTACTAAACAGCTGTTTGACGGTAAAGTGGTGTCATTTTGCCTCTTTCCCTCTAGTAAAAGTTTAAGAATGCCATCAGATCTCTTTCTTCCACTTTAGATTTACATAGGAATCCATGTATTAAAAATTGACTAGTGTGTTAGTTAAAACTGTTGAAAGAGAAAGTATAGTCTCTTTATAGAAGCATCCTACTCACTTGACAGTTTTGACAGAGCTGGGCTACTGTATGATATATACTGTGCTTGGGGTAAAGTGAATCGCGTCGAATTCAATGCATTTAAGACCCAAAGCTGTCTCATCTCTTTAAAACAAGATCACCATTTAACCACTCCCATTTCATTTGATGGAGCCTTAATTTCAGATTCACCGTCACTAAGTATTCTTGGCATTAACATTTCCAATAAATTAAGCTGGAGAGACCACATCTTCTCTGTTGCCAGGGAAGCATCGAAATGTCTTGGATTTCTGAAAAGGTGTACGAAGTCTTATATCAGACCTGGAATGGAATATAATTCTCACATCTGGGCTAGGGCTGACCGTACAGCCTTAGCTTCATTGGATTTTGTCCAAAAGAGAGCCTGTAAGCTCATTGGCGATAACTTGTCATATCGACTCACTCGAGCACCGCCGCAATGTTTGATGTCTTTCGCTCCTTTATCGCTACACGCATGGCCAATGTTCTGCTGAAATATCTAGTCCGATCCGTTGTAGATTAATTGCTGCACGCCATATTCGCACTGCAAGCCGCGCACATCCCGCTCTCACCCTGCAAAATACTTTCGGCCCTACAGTAAAATTCCGAGATGCTTTCTTATCCCGAACTGTGTGAATGTGGAATAGTCTACAATCTTCTGTTTTTCCTCAGGCTTACAATATGTGAAGATTCAAGAGTGACATACTTCGGCACCTCGGCCACTCTCCTCATGTCCCCTAATCCTTTCCTTATCTCCTTCATGCCATGCTGTGCTTTGCAGAGTAGATTATCCCCCGAGTTTGGATTGATAATATATATGAAAAAAAAAACAAGTTCAAACAATTTATTTTGATGTAAAAAAAGAAATCAACGATCTTGTATATAAATTGTCCGAAAAAAATTATTTTCAGATTATTTCTCATCGAATCTGACATCACTAATCTTTCAATTTAGGTGCAAATCATCTTTATTACTGTTGCGTGCGTGACCTTAGTTCAATATTCAAAACACGAGCTTTCAGATATAAATAACAAGTTCTTTATTATTATTATTTTTGGTTATCACTAGAGTAAAGTACTTCAAATTATCGGAATCCAATTAGAACACTTTCGTCTATTATACACTTTCACTTGTTTTCTGCAATATTTAAGGCAGAAACACATCCGGGCAAGCCTCAGGCCTGGCCTCTCTCAGGCTTCCTCGCAGCTCGCCTCAAGGCTTGCCTCAGAGAAATGAAAACAAAATGATACCACCGGGCTCTGTACAATACACTGTGGCTCGATGCTGTCATTTTAATTTTGTTAGTACAGAGTAGGTCTGAGAGAGAAAAATTTCGAACATTGAGCAAAGCGAGATTTGCGGCTAGGCCTTGAGGCTAGCTGCTGGCTTGGTTTTGTGTTGCATCTTTTAAAACCCCGTGTTGGAAATTTTGACAACACCACGAGGAAGCCTCGAGGCTTGGATGTGTTTCTGCCTTTATGATTTAATTTACAAACATACATAAATATATATATAATGTGACTTATATAGCTAAAAAGAAAAGTTATCTAGTGAATAAATTAGAAAAAAACATTTTGCAGTCCCTTCAAAGAATCAAATTTCTAATTGGTCTTGTATCAATATTAAAATTTAAAGAATTTGAAATTTTTTTTTGAGATTAATCTGAATATTTTCCTATCATTCCCTACAGAAGTTGATTCTGTTTCAGAGATTAATCTGAATATTTTCCTATCATTTCCTACAGAAGTTGATTCTGTTTCAGAGATTAATCTGAATACTTTCCTATAATTTCCTACAGAAGTTAATTCTGTTTCAGAGATTAATATGAATATTTTCCTATAATTTCCTACAGAAGTTAATTCTGTTCCAGAGTTTAATCTGAATATTTTCCTATCATTTCCTACAGAAGTTAATTCTGTTCCAGAGTTTAATCTGAATATTTTCCTATGATTTCCTACAGAAGTTGATTCTGTTTCAGAGATTAATCTGAATATTTTCCTATAATTTCCTGCAGAAGTTGATTCTGTTGCAGAGATTAATCTGAATACTTTCCTATAATTTCCTACAGAAGTTGATTCTGTTTCAGAGATTAATCTGAATATTTTCCTATCATTTCCTACAGAAGTTGATTCTGTTTCAGAGATTAATATGAATACTTTCCTATAATTTCCTACAGAAGTTAATTCTGTTTCAGAGATTAATATGAATATTTTCCTATAATTTCCTACAGAAGTTAATTCTGTTCCAGAGTTTAATCTGAATATTTTCCTATGATTTCCTACAGAAGTTGATTCTGTTTCAGAGATTAATCTGAATATTTTCCTATAATTTCCTGCAGAAGTTGATTCTGTTTCAGAGATTAATATGAATACTTTCCTATAATTTCCTACAGAAGTTGATTCTGTTTCAGAGATTAATATGAATACTTTCCTATAATTTCCTACTGGAAGTTGATTCTGTTTCAGAGATTATTCTGAATACTTTCCTATAATTTCCTATAGAAGTTGATTCTGTTTCAGAGATTAATCTGAATATTTTCCTTTTATTTCCTACAGAAGTTGATTCTGTTGCAGAGATTAATCTGAATACTTTCCTATAATTTCCTACAGAAGTTGATTCTGTTTCAGAGATTAATCTGAATACTTTCCTATAATTTCCTACAGACGTTAATTCTGTTCCAAAGATTAATATGAATATTTTCCTATCATTTGCTACAAAAGTTGATTCTGTTGCAGAGATTAATCTGAATATTTTCCTATCATTTCCTACAGAAGTTGATTCTGTTTCAGAGATTAAACTGAATACTTTCCTATAATTTCCTACAGACGTTAATTCTGTTCCAGAGATTAATATGAATATTTTCCTATCATTTGCTACAAAAGTTGATTCTGTTGCAGAGATTAATCTGAATATTTTTCTATCATTTCCTACAGAAGTTGATTCTGTTTCAGAGATTAATCTGAATATTTTCCTATCATTTGCTACAGAAGTTGATTCTGTTTCAGAAATCAATCTGAATATTTTCCTATCATTTCCTACAGAAGTTGATTCTGTTTCAGAGATTAATCTGAATATTTTCCTATAATTTCCTACAGAAGTTGATTCTGTTTCAGAGATTAATATGAATACTTTCCTATAATTTCCTACAGAAGTTGATTCTGTTTCAGAGATTAATCTGAATACTTTCCTATAATTTCCTACAGAAGTTGATTCTGTTTCAGAGATTAATCTGAATACTTTCCTATAATTTCCTACTAGAAGTTGATTCTGTTTCAGAGATTATTCTGAATACTTTCCTATAATTTCCTATAGAAGTTGATTCTGTTTCAGAGATTAATCTGTATATTTTCCTATAATTTCCTACAGACGTTAATTCTGTTCCAGAGATTAATATGAATATTTTCCTATCATTTGCTACAGAAGTTGATTCTGTTGCAGAGATTAATCTGAATATTTTCCTATCATTTCCTACAGAAGTTGATTCTGTTTCAGAGATTAATCTGAATATTTTCCTATCATTTGCTACAGAAGTTGATTCTGTTTCAGAAATCAATCTGAATATTTTCCTATAATTTCCTACAGAAGTTGATTCTGTTTCAGAGATTAATCTGAATACTTTCCTATAATTTCCTACAGAAGTTGATTCTGTTTCAGAGCTTAATCTGAATATTTTCCTTTTATTTCCTACAGAAGTTGATTCTGTTTCAGAGATTAATCTGAATACTTTCCTTTTATTTCCTACAGAAGTTGATTCTGTTTCAGAGATTAATCTGAATACTTTCCTATAATTTCCTACAGAAGTTGATTCTGTTTCAGAGATTAATCTGAATACTTTCCTATAATTTCCTACTGGAAGTTGATTCTGTTTCAGAGATTATTCTGAATACTTTCCTATAATTTCCTATAGAAGTTGATTCTGTTTCAGAGATTAATCTGAATACTTTCCTATAATTTCCTACAGAAGTTGATTCTGTTTCAGAGATTAATCTGAATACTTTCCTATAATTTCCTACTGGAAGTTGATTCTGTTTCAGAGATTATTCTGAATACTTTCCTATAATTTCCTATAGAAGTTGATTCTGTTTCAGAGATTAATCTGAATATTTTCCTATAATTTCCTACAGACGTTAATTCTGTTCCAGAGATTAATATGAATATTTTCCTATCATTTGCTACAAAAGTTGATTCTGTTGCAGGGATTAATCTGAATATTTTCCTATCATTTCCTACAGAAGTTGATTCTGTTTCAGAGATTAATCTGAATATTTTCCTATCATTGGCTACAGAAGTTGATTCTGTTTCAGAAATCAATCTGAATATTTTCCTATAATTTCCTACAGAAGTTGATTCTGTTTCAGAGATTAATCTGAATATTTTCCATTCATTTCCTACAGAAGTTGATTCTGTTTCAGAGATTAATCTGAATACTTTCCTATAATTTCTACAGAAGTTGATTCTGTTTCAGAGATTAATCTGAATACTTTCCTATAATTTCCTACTGGAAGTTGATTCTGTTTCAGAGATTATTCTGAATACTTTCCTATAATTTCCTATAGAAGTTGATTCTGTTTCAGAGATTAATCTGTATATTTTCCTATAATTTCCTACAGACGTTAATTCTGTTTCAGAGATTAATCTGAATACTTTCCTATAATTTCCTACAGAAGTTGATTCTGTTTCAGAGATTAATCTGAATACTTTCCTATAATTTCCTACTGGAAGTTGATTCTGTTTCAGAGATTATTCTGAATACTTTCCTATAATTTCCTATAGAAGTTGATTCTGTTTCAGAGATTAATCTGAATATTTTCCTATAATTTCCTACAGACGTTAATTCTGTTCCATAGATTAATATGAATATTTTCCTATCATTTGCTACAAAAGTTGATTCTGTTTCAGAAATTAATCTGATTATTTTCCATTCATTTCTTACAGAAGTTGATTCTGTTTCAGAGATTAATCTGAATATTTTCCTATCATTTGCCACAGAAGTTGATTCTGTTTCAGAAATCAATCTGAATATTTTCCTATCATTTCCTACAGAAGTTGATTCTGTTTCAGAGATTAATCTGAATATTTTCCTATAATTTCCTACAGAAGTTGATTCTGTTTCAGAGATTAATATGAATACTTTCCTATAATTTCCTACAGAAGTTGATTCTGTTTCAGAGATTAATCTGAATACTTTCCATTCATTTCCTACAGAAGTTGATTCTGTTTCAGAGATTAATCTGAATATTTTCCTATAATTTCCTACAGAAGTTGATTCTGTTTCAGAGCTTAATCTGAATATTTTCCTTTCATTTCCTACAGAAGTTGATTCTGTTTCAGAAATTAATCTGAATATTTTCCATTCATTTCCTACAGAAGTTGATTCTGTTTCAGAGATTAATCTGAATATTTTCCTATAATTTCCTATAGAAGTTGATTCTGTTTCAGAGCTTAATCTGAATATTTTCCTTTCATTTCCTACAGAAGTTGATTCTGTTTCAGAGATTAATCTGAATACTTTCCTATAATTTCCTACAGAAGTTGATTCTGTTTCAGAGATTAATCTGAATACTTTCCTATAATTTCCTACTGGAAGTTGATTCTGTTTTAGAGATTATTCTGAATACTTTCCTATAATTTCCTATAGAAGTTGATTCTGTTTCAGAGATTAATCTGTATATTTTCCTATAATTTCCTACAGACGTTAATTCTGTTTCAGAGATTAATCTGAATACTTTCCTATAATTTCCTACAGAAGTTGATTCTGTTTCAGAGATTAATCTGAATATTTTCCTATCATTTGCCACAGAAGTTGATTCTGTTTCAGAAATCAATCTGAATATTTTCCTATCATTTCCTACAGAAGTTGATTCTGTTTCAGAGATTAATCTGAATATTTTGCTATAATTTCCTACAGAAGTTGATTCTGTTTCAGAGATTAATATGAATACTTTCCTATAATTTCCTACAGAAGTTGATTCTGTTTCAGAGATTAATCTGAATACTTTCCTATAATTTCCTACAGAAGTTGATTCTGTTTCAGAGATTAATCTGAATACTTTCCTATAATTTCCTACTGGAAGTTGATTCTGTTTCAGAGATTATTCTGAATACTTTCCTATAATTTCCTATAGAAGTTGATTCTGTTTCAGAGATTAATCTGTATATTTTCCTATAATTTCCTACAGACGTTAATTCTGTTTCAGAGATTAATCTGAATACTTTCCTATAATTTCCTACAGAAGTTGATTCTGTTTCAGAGATTAATCTGAATACTTTCCTATAATTTCCTACTGGAAGTTGATTCTGTTTCAGAGATTATTCTGAATACTTTCCTATAATTTCCTATAGAAGTTGATTCTGTTTCAGAGATTAATCTGAATATTTTCCTATAATTTCCTACAGACGTTAATTCTGTTCCATAGATTAATATGAATATTTTCCTATCATTTGCTACAAAAGTTGATTCTGTTCCATAGATTAATCTGAATATTTTCCTATCATTTGCCACAGAAGTTGATTCTGTTTCAGAAATCAATCTGAATATTTTCCTATCATTTCCTACAGAAGTTGATTCTGTTTCAGAGATTAATCTGAATATTTTCCTATAATTTCCTACAGAACTTGATTCTGTTTCAGAGATTAATATGAATACTTTCCTATAATTTCCTACTGGAAGTTGATTCTGTTTCAGAGATTATTCTGAATACTTTCCTATAATTTCCTATAGAAGTTGATTCTGTTTCAGAGATTAATCTGAATATTTTCCTTTTATTTCCTACAGACGTTAATTCTGTTCCAGAGATTAATATGAATATTTTCCTATCATTTGCTACAAAAGTTGATTCTGTTGCAGGGATTAATCTGAATATTTTCCTATCATTTCCTACAGAAGTTGATTCTGTTTCAGAGATTAATCTGAATATTTTCCTATCATTGGCTACAGAAGTTGATTCTGTTTCAGAAATCAATCTGAATATTTTCCTATAATTTCCTACAGAAGTTGATTCTGTTTCAGAGATTAATCTGAATATTTTCCATTCATTTCCTACAGAAGTTGATTCTGTTTCAGAGATTAATCTGAATACTTTCCTATAATTTCTACAGAAGTTGATTCTGTTTCAGAGATTAATCTGAATACTTTCCTATAATTTCCTACTGGAAGTTGATTCTGTTTCAGAGATTATTCTGAATACTTTCCTATAATTTCCTATAGAAGTTGATTCTGTTTCAGAGATTAATCTGTATATTTTCCTATAATTTCCTACAGACGTTAATTCTGTTTCAGAGATTAATCTGAATACTTTCCTATAATTTCCTACAGAAGTTGATTCTGTTTCAGAGATTAATCTGAATACTTTCCTATAATTTCCTACTGGAAGTTGATTCTGTTTCAGAGATTATTCTGAATACTTTCCTATAATTTCCTATAGAAGTTGATTCTGTTTCAGAGATTAATCTGAATATTTTCCTATAATTTCCTACAGACGTTAATTCTGTTCCATAGATTAATATGAATATTTTCCTATCATTTGCTACAAAAGTTGATTCTGTTTCAGAAATTAATCTGATTATTTTCCATTCATTTCTTACAGAAGTTGATTCTGTTTCAGAGATTAATCTGAATATTTTCCTATCATTTGCCACAGAAGTTGATTCTGTTTCAGAAATCAATCTGAATATTTTCCTATCATTTCCTACAGAAGTTGATTCTGTTTCAGAGATTAATCTGAATATTTTCCTATAATTTCCTACAGAAGTTGATTCTGTTTCAGAGATTAATATGAATACTTTCCTATAATTTCCTACAGAAGTTGATTCTGTTTCAGAGATTAATCTGAATACTTTCCATTCATTTCCTACAGAAGTTGATTCTGTTTCAGAGATTAATCTGAATATTTTCCTATAATTTCCTACAGAAGTTGATTCTGTTTCAGAGCTTAATCTGAATATTTTCCTTTCATTTCCTACAGAAGTTGATTCTGTTTCAGAAATTAATCTGAATATTTTCCATTCATTTCCTACAGAAGTTGATTCTGTTTCAGAGATTAATCTGAATATTTTCCTATAATTTCCTATAGAAGTTGATTCTGTTTCAGAGCTTAATCTGAATATTTTCCTTTCATTTCCTACAGAAGTTGATTCTGTTTCAGAGATTAATCTGAATACTTTCCTATAATTTCCTACAGAAGTTGATTCTGTTTCAGAGATTAATCTGAATACTTTCCTATAATTTCCTACTGGAAGTTGATTCTGTTTTAGAGATTATTCTGAATACTTTCCTATAATTTCCTATAGAAGTTGATTCTGTTTCAGAGATTAATCTGTATATTTTCCTATAATTTCCTACAGACGTTAATTCTGTTTCAGAGATTAATCTGAATACTTTCCTATAATTTCCTACAGAAGTTGATTCTGTTTCAGAGATTAATCTGAATATTTTCCTATCATTTGCCACAGAAGTTGATTCTGTTTCAGAAATCAATCTGAATATTTTCCTATCATTTCCTACAGAAGTTGATTCTGTTTCAGAGATTAATCTGAATATTTTGCTATAATTTCCTACAGAAGTTGATTCTGTTTCAGAGATTAATATGAATACTTTCCTATAATTTCCTACAGAAGTTGATTCTGTTTCAGAGATTAATCTGAATACTTTCCTATAATTTCCTACAGAAGTTGATTCTGTTTCAGAGATTAATCTGAATACTTTCCTATAATTTCCTACTGGAAGTTGATTCTGTTTCAGAGATTATTCTGAATACTTTCCTATAATTTCCTATAGAAGTTGATTCTGTTTCAGAGATTAATCTGAATATTTTCCTATAATTTCCTACAGACGTTAATTCTGTTCCATAGATTAATATGAATATTTTCCTATCATTTGCTACAAAAGTTGATTCTGTTCCATAGATTAATCTGAATATTTTCCTATCATTTGCCACAGAAGTTGATTCTGTTTCAGAAATCAATCTGAATATTTTCCTATCATTTCCTACAGAAGTTGATTCTGTTTCAGAGATTAATCTGAATATTTTCCTATAATTTCCTACAGAACTTGATTCTGTTTCAGAGATTAATATGAATACTTTCCTATAATTTCCTACTGGAAGTTGATTCTGTTTCAGAGATTATTCTGAATACTTTCCTATAATTTCCTATAGAAGTTGATTCTGTTTCAGAGATTAATCTGTATATTTTCCTATAATTTCCTACAGACGTTAATTCTGTTTCAGAGATTAATCTGAATACTTTCCTATAATTTCCTACAGAAGTTGATTCTGTTTCAGAGATTAATCTGAATACTTTCCTATAATTTCCTACTGGAAGTTGATTCTGTTTCAGAGATTATTCTGAATACTTTCCTATAATTTCCTATAGAAGTTGATTCTGTTTCAGAGATTAATCTGAATATTTTCCTATAATTTCCTACAGACGTTAATTCTGTTCCATAGATTAATATGAATATTTTCCTATCATTTGCTACAAAAGTTGATTCTGTTTCAGAAATTAATCTGATTATTTTCCATTCATTTCTTACAGAAGTTGATTCTGTTTCAGAGATTAATCTGAATATTTTCCTATCATTTGCCACAGAAGTTGATTCTGTTTCAGAAATCAATCTGAATATTTTCCTATCATTTCCTACAGAAGTTGATTCTGTTTCAGAGATTAATCTGAATATTTTCCTATAATTTCCTACAGAAGTTGATTCTGTTTCAGAGATTAATATGAATACTTTCCTATAATTTCCTACAGAAGTTGATTCTGTTTCAGAGATTAATCTGAATACTTTCCATTCATTTCCTACAGAAGTTGATTCTGTTTCAGAGATTAATCTGAATATTTTCCTATAATTTCCTACAGAAGTTGATTCTGTTTCAGAGCTTAATCTGAATATTTTCCTTTCATTTCCTACAGAAGTTGATTCTGTTTCAGAAATTAATCTGAATATTTTCCATTCATTTCCTACAGAAGTTGATTCTGTTTCAGAGATTAATCTGAATATTTTCCTATAATTTCCTATAGAAGTTGATTCTGTTTCAGAGCTTAATCTGAATATTTTCCTTTCATTTCCTACAGAAGTTGATTCTGTTTCAGAGATTAATCTGAATACTTTCCTATAATTTCCTACAGAAGTTGATTCTGTTTCAGAGATTAATCTGAATACTTTCCTATAATTTCCTACTGGAAGTTGATTCTGTTTTAGAGATTATTCTGAATACTTTCCTATAATTTCCTATAGAAGTTGATTCTGTTTCAGAGATTAATCTGTATATTTTCCTATAATTTCCTACAGACGTTAATTCTGTTTCAGAGATTAATCTGAATACTTTCCTATAATTTCCTACAGAAGTTGATTCTGTTTCAGAGATTAATCTGAATATTTTCCTATCATTTGCCACAGAAGTTGATTCTGTTTCAGAAATCAATCTGAATATTTTCCTATCATTTCCTACAGAAGTTGATTCTGTTTCAGAGATTAATCTGAATATTTTGCTATAATTTCCTACAGAAGTTGATTCTGTTTCAGAGATTAATATGAATACTTTCCTATAATTTCCTACAGAAGTTGATTCTGTTTCAGAGATTAATCTGAATACTTTCCTATAATTTCCTACAGAAGTTGATTCTGTTTCAGAGATTAATCTGAATACTTTCCTATAATTTCCTACTGGAAGTTGATTCTGTTTCAGAGATTATTCTGAATACTTTCCTATAATTTCCTATAGAAGTTGATTCTGTTTCAGAGATTAATCTGTATATTTTCCTATAATTTCCTACAGACGTTAATTCTGTTTCAGAGATTAATCTGAATACTTTCCTATAATTTCCTACAGAAGTTGATTCTGTTTCAGAGATTAATCTGAATACTTTCCTATAATTTCCTACTGGAAGTTGATTCTGTTTCAGAGATTATTCTGAATACTTTCCTATAATTTCCTATAGAAGTTGATTCTGTTTCAGAGATTAATCTGAATATTTTCCTATAATTTCCTACAGACGTTAATTCTGTTCCATAGATTAATATGAATATTTTCCTATCATTTGCTACAAAAGTTGATTCTGTTCCATAGATTAATCTGAATATTTTCCTATCATTTGCCACAGAAGTTGATTCTGTTTCAGAAATCAATCTGAATATTTTCCTATCATTTCCTACAGAAGTTGATTCTGTTTCAGAGATTAATCTGAATATTTTCCTATAATTTCCTACAGAACTTGATTCTGTTTCAGAGATTAATATGAATACTTTCCTATAATTTCCTACTGGAAGTTGATTCTGTTTCAGAGATTATTCTGAATACTTTCCTATAATTTCCTATAGAAGTTGATTCTGTTTCAGAGATTAATCTGTATATTTTCCTATAATTTCCTACAGACGTTAATTCTGTTTCAGAGATTAATCTGAATACTTTCCTATAATTTCCTACAGAAGTTGATTCTGTTTCAGAGATTAATCTGAATACTTTCCTATAATTTCCTACTGGAAGTTGATTCTGTTTCAGAGATTATTCTGAATACTTTCCTATAATTTCCTATAGAAGTTGATTCTGTTTCAGAGATTAATCTGAATATTTTCCTATAATTTCCTACAGACGTTAATTCTGTTCCATAGATTAATATGAATATTTTCCTATCATTTGCTACAAAAGTTGATTCTGTTCCATAGATTAATCTGAATATTTTCCTATCATTTGCCACAGAAGTTGATTCTGTTTCAGAAATCAATCTGAATATTTTCCTATCATTTCCTACAGAAGTTGATTCTGTTTCAGAGATTAATCTGAATATTTTCCTATAATTTCCTACAGAACTTGATTCTGTTTCAGAGATTAATATGAATACTTTCCTATAATTTCCTACTGGAAGTTGATTCTGTTTCAGAGATTATTCTGAATACTTTCCTATAATTTCCTATAGAAGTTGATTCTGTTTCAGAGATTAATCTGAATATTTTCCTATAATTTCCTACAGAAGTTGATTCTGTTGCAGAGATTAATCTGAATACTTTCCTATCATTTCCTACAGAATTTGATTCTGTTTCAGAGATTAATCTGAATAGTTTCCTATCATTTCCTACAGAAGTTGATTCTGTTTCAGAGATTAATCTGAATACCATGAAAAATAATTTTTTTAAAAATTTACCGGAGATCTAGCATTCGTATACGAAAATATTGAGGTGGTAACACTATGGATACCAAAATATTGAAGAAATTTCGTGATTCAGAGAAAATGTAAATTTACAACCAATTGTAATTCAGGGGCTAATTTTGATCTAAAAGAGCTGCCTTTTCCACTCCTATGTTTCATGCATCTGGAAACAAACTAAAGTGATCTTCATTCCCAATGCAGGCCGAAGCGGGAACATAACTGCTATAAGAATTCCAGACCTATCAGTCTTACATCGTTTCTTCTAAAGGCTTTTGAAAGATTGATAGAAACGTCCATGGCAGCCTACTGAAGGGAAGTGAGATTTCTAGAATAAAGCGCTCATATTTAAAAGACAAATCGGCTAAAACTGCGCTACATGACGTAGTAGGAACATAGGATAACATTAGGTATCAGGTACCCTTGAATTAATACTTAGGAGCGTTATTAGACTCCAAGTCAAATTGGAGGTAAATGAGTGCGTCAAAGCCACCATGTGCCTACAAGAAAAAAATTTCCCACAGATGTGGACTTCCATCCTCCTGCTGGGTAACAGCAAACCTTGGTCACAGTAGAATACTGAAGATCTGTCCTGGGGACTGTTTACAGGGAGCTACATTGTCCTTAGACTAAAATTTTTGAAAGCTTTCTCAAATAGCATTCCTAGTAGAGAGGAGTGGGATGATAATCACTTAACAAATGAGTCTAATATATGTGTGCGTCTTTACAGACATGGATGTGGGAGTGGGACCTGGGGTATACTCAGCACTACCTAAAATACAAGATTCGTACGGCGTATCGGAATATTGTGTCTCAAGCGGAGCTTCTGGCTATTAATAAAGCAGCAAGGCTGCTGGATTTGTATTGACAGCCAATCAAAGCTCTGGACTCGAGGACCATTAGCTCCTAGTTGAACAGTGTCTCTGAAAACTCGGAAAACTGGGTGCTAACCATAGAGTTATTCTCTGCTTTGTTCCTGGTCACACTTACATACCAGGAAACGAGGTAGCTGATGCTCTGGCCAGAAAGAATACCGCTATGAATATATGTCTAGCAGGGAAATTGGAGGGAATTAGCAGGCTGGGGGTCCTGGTAAGATTCATTAACTTCTGTGGCTTGTTTCAGCGCATACCCTAAATCTGAGGAAGCTTTCAAGGTACATAGGGTCCAAATAAGGTGGCATCACAATAGACTAAGTGTGGCTGCTCGTATATGCTTTCACGATAGCCGGCACTCTAACCTAAACTAACTTAACCTACAGGATATCTAATCGTTCCATCGAATCCTGTAGAAATTCTTCAAGGATTTTCGAGTGACCAACAAGATTGTGTTGAAGATATCTACAGTCTACTGTTCTATTGCTCTGAAGATGGCCTCCTTCTTAAAATGCAGATGCAGTGGAAGCAGGTCTAGTATAGCCTCTAAGACTGCAGTTGGGCAGGTAAGCATGACACCAGTTACTCTTAGGCATACAAGCCGGTGCAGTTTGTGTAAACTAGTCTGAGCTGTCTTCTGTTCAGTGAAGTGTATGTGACTGTGGGACTTATTATTGATAAATATGATCATAGGGTAATTTTTGGTTTGAGTCCCCATGTCCTGCCGAAAAGCCTTTAACATGCTGTAGCTTTCTCGAGGACTGTTTTTAAAAGAGAATTCCAAGTTAGTCTACTATTGAAGCCAATGTCTAGATATTGACCTCTTTTGAGAATTCCACTACAGTTCTGGGGGACCCAGTCTAAAAACTATACTTGCCCTATATAGGAAATCATAAGTAGCATAGAAAATATTTTTTTCTGTGTGAATTGTAAGGAAAACAACACATTTTATATGTCTGGTTAACATATAATAGTGGGATAGCTTTCGTTTATTAACTTTTATGGTTAGAAGAACAAGTATTACTTTTACAACAATCCTTGATCATGTCTATGGGCAATGTTTCAACTGTACACCACAAAACTCCTGGTTGAAGTAAAATTACCTTTGATTTCACACTTAGCCCTAGCTGAATAGCAATTATTGAATTTCACGTAATTAAGAGAAGCTAAGACGCCTTTTGCCGTATTCTTGATTAACCCAAGCAATTTTTCTACCATTTTGGACAAAAAATTATTAGAGGGTTTTGCTATAAAATATGAATATGAAATTCACCGAGTTTGCTGCAGAGTCCGTCGCTCGAGAATTGAGTGGAAAAAACTTTTTTACAAATCTCGAGCTGCGGATTTGGCAGCAAACTCGGTCAATTACATACTGACTAAGTTCGTTATGAATTTATTTCAAAGAAAAACTCTCTATGAAATGCTAGTCCCGTATAGGGCTAATCTTGCTAGGCAATCAAGTAAATACTTATTGTTTCGCCTCGTATAAAATTCACACTTAAAAATTATTTTAGGTGCATATATGAAGTCAGCTTGGCTGTGCACTTTGGCGTATATTGCAGGTAGGAACGAAGCTGTAGGTACTGATGAGTATACGGTTGCTGTTAATACGAAACGCCTGCTTTTGCAAAGAAATTTCTTTTTTAAAAAGATTTTTCGTTTGTAAAGGAGTTTTTTCCAAAAAATTATTAAATGACGTTGACTTTCCTGGACCAAAGAATAAGATAATGGCAATAACGTGTTGTGAGTATGAACTGTAATGCAGACATCCAAAAATAATTCATGAAGGATGATTCCACTTGATGATATAAGAGTACCATCTACACTAATTGGTAAGAGATGTTCTATATTTAAAAAACTCTCGCTAGAAGTGTACGATTCCTAAATAAATATATTGACCATTATCCCTGCTTCTTACTGATAAATTTCTTGGAATGTTAAGATGGGTCCGAGCATCGGAAAGTAAATTTTTGTGTTTCCGATTTTGAGTAAATAGTTTAAGCAATTTTTATAAATCTTTTAAAGATGCATTGCTTTCAATAGCACATGAAGCCGATTTTTGTGACAAACTATTTACATTTACATTATAATGCTCCTAAAGCATATGGAAAAATTCCAAATTCGTGTAAAGTAAACTTTTATATGAAAAATACCATTCCTTTTATTGTTGAGTCGTTTTCATTACAGTGTGATTGTGTGTAAATTTTTCTGATATTCATCGCCAAATTGTATTTTAGAACGAGACCATTTTCTAGCGCATCTACATGTGTCACAGAAGTAAAAACATTTATTATTTAATTTTTTATCCCTTTTGTATGGTCTTTTGTTGATAAAGTAGTCTCCGCCGCTATTGTTAGTCTACCGGGACGGTCTAAAGAATATTTTTTTATTTTTTTAAACACTTTTCGATACATCTTACATCCGAAAATTCACGAATGTCAAGTTATGAGTAATTTTTAATGTCTTTTAAGGATTTTTAAAGATATTTAGTGCAAAATTGAATCTTACTTTTTAAAGCTTAATAGTGGATTTAATCGCAGTGTCAGATTGGTTCAGTGGATACGGCTTAATCCAGAGGTCACCAGTGTTTGAGCTCAGATAGTCCGATTTTCAGTACATAATTAAAACTATACATATGTGGCTATAGAGAAATAATACCGTAAAATCCGGAACAAAAATATAAAATCATGTACGTATAAATTTTTTATTTAATTTTGCTCCAAATTCACATAAAGTGGTCGATAACGACCGTTAAATATTTCTAGAAAGGTTTTCAGTATGAAAACACATCCGAATTAGTAAAGAAAACTGAAAAGAAACTTTTACCTAAAACACCAAAGGCAATGCCCAATTTTCGTATAACCTTAAGCTCGACATAAACAGACCTGAGAGATGTCTTATTAATCGATGCATTATGATACTCTGAACATATTTTATCAGAAATATTTATTTCAATTTAGCGTCTGAAAGCTGATTGTGAAAGAAAGAACTGCAAAATGTTATGCGAAATGTAGTAACTGGGGTGTATGTGACCCAAGTGCATGAAAATGGGCAGCAAAAACATCCCGAGGAAGTTTTCTGAATCGGGGAGACCTTTAATTTTATATGCAGTTTGCCGTATTGGAACCAACCAACCCCTGTTCCACCGGGGGTTCCCACCCTTTACCGTAAAAGTATCCAGAGAAAAATAGTCTTTTACGAACTGTAGCTGGTGATGATCTGAGGCGAACAGTGAAACCTGTTTTCCGATCGAATATAACCTTAACAAGTTAGAGCGGATCTAAGGTACAAAAAATCTAGTACCTCAGACTAAAAAAGTGAGTATGGGGATCGCTCGGAAGCTTAAACCGAGTATAGCAGTGTGGGTACTCAAACTTCTTCTCAGCACATAAGGAATTCGATTCTGTACTAGATTTGCCAAAATGTACTAGATCAAACTTTAACCCCTATTCAAGCTTTCCATTGCTTAATTGAAATAAACATTCATAATGAAATATGTTCAGAGTATCATAATGCATCGACATCTCACATATCTGTTCATGGAGAGCCTTTAACTAGTTTTTTTTTTATTCAGAAACGATGTCGATATTTAGCGATTATTTTCGTTGAAGATTATTACGAAGTTATCTATATAATTGGTTGTCCGGGAAATGAGATTAGACTTATTATAAGTCGGTAAGATTTGACTTGTGCAGATATTTTATTTTCAAAGGACTAACGTTTCGAGAATGTAATCAGGGTGGATGACCAATTACCCAGTTCCATCCCTTCGATACCCTACTGAGCTACATCTACTATATAAATTCTAACACTATTCCTCAGTTGGATTTGGATTGCACGTTGTCTAGGCTTGTAATGTGATTTTAAAGAATCCTTGCATATATGTATAAATATTTTTATTAAGTCACATTTTTCCTTTTAGGATCGTAAATATAAATATAAGTTTACAGTGATAATGAGGAGTTGCTATGATTCTGCATGAAAATTACTGAAAAAAATAAAAAACAAAATGAAAAATAAAATATGAAATGATTTCTGAACGATTTTTTCGTTTATGTTTTGTGTGTGTGTGTGTAAGTTCTTTGGCATTATTTTAAACTTATTTTAATATTATTGGAGTGTTTTTCCCTATGTATATTACTACAAACATATACATACATACATACCTATTATATAAGAAATATTTACATAGAAATTTGTTTTACCGGAAAAATTATGTAGTAAAATTATCATTTTAAATTATAGACGAGGATATTTTCTATTATATAAATACATAATACATTTCTATAAATATACAGTTGCCCTGATTGGACATAAAGTAAAGTATAAAAAAAAAATTAAAAATAATATTGTGCCTATGTTTTGCCTAAAACAATTTGTTTTTTTTTTTATACTTAAAGTTTTAATACATATTAGTAAAACTAGTAAAACTATAAAATAGCTCAATTAATATAGCTTCTCTGAAACAGTGATCGTTTGTACTTTTTAAGCACACACTAAGGCAAATTAATTATATCTTTTTTTTTTCTTAAGTAATAATCTGCTTTTTAGTGAACATATTAAAAAAAAAGCGCCCACAGATTGGCAATCAATAAATAATTTGGAGAATGGTAAAAAAAAAGTTTTTTTTCCATCCGCTATGAACAGGCGCATTCAAGAACTCTCATATCGGTCCACGTAGATACTTTTAGTTTCTTACTATCATTTTCATCGACATGTAGAACTTCCAATTCGACAAGCTTAGAAGGAGCACAGCATGGCCTCGGTGCCTTACTTCTATCCTGTTTCCAAATCAAACTCTGTAGAAAGGCATGATGATGTGCCGGATTATAGCGTGGTGGACACTTTCCACGACAATAGCCAGCATCGAAAACTTTCGGTTGTATGATAAATTCGAACCCTTTGATTTCTTTGAAAACAACTTCCATTGAATGGCGACAACATTTCTGGTTTTCTTTGTAGCAATCAGTTTTTCGTGCCTTACGTCTGGCATTTTGCATAAAATGATGATGCTGCCGTGATCGTTTTTCCCTGTGCGTTCCGAAATTTCCAATTATATTTAGTACCGGATTTGATTCAGCATCTGTATTTATTGACAGATCTTCAACGATATATGCTCCATGAAGGTGGCAATTTTCACAAAAAATTTCTAGACCAAGATTTGCTTGCTTCCCACTTATCCAACCTTTTACAGCTTTCGTTACATCAAATTCTAGCCACCTACTACTACTTTCCGGCTGATTGCTGGATTTATCCTCAACTTGTTTACTATCTAACCATATCCTGCCGTATGGTTCGATCAATTGATATACTTTTAAGGTTAGAATTTTCTCTGCTTGATTATTATTATGCGAATGATGGATATTTGGTTTATGACTTGAATTTTCATCACCATTTGTTACAAGTAATATTCGTAGATTTGCTTCGTCCACATTACTTTGTGGATCACTGTCTACTTTAACTGGGAATCTTACATAGACAATATCATTAGCAGATGTTGATCTTCTATGTCTTCTCTTATGCTCAAGGGTTTCGCTTGTATTTTGGAAATAGGCTGTTATTGTTGAGTCCAAACTAATGTTTTCCTTGTATTCGTTAATATTGTGTTTCCTTAATTCTCGTATTTTTCGCTTTCTGACTAAGGATAAATATTCTGCATATTTTGTTAGATACTCTTGCTGGCTGATATTCATCTGGAAATACAATAAGAGGAAAAAATTGTGAATAAGTGAAAAAAAAGTAGTTTTGTTTTTGTTTTCTTGTGTGTTTGTTAAAGAGATTTTCTTTAACTATTTTGCTAAAAATTCATTCAGGCGAAAGTCTCACATTTTTTACTTTTGATTTATATTCTTAAAATAATGTTATTTATGGATTTATGTTGAGCTCCATACCACACTTATTGACCAGCAATATAGCCCTTATCTTTAGGAATTGAATCAAAATGGGCTAGACGCCGAAGCTGTGACAAGAAGTCCGTGTTGTGCTTATACCGAAGGCTGGTCGGGTAAAATACTCATCTGCCAAGGCATATAATACCGGAAACAGACTTGCAATTTCAATATTGCAATTTGCGCTAAGCCGCAATTCTGTCTCTATATACTGAAAAACAGCTCGGTATACGCTCGGTATACACTCAATATGTATTACATTGGCACTCAATATTGAAATTGGGAAAAATGTACACGGTAAACGAGTTTATTGACATAGCTATAGCCATAATCATTTAATACACGAACCTTTTAGAACCAAATTTTATACTGCAATGTTGGCTACAACTTTTTCTGACACTTGTCAAGTTGAAGTGTCTATTTCGTTTTTATTTTCCATACAGACAAGTAATTTCACAATATTTGCTGGCATTCTGTAGGTGCATGGAACTTTCTTAAATCAAATGATAAATTAAATGACAAACCAAGTGATAAATCAAATGTAAGTTCTCTAATTTATTTCTCTGTATCGTAAACCGCAACTGTGTCTTGAAATTCTATGTTGCAATTGACATAATTGCAAAATCAGTATATCAATATTGAAATTGCAAGTTTGACTTCATTTCTACTCAACACACTATTCATTTGTTCTTCTACATAAGTTTACTGAACGCTAACAAAACATGGAGTAAACCTAAAGCGAATATGGCACCAACCATATATTGTCCAAGTTGTCAACTTCATTTACTCCATTTCTCATTTTCAATAAAAATTGTGTGTCCTCCATTTTCTGGATTTCGATGACGTGCCAATGTTGATTAACTGAGAGTTTGACTTAACAAAATTTTTCATAATTTATCAGTATGACAATTTTTTACAAACATTTCAGTGGAGTTGAAATTTGAGAAACTAGTATTTGTCTTTTATATACTGTTTAAATAGAATAGAATTATTAATCACATCATATACATACCTTAGTCAAAGTTTACCTAATAATAAGTTAAGAAGCTGTAGAGCAAAATGGGTAAATTTCTGGTGTTTTTTAGAATGAAACAACTAATTTCATATACTTTCGTCTTTTGCATGAATGGGGGAAAAGAACTTGTCTATGCACTACTGTAGTGCAACTGAGACAACGAGTTAAAAACAAAAATCGTGAGAACGTAGGATTACCCGAACGACAAAATCTTATTAAATCCCTCAAAATCCTTTCAACCTATTCATAATAATGTACTTCGGGCCACACTACTTCCCATTTTTAAGAAAAAGATAAATTTCGCTTTGGCCCAGATGCTGAAAGGAGATGTAAAATTCTTCCCAAATGAAATTCTCATTTTTCCCGAAAATATCAGAGAATTCAGCATGAGTTCTCCCACTTAATCTCTTCATAGCAAAACGAATGTAAACATAAGAATAAGATTACAGCAACAACATGTGTCCTTCTAGTCATTTTACAACAACAACATGTGTCCTAACATTATCAATATTTCATGAAAACCTGTTTTCACAAAAGCGCGGGAGCATTTTATGAGAGTAAAACGTGAAAACTCCGCCCCTTCTCATTTATTTACGAAAATGAAACATTTGCCATTCGGTTTCGTTGCATGCAACTTGCGCTTTCACATTTTTTATCTTTATTCATAAAATTTTTAAAGAGAGTTTGATTTTTTTTCGATTTTTTTTTCTTTCTTCCTTCCTTTTCTTGCCGTGTGCATTTTAAATGTAAAACACTCGGATATCTCACCAGCTTCTTAACTTATTATTAGGTAAACTTTGCCTTAGTTAGATGGGTTCTTTTTTGCATCTGTTTTAAATGAGAAAAATATTTTTCAGCACCTACAGGCAGTGCTAATAAATTTAAATCTGAAGCATTGAATAAGCCAAAGTTGGACATTGCTTTAAAGATATAATCTCACTACTTACAACTTTTTTTTATTTATTATATTGTTGCGAGCGTGGCCTTTGGTTCGTTATATAAAACACAATATTTAATATACAAGTTCTTTATTTTCGCTTTACACTTATAAAATTCACAAACAATCAACTCAACTTTAATTATCGCTAATAATGTACTTTCAATTATCTTAAGAGGAGTCAGTACCAAGATTTGCAAGTTCCATACATTTTTCAATGCGAATTTCTGGCAAACTATTTGTAGCAGAATAATGATTTATATCTTAAATTAAAGGTAATGAAGAAGTCTAGTAAATAACGTCGAGAAAAATATAAAAAGATTTATTGCAATGGAGATATTAGCTCGGAAACTTGTAAAAAATGATAAAAATTAATTTTTTTCAAATCAAATTCCTCTTAGTAGGTATTCTCATTTCTTTATATTGTGACTATTTTAGAGAGATAAAGCCTAGATCTAGCAAATAACGTCGAGTTTTTTCCTTTTTAGTGGCGCATTTTTTAATTGTTTAACTCTAATAGTACTTGTTTTTTCTCTCGATATTTCACCGACGAGAAATTGCAATATTTCGTTGAAAGTTTTAAAAATATAAAGCAAAATAGCATATTTAACAACTATGTGCAAAATAAAATTTAGGAGAGTTAATTCTCTTTAAAAATTTTCAATTTCTTTGAACGGCAAATTTCCATTTTCGTCTTAAATTGTCGCATGTTGGGTTTTTGTCTTTTACGCTAGATGTCTCTAATCTGACTTTTGGTCCAGGTCTAGGCTAATTTTATATGTATTTTCATACTTTCAGGACACAAACCTACGTATAGTAAGTTTTATTGCCTACAGGCTCGCTGGCATCTAAATTGAAATTTTTGCTGAGTACTGACTCCTCTTAATCTAATTAGCACACTTTCGCCTCTTTATTACTTTTGCGGTGACAACTGTTATATTTATATCCTAGAAACTCTCCAGATTCTTCTAGAGTGTTCTATTCCAGAATCTTCTTGACTATTCTATTCCTGAACCTTCCCGAACATTTCATCATCGATTCTCCGAACCTTAAATTGTTTACTCTCCATTTCCAATAGATGTCACCAGTTGTCTCTTTTGCACGTACAATATAAATGAGCCCAGAAATAAAAGAAATTTTCAAATCGCTCTAAGTGGATTCAGTCAGCATAAATAATGATACTACACTTACACTGCTACAGTGCTGAGAATTAAAATTAATTAAAATTATTAGAAATATTTAGGCCATGCATTCAAAAATTCTCTGGCGTAGCCAAAATATTAGGGAGGTATTCCAGTAGCCTAACGTTGCCCAAAGTAGCCATTTGCTACAATTGTGGCCAAAGTGGCAACACTGAATCGACTGCAGTTATTGTATCTAGCAAAAAAGCTTTTGGAAATCGTTTCGGGCATTTACCACTTTCCATGCACGGTAATGTCATAGGTATTTAAATTTCCACAAGGATCATGGATCATTGTTGTTACAGTTTCAAATAGTTCTTGATCAATAGTTGGATCTGGTATTTCTGCAGAAATTATGTTATTAAGCTCATCTGGTCTGATTTTTTCAATTAACCAAATTAAAATGTGTAAATGTGCCAAAGTTCGTCTTACAGCGAGACCTATCGGATCCTGCCATGGCTATCAACCATCGTTTCGACAAAATAAATATATTACTGTGGGGATATGATCTCAATTGGTCAAGTCGTTCAGAAGTTACACGATCACTAATAGACGCACCAACGTTCCGAGATAACAGGACTTAAAGATGGAATGTTTTCATAAATCACCATGTAACTTCTTCACATTAAATTAAAATTAAAATTTTGTAGATAGATAGTCTATAAATTTTTCCCCTCCTACCCTCCGTGTTGAGGTATGGCTCAACAGAGAATTGAATTTTAACTCGATTTTTTTAACTACTATTTCTATAAAAAAAACACGCAATCAAGGCCAATTTTTCATATTGGATTTAAGAAGCGCTGTAAAATACCCTTTAATACTCTTGTACCCAAAAAGTTTCCCTTTCTGCGTTTTTTGCACCTTTTCTTAAGCAAATCCAGGGAAAAAGTTCAATTAGTGCCAAAAAGTAGGCAATTATCTTTTGGGGAAGAGCTTTTTAGGCCATTTTCATTGATTATGTTCAAGAAAAAATGCAAAAGTTTTTGGGTACAATGATTTTATGAAACCTGGCTCATCGATCCGTACTTCTTTTGCACAAAAAATAGTTGATAATCTTATTTCTAGGAGGGTTAACTGTGTTACAAAAGATTGTAATATCTTCTTCAGCAATAAATTCTTATTGTAATTCCAATTCCAATTGGCATGATCTGTTTTAACATTAATGCTTGGTCTGATGTAAATCTTCTTAGAAATTTTCGTTGAAATTCTTGTAACACTCAATTCATTCAAGTTTCTTCTGTTAGTAAATGCACGCGCATCTAATTATAACTGCACACGGCAAGATCCCATAAATTATTACACACTTGCAGCAACTTTCTATGAATCTATATCTATGTATATGGATATCTTAGGAGACTACAAAATATACTCGCAGTAGGCGGTACTATATAGACACACCCATAAAAAATAGTAGTATAATATTCACCCGCACTAATCATATATTGAAGATTCATTACAGGTGACGAATCTGCTACTATGCCGGCTTATCTTGTATTTTAATTCACGCAAAGATATTCAACAAAACTTGTGAGGAATAAAAAAAAATGAAAAAAAAAACAAGAAAATGTCGAAATTATGAAGTTACATTGAATCCAATTAGCATAACCGGTCATTATGGATTGTATGGGCATCTTCTTTATCGCCATTATGCTATTTGCTGGCAGTAGGTGAACGGGTTTTATGGCTTTAAAGCATTTCTTCAATAATTTTTTTTTGTTAAGTAATTTTGTAATAAGCTTACATCTCTAAAACTAGACTCCAGCTATTTTTGCATATTGTTCTCCTTGGCATATAGCCTGCATAAATATGTTGAAAAGGAATAACTAATCAAGATTTCTGCATCTGACACTAAATGAGTTTTTTTTCTTTTCCAATCAATAACAGCATATTGATAATTTTTTACGAATATTAATGGAACTTACCTATGAAAGCTGTTTCACTTGTGACCTTATTTTAGTGTGTTCGATGCGTATTTTATGTATAGGTACAAACTAAATGTTACTTTCAAGGATTTTTCTTTTATTAACCTCTGCGTTGGGCTATAGGTTTTTTTTTTTTTATTAAACAATGAACAACTGTAAAACTACTTGATGTACTAGTTTAATTCAAGACATAAAACAAAAATTGATTTGAAGTTATCTGTAAAATTAAAATCGATGAGCGACAATAAGCAAATACTCTAAAGACAAGGGCTCCATTAGCCCAATCGCCTTTGGGAAACTTTTAAGAATTTTTACGCAAAATCTAACTGTGATCAGCTGCTTGCTGCTCGACAACGACGACGGTGGATGCGCATTATAATGAGACAACGAATTTCTTTCAGAGCAAAATAATTAGGGTAAAACAAATTATGGATATAATCACCTTAGCAAGATCAATACAACAACTTGAAAGATGGAAGATCCTTCTTTATGGTCCGGTCATATTTTTGGTATTGCCAAAAACGTGATGAAATTCCTCGGCTTCTTGCAAAGATACAAAACATATTTCACTCCATCAGACTTGGAGCAAATCTACAAGTTTCATAGCAGGCCTAGACTAGAATAAAATTCCCATACTTGGGCAGGAGCTGGACGCACTGCAAGTTCAAAAGAAGGCCTTCCGGCTTATTAGCGATGACACATCAATAGCAACTATTGATTCCCTAGGGCACCAGCGTAATGTCGGATCTCTATCTCTCTTTCATCGCTACTTCTATGGCTATTGCTCTGACGAAATTTCTAGCCTAATTCCTTGTAAAATTCTTTTTATGCGTATCACAGGCCTGTAACCCGGGCTCACCCTCACACCCTTGAAGTCAGATCCGGCCATTCCGTGAAATTCCGCGAATCTTTCATTAGCAGAACAGTACGAATGTGGAACGGTTTGCCAGCAGTCTCAGCTCCTTGGCTCCCTTCAATAATCCTCAATTCCCTACCCCTTCTTCTTTTTCTGCCAAGGCTCTTTTACGACATCATAGAGTATTCCCTAAGTTTTGGAAATATTATATATAAAAAAATAATAATAATGGTAGACAGAGGTGTAACTAGTTCTAAGTTCGCTATGTAATAAAATTTCTCAGGGGGCGCTTTTCGAAAAATAAGCAAAATATATTTGAATATAACAAAATCAATAAAAAACTTAGCTCTAAAAAAATATTCTAGTATGGTTGAATAAGTACTTTTCTTGCCTTTTTTTGGCGAACTTCTATGTATTATATAATCCATAGCTGAAGAAGATTTTAGTTTCTCAAGTTTTTTTTTTTTTAATGACAGTATTGATAAGTCCGATAGCAGCTCTTGGTCCACAGAAGATAATTTTCGAGAAGTTTTCATTTAGAAAAACTTCTTTCAGCTGTTGCGGCTGTAACCGGTAGAGTCAAAAATAGTAAGCATACTGTTACAACCTTTGGGAAACTGGAAGTGGAGCTATAGAAATTTATCAATAATAATTCTGTGAGTTGCTTAATGGTATGAATTTACTGAATTTCTAATTTCTGCATTCTGAGATTTTACCTCAGTAGTAATGACTTAGTATTAAATGCAGTATGAATAGTAATTTAGAGATTGTTGGGGCTTTTTATAAACTTACGCTAGTTTACATAAAAAGAACAAGAATTGAGAGTATGAGTTTTATGTATCTAAGTTCTCCCTGGTCTTACATCAGTAAAGGTGAAACTACACAACGATAGACCTTGGAAACGCAACGCAAAAAATCTCTAAATCTAATCTCTAGAAATGTTTTTAGTCTTCGGTCTCCCGTCGTATATTTTAAAACCAACAGGTTTCCAGGTTCGGTCTACGGTCTCCGGAGTTTGCTGATTTTTCATCTTCAGGTCTCCGGAGACTATTTGTTTGTGTAGGTCTACTCGGAAAGGAAAAAGATTAAAGTGGAGTGAGTTTGACAAATTGTTAGAAAAGGAAAGAAATTAATAAAAAAAAATTAATAATTAAGCTAATGGATTTATGGCAAATTTGTTTCGTCAATACAGTTCTGGTTCTTTAAAAAAAAAAACAAAAAACAAAAAATCACAAATTTGTTGTGTTATCCTTTATCTCGTAAAATTTGTAGGCCAAGACTATATTTTTTTAAGCTTTTCACTTTTCACACAACATAAAAATATTAACAATAACTTTTGAGTTAATTCTTTCTAACATTTTTGATAATTAACAAAGATTTCTTTCCAGAAACTTTAGACACCAAACATGTATACACACGTCGGAGATGTATCTCTAGAAACTTTTTACTTATGGTCTCCAGAGACCTAAATTTTAGATTACCTTAATTCGATAATTAGTTAATTATTTTGTAAAACCCCTGAAGTAATACCCATAATGACATAATTTTTAATTAAATGAAGTCAAATGTCACATAAATGAGGTGCGTCAAGAAAGGGTCCTTATAATATTTCGATTCAATTTCGAATGGGGCCTCTACTTCGTATGAGTTAAATTACAGTAAAAGTGTCACCTACCGTCATTAAAATGAACCGAATTTATTGGAAAGCGGAAAGAGTTTCCAATCAACACAGCAAACTGATCATGAATGAAATCTTTTTGGTTTGCAGCTTTTCTTCTCTTTTTGGAATCTTAAAAAAAAAGTCTTCTGCTAAATGCTTTGCAACTACAGCAAATATTCTTGATAACATTTGCATTTCGATTTAGGAAATGTGGCAAATCGTCGCAATTACTACGTCTACAATAGGACGTACTGACTTTGCTGTATTTGTTGAGTTGATAGCTTTCAAAACAGTTGCAGAACTGCTCTGCGAGGGTAGCAGTGTTGTTTGACGCCGGAAACTTGAAGGTCGCATCTGTGGGGTGGGCATTTAAGTAAATACGTACAATTTCGCCTCGTATATAACTTACACTTAAAAATTATATAAAATATATGAGGTCAGCGTGTCTGTGTACTGTGGCTATTACGGCAGGCAGGAACCAGCCCGTACTGATGAGTAATACGGTTCCTGCTATTACAAAACGCCCGCTTTTGCTTAGAAAATTATTTTTTGAAAAGATTTTTCGATTGCAAAATTTTTTTTTTCCACTCAATTATGAGAATGATGAAAAATTGTTTTTAATTTTTATTTTTAAATTCCACTTTTATAATCAGCAACACCAATAAGCAAAAATTCCAGATGCTGAATTCTCTTATAGAATTCAAGTGGAAAAAAGTGACGGCATTCTCACACATACAGCTGTTTTCACACGTTTACAGAACGTCATTTTCAGCTTTACAGATGTGTTCGATGTATACGAAAAATTGTTAGGTAATGGCTTATATCTGTACACTTTTGGCTCCGTGTAGTGCTCTGAAAAACACAGGCGATTGTGAATTCAATTGATTTGTAGGAAGCATAGCAGTAGAAAAAGTTTTGAAAGTATAGAGAAAATAATCAAGGTGCCATGACTTCAATTCTTACAAAACGCTAAACCTGCCAAATTTTGTTCCGAATTTATTAAGCTCTCTATTTTAACATTTTGCAAGGATTCAAGTCCAGGTAATTTGATTATTTTCTCTATACTTTCGAAACTTTTTCTACTGCTATGCATCCTACAAATTATTTATGGTCCCCTGCTTAATTAGGAATTCAGTATCTAAATCGAACGTAAAAGACTTGGACTTCTATTAGATTTCCTTAATTAAAAAATTCAGAAAAAGCATTGAAATCCCTAGGAATTCCATTTAGAAATGCCATGGAAAAGTCCTAGAATTCTCTTTAACTTCCATGCAAAAATAATAAGGAAAAAACATGGAAATCTATTAGATTTCCACCTGCAGTTCCAACTACCAATGCAATCAGAGAATTGAAATATTGACACAGTTTCGTACGGTTAAAGAGGCAGCAATCCGCTCGCAAATAGTGGATTTCCAGGTAAACTCGTCAAAAATGACAAGTAAAACGCCGGAATTCCATTCGAATTCATTTTTCAGGTATTTGGTTACAGCGATTACAGCAGTTTTTTTTTTTTTTGAACTATCGTCGGTTGGTTGAACAGTCCGGAACGGAAGTTAAGTTATTGAATTCACCATGATCTTTATTTGAGCTCGGTCTACAGAATACAAGGTCAGGCGAGTGAGCAGCAGCTTCTAGAAACTGGAAAACAATTAAAAATTAAATTACAATGTCGTAAAATCACTCCTTTTCACAGTTTACCCGAAGATTTTATTACGGATACATTTTCTACTTCTTGAATTCAACCTGCTATGTTTTTGCTTAAAACAAGTACTTACCATAATATATTTTTATTTTAAAAACAATTAGTAACAAATTATTCTCAATTATGTAAGAGAATATAGTTAATTGATTTGTGCAAAAAAAAAAAAATTGCACAAATTGGCAAATTTTATTCAACATTTCTTTCATATTTTTAAAAGAAACAGACAGCGATTTCACTGTGTAATATAGTAAACTGTTCTTAAATTTTCATTGTAAATAAAATTACGCCTACATTTTCGAAACACCACAGAAAAATACAGTTTCCAAATTTTCCCATGCAAAATACAAATTATTGATTCAAATTCACCTCAACAAAATTTGACAGTTCTTAGTGCACAGACCTTGTATTCTGTAGACCGTGACCGCGAGGTGCTATCAATGACATTTCAAATGAATAAGTTTAGCAGCCTAACACATTTACATTGCTTTGAAATGACTGAATTTCAACTTGAGTCATTATGAAGACAGTCTGCCTAGGGTAAAAGTGTCCCTGTGAACTAACACAAAAGAAAATGAGAAGAGATTAAAGGCCGAAACATAGTGCGAGCGTGAGCGCCGCCGGAATTTGACAGCTGCTGTCACTGACGTATATAATATGAACTGCTAAATTTTCTATTTCATGTGGGCTCAATTGCTTATGTCAAAAAAATGTTGCCAACACTGAAAAAAGCCATTGGTGGGAAGTTGAAAAAATGAGCGTTCAGTTCGAAAAGGATTATAATAAAACCTTTCGAATTTCTGCTGCGTATCTAATGAATTTATTGCCTTTGGTAAAACAATTTTATCTGTAATAACCCTAAATAATTAACTTAAAAACATTTATTTCGACGGACCCACTTATTTATTTGTTGTTTACAGTTCAAGTTTTAATGATAAAGTCGGCTGGGTCCACTGCGCTGAGAAAACGCTGGGCTAGCTCTAGTTTCAACTCCAGCGCAACTATGACATTTGGTAACATGTAAGTTCGTTGTGGAGTTAAAAGCTGTGCTCTTTTGTGTATCTTGTTCTAGAACTCCCATATATTGGAGAGAACAAATTGTTCTGTCGATTGAAGCGAACTATTTGTACTGTTCGCTACATTTAAATCTTATATGAAAATGTATGAGGCATTCTTTTGTGTATCTTTTGTTCTGCTCTCTTATGCGGACACAAAAGAACACAGCTGATATATAAATGCCGTGATTATAAAAATTTAGAAAAAAATGTCAGGAAAAAACAGTTGTCAACGCTCAGACTGTGTTAAACTAAAGTTCACACATTTGGATAAAATCCGCCGATCCCGGTGTGAACACTCTATTTTGCTGCATGCCACTGCGGTGTGCACTTCCCAGTGTGACCAGGGTTTTAGTCTTCGGTGGGCTTAAGTCAATGTTCGTAAAATTCGCATTAATGAATTATTAATTAAGTTCTCTTAATTCAAGACGAAGATAGTAGAAATTACCCTTTTGGACTGCGGTAGTTATTTCATGAGTAATTGTAAAAGAATAAGATCAGCACTTGATCACGAATCCGAAAATGCACTAAACTTATAAGATTAGCAATCACTTTGAAAAATCTAGCACTGAACTATGGACGTATGTCGCAGATGTGAAATCGAAAAATTAATCAACGAAAACGAAATGAAATACAGGCCCAGAAATTATAAAATCGTTTATGCGCAAGAGCGTTTGGATTGCGAACGAGTGTGCGATCTTCGACGCGCGCTGGTTCGAATCGCTTCAAGAGATATTAATTTTTTAAGTCGAGCGGACGTGCCGTAGCGCGAGTCACTAACTAATTTAGATTTCTTTTTTGTTCTTAATTTGAAGCTGACATCTACAAGAATACAGAAGAAGTTATTGCAGTCATTGATCTCTTTTCATTACGTCATAAAATTAAGCAAATTTTAGTTTGGTTGCAAATTTTTTGATGGAATCTATGAAAATATGGGGTTGTGTGAAAAGACTCCAACTCAGTGTGAATTTGGGCGGGGGACTGACCTATGGTACTTCCCCGAAACAGACTGTGCCGGAGTGTCTTATTAGTCATACAAGTATGAACAATTATATATTTACTTCAGTATTGATAAAGTAAACTTTCGAGTTTTTAAATCAAGTATCAATTTACTAATTGTTGGCAATGCTGCAAGTATGAGACGTCAGTCGACAGGACATGTAGATGTCATCTGAATTAACATTTAGTTTTGTTACATTTATATCTTGCTTTGAAGTTTATATTTAATAAAAGTAATTAATATATGTTGTACAATAATTCAAATTATTTCGGTCATCTCAAAATACAACACTAATATAAGATAAATATTTTACGATTGTTTGCTGGCGCATGTAAGGGGTTCCTGTGGCCCGGGGGCCCTGTATCATTGCAACACTGCTACAGTGGTAGCTACGCCCCATGCTGGGTATATGATCAGTAACTAAGTACAAAGAGATAAAATAATAATAATAATAATCAATTAATCAATCATTTGATTAATCGACCCGGAATAATTGAATCACAATTAAGTCGGTACAAAATAATCGATTAATTTATTATATTGATTAATCGAGAGCTGGATTGATGATATTTTACACGAAACAGTTCATTATTTTATGAGTTGAATGAATGAAAAGCAAACTTGGAATATTATTTTTATTTTTACGTAATTCTTTATCTAGGGTTGCGAAAATAAGAGCTGTTATAGTTTTTTCTTCGTTAGCCTGTTTGGTTCTCAGTGGCGGTAGCTGGCAGCTTTTCAAAATACTCGATACGATGATACAGATGTTTCAAAGTGGTTGCAGTTTTTTTTTTATATAAGTTTAGATACAGTTTTGGATAAATTTCCTTTTTATTTCCTCCTAAGCATCAATCAGATTTAGTTTTAAGTCGACTGGAGAAATTAAATAAATCAGTGTAACTCCTAATGGTTGAATCGATATCCTTTCTCCTTATATTGTGGACAAGAGCCTTCTCTTTAGTTCACAAATCAATCGGATACCGATGTTTCACACGAGCTGGGAGATATTCTGTTTGCATTTTCTTTTCCGTTCTGAACATTTTTTTTATAATAGCGAAAAGAACAGAGGATTCAAATAAGTGATTTTTGTTTTCAAATCTTGGTTTGCAAAATTTTTCACACCACTAGTAGAAACGATTTTTCTACTTGGCCAAATCGTATACTATTTTTTCTTTTCATTTAGCCGACGTAATAAATTTGCATTTGCTCGCGTCCACATCTTTACTTTTTTTGGCAGTGGGACAGGAGATCCTATCCTAAGCACGGAGGCCAGAGCTGCCCATTGTGCTATTCTGTTAGAATCCCTTTCACCAAAACCTTCCTGTCCTCTTAATGAAGCGCATCAGGTCTTAGTGAGGAAGGTTTTTCAGCTCATCCACAGATAGAAGGGCAGACCCTAGAGTATCCAGTCTGCTCCGAATGAGGCCGGACACGCACACAGAAAGTGTTCGGCTGTCTCAGGTTCTCCTTCTAGGCAGGGCAGATACTCAGGGCTGTCGACAACTCCTACCCTTGTTAGATGAACATGAGGTGAGCTGTGGTCGATGATGATGCTAACCAGAGTTATAGATTGTTTCCTTCCGAGCCCCATAAGAAAATCGGAGATATTCCTATTGGGCCCATCAAGAAACAGTTTTGTGCACCTATAAACATCCCCTTTGATGAGAGACCCGATACTAGAGGTGGCAGGCGGGTTCCGGTCCAAGGAACGGAGAATCAGAGCCATCCCTAGCTAAAAGGTCAGCCCTTTCATTCCCCATGATCCCCATGTGACCTTGTTAACACCTTGTGCACATCTTAGCATACTTAGCTCAAAGTAGCATACATAGATACCTATTTATCACCGTTGATTTGGTCCGTCATTACGTCAAGAGGTCGCAGAAATACAATCACCTCAATGATGTCTTCTCTTTCCCTCGGTGGTTACTATTGGAGGCGCATCCACATAATTAATTATTGTTGGACTAATGTACTTAATTAATTTTATAAATCGCTTCAACATGTAGCAGGTCGAATCCCACCTTGCTTTCAAACTAAAAAGAAGCTTTATCAAGAACTTAAAATTCCCCCTTTTGCCTCGCAGTGATGAGTGATAATAAAGGACAAAAAAGGAAGAGGAAGAAGAGATGCAAGCCCCAAAAAAAAAAACTTACTTGTTCTAGTTGTGCTTGCATCTGTTTTTGCTCTGCATTTTCCGTCCTTCGTTATCACTAACCCTTTCCACCCAAAAAGGGATTAGTTTGGCTTCACCTATGTACACGAATGTTATATTGTATATGCTCTAAGGAAAAGTACATTGAAACTGCAGGTTGTAGAGCAAAGCAAGTTATCTCATGAGTCGATTAATCATCAAGAGTAGGAAATATCATATGATTATCGATTAATCAAATAAGATTAATCGATTATTTTAGCTTTTTGATTAATCGTTGTCACCTGCAGAGGTAAGTACGTAAATACTAAATGCAGACCTAATACATGCGGTCGGTGAAAGATTTTCCTGTGCACGATGTGCACGAATTGCATAATTTCTTTTCTTAAATCACCCTCCGATTTGGATTAAACTTTCGGAGCTTGCATGGAATATGAAAATAGCTTATCCATACCCCACCAGATTTAAACGCATATTCAACCTTGTGTCTTCTGAAATTTTATAAATTTATTTAGTGTATCTATGTATAGAGGTCCTCTTACCTAGTTGTAAGTTGTATATGCCTTCCTATCTCTTTCAAAATTTACATTTGGGTGCATTATTTTAACACGTCGTCTTGGGTTTGAATTGCTTTTCCAGGATGAGAAAGGAATACATTTCCCTAAACTCCTAACTGGAAGGTTAAAGTAACTTTCTAATGTCAGTGGAGAATTAAGTTTTTATTGTTCAAAACGTGCCTATCCTAAAGGTCCGATATCTGGGATTTTGGGTTTGCATGTAAAATTTTTCTATTTTATTGGCTAAAGAGAAAAATCATTCCATAAAGTCTGAAATAAATATTGTTACGTGCAACAAAAAGAGACAAGTGACATCTACTGAAAATGAAGAGTAAACAACTTAAGGTTCGGAGAATCGATGATTCTTGAATGGAATCTTTGGGATGGTTCTAGAATCGAATCTTCAAGAAGGCTCTGGACAGTTTGTAGAGTATAAATATAGCAGTTGCCACCACCAGAGCATGAGTCTTGTCTTAGACAGTGTAGTGTTTACAAGTGAAAGTAATAAGCAGGCGAGAGAATTCTAATTGGATTGCGATAATGGAAATACAGTCCTAGGGATAATTAAAGTTGAGTAACTTAAGTAATTGGTTTGTGAGTTTTATAAGAGTAGAGTGAAAATAAAGAGCTTGTGAATTAAAATTTGAACTATTGTGTTTTAAATAACGAACCAAGAGCCACGCTCGCAACAATATGTAAAACGATCTACTTATATCCGTTGCAATTTACAAAAATTATCGTAGCAGCGTATTTAGGTTGAAAAAAAGGCGTCACTGCATACAAATAAATTTTATTTCAATAAACATATTAAAAAAAAAAGTTTATAATAAAAAAAAAATAGACCTCCGAGCTTCAAGAAGTTTTATGTGGTAGTAGCAAAATCGAATCTACACCCAATCTCTGTCTAATCCCTCTGTACATATCATATTCTGAGTTCTGGAAGCATAGCGTGTCCTTCTACCCAACGTAGAACAATTCATATTGCTTAATTTTGTAATCTCTGAAGTCTCGTTAAATCTTCCCCTGTACCCAAATATTCGAAATGTTCGCATAATATTGTACACTTTTATTGTACTTAACATCCAAACTCTTCTGCAATTTTGTATATTTTTTTAGCAATTTCGTTACAGATATAATTGAAATGATCTTTGAAATTTAGTTGATTTTCTATAAATTCTTATTTTTTTTTTTAACAAATTCAATAGAGACACTAGAAGTTAAGTCTTTCATTAGAGTGAACAACCATCATTTTTGTTTTTGCACTATTAAGCCTTAACTTATTCGTTTTTACCATTTTTTTATACGCCAAAAGCTCAACGGATATCCTATGATGCAAAGCACAGCATAGCAGGAAAGAAAAAGCGAAGGGAATTAGGGAGCATGAGGAGAGTGGCGGCGGTGCTGATGTATGTCACTCTTAAACTTTCGCATATTGTATGTCGGAGGAAAAACAGACCCCTATGGGTCTCTGGAACATAGGCCATAACAAGGCTGTTTGTTCACCCTCCAGACTTACAAGCAATTGCTCATAGGTCCCAACTTGGCGCTCTTACGAATTTCAGTAATGGCTCCCAGTCCTCTTTGCCGGATTCATGTATAGTTCATTTAGGAGGTGTGAGCCAAGGAATCTGCAACGCTTTCCTAAGAGAGCCGGAAAAGACAAAAAAAAAGTGAGTCAAGTGAGATCTCAGGGTTGGTTTGTTTTGTCCCAGGAGCTTGTTCGTCAGATTTTGGTTAGGCATAACCCACAGTTCCCTTGTAGCTCTACCCGAAGGGTCATCTAACCAGAGGCGAATGTGTTGGCGCTCGACCCAAGCCGAAATATTAGACGCACCCTCGATAGTGGACGAGGATGACCCACGATGACGCCACGATGAGAAAGCTCGCTCGCCTTTTCGTTCCCGCTAATATCGTTTTGACTTTGCACACAAAGAATGAGTACCCTGTTATTCCGGCAGAGGGAATTCAGGTTGGTTTTGCACTCCAACGCCAGTTTGGAGGTTATGAACAGTTTTGACAAAGACTTGACAGCTGTTTGGCACTCTTAGCAGATGGCAATCTCTTTCTTATCTTCCGTTTGGAAAACTGTGACAAGAATTTCAAGGCGTATGGCGATTTCCATATGCGGCTCCTCGCAATAAGCGTCACCTGCTCTGGTGTTTTCTTCAGATTTGGAGCCGTCTGTGTAGACTATAGGAGTTGTTAATGTCTGAAGCACAGAAAGTAATTCCCATTCTGCCCTGAGTAGAATTTTTAATTTGAAGTCTCTTTTCAGCATGGTCTCGAGGAGATAGTCGCTATCCCTGTCAATATAGTGCGATAAACTGCACGAATTCAAAGATGGATTCGAGTGGTACTCTCATTCCTGTGTGAATCCAGCTCTGATTGAGGTGCAGTCTCAGTGCTCTCTTCACATGCATATACATCAGTGAAAAGTACCCACTTAATATGTTTTCCGAGTTTACAGAAAAAAACCCTGAGATTGGACAATATCATAAATACTTTGCAATGCAAGCCAATATTCAAATGTGACCACGTTAACAAAAACTACCAGTCCATTTTTACTTTTTCGTATTTAGTTGCGTCTGACTATTAAGTAAAGTAGCTTTCCACGTAAATGGCTATGAAATAATGGAAAGGGAAACAATTTACTCTTGTTTTCAGAAAGCCGACTACAAAATGATTGAATTTAACATTTTGTCAGTTATTCAAGAAAACTAATCTGTCCATCAAAATCTGATATTTTCAATAATTGCTTTGTCAAACTGAACTATTTTTTCGAATATCCATAAAAGCTAAAAGCTACGTGCTAACTAATTTCTTGAAAGTTTCTACTAATTCTACGTTTAGCAAAATGGATAATTTATTAATTGACAAGCGAAAACTATTTTATTTTTCTGAGTGTATATTTATGTGAACTGGGTGGGGGAAGGGTTGTAGGGGGACACACGAAGAAATATGGGTGAACTTTTTTCGTGTTCCATATAATTATTAAAAGCTTCATTAAATTAAGGGATGGCCTGGTCCAAAATCAGTCCAATGTGATCGTTTACGTGTGGAATTTCTGAAATTGTCGCAATTAAAGGTACACGAGTAAGACACACGAATTAATACCAGCATGACTTCCTTCCGTTTATTTTCTATTATAGATCGTAAGCAATTTATTCACTAAGAGCTAAGACCTTATGAAATCAGCAACTATCTATACTTTTGCTTAAACCGAGTTAACGCGATAAGTCTGGACATCTGTATTTAATTTAAATATTATGTTGCCGCAAGGTTTTCGCCGTTGTTTCTGCCATTAAGCAGTAATATGCATAATATGCTTCCCCGTTTATATGACAAATAGCAATAAACTAAAGGCAAATATGAGAATTCCTATATCACATCCGATGGAACATGGTGAGTATATTTTTTTCTTTTTCCGAAAATATTTTGCTTCCATCACCTCTAAAATTAATTTCCACAGAGAAAAGACAGACCGAAATTAATTAATTATAACGTTGCAATTAAATTCATGTCCGCAGCCGCCAATTCGTTTGATGGAATATGGAAGTTGGCTCTACAATAACTTCCAGTTTTGTGCGACAGTACTAAAAACAAAAAAACGGAAAAGAAAGGCTAATTGAGCACTTGGCATTTTCATCCTAGCACCCTGTATATAATTTTACTTTTACTTTTGCACTTATGAAGCTCTGAAGCTAAGGCAGATTTGGGAAATTGATAAAGGCTTTTTCTTCCAATAGCGAAAGGGGAAATTCGAAATTTGAAATAAGGTGATATATGCGCACTTTTACTGCAATATAAAGCATATGTGGTAGTGGATGCTGGTTGAGCCATAGCTATGTAAAACCATAGATGGCACAAGAACTAGATGTCGCGTGCAGTACCAAAAAAGTATACAAAATTTATATGGCTGGGTGGTCCATTCCGGAATGGACCACAACATTTGAAATGATGTATACGTCGAGTGATTCATTATTTTTCGTATCTGAAGTATTGAGGAAGTCGATCAAATGTATACAAAACTGATATAAAAAAACACTTGCTTTCGACATGCTCTGAAACATGTTATGATCTATTCCGGAATGCACTACCCATTTCACAATCTGTATACTCTGCTCTAGTATGCCATGCGACATCTAGTTCTTGTGCCATCTATGGTAAAACTTAACTTCGTCACAATGCTTGGCCGAAATCTTATTCGGAAATCACGGAATAAATTCTGTTTGTGATTCTGATTTTTTTTTTATACTTTAATGTCAAAATATACGACAAAACGTGTGCTTTTATTCAGCACAGCAAGTCTGACATGAGAATTTGCATTACAAATATAAAAAAAAAATATTATTTTCAGTTTGAGCACCTGGGCTGCTATAAGTAGGTAGGTGTTGAATATTAATTTTGGATAGCTTAAAACTTTTGTCACAACCTCGGGAGCATGTATGATAATTTTGTCATACATATTAAATTCACCTTATTTCATTTTGTGGTAGATGAAATGAATAAACCAAAATCAGCTATGGTTTGACAAAAATATACTTACACGACAAAAAAATCTGAATCAGCATCCGATTGAAATACAACATTTTTTTAACGAAAACTGCTTCCTTCAAAAGAAAGAGCAAGAGAGAGAGAGAATGAGAGGGGTAGAGAGAGAGAGAGGAAGAGCGAGGGACAGAGATAGTCAGAGAGAGATCTGACAGCTAAAGAGCTACTGACTACTGAGTATAAGATTACGTGAAAATCAAGGGTAAATATATCTTAGTCGCAGCACCCATATTTGTAATCTGGGGGGTGATTCTGATCTCTTTGTCGTAACTTTTATATTCACCACATTCATATTGATTTATTCTTTTCATCAACCACAAAATAAATCAAAATGAATTGGCAGTGAATTAATGTCAGAATACACGCCTAAAAGTCCGAAAAATTACTCAACTGTCTACGAGGTTGTGACAATAATTGATAATTGTAAATAGATTTTCTACACCAACCTAAAACAATTGTTTAAATTCAAAAAATATTTTTGAATTTGTCATGTGAAGTGTCATTTTCAGTTAATTCTACGTAATGCAAAGCTCGCTGAACTGAATAAAAACACGAAAAAATCAGTAGAAAAGTTCATTTCATTTAGGCATATATTTTGACATTAAAGTACGAAAAATAGGAAAAATAGATTAGAATCACCCCTTGCTGGGGAAAGTCATAGATTGGAATGGTAATTTGTTAGAGCCTTCGCAAATCCCTGGGAAGGGCGATTTCTGAAGTTTTGATCAAAAGGTTTTCTTGTGATCGAAAGGCTGGATCACAATTGCCGTATTCGACATACACAAATTAACTTTAAGGCGTCAGAGGGAAACCTTCGTTAAGTTTAAATGTCAATTTGCAGTCAGTAAAGGTGCGCCAAGAGTCGCTCATTCCGTAAGGACGTGATGTGTCAAACAATTAAATTGTTATTTGATTAAAAAGTGCAATGTAAAAATTAAAATGGCATAAAAATGGAACTGCGAATTAGTAGAAAGCACAAATCTTTAATAAAATCAACTTATTTTATTTTATTTATTATTTTATTTTGTTTTTTGTTTTTACCACTTTTTAAAATTGAAAACATTAAATATATAGATAATAGCCCTTACGGTATGTGACATCTATTTAGGCTAAAAATATCAATTTTTCGTAAGTAAACCTCAGACTCGTTAAAATCTTAAATTTCTTTACGACAATTGTGGTCTAGCCTAAAGTCATGCTGGCACACGCATATTACAATACTAACTAAGAAATGGCAATCGAACGAAAAACTGCACGAATAGACCCCTAGTTTCTGCCTCCTTTTAAACTTTGGACACCTATGCCCCCTCCCCCCACCCCAAAACCAAATTCTGGGTGCATTACTGATGAGAGGAGACAGTCTGAACAAATATAGATTATTACAGAGCTGTGCAACATTTTTCAACAAATTTAAATCTATCTCAGAAACATTGACGTCCTCAGGGGGGGGGGGGGGGGGAGAGAGCGATCTGTCTGTCAGTCACAGTCCGGCCGAGTTACTTTGTTGGGTTATAATTAATGTTTAAACCCTTGTGCAGACACTTATACCCAATACGTCTGTACAAACCTGCTTATAAAAGGTGTGTTTAAGCAGGTAAGAAAGGTATTGGTAGTTAGTTCATTTCTTATAACATATGCTGTAAGCATGTTCTCTCGAAAAACCCAAAAGTAATGAGAAAAACTTATTTATTCGAAGTACTCAATTTTCTGTATAAATTGTGTTGTTACAAAATATATAGGTCAGACATTTCCGTCTGTTAGACAAGTAACGCAACTTCTGGTTACCCCCACCTACTACCCCATTTACGAATTTCAAAATTTGTTTTCCATTGCAGACAGACATATTAGTTAAGGATATCATGAAGTTTCAGGTCACTGTGTTAATAATTTCTTAGTTTTTTTTTCTTTTGTTTGAAAAACGAAAAGGACTCATAGACCCAAGAGTCCGTTTAAGGGTTAAAAACTACAGCACTCACATAATTACATTGTCTTAACACTATTTATTACTATTTATTAAACTTCTCCAATACAATAATACAAAAAAATTATTTAAAGGTTTGTATCAGAAAAAAACCGCATGCCAAAATCTTCAACACAGGGTGTAAATTGACTTACCTAAGCCAGATCATAAAGTTGCATACTTATCATAGGGTGGTATGTTGGGCTCTTTAGTGGGTCGACCTGCAATTGTTTTAATTATAGGAGGCAGTGGTGCACTAATTTAGTATTGAGAAAACTGGCTTATCTAAAAAACGGTTGTATGTTAGGTAGGTACATGTGAGGATCAAATGTAAGAAGGTTTCGAAATCTAGGAAGAAAATGTAACGGTTATCAGGTATTTTAGCGGGAAAGTCGTTAAAATTTAATACAATTAGTATTTTCTTTCCAAATTGGTGACTTTGACGCCCTGTGCAAACATCTTTGAGCACTTGGATCACAAGGGAGCACATAGCAGGCCATTTTATACCCTAAAATAGAAATCTGCAGGATAGCCTAAGTTTGTCATTCCGTTTTTAAAACATAGAAATAATGATGGTAGAGTAAAATGGATCGGACACATACGAATAATATTAAAAGTTATTTTGATTTTTGGATGTCCGTCTGTTCGTTAGTCATCATGATATCTCGAGTACGCGATTACTTAAAGAGCTGAAATTTTGCATACTGCGAACCGCTCTAGAAATATATGCGAAAAACCACTTAAACGATGTACAGAGAAGTGACCAGACCATACGAAATTACATACGGGCATTCATCTAGAGAGGGTATCGTAAGAATTGATCGTAGACGAATTCTACCTTTTTTCCTTGTTATTCATATTATCCGAAGTAAACTGGATATCAATACCCAAGTCGAAATGTGAAGAAGAATCTTTTTCTGAAATAATATTAAAATGTAGACTTTCTCGATAAGAGGTATCAAACATTGGAGTGCATCAGTTCTCTGCTTCAGGTACAAGTTTTTGTTTTCTTTCAAACAAATCGATGTCGCAAAGACTGCATTTACAATTTCTCAAAGAGAAAAAAAAAAAAACAAATCGAGCTTCTTTAGGGCAAAACCCTGATCATGTTATCAATAATTGTGTGAACTCTTTGAAAATAGATTTAATGAAGCAAAACGCATAAATAAATAGTTTATGAAAAGTTTAAATAAATCCAAAAACGCATAAGTTCGCAACAGAAATCATATTGCCGAATAAGATTAAAACTGAAAAATATCTTTAAATACCTTTAACTGTGATGAATGTATATAAAACGAGTCCCTCGAGAATCGAACTGACTCTTGAACTGAATTGATTCTCTATACATATATGTGTAGGATATAGGGAATCAAAGGCGGATGTAATTTTAACCACTTCGAAAGCAACCTTACGTCTTAAAATAGAACGTTAAGAAAGTGTAGGTACTACAGAAACATAAATTAAACAAGAAACGATATGTTCCAGGGCTTAAAAAGCCATGCGTATCTATATACACGCATCATCGCACATATTAAACGCATATAAAATATCTTCAAAACTTTTCGATTTACAGTCACATAAAAAAAAACAAAAAAACAAAAACAAAAAAAAAACAGAAAAAAGATTACTCTGTCCCTTCACATTAAGTGATTTAGAAAAATCTAAAAATAAACGTCGAAAATAGTTCGAACGCCACGTATTTGTCCGGCGCCATAAGTTTTGGACCACAAAGTCCATTTGAAATTCTAAAATGTGCTCACACATAAATTTCTTAAATATTTTATTTATTTTTTTTCCTCTTTTATATGCATGGATCACAGAAAGATTCGTGTGTTTTGTTGTTGTTTTTGTTTTTTTTGCTCTACGTAAACTTGTCAGTTCCACGCATTATTTTCAACATAAATATTCTGGCCTGCATCACCAGCATCACCTGTATCATGCTCGTTTAAAGATTGTTTTTTTTTTTTCGTATGTGCGAAACTGATATCAGAACGTGTACCTATGTATATATGTACTTAAAATGTACACCTGCGTAATCCTCTTAAGTATTAACCCTAACAGCTTCGAGCTGTTATTCGATACGACCTATAGGGCATAATTGATAAAACCATCCGTCTTAACTACAGCGATTCCTTTTGCCTGTTACAGGTCTTTATCTGATACAATTAAAGCGTGTCCGGTTGGAAAAGGCTAAAAGTGAAAAACTTGTAGGTATGCATGCATGTAATATTTGGAAATTTATTTTATTTTATTACAATTTACATGGGACTTCCTTGAGACCTTGATAGGGATACCAGGTGTTCTGAACCTTCCTTCTGATTAGTATTTTTCCTGATTTTCCTTGAAGACTTGTAAGCTTGAGACAATTCTTAATCTTTTATACAGGCCTTCTTGAATAGTAAAAGGTAACTGGTAGGTATGAAAGACTTGAATCAAGGTTAAGTAGCCGCCGGACTGTTTACCATCGATGAATGTAAATTAAAAATGCTCCTTTTACCTTCTGTAGACTGAAATTCTGCCAGAAACTAAGGGGCTGTTCTGTTTGTTTCATACTAAACGAGGTACAGAATGTGACTTCAAATCGAAAACGAGGGCATATGCGACTCTCATGAAATCAAGTTATAGGTATAGCAACAACGGCCGATGACAGCTACTTTAAGGCCAATTATCGGTGGGTCAATCGGGACACCCGTTGTATTGCAAGGCAATTATGGCCTGTGTACAACAGGAAGAAAACAATGGAACTCCTGAGGAGGGGGGAGCACCAGAAAATTAGTAGGAGTGTTAACGGGTAACCATGCTAGGAGACTCTAGAATCAAACGATATCTGTCATAGTTTTAAAGCTTCTGAAGAAATCGAATCAATTCATTATATATTTGCGAGTGTCCTGCTCTAGCGGCTAAAACAGGCCCGGGTTACTTGATAGCAATTTATTCTTCGAACTGGAGGAGCTTCAAGGTAAAAAAAAACAAAATTAATTTACATTTTCATCTTATTAGATTTAGTTAGTAACATTGCAGCTACATACGAGCTTAGCTATTGTAAGTCTAACCATCACCACATACACATACATAAGCACTGATACGACATACTAGCATTTTTGAGTTTTTTATAATTGTTTTGTTTTTCTTAAGATACTTAAGTTCAGTGCATTTTAGCATTAAATTTCAATGGACAATGTGCTTGCGGTGCAATTAGCACCATTCTTTCTTAAGTAAATCTTGATATGACCAGTTTAGATCAAACTGCCCAATGGGAAAAATTAATCAATCCTTTACAAAAAAAAAAAAATAAGTCCTTCAGTATCTCTTTCCCTGATGTTTTAACAACTTTCATATAGGAATTGAACGAAATTTATGTGGTCATATAGTTATACTGGATGACGCCAATATTTGCTTTAAATATTGTTAACCCAAGCTCAGGGGATACCCTATGATTCAAAGTACAGTATGGTAAAAAGAAGATATTGGATGACATGAGGAGAGTGGCGGAGGAGCTGATATAATTGTCAATCGTAAATCTTCGCAGATTGTAAGCCGACGGAAAAACAGACAAGATGGTAGACTCTTCCACATTCGCACAGTTTGGGATAAAATAAGCATCACGGAATTTTACTGTACGGCCGAAAGTATCTTGAAGGGTGAAAGGATATGCGCGACTTACAGGTCGATTAGAGCAGAAAAGGAGTGAAAGGCGTCCAATACAGGCTGAAACGTTTTTTGTACTTCTGCAGAAATCTAAGGCATTTTGATGCTTCTTTGGCAACAGAGAAAATGTGATCTGTCCACCATAACTTACTGGAAATATTAATGCCAAGAATGCTTAGTGACGATGAATCGGAAAGTAACACTCCATCAAAAGAAATGGGAGTGGTTAAGTGATGATATTGTTTTAATGAAATGGGACGTATTTCGGTCTTCAATGTATTGAATCCGATGCGATCGCTTTGCCCCAAGCGATGAGATTATCAAGGTCGTTCGGTTCGTCAATAATCTAATCATCTAATCACATATGGCATTTCCTCTAGATCCTGCAAAAGTAAACGAAATGAAGGGTTACTGTCATCGGCAAAACTATGGATGTGATTAAGAATAAGGAAAAGCAGACCATTAATGAAAATTAGGAAAAGAAACGGAAAGATAGGCAGAACCCTAGGGCACACCGGCATTTATGGGAGGAAGTTTAGATGTAACACCATCTAATCCATACAACCCGTATTAGGCGACCAGATAAAAAACTTTAATGTGTGAGAAGACGTCTGTAACGGATATATTTTTTCATACATATGTATATACGTACATATAGGATAGGTATGGAGATCACAATCTACATTAATAGGCCATGCTATGCCGTTCATAAAGACGCTCTCACACACACAGTTTGTAGATAAATTTTACCCGTTCCAATAGATCGATTTTGGCAGAAAATGATATTTCCGCATTCTACATAACGAGACAAATGATTTGAGCCTGATATCGTCCTAGGACATTAATTTTCACAATTTTTTTTAATTTTTTTTAATTATACTCCAAAACTATCACGATTGACTGAATTGGCAGAAAATTCGTTTCGAATCACTTTTCGGTCGTTTCAATGTAATGTAACCACCATTTTTGCAATGGACATCGCGTTTTTTGAATTGTTCTACCACTCTCCACGATAGATATGAACTCTTGATTTACAAGAATAATATTTAGTGTGGGATATAATCTACAAAAAAACTTTAATTCATTTCACAAACAACACCAGACCAGTATTGCACTAATTTCTCTAGCTATGAAGAGAGAGTGAAGGTCAAACTGAGAAGTGTTTTACTGTGGTTTTTGTGAAAGCTTTTATTAAACATAGTGTTAGGAAGTTCATATGGCAAAGTTGCGAAAACTTAGTTAAGTTTAAAGTGCCGAAAATGTTCTCTTAGACTCGCAATGCATGAGTCAAGTAAGAATAACAAAGCAGCTAAAATGTTTACATTATGCAATTCAATTTATATTAAAACAGGGGCGGATCCAGCTTAGAAATTATTGCTATTATGATTGTTTTTATTTTTATTTACTTTTAATTTTTTTTTTCTTACTACCATTAGTTCTTGAGATATCTAAATTCGGTAAGGACTTTTGGCCAGTGGTGTATTGTGCAGAACTTATTTTGGATTCTAAGCCTAAATTTCGTAGCTTTGTTGGTAACCTCGATGACAACTATTCCCAGGGATCCTGGGTTCGAATGCCACCTCGACATGATCCAGAATTTTTCCTCCTACATAGTTTCCTTCCTAATTTTATAGCTTTATAGCCTCCGCTACTTAGTAGCTTAGTTTGTACTTCGGATCTTTCGTTCCTCTTACAGGTCGGTCATTCCCCTGCCATGAAAAAAAATCGTGTCCCAAAAATATTGCTTATTTAAAAATCGATGCAAAAATTCAAATTTGCGGCGTATAAACAAAACAATTTTCTTCTCTCTACGCCTTATGATGGGGTTTACTTTTAGCAGTTTTTAAACATGATAAACTTCGACTGTATCAAGGAGGATGCGATGCTGTTTTTTTCTCTTTAAAACAACACAAAATCGCTGATACCATCACCATTAAAATACCACAATGAACCAATCATACATTTAACAATGTTCAGTACAAGCGAATATTATGGACGTAAATCGATTCACCGGCAAAAGAATTATGTTTTAATAAATGGCGAACAAATAATTTTCAAGACATCGAGAAAATATCAGTCCGCAATAAAAACTTCTCGAAAATATTTAAAAGCACCTGCGCCATCGTGATATATGTGCTATGTACAAGAACAACAACAACAACAATAATAATAAAATAAATATATTTAAAATCGTTTAAAATGCCACGTGACTTTGTTGATACGATTTAACGCCAGCCAATATTTTTATTATTTTTTTTTTCACCTCGTGAACAATTTCCTTCTTTTCCTCGATTTTCATGTCATCGGAATTCCTGATTCCGCCAACGTTAAAATTCCAAGCCGCGCGTCTATTTTAAGTTGAAGAATTTTATTATTTTACGAATATAAGCTATGCACTTATGCGCCATATTAAGCACTCAGGTATTGGCCTCCCGGGCTAATATCCAATTCATACCATTTAGGTCCAAGGAAGTTGTTTTTTTTTTTTAAATATTTTAATGATATGTTAAATTCAAAATATGGTTCTCTCCTTAAAAAAAAAAACAAAAAAAAATAAACTAAAAATAACTAAAAAAAACTAAAATAAACTAAAAAAAAAATGAATAAATATTTTCGAACACTTTTATTTAGATGAAGTGATGTATGGGCGGATTTGCTATTTTTTCCTCGATAATCCTATTTTTAGCATAACACAGAAATCAATTCAGCTATTTATGGACGGGATGTTTGCGTTTAATTCATGAACACACAGGAATTTTCATGACCATATGGTTGTTCTTAAAAAAGGATGAGATATATACACACCCCACTCGGTGAAATTAAAAGCATCGGCCTCCCTTCCTTCCTTCCTCCCTTCCCGCCATCGTGCAATTTTTATTCTCACGGATTACACTATAAACCACCAAAAAGTCAATTTTTCCATGAATCATAGCCCGTGAATAGTGGAGTGGTCAATGAAAATTTTTCTTTTAATTTATTTCGAAATTTTAAGCAAAAATAATTAGAGAAATTAACAGATCACCTCACGGGGGATAATCCGTTCTTTTGCGGAGGTGTAGAATGCTCTTAATATCTATAGCATCTGTATTTAGCCGGAAGCAAAAAGTGATTACAATGAGGTAAACAGCAATTTTTTAAGTAATTTATCTTAGAAAGAATCATTCAAAATCACTGTGGAATTTTATGTGTACCGCACCGCGGTACATGGAGCAGGAAGACCTATGGAATTCAGGTGATTTTTCGCGTGTCGAATAAAGTATTATTTAAGAGGAAAAAAAAAAGAAAACTTTATGGATGGTACTCTCAATAATCCACCATTTTTTTTTTAATAACAAATAATCCCTACTCTACCCTTTTATTTTCTTCGTTTAAAAATTATACAAGTGCGACTTAAGAAATTCACTGAGGCCCTAATTTTAGGTACTGAAAGTCGATTATGAATTACATAAATTGAAAGTAAATAAACAAGGAAAAAGGGTAGAATCGGTATAAAATCAATCCTTACGACATCCTAGATTCCTAGAATGTCTGCCTGCATTTAATTTCGTTTAGTCACCACACTGCGCAAGTTTGATTGTTTTTGATTGGTTTTTCGCATCTATTTCGAGAACGGTTCGTTGGACGGAAAAATTGTTATTACCAATTTTATGGAATTTCGCATTCTGAAGAACTTTTTTTTATAATATAAACGTCTAGGACTGATTGTTTTCATAGTATACGTAAACAACCCCAATTTTTTTATGGTTACCCGATTTGGTCTCTTTTTGAAATTTTATCAGAATATAATAATAATAAAAAGTAATATATTTAGCTATGGCATAAGTACACAAGATTACAATCTTTTAATAGTACAATTATATTAAGATACGAATACAAAATTATATTAAGCAAAAAAGAAAAAAGGAAACCAAAGAAGTTAATGAATTAGTTAAATATAAATCAAAACGATTTAAATATTATATATAAAACTAAGATTAACAGAAAAACACTCAAATTTAAACTAAAATCTAAACATCAAAACAAATTAAAAGTAGAGAAGCAACAATAATTTACAAAATTGTACCTACTCATCGCGTGACAGAGAATCATCCAAGAAATATTAAATATTTTCGTAATAATGGAAGGAAATTGTTGTTAAATATGAGCTTTAATGAGACTCTTAAGTGCATTGGCAGTTTGGACCCTCTGAATGCTAACAGGTGGATTATTCCAAAGACGGGCAGCCTGAACAGGGAAAAAAAGTTCCATAACTAATTTACTATATTGCGGAATTAAAATATTTTGAGTACGTGGCGAAAAGAGACTTCTTTAATATTTTGAAGAGAAACATGGTCAAATCTTCGTAGATCATAAACGAATCTTACGCAATCGTTGAAGGTTATGTACCTCCATCTTACGCCTGCACTCACTATCCAAGCTAGGAAAAATATGACTTCCAAATGTGAAATAGCGCATAATCAGTGTAATTACTAATTTACGGCCTAATATTTGTGCTTAGAATATTCGCCGAGAACCATAACTCTCTCTCAACCCAGCATACACTTTTTTGAGAGTCATACTAAGGTTGTTATCGCAGCAGATCATATTACAGTTCAGAACCATTCCCAAATTAGTAAACCTTCTGGTCACTTAGATAACAAAACCATTCAAGGTCACCCCGGAGGTATATCGATGACGTTTAAAGCCCTGTTGTAGAAAGCCATGCATTGTGATTTTGTAGGATTAAGCAGAATCTCATTGAGAATCGACCACCTGTGTATTCGACATAGGTCAGAATTAAGACGCTCAATACAATCCTCAATCAGACCAATATGGCTGATTAGATACATCTGGACATCGTCGGCATACACATCCTATACTACCAAAGAAAAGGACTTAATAATAATGGGACAATCACAGAACCCTGCGGAACACCACAAAACACAGACAAAGCATTTGAATAGTATTTGTATAGTGAAAAACGAAATTTTTGTAATTCAACCGTACGAAGGAGTTACTCGATTTGTTCCATTTCCGCGTTTTCGAGTTATCGTGCCAACAGGCAGACAGATAGACAGACAGATATATGAACCGACTTTTATTATTATGCGTGGGTGTCCAAAGGGATTGAAAAAATTAGTAGACCCTATGATTTCATCTAGGATATAAAAACGAATGCCACAATAAGTATGAACGTCGATACATGGCACTCATTTTTACTGTTTGAATATTGTTAGAGGTCCAAAGGGAAGTAGGTGATAGGACTTACCTAGCCAAACAGTAAATGGTATGGCAGATGCCCCCACCTATTTCAATCATTACGAAGTTACAGAGTGATTAATAAAATATGCTAGATTTTCACGAAACACTATTATCTTCAAAATTACAGGGTGTACGATCACCGTTAAGATCTCATTGTATGTATAACCTCCATGGCCTTTCCGACTCCTCTCCGGAGTTATAAGAATTTGAGACTTTTTTTTTAATTTTTTTATTGCTTTAACCTTTGCTTTTTGGAAAATGAAATTATGAACATAACTTCTTTTGAAAATTGTGAACGGTGGACTCATTTTTAATTTGACCTATTACACATACATATTTATGTGCTAACTGTAGCCATTAAATAATTATTAACTCTTAACCCATTCAGGTCATAACGAAATTAAATGCTTTTTTAAATAAATGCTTTCAGTTACTAAGGAAGCAAATTATTTGAGCCCTGAATAGGTTAAGAGCTAATATCTCTTTACCGGCTACAGTTAGGACATAGTTGTATTAGGAGAGTCCACAATTTACAGTTTTTGTAAAAAAAAAACATGTATCGGAAAGAGTAGGGGGTTTGTTGATTGGTCGTTGGAAAGGCTATTATTGAGGAATTGACTACACGGCACAAGGCGACCCTAAGCTCGGTACCTGGCCACAGGTATAACCCAGGCAACGAGATGGCTGATGAGTTGGCCAAATAAGGTTCTGAAATAGATAGCTCCGCAGCGGTAGCTTATGTGAGAATCCCGATTGGAGCTTTAAAAGAGGATATCATCAGAGTCGTCTATCAACAGGTAAGCCTTCGGTGGATCAACAGGATATTACGAGGCAATTGTGGCCTACATATGACAAGAAAAGGACAACAGAACTGGTTAATGGGCCATCCCAGACGTGTATTCTTGATGCAGTATGCAAACCGGTTTCCAGGGAAGAGGTAAAAGAAGCAATTGTGCTGCACTTTGAAGAGAACATTTTGCATCAAAAATCAAACAGTATTCACTTGCTGTGCCACACTAATACAACCGCAACAAAATATTTCTTGTTTAGATGGGTCCGAAAATTCACGTCCTAGCTCTCAACTCGAAATGAAATAATGCACGTACACATTCAGTCTATTATTTCTATCTGAGTAAAAGTGAAAGCCTGCATCAAGAATATTCGTCTGGGATGGCCCAATGACAGTAGAACAAATACCAGGAATCTAGTAGTGGTTATTGTGGGTCAGTGGGCCATAGGAGATCATCCTAGAAAACTGGGAATAGCGACGAACGATCTCTACAGGAGCTGTAAAGATTCGGAGGAAATCGAATCTGTACAACGTGTACTTCGTTAGTGGCCCGCTCTGTTGAATAAAAGAGGTAGGCTATTCCCCTTTTTACTTTGTTGGTTCTGGAAACTATCCGATATGTCCTAGATGTTGTATCGTAGTTTGGTTTAGTAAATTTGATTTTAACATAAATCCCTATAAAACTGTTCTGGCACCTTTCTTACCAAGGTAGATACTCAAATGGTGGAGCTACAAAGTAGAGTTCCGATGTATACTGAGATTTCTAAGGGTAACAGGATGAATCTAGAGCGGTTTTAAAGATTATCCCATGACTTAAAGGAGCACAATGGACCCACTGGAGGTCTAAGTGAAGCAGGCTAGGCACTTCTAGCTGCATCCCTCTCATACCTTACCTAACCTAATTTTTTATTTAGCAAATAACGGTGAGATTGGTGTGGTACAGCCGGAAAAGTCTTATAAATCCGACGATATTCCTGTAAAATGTTTATCAAGAGAAATTCAGTCAGATTTGGCTGCAAGGTACGCTTCTGAATTCTTCTCCTCTGCTGAGAAAAGTGAAAATTTTACTCAAGACTTAGAACTTGGTTAAATACTCTCAAGGCAAATATCAACACCGAATTTAATTTTACAACTCTTTCACTTCTCATAAGCTGATAATGGTTCGAGAGACGAAAGTGCCACATTTCTACTGTAAAAAACTTCGTTAAAAGGAAGGGGGGCTCAGTTTGAATCTTCATTTGTTTAGGAAAATAGTTAGTTGCGTTGCTATAAGATGGAATGACAAGTGTATAGCGTACGTAATCCTGCTATCAAATTGTGATGGCGTAGAGCCCTTATCAAACGTGAAATTATTCTCGAGGAAGCAAAAGGTAAGACCTTCGTTCCCTGTCCACAAATTGGAGTTGAGTTATTTGACCGTTTTCTGTCAAAATATTGGACGGGATAAGAGGGAAAAAATGGTGATGGGGTTTTTCTTTTTGATTATTTAAATGCAGCAGTCTTGAACGCGTGGTGCATCCATTAGCTTTTTGCAGAAAATCCACTTTTATTATTAGAATTTCGCATGTAGCTACAGTGGCGTGCAAGAGTTTCCGGTCAAATACATTATACTTGCGGTCTCCCACATATAATGATGAAACTTAATATTACTCCAAACGATAAAACCAGCAAATAAAATAGAGTTAGTAATACACTTAAATCAATATCATTATTTAATTATATTTAGCTATTATATTAAATGTTGAAAATAACTGTGTGCAAAAGTTTCCGGGCATGAAATTTCTCAATGTTCTAGAAGATATCAAAGTTCACTTTACCAATGGTGTGTCAATTAATCGGTAAATTCAGTTGCATTGTACTCTCGCAAGTGTAAAAATGGGCCGGAATATCTCAACTTATACGCGCAAGCGCATAATAAAACTGTCACAGAACGGAAACACATCAAGAGAAATTGCAGCTTTGTTTTGTATTGGAAAATCTACGGTAAATGACCTTATTACTAAATATCGTACGGGATTTGGTGTAGAAGATAAAAAACGCTCAGAGAGACCAAGAAAAACTACAATCCGAGTGGACCGAATAATCAAAAGGAAGTCAACAGCTGATGTGAAGAAAACGGTAGATGATATCGCTCGTGAGCTGAATGCTGAAAACGTCGCTGAAATCAGTCGCAGCACTGTCCCGAGACGACTGCATGATGTAGCGCTCGTTGGACGGATTGGAGCTAAAAAACCACTCACAAGCAGGCGTGGTCCCTTGATGACTGGAAGAAGGTTGCTTTTTCGGATGAAAGCAAATTTAATTTGTTTGAAAGTGATAGTCGCCGATACGTCCGACGTCCAGTTGGTAGTAGAAATGATGCCAGATACCAAATACCAACAGTTAAACACGGCGGGGGAAGTGCAATCGTTTGGGGAATTTTTTCAGCGCAAGGCGTAGGACCTCTAGTACAAATTAACGGTATTATGGATAGTCGTTTGTACAAAGAAATCTTGAAAAATCATCTACTGTCCTATGCCCAAGATAAATTACCAGAAGAATGGACCTTCCAGCACGACAACGACCCCAAGCACACATCCAAATTAGTTAAGGGGTGGCTTGCAACAAAAAAATTCGTGTTTAAAAGTGGCCAGCTCAATTCCCGGATCTTAATCCGATTGAGCATTTATGGGAAGAGCTTGCTCGTCGATCTGGCACGCGAAAACATTCAAATAAAAATGATTTGATGGAAGATCTAAAGGAAGAATGGGAACAAATTCCACAGGATTGCATTGATCGGTTGATTGCGTCAATGCCACGTCACTGTGATGCCGTAATAGCAGCAAAAGGGATGGCCACCAAGTATTAATTTAAACAAATGGTGGAAATAGTGTATTAGTACTTCTTCCCTTTAATCCTTTCTGTTTTCTAGAATTAATAGATTTAATTTGGCAAATTTAAATTTTGGCCGGAAAGTTGTGAACAGTGCATTTTAAGTTTTTTTTATAAATTAATGTGTTTATTAATTTCGAATATATTTATTTAATGTTGCTTTATTTCACTCCTTCTCTGCCCTTTACTCTCCTAACATAATGGTTATTCATCGGTGTTATTTTCGTTGTATATAGAAAAAATTGACTTTGGCCGGAAACTTTTGCACGCCACTGTATATGTAACATGTTTTCTTCACAATAGCAATATAGCCTCAATGTAAATGCCGAAGTCCGTCAAGGACGTATACTTTCCCAGCTCCTATTTTTCATTGTTATCAACGATATCCTTGTAAATTTACTCGAAAATAACGCGCGCGGCATACAATGAGGATTAATTGGCCGTCTCACCGATTTAGATTATGTCGATGAGAACTGTTTGCTGGCTTACTAACAACAGAAAGTAGTCCATCTAGTTTGAGATTCAATCCAATGAAAACTAAATAAATGCGGATTAATACAAGCCTACCTCCAAAACGTATGTAAATAATCGAAAGATTTGAGGAAATGTAGAGCTTCTGTTACTTCGGTGGCCTGATTACCGAATCATGGTGGTACAGAAGAATACACCAATTCCTGTATAAACAAATCAAGGAGAACATTTTCCCAGCTGCTCCGGATATAGAAATCCAGTAAAATTTTCATTAAAACAAAATTACGTATCTTCAATTCCAACGTGAAAATAGTAGGTATATTGTTATATGTTTGCGAGACGTAGAAGGTTACCCAATCCACACCGATTGCAAACTTTTGTTAATAACTGTCTTCGCCGAGTCCTAAAAATTTGCTGAAGAGATCCAGTTTCCAACAATATCGCAAGGCAGGCCCCCCACTGGAACATACAAGGAACCCGTCGTATAGGAAGACTATTCTTACAGAAACAACGTCAATCGGTGGGTCATGTGAAGGAAACTAAAGGCTGCCCCTCTAGAGTTCGGCTCGGCACGATATTATAAAAATATTGGTGATAACAAAAGAATGAGATGACGGGCTTGCAAGAACCAAAAATTATTCAAATAAGCTTTTTGCTCTCCGCAGAATGGAGTTGATATGCCTTTTCCATTACATTTTAAATGCTCGCTGCAACTTCACAAGAAAAACTGAACTGAAATAAGTCGGAATTCGTTTATTTTGTTAAATTTTAATAAAATTTTGTACATTTTCCTTGTATTTTCGCAAACAAAACTAATTATTCGATTTTTTTGATTCTGTACTCTCAACTTATGTTTGATTAAAATGAGTTCAAAGGATCTACACTCCTGGAATGAAACAGGTTAAGAATAAACGTTTTTGTACCGCAAGCACTTCACACATTGGTACATATTTTACTCAAGTGTACGTTTGTGTGTGAAGTCTTTACCGTTTCTCCACAATGTTACTTCAATAGATTGCGTCTGCAAAAGTCGACTTACGAAATCCTGAGAATACATAGGGGGAACACAAAAGTTTTTTTTTTTTTGTATTTATTTCACGCCTTCTCTTTTGTCTTGTTAAGTTCTTTTCAGATAATGCACTCGCAAATATTACATGGAATAACAAGGTGAGCATAAGTACAATTCTAAAAAAATATAAATAACTCAATTTAATAAACTCGGTGTTCTGCAGAGAGTGCTGTTACGTATAACAGAATTGCTCTTAACAAATTTACACCACCTCAGCTACAATAGGAGAGCAAAAGTTAATTTTTACATATTGTCTACAGAAATTTATATTTAAAATCGATTTTAAAAATTTCAGTTAAACCAACTTTAATCACTAAGCGTAGTGCACAGCACCTAATAAATATCTCGAACGCAACAAAACCAGTCTTCCCGTTCACAAGAAGAAGGAAGCTTAATCTAAATGCGCGTTCCTTGCGGGGGAATGAACATAGAACTCTATAAAGAGGTAAACTTTCTAGGGATTATCGTCGATCAGAAAGTGGCATGAAACCTGTATTTGTCGAAGGTTACACACCAAGCCACAGAAGCTCTCTGTATATGTCAAAGACTGTATGGCAAAAAATGGGGTTTGAATCCAAAAATAGTTTATTGGTCCTATACCACTATCGTTGATGGATCTCATTATCGATGGCGCCCTCATATGATGGACCAAAACAGAGGAAAGAACAGTGCAACCAAAGTTACAAACACTACAAAGACTTGCATGCCACGGAATGACAGGTGTTATGAGGACCTGTCTTCCATCACCCATAAAACTGATGTAGATTTTTAAAAGGACGCTGCTCTTAGTGCTTAGATGCTAAATGTTAGCTCCAGAAAACCTGGAGACTTGGTCGATCATCAAAAAATTCTTGTTGAATTTCAAAATGATAGCCTCAAGTTGACAGATATCATGCCCACGACTCCTAGCTTTGGCGGTCTTCTATAATCTCCCAAAGCTAAGATTATAGCAGACCACCAAGGCTAAAAGATCAGTGAATTGAAGATCTCAAGTGAATCTCTCGTCTGGTACACAGACGGTTCTATAAAAGAACGTATGATGGATGTGGGAGTCTATGGACCGAGATGTAAGTGACACAAGATCATGGAATCCTACCCAACTGTTTTGCAGAGCAGAAATCCATATAATAGAAATGTGCATTTGAATTAGAATCAATATACAAAGAGGATATCGGCACGCGACCATGCGTATAAACTTCGACAGCCAAGCCGCGATAAAGACTCTAAACTCAAATGCGTTCACTTAAAATCTGGTTTGGACTGTAGGGATTTCCCAGATTTACCAAACTCAAACTCTTCAGCGGATTTAGAAGAAGGAAGAGAAAACAAGAAAAGGCTCACAAGCTATAATGGCAGGGCCTTCCTAGACTAAACAACGCGAAGCATTTCATCAACTATCCATACAAAGGCTTTCAAAATGTCATCATCTGTGGTAAGTACCAGGAATAAGGATTCGTCCATTTAGGCATATGTTTAAGAAAATGACAACTGCCAATTCCGCAACGAAGAGTTAGAATCTTCAGAAATGTTATGTTTTAAAAGGAAACGATCCCTATTAGGCAGAAGTTCCTTATGGGAGCCATGGTATGCAAAGAAGCAGACAAATATTCAGGTTCTGCATGGATTGTTATATCTTGGCCATTATATTCAATTCATGCAATAAAAATTCAATTAATATGTCACGATTTGGAATACCATTGATGATAACCTCGTTTCCAGCAGCATTCTCGAAGAAGTACAGCCCAATCAATCCTACAGGACAAAATGGATGGAATGGTTGTTCTTGAAGCACAGAATACGTAGATTCTTGGACCCCCGAATGAGCCTTAGCGCTGAAGATGATATTTTTCGAAAAATCATCGACTTGTTGATGTTACACAACCCAATGGGTAAACGACCGACACTGCGCATGGTCTGCTGACTTTAATTGTTGTGTCAATTGAAGTTTGTAAGTGTGCAGATGCAGAACTTTCGTCAAAATTTACTGTAAAGAGCTTCTTGGAATCAAACTTAAGTATACTGGTACTTAAGTACTAGTACTAGTACCAGAACCTGTACTTAAATTTTTTTTAAGCAACAAATACCGGTACTCGTGCTTAAAAAAATTTCAAGTACAAGACCCGATACTGCAACATTTTTGAAGTCCAAGTCCAAGACCAAGTCCAGGTGCCGGTACTGGTACTTATTAGAAGTCCCACATACGGGTGTTTAATAAATGGTGGATAATAATGAAGGAGGTGATAAGTGATTATGAAAAATGTAAAAAATTGTATAGCAAGGGGTACATTCTCAACCCTTTCCGAGATAATCGGGATTAAACGACTTAGGGTGCGTGACACGTAGGCTTGTGCTTAAACAATTATATCTCCTAAATGACAAACAGTAGAATGAAGGGCGAGGTGCTAATTCATAGAGAACCTGTCTTTTGATTTGATTTAATGTATCAATGATTCCTCTGCAGTATGCAGTTTAACGGTATGTCAACCTTCAAGTTTCAACTTCTGTAACTAATTTTTGTGTGTTTGAAGCCGAATATCTAAAAAACGACCTTATATTTTTTTTCTTTCGTACTCTCGTTAGAAGCTAGGGTTGTTTTCTTTAAAAAGCATTTTGCTTTAACTTTGTATCTTTCACCGTTTATGAGTTATGACACAAAAATTCTTCCAATGCGTGAAATAGTCCCCAGCGAAAAAGTTCAGTAAGTGCCAGAAAGTAGGCAATTATCTTTTAAAAACACGCTTTTCAGCCTTTTTTGTTGGATATGCTTAAGGAAAAGTGAAAAAAAAACCCAGAAAGGGATGCTAAAGCTAAGCTTTTGGCTTTCTTAAATCCAATATGAAAAATGGGTGTGGAAACATGTTTTTTGATAAAAATGGTAGTTAAATTAAAAAGAACGAGTAGAAATTCAGAAATTTGAACTGCAAAACGGAGAAGAAGAGGAGAAAAATTTATAGACCATTGGAAAGGTCCAACGATTATCTATCGAACAATAATCATCATCAAATTATAATCATAGGATGCAACATTCAGAAGTTTCAGGGTGATCTATGAAAACATACCCGTTATCTCGGAAACCTTTAGGATTTCTCCCCTTCCCCCATCACACATGCAATTTTTTGCTCGTCTAAGTATGGCCTATCACCTCCTTTATTATTATTAACCGCTTATGAAACACCCTGTATAAGCTTAAGTAACCTATAAGCACCAAAGTACGCGCTTATTACAAATACCGCCGAAATACTTCAGCTGGCGTAAATTATTTAAATACGCCTTCTAATAATAGTGGTTAGCTGGGGCAGAGCGAAAGAACTTTGCGTTATGGCGGTATTTGTAGTAAGTGCGTACTCTGGTACTTATTCCTTAAGGACTCATCTGTTTATCACGTGATATTAATGAAATATGAATGAATTCGGTAACATTATTATTTTATTATAGAATAAGAATGTCGAAAGTGGAGGTCCCTTCTAAGAGAAAAGTTTGGGAAGGAGCTAAGAAAGCGAGATATTCTGGAAGTGCTGCCGATTTTTCTTCAGATTATTTTTACAGTTCTATATAATGTCCATACAAGGCATAATTAAATCAACTTCCATTTGTTTTACTTTAACAACTTTTTAAAATTAAAAACGTTAAATGCCTTGCGGAATGTGACATCTATTTAGGGAAAAACCGTCGAAAATTCGTAAGTAAATTTCAGTCTCGTTGGAATTCGTATAGTTCTTTACGGGCATTTCGGTTCAGCCTTTAATTGGAAGCACCCTGCACCGATTTCTACTGGCGCTCTCCGAAATTTTTCCAGTGAGACTATTGCGTATATTGTAAGGTGACCAGACGTCCCGCTTTTTAACAATTTGTCCCGCAGTCCGCGGCGTTTTAAAAAAGTCCCGACTTTTGGAAAGCTACAGAACGGGAAAGCATCGCCGGCTATTTAGCCAGGATATGAGTTTTATATTATTTTTATTAATTTGATAATGGAGCGCCAGCGTTAAAATTAAGATTAGAGATCAGTTGACAACCACGCCGACGACGACGACGAGGACGCCGGTGTGAGCAATGTAATGCAATTCATACGTGCAGTACTGTCTCTAAATATTTATTTTAAAATATATTCTTATTTCTATATAAATACTGTGCGCGTTGAAATGCTTAAAGAAATTTGTGAAACTGCGGAAGTCAAATATCAGAAAATACTTGGATATAGTAAAACGCGCTGGTTAGCTCTTTTGTCAGCTGTCGAAAGAATTTTGAAAATATACGATCCTTTGAAATCCTTCTTCTTTCTATCACAGAATAAATGTCCTAGAATTTTGGAAGAGTTTTTTGAAAAAGAATCTTAAAAAATTTGGCTAGAGTTTGTACACAATCAAGCAGCTCTTTTTCAAAATGCTATAAAACTTATTGAAGGTGACAAGATTTCGGTAATCGAAGTAGCAAATAAACTTCATAATTAAAAATTTCAGTTTCAAGAGCGGTTAGAAAATAGTTTTCTTCTGTTAACTATCGGTAATAGTATAAGTCAGCTAGAAGAACAAAGTGCAATAAATCGTGCAGTTTTCATGAATTAGTTACGTCAAAAAGTTCTATAGTAATTAGAAGAGTAGACGGTATTGAACATTTTTATTGCGTTACATTAAAACAAGAACTTAATTGGAATGATGTCCAAAAATTATTCGATCATATTATTCATAATTTCCGATATAGTAATATTTCTGAAAATGATCTTTTTAATAAGGTATCAAAAGGTATTAAAAAATATATTGATATGGAAAAGGTTGATAGAGAACAAATGGTTAGAAATATTTCATCATTTTGAAACAAACCATGTTCCATACAATAATGCATGTGAAAAAATTTCATGACCTTTTAAACAACGACAGCAATCTACTAAAAATAATCACTCAAATGAGAAATATACCAAAGAATAAAATAATAGGTACTATACAAAAATTGTTTTTAATTATTATATTTGTGAATTTTACTTATTTCAAAATTTAATAAAAATATATTACAATACTATTTTTGCGTTCTATGAAAATTTTTGTTGTTCCATATAGACGAAATTTTTAATCAAGAACCCTCCCGGTCAATATGGTGTCCCGCTTTACCAATGCTAAAATCTGGTCACTTTAGTATATTGCCTAATCCATAATGCATCGTACCTACAACGCCAAGGATTTTTGTATTTGCTGCCCACTCTTACCTTGGACCTTATTAGCCTAAGCCCTCAGGTACCTTTTGTAGCACAGAATATTTGCTGAGAGATATGCCAAATTTTCCTTTTTATATGTTACCCTTCTGCTCAATTTATTTGGCAATTCATCACAGAATATCCTCTGAATTTTGTTTACAATTTATTGCCTACCTAAGTAATTATTTATGTATAAGCCTCAAATACAGATACGATTACATGAAGATAAAATTTTAAATGGTCTTATGGAACATACAAAATCAAAGTTAACTAAAAAAAAAACAAATTTGTAAAGCGTAAAGTCTCTTCAGTCATTATAATTCCTTGAATGTGTTTCCTACCTCCTCTAAAAAACGTTAACAGCAAGAAAGTCTCCAAGAAACAACAATATATCAATTTCTGTGACAGTTAGTTTTCATACATACACAACATCCAGAGTGCTTCATCATACAAGAACAAGTTAAAACTTCGACATAAGACAATTGACTAAACTAAATCATGGACAACAAAATAACTAGAGGTTTCAAGGTGCTAAAAGTGATATAATTTATGAGGTCTCTCATGGTGGTATGTCGTCGCCATAAGAGTAGCCGACTGTCTCGTTGTGGCGCGGCGAGGCTCGGTCTGACTTCCCTTCGGAACCTAGATAAATAGAGTTGATTGACCGGCGGCGTCTTTCTTCCGAAATTGTCTAAACTCTACTTCTTTTCGACTGGCTCTTTACCCACCGCCTCTAATGCATTCATTAGCCTTATGACCAGCATCTCTGTTAATATTTAAAATGAAAAACGGCTTAAAATCAAGTCATCCAGAACCTTTCTGATAATTTAATGGCATTTGTGATTTTAGACCATTTTCTATTGTTTGTATTCCGTCCTTTTTTCATTATCACCTTTGACACAATTAGTAAGGGAATTGAAATTGGGAACGGAAATATTTTGCCAGGCGATATACCTGCGTATTTCTTCCTTTTTTAGGTAGATAGTGAATGAATCACCGAACTAATTCTGATAAATCGGAATACCTTTATGTAAGAAATTGGCAAGATTCCTAGAAATGATTTAGTTTAGTGGTTTCGGTAGGTATGAAATTTCAACTATTTATTTTGGATGCGGACCTCAATAATATTTTTCAAATAAAATTTTAAATTGCCTATATAAATGTTGGGACGGGTTTTTCCTTAGGTAGGTACTAGTTGATGTGTGTATGTATGTATATCAGATTCCTTATATGATATTTCCACGAACTTCTGAACTGATACGGAGCATTTACTGCACATATCCATAGATCTTGCCGAAATTGAGTTGAGTTGGCGCTTTGATGGATGCACCAAATCGATCTTTATGCTGAAATTTTGGCTGCTCTTCTAATTTTGTAGTAGAAGACGTGGGGCTAGAAGTAGATTCATCTGTCAGTGCTAACAATAAGGATCTTCATGTATGTGTACAGACATTTATAGCAATCTGTTGGGTACCCCCTTCAGAACTGTACTTTTGGATATTGCACTGTGATATTAATATTAAGGATATTAAGAACGAGGCTTCCGCCCAATTCCATTGAATCCACAGATCTTGTGTTCAACGAGCTTATCCTTAGCGCATATTTCGAATTTGGTTGATAGTTTCTTGAGTAGTCCTGACAGCATTCTCCTTGCATTATTTCTGAAAAATTGATTGCTTCTCTATTGTTTCTGTTCTTCCTCAAACTTATCTGTTTTTTGCGATGTCCTGTGATTCCTCTTTGTAAGAAAGGCAACAAATGCGATATTTCGAATTATCAACATGTCACTAATTTATATTGTCTTGCTAATATTTTCGAAGCCTTGGCTTCTGATCTCCTTTACTTTCATTGCAAACATTTTTTAGGTTCTCTGACTTTATGAAGGGTAACTCCATCGCTACTAATATACTGCAATTCGTAAATTTTTGTATTTCCGCAATTGAAAATGGTAAGCAAGTCGACAGCATTTTTATTGATTTTAGCTAGGCTTTTAATAGAATTTATCATAAGGTCTCATCCATAAGCTCTCAGTCTTTGGGTTTCCTTTCGTTTTTGTCAACTGGATTTGTTCTTATCTGTCAGGAAATTCGTAGCGTATTTTATTTCGAGGTGCATGTTCCAATAATATTGACAATACCTCAGGGGTCCCTCAATGTTTATTTATGACTGTATCGAACAACTCGAGCATTCTTTGTTATTCTAACGACGCTAAAATTTTTCATATTGTTTCTATGAGGATGACTGTATTCCTTTAAGCTCGGCGGAATCGGATTCGATGATTTTCATATATTATGCTCGATAAGCTTGCTTAGTTTGAACATGAGTAAGTGCACCACTATGTCGTTTTTCACTTCAATTTCACTATAAGACGATCGAAGGAGTTTAATGACCCATATATGTGTATAACGAAGATCTTGTATTGTACAGTACGGTTGTCCTGTCTAGCCTCCTTTCGATGCGGTTAATCGTCGAAGCTGTGCAGCGCAGATTTTGACGATCTGCCCTTCGTTGTCTCTCCACTGGAATGATCCTCTCCAGCTGTCTCGGAATTTTGATCGTCTTATGCTTATTTTTTTGGAGTCTCTTGAATTCACATTTTTGGCACATTTTGGGCAATTATTTTTTGTCGGAATTCTTGAAAATAGCCATTTCAAATGACACTTCACACGATTAAAAGAGAATTTATATTTATTTTATTTATATATGCATGTTACAAAGATGTAAATTTCAAATTCTTACGTACGTCGTTTTCGAGAAAAACATCTGTCTGTCACAGACGGACGGACGGACGAACATAAGAACTTCTTTTAGCAACCACTATATTCATATATATATACAAAATGGTGTTCCTCATGTAACTAGAATGCTTCAACAGCTGTTTAGAGGTTCCCGGTTTGGATAGAGCCCAAAGCCGTAGAAATTTTAACGGATTAAACCACTAAAGACGAATTGCGCTGTAATTTGTACTTTCTTAAATCTGTCATTTTTATCCTTAATTAAATGTCTCATATAAAAGAACTACAAGTATTTTTCAGTGATATTCCACTTGATTGGAAATTTGCTTTATTTCCTTTTATCCAAAAGAGTACACAGCGGTTTGTTTTGTAGCGATTTTTTTGAGTAAAAACACAGCTTCATGCTGCAATGCCTGTTGTTTAATGTTTTCCTATGTATACCTTGTAAAATATTGACTATGCCTATTCCCTTTTAGAATAGCATATTCAACTTACCTATCTGCCATGCCTGGTGATATTGAGTGGTTATATATAGGTAAACATCCGCGTAAGTTACTGTGGTGGTGTTTGAATTTGAGCTGAAAATTGAATCCAGATTTACTAACATCTAGATATCCGGCTACTCGGATCTGCAGACAATTCGATTCCTGAAATACGAGTATCCGAATAATTCGGATCCTTGTATCCGGATCTAGACTAAGCAAATAAATTTTGAAAATTTCCTCTAGATTGTATTGTTTCATTTGGAAAATGGAAATGTCATCGAACAACCTTAATAAAATAAACAACAACATTTAACACCCCTCATCCACTCCTACCGCACAATTAAAATCCTTGCCCGCAATTAATACCATTCCCCGCTTGTACATCTCAAATTAAATTCGGAGGTCTTAAATGTTGTTGTTTATCTTATTTCTAAATTGTTCGATGACATTTCCATTTATCCAATAAAATAAAGGAATTTGGAGGAAATTTCCAACCTTCTGTGTTTAGTCTGTATACGGATTGTTCGATTCCGGATCAGGATAATTCGAATCCAGATACGAAGATTCGTTATATCCGGATACCCGGAATGGATCCTAATTATTCTGGAAAATCTGGATTGAAAATTATCCGAATATTTTCAGCTCTAGTATTAATTATTCTGATGTTTGACCATAGATATTGAAAAGTTTCTGGCCGGAGACCGAGCCGTGAGGGACTTCAGTGTTAACAGATATTGAGGATGATTTGGCACCCTCAAATTCAATTTAGAAGCTTCTGAAAGAGACAAAACTATGGACAATACGAGTTTTTCATATGGAATCAAAAGTGTTTTCAATATCATTTAAGAGACAGGCTCGTGTATTCGCTTTTTTTACAAAAAAAATAAATTTAAGTACGAAAATGGGCCGAATCGGGCAACTCCTTCGTAGGGTTACCATACAAAATTTTCGTTTTTCACTATACATATATTTGGGCACTGCCTGAGAGCGCGTCGACGTAAAGAGCGGAAATTTGGTACATGGTGTTTTCATAGCAGTAGTAAAAAAAATTAAAAAAAGGACTAAATCTTGGTGTTGCCATATAAAAATTAAGGATATTTACGTGTGCTATGAAAACGATCAGTCCTAGGCACTTATTGTACTAAATATGTTTTCCTATAAAATTGGCTATAATCATTTTTTCTGTCCAACGAACCGTTCTAGAAATATATGCGAAAACAAAGTTCAAAAATCAAAATTGGATAGATGGGTGACCCTACGAAATTTCATGCGGGCATTCATCTAGCTAGGGTATCATAAGAATTGGCCTTAGATCAATTCTAGCTTTTTTACTTGTTTTTTTTTCTAATCATTTTCCGCTTACTTACGTCATCCGAGCATATAACTTCCTACACATCAATAAAATCCACCAATTAAAACATAAGCATTGGCTATAGATTACAAGATCCTAAAGCATTAACATTGATAACTACTATATTTAGTCCCGTTACAGTTTGTAGTATTATTTACTATATGCATAGCATGAATTCCACGGGGACGAACTCACTGGCAAAAGTTAATGCAGTATAGATTTTCACTTTCACTTTTTGTAGTTTATTATTTTGCACGCCTTAAATAAAACAATCTTTTCAGCATGAAACTTGTATTTGCTAAGTGCAATAATATCAAAAGCACTTCGATAACAATTTCTTGGATGTAATTAAAGTAGGCGCTGTGGATAACGGCTTTGAGCTCTCCACGGTTAACTGGATAGACTCCAGGCTTAGAAACAGGAGGATAACCACAGCTCGAAATAACTACTCAGTCACGATCAATGCAGCTAAAGGCTGTCTACAAGGAGGAACACTATCTCCTCTCTTGTGGTAGATTATAATTGATGATCTCTTAATGAAATTCACCAATTCGGGAATTAATGTTTAAGGTTACGCGGATGACTACTTGCTCATTACACGGGGCAAGTATAATCAGGTCATATTCAACCTCATGCAAGATGCCCTTTCTGAAGTCCCCATGTGGTGTTTGAACAAAGGCCTTGGAGCATAAACCCCAGTAAAATGATTATAGTTCCGTTCACGAGTATAACGAGGATTTCATTAACGCCTCCTACCCTTCCTGATAATACGGAATTGATATTTTCTGATGAAGTCAAATTTCTGGGGTCAGTCTCGTTAAGAAACTTACCTAGAACTCCCATTTGTTTAGAGTGCCGAAAAGAGCTGTAGGATCTCTCTACACGTGCCGTCGCTTTATGAGCAGAACAAAGTGATATATTGGCTAAACACCACGATTATTAGACACATAGTAACTTATGCAGCTCTCCCATGGTGACCAGAAACTAATCAAAAGAAAACGTGGTCTTCATTAAAAAAAACCCAGTGCCTTGCTTGGCTTGGAATATCTGGTGCCATGAATACCTATCCTACAGCAGACATAGAAGCCTTATTAAACCGTCCACCTCTACATTTGCAGATGTACAATGAAGAGATCTCCAGTAGGTACTATCAGATTGCAGAAGGTGTCATAGTTCAAGCCAGGTGATCTGGTTGGTCATTTAAGTATCTTGAAACAGATATGCTTCGAACATATGACGACAATAACTGGATATAATCACATTTATGGTGGATTTTGTAAGATTATTTGACTTGGTGGGACATATGGGTCATAAAGACAATAAAACACCTCTAGTGAAGAAGCAAAAGAACTCCTACACTTCAGGAGAACAGAGCTTAAAATAATCGCAGAACTCTTCTCTTGCGATATCACCAAAGGAAAGTGGGCTGAGTTTTCATCCTGCCGCTTCAGCCAGGATTCTCATGAAACATTAGACCACTTTTTCTGTAATTCCGAAGCATTAGCCAGGCAGTGGAACTTGCTTTTTCTCCACCAAACTCTACCTGTAGAATCTCAATCTTAAAATGACTCTACCCTGGAAAGCGTATAATTTTAACTGGGACTCACAATAGATCTTTAACGTCACAGTGAATGCGACACTAGTGCTTGCATATCCTTCCACGAATCTCAATCTTATAAAAACCACTTTTTAAATTAAAACCAGGGAATTTTACAATTCATCATAATAGCAGTTCTCCATAAAATTCGAAAAACTTTTATTTGGGTAATCTTCAGATAACACCTTTACAAACATAAGTCGGTACAGACATGTTTGTATTTGTACACGTAACGGTTATATATGCATAAATCATCACTATGTATACTTGGCTTTTTGGTTTTAATTCATACATAATCGCGTGGTAGTGTTTTCATGTCATTTATAGAAATTAATTTTAATTTTGTTGTTGTTTTACTTGACCTAGATATCATAATTTAATAACTACCTACAAATCCCCAATAATAATGTAAAAAAAAAAAAAAAAAACAACAATTTCGATATAACTCATAAAAGTTGCCACATCAATTCAAATTTGACATTCAACATGTCAAAACGGGAAATATAATTAATTTTTTACTATATAAAGTAGTCGGGTATCAAAATTACAATAGTCGGGGATTCCCTAAAAGTACGTACATACATCCATACATTATCAAATTAATGTGATACCTACTTCCTATAATTAATATACGAAAAAATTGTGTTTAATAAAACCAGATCTACAAGTTTTTTTTTTTTTATTTTTGTGTTTTACTAAACAACTAACTAATAAGCAGCCTTAAACTAACATAATGCAAGTTATGTCCCATCAAAACATGTGGTAATGAGCTGTCTTAATTTAAGCAACAATAGTCATACAAACATTCAAACATACATACATACATACAGCCATACGTTTATTATAAATGAGAGGTCAGTACTGAAAAAATTATTAATCAAAACAAATTCCGAAAATAGTCAACTTGCGTAAAATTCTAAAAATAGGTTAACACAAAACTTTTTCGCTACTTTACACCCAATTGACTTCACACTCTAGCCATGATGGAGTTATTTAAAATTAACCAGTTGATTTTTTACTGCTTTGCTGTTATACCTACTTCCCACTTCCATACTGGACGGATTCTTCGGAAACCCCCAAAATGATTAAACAAAATCAAGCTTAAAAAAAAATCTGAGGCAATCACCATTGAAACGATGGATGAAAAAACAAAAGCTTTTATTTTTTCTCTTCTTAGATATTTTGGTGCAGTTCGATTAGGTATTTCCGGATGTTGTTATTTTCTCCCACTCTCTTCCTTTACACATATCCAAGATAAATCATTTGATTGGCATTTCTGATCTCATAAAATATTTCAAAGGAGCTTATGGACGTTCCGAAATGAAATTGTTCACCTTTATAAACACTATCTCAGCAGGAACAATATCCGTGATTTTTTTTCTCTTTCATTAAATACCGAATTTCAATAAATTCTTTCAATTTCAATTTAAAGTGCTAAATGATAAATTACTATTTGAAGAAAGGTGAACAAATACCGTACTAGATCAGATATGGTATGCAGGAATTATTGAGATTTAAGCTCAGCCGGAATACCGTTGACTGATTAAATGATTGATTGATCTGCGGTTTCTGCTGTACATGTAATTAATTACCAGTTCATAACTAATTGAACTATATAGGCTTGTTGATCAGGTTCCGTGTCCTTTCATAAATTATATGTGTAACGTACTTAGATACTAATATGTACTTACTTTACAGATAGTATTTTGTATTATAGTCTGTTTGAATCGCGGTTCAAAGAAACTCGCCATAATCTCATAATGTGGGGTAATCAATTTTGTATACCTAACACCAAAATGAGTGAGTCAAAAAGGCATATCCGTACTAACTAAACTGAAACTTTTGTATCAAATACATTTACAGATTGCCACTCTATTTTGCATATGATAAAAATCGATCGGTTTCATAATCACGACTTGAGTGCAAAGGAAATGGGCGCCCCTTAATTACTTAACAATATGTTTCCAGGCATACCTATCTACCTACAATTTGAAACTACTCTTTTTATTGAGAGTATTATGTATTTCATTTTGTGCTGGCTTTTGTGCCACGAAAGTTTCAGTCTCATTAGAAAAATTTCTAAAACTTTGTTTGCGATCAAATAAGATCTTTGCACATTTTCTACTACATATAGCAAGTATCTAGATACGTTTCTTAAGGCCTACATCGCAAAATTACTTAGAAAATACTATAATTAAAGCTACTTCAACTATTTTTTTTTTTTAACTTCTACATCATGCATATATTTTACTACAAAAGGTAAAGAAATCTACAATTATAGTTTCTTCCGTTTTTTGTTTTTGTTTTTTCTTATTTAGATCAAATCGTTTATGTCAACCATGACTGATTATTATTGGATAAAAACGTGAACAAGGTTGTCGACTTGCTGCAACGTAATCCGACAAGAAACGTGAAATAACTAAATATGATGTAACGATTTTGTTGAAATTTGATTATAATCAAAAAACACAAGTATAATTTGAATTAATGATTGTTTATGTCAGCGAGAGATATAATATGTGTATGTTTGTAACAGCAGGATATTTCCTTTAGTTCTTACATTAAAGATTTAAAGAAAATAGTTATACAACGTATATTACAAATAATAATTAAAATAATAAATAGCTCTTACCGAGAAGACCGTATTGATTAATTAATACATAATACATAGAAGGTACATATATCTAGATTGATTCTGGAAGAGTTCAGCAGATAGAATAATTTTGAAAATTTATAAAATTGAGAGCTCATGAGAAAGTCCTCGAATTTAAGTACCTCACATTTAGGAATCCATTGTTTTGAAATAAAGGACCAAATATACATTCACTATCTTCGGCCATAAGCCACTTACGGCCGATTGTTGAAGCAATGTTTCTTATTATGTGCATAAATGAAGAGGTCTGGTTCAAAACGCTATACATATCCATTTTAAAAAAAAATTTCAGGAAAATGTAAAATGCATTATGATGTGTGTGGTAACTAAGAATTCGTTGCCATTTAATACAATTTAGGTTGACATTTACATATTTTTATGACACGATCCAATCCATAATTTATTTATTTAATTATTTTTTCAATAATGGATATGTAGCGTTTTGGACTGGACCTCCTCAAATGTTTATATTTTCATGTAATTAATAATTTTTTTGTCTTATATTTTATTTATTATTTATTATAATTCAATAATACTTCTCACACAGGTAAACAATTTTCATTCTAATTAACTGCTTGAAAAGTTTCCGATCTCAACATGAAGATGGCAGCACTAGTAAACAAAAGTTGAGGAATGTATTTGCGCATGCTTTGAAAGATACTCACTAAAATTTGACAATCATCTTGAGTGAGTCAAGGTAAGTATTTTTGTGAAAATAGAAAAAGTCAAGTATCGAACCGCCACTACATACATTGTTTTTGAAAGGCAATACGCCTACGAAAATCAAAAACGAATTGGACGCTATCTACAGGGACTCTGCATCATCATTTACTACCCTGAAATTTTGGACAACTGAATTTAAACGTGGCCGTACAAGCTTGGATGTCGTTGATCGTTCAGCACGTCCAAAAACTGCAACCATTGACGATAACATCGCTCAAGCTCACCAAATGTTGGTAGACCAACGTCGAGTTAAAGTTAGAGAGATAGTGGAGGCTATGAACATATCCAAAGAACGTGCTTGTCACATATATTTTGCACCAGGATTTAGAGGTATGAGAAAGCTGTCCGTGCATTGGGTGCCGCGTTTGCTCACATTAAAGAAAAAATGCCGTCTCATACCTCAGAGGTTGTCGCATGGTGAAAATCCTCGAATTACGGTTTGAACTGCTCACCAGATCTAGCTCCAAGCGACTTTTGTTCTTGTTCCTTAAGATAAAAGTTACACTCGGAGGGCAGAGATTTTTGTCGAATGAGGAGGTCATCACTTTCGTACACAGCTATTTTGCAGAGAAAAATGCTGAGTACTATTTGGACGGGTTGAAGAGATGGGAGCATCGTTGGTTAGAAGAAGTCTACAGACAGACTTACAAGGAAAAATTTGAAAAAAAAATTTCTTGTTTCTTTGTGAGGTAGGAAACTTTTCAGGCAATTCCCGTACAAATCTCCTGGCATATTTAAAAAAAAAAACAAAAAAAACTCATAAATACAATTTTTTCTTCTTCTTCAATATTGACAGTAAATATTTGAGATTTGTCTAAAATTAAGTCCAACAACATTTCAGCCTGTGGCTGTGGCCTCTAATGTAACTTTGGAAATAAATTTCCATTACGTAAAGTGCACTTTACGTGTGGCTGTGAATTGATTTTTGATGCAGCCCAACTATATACCAGCTAGGTGCAAGTCATTTATTAAAAAAGAAAATGGATTACTGTTACAAATGTATCTTTTTCATTCGGAGCCCTTTAGAAACAAGTGATCTGTAATTAAATTATGTATAATAGAAACCACCGCAAGGAGTACTTTAAGCTGATCGTGGGCCCTATGTGGCCCCAAATGTACAACTACTGCAATTCGACCATTAATGATAGAGTCCGGCAGCAGTTCCACAGAATGCTTTTCAGCTCCGAACACTGACATATATAATATGGACTGCTTACCTTTCTATTTCACGTGGGCTCAATTGCTTGTGTGTCAATAAAAGTTCTTACGCCGGTGCCAACATTGAAAAAATCATTGGCGGGAAGTTGAAAAAATGAGCGCGCAGCTCGAAAATGATTATAAAAAAACGTTTCGAATTTCTGCTTCATATCCTATGAATATATTGCGTTTGGTAAAACAAATTTTATCAGTAATAACCCTAAATAATTAATTTAAAAATATTTATTTCGACGGACCCACTTATTTATTTGTTGTTTACAATTCTCTCTCAGTTGGTACTTGGTGCTTAGACCGAAAGAGTCAGCAATATAGAAATGAGACCACTTTTTGCAGTGCATTTCTATTAACGTAGTCAGTCCATATTATACATGTCAGTGGCTCCGAATAGTACGAAGGAAAGAATTATGTAAGTGTTGCCAATTAATTTTTATTTAAATAGATCAAAAATTAGCAATAATACCCTTGAAATCAAATTCGGTCGTACCGTGAAATTCCGTGAATCCTTCATAAGCAGAAAAGCACGAATGTGGAACAGTTTGCTATCCTCTGGTTTCCCCCACAGCTATGAGCCACAAACATTCAAGAGTAATGCGCACCGTCACCTACTTGTCTCAACCCAATTATCCTCAATTCTCTACCCCTTATTCCTTTCCTGCCAAGGTTGTGCTATGGCCTCATAGCTTTGGCAACATGATAAAAAAAAAAGGAAAAAAGTTTTCTGTCTGTTGATCATTATTTTGATGCATGTGATAAGTTATGAAGATCGGTCGCTTTCACAATGAATGAATGAATTGATTTTCGTTTTTATTTTCGAAATTTTCGTTATTCCGATTATGATTCACAATTAAAGATTTTGACCCCCAATCCCAATAATAACTTGGAAAGAAAACCATTTAGTAGTATCTATACGGTATCCTTTAATCCCTGATCTTTGTACGTTCTTTAGTCTAAAATTATTCTTAAAATATACAAAAAATAACCGACTCAAGATTGAGCTCATATAAAATCGAATGAGCAGCGAGCGTCCTTTTTATGGATTATTCGAAAATGTCTTGAAAATAGTGTTGGTTTCATAATACATAACTCAAGAATTCAAATTGAAAACAAAAGCATCCTTTTAAAATCTTACAGATGAATATTGATCTGCTTTTACTGCCATATGGGTAATCCCTGATGGGATCTTGCGTTCGTCGGGCAGGATGACAAAAGAAATCAGCCCATTGTTGCGGGCAGCATAATTCCATGTAAATCCAAGCCAAGTAGGCTTATGGATGTCTCTCTCTGGTACCTTTTTAGTTAATGCTAATATATGCTATTTTGTAACATAAAACCATAATCGATGGTTTAGGAAGGTATTTACAGAGCACGTTTAAAAGAGAATAAAATAGAAAGGGAGATAACAATGCTGTTATTTTTTTTTTTGCTCATAATACAAATTTTGCGTGTATTCAATGAAACGTTTTTAAAAATTTTTTACACTATTCTTTTCGGTGTGATATTTTTTTTCTTACCTTAGATGCATCCGGCAATGATTTCAATCCTAATCCTTCCATAACGATCTTTTGCAGCTTATCTAAATCAATTTCATCTTCATTATTGATATTGTTACTATTTATGGTGCTAGTATTTAATGTTATCAGTCTTTCTTCGTACTGTTTATAATATTTACTATTATTATTATTAATATTATTATTATTATTATCATTATCACGTAGGTAACTTATTACTGATGATGGCAACTTATGACTAAACCGTTTTACATTATTTTCTGTGTTTGTAATGTTTTTTATTTCGCTAATATTTTTATAACTTAAATAATTAAATTCACTACAATTTGTAAATGTTGCTAACAAGAGAAATATTTGTAAAAACATTACAAATACAACCAGGTCACAGTTGTTAGTTCGATAGAGTTTCGAATATTTGAATCGATTCAATTTTTTGTGCGTTTTAAAATTTTTCATTGTTTTTTCTTTTGAATGATTTTTCCATGAATTTTCTTTTACTGTTTTAGATGTACTATATCGTTTTGTTCCGCTATAATAATAATTAAACATTGCGTGTGTTTCCTTTATTAATTATTTTGTAAAATTAAATTGTATTTTGTTCCACCTCGTTATATGAACACATTCAGTTTAAATTTAACACACGGAAGAAATGACTATTTGTTTATAAAAATAGACACACAACAACTTATAAATAAATAAAACGAAAAGCACGTTGTTTCTTATTGAACAAACAATTTTTAATAATTTTCATTATCATTCAATTTCACACATAACACACAAAAATTATTATATTTATTTTTTTTTATTATTATTATTTCTGTATTATATTTATATCGCGCCAACGGATTTTTGGGATGGCAAGGCAACTGATTGTGTCTCAGCAGTGACCTATCACGAATGAAATTTCAAAACAAACTGTCGACGGATTGACGGTTTTAGGGAAATTTTGTAGTTTTACAAGAAAATTGTCCAACTCTTCTGATATGTTGAGAGAGAGTCAACACTGAGTACAGCAGAAAGCCGGGTGTTGTTGTTGAGTTGAACACTTAACACAAAACACTCAGTCCCACTCATTTCTTTTAGAGTGTATTCGAAATCGTCTTTTATGAATTCACCATGCATGGATATAGCTCTAGCACTAGCAGGCTGGCATAGTTGTTATTCATCGGCCTCGGCAGTCGAGTCGCATACAAGGAAACTCACTTGAAACAAAATTGTACTCCACACTCCTCGGCGGAATGTCAGCAGCAGAAGTGGAAAAACTCAAAGGTAAGAAATCGAAAGGTGGTAGAGATGTTCGCTGCTGGCGGCTCAGAGGAGCAAGCGTACTGTTTTGAGAAGGAAATGATATACCTGGTGGCCGCTGCTGGAATGGATGAATGGATGGATGGATGGAAGGAGCTGGTACGCTAATTCCTCCTCTTGCTTCTGGACTGGAGGTCTCCAGAAAACAAATCATGCTGAGGCTGACGGGACGACTGCTTACATTAATATAGTTGGAGCATGTTAAAGAAGAGCCAAGAGGCTCCAAAGAGATGCAGCGACGAAAAGTCAAAAGTGTAGTAAAAAGTGTAAGCAGAAAAAAAAATTAAAAATATTCTCGGTTACCCCAAGATTTCTGTGTTTTTAAGGTTTTTTTAATTTTTTTTTTTATTTTTTTTTTAATAACAAAACATAAAAAATAAAAATCCGAGCATACCTCGAGGAGCATATATAAGATGAACAGCATATAACATACCTTTATGCTGCTTATGAAGTGATGATGAATTTTTATGTATCATGCTACATATATGCGCATATGCCAATGCGGTGGAGATGCAGTTCTTTTGATTTTCAGTTTCCAATTCCAAGAAGTAGGTGTGAGATTGTCCGTTGGGCGCCGACCATGTCAGCGGACTTTAAAGTGCACCTTTTCGGTCATTATGGGGTTGCTTGTATATTTTTAATTGTTTGCGTTATCGAGAAGATTTTATGCGAAATGCATTAGGCCTATATATGTGCAACAAGCAAAGTGGCCGCAGTCAATTTCAATATGTTAAAAATTTGCGAGACTTAATCGCGAATTGTTATCAAGGAAACCGATACAGTTTTTTTTTTTTTTTTAAATACCAAAAATTCGTCTACTAGTAGTCCTTCACATACACATATACATATAAACCATATATCTTTCTTTGGATATTGTTTTTTTCATTTTGTTCACTTATGATTTACCTAGCTTTTATTTTTCATGTACATTTAATATTTTTACTATTCCATTTTTCCCTTTTTGTTTTAGTTAGTTTTATTTTTTATTATTCATAATTTTTAATTTTTTGCATTCATTACTTGTGTTTTTTATTTTTGCTCTTGTAGATTCTTCCTTTTCTAATCATAATATGAATTATGTTTTTTCTTTTTATTAGTTTTACTAGGGTAAGTGAAGCAATTCGCGTCCACTATCCAATTTGCGTTCAAAATACATATATTTCTATATCCTCATGTTCGTGCATGTATCTGATACCCCTAAAATGAGCAACAGGATCGTTGAGCAAAAGTCGGAGTTTAATTCATAGAGAGTTTTGCTATGAAATAAATTCGAGAATTGAGCTGAAAAAATCTTTTTTACAAACCTCGAACTGCGAATTTGGCAGCAAGCTCGATCAATTTCATACTGACTAAATTCGCTATGAATTTATTTCAGAGAAAAACTGTCTATGAAATGCTAGTCCCGAATAGGGCTAATCTTGCTAAATACTTAGTATTAGTCCTCACTTAAAAATTATTTTAAGTGTATATATGAGATCAGCTTGGCTGTTCACTTTGGCGTATATGACAGGCAGATACTAAACCGTACTGATGATTATACGGTTGCTGCTAATACGAAACGCCTGTTTTTGCATAGAAATTTCTTTTTAAAAGATTTATCGTTTGTAAAAGAGTTTTTTTCCAGAGTTCAATTCATTAGGAGTCGGTATGTAAATAATTCGAAAGTGACATAAAACCTTTTTTTTTATTGTAGTGTTATGAGTTTAAAGGGTATGGGACTGCTTTTTTTATTCCATTTTATTTTATAAGAAAGCTTTTTCAGTAAGTTCTAGTATTTCAAATAAATATAATTTTTTTTGAAATTTAAGTAAATTTTCGGAATAACTACACCAATTTTAGTTGCAGCGAGATGGATCGATTATTACTATCATCAGTATTCTGGTGGCCGCAAATTAGAGCTGAATTTTTTACCGTGATCCAAATTGAAGTCTACAAGCAGCTCTTCATTAATTAGTCTGATTTAATGCATTTGCGTATAGGGAAATATGGAAGGATATACTGCTACAACGCTAAATGAAATATTGTTGGACATTTGACAAGGAAAATTTTCGATTAGAGCAACTAGCGTCAAACAAAATATTCCATAAACATTATTCCAGGATGAGTTGTCTGAAAGACATCCTGAAAGCATAAAAAAGTGTGGACCACAAGGTATTTTAACGAAACTGAAGAAAAAACGACTTAAGAGGTGTGAGTCGTTAGCCAAATGTGGGGTTCCATTAAGTATTAATAGGCTTTTAAATACAGTTCAAAAAATTGAGTAAGATGATGGCACGAGTACATCCTTCAAAAATGAGCGACCAGGCCGAAAATGGTATAACCTTTTCTTGAAATGTAATTCAGAGATTGCGTTATCGAATTCCCGAAGGCCCTAACTGAAGCCATAGATACGTATTGTGAAGAGGTTATTCGAAAATGTTTTGAAGAGCTGAAAAAATATATAAAGGAGATAAATGCAGGCGACATATTTGAAGAAACAGTTGTCTTCCTTTACGAGCAACCACCTAGGGATGAAGTCCAATACCCATGCCAGAAGACTGGGTTTTAGTTCGTTTTGCAGTTCGTTTCTGTTGAGAGATTTCTCTATTCGATGACGTCAAGCAAATTCACCATCCTCAACTGTACTAGTTGAATCTATTCGTTTCTGTATATGCTAGTTGAGGAAGGTATGGTGAGTTGTATGGGATGTAAAAGAACTTTCGATTTTGAAACTGCAATTGAGAAAGTAGAACTGTCAAAGCCTATTAATTTATTGTATACTGTCATAGCAGTTATAATTATACAGTGTAAAAATTCTGTAAATATTTTGCAAAAAGTAAAAATGAATAAAGGCACTTTAATTTACAGGTGTTTTCTCGTTCAAATTCATTTTTCGTTTATTTTAACTTTTTGCAAAGATTCTTTCAAATATTTTCCACATACTCAATCACAAGAATGTCATCGAAAATTTTATCAACTGATAGAGAAGCGAAACTCTACTCGCGGCAATGCAGAAACACTTCTAGTTGCCTATTCATATGGTGAATAGAGCTCTGTAGTAGGAATAATAGACAATAGATACCAGGCTTACATGCAGGGTTGAACCATGTTTCAACTCGGGTTCAACGCCACCATGTATACGAGGCTTGAGTTGAAATTATGTGGACTCGATTACATTTGGCTGGCGTAGTCGAGTCAAAATGGTGTCCTATAAACGCGGATTGTGTAGTCGAGTTGGCAGCTAACAGTTGGGATTTATTTTGTTTGCTTTTTACTCGAAAGTTTTTTAGGTTGTTTATTTATTCGTAGTTTGTTTTGTTTAAATAAAACAAAACTTATAACTTTATAACTCCATCATTAAAATTACCATACATAAGATGTTATGCTGAACTGTCACTTCAACTATATTTAGACCCGTTCTCAACTTAATCTCTCAACCCTGTGTGCTCCAAAATACGAGTCGAGCACTCAACTCAATCTCGACTCAATCTTTCAACTCTGTATGTAATGTAAACATGGTTAGAGTAGAGTTTCATACAGAAACACAGTGGTAGAGAATGACAACAAAGTGACGCGAAATATAGAATTGCAATTGAGATCTTCTCTATTTGATAGTTATAGAAATAAACTAGTGAGTCATGTTGCATGAGAATAAATCGTGAATAGGGTAAGTAAGTATAATTCGAAAACATCTGATCATTTTTTTTGACGATCACAAGTATTTAACATTGGAGCTAAGCGAGTTTTTGATCGCAAACGGGATAATTTTATATGTAATTCTTCCCAGCATAACATATATGCCACAACAAGCAGATGTTAATTTTTCCAACTAATGCGCCATCAAAAGAGGTGGGAATGGCTAAGTGATGATCTTGTTTTATAGCAAAGAGAAACTTTTCGATCTTAAGTGCGTTGACCTTGCCCTAAGCGAGGATATTGTCAAGATCGTATTAAATGATCCAATCATGCACACTCATTTGACAAATGCGGCAAATGCCCCCCAGAGTTCGTAAGAGTGTCAAAGGAGTAAGCAAAATCAAGGTATTGTTATTGGCAAAACAACGGATAAGATTGAAAATAAGGGAAAGCAGATCATTAAAGAAAATTAAGGGGAAGGACAGAGATATAACAGAGCCTTGGGGCACACCAGCATTTATAGGGTGAAGTTCAGATGTAAGGCCATCTTATACAACCCATATTTGGCGATCAGATAAAAAAACTTTCAATCCATAATAGAAGAGGGGGAGAGAGACTAAGAGCCTTACTTTTGATTAAAAAGTATGTTGAACTAAATATAGCTTTAACGCCAAAGTTTGATCTATTATTGTAATTTATAATTTATAAAGCATTGAATTCCATTACGTTATATAATTTCTTCTTGATTTGCTCCTTTTAATTTAATAAAATTTAGAAGATGCTGTTATCTTAAACAACACAAATTAGTTTTAATCTGCAGAATGTTAAGTTACTGGGAATTTTATCGCAATCTTTTTATTTTTTAAAACTATATTGCCGGAGCGAGTCAGTTTGACTCATTTGCCATTTTATTGCTATATATCGTTTGTCTACTGGAACAATTCGAAAAATTCGTTTTCAAGTTAAGTAATTCCTTCCCTCCTCAGTCATTAGTTCCAAAAATCCATATATGCTATACCTATTTGGATGGATATGAGTCAAATTGACTCATTAAATATTTTTAAAGGTCTACACACATATATGCAATTTATTTCTTGTGAATACAAATTTTTCGTAATCAATCTGATGCGACAGTTTTCATGTTCAAAGTGGCTAAAGAACTAAGCGGTAACTATGACCATGAAGCCGAAGATCCTCCTATCATGCCCAAGATCCTCCTATCAAGTTCAATTATCATACAAAAGAAATAGATGCATAGAAGGAAAGTATATTTTAAAAACAGAGTATATATGTAAAAATCGTTTCAATGTTTCATTTCAATAAAGTTTCTTTAAAATAAAATGTTATTTCTGGCAATTCTGATGTTGAGGTAAAATAGGTATATACCCAATATCCGGCAATCTAGTGTTAATGGATTTTCACAACAGAAATAACGAAAAAATTAACAAAGCCATATCTTTCAAAACGACATTTATTTAACACCTCCTTATAAAAGTAGTTTTTATAACTTTTTTAGCCAGGACGGAAATCGGCCCCTGAGTGTAATTTTAAAATATTACTATGCAGACAAGATAAATGTTTTGCGTCTGTAATTTAAAATAAAAGATAAATTTACAGCTTACTATTGTACTAAAAAAGTTTAAACACCGACATCAAGTAAATTCTACTAAAAACCCTTCTTTTAAGGATGACATTTCCTTAAATGGACGCGAATTGATCCGTTTACCCTAAGTATCAGCATTCTCTTGTTATTATTGTTTTTTTTTTTTAATAGTCGTTATTGTTTAATCTGTACGGTAGTGAGTTATTGGATTGTATCTGTTCCTAAGAGCACCATCCAAAAGGTATTAAAAAATTAATTAAGGAAAGTCTATAACTCAGACGAAAAAAGCATCAGGAACAGGAGATTAAATTTCTCTTCAGAAAACATCCAAACCCCACGATCAGATATGCCACAGCAAAACTTAAAATTCCGAAGTCTACCATTCAGTACACGAAAAAAAGACTGAAGCTGAGAAAATTCAAGGTGTCCAAGGTTCCTGCTCGTGCGCGAAAGCTGTATACAATTTTTTGTTAACGATTCTCTCATTCTGCGTCATTTATGACGAAAGTTATTGTAGAGCAGACTTCAGCCGAATTCCAGGTCAGGAGTTTTATGTTCCCACACATCGGGGAGGAGTAGTTCAAAAGTACAAGAGTACGCAGAATTTCAAAGTTCCCACAAAATTACTTTTTTTGGCAAGCGATCTGTTCCAGTGGCCGAAAATCCAGACCATTCTTCGCAAAATGGAGGCGTCACCAATCAAATTTATTTGAAGGAATGTTTACAGAAAAAGTTTATTCCATTCTTCAGGTTACACAGGACTTCTGTAATAGCTTGGCCTGATTTGACAACATGCCATTTTAACAAGAAAGCAATGGAATTTTGCCGCCAAAATGTCATCAATGCTTTGCCCAACGAAGCAAATCCTCCGAATTGCCCAGAGCTTCGACCTATCGAACGGTACTGAGCACATGTGAAACAAAAACTGAAAAACAGAAAGAAAAAAAGCGCCAGGACTCGAAATTTTCAAAAAAAAAATCCTTAATGTTACAAAAACTATGAGTTTTGATTATGTACAAAACTTAATGGCAGGTGTAAATAAAAAAAAAATTTATTGATGAAAGAAATAAAACTAAATTTGCTGCTATTTTGAAGTTAAGCAAAGTCTTATGTAAAAAAAATTACTCTAATATAAATGATTTTTTACAAATTTATAACTATGACTCTCCGCCCACTTTTCATCCCGGACACCTCTTACTATAAAAAAAAAAAAAATGTGAAAACTGATTTCGAAAGTGATCATTGAATATTGAATTTTATTATGATTGACAACAACGATATGATCCAAACCGCAACCGATAGGTGATGGTGGTATAGTATGAATTTTCCATGTTTACAGCATTTTTACATTAAATGAAATCATTTTCGGATGGAATGAAACTTTTTTCAAATGGAATGAAGCTTTCCCTAACTGCAAAAAAAATTTTAAATTGCTCTTAACAAAAGTTTCATTCCATGCGAAAAGGGTTTCATTTAATGTAAATAAAAATAGTTCGTTCAATTTGAAAACGTTTTCATTTAATCCGAAGATGCTATATATTTTTCTGTTCTGTGGTGTAGGCTTTGATCAGTTTTTTATTATTAACAGATTTGAAATAGACAGGCTACCAAAATTTCACTTTTTTTTCTTCTTTGATTCTTGTTATAAGAGTTTGTGGATCTTAGCACGGATGTAAAAACTCAAATTTTGACTCAACTCAGCTCAACTCAAGCTGTGAGTCCGTTCAACATTTGAGAAATTGTTAAATACAAGTTGAATTTTATATTTAGCGTACATTTTCAATCAAATAAGAAAGGCTCTCAAAAAAGTCATTTATAATGTTAATTTAATTATTGGATTTTAATTTGTTAGCCAATATATAGCCAACAAAATTGCAACTACATGTAATGGCAATGATAATTGTAATGACACGTGACAGTCTTACATGTCTGCTACACAGTAGTGGTTCGATGGAAAATTATTTAACATAAGAAAACTAACTTTAAATCCAGATAGTAAATAATGTTAATGTGAACGACAAGTGATGCTACATATCAATATACAGATAAGACTAATTAAAGCTGAATTAACATAATAACTGATATTTTTGTGAGCTTTTTTTTCTTATTTGATTGAAATTTCAGGTTGAACATCAGACTCCACTTATCTTAGTTAAAACATGATTTGAGTCCGCACAATTCAAATAATGAGTCCGCTAAATTCAAATAATGAGTCCGCTCAACATTTGAGTCCCTTGAAGCAGTGAAGAGTTCGCTCAAATTTTGAGTCTGTTCAAGGAGTGAGTCTGCTCAAATTTCGAGCATTGAAAACACGTTCAAATGTTAGCGAACTGCGTAATTAGGATTCACTGCTTGAGTTGAGCGATATATTGATAAATAAGTCAGCTCTTTTACAACCCTGTAATTTTGTTTAATTTTTCATTCATATCTGTAGTTTTTACGCACTGATCGAATAGAGTTTTCAAATACAGACCCCAGATTCGAATAGGTGCGATGGTGTTCGGTAACATTAAAAATTTCATGAATATAAAGACTTCACACCCAGGGTGGGTACTTTTACATCGAGGTTAATAGGATTTTCAACACTGTCATTGTTTAGTGTGATAAATCGTTTTAAATTGAAGAGTTTAGAAATTATTAAATTCTATATAATAAGTTCAGCTGATGACACACTTATTTTTTTTTTTTAAGATACTAATTAAATGAAATAAACTGAGCACAAAATTCAAAATTCGAAATGGAGTGAAAGAGAAAAAAAAATATTACGAGTCATTGGAAGGTTCTCTAAATCATCATCACAAAGTCTTATATTCAGAAATGTTTGGGGTAGGTAATTCACAAAGAACTGCACGTCCCAAATCAACTTAAGCTATTCAAAGCACGCTCGATAGCGAGGAGGCCTGTTGAATGTGGCAGTCTATGGGCTGAGGTGTAAGTTACACAAGGCCCTGAGATCCTACCTAGACAATTATTTTTCAATCAGAAATCTATAACATTGAAACGTGCATTTGAATTAATCTACAAACAGTCGATTTTGGCACGCAAAACATATAAATATAAACTCCCATAGTCAAGCCGCAAAAAGGCATTCAAGTAGAATGCCTTCACTTCAAAGTTGGTTTTGGTCCTAGATTAACTATCAAAGGACAATGAAGTAAACCTTAGGTAGGTAAAATGACACGAGAGGCATGAAGAAAATGAAAAAAACTGAAATTTTTAAAATTCTATATCTCTAGAAGATTTATTCTTGTAAGATCTGTAGTCCCAAGTTTTACTGTATATTATTACAATAAAACAGATTTCATTTTTGTTAGTAGATAGATAGACGCATTTATTATGATGGGCGTATTATGATCTTCTTAAATACATTTCCAAGTTTAAATAAAAGCAAGTAAAGCTATAATTGGTCTAAGACCACTTCTTATGATGCCCCAGATCCTAGATGAATCCGTACGTAATTTCGTATGGTCACCCATCTGTGCAAGTTTGATTTTTGAAGTGGTTTTTCACATGATTCGTCGAACAGTAAAAATGATTATGACCAATTTTTATAGCATTTCATATTCTGAAGAACTTTTAAGCACAATAAAAACATCTTAGACTGATCCTGATCATTTTCACAGTATACGTCAAAAACCAATTTCTTTTTTACAGCACCAAAAAAGGGTTGCCCGATTTAGCCTAGTTTTAAAATTATATTTATTGTTTCTATGAAAACGCCATGAACAAAGTTAACGCGTTTCAGGCAGTGTCTAAAGATATAGTGAAAAACGAATTTTTTGTATGGCAACCCCATTTACCGATTTGTCTCATTTTCGAACTTAAATTTACTTTTCGCTTTTAAAGTATGCGCGCAAAAATTCAGCACTCTAGGTGAACGCGTTCTCGAGTTGTCGTGAGGACGGACAGACGGACGAACATGCAAAAATTAAAATGACTTTTAATATTATGCGTGGGTGTGCAATCCATTTTGGTTCTACCATTATTATTTCTATGTGTTACATACAAACGGAATGACAAGCTTAGTATGCGCTATGATTTCGGAATGGACCACCCAGCCATATAAATTTTGTATACCTTTTTCGTACCGCATGCGACATCTAGTTCTTGTGCCATCTATGATATTATGGAATGCTCGATATGCTATTTCATGCAAGTACAATTTAGTGTATCAAAAAGAGCCCATTGGCGGGAAGTTGAAAAGTGATTTTAATAAAACCTTTTTGAATTTCTGTTGAGTATTTATGATTATATTGACTTTGGTAAAACACTTTTTACCACTAATTAACCCAAATAATAAATTTAAAAACATTTATCGACGAACCCACTTATTTATTTGTTGTTTAAAGTTCTCTCTTAGTTGGTAGGTAGTTGGTGCTTAGGCCGAAAGAGAACGCTATATAGAAGTAAGCCCACTTTCTGCATTGTATTTCTATGGACGTAGTCAGTTCATATTATACATGTCAGTGGTTTTACATAAGAACGCTGCAAATATTTTAGAATGTTAGGATTTTAGACTAAATTAGGGCTCTGATGTGGTAGTGAGGGAGTCTGTTTCGTGGCTTGGGAAGTGTTTCTCGAGGGTTTTGGATCACCCAAAGTTAGGGTCCCAAACTCAAATTCTGAGACACATACATCATCATACATATACATCACAGACATACAATAATATTCATTGAAATAAATTTTGATTTCTTTAAGGTTTTGGAATAAAATATTTGTTTAAAGTTGAATTATATAAATAAAAAATAAATAAAATAATAAATATATTTTTTCAAATAACTCAATTAATTAAATATTTTTTTCTTAAAATTTAGGGAGGGTCATGACCCCTAGGACCCCCCCCCCTGGATCTGCAACTGGGGTCATACCGAACAGAATACAGATTACCAGCGTAGTAAAAGGAACGTGATTATCGACTTATAAACTCTAGATGCTCTGTCGATACTGAATTACTTTAGAGCTTAAGATGAACCGAAATTTATGTTAAAACCCAAGGTATATAGATTGTACAAGGTATTCCCATTTCGAACCATGTTCCCCTAAGGTGACGTAATTTTGTGAAATATATAGGAAAGTATGGTAAAGAGAACACAATACTCTCTCTCCTCTCTGGTTTTTCTGTAAAAATGGATATATATTAGTCACAGAATTACGTCACAGGCTATTAGCTGCAATGTGTCAACATTTTAATGGGAATACCTTGCCTTCTATATACCTTGTTAAAAATGAAGTAAATGCAAACAACGTGCTTGCTTAGTGGTGCTATATATTTCCTGTATATCATAAGAAGCGAGCTATTCTCGTGTCCTTAGCGATTCTCGCAAAGCGAGTTTTTCTGGATATTTAATTAGAGCCATGGAAATGAAAATTTATTCATTTTAAATGGGAGATAATGTCCGTGGATATCTTACACCTTTTTTACTCAGATAAACACTAGACCTGCATTTGCCATTAAACATATCAATACTTTTTGTTTTGAGCATAATCAGTAAGTGATGATTCATTTAAATCTTTCTCAGAGAAACGAAGGAATCTCGAAAAAAGTTCGAAGCGTACGTCGTATAATTTTTATTGTAATTCCGAAATTAGAGAAATTAAGAAATCGCAGTCAAAAAGCGAAATTTTCATACTTTATTTTCCTCTCATTTGGAAATGCGAAAGTCCCAAAATTCGAGAAAACGAGTTCTTCGCTAAATTGTTTGCAGGGAGCAGTCCTCCAGTATAGTGCAGTATGCGATATGGTGTAGGACGGCCCAGGGATCCATCACTTCAAATAATGTCATTTTGATCTATTCCGGAATGCCGCACGAGCCATATAAAATTTTCATGCTCTGCTCTAGTATTGACTGCGACTTCTACTTCTCATGTCATCTATGGTGGCATGCACTTCAGCATCCGAAAACATCTCCTGCGTCGATTCTAATTCTAATATGTTTCTAGTGTTTATGGAGCAGATATTAAATTCGTTTGATTTCTTACATAAAATATCGAGCGTACATAGTTCTTACCTTGTTCAGAACAATTAAGTCACACACAAACACACGTAAGTAAAAGAAGCAACACACGCCGCCAGTATTGACTGGGGGATTCCATGAAAGGGGGATTTTTTCACCTTTGAAATATTGAAGAAGGAGGATATACGTACTTAAATGATGTAATAATGTGCCTCTATACGCACTTCAATGCCAGAATGCTAGAAAAATGTAAGTCACCTCCCCCCTTATGAGTAATTGTTAGCATGAAGCTCAACAACGTTGAACACCTGCTGAATACAATTCGACTAACTACCTTCTTTCTGCCCTGATAAAAGCTTGACGTTTTTCTTATGGGGCATCACTGTATTGGATATACGCACCGTATTTAAAGGGGGGATTTCAAAGCAGTCCGTATTCCGTAATAGCTTCAATAAAACACAATAACTGTGTATAGATAGGCATAGGGTTACTCTGCTCACAGAATTTCCTCTTCTCGCGACGACGCGACTACATAGTGAGTCCAGCCAAAGCCAGACTAGACGAGACGATTTCGCTGTTATGCAATTGTAATTGCATTTCATTTTTTTTTTCATTTTTTTTTTTTTTTTACCACCAGATGTGGCAAAATTTCCACTTGAGGGAAACATCCGCTTCGTGCACTTGCTGCTTGCTATATTGACTTGACTCATGTTTCGAGGCAATCGCCATCGCAAAGTGTAACTGTGACTAATTGTAGCTCATTACTGAAACTTGCAGGCCGGCTGTGGTAAGTAAGCCACATTGCATGCATAGGCATAGGTTCCATCCACACACTACACAGAGAGTTATTACATCGCTGCTAGACACATCCATATGAGGTAGGCTATAAGAAGCGTTAAACGGAGGATTTCCGAAGATTTTTCCCTATTTGTCAGTCAAGAATATAATTACCGTTAATCGGTGCTGCCCTGAAATTCCTTTCAACTCTCTTCGGCAGAAGACTGCCACCTTTCTGTTGGACGGACACGAAATGCTTTTGATTTCAGTTTGGCTAGGGCAGGCGCCAGTCCGCGGATTGTGTTAATATGAAGGTGGAAAAAAGTTGATTAAGTAAACTATCGGAACAATACCTGCACATAGGTATGCTGTTTATTTCATGACTTAACTGTGCTATTGGTTTATGGTAATATTCTGACTAGCTTATCCCTTTATTCCTTACCCTAAAGCTAAGTAACTTGGTAAACAGTTTCCAATGAACAAACATACAAACCTACCTACCTACCTACCTATCTCTGGGGATAGATCGAATCCAATCCGGCATACTCAGCTGCTAGACCACAGTCGCCCAATGAACAATTAAGTGCTGCTTGAAATGTTAGCATAAAGCCTTAAGTGTTTGCCTAGTAAGCCTATAGCCTCTCTAGCCTCTATACTAACTTCAAGCCATCATCATATAGCACCATCGTCGCGTTTGTTGATGAAATCCGAGAGCCATGTAACTATAATGAAGGATCATTCATTATGCCGCAGCTATAGATTAGGCCGTGAGAAATTTTTCCCTCGTATAATTATGATTCATGTACGTGTGTCTGTATGGATATCCTTGATTAAGTTAGAACTAGATTTTAAGGAGAAGGAAGGACATTGACATTGAGATTTTTTGATTACTCACATTTTTTGTGGTATTTCCATGAGTATTTATGTACCGGGGCTCTCTCTATTCATCGTTCTAACGGATACAGCAAAAATGTTCATGTTTCATTCGCGAATTCCCCAATTATCCAATTGCGCCGCTTTCGCGAATTTGATTTTTTTTTTTGGGAAATTACAAAAATAAAAATACACACGTAACGGATTCAGCTGAATGACTCACTCTTAAAAATATGAAATGTGTGATTTTTGTGCAAGATTTTTCCGGATATCTTTTTGTTTTTTTTTTTACCTCCAACTCTTTTTTTTTTCTTTCTTTCTTTTTCAGCACGGAACAGGTCTTGGTTTTTAGTATAAAAATATTTTAGGTAGCTAGCTGAACTTTTGTATTTCCCCACAATAGACAACTTCCTATATATATAAGCGACAAGTTTTATATGATTATCTAATATGAAATATTTAGTATAGGTAAGTAGGTAGGTAGGTATATTGTAAATGGATGTGGTAAGCATTATTGTAAGCTTATTTATGAGAAAGCAAAGTCGAAGAAAAAATGTTGAACATAAGAATATTCGAGAGCTACATAATGAAAAAAAAAACCGTGGCCGTTAATATTAAATAAAAAAAAAAAACTGCTGGACCCTTCACCCGTAACTTGTAATTAAGAAATCATTTTCTTTTTAATGTAGGTACGTACTTACATACAGTGTCGGTCGAAACAAAGGGAACTGAAAGCAATAAAACCAAATTGCTTTGATATTTCTGTATAGATATTACAAATGGTCAACACAAGACAAAATATTATTAAGCATTAATTTACTTCAGTGCTCTGAATGTAACAAATTCATTACATAACAAAAATAAAAAATTATAACAACTGCATATTTTGCTAGGTCAAATCAACGGGAAACATTTTAGCGAAAAGTTCGCTTTCCCGCAGTTATCTCGAATTTGAGCAAGAAATGAGAATTTCGAGCTTCTTCCGAGATTCCTTCGTTTCTCTGATTCTGTTACGAATTAGAGGAAAATAGAGAGCTCAGCACAACAATTTCGCTTTTTGCCCGAGATTTCTCCATTTCTCTGATTTCGGAGTTACAATGAAATGAGACTGTGCATCTATGCTTCGAACTTACAGCGAGATTCCTTCGTTTCTCTAAGAAAGATTCAAATGGCTCATCACTTACTGATAATGTTCGAAACAAAAATAATTTATCTGTTTAGTGGCATGTGCTAAAATGTCTAGTTAGATTATTTCTCGTCTACAGCAGACTGAAATTCATTGAAAATAAGTTCAATAAATTTCTAAAATGCATTGAGAATTCAGAGAAATCGAAATTTTCGACCCACCGATCAGAGAGGTCTCATCAGTATGGTTATCTCTGATCGTCTTAGAAGTTCGATAATAGGGTCACCCAATTGCCCATATAAATACCTTTTATCAACAATGTCTCGTTGTAATTTTCAAATTGAGTGATTATTCACCATAGTCGCCATACGGCACTTGGATAAACCAAGAAAAACTTATAGGTGAATTATTTCTAGTGTTTATCTGATAAGTGATATAATTAAAGGTGCGATGATGTGACCAAGACAATATTGTTCACGGACCTTATTTTCCATTTAAAATGAATAAATGTGACTTTTCATGGGTCTAATTAAATGTCCATAAAAAGTCGCTCTGCGCGAAGCGCTTACGACTCGAGAATAGCTCGCTTCTCTTACTATATATAAGAAATATATAACACCGCTAACACAAACACATTGTGCGCATAGCTTCGTTTTAACATCAATTTCGGTTCGTCTTAGGATCTAAAGCAATTCGCTATCGAGAGAGAATCTCGGGTTGATAAGTCGAGAATCATGTTCCTTTTACTACGCTACTACGCTGATAGTCTGTTCTTCGTTCGATATCGAACTTGGAGATGCGTTGAAAGCTGCATAATGAGGGGGTTTGGATGTTGAGAGATCTTCTCAAGTTGTTTCAGCGCGAGGGTTAGGAGGTAGTCCTCAATTTAAGTGATGTTTGCACTGTCGTACAAAAATGTATTAGAAAAGTAATGTCCGTCAAGTTTCCTGTACACTCCTGTACAGACACGAAGGATCTTTTTTTCAAGGGTGCTAATTTGCTTCATATATATGTAGTGGCGAAATGGTGTGCCAGATGGGGAAGCAATAGCAAATAATTGGACGGATAAGCTGTTTATATCTAAGCAGCTTTGTATATTTCGGGAGATAGTTTCTCCTTCTGATACGAGGATTCAGTAGGGAGCAAGTGTTTTTGGCTTTCCTAATGATCAGTTTGGCATGATGTTGCATTTCAGCAGATTATTGAAAGGGACACCAAGATATTTAGTGTTCTTTGAAGGCTGAAGCTTTTCGTTATTCACTTCGATTTCGATGTTGTAAGCTCGTGCGGCGAGATTGGGTTTTCCCCTTGTGGAGGTATTACGGATGCAAATCATTTCATCATTTGTTCAGGTTTATTTTAATGCCCCACGTTCTGTAGAACTCGTCGAGTTTGAGGACATGCCGCTCCACTTTGATAGCAGCGAAGTTGGCTCACATGGAGTGAGCGTAGGTAAGGGAGTCATCATCATAGAGCAGTATAATGGAATTTGAGTCGTTGGCAGGCTGATCATAGGTGAAAAGATTGAGAGTTGGTCCGAAGACCTAGCCTTGGGGGACACCAGCACTAACTGATGTTGTCTGAGATTTGACATTCTCGATTTTTATGTAGAAATTCCGGGATGAGAGAAAGCTATGTATAACCCGGGTGAGATAAGGTGGGAAGTGGAGGCTTATAATTTTGAAAATTAGCCCGGTTGCCCAAACTGAGTCAAATGCTTTCTCTACATTAAGGAAGCAATCACAGAGAGGAATTTGAGCAATGTGTGAAAAGTGAAGTGCTGTGGCTTGAAGTCGAATTAGGTGTACTGCCTAATATTTCGGTTAAGGCTTTCAATGTGTTGGCGGACTATTCTTTCGAAAAGTTTGCCCAGGTTGGATAGAACAGAGATTGGACGGAACTCATTGAGGTTTTTCAAGTTTCCTTTTTTGGGAATTGGAACTATGCGCGCAGTTTTCCAGACAGGAAAGTATGAATTATTGAGGCAATTGTTGATGATAATTGTCAGAAATTCTATGGCGACAGGTGGGAGGTTTTTGATAACTTTGTTGGAAATGATATCTGGGCCGGCGGACTTCTTGCTCATCCAGGAAGTCCAAACGTGCTTAGCTGGTCTTTGCCGAAATAATTGTTTTTTTTACAGTTCTATTACTGTTCAGTTTGACCTGTTTTAGCTCTTCTTTTGATAGGACTTTTGACAACATTCAATCCAAAAATGCTTAAAATTGGGTAAGGTGCTATAAAAAGATCACGTTTAATCTCACGAGAAATTAATGCATCCCTGTGAAGTTTTTCAGGGTTACTCTACCCACTTTATGAAAAGTTTGCACGGAGTTCCTTCCTGCATGAAAAAAAGATTGATATAAAACATCTCTAGATTTAAAGCCGATAGAGAATCTCTGGAATTGTTTTTATTATGATGTTGCCAAAGCTCAAGGGATACCATATGATGCCGTAGCATAGTCTTTGCAGGAAAGAAAGAAGAGGTGGGAAATTTAGGATTATTTGGGTTGTGCTTGAATGTTTGCGGCTCATAGCTAGGGGGGAGAAGGCCGACAGAGGATGGCAAGCTGTTCCACATTCGTACTTTTCTGCTTAAGAAGGATTCGCGGACTTTCACGGTGCGGCCGAATTTGACAGTTAACTTCAAGGGTGTAAGGGTGGGCCCAGGTTACAGCTCGCTGGTGAGCATAGCAAGAATTCTACAAGGAATCTGGCATGAGATTTGTCTGAGCAATAGCCATACAAATACCAATAAAAGAAAGATAGACATCCGACAATATGCCCGTGCTCTAGGGAATCAATAGTTCCTATTGATGCGTCATCGCTAATAAGCCGAAAGGCCTTCTTTTGGAATTTGTCTAACGCGGCGGACAATGCAGTACGTCCAACCCCTGACCAAATATGGGAATTATATTCAAATCTAGGTCTGATATGAGATTTATAGATTTGCGCCAAGTCTAATGGAGTAAAATATTTTGTGCAGCTTTGCAAGAAGGCCAGGCATTTCATCGCGTTTTTGGCAATACCAAAAATGTGATCAGACCAACTAATATTTTTGGATATTTCAATGCCTAAGATGTTAAGAGATGGCGAGCTCGAGATATCTTCTCCATCGACGAAAATGGGTTGAGCGCGCTGCGAGTATTGTTTCGAGTACACGAAATCAAGGGTGCTGACGTCTGTAAAACTATGAATAGAATTGAAAGTGAGAGCTAGCTTAAGTACCAGGACCAAAATACCATCAGGCTCAGCAGTCTTAGCCACATTCAGACTCACGAGCACTTTAAAAACCTCCCTTGTGTGAAAATGTAACGGTCTTTAACTATTATTGCATGATGGTAAGAAAGAATTCGCAGCAAACCTGGCTGCAGGCACACATCCCCGTTGTGAATTATTGGCGGCACTGAAGAACCGGTGAAGATGTTCTTAACTTTTTTGACAATAGACCAGAAACTCTTACTATACTCTTTCGACTAGTAAACATTTGCTGTCTATGCTTTGGTCGAATTGGAATTTATAGTTTTGCAAATTTTACACATAATATTAAAGGTTATTTTAATTTTTGTATGTCTCTCTGTCCATGCGTCTGCCCGTCCGTTAATCCATCTGTCCGTCCGCTTTTCTGTCTGTACTCACGATAACTCGAGAACGCGTATACTTAGAGGTCTGAAAATATACACGCAGGCTTCTGAAAGAAAATAAACTTTATTTTGCAAATAAGATCAATCGGGCAACTCCTTCGTAGGGTTGCCATACAAAAATTTCATTTTTCACTACATATTTGGATACTGCCTGAGAACGCGTTAACGTAGAGAGCTGAAATTTTGATCACAGCGTTTTCATGAAAATAGTAAATAAAATTTAAAAATGAACTAAATCGGGCAACTCCTTGTTAGTGTTAGATAGGTTTTTTATGTATACTGTGGAAAAAATTAGTAGTAGACGTTTTTATTGTACTGAAAAATTCTTCAGAATATGAAATGTTATCAAATTGATCAGAATAATTTTTACTGTCCGACGAACTATTCTATAAATATATGCGAAAAACACGCTTCCAAAATCCACTTTCACAATTGGCTGACCATACGAGTTAATGACAACCAGGAATTCATCTAGGGTATAATTTGGTCTTACATCAATTCTAGATTTTTTACTTGTTTTTGATTGTTTTTTTTTGTTGTTGTTATGGATAAACTGAAGTAATTAATAATATTTTCTTTTAGTATTAACCCTTTGTAATACAGATAACTGTATCAAAAGAATTGGATTTTATTGTGTTCAGTTCCCTTTGTGTTTTGACCGACACTGTATATCTTTCATTGTGTCCCATTAGGTAAGCTCTCAACGTTATCCCTAATATAGTACCTCTATAAATATACATAGGTATTTTACCTATATACAGTAAATGCGTTTGCTGCAGTTAATCTAATTCTTATGCACAAAATTTTATATGCTCGTTATTATTATTATTATATTGTTCAGTGAAACAATAAAAACCTTAAAAAAAAACAACAAACCAAAAATGCGAATGCAAGATAATTACTACTATGAATTCACGAATGATGGGAGTAGGTGGATACCTTGAAAATTTCACCGAAACTTGATTACCACTTAAAAAAACAAAAAACAAACGAAATGAAAGCAGGTAAAAGATATAAATACAACCAAACTTACGATACCTAAATAGTTTTGTGTGCTCTTTTTATTTCCATATAAATCAGAATCTGTTTTGATGAAACGTTGAAAGCTTCGAGTAATACCGAGTTATCGAGATTATATAGGTTTTTGGTTGATGTCCAGTGTAATTAGTAAGTTAAACGCTGCCTAAGCTAAGTTTACTACACTCCTCATATTTTGTCCATAAAAATAAAGCCAATTACCTTTTGACAGCAAAAGGTAATCACCTATCTGAAGTGTTTCCTAGAGTCTCTTCTATCAAATCACACTACATTCAACACCTGAGATTGACCATAAAATATGTGAGTTTAGCTCACTCACGTCACGCCTTCATCAAACTCTTCAGATTAAACCGAATATGTAATTGCATTTGCGCAGCATGCTATCTGTATCAAGTGTATTAATTCTTTTCACCATATACATACCTACCCGATCATAGAATAATAATAAACGATGGCCGAATAGTTTTTTTTTTTAGCCTGGTAAGTACCGAGGTATCTAGCAGATGGAAGTTCTGTAGCTATCATCTATTGTGAACATTCCTGGAAAGTTTTACACAACGAACATGGTGCATATATATACGTGCAGTGAGATTTATCAAACGCATACATACACATATTACTAATTGCAGCTTCATATTCTTGATCGGACAAAAAGGAAATTCGATTTTACTTAAAATCCAAGGCAGGTCATAAAGCAATGAATCAGGTACATAATGTACATAAAATGCCTAGGTTTCACCTGCACTTTGACTTTTATATTATTTTTGAAAAATCCGGTTGGGTTTTCCATCAAACGAAACTGTACTCGCACCATTACCCGGGCTATCTATAAATTTACAGAATTGTAGAACAATAAATTCGAAAGTCATGCTTTGTCTTGTCTAAATAAATGTAAAGAAAATATCCTTGAACATTTTCCAGGAACTATAGATGAGGAGTAATTAACTGGAAAGGTTAATGCGCATAAATTTGTCATGCCACCTGAGTTCTTATTATATTCGACTTATCGATGACTCATCTGGAATCTTAAGTGATGTGACTTATTCTTGTGATTAAGGCCTCTGAAAAGGGCTAACTCGATAGTCATTTCAAGATTAGGCTTTTTTCTTATGATTATTTATTATTTTTTTTTTGTAATTAATTAAACGACAAAAAAATCTTAAATAAAAATGTTCATACGTGACAGAGTATGTTAGTGCTGATAGCTTACCTATACTGTAGGAAGAAACTGTTATTTCCTTCCGTAAGGTAGGTATGGTACATATCGAGTTTTGGATCAGATAAATTGTACCTATTTGTCTATTAGTCTAAAATCTACAATTTCGTACTCCGGAATATAGCAAACTGTAGACAAAAAGTTGTCGATAAATAGTTTTGAATTTGAAAACCTGCAAAAAATCTGAGCATTCTTTGTTTTTTATATACAATTAAGTAGCCACAAACCAATCACACAATCTTCTACTTTTTACGAAATATCCTTTGTTTATGAATCCTACAATGAGCTCCTTTTCGAATTTCTCACAAAAGTCTCAAATTTTGATGTTGTATCGACCAAAATGCATTTTCCTACATCGTTCCAAAATACTTACGATTTTTTTCGCAAGCTATTTTTGACTAACTAACTGTCAAGTATGATTGAGGCCATTGTTTTTTAGATTTTCACACATAGGATTCGATTATACTCTTCAACATTTCTTATACGGAAACAAAATACTATCTAGTTAAATTGTTGCTCCATGTTTAAGTATTTTTAAAATGCGCAGAGTTGTATTGTTGCCGAGGAAGTCATCGAACATATATTGAGGTGGGATTGAAATTAAAGACTTCTATATAAAATATTTTTCCAATGTGCGAATTGTTTTTTTTTTTTTTCAATAGACTGTGGGGACATGGCCACACTTCAGTCGTAGCATCTACCCGATTCAAATGAACTGCTGTGTATTGATTGACCTTAGCAGTTAGGTGGTGTCCAAATCAAAAATCTACTTTGTGCGGCGTAGGAATATTTTGATCAGAATTAGAGAGAAGACATATTAAATTGTAAAGTAAAATATTGTTAGTTTGTAGGTCAATCTAGTCTAGATTTCTTAGCGGAGCAGACCAGTCAAGGGCGGATCCAGATATTAGCTCTAGAGGGGGGGGGGGGGTCGATCGCCCACATCGCCCCCAATAACCGCGCTTGCCATTAGTTGTGGACCTCTTTGTATAGCTTTCTCTTTTCGTTTCAGTATGAAAATTTCATTAACATTCAGATATCACCGGAGTTCTTTTATTTACATAACATAACTTTTTAGTCCCATAATCATAGTAAAATTTAGTCTAAAATAAAATAGACAATCCACACTTCTTGTTTGTCTTACTGATGGTGTTCTTCATATGAAGGTCGCTTGCATTTCGTTCAAACACCATAATTTCCTGGGCTGGACAGAGATTTCTTATAAATTAAATGGTTAAAGAAATTTTCCGAGAATGCCAATAAGGTAGGGTTAATATACAGGGTGATTCTGATCAAGATACCTTCCGGTATACCACGCGATTCCTTGAGGTAAGCCGATCAAAAGGAGGTAGGTATTTCAAACGGACCTAATAAGTAATTGTTAATAATCCCACACCACATATTTATTTTAAAGCTCCTCTGATGATGTCCATCTAAAATGGCGTACGGATTCAGTGAAGCCCAGGTGTGCAAATTATGACTATTTACTACTGCATCCCTGGTGAAAGTAGCTTCATCTGTAAACAATACTTATGATAGGAATGCTGTCTCTTTTTAAGGAATCCATCTGCAAAATTGAAGGCGTTTAGTTTAATCTCCTTCTTGTAAAGCTTGTACTATTTGAAAATGGTACGGGTACAGCTGATTAAAATTAAGTATTCGCCAAACTGTTGACTGAGAAGTTCCGCTTCTCTGCGCTTATCTTCTGGTACTAGTACTTTCGTCTGCAGCTACCATTCTCAATATTTCCTCCTCAAGATTTACATCATGCCTCCCTCTTCCTTGATCCAGTCGTCGGGGGGGGGGGGGGTATGTGCAACAATTTTTCAATTTTTTGATCGGCTTACCTCAAGGAATCGCGTGGTATACCAGAAGGTATCTTGATCAGAATCACCCTGTATGTAGAAAATTAAATTAAATATTTGCAGGAAATCTGAATCTGAAATAAGTTACCCCGGGTATGATAATTTTCCCAACATGCTACTTACTCTTCATAAAAGTATCCGGCTTTTATGAGATTTCGATCACAAAAAAGTGCAAAAATTTTGCTTATACTGAAAATTCTTTAGTGGTATAGTTTCAAATTTTTTGAGAACGATTTATGATTAAAAAAGAAAAAAATAATAAATATAACAAATAACTTTTTAAAAAATTATCTAGAGTTTTCCATTTAATTAAATATTAAAATTATATTACATTTGTGTATAAATTTTAAAATTTTCATGGTACACAAAGAAAGCAAAGTCAAAGCAAAGTAATTTAATTCAGCATTTTGATAAACATTAAGACTTCCAAATTTCATTTGTTAAAACTTAAACTGCCCAGGGGCTAGATTTCGCAACTGTGAAAATTTTTGCCAGTATCTACACACGATTTAAAAAACTCACCCTTCAATGCTGAATGCAAATTTTTCTGTGCTGAATGTTGTTTGAGTGAGAAAATAGTCTTTTTGAAGAAGTTAAGTTCAGTTATAAAAAATGAGTTACATAAATTCACTAGTATTAAGTCGAGTATGGCTTAGAAAAGGGTAAAATAAATAATATAACAAAAAAATTTGAAAATAACGCTTCATTAAAACTCAGAAGTACCTCTTCAAAATTCATGACCAAAATGGCGGAGAGAAGATATTAGTTAAAGTGTACAAAATTTTGCCAGAAAAACTCATTTCCATTTTTGGGGAATCGAAGCAAGGTGGTGTACACAAAATTAATAGTTACGGAATCCGGCTCCAAAGATCTTGCTTTCTTTGTATACCTTGAAAATTTTAAAATTTATACACAAATGTCATATAATTATAACAATAAATTAAATGCAAAATGAAGGGAAACTCTAGAGAACTTTTGTGATGGGAGAAATTATTTTTTAATTTTATAATGCAGATTTAGAAGCTTTTCAAATTTTTTTTTTTTGGTATTTTCCATTTCATTTGATTAGAGTATAAATTTTGATTTATTAGAGCTCTAGCGGGGGGGGGGGGGATCGCCCCGATCGCCCCCTGCTGTATCCGCTACTGAGACCAGTTCCCAGGAAATCAACAGAAGGTGAATTATACCAGTTTGTAAATTTTCTCTAGCTTCATCAAAAGCTAACCGCAATAAAGGACATAACAAACGCCATTGATGAACCCCAAATGTTTGTTTTTCATTCCCGAAAGGCAGTTTTATTTTTAATTCATTCCTTAGCTTTAGGAACTGCCCAGAAGTCAAATCTAGCCATCAAACCATTTCTGGGTCCCCGAGGACTGTTTTGAAAAAGTCCCTACAAAAGGGTTGACCTTCATCAAGCCATTTCTGGGTCCCAAAGATTGTCTGTGTAGACGTCCCTTCTCAAGGATCATCAAACCATATCTGGATCCCAAAGGACTGACTGTCCGGTGTCCTTTCCAATACAGGTTTCTGGGCTCCCCAGGACAGGTCAATTAAAATTCAGAAGTCCCGGACTGCTCTATTACCGAAGAGAGTTCCTGAATCTCCGGAACTGTCTAACGAAAATCCGAATCTCCAACAGATCTCCCCATCGATCTTACCCATCTTCTTGAGATGATATCCATGTTGCAAATACGTAATGGATTTCTTCGCTTGTCTCAGCCTTGGGCTATTTTAGCGGTGCGCCAATTTAATATTGTCCTCCCAAAGCCTGACTTACTCGCTCGGAGATTAGTAATAGGCATATAACTAACTAATTGTGTACGAAATGATAAAAGCATAGGAGATTGCCGGTTTGATTAATTATTTGTATAATAGGAGCTTTACTTTGGTGGAGAGATCGGACCATATGATGATATTAAAGGCCGCTACATACGTTTATGCAAATCGTACGACTTGGTAGGTATGCCCATGCCAAGTTGTCGACAAAATTGAATGTAATGCCTCCATACGCAACAACTTTAGTTGAATTGGATAGCAAAGTCGTCAGATTTGCTTGTACGTAATTGTTTCTCCCGAATTCATTTCTACCCAATTTCTGTCTCAATTCAAACTCCGACTATCTCTACACAAGCTCATGAAAGTCTGCAAACTTAGCTTGGGCATGCCAAGTCGTACGATTTGCATGATCGTGTGTAGAATGATCTTTATATAGATAGACCTAAAACACCAATAATTCATTGAGTCCTTTGGTTTGATTACAAAGTTATTAAGGATTAGGGATGCTTTTTGCAAACACGTGTAATTCTAGTATTCCATGATTTAGATGATTTAGAGAATAAAAACAGTTTAGTCCCAATTTAATTTGAATTCCACTTTTTTTAAGTACATAGCTCGGCAGATTCATTAATTTTCTCTTGATTTCAAGAATGTCAAAATTTTCGTTATTACGCATGAGTAGGAGATAGTAATCCGCGTAGTAGGAGAGTAGTTGCTCTTGAGAGCCGATAATGGCCTAATCTGAGATGGAGATATTAAAAAGATACCAACTGAGGACGGAGCCTTGAGGTACTCCTCTTGAAATTTTGTATAGATAAGCCCCTTGATCTACATACACATTTTGTCAAAAGCGTTTTAGCTACATATACATATTTAGACTACATCCTGCTGTAATTAGACCTTGGCTTATGTAGACCTTTCTTACCATCTTTGTACAGTTTGAGGAGTGCATGGGTGATAGAGTGGCATGGTTTGGGATAATGTTCTTTTACAATGGTTTCGAGTTGTTTTTATACCAATTACCGACAATAAAGCAATTGGTCTAAAACTGTTGATATATCGCCTATTTTTGGCTTATTATTTATATTTCCACTTGCATTGAAAATATAGTCATTCTGAATTCTTTTCAGTGCCTAATGAGTTTTAACTGTTAACGGTTCGCATAAGACATTTCGTCTAATGTGAGAGTTGAAATCATATCCATCGCTAAACTGATAAGCTTATAAGATCTTACTTGCTTTAACTTATTAGGGGAGGGTATAAGTTTTTGCACTTGTAGTTTTTAGGAACCTTTTCTATTCCCAACTATTCGACAGTATCTAGATCTAGGATTATCATTCTGAGTTTCCTACGACATAGTCAATTTCTATGTTAGAGTGGTTCCTATTTACTGGATCGTCGAGTATTTCAAGACGACTGAAAATATACTCTGGGAAGTAGCGATGGTTTTCTTTCGTTCTTGGGAAGTAGCTTATAACTTGTGAACTCTATTATGATAAATCAAAATATTATGTTTTCTTTTTTTAAATATATTATGTTGAGGCTTTTAAAAAAATATGTATGTTCTTGTTCTCTCCTCCTCCTCTCCTCCACTCAAAATCAAAGAAAGAAACATTTTTATTCCAGAAAAACATTCTGAGATTTTTCCACAGCTCTTGTGCCCAGGTGTCGATTATATTCACCTTCTACAAAATATTTTAAATTTTCATTAAAGTCAAGGAAGCAGATCCTAAGCCTACTATTAAATTAGATTAGAAATATTCTACTCATTTTCCTCCTCTAGTTAAGTGATGCAAGCATCTAATCAGTCCAGTGTCAATGTTTTTAGCTGACTAAAACTAAGAACTACTTTCAAAACCTCAAATGAATAAAGCGAACTCGTGTACCATCATAAGTACTCTGTACTCGGGCAATTTAATTGAAATGTAGAGCACACCAGCCACTAATTATCTACTTAGTTGATATGTAGCCATATCCATAAGGCAGGGTGTGCAGTTGTAGCATTCAGCTAGCATCTTTGAAACGTGACTTTTCCATAATTTGCAAAAATGTTGTCGTACCTATGCCACAGCACAGCACTTTGTGTCATTGTGTCTAATGTAAAAATGAAGTCGTCGTGGTTTCAGTAGACCAGAACTTGTGGATGGAATTTTTTTCGTAATTGCTATCTTCGTCCGTAAACTTAAAGGCTGCTGTAAGAAAATTGAAACTCTTGATAGTTATATGAACACTATTTGTCACCTTTTGTTGTATTTGTGTAAATTAACTTAATTTAGCTGTTTATACCCTAGATGAAATCTAATTGGGTATACTAAGTTTGTCATTCTATTTGTAACGCACAGAAATAATGCTGATAGAGCAAAACAGATTAAACATAATATTAAAATTTATCTCTCCGTCCGTCCGTCTGTCCGTCGGTCCGTTTGTCTGTCCGTCTGAACACGTTTACTTAGACAGCTGAAATTTTGTACAAGGCCTTTTTAAAAACATTGCAGACTTAAAACGATTATTTATTTGTGTCCACCTAAAATGTGTGCCGTGTACAAAATTTCAGATCTCTACGTCGAGGCATTCTCAGGTAGTGTCCACATATGTAGTAAAGAATAAAACTTTTGTATGGCTGTCAAGGAAATACCTGATTTGTCCGATTTTAGAACTTAATTACGATTGTAGCATTCAACCACCGATGTCCAATAAGAATGAACTGAGCCATCCTACATAATTTCTATAGTCAAAAATAACGCATATTTTGGATAAAATCTGTTTGGCTCCTTCGTGCTCAAAATGTACCCTGAGCTGATACTAATTTTGGAAACAGTATTTGTATTAAATGGACTGGATTGAAATTGACATAAAAATTCATTGCTTATATATGTATGTCTATCTCCTTCAAGCTCAATAATTAAGTTTGTATAATTGTACAAAATAAGGGGTTTTCACAACCTATTCAAAATTTGTGCCATTCTTCTTATATGACAGTGCATTCAGCAGTCATGAACTGATGTTGTAGATAAAGTTTTGACAAGCAAACAATTCTATGAAAACAGGGGCAACACGCGTCGTTTCGGCGGTTTAAAATTTTAAAAATATTTTCCACTGTACACACTGTAACTTTCTTGATATACACACCTATCAAGGTGAGATTCATCTCAGATGATAGCAAAGCTTTCCAATGAATGGCCAATCAGTCTTCCTATCACCTTCCGTCGGAAGTAGTAGGACGTCAAAGGCAAAAAATTGGAAAAAAAATCCAATTTTTTTTTTTAATTTTAATGATTTTCCCGCCAAAATGCATGATAACTACACAGTTTTTATACAAGATTTAGAATTCCCGGAATGTTACCTTTAATTTGACTATGCACATGTACCTACCTAAATTCAACCGTTTTTTAGGTAAACTTATTTTTATGATGCATAATTTCATTAGTTTTCAACATTTTGTTAAATTTTGTGTGGAATTGCATAAAATTAGGAGTAATTTATATCGCCAGTAGCAAAATTAATGAAATTATATATCATAAAAACAAGTTTATCTCAAAAACGGTTATATTTAGGGATACATATGCATAGTCAAATTAAAGGCTACATTCCGCGGTCTATAAATCTTTGTAAAAAAACTGTATAGTTATCATGAATTTTGGCGGGAAAATCGTTAAAATTTGAAAAAATTAGGAATTTTTTCCCCAATACTTGGACTTTGACGTCGTACAACTTGCGATGATTGGGCATTAATGGGAAAGCTAAGACTGTTTGCTATGATAGGGTGTATATCAAGAAAGTTACGGGATGTAAAGTGGAAAATGTACTAAAAATCTTAACCACCCCCCCCCCCCCCCCCTATCCCGGAAACGACGCGTCTTCCCTCTCCTTCACACATGAATTTTTCACTTGTCTTCACCTTAGCTACAAATCTTTGAGTTATACGGTCCGCATAGTAAAACACACTGTGTATCATAATAAAGCGTAGAGTGTGAATAACAAATAAACAAGTTGTACTGATTTATCTTATTATTTCGGGAGGTACAGGCAAATATTCCAGAGCTTCCTCTTTTTGGAAGTTATGTTGTCCAAGAAAACATAACATCTCAGTAGCATGAATTTATGTATGCTACCAACCTGTGAAAGATTATGCCATATGGACTGGACACCTTGTATATTTATTTATTTATTTAATCATCAACAGACTGTGGAAATTGACTTGCAAAGAAAAATAAATACAAGAAAAAAAAACGAAAAACAGAATGCAATAAAAGAAAAATTAATCAATTAGCTGATTACGCAGCAGCATAGGCAAACTAATAACACACAAAGGCTGGGCAAGTAGAGCAAAAATCTGTAACGCCTCGCTTGAATATAAAATCAACGATGTCCCGATTATCTGACGTAAGCAAAGTGTAATCCAGCAATGCACCGCTCCAATATAAAATGTTGTAGAAGTTTTTTCTTTAAAATTTTTATGGATATTGGAGACCGACAACGGCACACATGAAAATATAATATCTGAAAATAACTCTAGTGAATAAAAATTCTGTCGAAACTTTTTCTGGAAATTTCTAAAAAAAAAATTTATTCTTATCTACTCGTCTACACTCATAAAAATTGTTAGAGGTCCAAGTACCTGTTGTCGGCCTCCAAGAATGCATAAAAATTTTAAAGAAAAAATTTCCAGTAAATTAGAAAAAAAAATTCAGGGCTTCACTACATCAGATCGAGCCATTGTTGATTTTATATTGGAGCGAGGCATTACAAATTTTTGTTCTACTTGCCCAACGTTTGTAGTTTTTAGTTTGTCTATGGCTAGGATTTATTATTACTACGCTTTGAAGAAATACGGTAGCACTTAGTAACTTGGCCATCATAAAAAAACATCCAAAAAATCATGCAGTTTACAAACAATATCAAAAACCTTCTCATCCGGCTGGAATCGGTACATATCAGTATAATTAGATAATGAGCTCTCCTCTAATCCTGTTTGTTTTGCCATCCAAATATTTAGTCATCCGAGATCTACCTTCTTCTAGCTGTTTAATCTTACATTCGTGAGATGAAAGTTTATCCGCCATTTTCTTTATATCTCGGAAACCATCTATTAGCGAATTTATGGAATTATTAAATTCCATTTGCTTTGACCTCACCTTCTATATTTCCGCTAAACAGCAGAGATTATAGGCAAACGGCAGACTCTTGCAGTAATAGGAGCAATATTCTCCAGGAACCTTTTATGGAGCGTTTTACGATTACATAAGAATCTGCAATTGCGCTATTGGCCGTCAGCCTCTCTCCCCGCGCAATTGTGTTTCGGCCTTATATCAGATGAATATGCATCATTGGAATCTGAACCGCCGCCGTCAGTGAAAGATTTCTGGAAGTTGTTGGAAGTGCAATTATTACAGCGGAAACCGACAGTACCAATCATATAGATACGAAATCTTTGCACAAGAAGCACTGCAATGTTGCGCACAATCCACACATTTAAAGCCAATATTACTTGTTCTGAAATATCTTGAGAATTGCAGGCATTTAGGCGCGCCATTATTAAGTTGAAAGATCACGGAACACAACCAAACCATGATCGATCAGATAAAGCTTACAGAAGACACGGCTTATGTATTAGGTGTATGATGAGCAGTGCCGGGGACAATAATTTTAGGGAAGGCTTAATTTAACTTAAGATGCAAGTTTATATATATATATTATAAGTCGAATGTCGTTTTTTAACATAGAGTTAACTGGGGCTCTATGTGTGGGTTATTTGGTATAAAACTGCATGATTTCTATTTTGAAAAATTATAATCTTGGATTCCTTGGTTTTTTAATCGAGAAATGTTGTTGTCTTCTGTACCGCTAGATGCATACATACATACATACATATGCGCATCATACAATCGAAGTAATAGAAACTCTGATTATTTAGATAAGTGTGGAGGGAGGTTCGGTTGAAGTTAATTCGTTATTATTTTCTATATCCTGAATTTAAGTTTATATTAAACTGGCTAGTGTACAAGAGCTAATATAGTCATGCGAGCGTGAATGAGTTTGATCTTTATTCCTCGCCGCCGTCTTTCTGGAATTTATCTGAAAGTCAAATATATCATTTTGGCTTCATTTGAGAGGAGCCGGGACTAGATTACATTAGATTAGATTAAGATTAAGCAGGGCGAGTGGCCTGCCTTTATGTACACTGCAGCCATTCATTGACTTATTACGCACCGCTTTCTTTACAGTGCATCCAACAATTCTACTCTTCCTAGGAAGAGCAGTATTTTCATCCTCCCCGAGACACCTATACACATCAGTGGGTGATATATCTATCCGATGAATGTTTTTGTTTAGTTTGCATGGTCCAGTTAGGACTCCTGTAATGATTTTGAGTTGAGTGCTAGGTAGCTTTAAAAGATCCAGACTCTTCTTTGATGAAGGTCCTTTCATGAATCTTTTGGCTTGTCTGGAGCCTATCATTGAAGTCCATCTTGGGTCCATTTATTTTGGATCCAGTATTGAATGGTAAGTTTCACGGTGTTGAAAGAGATACGGCAAAATAGTTTCGGTCCTATTAGGGGCCTGGATGTTTCTTTTTTTGCCAGTAAGTTTGCGTTATCATTCCCATCAATTCCCTAATATCCTGGCACCCATTGAAGTGTTAGATGGTTGTTTATTCCAAGGTTTGTTAATGATTGAATACATTCCCACATTAACTTCGTTTCAACTTTCGGTGATGAGGTTATGATGGCTTTCAATTACGCTTGGCTATCTGTATAGATATATATTCTTTTATTAGTATAGGATCGGCTGAGGTTTTCATATGATGGCATATACTTCTGCCTGGAATATTGAGACATATTTTCCTAGGCTTTGATAAATATATGCACTGGTCTTTACACCATATATTTCTGCTCCTACTCCTTTCTCAATTTTAGAACCGTCGGTGTACCAGATTAGGGCTTCATTTCCTAGATTTATATCTATTTCCTCCCTATTTGATATCTTTATTTTGAGAGACAGACAGAGGTTATGCTTAATGATCATCCTGTCTGATATCATGTCCAGTATTGGATTTTCTTCTATTCTTTGGGTTATAGTCCGGGCTCTGTACAGCATTGGTCCAGCCTCTTTTTCAACAACTTTGCTGAATGCCGGTAGATTCAATAGTGTTTCTAGAGTGCTGGTAGATATTGTGCGCATAGCGCCAGTTACTCTTAGACACGCCATCCTTTGGAGCTTGCTTAGCTTCCTAAAGTTTGTTTTTTGTGCATAATTGTTCCACTGTGGTACTGCAGCATAGGTGGTCATAAGACTGACTACTGATTTGTTGTGTTTGGCTTAAGTGCCCAGGTTTTGTGGACTATGTTATTAATATATTTTTTCCAATTGCGCTTAACATTGACAGTTATCGCAAGATATTTAGAATCTTTCGACAATGGGACCTTCTTATCAAAGAAGGTAACGCTAGTTAAATTCCTCATTATCCTTCTTCTGGTAAAGGGTATAATTGTTGTTTTGCTGGGGTTTCTTGAAAACTTGTGTACAGCACGTCAGTCTTGGGCTTCTTAAAGCTTTTTAGAAAGCAAGCGCTTATATTTACCTGTCATAATGATAACAAGGTCATCAGCATAATCTTGCGATTAAATACCTTAGTTGCTTAATTGAACTAAAAGGTCGTCTACTACCATTAACCACAGCAGTGGAGATGTTCCCTCTTGGAGGCAAACTATGGTGCTACAAACTTCCAGTGCGTCACCAAACAGTTGTGTCTTGATTATCCTATTGGAAAGCATTGCCTGAATCCATCTGTTATGTGTTAAATTCACTCCATGTCTGACCAATGCAGACATTATTGACTTAACAGAGGTATTATCAAACGCACCTCCAATGTCCGAAAAAGAACTAAGAGCTATTTCTCTGTTGCTAATGGCTTTTTCTAGTTGGCTAGTTCTATTGATTTTCCTTATTGATAGGCAAATTGATAATTTAGTGGATGCTCCTTGAGAGCTCCGTCTCTAATATGATATCCACTATTTTCTCCATTTATTTAAGAACAAAGAAGTCAGGCTTATGGGACGATACGACCTGGGCTGAGCTTAAGATTCGCCCGCTTCCTTAGGAATATGTATATATAATCTTTACCTTCCTTCATGCTTTGGCAATATATCTCCATGCAAAGCTTGCTTTATAATTTTTTATTTATTTTCCCGGTGACGGGAATCGAACCTACACTTGTTAGAATCGGTAAAAGAAGAAGACTTTTTAAAAACTTTTGTTTTTAACGATTCTAAATCAAATTATAAATACAAGAGGAAAAAACACAACCGCCTCATCCGGGATTTGAAACCGGGACCTACTTTATAAGTTTTAATTAGGATTTGTAAAAGTTCGTCCAATCCTTTTTATAGGAGAGCGGGGAAGATTTCGTCTCCACCCGGGACTTGTATGGTTTAAATAAGTTTATGGCCCAGTCAAGGGATTGTGGTGTGAAGATTTTAGCAGTGGCAAGCCACTCTTCTCTCCTGGGACGATAATCGTCTGCCAGGGAAGGACAGTTGTAATCTACTTCAGCCCCACTTACTACAGAACCTGGAAAATGTTTCTGTGCAAGAAGTTCCAGTTTATTGTTCTTTTCTATTTTAGCTACCAACATCTTTTTCTAATAATCCGAGTGTGTTAGTGCATCGTTTTGATAAGACCTTTTGGAACAGACAGGTGTTTCATTAATACTTTCTGTGAATTTTCGCCATGATCGCCTCTTGGAACTCCTGATTTGTCGGTTATACTCGGTTAGTGCTTGGTTATATTCTTCCCAGCCCGATATTCTTTTCGCTTTATGCATAGCCTACGTACTTTTGCCCTGAGTTTAGTAAGCCAGCAGAGATTTCGATTTTTCGCCCTTTGCTTCAGAGTCAGTTGTCATAATATTAGGACTCCACACCTTATTGGATGAAATTAACAGCCATTAAGGTATAAAAGTCGAAAGGAAACTAGGTAGGTATGAGGAAAAAGTGCACGACTGTTTCGAAGCCATTCTGTGAATTCACTAAATTAACTAAATATTTCCGAAGTTTTCCAAGTCATCAATCGAATATTCGAATCTGGACGCACGATGCTCTTTTGCTTCCTTATAATTGACTTAGAATCTATATAGGGTAAAAAAAAGGGCTCAGTCACATATTGTTGAAAATCAATTGCGTTTTAAATATGTTTAAAAGATTTATTCAATTGGTTCATGTAAATAAATCAGTTCGAGATACAAAAGAAACACATAGATTGAAAAACTGAAGACTTAATACATAACTTAGGTGATCTACATATGCTAGTGGACTTGTTCAATCAATTATCTCTTAGGTCATAATGATTTTGTCAATATTTAAAAAAAAAACACACATTTTTAAAAAAAATATATACTTTAAACAATTTTGCTTGTTATTTTTTGATTAACCTCTAGCGGCAGCAGGTTTTTTTCCACTTAGGAATTGAGATGATTTCATTGTGCAAGAATCTTCAGCATGGAGTCCGTAGGCAAGTGTGCAAAGACATTCGCTTGTCACTTCCAATTTCGATGTCTGCTCAGCAATGTTAGAACTTATTGCTTGAGCGAAGGCCTTCTTTTGATCGGGAGATTTCTGCTGTTCGAAATTTTGTAGGGCGAAAATCCAACCACCATCCCCATGAACTATATCGACACCCATATCATTTGCATATTGAAGTTTGCTACGTTTCTTAGCGTCTCGACCCTCTACTGTAGCAATAACACGAGAATTGAAACCTATAAATATATAATACGATTAGAATAAAAATTCTTGTACCGCGCTTGCACACAAAACGTTTTACTTACCAACAATTTTTTCAGCTGGAACACCATCAACAGACAATCCTTTGACCGGACCAATCAAGTGTAAGGAAACTCCCTTTGCCTTGGCCATTTCATTTGTTAAGGCCGCACCGAATGCCTTCAGCTGTTATGATGAAAAATTAATAATTAAGTTTTCTGTATTGGATGAACTACTTATGTACATGCGAATACACAAAATACATTAATTAACTTACCGGGTTTCCATATTCCAAGTTGTCACCCCGTACAGCAACAATTGCTTTACTGGCACCAGCACGGAATGGATAATCCATTGCCAAATTGAATGCTCTTGTGTCCGAAGACATTAGAGTTTTTGAACGGCTTTGACGAATTTGATCGATGATCTTGTTCAGTTTTTCATCGTTGACATTTTCAATTTCTTCATATTTAGGTCCATCAATATTAACTTGATCTAATTGCCCTTGGAAATTGAGTTTTCCATGGGTTGTATATAGAACTGGCCATTGTTGGGATTGATCGTAACCAATGACTGCAACATGAACATCAGGAATACCGCGATTCTTGAGTTGGGTACGTAAGTCGGTAATAACTGGTGTTACGAGACTTCCAAGAAGATCTTTTCCGATTGCGGTATCAACAACAAATACAATATCAGCCTTATTTCCTGGTACTTTAGATTCAAAAATTGATCCAATCTCTCTTTGTTCTTGAGTATTGGCATTACATTTCAAACATTGAGATGGTACAGCGACTGGAAGATTGTCAATATGAGCTGCAGATGCATATGCTGTGGCAATATTGCAAGCAGCATCATCTTTGTTAGAAGCTTTTTCTACAGCATGATCACAAGCCCTGCGATAGATAGTCGGATCATTAAAGAGATATCCCAAAACAAGAGTAGAATCAATGTCAAATAATTCTTTACAAATTGGTGACTTTTCGTGATCGTGTTTCTGCTGTGCAACTTGTGGACAGCTTCCTAGTCCGTAGCTGTTGCCAAAAGTGGCATCATTTTCAGTAACAATTCCATTGGGCTGAGTAAAGTCATCGAATGGTTCAGCATTTCCATTACCTAAAAGTCCACGAGTTTTTGAAGTGTAGAAACCATTAATCTGGACATGACATACACGCAAATCGGTCGAACAAAGAACGTAAACTCCATATTTGCTCAATAAAGACACCGTATAATATCGTCGCCAAGCATGAATATCATCCTTGTGAATTGGAAATTCGGTAGTTTGTCCATTTAGTTTAACAATGCCCTGGTCATTTACTTCAACGCTGTTACCCTTATCCACTACGGTAATTGACTTCATTTTGCCATCTTTCAAATTTGCGATGACACTAAAGTTGTTGTTCACATAATCCTGTGCTAGGACATATTTGCATGATCCCGGGAATGCAATGTGACGACCATCAAAAGTGAAAATGTGTTCTCCGTCAGCAATTGTACCATGTAGTTCATATGGTGGTAAAACGTCAAGTATCGGACGGAATTGTAATAGATCTGTTAAAGATTGGATTTTTTCATTACGTAAGAAGTTAAACGGACTAAATTTGAAAGAAATCCACCCTGGCAATTGTTTAATAGCCTCAAGAGTCAGTGGTAAGGGTGTAAGGAGGTTACTTTGTACACCATCTCCTTGCAGTGACATAATAATTGAGCGAATCGCACTCAAAAGTGCTGAATAGAGTTCCTCAAGTTTTTCCACATCATTAACTTCAGTTCGTCGTAGTTTTGCATCGATATAATCGTGCAATTTTGCGAAAAATTCTTTACCTTCTTCAGTACCAATATATTCTTGCAGTTGATTGATAGCCTCATTGGCAAGTGGAAGAATTTCGTCAAAGATTGTAATTTCATCTAGTTTCTCTTTAACTTGAACGAACATTTCCTTTAAATTCGACAAGGTCTTGTGGTAATGCCCTTCAACATCCGTCCAAAAATCTTCCCATTCCGTTGAAACAGATTTAGTGAAATCAGTTACTAATTCAGCGATAGGCTTAACTAATTCCTGAAGTGGCTTGCCAATTTTAATCAGATCAGCTTCAATTGATTTAAGTGCTTTCAATGCTTGTTCCATTGATGATCCTAAAATTTTCACAGCTTCGGCATAGAATTGTCCAATTTCAGTAGTAACTCTCTTAGCATATGCCTGCATTTCTGGAAGAATTTGTTCCTGGAAGGCAGCCGAAAGCTTAGCATAAAGCTCAGTAGAAGCTTTATGTGATTTCTCAAATGACTCGGATACAGTTTTTACGAATTCTTGAAGAGCTTTCATGAATTGTTCATACGTTCGACGACTACAATAAAAAAACAAAAAAAAACATTGTTAGCATTTTAAAATATTATTCAAATATCTGCACAAACTTACTATACACCAACGAAGTCCTGGAGAACTGGATCTTCTTCAAGTTCCTTAAGTATTCCGGTCAAGTGTTGTTGATAACTGGCTTGTAGTTTACTTATATCTGGAGTGCTACCCTTGAGATTTTCAATTTGTTGCTCAACAACTTGTCGTACCTTTTGGAATTGTTTATCAATATTGCTGCGAGCCTGTTTTGTGTCTTCATTTACTTGTTCTTCGACAGTTTTCTAGTTAAGAAAATTTTTTTTTTATAATATTAACTTTGAAATATAAGAAGAAAGAAAAAATCTCTGTTGTCATGATACTTACCATGAAGGCCTTAATGTCATCATGACTAACTTCATATGTTGTAGTCAAGAAATGAGCAAGATCCAAGGCAATACGTCCATTATACAATTTCTTTCCAGCACCGCTTACAGCGAATTTTACTTCTTTGGTTGGTTTCAGCTCACCTGAAACTTGGAATAAGTTCTCTTGTTTAAGAACAAATGAAAGTTTTGTTGGTTCAGCTTCTCCAGAAAGTGTCAACGGTTTTGATCCAAGAATTTGAATGGTTGAGTCAATTTTAGCCTTATTTTTCTCGCAATTACCATGCACCGACAGAATTTCATTATTTAGAGCATTGATCAATAATTCAAAGCGTTCTTTACTGCCATACAAATATATTCCAGCTTTCATGTCAGCCTTTGCTGCAACAAATGATCCACCAGCACTTATTTCACGGCGATCAATCGAAAGAGCCGAATGTCCAGTAAATGAATAATCCAAACCAAGTCCAGCACTCTTAAGACTGCTTTCGGTTGTTATGTTAAATCCGCGATCACCTTGATCAATTCCTTGATATTTGGTAATGGCAACAATTTTCTGGTTAGGAGCCCTGAAAACATCAAAGACAACCTTAGATTCAGCCAAGCGTTTTTCCTTATTCAAATCAAGCTGACCAATCACTTGCAATGCTCGAATGGCTGGATGTTCGAACTTAGCTACACCCTTGGCATTCACGGCACTATTTTCTACACCGCTTATATCTCCGGAGACTAAGAACTGTGTCTTCTCGTTGGGCTTATTCTTTTGATCGAAATAGAATGTAAAGGATTCTTCATAATGTCCAAACAAACTCTTTTGCGGCCAGGCATGTTTTGACTCAAGAACAATATCACGTTTCGGCAATTTAACTTGAATAACATTTGAATGCGGTTTGAGATTTGCAATAAATTTATACTTATTGTTACTATTTGAAATGACACTAGCTTCAATTTCGTGCTCAACTTTGAAACCGCTTCGTATTGTCTTTGATTGCAATTCAAATTCATGTGGATAACCAAGTTCACGGAGATCAATTAAAACCATAGCTTCATGTTGCATACTATCTGGTTTCTTAGGATCAGGGATAGTTACAACTGATTGCACTTCAAAGTTTGTACATTGTTTCTTTTCTTCACATGAAGCCAGCTTCACATGGAAATTCTTGGTAGTGACCTTCAGGGCAGATACAATATTTTTGGGTCCGAATGTTCCATTGAATGTATACGAAAATCCTGCTTCTTTATCAGAACTTATATCGAAACTTTGACGAACCAATTTAAAGTTAGCATTTGTTGTCTTTTGATAGTATTGAACGCTTCCTTGTCCTTCGACAATGGCTTTGCCCTTTTCATGTTTAACATTATAAGTAGCACTTCCACTGAGAATTTGTTGTTGGGCATCTTTCACCAAAAACGTAACTCCTTTTCCTCCAGATCCCTTCTGTGAATTTGCTTCAATATGAAGTTGGTTTAGTTTAAGTTTTGCAGAATCTACATCAACTTTTAGATAGAAATCTTCATAACTTTCGAATCCCCCTTCTGCTGATCCAATAAAGTTAATTTCACCAATATTTTCTAAAACCAATGAAGCTTGAGCCTTTCTATCGCCGAACTTTTCTAAGTTAGTTGAGATTTTGGCAGTTTTATCTGGACAGTTGCAGGTGATGTCAATTGCACTCTTTCTCTCGGTTAAGGTTACCACTGAATTCAAACCGTAATTTTGTCCATTGTAATTCAATTGACTGCTGGTAGTGTAGGTATCTTCGTTGGATTTCTATAGATAATCAAAAGATAATCAAAATCATGAATGAATTCATTCAAAAATTTAATTGACAGTGACTTACCTTTCCTTTGAATATAAGATCTATAGTCTTAGCTGACTCATAAGGTGTCTGAAGAGTATAGTGTAAACTGATTGTGTCATCTTGTACAGTTTGAACATCAATAGATGTCTTAATGATTTTTCCACCTTCGTAGTCATAGTTGAAGGTGTATTGATACTTGGAGCTCTTATCATTTTCTTCTTCCGAGTATGTTGCATCTAACTTAATGGGTGAATATTTTGGAATATGTGTTTCAACATGGTATGATCCATGATCATCATTACCCTTAGCATTAGCGTCTAGTTTAAATGGTTCATTATCTCCAATTTTGTGGAAATAATGAATTTCACCTTCACAAATACCTTTGGGACCTTGACCTTGTAGCATTTTTCCACTAGATTGTAAGGCAATTGTTTTAAGGGCGCCAGTAGGAACGTTTAAGTTTACTTGAATTTCATAACTTGCTGGCTTTCCTTCTCCACCCACATGATAGTTACCATTAATGTTTCCGTCAATTTTATCAGCATATTTCCCAGAAATACGGTATACAGCATGCTCTTCACAGTATTCGTCAACATTGAAATGTATATCTAATGGTGCTTCTAGTAAATCTCCTTTAGCATTGATGCTCACTTCTCCCAATTTAAAGTGTCCCTTTGGCAAATGTTTAATTGCAGTATTAACTTCAGCTTTTTTACCGTCAAAATTCGTAAAGATTGCATGATGTTGAAGATTAAATGTTTTCGATTTGGGATCATAATTGTCTAACTTGCCTTCAAGATGGAAGGATCTCTTTTCATTTCCAGGTAGTTTATCGTTCAAATTAAGGACAGCATTACCGCCAGTTATTCCAGTTTGTGTTGATAGTTTACGATGTACATCGCCATCAAGTTGTCTGCCACTTGGCAAAACGAAAACAAATTTAAAATCTTGTTCTCCATCCTTGATTCCATCACCCTTTATCACACCACTTGCATCGAAAGCATATTTCTCAGAAACCAATTCAAGCTCGTTTTTGGTAGAGAATTTTTGTTTATCAACTATATTTTCCGTCTTAAAGTAAACTTTTTTGCTCTTATCCTTGTCAGGATCAAAGAAAACTGTGGTCTCAATATCATATTTTGGCGCTTGAATTGTAAATTTCGAGTCGATTTTCAATTTTTTGCCAGCTTTCTTGAGATTGACAAGCATTGAGAGGTCTCCACGACCATTCTTAGCAATCTTAAAATCACCCTTTGCAACAAGATTATCTTTGACCGAAAGGTTAACTTTGCCATTTGTTGGTTTATCACCTGGACGATTCAGCTCCCCAGTCAAGCTAATAATATCAGAATTATCACGGATAAGCTTGAGTTCTCCTGTTGTCTTTTCGGGTGATCCATTTGCTTTTAGGATCCAACTAGAAATAAATGATAAGCTTAGCACGGTTTTCAAGTTATTTAAAATGCGAATGTTACTTACTTTGTGGGTTTATCCTTTGATGATAGCAAAGCTGTTCCCTCAAGATCAATATCAACATCTTGTGCAGAGAATCGTTGTCCAACTTCTCCCTTGGCAGTTAATTGCGTTCCCCAACTTGTTGTAACAGTATTGTCTACATGCGCTTTTCCACCCTTGATATCATATTTCGACTTAATGTCAACAAAATGTTGATTCAGTTTTCCGTTCACGTCCAACTTGTAATCACCAGAATTCTTATCATTTCTCAACAAGTCGATGTAGAAGGCGAGTTTTTTATCTTGCCGTGTAGCAACAAAGTCATAGTTGATGTGATTTTCGTCAACTACTCCATTTAATTTGAGAGCACCTGCAAAATTATTCATGTGCTTCAGTGTAAGTTCATTTTCGAACTTAATGCTCTTTATAGGATTTTCCTCGTTGGTTCTCTCCCATTCATACTTTTGGTGCATATCAAAGTCATGTTGAGCAGCTTTAAGATTAACATCGGCTTCCACAATTCCACTGTCTACTTTAAGTTTCAGTTCACCTCCGTATGTCTTACCGCTTGGTGGATCCGTAAAGTAGCCATTAAATCTGTAAGCGCCTGGAGCAATTGAGCCAAGTGCTTGTATTTTGAAATTCTGACCGCCACTATTTATATCTAGGTCAGCTTCTGATTTATATTGTCCCATCGAAGCCCATCCATTTAGAACGAGTGCATCACCCTTAGGCTGAATAATGCGGAAATTATCGAATTTATACTTTTTAGAATCTTTACCTTGTTCAACAATTACACGACCATCGGCTTTATATCCGACGATTTCGTTTCTTGGTTGACTATCCTTGGACGAGAAAGTTTGAATAATTGGACGATATTCTTGTCCGTTTTTCGTAAAACCAACTTTAGCTGTTGCTTTTTCGGCATCGTGCTCGTATTGTCCATACAATGCGAATTCCTTATCATTATCAACGCCACCAGCTTCAACAGCCAAACGCTTTTGGGGATTTTCGAATGAGGCACGAGCATATAGTTTTGAGTTTGCATCACCTTTTGGTGTTGAGCCCAGTTCAAGTTTCAGTGCGGAAGTATGTGCCACCTGTGATCCTGGAGTATCATATGACAATTTCCAGCTTTCAACATTATCAGTCTTTTGATGTTCTCCTTTTAGACTGATCTTTGTTTCGCTCTCAAGTTTTAATGATATATGAATTGGTCCGTTCAGAAGGAGTGGTGCAGATCCAGCATTAACTTCTGGTACAGTTGCAGAAAAATCTACAGTCATACCAAACATTTGTAACTGATCGAATGTTCCTGGATGAGTTGATGGTTTTTTCTTGTGTTTCATTGGAAATACTTTGGCCTGTTTTTCACGATCAGCGACGAAGAATTCAATGTCATGTTTGATCTCAATGAGATCAATGTTGCGTCGAGGTAGCTCAATATCTAAATTAAATGCATTTCCATCATTCAGAAGTTGTAGTTGCACATCAGAGCCCGCAGCAGAATGTAAATTGGTTGATACTCGAACTCCAGTACTAACTAGAGATCCAATAACTCTCAACTGTCCATTGACATTAAGATTAACGCTTGGAACAATCTTTACTCGAGCCTTTGAATTAAGTGGATCCTTTGAAAGTGTTTCAAGATCAACATTTGTTGCAACATTCAGGCTTCCAGCAGCTGTACCTTGAGCAACAAGCTCAATTGGAAAACCAATTCCGCTTGGATAAACAATTTCTGTGTCCAAGAAAAGTGAATGGTATTGACAGTTGTATTCAAAGTTTTTGATTCCTTCCTTTGCCTGTTTAATAGCCTTAAAAATTTGTTTATCTAGATCATCAGCTGTTGTTGGGATATCATCGCCCAAACTCAAAAAGAAGAACTCTGAGCCAAACATTTTAAGTGACAAGTCAAGATTAATGTCGCTGTTAATTTTGCCTCCATATGGCTTATACTTCTTGGAAAACTTATTAGATTCATCGCTTATAGAACGTTTATTACGAGATAATCCCGCGCTAAGTTTGTCGAAAACATTTTGAGGATTCTCATTAAGGTAACCTTTTGGTCCGAAATAATATTCTAATACACTTTCGAGATTCTCCTGACGAGCACTGAATTCTAATACATTGAAACTCTTACCAAATACTTCGCTTGTTAGATTCAGCCGACCTGAACGTGGTAGAAAGCCGGTTTGTGAATAAATTAGGCTAAAATCGGCACTTTCTGCCATTCCCAAAGAATCCAAAGCATAAGAAAATTCACTGTTGAACGAATAACGTCTGGGGTCAATTGGAAACTTTTTCGTTACACGAATATTGCCAAGATAGTATCGGGCAGCTTCACGTGTTGGATCTGTAGAATCTCGAATACTTCTCAAATGGCTTGTTATAAATCCTCCAACTTGATATACGGTTTCGCTGTTAACAATTTCAGCAATGTGACCGGCTAACTCAGCATTCGGACATGATACAGCGGATAAGTAGGCTTCGATACGAATTTCAGAATCTTCATTTTGATCACGAAGAATTGAAAGGGCTTTCTGTTGAAGAGGTGCATTGCATGCTGCAGCAGTGATTGCTTGGAGTGCAGCTACTCGAATTCGAGAAGAATGATCTTTTGAAGTGCATTCTGTTAATGGTCCTACTGCTGTATTAGCGATTTTGTGGGTATTACGAATTCCCTTTAGGGCGTAAATAATTCTGTCCTCTTCAGCACGTGTGGTTGCCTTGCAGTCCTTAAGACTATCTGCCAATTTCTTTGAAATAGCGTTAATTTCGTTATCTTCGCATGAGCGCTCTCTGCAGTATTTGCTAACTAGATTTCCAACAGCTAAGTATGCCTCTTTTGGTGCTCCTGGATTCAATAAACTGGCTGCCTTTGTCAGAGCATCTTTGTTCACATTTTCAACCAAGTTAAATGACAAGAAAGCAATTTTCTTCTCTGCATCATTCATTTTTGGAATTTGACGAGCAATAGCCTTCACAGACTCTGAAGTTCCAGTACGGAAAAGTGCATCTAAATAGACCTTTTTAGCTAGATTTTTATTTTGGTGAGGAACACCAGAGAGATCCGTTAAAGTATCACTATCTGCTGTTCTCATCAAACGAATCAGTTCAGTGAAAAGTGTTGCAGCATCGGCCTTAGCATATCCATCGACCTGATTAATTGTGGTTTCTAAAACTTTTTTCAGTGCTTCAATATTTTTTGTGGGCAAATGTCGAGGATGTTTGAAAATTATCGAATGAGGTACGCCGTTGACTTTTGGTGGTGCACCAGGACTTTGTTTAACAAGTTTCATGTTAGTTTTAACCTTAGCCTTAGCTCCGGCATTTCCGACAGATGTTGGAACAAAGCGATATTCTTCGTGTAATTCAACATTTTCAATAATTCCGTTATTGACTTTTTGCTCTTTAGTATATTCACCAGTTAGCAATGCTGAGGATTTAATTCCAGCATGATCATTTACAATACCTGACACCAATCCATTCGATACAGACTCCCGATAGCCACATAAGTTTAAGTTTCGCACCTTTGTTACAACATTAGCACCTCCAACATTTGTGACTTTTGTTGATGTGGGGCAAACACCAAATACATCAGTTTCATAATCCTTTTCTGAGGATTGCAACATTGAAATAATGGCACGCTTAATGTTTACCGAATAATCAGAATCTGTTTCATCAGCACAAATTTGTGGTTCCAGAACCCCACTGGAGAGTGTGAATTGTACTGGCTTATTGATATCATCGGTAGCCTGCTTCCTTACAGAATCTTTAGTTGCAGTTATAACAACTTTATCTAGCTGAAGGGTGTATTCACAATTCTGTCCTGCAAATATATTGGCATGACCCAATACTTTCAGTGATGTTTCATCAGTATCTGTTCCAGTCACAGATATTGTGATAACGCTGTCAAAATTATATTCATAAGCATTGCCTGGTTGGTATTTTAGCAATCCTGAATCAGCTGTTGGGCATCCCGTTTTACATTGGTCTAAAGAAAATAAAAGATAAGAAAATTTCGTTATTTTGTTTTTTTATTGTAGTTTTTCAAAATAATTATTTTTGTTTTTAATTTCAGATCATCTTGTAGGAAATGAGAAGGTAAGTCCTTTGCGCACTTTTTTGTTATTGTAAAAACGCTATCGAAGACCTGGAGACGGGACAAGGACACAGAGCGTATATAGTCCAAAAAAGAGAGTAAAACGATCAGATCTCTTTTTGTCCATAATTTCCTTGTTACCTAGGTACTAATCGAAGATATAATTTCTTGTAAACCCATAGCTTATCCAATTATTTTTTTTGTAGTCTCGCGGCACTTGAATGGAGTTTTGGCGGGATTATAAAATGAACTTTTCACATTTATTTCCACACCTAGTTTAATTTTTATTATAAGCTATTATTTAACTTTCCTTCTACTACAAATCTTGCAATCAAAATTTCGACTAGGTCTAATTGAGCTACTTTGAAATTTTGCATATAAGTCCCGTGACAATACAAACCCTTTGATATGGGTACCAAAAGACAGGGCTTTACGAGTGGAATAGAATTGTAGACTTTGGAAGAAATGACGTTCACAAGATTAATCCAATATCAAAGCAGTTTGTTGTCAAGTTAAGCTATGGCACGGTTGTACGGAGAATGCTACCAATAGTCTTACCATGGACATCTACTGTACACAAGATGGAAGACAGTTCTGTAGACCACGCTGTCGTGACCAAACATATCTCGTTCTTAACAGAATAAGAACATTCAGTAGACTTCACATTGAAGAACTCTACTGCACAAAAATCACTGTAAAGAAGCCATGCAATAATGACATTCTGACAGAAATGGATCGGATCGATTGAATGGACAATATCAATTGAACTAAGTGTTCGGAGTTACAAACTATTTGACGGACGGAGATATTTCTTACGCCTTTTCAAAACCAGCGACATTTCGATGCTTCTTTGGTAACAGAAAGGATATGATCTATCCAGCTTAATTTAGTGGAAATCCATCAAAAGAAATGGGAGCTGTTAATTGATGATTTTGTTTTAAAGAGATGAGACAGCTTTGAGTTTTAGATGCATTGAATTTTAATCTAATCGAAGATATTGTCAAGATCGTTATTCAAAGATCTAAGAATGCAATCTCTAGAGCCTACAAGAGTGTCAAAAGATTAAGCGAATTCATGGGTACTGTCATCGGCAAAGCTATGGATGGGATTGAAATTAAAGGAAAGTTGATTATTAATTAATATTGAGAAGAGAGAAGGAAAGATAACAGAGCCCTGGGGCACACCGTCCTATATAGGGTGAGGTTAAAATGTAATACAGTCCGTATTAGGCGACCACATAAAAAACTTTCATTCCTTAATAGAAGAAGAGGGTAGAGCTCAAATGCTTTAAGTTTAGGTGGGATGCCAGACTCTATCAAAAGCCTTTGAAATATCTACGGTAATGATTTTGGACCAATTAAAATTCCAAGCCATATTGGCGATTGTTAATGAGCCGATTTGTTTCTAGATACTTCATTAAAATTCAAAAGCTTTTGAACAATCGTAGTGATTGCAATTGGTCGATAATTTGAGGGATCACTTCCTTCTCATTTCTCGGGTAAAAAATAATACGAAAAACAAAATTCCGGAGGTTTCCGTCAATTGAATTTTAGAATTGCAAAAAGGACGAGTTTCAAATCGATCTCAACAGAACCCTTAAAATCTCTGCGCCATCTATTGGAGAAATTTCACATAAACTCAACTAATCCAGCATAATGTCGGAGATGAATCTGAGTATAGAAAAATCTCAAATTTCGCAACAAGAATTTGATTTGATTGCTCTTGTTTTTTACATTTAACTTGCAATTTTAAATTAATACAACTTGTTACAGTACCTATTGTTCTTCTATTCAAAATTGGTTGGTTCATATTGTCACAGTATTTTTATGTGACATGATGTTTATCGTTGTACACGTAAAAGATTTAGATATTGGAAAAGTCAGTAACTCTTGGCGTCCTAAAAGTAGATGGTATATATTTTATTTTTGCTATGACGAATTCATTCACTTCGTCAGTCATCATGACACCTTTGATATAAATATATATGAAGGATTCATATTTTCGGCCTTGCAGTATCCCTAGTCGACTTTAATGTACATACTTACATATTTATGTGGAGACCTAACCGCATATTATTTTCAGGTTATGTTCATTAGTTTGCAAGTCAGTATGACTGCATTTCGAGTTAAAAACAAGCTCGATAATGTGCTGCATTCTTTTATCAATTTATTTATAGATTCGACTATATTGGAATATATGAAAACTCTTCCGAAAGTTGTCAATAATCACATAAGGAATACCGTGCAAAAAGTCCAAAGACACATAAAGTAAGGTAGAATGTGGGTTTTATGTAAAACTAAATATACAAATTTAACAGAAATAAGGTTGCCATATATTTCTAATATTCATAATAGTGTTAATAAGCCCACTTTCATTTTTGGCAATGCTCTCAATACCATTAATAGTTGTATTTAATGCTTATGACAGACATGGGGTATTAGTAGATATTCCTATCCGGGTATTTCAAATAGCTAGGTATTAAAGTACCCCTTACAGACATAAAAGGGATATTGGTGTGACAAGCCGTACTTTAACATTTCAATTCAACTGACAAGTTTTTAAACATAAACAAGTTGGTAATGAAAGTGTCAAATATATTAGCTTTAAAGACAGTAAACAATTGTAAATATACGACAAAATTATTACTTTGGAGCGAAAAAAGAAAAAAAAAATTGTAGATCCTTCTTCCTCTCTTTTGTACTCTTGGGAAAAGCACAGATATATTTTTGCTTAACTTGATACATTATCATATTATTACTAACAACTAGATGGCGTTGCGCAAAGTAAGAAGAACCAATAATCAGGCTATACCCAGCAATTTTTGAAGGGGTATCAATACCTGCTCTATACCGACTAGTTTTTTGGGTATATTGGCAGTATTTGATCATGCAGAAATATCTATGTATCGATATCTGTCATAAGCATATACTTAAAAAGTATAAGATATAATAAAGATGTGATTTACATCTGCTCCACAGTCTACAGATATACTACATAACGTATTACCACTTATACTTATTACGATACAACTAAAATAATTCATAAGGAAATAGCAAGATTTATTTATTTTGTCTGCAATTATATAATTATCACTAATGTTTACCATTTGCATATTTTAAATCAAGTTTTATTTTAATTGAAAACTGATAATTATGGATTCACTCAGCCAGCATACAACATACACATAAAAATATTTATATATAGCTGATAATTCAAGTTGAATGATTTTTATTGAACTTGACCACGATCCCAGTTATCAATGAAGAAAAAATAAATAAAAATAAATAGAAAGAAAAATACATTTCCTTTCGCCGTCATTAGATTATGTGAAGAGTTTTCGAATAGCAGCAGCATCAGATTCAATTTTGACCTTTATTTATCATTTTTCTGTCTTCTGTTATCATCTAGTTAATGAAATCATTTTACTTAGTAACAGGAAAATAAAAATCTTTTTTATTGTGATTACTTTTCAGCCCTTTTGACCTTATTAAGTAATTAAAAGATTTGGAACGTCAAACAATAATTACGTGGAATCTTTTCAGATATACTCGAACCTTTGAGTTCCTGTAAGTTATCTGTTCGGACTCCTAGGGTGGGGCCAATTATCATTTTAAATGAAGCGAAAAAAATTAATTTTCTACAGCCAAGATATAATTTTTTTTATGTGTGTAGTAGTTAGTTTAATTTTTACCCATTCACAATAACATTCCCGATTATTATTGCTGTTGCAGTTGTCAATATAAAATTTGCAGAAAGACCAATAATAATAATAATCTCTGTGCAATTATATTGAAATTCTAACCCTAAGATAATAGAGAGTGTAACAATCACGGGGATCACCAATATTAGTCAGAGTTTTACTTGTGGTTATTGTATGGGGTCTTCCAGACACGGACACAACACTTTACTCTATTATCGTGTAGTAAATCGTGTAACCGGATATAATCATTTTATTGTTTCCAATTAAGATGAATTGTTAACAAAATTTGTTTTCATATCTAACATGTATATATATATATATATATATATGAAATGATCATGTGAGACATTTTTATCAGTTGTTTTATAAGAGTGATTTTATGTTATGGAATACAGGAGCACTTACTTTGTATAGCACATTCTGGACATGCGATACACATGCGCCATGCGCTTATGAATATGGTTTATATATGCTATGCGGGACTTAAACTGTTTCGTTTCGAAGCTTTCAGAAGTAATAGCCATATTTAAAATAAAGCACAAGAAAATTATCGGTCTCGCACATTTGAAAGGGAGGGAGAGTTATTAGCAAGTGAAATTGTGGATTTTTAACAAGGGGACTTGAAAACCGTGGGAAAATTTTTTATCTAAGTGGTTTTGCAGTATCACAATCATAAGTGATTTAGAAATCGGATTCATAAATTGTGGGGTGTAGGAATATGTGAAGAACCCTTTTAGAGAACATTTCAATTTGTTAGTTATTAATTTTGCATGGGTAGGTAATATTTGTGGTAAGTTCGATATGCGAAAATCTCGTCATATAAAAAACGAAATAAATTGTTCTAAATTGTTTTTTTTTTTATTTTTTATATATGTAAAATATAAAAATATAGCCGAAAATATTTTAATGGCTATCATCATTTTCCGTAGAACATAAGCATAGAATGTGAGCTTCTATTCTATAAACAATTAATTTAATCATACAATACATGTGTAGAATTCAGAATATTCGCCTGAATTGAAATCCAGTACGAAAGGCGATCATTCTACGAGTAATCGGGAAGCACTCTTTATCGCTATCAGCTTCATAAGCATGTTTTATTAGAGAGTAGCGCTCGTTTTGAACTCCGAAATGATCAAAACTAGAGCTCTCGTTTTTAGCTTAGAATTATAATAAAGGGATGACTTCCTATTATAGATCAATATGATCATAAATTGAGGCTAATTCAGTTTTAGCTCTGAATGATGGTAAATGGAGGTTTACTTTTGAACTAGGTAATTATCCTACTGATCTGAAATAATTTCAGAGAAAATTAATTTGTGAAAATACGTATTTCCAAAATTAAATTATAACTCAAAATATCATTTTAGCCAAATATTAAATAAAAAATACAACAGGCGCGGATCTGAACTGTATAAATATCACACATAGAGATGCATTTCAAATAATTATATGTGCGCAAAATTCAATTCTATCTCACTTTTTTAGCTCTCTCATCCATCCAGAACTATTCCTTTTGGTGTTCTCTTTGAGCAATGGATACTGAAAGTGGTTTGCTCTTTTATTGCTTCGAGAAGGTGCAATTCTAATTTTTCCTACTTGATAAGTAATGTTTTTAAAAATAAATAACCCATGCGATTATATAGCTCAAGATAAACTCTCTTAATAAAATAAAACATACAGGCCTAGTTCTTTAACAACAATCTATTTTTTTTTATTCATAAGTTTCATACTATAAATTGATTTAATTTCAATTTTATTTCATTATTATTTTGTAATGGCGTTGTGTTAGAAAATATAAATTGAGTCTTCTTCTAGTTCTTGTTAAAAAATATAACGAAAAAGAAGAAAATCCGGAGTAAAAATCCTAGAAAAAGTATAAGCGTAACTGATTATTATTATTCATATAAATCGAGATTGTCGAGCTTAGTAAAAATACTAAGGGCATAAAAATGCACAAAGATAAGTCGTATAAAAAAAAAAAAAACATGTATCGACAAAATTAATTGAGTTCTTCTCGAATACTGATTATGGCTATCGCCACAAAAAATTCTGTATGAAAAGATCAATTCGATTCTTGAATCTTATGTCATGACCTCGTATTTTATGTCAACGAAGCTATTAATAAGACCCAACAATTTTAGTAGATTAGAAAGAGGTTTTATTTTTTTATCAACGTCCACGGTACTCAATATGAACACTGTCGGAAAAATATTACTTCTACATCATTTTTTTATTATTTATTTATATATATTATTATATTTATTAATAGTAAAAGTGTTAGAAATCTAATCAAATGATTGAAAGATAGCAGCCGACAATTATAAAACTACTGCAACTATATTATTTATATTATTCCGTTTCTCTGTGAATAAAAGCAAATGACCGAATCTGCATTTTCTAGCCACCATTAACACAATAATTTCGCTTCCTTCTAAAATTATGTTTACTTTCATCAAAAGTGCTTTGTCTAGTAAAAATATCTAACTTTCTCCCAAGAAAGCGGATGAATTTCTGGCTATCAGTAAACCAAATCAAATCACTAGCAAAAACATGGGACTTAGATCTACTATAATAGTATATCCGAAGGATAACAATAGATTTAGACAAGCTGCAATTGCTTGCAGAAATACTGACATTTATAGGCAATAGTTCAATATCAGCACCGAAAACTTCTCGTAGTGGGCAATATTTTATTGACCATACGTATCCCAGACTGTAATTATAATATTAATAATAATGATTACTTAAAAAAAATAAATGTATGAACTATTTATTTGCTTAGTATATTGTGTAATTAATACTTTTAGATTTATAATCAGGATTTCTTAGTATATCCGCACATTGGAAATATAGATTATTATTCTTTTTGTGTTTTGCCGGATTTGTAAAATTTCTTTTTTTTTCGATTTCTTAGCCGGGGTAACAAAGAGAAAAAAATCAAAGAATAATACAAGGAATTGTGCGAATTTAAAAAATATGGGTATTTCAAAATAATATCTACACATTTCTAACAGAAAGTGTTTAGAGAAAAAAAAAAACTTCACTTAAATTAATATTGTTTGGAAAAAAAAACACTTTTCTTTCTCTTTGAGAGAGTACGAATTTAAATGAAGCAAATAATTTCTCTCCAGTGTGCAGATGAACTTAAAAAATCCCGAAATTCGTCCAAAATTTTCAAAATTTCGAATAACAGGATATTATGTATTAATAATAATTTAACACTTTCTTTTTTCTTTTGTTTTTCTTTTGTTCTCAAATCCATATGGTTTTATTTTTCTTGCTTTTTGTAAAATTAATAGATTTACCGAAAAATTTCCATATCGATAAGAAAATTTAAAAATATATAATTTGCACTTTTCACCACACATAAAAAAATAATTTCAATCAAAATTTATCAATATGAAAACCACAATTTTAGCACACTAATTAAATTTACATAAAATTTCGCATGTACGGAAGCAGAAAAAAAAAGAAAGGACTTGTGATTTTTTTTTTATATATATAAATAAATAAATATGTATAACCTTACCTTTAGCATTTAGTCCATTTGCAATAAGTAAACAAAATAAAAAGGCACAAATGAAATTTCGACAAGGATCCATGGTCCCCATCTTTACACCGAAAACTTTTCTTCGATAATTATAACAACAATATTTTTTTTTTATTTATTTATTTTTTTATTTTTCAAGTACCAATTATAAACTCAACAAATATCTTGAACCTCAAGGCTCCACGATAATTTATATTATGAAAAAATAATATCTAATTTTCCTCCTCCAAGTTGATAAAAACAAAAAAAATTTAACCAAAAAAAGTTCGAGTCCTGATTTAGTGTCTCCGATCGAACGCTCCCTAAACACACTCAGAAGGAACTCCGCGATTATCCGACGATGTTAAGCTTATATAGGCTTCGAGGTGATCCATTACAGTTCTATGTAGATTTATTAGTGGGATAGCAAAAGTACACATGAATACGCGTGGGGATGATGCTAAAGCTGGATGCCACTTGTTGCTATAAGTATTGGACATAATATATATGTGCATCATTTGCATTTTAACCGAGCACATTACATACAATCTCATTTATATTATCTCTTATCAGTTTGCTTGGTCCAGCCGTATAGTGATAGTGAAATAAAATAAATGAGACAACGATCGCGAGAAAGATCAATAATTTGAGCAATGCAGTGGCGTCGTCGTCCAATATGATCTAGGGGTAGCAACTCATATATACAAGAACGAAGAACATTTTATATATATGGCTGTTATCAAAACTTTTTCAATATGACCAAATCAAATCCAGGGGTTGAGCATTTCCAAAGCTATGTGTGATAACATTATTATGAAAGTTAGTCTTAAAATTTCGTTAGTTTTTTAATTATTAGAAAACATTTTCACATTTGTGTGTATGTTATTTATTAAAAATATTTTTCTTAATATTTATTAAATTATTTTTTTTTCTTTTTGCTTTAAACGATATCATCGATATGCATAAAAACTTTTGTTGCTAATAAAGTGTTAGCATTGCGTTAGTAACTTGTCTGTCAGGGGTTAAATTCAATGTCATGTCATAGGTCACAGTGCACACAGATTGATAGCTTCCTTTTCTCAGTATGTTTCACTATTTTGATAAATAATTTTACTATCACCATGTTTTGGTAATGATAACGATGATGATTATGATTTGATTATTGAGCATTTTACGAATTAAAATTATATCAAGTTTTTTATTTAAAAGCAATATGCATGCTGATGTCAGTATAATTATGATGATAGTGGAAGAATACTTCATTATTCAGTTAGTAATAATTCGAATTTGAAATCATATTCGGCTTAATACAGAATGAATAAATTAAAAATTTAACAATGCATATTCATTTGGTATAGTAAATATGGAATATTGCAAAATCATTTAATTTGAAGTACATATAAATTTATGTGTAGCTAGTAAGTGGGTGATTAAGATGTGAATAGACTTTTTTATTTCACCTTTTCAAAGATATTAGTTAAAAAATTGTATATGTATTGCATACATATTATGCTGCAGATAGAGATTGTGTGTAAGTGTGTAGGTTGTAGGTGTGTACGTTATAAAAATAATTCATAAAATTAATAAAGAAGAAAGTAAAAGAAATATATTAAATTAAATCTAACTATGTACTAAGCGAGTTAAATAATTTCTTAATTCATTATATTCATAAAAAAATCAAATAACTAGAAAAAAATTCAAAAAATCTCTTATCGCCTTTATCAAACTGAGATGAAGGAAGTTCCAGAAACTGATGGACAACGGGATCGAAAATGTGTCGTAGTTAAGGAACATGATCTACCTGATTGGGAAAAACTTAATTTGCTGAAAATAAAGTAAAAATTAAGTTCCGAAGGAATACAATCATTGAGTGGTATATGACGACATATGATCCAACCTTCTTATATCAAAAGCATATTGCACTACGGATTTAAAGACCGCATTAATTTTGCGTGTTGCCTATCAGTCCAATTTACAAAGCATTCCACTTTCATATGACAAGCATAATACATGTATTAGTAGGTGTAACGGCTGCTGATATTGATAGTTTTCGAAGAGTAGCTTAGATCTTGCTCACAAAGGTTATCAGTCCATTCCAAAGTTCTGTTTTAAGTTAAGCGAGGAGTCTCACAGAGCTAGCGTTTGCTTAACAGCATAATAGGTCGATAGTATTGCTTGAGGTCACAAGCAGATATTCTTACGAGATCATTGATCATTCGACAAACAGCATCTTCCACCAACCCAACTGATCTCGATATATAAATCTGAACGCCGTCTGCATACATATGGAAGTTGCACTGATGCAAAATGGATGGAATATCATTGATATAAATGGCAAACAATAGTGGGCCGAAAACAGATCGCTGCTGCGTACTTTAGTTGATAAAGGGAGAAAATCAGAACAGAAGTCTCCACAAATACCTTCTGTTGTCGGGTAATTAGATACATATGATCAAATCATTTTGCTCCCAGATCTAGAAAAATCAGAATTGAAATGAAGCATATCAACAAGAATTATATTGTTCACCTTATCAAACGCCTTGGAGAAATACAAAAGAGTTATCAAGGTTAATTTATCGTCATCTAAATTATATCATCAGCGACTTTAATCAATGCAGAAGTTCTACTCTCTAGAAAATGACTATAGCTTGCATATCTAAAATTTTTTCAAATGCCTTCGAAAGAAAGAGTAGTATAGAAACAGGATGAAAATCTCTAGAATTCAAAGCCCTTTTAGAGATTGGTAAAATTTTTGATTATTTCCAGATTCCAGAGAGGATGACCTCATTATGATGTTATTGAAAAATTCTCTAATATTACAGGTTAATACAATTTGAATAAAATTTGGGTGTTGTTCCGCCTTGGACCTTTCATCTAGGGACCTCCAAATCTGGAGAAGTCCTCTTCAGTTAGGTCCCAAATAAGGCCGAAATATGTTCACTATGCAAGAGGCAGTTTGGAGTTGGAGGTCCCCGCACGTATGCAAAATATAAACGTAGGTAGGTACCTACCTATTATTAGTGCATGGAAATTGGCAATATATGCTAGTAGATAAGCTATGGCGTTTCTGGATCACTTTTTTGAGCCTCCAGAATTTCACGACAGATGGCGCCACCGTCGCTAGGCGGTGTAAATCCATACTAAATGTGGGTTTGTGCCTTGGATGTCCTGGTTTATGTCTTGGATGTTGGGGATACGAGACCACTTTGGGGGATACGAGACCACTTTTAGCACTCTCCAGCATAGGGAAATAGCATAGGATTTCGATTTTGTTTCTGAAGTTCGCTTATTTTTCATCTCGAATCTTGGGGATACGAGACCACTTTGGGGATACGAGACCACTTTTAGCTCTCTCTAGCATAGGGAAATAGCATAGGTTTTCGATTTTGTTTCTGGAGTTCGCTTATTTTTCATCTCAGACTCGTAGCCTCAAAGTTTTTCATCTCGAGTTTTGGGATACGAGATCACTTTCAGTTCTATATATTTGTGAAGGGGTGGGAAGCTTTATTGATGGATTTGGTCTTCACTGCGCCCTAGCGGCATTAGTCGGTACTACGGTTTTCTTGGATAGATATGTGGTGCGCCTAAATGTAGGCTTTTGGTTTTGAACTAATATTAGTAATAATTAAAGTTAACGGTAGGAAATTTTTGTTCATGCCAATGGATTCTAGATGGGTGGTTTGTGAGGGGGTATTGTAGTATAGGATAGGGAGGGGGGGTAATGAATTTTTCATCAGAAATCCTCTACGGGCTCCGGTTTTCGAGATATTAGCGTATAAGTTATTTTTGTTCATGGAAATGGATTCTAGGTGGTGTAGGGTGGGCGTAGGGACGAAATTCTCATCAGAAATCCTCTACGGGCTCGCCATTTCTTGAGTAAGGTTACCTAGCGGCATTAGACGGAACTACTAGCATGCCTTGGTTTTGCTGTTTTCTTTTATTAGCCTGGAAGTTCTAGATATCAGCATGACGTCATCTTGGTTTTATTGTTTTTAAGTGCTGTTGTAGATATCAGCATCATTCGAATTTCACAACATCATATCACCTTGGCTTGATGTTTTCTTATTATTATTGGGTCCTGGGGGTGCGCGGGGATATGAGATTACTTTCAGCACTCTCCAGCAAATGAAATAGCATAGGATTTCGATTTTATTTTTGGAGTTCACTTATTTGTCATTTCGGAGATCGTAGCTGTAAATATTATAAACAAGAGTGATCATGCTATGATATTCAATATCTAAAAATTGATCACGGTTGCTTGGGATGTTAAGAAATATGAAGTAATAGAAATTAAATTTTCGATGTAGGTGTGTGTGTGTGTGTGTGTGTGTGTGTGTGTGTGTGTGTGTATTGATAAGTCGCTATAGGTTTCGAGATATTAGCGATCTTACTTTTTCGGGTATAATTAATAGTAGTAGTAATAATTCAAGTTAACCTTATGATATTTTTTTTTTGTTCATGCCAATAGTATTAGTACTAGGGGGGTAGAATTTTCATCAGAAATTCTCTACGGGTTATGGTTCGAGATATAAGCGATCTTACCTCCTCAGGTGTAATTAATATTAGTAGCTGAAAAACAGAAAAACAACAACAACTATAACCTAAGTTGTGGATTAAAGATTTGATTATATTTATCTGTAGGTGCACCATGTAATCATATATCTAAAAATAGATCAGGCGAAGCTGGTCGGGGCGAATGTAGGTAGATATGTTCACTTAGATAAGTAATGGAAATTTGTAAATGCCTAATTTTCCTCTTCAGGTGTAATGCTTCTAATTTGAAGCCTTGCATAAACAAATTCGCATAGTCCAGTAAAGTAAACAAATTCGCAGTCGAATAAAGTAAACAAATTCACACAGCAGACGAGTAAAGTATACAAATTGAGAGATTTATGAAAGATTCCTAATTTCTTTAGCAGAAAACAACAACAACAACAACTGATATTAATCTGTAGGATGTGATGTCGTAGATGAGTAGTGGAAGTTATAATTGAAAATGTCTTTTGCTGAAAATAACAACAACAACTATAACGTAAGTTGTGGATTAAAAATCTTTTATAAACAAGAGTGATCATGCTATGATATTCGATATCTAAAAATAGATCACGGCTGCTTGGGATGGTAAGACACATGAAATCATTAGAAGTAATGGAAATTAAAGCATTAGAAAAGGTTGCCAGGTGGCTGGTAATTTGATATCTTGCGTAAACAAATATAGCCGAGTAAAGCAGACAAATTGAGCGATTAATGTTTTTTAGTATCTACGAGTTTGTATTGAAAAGTCTTTATGACGAATTCTTTTTTATTTTCAATAAAATTTCTCAATCA